>OZ007591.1:117903247-119235843 GCA_963931845.1 Maratus michaelseni | reverse complement strand
TTGAATGATGTTATTACGTAATAATTATATGCTTCAGATAATCTTATTCTTTCTCGAATATTCTTGAAATGAATGTTCTATCGTATAACAAATTGTTTTGTTGGACTTCAATCAAGACGAAACTCAAGTCGGAACAAAATATATTTAAAAAATAAAAAGGTTAGAGGCTTCATTGGGTTATATTATTGACTTTACACCGCGAAGTGAAACGTCATATATGAAATAATTAAAATTTAACCTTCAATAAATAAATTCAGTTACCAGGTTCCACTATATTTAAATAAAAATATAGGTCTTAGGTAAAAATAGTCTTAGGCAAACACAGAAGTATTCTATTTTTTTCTAATTCTCTTTATATTTTAACAAGAACGAAAAATCATGCGTCCAGCATAGATTATGAAACACTTTCCAACACAGCCAGAAAACTGTAACAAAACTTCACCGTTAAATAAAGTAAAAGAAGATATGTAAGTAAACAGTTTAGAAAACATGTACTACATTTGAAAATACAGTTTTCAAACTTACTTTCGAGTGTCAAAAAAGTAGTCGAATTATTTTGTGCAGCCCTGTATATGATCAATAGATGTGGATATATAGCATGATAAAATTTTGTTCAGTTAAAATATTCACATTTAGCATTTTTCTTCGATCAATGGAAATGCACTCGAAATCCTTTCTACAGCCCTGTATATTATCTGAAGACTTTTGTACACACCACCTATTAAGCTAAAATGCAACTTAAAACTCACTCGCAGCAATTACCAACCGTAAACGACAATGTATGTTGTTCTTTGCGTATCCCTGTATATGAATTTATTTATATTCCACAAACTTCCATTAGTCTACTAAATATATTATAGTTCAGCAAGAAAATGCGTAACACAATTAAAAACTACCCTTAAGAAATTCACTCACATAGTCCGTAATACTTACGGATTCCCTTGTGTTGCCCTTTATATGAATAACCGAGTTTATAAACACACACGTACTATGAAAAAAGTTAGTTAAACTTAAAAACGCAAACCAAAATTGAGAACGCCCTTATCGAACATAGACTGTAAATATCGCACATGTACTGTAACCGATATCTTTTGTGTGTCCCTGTAAATAAACGCAATGCACACAAGAGAACAATTTATAGTGCACCTCAGTAATGCATATAATTTTCATTATGTTTGAAATAGAGAAATATCACTAAATTACACTCCAAACGATTTTTCCCCATAGAAAAATGTGTAACATAATTCTTTTGTTTGACCCTGTAAATGAATAATTAATGCTTTGCACCCCATATTCTACAAAAAGCATGTTTTAATGCGCTTCATAATTATATATCAATTTTATCATGTTTTAAATGGCGTAGCATCATCAAAATGCATTTGAAACGTTTATTTCCTATTGAATGTAATGTAACGGAATAATTTTGACTGTCCCTGAAAAAAAACTATAAGTGCTACACACTTCAGTTGAAATAGGGAACATGCTATAGCAAACGCCATGCTACAGAAAAAAATTCAGAGTGATTCGAGCATTTTTACGCGAGTTAGAGCACGGACAGACGGCCAGATAAACCGAAGTCATAAACACTTTTCAACTAGGTTGGAAAGTGTCAAAAAACTATATAAACATGTTACATTGAAACAAAAAAAAACTGCTCTGAAAAGTTGTTTTGTTTTATTTATGCTGTGACTTTTGTCATTTCCTTTAGCTTACACTGCACTTTACCCTGCTTTAAACAGTGCTTTACATAATAATTCTCTTATATTCATTTTACTCTTTAAATTTAACATTTTAAATTGTTATTATTACTTTAAATTTAACTTGATGGTTTATTAAACTTAATTATTTATAATAATTTCTTAAATTTTTTATGCTGTAGCACTTTTTATTAACATTAATACTTTAAATTCATTTATAATTTTATGTAAGTTTAACTACAGTTAGACTTTTTCCCAATGTCTCATTTGTTACCCGCATAGCATGCACAGTAAGAGTGACGTCACTGTGAGTCACGTACGTCACGTCACATCTGTGACCAAAATGCCACCACTTTGCAACGTCACACTGTGACTAAAATGTGAACGTCTTGAACACCTAAAGAAAACTTAAAATAAAGTTTTGAACATCTTATGGCATCAAGAAAATTACTTTTTAACAGCTTTAAATTTTTTTTTGTGACGTTGCAATGACGTCACTGCAAGTCACATAAGTCACGTCACACCTATGACCAACATGTCAACATCTGTGACTTAAGAGCCTACATCAGTCACGCGAAAAAAACGCGCAAGCTAATGTTAAGTCTATGGGAAGGTTCTTGCGCAATTTCTCGCTCGCATTTTAATATTTTTAAATGATTTTTTTGCATAGGACAGCTGAGGCCGATCCCTATCGTTGTTAGTTTTTACTTTTTGGACTTTAGTTACTGTTTTTTTATAAGTGGACATTTTCAATTTCAGAACCGGTTGGAACCGGCTCTGAAAGTGAAAGTACCTGTACATAAAAAAACTGATACCAAAATTGAAAAAGTAAAAACTAACAACGTTAGGGATCGGTGTCAGCTATCCTGTGCAAAAAAAATCATTTAAAAATTCTAAAATGCGAGCGAGAAATCACGCCAGAACCTTCCCATAGACTTAACATTAGCTTGAGCGTTTCTTCGCGTGACTAGCGTAGGCTCTTAACGGTGTGATCGGAGAGTGAATTTGGAAAAAAAAAACTCATAAAATATAGAATTGAATTATGTCATGTACCTAAATCATTAATAAAAAGTCACACACTATTTAAAAAGATTGAGTATTTCCAAAATAAAATAATAAATAAATATCTGTCTACATATATGAGACATATAACTTTTACAATTTTCATTACCATTTTCAAGAAATTTAACAAAATATACTATATAATACAGAGGTAAAAATCCTTAAATGGAAATTTAGTGACGTATGAAAGTTTTGGCGGAAAGTATTTCAGAAATAGATCTCTCATTCTAATAAAATAATTAGCAATTTAGAGGTCTCTTAGCATTTTAAATACAAACATTTAGATTTTTTTTTTACTACCGCATGGGATTTATTTTCTAAATTTGTAATACTGCAAATATTTCTTTAAAAATCTCCTATCTTTAATTATTTTGATAGGCCACTCAACCCAATCATCAGCTTTCTGGTCAAAAAATAAGGAAACCACTTTTGCGAGTTCGACAGCAACGCGGTCTGGTCGGGGTGACCGTCCAACGCTTTCAGGATTTTCCTTATACGGTATAATTAAGGGGGTTCTCAACTGACCTGCACAACAACGCGAAGCTTTCTGACATGGTTTCTGACTCATTTTTAAGCGCAAAGGCAAAAAATGTGCAGGACTGATTATGGAAACAATTTGGAATCGAAATGATTTTTTCATTTTTTGATAAATAAATTGCTTATCGAGTTATAAGCAATTCGTGTCACGTGACGATAAGTTTTTCTCCTGTCTTTCACTGTCACGTCGGATATTCGGTTCAAAACGCCGACTTTGACATTCTTTTCTGAAAGATCTTCTGCTTATACCAAAAAATGGAAAAGGTTTTTCAATTACATAGTTTCTGAATAAAAACACGAGCAAATTTCATGTATTTCCGAGCAAAAATGAATTAAAAACATGTTATAAAGTATATGTCATTCCTATAGCAATTTATCCAAAACTGGCCAGTGCTTAGTAAGATATCACCTCTATTAAATATATTGCTTTTTTCGATAAAGTGTAAAAAAATGAAAAATTCGTACTTAGGAAATTTGATTGTAGAATAGTATTTAAATTTATATCGAAATTACTTTATAAAGCCTAATAAATAAATTTGTATTTAAAAATTATCTTTACTTTTGACGTCTAAAGCAAATGCATTTGATTAAAAAATATATAAAAATATAAATTTAGTTAATTTTTCAGCCATATAAATTATAAAGCTTTCGAAATGTCTTTATTTAAATATTTTCTTTCTATATCATTTGCGGTAAACTTGGAAACACCTGCCAGTTGTTATTTTGTTGTGTTTAAACAATACTGCGCGCGCATATTGAATGCAGACGATTTTTCTCACTTCAAGTTCGGATTAGTGTGTGTTGCGTTCTTTTAAGTTTGTAGATTTATACTGCGTAAGTAAATTAACGTTTTAAAGTGAACTATCTCCATTTAAAAGCAGTGGCGCAGACAGAATTCGGTTCTAGGGGGGGTTTTGAGTTTATAATAAAGATGGTCGCCGGTTATATGAATCATTGGTTAATGGAATCAGTCTTTTAAATGAATGAAATCATAATGCTTTTCTCCGCAATTACGTTGGTTATGATTCATTTAAACAACGTTTACAATATTAGAGTTACAAACTATAAAATGCACCAATGAAATAACATAAAACTAGGTTAGATTTATAAAGTGTTTAAAAATGATGAGGGGAAAACTTAAAGATGGAAGAGCACCGTACAGCAAATATTTTTTACATACAAAATAACAGAGTTGGAATCCATTTGTTCAATCAAAAATACACAAGGTTTCATTACAAGAGAATCACGAATTCTTATTCCTAACTTTAATAATAATGAAACAATTTTAACAAAATGTTCAATAGACTTACCTTGCTTTTTGCCAAATGTAACAAGTCATTTAGAACTTTTAGGGCTAGAGTCTTGAAATTTTATATGGATGTTACTTAAAAGACGTAAATGCTCCCCAATTTTTTTTTTTTCAATTCGAAATTTAAAAGAATGCAAGAGTAAGAAGCATTCTAAAACTGCGATTTATGTGACACAATTGGTATGAAAACTTGGAATTTGGCATGATGATTACTTTTATGTAGTAAATGCTTCCTTATAACATTTTTAAAAACATTTAAAAATTTAAAACGACGAAATGAGCTGAAAACTTTCTAAAGGTGTTCTAAATTATGATTTAGTTGAAACTCTAACAGTTTCAGTGTTAGAAACTTGAAATTCAGTATAGAGATTACTTTTAAGATAGAAATGCTTGGCATAAAGAATTTATTATAAATGGGAAATTTAAAGGTGTGAAACAGCTGAAAGCATTCTAAATTACGATTTATTTAGAACCTCTCGTCATATCGGGTCTTTCGAAGACTATCTTTTTTCTATGCTAAAAGTAACTAAACGTCTGTATTTCGACACAATCCATTAAAAGAATCTTGGAAGATCAAAATTACAGCGCCTACAAAAATTTGGAAACGCTCTGATGAATAAAGGTAATTTTAAAAAATCTGAGAATTTTTCGATGACAATGCAAAAAGAAAGTTGGGTATTTTGGCGTGGGTTTGCTCGGCGTCGGCTCATGTTTTCAGTATTAAATGGGACTTAGTCTTTTTTGACGTGACTCTGTTCTCTTCGACTTTAGTCAAAAACTTAGACTTTTTTCACGGAATTTTAAAGAGGGGTTGGATAGAGTTATATTTACAATCGAATAAAATTTCAGACAGTTCGGACAGTAACTTTTTTGTGTTGTTATTTTAAAGGACACGTCGCAAAAAAAAAAAAAAAAAAAAAAGAGAGAGAGAGAGAGAGAGAGAGACGCGAGAAGAAAGCATTTCTTTTACAGCTAGATATCAATATTTTTCACGGTCTGTAAAACCATTATATTTATAACCCTGGCTTTACAAATTTGATAAAATCTGGTAGCCAGTAAAAAATTCTAGTTACCAGTAAAAAAATATAACCTGCTCCCCTCCGAAGCCACTAATTTTCAAAAACAAAAAAGTTTTTTATCAATTAATTGAGAAAAATAATAAGCCTATTGTAGGATTATTAGTTACATAGTTTAGAACAGTTACATCATTTAAAAAGATGGTATAAACAAAGTTTTCTAATGAAATTTATCAAAATTATTCATCTATGAAAAAAAAAATTAAAGGCTGCATTAACCGGTATGTTCAGGAAATGCTGATTGCCGAAGGTTTCAAATGTCTGGACAAGTGAGTGCTGCAAAATCTATATCTGATGAGGGGGGCACGGATGAAACAGTGAAGCAGGAAAACAATTTCTGCCTATTTTCGTGTCGAAGTTAGTCAAATAATTATTTTTTATTAATTTAAAATTTGCATTTGTTAAACTTATTTTTACCTAATTAAAAATGCCGAAAATGAGAAAAAATGACATTTATGGTCATTTCTTAGGTCAATTTTTGTACAAAAAATTATAATAATAATAAAAAAAAATCTGGTTAAATAACTTGGTGGCTAGATAGAAAAACTAGGTCGCCAATGGCGACCTGGCGACTGCATTTGTCAAGACCTGTTTATAACTGATGAAAAATTTATAGAATTCAGACAAATGGGGTTATTTTTTTTTAAACTATGAAACGAGAGACCCTTACGAGGAAAACAAACAAACAACAACAACAAAAAAAAAAACAACCAAACAAGAAGGTGTCTTTTAAAAATGCTTTTCTGTCTAGTAATCAATATTTTTTAGTGAAAATTTCATTTAAAAATATAAAATTGATATAAGATATATAATCATACAAATTTGAGGTAATTATCATGAGCCCAGGCACCGCCGGACGGGTCAGCTAGTATAATTTTAATGACATGCAGATAGCATTTGTTAAAATGTAATAAGTGTAAATCAATGCATAATTAATATATTGCTGATCAATTTAAATTAATGCATGGTTAGCGTAAAATTGTGTGTAATTATAGATAGTATTTTTCTAAAAAAAATGCATTTAACGCACATTTAACGCCTTTTTTTTTCAAAATCCATACTCACAGGCAGGGCTTAAATTCTAGGAAAAAAGAGTACCGAGCTCATACATATACGCTATAAGCAAGAACCCGAAGGCTCTCATCCTGTGAAGAAACATATCGGAGACTTGAGGATTCCATGAAAAAAAAATATTTTATTTGAAGAAAGATAATTGAAAAAATGAGGCGGTCCCCCAGCACTCAGAACGTCTATATCTTCACATCATGAAAACTCAAAATCGAATGCCTTTTTTTGAGATGCCACAAATTTATTCGCGTCGACCCATAGGGTACAGAAGAAATTTTGTTAGGAAGAAACACATTCTAATTTTTTTTAACGCAAACCGCCAAACCATATTACCATATCAGCATTTTTATAACAACAGAAAACTAACTGTCCGAACTTAACATCTGCAGGAATTTTAGCATGCAGATGTATCGAGAAATAGACGTTACATTTTATCTTTCTTTATTTATTCTTTGATCCGAAATGTATGCATTAGAAGGCACGCAGATGCCAAACTGAAAATGAGTTCATTTCTCATATGAAAACCGCAAGCACATACAAAGAAAGAATTTAGACATGTACATTATTTGAAAAAGGACAACTTCAAGCTGCGATAAAAGAGTTTAAGAATTATTGAATTTTAAATAGAAAGGAAAGAGATTTTCTTTTCACAGAAGCGCGATAGAATTAAAAATAGCTAAAAGAGGAACCACAACTAATTTATAAAATTTTAACGATAAATATATGAATCTCCATCATAAGCAAGACGTCGTTGCTACATTACCAACAAATGAAATATAGTCTTTAAATTTGTGTACACACCCCCTACGAAACAAATGATTCGAGAGAAACGCTGATTGCGAAAATCTGTTCAATCACAATAAAAAAAATAGCTTTTTATAACTTTAAAGTACTTTTTTAAAATTCTTCCTTTTGCAAATATTTTTTTCCTGGGTACGCACATAGCTTGGTCTTAGATATAACTGAGAGCCAAAAACGCAAAAAAAGCCGCTTGAAACTGAGAGATACTTACAAAGTGTATGTTTTTTTTTTCTCTGGAATTCGATGATCTGTTATTGTTTCGAACGTGGAACAAAGACAGAAATGGAATTAAGAAACAGACCACCATATACTATATAACTCAAAGCGTCTATGTGAGAGTATATGAACCATCTTTTACTATAAGCCGTCTCGACAAAGTGACGCAGTCCAAAAATCAAGTTTTGACATAACCTATGCGTGTAATATGCGCTTTCACAGTTTTAAGTAGAATTTTCGCCGTTTAATTGAATCACATTGTTGAATAGAATTTGATTTAAGAAAGCGGTGGATTCTGCCAAGGCGGAAAGGTCAAAAAACTTAATTTTAACTTTAATAGTTTTGATTCATATAAGCGGCAATTATAGTAATTTTTTTAGCTCTGGGGGGGTTTTAACCCCCAAACCCCCCCCTTGGCTGCGCCACTGTTTAAAAGTAAACCATCCATTTTAACATTTCCCTGTGTCTAGCCACGGCTTTTCTGAAATTTCTTAAGGCTGCGGCGCATGTTTTGTGACTGCACGATAGCAGTGCGGTTGGGATAGGTTGGGAAGGGGCGATAAAGAGCGGCAAACCTAAAGCCGGAAGCTGTTGCTTGTTCTTTCTCGGGAGCATTGTTGCAACTGACTTGCGTAATTTTTTATTCCAACTATCTTCTACGTTCCGAACTGCAGCTAGCGATCTGATTGGCTGTTGCTCTTGGCAGTGTTATGAGGTATCTTGGCGATAATCATACTTGGCGAAGAAGAAAAATACTTGACTTCTAGCGTCCGAGTTGTTTACATTTACGAGACGAGCTGCTATAAGGATATTTTTTTAATTATTAACGTTCTGTTTTTGATTATTTAAATAATTTCACTCTGTAATTAAGAAAGAAATATTCCCTGTTATATGTTAAACAGGAGGATTTATCATATAGTTCGCAGTTATATTTGTTTTTATAGTCTTAAGTTATGTAGCTGCCATGTGATTCCAGAAATCTAATGAAGATTGATCCTGTCTAAGATGCATGCAGTACAATTGTGGATTAATTCATTTTATGAATTAATTGGCCAGCTGGTGTCACTTTTGAAAGCAGGAAGTGTAATTTCTTCTTCTGCTTTATAAGTGTACGCCTGCTAGCCATATTTTCTTTGAACTTTGGCTGTATTTAAAGCATAAAGCAATTTCAGGTTTGGTAAACATTGAATTTTTTCTTTCCATTTATCTAACTTTTGATGAATATTTCTAAGCTCTTGTATTATTTCCTAATGTGTTAATAACGCCCAACAGCGATTTAACATTCCTGTTTACATGTAAACTTTCAATGCTTACATCCATCCGAATATTATATGTAATTTCAATCTGTATTAGTAATGGATGGATTTCAAAATGACTATCTGTTATGACTGTCAGTTTTTATGTATGAGTTAAAAAATTATGACAAATAATATTAAAATGCAAGTATTAACTCTACAATATTTACTTATTTTAATGTTTATGTTACAAAAGTTTTGATATCCGTAGTTGACAATAGAACTAATTGCAACCATGCAATTTTCCTTAGTCAAAATTCATTTTTTCAAGTAATCCTATTTATGTTTTCATAAAAAGTTATATTTCCATGTATTATACATTTTTATTCTTCAGCACTAATTAAATATTACTTAAACTTTAATCTTTTTAAAATGTACAGTGAAAATTCAATAAACTTTTACACTCAGTAGAGCAGAAATCTGATTTATAAAAGAAAATCTCTTGATATGTACTATATTTTAACCCTTGGATTATGCGTAAGTTTTAAAGATAATTAGTGTTTATAATAACTTTGTTATCTTAGCATTTTAGCACCGTTTTCTTTCACATTATAATATAAATAATATACTGTAGTGCATCCCAACTAAAAACATATTTTTGTGGCTGGCAAGGGAAAAAAAAAGATTGAGTATGTGTATGGATGACATAAAGGAAGCTTTGTTGTTTTTCATCATTTAATGTAAGCAAAAACATTAAAAAGCTGCTATATTATTTTTTTACTTACTGAAAAGTCATATCAAAATGGTTACTATTTTTATTATCTTTCATGAGTATTGATTATATTTTATTCATTTATCAATTTTTTTGTTTAAGAATTTTTTTTTTTTTTTTTTACTTAGGCTTAACTTTATCTAACTAAGAATGACACGTTTGTATTTTAAAAACTCATAGCAGCAGTTTTTAATGAAAAATCATCAGTTTACCCTTTTTTCTGAAATATTAAGAAAAAAATTACATGGTCACTTTCTTAAGTGTTGAACTGACAATAAAACAACTGTTTTTGGAAGTAGTTTTCTCTGGATACTAATCCTAAATGGCAGTTTATTTGAAAATGATCTTTATTACTTATTAAACTTTTTATTTATTGTTCTTTAATAATTCTATTATTATATATATTTTTTTTAAATCCATTTTTAATTTGCATGTTTTCTTATTTTATAGGAAGCTTGCTTATAATTTTTTAATTAGTTACTGTAAAATCCCGATTGCAAGTTCCCATTTTTCAAAAGCAAAAACAGTTCAATTTAGGGACGGGATTTATGATAAAGATTTATAACATTTTCATTATTATTATTTATCATTATAAATTTAACAGTCCACATGAACAAAAGGTCATGTTAAAAGCAGAAAACCAACGTTAAAAATGCACAAGGAAGCAGCCCTAGTCTTGATTTTTCTAGCATGCTGTGCTTTGCTCTTTGTCACACTGAAAAAGAATCTCGCTTGTGAATTCGAAATCTTTGCTGCTTTTTTGTGTATTATTTGTGCATTTTTAATGTTGGTTTTCTGCTTTTAATATTCTTGCACAAAGGTTTTATTTGTTATTTTTATATAAAAGATCATGTGTAAAGCATAGATTATAAAATTTTCCAACACATTTAGAATACTGTAACAAAACTTCACCATTTTATTAATGTAAAGAAGTAACTTTCAATGTCTAGGAGGTGTCAAGTACTTCCTATGCTTAACTTAAGGTTTCAGATAATTAAAAGATGGTTGTTAGAATTTCATAAATAAAAGAGTAAATTCCAAATCAGGGTTGCTAAACAACCAGTTGAAATTTAAAAAAAAGCCAGGTTTTATTGTTTTTAACTAGCTTTATTTGGCCAAAATTGGTTTTTATGTATAAAATGTTCCTCTGTATACAGAGAAGCATTTTAATTATAAACTGCATAGTTTTAAGTGTTATTTAAATGATTTTATTCAGTTAGAATTTAATAAATAACATAATTTCTAAATAATGAAGACATTAATATTGAATTTCAACGAATTTTATTTTGAGATTATGTTTATTTTTATTATTCTCTTTTATTCTAGACTTACTTGTACTACAATCTCCTTAATTCCTGTTTCAACATTGATCATTCTATGATTTAATCTCTTCGTCTTCATATAAGGACTTTTCTGGAATAAGTTATGATGAATTTTTGCTTTCCTCTTACAAGTTTAGCAATCCCCTCCCCCATTCGAGGGGAAAGGACGAATGGAGCAAAAACTTCAAAGGAGATGTAAATTTCAGATGTGTGATATTTATATGTCCAGTAGCAGAATTTTCTGTGTTAATCTGCGGCAAACCAAAATTTACCTGTGACACACAAGAATGCTTGCTTGGAACAAGCTGAGTATTGTAAGAAATTATAGATGATCATAAAATAAACAAAATTTGCATTTACAAAGAAAATATATGAAAATACAATAACTCTAGTGACAAAAATTTAATTTTAACAATTTTACTTAGCCCAATATTTTTTTTTAAATGCTGCTAGATTGGTTTGCAAGGCATGAAAACATTTGCAGCGACTGGGCTATGAGATGCAGTGCCTGATTTACGGCAGGGCATTCAGTGCCCAGGCTCAGGGCCCCCCAAATGGAAGATTTAAAAATTACTGGCCAAAATCTGAGGAATTTTAACTATTAAAAGACAAAATTAATATGGAAAAATCTGTTTATAACTTTTTAGGTAGATTTCGTAAGAAATACTACCTATTACATTCTCACCTAAGTTGGAAATTTTGAAAAATTTTTGCAGATCTATGTCGATTATGACTCCCAGAACCCAAAACCACCCCCAGTTCAAAACTTTATCTATCTATCTATATATGTCACTTTTTTATGAACACGATAACTGGAAAAATTCTGCATAAATCTCTTCCAAACTGATACATAAAATCAAGGGGCATAAAATCTCGGTCAAGTTCGTTAATGGGCAAAATCAAACAGGGGGGAGGGGGGAAATGGGGGTGACTTTTTGTGAAAACAGAAAAAAACCCCATAATTTCTTAATTATAATACTTATCGAATCCGTTTGAAGTTATTATTACTTCTAGGAGAAGGGCCGAAAATTTATGTATGACAGATTTTTGATATAATTAAAAATTGCCTTAAGACGGGTTTAGAAGAAAAAAATTCATAACTTCGTCAATTCCCAAGATTTCAAATCCGCTTAAATTTATTATAAATCCTCTTAATATTATCTAAAACTTTTATATTGACAAGTTTTTTATAAGACCAACTCTTATAGAAAAAAAAAATCCCTGCTGGCTCCGCTTGCAAACAAGTTAGGTTTCGAAGTAGGCGGTTCCAACTGCCGCATCATCGCAAAAAGGTCATTTCTTCCGCAATTCCCGACAAACAGGCGCCCCACGGTCTGCGTCTTCGAAATCTACCTGTGCCTGTAGGCTGAGCCGTCAGGGATTTTTTCATTTAAAAAATACTTTTTAAGGGACTACTTCAGTTACTGACTGACTGATTCATCAACGCAGAGCTGAAACGACTAAAGTCAGTATTGCGAAATTTGCTGTTATGACCTAAGCAAGTAATAAGAAAGGATTTTTGAAACTTCAACCCGGGAGTTAAATGGGGGTGGGGTCAAAAGTTTTAGGTCATTTCGCCATATCTCAGCAGCAGTTTTAGGTTTATAAAAGAGCGTGAAATTCAGCATAACAAATCTAACTAAAAACAAATAACTAAATGTGAATTTCAGAAATTCAACCACCAAGGAGGTTAAATGTAGGAGGGGGGGGGGGGCATTCAGAAGTTTTAGGTCATTTTGCCATATATCAGCTGCAGTTATACATAGGAGCATAAAATACAGCTAAATCTAACAAAATAGTTAAACATGTTCTCACATTTTATCGATTTTGTTGCTGGCATTGCCTATGAACTCAATTATGGATGATTAGATGAATAAGACAATTATTGCAGGGCTGCCATTCCAAAAATTATTCAAAATAGTTGCTTTAGTAGCCTTCAAAGCCCAAAATAGTCGCAAAAATAGTTGCATAAGGGCGGATTTAGTAGCAAAATAGTTGCATATAAAGTATTATCCAAAATGGTCACCGTGTTGAGATCAGGATAGATAATGATTTCCCTTTTACAAATTTTCTGACTTTTCTCCGACCTTTCCTTAAAAATGATTAAGTTTTCTGATTGCAACAATGCTATACAACATTTTATATACAATCTAACGTTTTTACATATTATCTAATTATTATGTAACAAAATTTTTAAAACTAACTCCATTCCAGTTTTCCTTTTGGATCAACACATGATATAGCTCTTGTTAGTTACAGATGTAGCAGTGATATTTCCAGCATTTCGTTTTTACTTTTGGGATGAACTTCAAGAATTCTTTCTTGGAACTTTTCCTAGGCTACAGATTTAAGGAATTTTAAATATTTTAAAGAGTTTGAAACTGCAGCATATGGGAAGTTTTTATTTCCCCTGCGTTTTTGCTTACTTTTGAAATGACATTTTTGTAAAATACTACAAGGAAGTTGGTGCCCTGATTTAGGGTGATGCACCACACATTATGAAAATTTATCTGAAAAAATATTTACAAAAAAAAAGGATCAGGGTCCATAAACCGTGTTTTTGGAGCATTTGGTCCCTGCACCCCCTTGCATGGGGAAAAAGGGAGGGGAGGAAAAAAATGGGAAGGGAGTGCACTTCAAAACTTTCTTCTTGTATTCATCTATATGCTGATATTAACCATTCTGCAAAATTTATCGTCTTTATAGATGCTAAGATAGGGCATGAAATTTCAGTTGAAAAGGTACTAGCCAGACTAAAATTTTTGCTCGCCATTATTTTACATTCATTCAGACAGTAACGTCAGCCACCATACCTGCCCAGAAAATGAAATATTTATGACAAACTGAATTAAAATTGACCATTGTTAGAAGGAGCTGTCTGTTAAGTCCAGAATATTTTACATTCATGAAAAATATGAACAATTTTTAAATGTTAAAAATTCGGGAGAAAGCAAAATTTTTTTACTGTATTTCAAGCAGCTGAGCTTAGGTGGCGAAACCTGATTAACTTTGTGCAGGAGTGAAGAGCGATCAGATTCAGCCTCGGAAACGAAAAAAGCAGCCTAGTCGCTTGTGCGGTGCGAAAGCGGGGAGACGAATGCAGACGGGAGAAGTTTGTTCCTCCTTAGGAGAGAAATGGAAGTAGGTGACGCCGCATTTTTTCTTTTTTTGAAAGATAAATGCCCTTCGCTTTATTTTGAAACACTTCCGCGTGTCGCTAGATTGAGGCACAATATTCTGAGCGTATACAGTTTGATTTGAAGCACAAAATTTCAAAAGACGAAACTTATTCGCCAACCTTAAATATTTGCTTGCCAATGTCGAGCTGGCGAGCAGAAATTTCGTGCCCTGTGCTAAGAGGAAATCTGGTCCACCCCATTCCTCCTGGGAACTGATTTTTCTTTTAAATAAATCTTAAATGCCTTAGACTTTTGCCAACACCTAATATTTTATAAATTTTCTAGTCTATAGTTTTTGTAAATTTTTAGGTCAGGTAGTCAGTCATTAAGTAACATGATAAAAAAAGCAAATACATAAAAAACTAATAAATCAGAAAATTTGGCTTTAGAATTTTATAAGTTACCTTTGTTGCTACAATACACAATTACAGTTGTTAAAAAGCACATTTTCTCAGATTATGTACTGTACACAGACACAATATCAGAAATTATTCCTTATACTCATGTTTTTCCATAGGAAACAAATTGGTTAAGAGAAAAATGAGTTAAGTTGATTCTTAGTTAAGAAACATGCTGTTTGGTGGTGGTATAGAATATCTGGAAAAATTGTATTGGAATGGTAAATGATTTATTGTTGAATATATGAAATTTTTTTTATTGTTGTTTCATATTTCTTGCAACATATATTTGAAAAAGGTAGAATAAAAATTTCAAAAAGTCTCCTTTTTCATAAAATAGTTGCCTAATTGTCAAAAATAGTTGCTTTTTAAGCCTTTTTTGCCTAAAAAAGTTGCCTTAGTCTCCTGAAGCTGAAAATAGTAGCAAAAAGTAGCATTTTAGTAGCAAATGGCAGCCCTGTTATTGCTGATTTTTCAATTAGATATTTAACGCAAGACATTTTTCCAAGGAATTTTTTTCTTTTTTTTTTTTTTTTTTCATAATATGTATAGATGCCATACAAAATAGAGTTTTGCTAAATGCTACGCCATTTGGTTAATTTTTGTTTTTGTTTTGTACTGTCAGGGAAATTGTATATTTTTCTGTTACATGCACTAGAAAAAATGCAGTCTCTTTTATAAAGCAAAAGTTTTTTTTCTATGATTGTGTCAAAGTAACTTCATATTTTCCTAACTGTCGATTTATGTGCGGGAATGTACAGAACTCCGTACATTGCAGGCTCGTGCTTTATTTGAAATCCAATATGATGTCATGCTTTTCTATTATTGAAGTTAAATCACATTATTTGGTAATTTTTTTTAAATACAGAAGAGGGCCGATGGGAAAGTAGACAAATATACATTTACCTCATATACTGCTATTTTTAAACTGATTAAAACTAAATAATTTGTACATATTTAACAAATGAAATTATAATTCATATTTATTTAATAATCAGTCAGTTCTAATAACTTATAAAAAGGATATATTTTAAAGTTTTTCAGCCATTTCTGCCAGGACTGTGTGAAGAGAAAACTGCACTCGGGGCAAAGTCTTACTTTGGAGCCCTCAACAAGTTTTTTACACACATTTCTCCTTGTGACACAATCAATATCTTTAAAACTTATGCAGAATCCAAGGATTAAAATATAGTATCAATGGTCGATCCAGGCAAAATTTGGGGCCTATTTAGGGCCACTTCACAAAAATCTATTTAATAAAACAGGCCCCTTCACAAAAATCTATTTAATAAAACAGTTCCCTTCACAAAAATTAATTTGATAAAATATACCCTTTCACAAAATTCCTTTTAATAAAATAGGCCCTTTCACAAAATTCCATAAAAACTTACTATCTATTACAATTATTTAGTATTTTGTGACTTTTAAAATGTGAATTTGTAAACAAACAAGTTCACCAGAGAAGAAAATCTCAGCAAAAAGGTTTTAAAAAGTTTTTGTCAAATGCTTTTTTTTTTTTAATTTCAGTAACCGGATTTCAACTTTTGTTACAAAATGTTATTTTTCACAAAAATATAATAAATTTTACAAAAATAACCTTTACTTTTCACAAAATAGGCCCCAAGAAAAAAAACCATCGACCTCTGATAGTATCAAGAGATTTTTTTTTATAAATCAGATTTCTGCTCTACTGAGTGTAGTGTAAAAGTTTATTGAATTTTCACTGTACATTTTAAAAAGATTAAAGTTTAAGCAATATTTAATTAGTGTTGAAGAATAAAAATGTATAATACATGGAAATATAACTTTTCATGGAAACATAAATAGGATTGCTTGCAAAAATGAATTTTGACTAAGGAAAA
Source organism: Maratus michaelseni (assembly GCA_963931845.1). NCBI lineage: Eukaryota > Metazoa > Arthropoda > Arachnida > Araneae > Salticidae > Maratus > Maratus michaelseni. Next base: position 119,219,309 of record OZ007591.1, on the reverse strand, counting down.
TGGCTGCTTTAGTTTTATTGTCAACTACGGATATCAAAACTTTTGTAACATTATTATAAACATTAAAATATGTAAATATTGTAGAATTAATACTTGCATTTTAATATTATTTGTCATAATTTTTTAACTCATATACAAAAACTGGTTTTTTAAATTAGAGATGTCAAATGTTTAATATTCAGATTCAGTTAGATTATGAGTAAAGTATTTAACAGATAGTCATTTTGAAATCCATCCATTACAGATTGAAATTACATATAATATTCGGATGGATGTAAGCATTGAAAGTTTACATGTAAACAGGAATGTTAAATCGCTGTTGGGCGTTATTAACACATTAGGAAATAATACAAGAGCTTAGAAATATTCATCAAAAGTTAGATAAATGGAAAGAAAAAATTCAATGTTTACCAAACCTGAAATTGCTTTATGCTTTAAATACAACCAAAGTTCAAAGAAAATATGGCTAGCAGGCGTACACTTATAAAGCAGAAGAAGAAATTACACTTCCTGCTTTCAAAAGTGACACCAGCTGGCCAATTAATTCATAAAATGAATTAATCCACAATTGTACTGCATGCATCTTAGACAGGATCAATCTTCATTAGATTTCTGGAATCACATGGCAGCTACATAACTTAAGACTATAAAAACAAATATAACTGCGAACTATATGATAAATCCTCCTGTTTAACATATAACAGGGAATATTTCTTTCTTAATTACAGAGTGAAATTATTTAAATAATCAAAAACAGAACGTTAATAATTAAAAAAATATCCTTATAGCAGCTCGTCTCGTAAATGTAAACAACTCGGACGCTAGAAGTCAAGTATTTTTCTTTTTCGCCAAGTATGATTATCGCCAAGATACCTCATAACACTGCCAAGAGCAACAGCCAATCAGATCGCTAGCTGCAGTTCGGAACGTAGAAGATAGTTGGAATAAAAAATTACGCAACTGACTTATTGATATTCAGTTAAAACCGTTATAATTCATCTTTTATTTACTCTGGATTATTTTATTTTGGATTCTATTTTGAGGTGAGTAATTTAAATTGCTTTTTCAAAATGCCAAATATGTGTATAGTACCAAACTGTACGTCAAATTATAGAAGTAGTAAAAAAAATACTCCGTGTTTTTCATTCCCAAAAGACCCTATTTTAAAGGCTAAATGGCTAAAAAGTATACCCAGAAAGGATTATAGCCCAGGTGTACATGCAGTTGTTTGTGAAAAGCAATGTGATCCTGGTGATATAATTCGAGTTGATAGTGTTAAAAGAGATGACGGCACTATATTAACATGTGACAGGGTTCGCCCAAAATTGAAAGAAGGAGCAGTACCGATAATCTTTCCAAATTGCCCGAAATATTTAACAACAGAACCATCAAAAAGGCGAACAAATTTAGATGAACAAGAAGAACGCTTATTAAATATAGCTATCAATGAAAGCAAAATAACGTATGAAAATTTTCTTAAGGATAATTCTTTTGATACCTTTCAAAATCTCACAGATTTATTAAAAACGAAATTAAATTTTTACGAAGATCAGAACTGGCAGGTAATATTTTCAGATAGCTACATTTTAATTGCTAACATAACTGATAAACCAGTACCCAAAATACATGCTTCTTTGAAAATAGATAAACATCTTTCTGTCATAGCCTACAATTATAATAATATTATTCGTCTTTCATCATTAAAAAATATTTCAAATTTAAATTCTTTTTCTCAAATTGATAGCTGTTTAAATGAGCTTAAAGCACTTTTGCATGTTCAGAGGATAATGATATCTTAAATTCACTCATAAATGGGGTATGTGATACTCTGAAGTATGTAATTAAGGAAAAGCTAATTTCCGATGATAAAATTAAAAAAAATACATTTTTAATGGAGCAGTTAGAGTTGTTAATGCAAAACAAAAACTCATACAGATATAGTAATCAAACTCTATTGTGGTGCTTAAAATTATTCATGCAATCCTCATCAACTTATAAACAAATGTATGATTTTGACTTTATTAATATACCCCATTTTAGAAATTTACAGAAAGTTATTAATCAAAGATCCATGAATGATATCCACACAAATTCGTTAGAATACCTTTATATAAACATAACATATTTGAAAGAACATGAAAAGCTTGTTCTTCTACAAATGGATGAAATTCATATCAATCCAATGTTTACTTATAAAGGTGGAAGTGTGACTGGGGGATCAGAAACAGATATTTGTCAGAAAGCTTCACCTGTACATACATTACTAATGTCCAGTTTGTTATCATCCTATCGAGATGTTGTTAGACTTGTACCAGTCACAACTATTAATGCAGAAGTTTTATATGAAATTGTTTTGCAAACAATAATATCTCTTGAAAATTTGGGGTTAAAAGTATTTACTGTTATTGCTGATAACAATTCAATAAATAGAAAAGTTTTCAAACTATTTTCTCATGACGGAAAATTGCATGTATCTGTTCCTAATCCAGTATGCCCTGAAAGGCCTCTGTTTTTTATTTTGGATCCAGTGCATATAATAAAGTCGATACGAAATAACTGGATAAATAAGAAGAATGATTTAGTATCTTTCACATATCCGAATTTTAATAATTAATCGGAAACTGCTACTGCGTCTTTTAGCATTCTTCGATCATTGTACACTTCATAAAACAAAAACCTTGCTAAATGTGCCTATAAACTAACATTAAAATCTCTTTATCCTTCAAATATTGAAAGACAGAATGTAACTTTAGCATTAAAAATATTCGACGAAACTAATGTAGTTGCTTTACGTTTAAGTGATGATACTTCTCCTGATTCCGAGTCTACTTTAAAACAAACGACTTCGGATTTTATTGAACTTATCATCAAGTGGTGGAAAATTTTTAAAATAAAATCTGCGAGTAAAGGTATCAGGTTGAATGACAGTTGGCAAATCCCTTTCACTTCTTGTGATGATGAGAGATTGAAATTTCTGGAAAATTTTAGTAATTGGCTAGAAAAATGGAAAAATTCAGAAAACTTATCAGGACTAACAAAAGAAACATTCACTGCCTTATCTCTTTCAACAAACGCCATGATTCAAATTATACAATATTTATTAAATTCAGATTTTCAGAGCATCAAATTTAAATATGTATTACCTGGTAAATTTCAAAGTGATATGCTTGAACAACGCTTTAGTCAGTATAGACAAATGTCTGGAGGCAATTATCACATATCATTCCAGCAGATATTGGAATCAGAAAAAAAGTTAAGATTGTGTTCTACGATCAAAATTGGTGGAGAAAATATTAATATCAGGAAACTCAGTGATAAAGAAATTGCCATTCCAGACATATCCAACATCAATATTACTTTTATTGTAGATAAATTTGGAGATTTATTAGATAAAATAATCGATTTGAGTAATTATGATGAAAACTCCATAAAAGCTTGCGTATTCATAGCCGGATATGTATCCTTTAAAATAAAAAGGAAACTTAATTGTTCTTTTTGTATTGCCCTTATTACAACTACCATCAAATTATGGATATTGAGGACGATTCATTCTATGAACTTATAGCAGCATTAGATAGAGGGAGTTTAACATACCCATCTGAATTTTTAATACAAGTTGTATCTTTCTGTCTTATAATATTAGATTTGTTGACTTCACCTTTACATGAAGGAAACTTTTTAAAATCTGAAATAAGTCATAAATTATTACTTTCAAAATTGACAGAACTTAAATTAATTAGAGATGATGTATGTAATCCTAATGATATCTGTGTGTGCGGAAAACATAGCATTGATTTGTTTAAAGATGCTCTATCAAGATCTTCAAACATTTTGATAAGTACTTATTTTTAAATAAAAAATCAAGACGTAAGAAAAAACACTGAAAGAAAAATAAAGAAATTTAGAACAAAGTGAGCGACAAGGAGCCCCTTTGGCAAGGGTGATACCCTCACAATATTGTGAAGATCAAATTATTGGGATCCTCACAATATTGTGATAATACAGAACGATAATGTACAGGATTTATAACGTATATGAGTTCTGGGGGACTCATTAGCCAATTCTACTATTTGCTTCACAAATATAAAAATTAATATATAGCTCAGAAATTTAGAAATGCCATTACTAAAACTGATTGGATGTTTTGTAAATCACATTTCAAACATTTATAGTTTTGCTTGATCAAATTAAAATAATGTTTTAATTTCAGCTGTCTGTTAAGAAAGAAGAAAAAATACATTTTTATTAATAAATTAAATGGTTCTGCTATTCTTAATTTAGTAAATAATAGAAGTATTTTTTTTTCTTTTTAGGAAAGGAAAGACAAAATACACCATATTTATGAAAAAAATGAAATTTATCTTTATTATTATTTTTTTTGCTTATTGTATTATGTTTAAATAGGCGACAGAAATATATCTAAATGTTGAAAATAAATATATTTTCTTCTTCTTTTTTTTTCAACCGCAGAAGTGAAAAGAAATTAATATTGGCACATGAAAGAAAAAAGTTAAATTGCTTCTATATAAATAAAACCTTTTAGCTGGAATAAATAAAAGAGCATAAACTATTGAATTGAGTCTAGAAGGAAAGTCATTTTAAAATTTTAATATACTTAAAGGTGTTTAAAGAATCTAATTTAAGGCAACAATTAATTTTAAATACTTTATATAGTAACAAATGTATGATCTTATCATAATGTTAATAAAATAAATAGGTTAATTATTAGGGTGTTTTTATGTAATTTAAATGTTTAAGTTGAGAAAGATACTTAAATTGTTTCATGAAACTCATTATTTGCACATTTAACAAATATTGTATAACATTCATTAAAAAAATAATACTTGCATAAATATTAAATATATTTGTAATTAAATTATGTATATATTCTCCAAAAATGCTTACAATAAATAAATCAGAATTTAAAGAGGGAAATATTGATACATTTCATTTGATAACATTTGAATTTGTCATTTTCAGCATTAAAATATCTTAAAAAAGAACTCTGATTCTCAACCCTAATAAATTATATTTATACGAAATATCCTCTGTGTTTTGTTTTTCTATATATCTCATATATTTTTATATTCAAAATATGTTTAAAAAGTTAATATTTACATATATATTAAATCTTTTTGTAATTAAATAATGTATTTTTTTCCGCTTCACAAATGTTTAAGGTAAATAAATTTGATTTAAGGAGAAAAAGGTCTTCACATATTTCATTTGAAAAATATTGTTTTAAATATATTAAAGTATCTCAATTTAAATGTAATTTAGTAGAAGCAATGGGGTATTATGTATGCACCCTTCTTTATCTTATCTACTCTTTCGAAAGAAAACCAACGCACTGCTACTGTGGCGTCACGCTCTCCAATTTCAAGAAGCTCCATAGCCTTTTCTAAAGGTAGCCGTGGTCTAGCCGGGTGCGTTCATAAGGCCTGGCTGATATTTGACTTCTCAGATCTATGAACACACCTCTTCTGCTGGAATAATATCTATGAACACACCTCTTCTGCTGGAATAATTTGCAAATTATTGTAGTGGATTTACAGTCTAATTTTTCAATGAAAAGGAAGCAGATAAGGAGCATTCAAATGTAACCCCTTTACCTATAGATCAGCAGGTAACTTTTAATGTCTTCGCAGTTTTGTTAATAGTGCATGTTTAGTACTAGTACATTTAATAGTGCATTATTTAAAAGTTAAGATGTTTAAATTTTATTTTAAAAAATCACTTGTATTAAATTTTATCTTTAATGTTTTAATTTTTTTTAAATAGACTGTTTGGAAAAAAGCTTAAAGTATTTACTAACAATATTTATTCTAAATGTAAATTGTTATTTAAAATGAGGAATTTATTTAATATTTTGCGTCTCTTAGTTCAATTTTCATAGTTATTCAATATAATTCATTATAGTTATTCATATAATTTCATAGTTATTCATATAATTTCATAGTTATTCATAAAACGTTGCAATTTTTAAAACTATTAATATTTGATTTGCAATTTGATAATTTCGTTGCTAGTGTAGGTTTCCAGAAATAATTTTCTGGTATATTTGAAAAAATTGTGACAATTTAATGCATTGAATACTTTTTGTCGAGATCTGTCAGTGTTAGGTGCACAAAAATAATAAATATTGATGAAACAATAAAATAACTGTTTAGTTAAGGTAATTTTTCCAGTTGTGTTATCGAATGTTTTTACAGTAAAAATTGATATTTAAGTTCTGCATTTAGTATTCTATCAAAAACTATAAATAAAATAATTTGTAAAGAAAAAAAATATAATATTTTTTGGCGTTTATGATCTTAAGTTCTATATTTCATTTACAACGAAAACTGTTTTACTGCTTGATACAATGTTTATTATTTAATAATATCGCACAATAGGTATATCTATTATTTAAATTGATTCCTAATATAAATTTTTCAGAATGCTTATTTTAAAATGTATACTTATAGTTTCATTAAAATTGTTCTCAAATCCAAAATAGCTAATTTCTGACATATTTCTTAATTCATTTTTATTCGGAAATACGTGAAATTGGCAGGTGTTCTTATTCAGAATATATATAATCGAATGGCGTTATCCATTTTTTGGTAACGGCAGATCATTTTTCAGAAAACACTATCAAAGTGGGTGTTTTGAACCAAATTTCTGACGCGCAGCGTCAGAAACGGGTAAAATGTGACCGAAATTGATCTTAAGTATTACATTTATCTAAAAGTGGAAAAAGCTATTCATTCCAAATAGCTTTAATAATCAGGCATGCAAGTGCCATGCGTTTAAAAATTTGTTCAAAAATGTGTCAAAAAGTTTCGTGACACTGAGCGAGAGGAAATATGGCAAAGTATACACATTTAAGAACTTCAATACTTAACAGCAAAATAGCATAGTTTTAATTATTGTCAAAATTTTTGGTGGTTACATAAAACAAATGGAAGTAGAAGTTAATTAAAAAAAATGTAATTTGCACAATATAATTTCATATTATTGAAATATTTACTTTTATTATAATTTTTAATGGATTCATCTATTATTTTTATATTAGTATGAGTTTTTTACATATATAATTTTCTTGCTTAACGGCTACATTAGCCGGTTTCCCAATCAGATGCAAAGTTTTAATTTGAATACGAGTTGCATCAATAAAAATGATTGCCGATCCAATCCTTATCGTCGATCTTATCCGTATTTGGTGAAATCTTGTTATCCGAATCTATGCGAAATCATGTATCAGGTTCGGTCGGGTTGTGGGCCTACAGATTTGTTGTTGTTGTTGTTGTTGTTGGGTTAGGGTAAGAATACGGGTTGAATGAATCGAAATATAGTTTCAGTCAACCATCATTCATGTTCAAGTAGACATTCAATCAGGTTCAAGGAGTATATAACCGGATTCGTGCATGACTCTAGATCCGAGCCGACATTAGAAATTGTATCGTAACACAATTTCTGATAAAATCTGGTTAGTCGGTCGTATGCAAGATTCTATTCCGAACAAGACTTATAGTAAAAACATTATACCCGACTTGGGTCAGATCGGGTTCACGAAAATCAGGTCACACGACAACTAATCAAATCTATTCTGTAGCCAAACAAATCCAAAAAGATCAATCCGAAGTTTCTGGATTGTATTCGGGTAAAATCTGGTCACCCGACCCGGTGCAGTGTCGTCACAAACGTCACAAACTTGAACCATAAAAAAATTTTTATCCGAACAATCCGTATAGGATTCGGGTAAAATCTGGTCACATTATTCGATGCAAATTCGTCACATTTTTCACATTCAATTCGCACGGTGACTTCACAAAGTAGTCACATTGTGAGGTCCCAGAAAGCCTCGAAAATGGCCATAACGACCTCGCATTTAGGTCACAGTGACTTCACATCGACGTCACTTGACGTCACGACGACGGTCACAAAGTCACAGTGTGACTTCACAGAGACGTCGCCGTGACGTCACCATGCCTTACGGTAGTAAGATACTCATCTGCATTCTGGCATTCTGGAAGTAAAATTGATGTCAACGCGGAAGACCCTCAAAGATGAACACACTTTTAACCACTATTAGTTAAGCTTAGAATCAAAGTATAAAATTTGTGGTATCTTACTCTAAATATGATTATAAACAAGAACGAAAAATCATGCGTCAAGCATAGATTATGTAACACTTTCCAACGCTTCCAAAATAATTTTACAAATCATTACCGTTTAATAAGATGAAAGATAACATCTAAGTAAACAATTTGGAAAACGCATAACATATTTAAAAAGGTAATTTCAGGAATTTCCAACATTTATTTCCAACATATACAATATTCGGAAAAGTATCCGAATACTTTTATTCAGCCCTGTATAGGATCTATAGATTTGTATAGACACTACATAGGACGCTAAATTTTAGTTCAGTTAGGAAACGCGTAGCACAGTTTAAAATTCTCCTTCTGGAGTTTCCGTCAATAACCGGAAATGGGTTCGCGAACTTTTGTGCTGCCCTGTATAGGATCTACAGAATTTATACACACCAAGTAATAGACAAAAAGTGAGTTCAATTTAAAATCGCGTACAGCAACTTAAAACGCACTTCCAGGAATTTTTGTTAACAGACAGTAGAGAATTATTTTGTGTGTCCCTGTAAATGAACGATGATTGCTATACACACAATATTCTGTAGTAAGCCTCTGGTAATGCACTTTAGTGATATGTGTAAATTTCAATGCGTTTAAAAAGGTGAAACATTATTTAAATAAACCGCAGACGATTTTTCTCCATAGACGTAATGAAACAGAATTCTTTTGACTGTCCCTGTAAAGTAACTATAAGTGCTATGCACACCCTATTCCATATTAATTTTCTTGTAATGCACCTTAGTGATATATATCAGTTACAATGTGTTTGAAATTATGTAATATCATTAAAATAAACCGCAAATTATTTTTCCCCATAGACCGTAATGTAACGGAATTTTTTGAGTGTCCCTGTAAAAAACTATAAGTGCTACACACTTCAGTTGAAATAGGGAACATGCTATAGATGACGACAATAACATATAAAAATTGCAGAGCAATCCGAGCATATTTACGGGAGTTAGAGCACGGAAAGATGGCCAGACGGCAGACAAACCGAAGTCATAAACACTTTTCAACTAGGTTGGAAAGTGTTAAAAACCTGCTTGAAAAGAAAAATTCGTGCAAGCAGTATAATAGGGTTAAGTAATACTGATTATCTGCTTCTGAAATTCTTCTTCTTTCAATAGTATTCTTGTAATAAATATCGTGTCGTTCTAAGTACTGTTTTGCGCATTTTCGGTCTACACGAACAGCAAAGTCGGGACAATACACGCGTCTAAAAAGAAAAAAAATATTCCTAAAGAGATAGATTTTGTTGAATGATATTACTATGTGATAATGATTGCGAGCTTCTGAATTTCCATTAAGAATGGACAGAAAATATTTTTAATAAAAATGCTCTTTCTGGAACATTCGTAAAGTAAATATTTTTTTTTCTTTTTGCGTTCTAAGAAATGCTTTTGTAGCTGGAACAATATATGCAAAAAAATTGCAGGCATTTGTAAGTGATATTATACGCATGGCATTGCATTTCATATCATTACAGGAAATTGTAAATGATATTTTGGAACATTGTTAAAGTAAATATTTTTTTGTGTTCTAGGAAATGGTTTTGTAGTCGGAACAATATTAACAAAAAAATTGCAGGCATTTGTAAGTGATATTATACGCATGACATTGCATTTCATATCATTACAGGAAATTGTAAATGATATTTTGGAACATTCTTAAAGTAAATATTTTTTTGTGTTCTAGGAAATGGTTTTGTAGTCGGAACAATATTAACAAAAAAATTGCAGGCATTTGTAAGTGATATTATACGCATGACATTGCATTTCATATCATTACAGGAAATTGTAAATAATATTCTGGAACATTCTTAAAGTATTTTTTTTTTGCGTTTTAGGAAATGCTTTTGTAGCCGGAACAATATATGATCCCTGTAATCGGAACAATATATGAAAAAAAAAACAGACTTTTGTAAATTATATTGTACGTAAATTCATGTGCATAATAATGAAATTTACTTTTTCATTACTTTTCCATTTCGTATAAAATAATTAACAGAAACATCATTCGAAAAATGTTTATTTTTAATTAGAAAAACATAAATCCAAATTACCTAAAATAATAGTTAGAAATCAATTATTTCAGTCTTGATGAAAATTATTCCTTTCCAAATTCTATTTTAAACTGAGCAAATGAAAAAAAAAAATCGAATACTTCTTTTGATTACATTTAACAGCAATCGAATTCCAATAATACTACGAAGTTTTAACGCATCTTTTAATTTATACTTTAAAATTAATCTCTGATAGTCAGACAACCAATATTATCGTCTGCATAATTAATGTTTACTCTTTGTTGCTTCCAAATGAATTCTCTTCAGATTCAGTCTTTCCTAAAGGAGAAGACGTTGAATTTAACGAAAAGTTTGAATAATTAAAATTAACTGAATGTTGTGCACATGAAGGGTAAATTCAATTTTTCATACTGAAATGTGATATTAAGACGTATTTTACTTAATGTCGTTAATGTTAAAAGACCATATAGAAATAAATCAATCTGAGATATTCCTTGTGGCATTCTTGAATACCAAACACAGTTTGCAGAAGGGAATTTTCACTGAAAGAAAATTCTATAAATGGTGATAGTTGGTGATAGTCTTTAGTACCAGTAAATTTATATGAGTTTATGTTATAAAATTGTTCCGTAAGTGTACCTATATTTAATCCTTAAACTTCTTATCAGTAGTATTCTTACTATAGCTATACCATTTTATTTTCCATTTATTGGCTCTATCCTTAATATCTATTGCTTTTCTATATATTCCAAATTTATTTCTTTCATTTTTTAAATTTCTCTTCTTTTCTGTTTTTATTTGCTCTTTATAGCAATCTTATCTATTCCCAACGGCTCACTATTACAAGACATTCTACTCACAATAGACTGGGCGTGAAGTTGCTGCAACTAGAAAGCCCCTTAACCTGCATCAAATGTTCCGGACTGTTCCGTTAGTGTAATTAGAAATGGATTTTGTGCATTTGGGTTGTATGTCAAAGAATTATCCTGAACTTTACAGTGAAATTTTCATTTCTTTATTAAAATATATTAAAGCAAATTCAATATAATCTGTATCTGAAGTGCTTGAATTAATTCAGTGAATCTCGAATAAGAACAAAGAAATAAAAAGGCCGAAATTTTCATACCAAATATAGAAACTTTTCTAAACATAATAGAAAATTCTAATTTCCACACTTCTATTTATCATATTTTTAACTAAACAACTATTGAACTTTAACAATGATATGCAGTTTTAATCTATCTCTTAATTTATAGCTTAAAATTTTAATATTTGTTGATCAAAACTCAAACAATGAAAAATATTATCTGGATAATTTATGTTTACGCACTGTTGCTTCCAAATAAACTCTCCTGAGTCAACCTTAAAATTGAGCACTCGCTAACGGTGAAGAAATTTATTTTAGCGGACAATTTGAATAATTAAAATTAACTCGATGTTGTTAATATGCAGAGTAAATTCAATTTTTCATTCTAAAGGGGGATATTAGATGTGTTTAATTTAAAGATGTAAATAATGAATGTGTGTAACTTAATCAGATAAGTCAATATTTGCAGAGGAATTTGTGAATAATTGAAAGATTCTTGCGGAATGGAATTTTTACATTACAAAAAATCATGAAAGTTATAGTTATGAAAGACGTAATAAATTTCAAAGTTATAACATTGAGAATTTCATTTTCTACATAATAACTAGTTTCTACATATTTTTAGGATCTATCAAGTAATTTGCTACTCATGGTTATTTAGTGATAACTTTAAAAAGTTATTTTTTGGAAATGGATTAAATTAAAATGTTGTAAGTTTATGTGAATAGCATTTTACATAAATATACATTATTGCGATTAAGAATACATGAATGCATTTGGATTATATGTTAAAGGATTAGCATAAGAATCGTCGTAAATGTTTATGATGAAAATTCCATTTCTTTATGTATAAAACATAAAATGGAATTCGATATATCTATATTTAAAATAGTTGAATTCCTTAGTTGTATTGAAAAAAATCTTTCTTTTAAAAAATGTAAATATACTAGACATTTAAATTATAAAAATGAAGCACTAATCCTACTATCTATCATCATCTATTAAAATTTATAAATATTAACGGGATCTGGCCCCTACAACACACGTTTGCCAACCCCAGTTCAGACACCACAGGTTGTAAAAATAAGTTATTTGGCCCTACTTTAAAATGATTACGCAAGATTAAATTATAATTAAACGACAAATGGCGATGTTCTGTACTCACATTGCGATTCATTTCCCTTTGAATGAGGACTTTTTCGGTTCTTAAGGCCGAATCAACTGCTGTCGGGACAGTTAAAGGCTGTGACCGTGATTGATTAAATAAGATCAATTAAAATTTTGAAAATTAGCTTGTATAAAATGGCTAAGTAATGGATGTTGCTGCCTACCGAAATTTATAACAATGTATAAAATAATTCTTTTAAATAAGGCATTTCAAATGAATCGTTTTAAATATGAGGTAATTTTTACCAAAGTTTTCTTTCTGTGTTTAATATTCACGTCAAAATAATTTTTTAATTGAAATTATACTTCATTATTTGCGCTGATTTAAATTTGGAAACAAGAGGTAAAAAGACCTTGTTGAAATATGAAATAAATCTCTCGTGTAAATGTATTTTTAAATTGAAACTGTTTAGCAACACTATTATTTGGGTATTTTAAATTTAATGTAATTTTTCGTGGAAAATGAAACTAACAGATTTTCTGCGCGTGCACAGGGTATGCCTTCTACATGGTGCCGTAATCAGCGGGAACGAGTGACGTAGTTTCGTTGGGAAAGAGATTTATTTAGATGAGAATACTCCACCTGGTGGTGGAAACTGGAACTAAAAGATTTTTCAGCGCGTGTGCAGCACGTCTGTTATACACGGTACCGTAGGCAGCGGGGACACGTGTCAGAAATTTGTTTAGAACAGAATGCACCCCCTGGCAGTGGAACTAAAAAAATTTCCTGCGCGTGCGCCGAAAATGGCTATTTTTATTGAAACCGGAAAAGAAAGCTACCAATTTGATAATCCCAGACAACGAAATATTCTCATTTTCAGTCATCCTAATATTATTAAAAAAATTATTGGAGGTATTGATTCGAAACTTTCAGTCTGTACGTAGTTTATTTTTCTGATTACGAAAATGCAAATTTTGTGAAAATCCAACGGTAACTTTTTTAAATTTTGACCAGAAACTGACCCTCTTTGAATCAAATGATCCAGACATTTCAGGGTGTCTCATTAAATTTACTTCCGCTTCGGGTTTAATCTCTATTTAATTTCCGAAAGACAAAGAGTTACCAGAGGAACCGTTTCATGCAGTGATTTTTAGAGTGATTTCGAATTTCGTATTATTTTTTGACGGGATCGGGCAACGCCGAGTGGATCAGATAGTATGAAATAAATCTCTTTAAATATTGGACTTCTGAATAAAAAAATAAAAACAAAAATTCGAAAAAATTATTCAACTATAAAAAATGATTGCACAGTTCACACCGCGATTCGTCAAGTATGTCCCTGCGAAAGATGGTTAAATTGTTAAGCATAGGTTTTACTTTTTAAACAGAACTGTTTTGAACGACTTAAACATTTAATAGAGTTTAAAATAATTCTTCTATTTAAAAACTGTCTGCTTCAGCGTGTTTATGGAACATTTCTCTATAAAACTACAAATTTGTATATTTTTATATGTGATAGTTTTCGTAATATTAGCCGAGAAAGATCTCAGGTAAAAAAAAAATCCATTTATGGCAGCGACAGCGGTGGTTATGTTTTTAGAACAGAGACACTGCACTATTCAAACTTTTGTTTTTAAATTCATACTTTAAATTTAATCTTTCTTGATCGATACTCAGATAGTCAATATTATTATCCAGATAATTAATGTTTACACTCTGTTGCTCCCAAATAAATTCTCTCCAGTTTACCTGAACTTTCAGACTTTGCTAACGAAAGAGAAATTGATTTTAGCTGACAGTTTGAATAATTAAGATATTAACTGAATGTTTTTATGTGAAGAGTATATGAGATTTTTCATTCAATAATGGGATTTCATTTAATTATGTTAATGCAAAAAACATAAAATAAATAATCATCTATGCCAAATCTTCAGGATGAAACAATTGAACAACCAAATATAGTACTTTGTAGAAAGGAATTTGCACTTAAGGAAAATCCTAGAATTTATTATATCTTTAAAGATTAACCAGTATTCATTATCATTAAACTTTACACCAGGGCAGCACAGGGTTGAAAACGTATTTCGAGTAATTTTGGTCTGCTGAATACGAAAATAATAGCAAATTTTCAAGATTGGCTCAAGTTTTTCAAATAAAGCCAACAATATGATAATGGCACATGTAGAAAAAAGTAACATTAAATATGTAAAGAATATATATATTTTTTATTTTACATATTTTGTAACATTGTAGTTTGAGTGAGATAGGTTTTGCAAAACAGAAATATAGATTTAACATTACTACTAAAACTGTTCCCTGTATAATTTTCTATATTTTTTTTCTTCAGGACAATCCCTCTGTGAGGTCCAACGATAGTCAACCATCATATGGCGATACCAATGTCCTTGGTACCTTTGTTCCATTATTACTTACACATTATATACGTAGTATAGGGTAAGTCTTGCAATCGTTTTAAAAATCGAAAAAGAAAATTTTCACGGATTTACACGTTTCAGATACTGGAAATTCCGAAAAACATTAAAAAAAAAATTGCCATCCGTCTGTCTGTGTGTCAGTAAACGCTCTATCTCCCGAACAAATAGAGATAGAGACTTGAAATTTGGTATAGACTTAGTATGTAATAATGGGAAGAAGCATTGAATTTCAGGAACCTCGATTAACCGGAACTATTTTTTTCGGACTCTCGAAATATTCGTTCTGATAAAAGTTATATAAAAGTTTTCGAAATTTTTTTATTTAAAGGAGTGAATATAAAAGACAACAAAATAATATAAATTTTGCATAAAGAATGAAGTCGATCGAATAATAAGTTGTCGAGATATTTGGAATCCTATTTTTCACACTCTTCGATTTTTCGTGACCCTGTATTTCATTCAAATTTCAATTCAAAGATATATTTTAATTGGAAATGAGATGCTTAACCCGACGCGGTAAAACGTTAGTTAATATGATTATCAATTTTGGAGCTATAAGGATGTTTTTTTTTTACGCAATTCAGTAATAGAGCATTTAAAGTTTACGACGTCATCAAGCCACGATTTTATTCGAAATGCAATGCATTTTATAAATAGTTTACACATGTTTTATTTTCATATTTTATATTATGCATATCCATGATGGTTAAGTATTACGGTGGCCCCCAACGACTACTTTTCATATCTTGCTAGAGCTCTTCACCCTATTCTTCACTGTAATCACCCAAGTTTTCAGGAAATCTGTCTAAATGACTGCGTAAAAAATGTATCTTAAAAACGAATTATTGCAAGAGACAGAGCCATTTCAATTAACTACTTTATATTTCATAATTATAAACTTTTGTATGTATCAAAATCATTAAAGTGATGTAATGCCGCAGAAAAAAAGTATTTGTACCCCTGTACACTGTTTAAAAAATTGCAGTAAAATTACGGGCAGATGCCGGCAGCAGAGATTCCAGTCATACCACGTAAAAAAAAAAATTGCTTGCCCATCATTTTGTGCAGCTCGTAATTTTACGGGGCAAAGTAATACAGCATTATACACGGTTAAAAATTTGCAGCAAACTGTCCAGTCATTTGACCGTTTTTATAAAACACGGTTACATAATCATCATTTAACTCTATTCTGACCATAATATGGGCAATAATATGGTCGGAATAGAGTTAAATTACGGTTGTGTAACCATTTTCTACAAAAACGGTCAAATGACTGGACAGTTTGCTGCAAATTTTTAACAGTGTAATGCACAGGATGTAATGCACTTTAAAACACAATAACCCTTTACTTACTGTTCCGTAGCATGTAGCACGTTAGATAATCATCACAGCATCGATGTTTTGGCGTGTTAAAATTTTCGTAACACGAGTAAAATGAAGGGTTACACTCTAACGGAGGACAATGTATCGGGTCGTACCGTATTTTTACTAACATATGGGCTAGAACTGTAAGAATATGTGGATTGCTCTTAATTTTCTAAGTATCTAAGGGATAAAGCCGCTTATTTAGTGGATCAGACCGTTTTTCATCCAATAAGGCTGTTGCCCGTGAAAATTGAAGGGCAAACGCTCATAAATTACAGTTTTTTCTGAGAATGTATTATAAACGTTTATGTAAATGAAATAATATATAAGTAGGTACATGTCATTGCAATTAAGGATTTCAGTTGTTTGGGAAAATATTTTATAAATTTTATGGAGAAAGTTTCTCTTTTTTTTAAGTAGACGCGCGAGCTGTAATGTTCGCGTGACACTGGAGGAAGTTCTGGCATTCGCCCTTTTAAATCCACAAATGAGCACGGCGGAAATAAGCGAGGCATGTGGATACACGCGTCAGCATGTCTGGCAGTTATTACATGCACATGGTGCGCATTCATACCATCCAACACTGGTGCAAGCATTGATGTTGGGTGAACACGAAAGACGGTTTGATTACTGTAATTTCATGCTTAACACTATAGAGAAAAATCCATCGTTCCTTTGTGAAATTCTGTGGACAGACAAGGCAACGTTTACACGGAGTGGCATTGTGAAGGTGCAAAATGTGCATTACTGGTATCTGGAAAATCCTCACATCGCCCGCACAGTACGACACCAGGTACGCTGGTCCACGAACGTATGGTGCGGTATATGGGGAACTCAGATTGTTGGACCCATCTTCTACGATGGAACCTTAACGGGCGAACTTTACCTGCACCTACTACAAAACACGGTAAGTGACTGGTATGAAGAGCTCCCTCTCCGAAATGCATGCCGGGTGTGGTTTCAACATGATGGGGCTCCTCCGGATAAAGCATCAAATGTCCGTGCGTATCTGGCCTACGAATTCGGTCAACAGATCATTGGATATGGTGGTCCGGTAGAGTGGCCACCGCGTTCACCGGACTTGACTCCCATGGACTTCTACCTCTGGGGATACATCAAGGCACAGGTGTATGTGACTGAGCCTACTTCTCTGGTTGATCTGAACCAGCGCATCATTCTTGCTTGTCGCACAGTTACACCTGCTATGGTCCAACGTGTTCAGGACTCAGTACTGTCACGCATTCAATTGTGCATTGCCACCAATGGAGAATACTTTGAGCAGTATCTCTAGTAGATTCCGGTATTTCATGTATTCATTTTTTATATAGTAGACCGTTTTCTAATATGATAATAAATTGATATTATTTTCTGTTTAATTTCAATATTTCATTCTTCGCTTTGTATACGACCCCTCAAAGTCAGCTCAAATTTTTAGATGAAATAATCCTCTTTGGTGATACACCAATTTAGCGATACCGACTAAAGGTAGTTTTGCCGTAAAAAGGACATTGCATCCTGATTTCGACCTCTAATTACTCTAATTCATTTTTTAACTGATCCCTGAATGAAACAAATCATGTGAAAAAATCTCAAACTTTGAAATTTAATAAATGTGTCAATTTTTGTCGTACAGAAGTCAAACTTTTTGTGTTGTATTTGTTATGATAAGTGCAAACATTTACTAAATATAACTATAGGGACCGAGGGACAGTATAAAAAGTTAGATTTCGTAATTTTTATAAAATTGATTTTTTTTACTTTAATTAACGCCACAACATGAATATTTATATCATTTTAAACTCTTTTGTAATTGGAACTATATGTCTACAACCAACGGTTGAGAAATTAAAGGTCGGCGATAGATAACATCTTGCACCCTGTATTTAAGGCCGGGCTGATAAAATCGATTTTTTTATTATGGAATTTTAATAGTGCCGGAAAATTGTATTATGCCATTAATAGTAACTGTGCAAAATTTCATTTTTATTGATTGATATCTTTTGCCTCCTCAAGATGGCCAAAGTTTCGAAAAACGGCCATTTTTTACTGAAAAAATAAAAATTAGGAAAAAGGACAATTGTTTTCTAATAGCAGGCACATTGTGTACAAATACGCTATAATTAACTGTTAAAAAATTAAACTAGATTGGTTTATCACTTTTGCCTCCTCAAGGTGGAAAAATTTTGAAAAACTGCCAAAAACGGCCATTTTTTACTAAAATTAATAAAAACTAGGAAAAAGGAAAATTGTTTTCTAAAAGCAGTCAAATTCTACCATTCCATCATAATTAACTGTACAGAATTTAACCAGCTCGGCTAATAACGTTTCCCTCCTCAAAACGTCCACAGTTTTGAAATACTGTCAAAAACGGCCATTTTTTACTAAAACTAATAAAAATTAGGAAAATGGATATTTTTTTCTAAAAATGGCCAAATGGTAAACTATTCTATCATAATTAACTTAAAAAAATTAATGTGTATCGATTGCTAACTTTTCCCTTCTCAAAACGTCTCAATTCGAATTTTTTTTTTTAAAAGACGAAAAACATGATACTGTGAAACAACTTTTTTATTAATGCAAAATTACATTTAGTTAAGCACTTACACTGTTTATTTTTAAATATTTATTAATATATTATCAGCTCTTTAAAGCTTCATGCGGTAAATTATATCATCTTCTAGTAAAAAAGTTTTATCAAAATATCATGTTTTGTGGTTATTTGAAACAAATTGGACGTCTTGAGGAGGCAAAAGTTATTAACTGATCTGGTAAAATGTTTTACTGTTAATTGTGATGGAATTGCAGACCATTTGACAGTCTTTACAAAAGAATTATCCTTTTTCCTAATTTTTATTAATTTTAATAAAAAATGGCCGTTTTGGGCAGTTTTTCGAAATTGTGACCGTCTTGATGAGAGAAAAGTTATTAACCGATCTGATTAAATTTTTTAACAGTTAATTATAATGGACTGGTAGACCATTTGCCTACTATTAGAAAATGATCGTCCTTTTCCTATTTTATATTATTTTTAGTAAACAATGACTGTTTTTCGAAATTTTGGCCGTATGGAGGAGGCAAAAGGTATTAATCAATGAAAATGAAATTTTGCGCAGTTACTTTTGACCGGATAATGCACCTTTCCCGCACTATTAGAATTTCATAATCCACAATTCGATTTTTTCGGCCCTGACTAATATATATATTACTAAACTTCCAAACGGTATCCGTAAATTCTCCTATTTTCCAAATCCATAGACATACCTATACCTTTCCTATACCTAAACCCAGCACAAATCTCTCTGACCCCACTAACTATTGTCATTTTTTATTTACTCCGTTTTCATAGCAAAGTCGTTGAGTGTGTCATCAGGGCCCAGTTACAAAATCACATTCAGATATACAACATTCTTATGCCCGAATAATTTTTCTCACAGCCCAATCACCCAACACAACACCAGTTGCATCGTGTTGTAGAATTTTTCGGTGAAAAGACCAACAGTAAGACTCCACCTGTTCCCCTCATTTTAAACGGCACAAAGACATTTTACAAAACCTGGCATGAGGGCCTTTAATGCAAATTAATTCGGCTAAAATTCCCAGATCATACATTTAAAGTATTTCACCTTTGTGATCACGTGTTTTTCCGTCCGCATAAACAACATTATCTCTATTATCTTCTTAATTATAGCTAGCATTTTTCAGTGCAGCGCCCTCGGCTCCCTTCTGATTAATCTATTTTTAATGACATTCCACTTTTCAATATCATGTTTTTCGTCGAGATACTCTTCTTGCACTTTATGCGGACGACCCTTCTATCTATTCATCTGCACACTACTCATACACACTATACAAAAACATACAAACATACATAGGCACTTTAATGAACTGGTGCAATTTATAGCAGTTCAAAATAATCTAAAATAAAACAGATGCTGTCTATCTTTCCAGAAAACTTTCTAATCCTAGCGGAATAGCTATAAATAACATTACTATCCCTAGGTTTGATAATGTTCAATACTGGGAGGGTGAATGGAAACTTGAAATAATCATATTCGTCCCATCAGGGGAAATACAGCTTTCATAGTTCTTAATCCTTTTCTAAATAGTCCTATTTCTGTATAATAAATACTTGCTTTATAATTCTTGCATACTATCTGTTATGACTTTTGCGCAATCTGGGACTTCACCTATAAAACAAATATGTATAACTTCAGCAAACTCCACAATAAAAATTGTAGGAAGGTTAGAAATGCTTCCGTTATATCGGAAACCCTACTATCAGAAAAGATATCCAAACCAGTATCTTCAGAAAAAGAGTAAATGACTTAGCTAAAAAAATTATAAAATTTTTATAACCTCTCAAACGAAATAATCACAGAATTACCGGATTACGATGCCTTCGAGCTCCACCATAGTAGGCTCCCTAAATATTCCATGATTATGGATGATGAGTGAGCCATGAGTTCCTCACAATCTGCTATAAATTTCCTTTATTTATCTATACATATTATATATATATATATATATATATACATAAACGACTGTTACTTTGTATCAAATAGACAAGTACTCTGAA
This sequence comes from Maratus michaelseni, assembly GCA_963931845.1. NCBI lineage: Eukaryota > Metazoa > Arthropoda > Arachnida > Araneae > Salticidae > Maratus > Maratus michaelseni. The sequence goes on along the minus strand of OZ007591.1, from coordinate 119,198,580 downwards.
AAGTGACTTTGTGTATATCTCGTGGCTTTTTCACCTCCTTTTAACATAGTTTGTATAACGGCCTTGTTTCAAACTACTGCTTAATTTTTATATTTTTCTTTCTTTTACCTTTTCATTATTTTAACTTCTTATTTTTTTTTATTACTCTTACTTCTTAACATTACTGCTATACCTTAATTAAACTTCCCTTACTTTGTCACTATTCTTAAACTAGTTACTATAACTACAGCTAAACTTTATTCCAATGACCCCATCTATTAGCGAGACATCTGATTTTCCTACTAGGCGTAATGTTGAAGTCAACTCAGAAACCCCTAATATCTGCCTAACACTGTTCGGCACTGTTCAATTATTATAAAGCAAATTTTATTTTTTATACAATAATTATTTTCTACATAATTTATCTCTATAAATTCCGTAACTTGCTACTGCAGGTTGCCTGGTTGTCGTGATATATTTAAAAGTGAACTCGTCCATTTATGTTTTGGAAATTAAAATTCATTAGTTTCAAAATGTTTACGTTTATGTAAATGATATATTATGTACGTATGTATTTTTGTGACTAAGAGGTGGTTCTACTTCTTTGTGCCGATTTTTTGAAAAACATTTTGCATCCCTCAAGTGTGTAGATTGTTGCCCTAAAGCCGTTTAGAGTTATTTTAATTCCTTACAATAACATTTGCTAGTTGAACGTAGCGACGCAGCAGCAAAAAAAAAATGCTTTTTACGCGTAAATCTACGCTTGGAATTTATTGCGTCTCGAAACAATGTCGAAAACCATATCGAAATATATATATATATCAAAACCATCTCGAAACGGTCTCGAAACCATGTTTTTCAAACTGGCTGATCAGTTTTCTTGAAAACTATTCGGCCGATTTCCTTATTATTTTTTAACCCTTTAGCGGGCGGTGGTCACAAAAAAGGACACCTAATTTTAATTACAAAACTGACAAACGGCACCAAGAATATTTAATTAAAATTTTCATTTTATATAGTAAGGGAAAATCAGCAAGTTATTATTTTCTAAGGAAATCGTTTGTAAAATCTGGTGTCAGTCCATTATTTCATTATTTTACAAACAGATTTATTCCGCGCCTGAAATGGTTAATAAAAGAAATGTAACCGGTTTCGCTGGAGTTTATGTCACTGAAAAGTATCATTTCAATTCATTAATAATTTGTTCAAGCTCACAAATAGTTAAAAAAAGGAGGTGAAAAAATTATTTTTTAAAGAAAATTACAGCGATTTTGTCAAAGACCAACTTTTTAAACTAAATGTTCGTAAAACTTGTAGAGAAGTTAATGCATTTTCGTAATTTGGTGGTCAAATTTTCTTCGGATGCTTGTGACTAGAGCAGGGGTGATTGTGTTCCAGTATTTTGTACACCACTAAATTTATATAGCAATATTTGTCCTCTTTAATCGATTAATTCTGCGATGAGATAATAAGAATATTGCTAGATAAATTTAGTGGTATTCAAAATACCGGAACACAATCACCCCTGCTTGAGTAAAATGGTCGCTCCATTGGAAGTTCGCGGCGCGCACTTGCATATACTTCCTGTCGCAAAAGGCATATTATTATTATTATTATTATTATTATATACGTGCAAAAATCCAAATATGTAAATGAAATATCAATACATATAATGCCAAATATACTCAATACATAAAAAATCAATACATAAAATGCCAAAAAGTGATTTCTCTTTTCTTTGTAATCGAAAAAAAAAGTAAAAAACAGGTGAATTTAATGCAAAGAAGTAGAACCCCCTCTAAAGAATGGGGTATGGGATGTATTTGGGATGCATTAAAAATTGTTATTATATCATTACATATAATGCCAAATATCAATACATATAATGCCAAATATACTCAATACATAAAAAATCAATACATAAAATGCCAAAAAGTGATTTCTCTTTTCTTTGTAATCGAAAAAAAAAAGTAAAAAACAGGTGAATTTAATGCAAAGAAGTAGAACCCCCTCTAAAGAATGGGGTATGGGATGTATTTGGGATGCATTAAAAATTGTTACTGTAGATATCAACGTGAATATGTATACAGATTTAAATATTTGATATTTTTATTTTAAATACTTAAAGGCATTTAATTTAAATATTATCTAAGATATTAGAAATATATTTCATTTCAAAAACCGAAACTTATTGAACACACAAAAACAATTCTAAATTCTTTACTTGTATTTACTTGAATTTTACTAAACAGCCATCGAATTTAAAGAGGTTGCGCAATTCAAATAGAACTCTTCATTTATATTTTAAAAATTAATCTTCTTAGATCAATACTCAAACAGTCAAAATTATTATCTGGATAATTAATGTTTACGCCCTGTTGCTTTTAAATAAATCCTCTTGTGTTTCCCGTAGCTCTTAGCCTGTGACGCTAATGAAGAATAAATCGATTTCAGCTGACAGTTTAAATAATTAAAATTAACTGAATGATGTGAATATGCAGAATACATTCGATTTTTCGTAGTGAAGTGAGATATTAAGACGTATTTAATTTAAGAATGTAAATCGTGAATGCCGATTATTTAATCAGTTAAGTGACTTGAGTTCTCGTGGAATGGAATTCTCACATTAAAAAATATCGTGGAATTTTGAATTATTAAAAACTAATTAAAGGAGAATTTTGCATTCTATATCATAATAATTTTCGATATAATTTACATTGATGTAAGTAATTCTCTACCCATGATTATTCCGTGATATAATGAAACGAATTCGCCCTCTTGTATTTTGGAAATAAATTAAAATTCTTTAGTTTCAAACTAGTGTAAGCTATGCGAATGTAATTTTACGTAAGTTATGTATTATTGTGATTAGTAAGTATAAAAGCAAAAAAAAAATTTAAATACACACTTTTATAAGTATTCGATATTTATATTGAAAATTACACCTAATTTCATGACTGCAATTCATGTTTTTTCCAAAAAAATTCTGTTGCAATACATTAATTTGACGTGGACACCGAACACGATTATGCACAATTCACCGCTTTTTTACGCTTTATAGAAAGCATAATCTTGTGATTTTATTAAAAAATATATAATTTCTTCTTTTTTAAGATATGGTAACAGGAAAGAAAACAATAGGCATCATTTAAACTACCTATATGAGATTTGTAAATTGCTTTGTCACCGGATAATCATAATTTAATTAATATTAAACTGTTAAATGATAAAAGTCTTTATAACACGTTCCACCCTCCAACGTCTGGCCGTCCGTCCACGCTCTAACTCGTGTAAATATACTCAGATTGCCCTCAAATTATTTGTCGTTTACTATGGCATGATACCAGTTCAAAATGAAGCGTGTATCACTTATAGTTTTGTTTACTGGAACGGTCAAAAGTATACCTGTACATTACAGTCAATGGTAAAAAATCGTTTCAAGTGCATTTTGATGATGCTACGCCCTTTGAAACATGATGAAATTGATATACAACGCACTAAAACATGCATTTTGCAGAATATGGGGGCAAAGCATTTATTATTCATTTACAGGGTCACACAAAAGAATGCTGTTGCACTTTGTTCTACGGGAAAAAATCGTTTGCAGTGTAAGTTTACAATGTTTCATTATTTCAAACATAATGAAATTTATATGCTGAGGTTTTACTATAAATTGCCCCCTTAAAAGTATGGTGTGCATTGCGTTTATCGTTCATTTACAGGGACACACGAAATATATCTGTTACAGTATACGTGCAATAATTACAGTCTATGTGTGATAAGTGCGTTTTAAACATTGGTTTGCGTTTTTAATTTTAACTAAATTTTTGAATAATACGTGATGTGTATAAATTCCGTTGATGATATACAGGGCTACACAAGGGAATAAGTAAGTTTTACTGACAATGTAAGTGAATTGCTTAGGGTAGTTTTTTACTGTGGGACACATTTTACTGCTGAAAAATAATAAGTAGACTTATAGAAATTTGTGGTACTGAAATTTGCGTAAAATATATTCATATACAGGGCTACGCAAAGAACAACGTTCATTGTCCTTTATGGCTGGTAATTTCTGGAAGTTTGTATTAAGTTACCTTATGCGTTTTTACCTGATTTAAAATTTAGCTTTATATCGGGTGTGTACAAAAGTGTTTAGACAATATACAGCATTGTACAAACTATTTAGAGTGTTCCATCAATTCCAGTTCCATCAATTGACAAAAATTGCAGAATGTGAATTTTCTAAATGAATTAAATTTTATCATGCTATGCAGTACATATCTAAATCTATAGATCATGTACAAGGCTGCACAAAATAATTCAACTATATTTTTTACTATGGAAGGTAATTGATAAACAATTTTTCCTTGCGTGGTTTGGCGCTTTATTAAATCCATCGTTGTTGTATCTCGTATACAAATGTAATCATAAAGAATATTTAGCGATTTATCACCTGTGGTGGGCTAACGTAAAAATGCTTTAAAATAAAATGTTGCATTATCATCGAAACATGCCTTTGAATATATTTTTTTATAATTATAGCATTTCAAGGAGTAAGTTAAAATATCTATTAAAATATTCCATCTTTCATGCAAAAATCAAGTTGTTTTAAATAAAAGAGTGTAAAAATAGATGGATGCATTTGAGATAATGTAAAACGATTGTTATAAGTATCATCATAAGTATTTCATCATTCTATTTTAAAATATTAAAGTAAATTAAATTAAAATTTTACTTTAAAATATTAAAATTTATTTTGTAAAACTACAATTTCTATTAAAAAAAGTGTATCATTTTAAAAACCAAAACATAACTGAACATATTAAAAATATTGTAAGTTCTCCTCTTCCTCCCTCTTCTCCACATACATATTTATTTGAATTTTGTAAACAGTACCGAATTTCAATGACGTTGCGCAATTCAAATGCACATAAATTAATTTATACTTTATAATTAATATTTTTAGATCTATATTCAACAGCCAATATTATCATACGGCTATTTAATGTTTACGCTGTGTTGCTTCCAAATAAACTCCCTTGAGTTTCCCGATAATTTCAGCTTTTGCTAATGAAGAAGACATTGATTCTAGCTGACATTAATAACAATTAAAATTAACTGTAGTGCTGTGCATCTGAGCTTTAAATTTGGTTTATCCTACTAAAGTGGGATATTAAAAAATATGTAAATTTATGACGTTAATACTAGAAATCCAAAATAAACATTAGTCACTCATGTTAACTTTTCACTGGTAAAAGGCATTAATTTTGCCTGACAATTGGAATAATTAAAATTAACTGAATTATTGCGAAATTAATTTGAATATTAATTGGGTAAATTGGGTCGAGCTTACGTGGAAATCGTTTGCGTTTATATGTTTGTGTTATTGGTCATTCGAGGATATAGTGATGTGGAGTTGATAACTATCCGTGGATACACAAAGTTGTATGAGTTTTGGTAATTTTATATTTAAAAGTATCAATAGAGTCATGCACATAAAATAATAAGAGAAGTTTTCTATATAGTAAAATAAGTTTCCTATTGCCCTTTGCAATGAATTTATGTGTGAAATGACTCACCTATTGAATCTCATCTATCTTACCAATCTTTCAGTAGTTTTCTTTTTCAACATATCCACCTATAGAAGTAGAAGATCGAATTTCTCTCAAATTCATGGATTTTCTACCGTTAAAATAGTACTGAGTACAATTGCCCTGGAGCCTCTCTGTTAATCTTAGCCCTGATTGTTTTACCTAAATTAGGTCTTGCTTCGAATACATTGAACTTGTGTATCACAGTTTTAAAAATTATGAAGCATTTTTGGGATAAAAAATATATTGTGGGATTACTGAGTTCCCAGACTCTAAAATCGTTTGTTTTTCCCGTTATTAGCGCCAGAAAAGGCCAAAAATGTATGTAAGTTAAAGTATTATAACTCACTATTATCTTCAACGTATCATTATAAAGTGTCATGCGTATCAGTTTTGGTTGTAGAAGAATGGATTTCTTACTGTTTTATTTGTTAGAAATATTGAGAAAAGTTTTCCAAATATAACTTATAGGACCTATGAATTGTATATAAACTTAACTTTTGTAACTTAAAAAAAGGACTGTTTTCATATAAATGGATTTTTATTTGATGAAAAGCAACTCTAGAAACATTTTTGAAACAAGAACTATACCTCTCAAACTAAAGGTTTAGGAATTAACCATTTATCAACCATAAAAAGAACACCCAGTATATTTATACAAACAAATTTCATAACCTCCTATGTTGGAGGCACAAGTCTAGTTGTACCCTACCCGAACCCGAAATAATCAAATTCATTCCCGACCGGATCCCAATTGAATGACAATTATTCTATATTTTAAAACAATTATGGAAAAGTAGTCTGCAATTACAACTCTTATATGAAGTTTATATTTTTTATATAAAAATGAACACATATACACTCATTAATATTCCAATGCATAGTATTTTTTTAAAATATCCAGAACGTTTTTTTGAAAACTCGAGTCAACTCGTATCCGACCCGAAAAAGTCAAAACCCAACCCAAAACCGACCCGAACCCGACATCCAACGGGAAATAATTTTTGACAACCCGATCCTATTCGAACTGCAGGTCGTGTCAGATTCGGGTAAAATCGGCTTACATGACCGATGCATGACTCTAGTTGGAAGAGAATAAAAACATTTATTTGCATTTCCCTGAACGGGAATCGAAATTCATATAATCCTCTCTCAGCATTAATGTACATCTTAATTGCTGCTTTAAAATTAATCCTTTTAGATTAATACTCAGACAATGAACATTATCATTTGGATAATTAATGATGAAGCTCTATTGCTTCCAAATAAATAATCTTGTGTTTCCATTCACATTTAGCTACCTCTAACGAAGAAGTCACGGATATTAATTGAGAATTTTACTAATTAAAATTAACTGAATGTTCTGAATATGAAGAGTACATTCGATATTTCGTAGTAACGTCTGTTATTAAGATGTATTTAATTTAGTGATGTTAATCCTAAAAGTCCATAAATTATTAAACCACTCCTTTCAATATTGTCAGAAGAATTCAGGAACAATTACATGTACCTTGTATATGGAATATTCACATTAGTAAAATCATAGAATTTATAGTAATTATATAATTAATATGTGAAAATTTTCCAAGTAGAATCATACCTACTTTTCTGTATATGTATATAAGAGTTTTTTATGTAAGAAATGTTTTTTTACACTGTAGAAAAATATATGTATATTTTTTGTCTGACAATCTTTTCATACTAAAAAATATATGTATAGTATATATACACTTCGCAATCCTGTAATATTGTGAAAATACAGGGTATTTCACTCCAAGTTGTACCCATATTTCATTTGCATAATTGTACTATGAATTCAGATATGAAAATTGTTTTTCAAAAAAGAAAAGAAAAAATATTTCTTTTCTATGAAATGTGATCACATTACGAGAAATTCTGTAAATGAAAACCATCTGCTCGCAGAAAATATTTAGCGAGTCTCTCCCTAATTTAGCATGTAGAGACAATACATACGGTTAATGTCTAGTATTTTCTATGATGTCATCACATGCATCACAATACAAAATTATTCTTTTGAAAATTTCTCTATAGCACCTTCATTTTTGTCTCATTGTACGGAAAACAATATTTTGAGCGTAAAAATTTCAATAAAAGAAATTAAGCCAAACAATTACATTAATATTCACAATTCATCTTTCACCTGTTTTATTTAGGTGATCGTACAGACTTCTCTATACTTGCTTATATTTTTTTATAAATATTTAGGCAGTAATTTCACTAACAATAATGTAACGGACATTTACTCAAAATACAAATACACAAATTTTTTTTTCATAAAGCCATGCTTATTTAGGTTAAAATATGAAACTTGAAGTAAATATCTGAAAAAATCTTTATGTATATAAATTAATTTTTTTTTTAATTAATAAATGATGAGTACGGAAATCAAGAACGGGGGATACATAATGTTCAGGACATTTTCTAATTCAATGAAAATACTTCATAATTAATGACAGAAGAACAATGCGCACATTCACAGCAAACAACTGTAATAGTGTAATTAAAAAAGGAAACCTTTGAATATTTTATTAAGTGGATAAATCTACTATATTTTGGAAACTGTTACACAGTAACGGAGATTACAAGAGAGACTTATAACAGTAATTCAAGCATAATCATTGAAAAAAAAATTTTTTTCATTAGTCAAAAGAATTTTTAGCGAAAACAAAGTCATTTTTGAATTAATGATACATTTATCACATTTATAAAAAGTGAAAATGGTAATAGATAAATTTAGTTGTAGAACTTAAACGGATGTATAATATTAACCTTAGTTTATTAACATTTAAGTGAGGAAGGAAAAGTAAATTTTACAAAAAATGTGATATTTCTTAACACGTTATCAAGTACATCACTGAAACTGTTTGAAAGACATTGTTAGTCTTCAATTGATTTCCAATACATTTTTATGCGTCTTTGATAAATTTGGTTAGTACGTACACTGTAGCAACTATCTATATTAATTAATTATTTCACGGTTTAAAATTTTAATTCTGTAATAATGTAATTGATATGTTCCGTACATTAAATTTATTAATTTACAAATTTCTACTACCACTGATTATTTCACAATTCTAGTTTCAGTAGATTCTGATATAGGGCGGAGGGTGACATATTTTTGGAGTGCACTTTCGACGATATCTCTGAAAATATAATACCAAAATTAAAACAAATATATTTTTGAGTTGGGTGTTTTGAGATATTTTGAACAGTACCATACATGATATATAAAAATATTTTTTTTTCAAGTAACTTAATATATATGATATATATATATGTATAATATCTCAACTAATTAAAGACAATTTTTTTCGAAAATCATTATCAATTATCCTTGGATGATTCTGCGTCAATATGTATCTCGACGGCCCGTCAACTCTCCTGCTAAAGTAAAGTTTGTGTGTAACCGAAAATTCGTTTTCTCAAAAACTATCTGACCTAGGCAAATCGCCACAGATTTTCTGCAAGGTTTAAATAAATTCCTACTACCCCTTATTTTTTCATAATTTTAGTTTCTGTAGATTCGAAAATAGAGGGGGTGGGGGTGATATTTTTGCGATGTATTTTCCATGATATCTCTGAAAATAACATACCTAAAATTAAAACAAATGTATTTTTGTGTTCGATATTACGAGATCTTTCACGTGATGCCCCACATGATATACAAAAAGAAAATTTGTTTTTTCAAGTAACTTAATTGCGCCCCCCCCCCTAAATTTTTCCTAAACATGTTTGTGAATAGCTAATAATCTGAAAATATGTGCGTCTGAAAATATGTGTATTTATAGAATTTCCAAGTTTGAACTTTCCACGTCCCATAGTTTACTTGTAAAAGAGCTCTGACAGACGGATAGACAGACACAGGAGTGATCTTATAATGGTTCCGTTTTTACTGTTTAAGTACGGAACCCTGAAAATGGTTTAAAAATGTATGCTAAGAGCTCACAAACTAAAACTTTTTTGCTTGATATATTTTTAAAGAAGTAATCTTATTATTTTATCATTAATAAATAATACATACTTTCTCCAAAAGTTTATTTCTGGATTTATGTTTAGATTGCATACTTTTGTTCGTAATTATATTACATTTTCGTAGATTATGAAACATTAGTCTTTTTTTTACAGTGCATGCTGAAACTTTTTTCTGAACATCACCTAAGTAACAGTGCAAGTCCCACGAAAATCCGTTTGATAGAACTAAAGTTAAAAGCTTACACACAGACGCATGTTGCATTATATGTATTCATACATAACAGATAAAACATAAAAAATACAAATAATGTCCTGAGTTTTCTACGTCCGCCAACATTTTCTCGCGAACGTCTGATGTTCAGCGGACAACTAGTTGGCGACCGCTTCTTTCAACAATCAAAAATTAATATTAATATATATGCCGAAATCTAATGACAAGAATAAGCTGTGTACTTTCACAACCATGTTTTCGATGATTCTGGTTCGTTTTATATAAAAATTAATATACGTCAAAATTAACATAGGTTCATATTTTTAAATGAATTTATTCATACTTTTCATAATTAAAAATATGTTTTTGAAGGGAAAACAATCCTGGAATATGTTCGGTTATATTCATTTTATCTAAATAGCACCAGACATTTTTGTGGGATGATTCTTGGGGAATAGTTTGTCACGAGTGTTTCACATTAGCATCCTCAAAGTTTGATCTATTCTAACTTTATGGAAATTTAAAAAGGTATATAAACTATACGTTTCAAGACGTGCCTTGGTACAAGCAATGCTTATAGGATGTCAAAAGTAAGTTTTTAATATTTGAAAATTCAAAGTTGGTACAATTTTTAATGTGTAGAAAACCCCTGTTTTTAAAACGACATTCATATTTGGAAAGTAGATACAATACCTCGTCGAATGGTACCTCTTACCTTTCTCTGCAAGAATTTGGTGATAAAATAGCTTGCAGTGGTGTTTTTTTTTTTTTTTTTTTTTTTTTTTAAGGACTGTACCATTCTTATCTTATTGTAAAAAAAGTAGATTAAAAATTACATTTATTGAATAATTTTTTAATTTTGAATTACTTTGTCAGAAAGAAATTGTTTAAAAAATAGATGAATAGAGAAGGATTTTAAAATTAACACTGTTGCAAAAAAAAAAAAAAAAAAGATAAAATAAAATAATTTCTTTTTAAAACATTCCTACATTATAAGTATAAAAAACAAATCAAATATCTAAATGGCGTAAATATATCTGCCCCGAAATTTTCTTTTAAAAAAAGAAGAGAAAAAAAAAGGGCAATATTTAAAAAACTGCTAAAGTAAATATGTTCAATTGGCGTGAAAGACATTTTAGACAGCACCCTTGAGAAATCAAAGAAATTTCTTATTTAATATTTTTTCAATAGAAGGAAAAAATCGGATTTGAAAAAAAAATTAACATTATTCTACTGTATGGTCCAATGAACTATGCTTGAATTTTATTTGGTGTAAGCACTTTTTTCCATTTCATTTTAACATTAAAACTAAGCAAATGAGATTTTTCCTATTTTAATTATATTTTTAAATTTATTTTCTGTTATTATTTTTTTAATCTTAAATTTGATATCTAATAGGTTATGTACTTGAATTATTAAAAAAATTGTTTTAGCTTTTTTAATAGTTTTGAGAAATGATGAAGTTATATTGCTTTTACTAATTATATATATCACAAGAAAAAAAAATTTCTTAGAACATCTCGTAGGTAGTTTTAGATTTTTCGGAGCGAGACTGTTATAAGATGGAGGTCATATTTTTATTAGGTAGTTCACATATTTTTATGTACATTCAAAAATAGTTTAACATTTTTCCAATAGATGGCGCTCCGCTGTCTCAACCTGTAAGAATTCCAAAACTAATGTATGAAGCTGGATCACAGATCCCACACTTTTTACTTTTAATTCTGTTTATTTGTTCAAACGCGATTTATTTTTCTTCTTAAGTTTGAAGTTAGTTTAAGTATTCTTTTAGGTTGAAACTCTGCATCCCGATCTATATTTAAAACTACTGTACACAAACTCTATGGATTTACTTGCTAAACATGTCAGTTATTTTGTATTTAAAGTTTATAAAGTTAATATAATATGTAATTTAAGTTCCAGTATCTGTTTTGGGCACACTGTTAATATTGTATGTTTGACATATATATGTCAACCAACGTATTTGCCCATTGAATTTATTTCTGCTTTGATCCCAGATGTTTAAATTTCACCTTGCGGTACCTTTTAAATTTTACTTTCCGGTACCTTTTAAATTTTACCTTGCGGTGCATTTTAAATTTACCTTGCGGTTAAATTTTACCATTTACAGTTCTTTTTTCAGAACTGTAAATGGTTTTTATCTATGTGATGTTTTTAATCTGTTTTTTCTTTCGTTGTTGTTGTTAATAATAATGTATACAGTAGTAATGGTAATTTTGAAATATTTATTATGAATGTCTTTCTAAGCGAAGAAATAGCGAAAGAATTCGCTACTTACAACTAGCTTTTTCATTCTGATGGTTTCATTGGTGTAGTTCGATTATAAGTTAAATTTGTGTTTTATTTATATTCTTTCATTATTTTATTTACTTCTTCAGGAAGTTTTAATTTCATTATGAAATATTAGCCGGAAACAACCCAAGTAGAACAAAACAATTGGGCTGCATTTGGCTAATTATGGAGGCAGGATGTTGGCCAACGGTAAGATATGTCATCCTTGCCGTAGCATTTGCCAACGAATCATTTGCCAACAAAGGCCCAATGGTCTATTCCTAGAAAGGCCCAACGTCAGTAACCCTACTATTACCCAACAAATTTGAAGTTCCCACAGCCTTAATTCTGGAATTAAATCTAGTCTTCTGGGATTTATTTTTATTTATTTATTTTTTTTTTATAAAAAAACGAAAAATATTATTACATCACTTAATAACTAATATGATGTATATAGTGAACTTTTATATATGCAAGGCACCCACTACGTATACGTTTTTTGAAAACCACTTTTTAAAAAGAAAATTCTACTTTTAAGATCCCTCCCTTGCAATTTTTGAAAAAACCCCTCCAGAGCGTCATTTTTGTTAAAGATATTGTAAAAATCTACTATGAAAACGTTTCTTCAGATATACTGTTATTCAAAAAACGAGCCAATGGGAGCCTGTATATATAAGATAACTAAACACATCTTCAAATCCATGGAAGTAATTATCTTATTTTTCGTTTTAATTAAGGAAAAATTCAAGATAACTGTCAGTTCTATCTCAAAACTTTCAGGTTCGGATATCTACAAATACTAAAAAGTAACATTCCGTATGGAGGATAACTATGTTTCAAATAACGTATCTTTTAATTTCAATTTAACTTAACTTCAGTTAACTATACACGATTAACGTTTTCTCGAAAAGAAACGCGGCAGTGTTCGACAATGCCTATTCAGTTGTTTATTATTTTTTAATCACGTTTTAATTTTCACTGAACTTTTAAAAAACTCAGTACTTTCTCTGCAATATATTTTCATATTTTACTCTGACAATGTGTGCACTGTAAAAATTGCCTGTAAAAACATAGAAAAGAAACCGGAATTCTCAATAAATTTATACCAGTTTGAATACGATTACGAAATTCAAGTGGACTGTAAATTATACAACTATCGATAAAATTCAACTATGTTAACTTAACTAACCATTTTTTTTTATTTTCTTCGGAGCTCCCCATGGAACAACCGAACGAAACAAAAACAAAACGACTTCTGAGTTACATTTATCGCCAAGCGATGTTAGAAGCCAAGAGTGGCGCCAACATACCGGCCACCACTGAAATAATTATTTCAGCAACATATCTTAAACAAATGTCCTTCGTTGTAAACAATTATTTTTTTTAACAATAAATCTTCAATTATAATGAAGTTTCAGTTCAATCAATAATACAAATATACAATTCAATTCAATTATAATATTAAAATACAAAGTTACTGCAAAAAATTTCAAATATAAATGCACAGAAATACAAGAAAAATAAATATTTACATTATAATAAAGGATCATTTATGGGCAAAATACTAACATTAGAAATTGCTCATTTGAATATACCGTTTGGAGTTTTTACAAGCACAACCCTAATTTTACCATCGCTCCCATAAATAACGTCTTGAATGCGACCTACTGACCAGGTACACATGGACAAATTACTATCCTTTAATAAGACCATAGTTCTAATTTTTATATTTTCCTTTTCAAATAACCATTTTGTTGGCTGTTGTAGATCATTTAAATAATCTCTACTCCGTTTTTTCCAAATTAATTGATTAATTTTTGTAATTTGCTGCCAATGACTAAGTTTATTATTGGCGAGGTCAGTCAAGTTTGGTTCACAGATGCCATTTATAGGGCGGCCTATTAAAAAATGTCCTGGGGTTAACGTTTCATAATCATTTGGATCCGAAGTTAAAGGTATTAGAGGCCTACTGTTTAAAATACCTTCGATTGGATTAACGACAGTTAAAAATTCCTCAAAAGTTAGTTTTAAATCTCCAATAGTTCTTTTTAAATGGTGCTTAAAGGATTTTACTCCTGCCTCCCACAAGCCACCAAAATTAGGGGATCTAGGAGGATATAGTGCTATTTGATTATATTGATAAATTGAAAAAAATCAAACTGAGAAAATTTAATTCAAAAATTACAACTCTGAATCAATAAAGACACGGCTTGCACTCTGAAGTCCGGCTTCAGTAAGAAGCATATTTTTTTATTTTTGGATGTTTACGAAACTTCGTCATAATTCACTACAGATGTCTAAATTCATTTTAAGCATGAAATTGGAAAATCGATGTTTTCGTAATTTTTTGCAAAATGAATGGTATTGAATCCACTTAATGTATTTTAAACATTTGAAAACTTCAAAACTTTTAAAAAATTAAATAAAAAAAAATCATTTAAGTTTTGAAATTTTCATATATAACGTTACTTTTTAGTGTACAACATTGTTGTCTCCAAAACAAAAGGTAGGAAATGAATTAATAAGTAATCTCGAATTACCCCCCCCCCCCTTTCAAAAATCAAATTTCCCCCTGTGCGGCGTACAAACCACGTTGGGAATCACAGATATAGAGGCTTAAACATTTTTTTTTGTAATTTTATTCTTTTATTCGGAGCACGGTCACACTATATGATCGAGACATTCAAAGCATATGACATACTTCCACATTCATCTTTTTTACAAACCATAATGGCGTTATCTGATAAATTTATTATCATTAGGTTCAATTGCGATTCGATATTTACTTTATGGGTCTGGTGAGGCTAATTATTTGCGAGTGCATTTAATTTCATTCATGTTCTGACAGTGTGGTTTAACAAAAGGTCTCGAGAAAGTGTTATTCTTAATAAACGTGTCAGGATCTGTAAATTTCTTAAATCATTCTCATGCGCATCATACACACGCATGTGTATCATCCCCGTCATTCGTAGAATATATATCACTGATTCACCCATTCTTCTCTTTCACAAAATTTACTTAGCTTGCTTTATCTTGTGCACAACTGCCAAGTCTCCGGCTTTTTGCACACCAGTAAACTTTTAGAAAAAAATGTTGTTCTTTCAAATCCCAGAATGCTGCAATAAAATAAAACAACATTTTCTGAACTAAAATACTGGTATTCAAACACCCGGAGACTTGGCAGGTCTGCTTGTGTATTCATTACCGTTAGGTTCAATTTCCAGTCGACATTTTTTGTTTTAAGAAGGGTGATGTTGATAAATTAAAATAATACTCTTTTAACGGTGAATTAACTTTTACGAACGTTATTTTCCTAAATAACGGCTTAAATCTTACTTATATAACTTTTCAAAAAAATATTATATAACTTTCCAAAAAATATTATAAATTACCCTGACGATATCCATCAGTTATTTTTTATATTTAACGGATAATTTCAATATTTCATTTGTGCCAGAATCCTTTAAGACCGTTTCAGATCCTGCAAATCTGTAAAGAATCACACCTGCTTGAGATCTTTTGCTGAACCACACCTGCTATTACAGTTCAAATTAAATATACTCGCAATTCATCAACCTCCCATTCTCATAATATAAACGTCGAATAGAAATCGAAGCTAAAGTAATGAATTCGCCGGATAAAGCAACATAATTACATTTCGTGAAAGAGAAGAATGACCGAGTCTGCGGTATATGATCTAAATGACCAGGGCGATAAAACATGCGTGTGTATGATGTGCGTGAGAATAGTTAAAGAAAATTACAGATCCCGCCAAGTTAATTAAGAATAACACCTGCTGGAGACCTTTCGTTGAACCACGCCTGCAGTATAGTTGAAATTAATTACACCCCCAATTCATTAACCTCACCATTACCATAAAGTAAACATCGAATGGTAATTGAACCTAATGTAATGAATTCACCAGATAACGCAAGCTAATTACATTATGTGAAAGAGAAGAATGGGCGAGTCTGTGAAGTCTACTCTGAATGACAGAGATGAAAGAACATGCGAGTGTATTGTACGTGAGAGTATTTTAAGGAGAGAAGTATTTGAGAATATTTTACGAAAAATACAAACCTTACAAAATTAATTAAGAATTACTCCTGCTTGATATCTTTGACTGCGCCTTACTTGTTTTTATTGTTTAAATCCAACTCGCAATTAATTAGCATCACCATTCACATAAAGTAAATGTCGAATTGTAATTGAACACAATGTAAGGAAAACTAATTACATCTTCTGTAAGAAAATAGTGGGTGAGTGTGATATATTATCTGAACAACGGATATCAAAGAACATGCGTGTACTCTAAAAGCAAGCTAATTTAAAAATACTTTTTGTTATGCAGGAGTCTGCAAAAACGTTATTTTTTCTTTTCTCTGAAATAGAATGCAAACTCATTAAAAGCTTTTTAGGGTGATAATTAACACATTTATATATTGTATAGCATTTGAATTACCCGAATAATTATTATCTTTGAAAAGTTAATAAAGAAATATAATAGATCCTTTTCTATAGTGGATTTAAATAAAGGAAATAACTATTAGGGTACTCATAACTAATCTAGCTTTCAAATGTATCATTTATAAATGTATTTCTTTAGGATTACTTAAACTGGCATAGAAAGCTTAATAAATAGATGGCAATGTGAAGCTTTTTGTCTTTACTGTGTGCAATAAAAATATATATGCTAACTGTATGAAAATTTTATCCGTTTAAAAAATAGAGAAATAAAGAATGAAAACCTAACTTTAAAATATTAAATTATAGAAACTTATCTTTCTAAGTTATTCTTCAAATTGTTAATTTATTGTTTTGAAATAAGATATTTACTTGAAATTTCCTCATTTGTTAATCGTTACAAACTGCCTTGACAATATTTATGAATCTACTTATTTGTTCTAGTTGGCGAAAGTGACATAAAGTTTTTAAAAGTTTCTTTTTTTATCTACGGCGGCTGATGAGTTTAAAGCAATTAATTTTTACCAAGGATATGGACGCGAGTGTTAAAACAGATGGGGAAAGCAGATTTGGCCACTGTCCCGTTGTGGCCAAGAAGCAATAGTTTGGTTAACACAATCACAATTTACACCAGCCCTTATTTTGACAGATAGTCGCTCATCCGTAGATGCACTCAAGATAATTTTTCCTCGAAACTCCATAATTTTAAATATCTACAATAGTTTACTACAAAACCCCAATAAATCCATCAAAATAGCCTGGATTAGAGAACATGTAGGCACCACTGGTAACGAGCGAGCAGATCTTCTCGCAAAAAATGCAATTACAGAAGACCATTATGATGACATCTCTGTCTTACCATTTCCAGAATCCATTCTAATGAGTTATTTTAAAAACAAAATCATCACAGATTGGCAAAAGGATTGGAACAACTCAACAAAAGGAAGAGAAACGTATTAAATTCTTAATAAGGTAGATGTTAAATTTTTATGTGCTCAGAAATCAGCAGCATATTATTTTAGCGGCCATGGAAGCTTCCCAAGCTTTTCATATAAAATTGGTAAAAGAACCACGGATAGATGTCCTTGTGACAAAAACTCTGGAACTCCTATACAGTGTAAAAAATGACCGATGTTTCTTATTTTATGAAAATATGCTATAACCACGAACGAAAATAAAATATAATCTTCTGAGTTATCCGAAATTTCAACTAGCATGTTACATTGTCTTTTGATTCCCCAGAAACGAATACATCTTCAAAATTTAAAGAATAATTTATAAAAACAAATTATTTTTAGCTGCCCGAATTTTTCAGAAACGTTTCCGAAGGGTTTTTATAGTGTATTAATTAGTGTCCTCAAGCTGGAATACCTGTTTTTCGAATGTTATCCATTCTCAAGTACACGTTTTCAGCCGCATAAATTAATTTATACATGAAAGAGTAAAGAAATAATCTTAATTTTAATGTTATTGTTAACGCTGTTAATTTTGCATGTTTGTCTGTTAAACATTTTTTTGAGCATGAAAATGTTTACTTCAGAATTGATAGCATTCGAAAAACAGGTATTCCAGGCTGAGGACACTAATTAATACACTACAAAAACCCTTCGGAAACGTTTCTGAAAAATTCGGGCAGCTAAATATAATTTGTTTTTATAAATTATTCTTTAAATTTTGAAAATGTATTCGTTTCTGGGGATTCAAAAGACAATGTAACATGCTATGTGAAATTTCGGATAACTCAGAAGATTATATTATATTTTCGTTCGTGGTTATAGCATATTTTCATAAAATAAGAAACATTGGTCATTTTTTACAGTGTACACTACATCTTCGGTAACTGCCCTCTTATGGAATACCATTTTAACTTCAATAAAAATAAAACATTAAAGAGAAACCTACAACGTGTGCTATTAGACGCTTCCAATTACGAAAAGTTAGATAAAAACTATAATGTTCTAAATAAAAACTTTTCATATATCAAAGAATTATTAAAATCTATATAAAATTCTAGATCTATAGATTTTAAAAACTATGTTTTAAAAGACTTAATAGAGTAGTGCATAATACATTTGAAAATTTTCAGTACAATATTATTATTGTAAATATCTGTAAATATTTATCTTTAATTTAATATTATCAGTATATTCATATAGAACTTATATACATGTAATAACTTTGGGCTCACCCAGCAATAAGCAATATTGGGTAGCTCGTGTGATTTTTTTTTAACTTGCTGAGGACTCCGGGTCCTTGGACACTGGGGTTCGTGGTAGATATAGGTTTCCCCTCGTGGACTATAGTTCCTATGCCGAGAGGTTGACTGCCCACGAGTGGGAGGTTTCTGTTTCTGTTTCTGTCCCGTTGTGGCGTGTAGGAAATTTGGTATAAAATTTGGGCCCCGTACTCCCAAAAAAACACTAGAACAGGGGTGCGAAAATCCAGGCAACCTGTTTTGACAATAGCGTGGTAGAAGTATGGTGAGGTGGAATTTTCTGTATCGCACTAACTTGTTCGAGCAATGTGTGGTAGAGTTAGCGAAATAAAAGGAAAATTGAAACGGATTATCCGCTTTGGACGATAACTCTAAAAGATTCACGGAACTAGTTGCTGTTTGTTTCCAAGTTAGAAGACACTGAATCCTGTTTCATTGGGTACTCGTGAAACTAAACAACCGGAGGACCCCATTCTCGAGCGGCATTGCAGCTAGTGTAGCAGATATTTATTTAAAGGTGCGGAAAACGTCGCTGAAGTTTCTTGTAAAAAAAAATAGATAGAAAGAATAAAAAAATAAAAGGGATAGGAATAAAAAAATAAAAGAAGAAGTAAACTATGGGTAAATGGATGACAGTGATTTTCATCGGCCCAGGAAGTGAGAAAATTTTGTAACGAAATGAATTTTGTTTGTGTATGTTAACTTCATTTCTATTCATTATTTCTAAGATGCATTACTGTGATTAAGATGAATAAAGTCAAAGTAAACTGAAGTTATTTAGCTTTGTCCTAAAATTTTCTATATGTATAAAACTTAATCTTTAAAATTATTTTTTGAAACAAGTAGAGCTTTCTTTCAATTGAAATTTTTCAACTGCATAGATTCTGAACAGTAGGTTTTCATTTTCTTCCTGACCCTCTTAGGAACCTTTCGGAGGTAAGAGTGTGTTTTCTCGATGAGTGGACGTAGATATCCAAAAACCAACAAAAATGATCTTCTTGGCACGAATCAACGCCGTCGGGAAGTGCTGCCAATAAAGGTAATCACATTTCGTGTTGATAAACCTCCGCCATCCAACTTTTTTGCCATTAAATGTCTACATTTGTGTCCCTTTCCGTCGGGAAGTGTTGCCAATAAAGGTAAATACATTTCGTGTTGATAAACTTCCGTCATTGAACTTTTTTGCCATTAAATGTTTACATTTGTGTCCATTTTCGTCGGGAAGTGTTGCCAATAAAGGTAATTAAATTTCGTGTTGATAAACCTCTACCATTGAACTTTTTTGCCATTAAATGTCTACATTTGTGTCCCTTTATAGTACTTAAATATTTACTGAGCATTTTCTTGGTACATTTCAAGGAAATTATCTTTCATTATATCCATGGGTAGTGAAAGTGCCATTATTTCAAATAAATAGTTTTCATCTTATCCGCTTTTTTTCACTTTGCTGTTTAATACTTAGACCATTATATATAGATTAGACCAGTATATATATTTAGACCAGTATATATAGTTTAGCCCAGTATATATATTTAGATCAGTATGTATAGTTTTTTCATCTTAAACAATATTCTGGACTTTCTTTTGTAAAATAACTGGAAACCAACCCCGACTCACAAAAGTTAAATTCCTACTCGAAACCGATGGGTTTTTTACCATTCCCATATAACAAACGTTGAATGGTTATGAACATAATAATGTCAGTAATTGGCCAGATAATGAAAATTAATTACGTTTTATGGATGAGAATAATGGGTTAGTTTGTGATATATAGCCTTAAGGCTGCTCGTCAGTAAACTTCCCGATTCCCCTCGCTAATGTTATTCCTATGGACGTAGGATACATTCGTATTTTTAAAATATCTCCTCGGAAAATTAATATTTTTAACTTCTGTTTTCTTTGCATTGTTCTTAAAGAATATGTCTTTTTTTCTTGGTTGTCAATTTTTTTCTAAAATATATACTTAATTTTATATGAAATGTTAAAATCGTATTCAGTTTCGCTAATATTTTAACACATAAAAATGTAAATTAAGCACATAGTTTAGAAATATTTTGATAACTAAGAAAAAAAGAGACATTTTTTAAGAACAGGACACAGGAAACAGAAGTTAAAAATATTAATTTCCTGAGGAGATATTTTAAAAATACGAATGCATCCTACGCCCATAGGAATAACATTAGCGAGGGGAATCGGGAAGTTTACTGACGAGCAGCCTCAACGACTGGGATGATAGGTCATGCGTTGCGCTCTAAAGGAAAGATATCTGCTTGTAGCTGGTAATATATCCGAAATCTTTTGTATGGCCCTGTAAAATAAGTATAAATACTACGCACTTGAAACAATAAAAACATCGGGCTTGCATATTTATGTAAAACTTCAGTTCGACGGGATAGGGGAGGTGAATTAATGTTCGAGTTAAAATTTTGAACCGGAAATCAATGTCTACATCCGAACATTGCAAGTTAAATAAAAGCTTGTAAAAATGAAGGAACAACAGAAATGAAAAATTATATAACGAAAATAATACTTATTCCCAAACATAAAAGTGTTATCGCTTTAAGATCACTCTCTGTATAATTTTAAATATTTAATGTGTCATTTACGAATATGACTTTTAAATTCTGCAACGTATTCATAACAAAGCAAGAACGAAAACAATCATGCGTCAAGCATAAATTATGAAAAACTTTATGGATTATGAATAACTCCTGTATCTATAGGTTTGTATATATACTACATATTATGTTAAATTTAATTCAACAAGGAAACGCATAGCAGAGACCCCTTCAGCAATTCCCATCAATAAACAAAAATTTATTCGAGAACTTTTGTGCTGACCTATATATAAAATATATAGAATTTATGTACACCAAGTAATAGTCCAAAAAATACTTAAATTTATAACTGCGTATCACAACTGAAAACGCACTTCCCGCAATTACTGTTAATACACAGTACTGTAACCAAATTCTTTTCTATAACCCTGTACAAGAACTATGCACACCATATTCTACATTAAACCTTCTGTTGTGCATCTCAGTGATGTATATCAAATTTAATATTAAATTCATTAAAAAAACATTAAAATCGATTAATAAACATTATTACAATACACCGCAAAAACGATTTTTCCTCATAGACCGTACTGTTCGAACTTTAAATGAGTTTACAGAATCATGCATCAAGCAGAATTTATAAAACCCTTTCCAACACTTCCAGAATACTTTAACAAAACTTCAACGTTTAATATAATGAAAGGTGATGTCTAAGTAAACAATTTGGAAAACGCATAACACATTTTAAAATCCAACTTCAGGAATTAACATCACACTCAATTCAGATTTAATTTTCAATACCGAACATGTCATAGTTAACCGCAATAACATATATCAATTATATGACAATCCGAGTATACAGCACGGACAGACAGACAGACGAACAGACAAACCAAATCCATGAACACTTTTCAACTAAGGTATTTTGGAAAGTGTTAAAAATGTGAACAAATGCAAAATAAATGGCAGTATAAATATAAGCGCTCAATAATAATTCAACCGTCTCTGGAAAAGAAAAATTCCATTTGGATTCATTTCAGAGCTTATTTAAACTTTTTTGGTTTATGATTTAAATTAAATTGTATGATAAGAATAAAATTTTTAAACTATACTTATCTACTTAAAACCATTAAACGAATCATACTAACTTAATTCGAAGCTGAATAATATAATAATTTTATGTATGTTTATTTGAATATTGATTTATTTTATCAAACATCTGATGTGGATGTTATATGTTATCTTCTGTTTTATACTCATTTAACATGCCGTAAATTCGAAATCAGTTACAATAAAGAATCACCTATACATCACCGTTTGATTAAAAAAGTTTTGCGCCTCATCTGTAACCCTAATAACAAATCTACTCATTTGTCTCTTTCTCCAACTGTAATTAGCTCCTGTTATCAGGAGAATTGATTGTATCGGGTTCAATTATCGCTGGACATATAATTTATGGCACTGGTGCGTGTCAGGAATCGACACCCTACTTAATCGGAATGTTTCAGTAAGTGGAATTCCCTCATTTACGAGAAACTTGAGTAGTTCTTGATTAAACGTGTAACGTTACATTGAAGGTTGAAAGAAATAATATTAAAAATCGAATTAACTATTATATTTATTTTTTTAAATAAATGCATTTTTATTTTATATACAAAAACTTGAATATGAAAAGTGAATTTTATTCAAATTAGAGATTGCAATACCGCACCCAGTGTTCTTTTTTTAGATTAAAACAAAACTTATCATAAATATTAAGTAGAAATCTTCGCTTTATTTAATGGCAGATATTACGTGATTAAATGAAACAAAGATTACTATTTGACAATTCTGGAAGACATTTTGAATTTCTCAAAACTAGTTGAACTGGAATCGTTGTCAGTTTAGCGCGTATTTTATTCAAAATATCCACCAGAAATTTTCGACTTTTATACTTTTGTAAATAGTCTGGTACTTGCTGAACTATAAATTGATAATTCGCCACACAATAAAAATAAAATATGCTGTTAACGTTTTAAAAAAACCCTCAGTTTCTTTTGTTTTCAAAAATGCATATACAGTAAACCCTCAATTTAACGGACTAATTGGGACTAAGATGTGTCCGTTAAATCGAAAGTCCGTTAAATCGCAAAGTACTATTTATAATATTATTTTGTTAAAATTATAATACATATATATATTATTACATATATTATTACAGTACAAACTACATATATGTATATATACAATATATACAGTGTATATACATGTATTGTATATATACAATATATGTATATACATAAACATATATTGTATATACATGTATTGTATATATACAATATATGTATATACATAAATATATATTGTACATACATGTATTGTATATATACAATATATGTATATACATAAATATATATTGTATATACATAGATACTACTGTATATATATATTCAACTATATAAACACATAACATTACTTTTAATAATACAATATTAGTAATGAAATACAAACGAATTAACACATATGCAATTTTTATGGGAATGAAACACTTTTTGCACAGAAATAATAATTAATGAATATGCAATAAACAAATGGAAAAAAATTTCAATGCCCCAAAAAGAACAGGCATCATTTTATGTTATTAACATCACATTAAGGTTGCTCCATACTGCTGGATTGAAAAAGGCATCTAGTTTTAGTTGTTTACCGCTTGAATGCTGCTTTTTTTATTATAAGAGCTCGAAATTGTCTAAAGTGTTCGTAATAGGCAAACACTTCGGGATATGAAGAATATGAATATCCCGATATATATATAAATATGCCCCTACGTATGCAATGACGTCCTCCATATGCTCCGTACTGTAGATAATTTCGGTCAAAATTCGCTTAATTCTTCTTTCTTGTCGTCCTCTTCCTCATCTTCATTATCATTATGCAGAAAAGTTCTGCTATGTCCTCCTCATTTAGAATCTGGTAGCCTGGATCTGCTTCGTCATTCTCAAGCCACTGTTCTATATCTTTCTCAGGGATATCATCACCAGCCTCCATTATTGTATTCCTAAAATCCGAAATCTCAAACCCCGTAAAATCGTATTCAGGGTCTGCGTCGTTGAGTAGTTTTGACCAGCCGTTAGCCAGTGTGGATACCTTCATCTCCCTCCACGCAGCAGCAAAGTTAAAGATAGCGGATTTTAAATTGTAGGTGCGCAAATATTGCAGCGTTCTGACTCCTCTCAAATCAGCTACTGCATCATTTTCATCTTCCAATACTACCATTACTTCTTCAAGGAATTTTTTCTTATAAATCCTCTTGCAGGCAACAATGACTCCCTGGTCCATCGACTAAATTAATGAAGTTGTGTTTGGAGAAAGGAAATCACATTTTATTCGTCCATCCCTACTAACTTTTCTGCGTTAGGGTGGGAGGGAGTATTATCAAGCAGTAATAGAGCTTTTACTTCGTGGGAAGGTATTTTCATAACTTCTTCTGGATAGTGACGCACGGCAGGAACAAACTGGTTAAAAAACCAATCAGAAAAAATATCGCCTATGAACCAAGCATTCTTTGAACTAAAATAGATGACAGGCAGTTGTTGCATAATATATGTTTTAGAGCACGTGGTTTCCTGGCCTTTCCAACTACCCTTGGTTTAAGACGATCACTACCATCAGCATTAGCACAAAGGAGTGCTGAAATACGCTCCTTGTTCAGCTTGCGGCCAGGAATCTGGGCATCATGTTTGTACGCCAAGGCATTTTCCGGCACAGAACGAAAATAGAGGCCTGTCTCGTCAGCATTGTATAACTGACACAAAAGTAGGCCCTAGGATTCTATCAGTTTCTTTATCTTTTTTCGAAAAGGCTCCACCTGTTCGATGTCGGCGCTTAAAGATTCACCGCATGTTTTCCTGTTAGTGAAACCATGGCGTTTACGAAAGCGCCAAAGCTAACCATCACTTGCACGAAATGCCACTAAACCCATATGTTTCGCCAATTTTTCTACGGCTGCCCGCAAATCAACACTACGGACGACAACGCCACTTGACCGTTGTTGTACGAAACATTTGAATAATGCCTCCTCTAGGTTTTTATTTTGAACCACTTTTACATGTTTTCTATCCACCACTGAGAAACCACTTTTTGAATCACCCACGCTGTATTTAAGAGAAAACTGGACTAGTTTTTCCTTATTCTTGCGAATGTCTGAAACGGTTTGTTTTTAAACTAGGTATAGTTCGCAAACACGTGCAACCGACACACGACTCTCCAACTTCTCTATCAACTCAAGTTTCTGTTTTATAGATAAATTAACAATTTTTTGTTTAATATTACAAGCCATTTCGAAAAAGCACTACTAGCAAAATACACTTGTGAACTGAAGCGAAAATGGATCGTGGGTACGCTAGCGCATGCGTAGAACGAAAAGCAGATCACGTGCCCCCACAGGTCGCCAGTATCATTGCGCATGCTTAGCACGAAAACCACGCTGCAGTGAGAATCAAAGCACGCGCTTTCAGCGTTTCGTTTTCTTTCCCTTTTTTTACTTTAATTTTTATTTAATTTTTATTTTTTAATTTATTTTAATTTTTTAAGAATTAGTCCGTTGAATCAGAAGTCCGTTGAACCGAGGTTCGTTAAATCGAGGGTTTACTGTATATTGTATTTCTTATTTCAATATTTTCGGCAAAGATCAATTATGTAGTTTAGTTACTGCCTAAACTATCAAATAAAAAAGAAAACTTCCCAGTTAAACTGAGGGCATTGAGCTCACAGGCTATTCACACTAATTGTATATTACTCACTTATTTCAAAGAATGTGAAATAAACTCCTCGAAAAATAAAGAAATCCACGATATATTAAGGGGGAATCATCTCCCCGTTCCCTCACTCCCCTATAGTTAACCATTAAACCCCCAAAACTAATCAGGGAAGCTCCTTATTACAATGAACATATGTACTGAATTCGAAGCAAATCGGATAATTCTGCATGAAAAACCTATTTATGTAAATTAAGCGGGATTACCCCCTCGTATCCCCCTTTATACTTAACCAATGAATCCCCAAAACTAACCAGGAAAGCTCCTTACCACAATGAGCCTATATACAAAATTTGAAGAAAATCGGATAATTCTCCATGAAAAACACATTCATCTAAATTAAGGGGGGAGGATAAGCCCCCCCCTTTACCCTCTTTATACTTAACCAAAGAACCCCCAAAACTAATCAGGAAAGCGCCTTATCAGAATGTACCTATATACAAAATTTGAAGAAAATCGCATAATTCTGCATAAAAAATCCATTTATCTAAATTAAAGGGGGGGTTAGCCCCCCCGTTCCCCCCTTTATACTTCACCAATGAATCCCCAGAACTAATTGGGGAAGCGCCTTACCACAATGAGCCTATATACAAAATTTGAAGAAAATCGGATAATTCTGTATGAAAAACCCATTTATATAAATTAAGGGGGGATTAGCCTCCCCGTTCCCCCCCTTTATACTTAACCAATCAATCCCGAAAACTAATCAGTAAAGCGCCTTAACACTGTGAACCTATAAACAAAATTTGAAGGAAAACGGATATTTCTATGAACAGTTATCGCGTTACGTACATACATACATACAGAACCGGCGGGCACATAAGCTCTCAGGCTTTGATAGCCTGTGAGCTAAAAAGTATTGAAATCGCTTCAGTAATTCCCAAGAGAAACATACATCAATGTCAGCTGTTTAACATGATATTTCACAAATTTAATCGTTGCTTTAAAAAAAGTATTGAATTGTTAAAAAAAAAAAATGACTTTATTTACAATTTAGTATTTAACATAAAAAAGGTGGAATGAAAAATTCATTCGAATAACTACAACATTCCCAAGCTGTAGAATGTTAACGTATTTTTTTTTTTTTTTTTTTTTTTACTAAACCAATTTTTTAAAATAGATATAGCATAGGATCAATGTTACAAATTGTAAATCAATAAGAAAAAAACTCTTATGAAATAGTAAGATAAATAAGGTTTAGGCTAAATAAGACCTAATCAGAAAATAAGGTCTAAGATGATTCTTCAAGATACTTGTAATATAAACCCTTATCCAAAAATAAGCCACACTCCAAGAATATATCGAATTCACCGCTTTAAACTATTAATTTTCTAACAAGGAGAGGACCAAGCTTGGTAATCACAGATTTTGATTATTTTTATATAGTTTGTAGGGTAGAAGCACCTTAGTCTCAGGTTCAACGGATTTTATACAACGCTCCTTAGTTCTCGAGAAATAGGGGGTCTAATATTTTAACACAACTTAAATACTTACTTTGTAACGGAACTACGTCGTTGGTCGTAGCTCAGTTGTTATGGCCTCTGCTCGTTGATTCGCGGGCCCGGGTTCGAGACCAGAAGGAGCTACGTTTGTTTTTCTCATTTTTTGTTTTATAAATATAAATATAATTATTATTTAATAATCCTGATTAAAAATTATAATATTGTGCACTAATTATTATGTTGACCTATTTATTTTTTATTTGTAACTAAATCGTTGTATAAAACATCATTAAACAGTTATATTTTTTAACAGCTTTTAAAATGTATTTCATATATGCTTTATCGATTCAATGATATTGAACAATTGTGTCAATTCGTGATTTTAAAGAAACATCATTTATATACTGCCTTAACAAGGGAAGTCAATGCGATGATAATACTACTCTGTTTTTAAAGTAAGAAGCATAATTATATTAAAATTTAGCATAAGAATTAAATTACAACATATTTTTTTGCATATTAAAGTTTTTAAATTTGTAATACGTATGCTTGCTCTTTGAAGTAATTTATAATTAATAAGAAAATGTATGATTTTGTAACAATTTTGGAATTTTTACTAGTCAATAATGGATTTATTAAAAAAAACTCTTTAAATGATGAGAAAGTTTTAAAAATCAAATAAATTAAATTTAAAATTAAATGTGTTAACATTATAACTAAGGTACGATATTAAAAATTTTAATTGAGGTTATTAAATTATAAGTAAAAGTATAGTTATAAAACTAATAATGAAAAAAAACGCATCTCGTCCCGGTGTCGAACCCGGGGATCAACGAGCAGACGCAATAACAACTGAGCTACGACCAACGTAGTACTTTCCTTACAAAGTAAGTATTTAAGTTGTGTTATAATATTAGACCCCCCCCCCTATTTCTCGAGAACTAAGGACGTTGTATAAAATCCGTTGAACATGAGACTAAAGGGCTTCTACCCTAGAACATATATAAAAATAATCCAAATCTGTGATTACCAATCTTGGTCCTCTCCGTATAAGACACGATCCTGATTTTGAAAATGTATCACATCCTGATTTATGAATGAAAACATACGTTATCGATAACATGACATCATTTTAGCGTGCGGAAGCATTAATTAAAGCCTAAAATATCTAAATTATAAATAGAAAAAATCGGAATTTTCTTTTGATATAATCATATTAAAATGGGGATGACTGATGACTAAAAATGTGTAATTTATTATAAATATGACGTCATTTTTACGAACAGAAGTGATCTCACTTCCTTTGTTCAAGACACTGTGGTTGTTGAAGAAAGAAAAATTAAATATTAATAAACCTTCTCCCTTTAATCTCTGTACGGGATGTATGAAAATTTAATAACAGTTATGTTATTTTGATAGAGTCATTTTAAAATGTTGTGTCTTTTTTAGTGCAAAAGCACGTTTTACATGTGTGGCGAATAAAACATGACCTCGTTTCAACAAAAAAGAAACTATTAGCCCTTCTTATATTTGAACTGGAACTCAGTACAGGAAAAATCAGAAAATCCTTAAATTTAATTTTGAAAAAAATCGTACGAAAATGTGGAAGTTTATTAAATACAAATATTTTTCTTCCTTTAAATATGACGTTACATTCATTAATAAAATCATTCTGACTTATTGTGATCAGATCTCAATAATTGTAGAACAGAGAAAATTAAATATTAAAAGGACTTTGTTCGTGATCTCGATACCGAATAAATGAAAACTCAATAATAAGTAGGTCATTCTGATGCAGTCATTTTAAAATGTTGTAGTTTTCTGAATGCAAATGATGCACGTTTTCATTCGACTGCCTTGTGAATAAAACATGACTTCGTTTCGACAAGCAGAAATAAATGGCGCTTCTGAGATTTGAACCAGAGCTTTGTACCGGGAAAACAGAAAACCCTTGAATTTAAGTTTAAAAACAATCGTATAAAAATGGAAAAGTTTAATGAATGCAAATATTTTTCTTCTTATAAACATGACATCCTTTTCACCAACAAAAGCATTCTTACGTATCATGATCAGGCCTCAGTAGTTGTAATTGAAAGTGGTTGATTTAAGAAAATTAAATATTGAAAGATATGTGGCCCTGATCTCGATACCAGAGATATGAAAATTTTCATTCGAAATTATTTTAAATAAAACAATATAAATTATTTTAAAAGAAACAATAACACATTGTCTGAAAATCATCTGTAGTATGTCTTTTGGAGTATAGTTTAATTTGTGGTATATCAGAAATACAAGTAGTAAGGGAGATGGGGGCTGAATGGGCCAAGGGATGGATGAGACGTTCTCAATATTTCAGGCAATAAACTTTTTTTTTTAGTTGCTACCTATCCTCATAGATTTCACTACCATAATGTGCTTCAGAACCAAAAGCAGGAGCACGTGGCTGTTTTCAGTTTTCTTCAAATTTGCATTTCTTGAAAACTCTGCTTAAATTTTTTTTTTTTTTTTTTACATTTGAAGTTACTTAAATATCTTATGCAATATAAACAATTAAGATATGCTGTAGTATTTTATTTCAAGTCTCAATATTGGTAATTAAAATGAATGCATATTAACCATTGTAACAAAATAATTGTTGAGACAAAATGGCTGACGATTGAATATATGCATCATGGGGAAGATTGGGGCATTTCAAATGGGATGAATGGAACTGTCTCATTTATCCCTAGAGGATGCTGAAAAATATATTTATTAACTAAATAATATTATATAGCTTGATAAATTAATACTTTATGGTAATTATTCTTTTAACATTTCATCCTCATTCTTGCCATCGTCTTCAGCCATTGAATGCTTCCGTTTATGGGCTTTTTAAGGCAAAGCTGAGATGAGTCCAAGATTTAGGCTAACAAATAATCCTGGAGATCATATTACAATTTATAATCTCTCAGATTTTGCCAAGGAGGTATTTTTGTCAGCTTTTAGTCCTTAACATTGAATACGGGGAAGAATATGTTTGTGTCCCATTCATCCTTGCTGTGGGGATGATTGGGACATAGAAGTACTTTTTTAAAATTTTCATTTATATTTCTGTATAATAACAATCTTGAACAAATATTGTGCATAAGATGTATTAAAACACTTAATGTATGATATGTGATATATAATATTGATAATAACTTAAATAAAATATTTAAAATAAATATTTTCGTGAAAATGTCCCATTCATCCTCCATCTCCCCAACTTCTTTTCATATTAGAAATTCAATATATAATTTAACATTTACATACTATTTCTGTGATATTTAGAGGCTTCGAAATACATAATTATTTTCTTGGTGTTCCAGCCTATCGATTGTACTGTAACTCACTAATAAGTAACCTACTTTTACGTGTAACCTACCACCTTCTATTCAAAGTACCTAAAAGAAAAATGTCAAGTTGTCTGATAAAGAAATAATTATTTTCATGAAGATTTCTTTTTCATATTTAAAATATAAAATCAAATTTAATTTAATATTTATTTAAAATAGTAGAAATGATTTTTTTTTCATCTTGATTGAAAAAAAACTCTTATATTTAAAAATAAAAATTTAACTAAATACATTTTAAGAAATCTCAGCTTCTTCCTTGGATTTATGTGATTTTCGTTGGAACAGCTATTGAATCTCAATAATACTATGCATTTTTAATGCATCTCCTTAATTATAGTTTAAAATTAATCTTTGCAGATCAATATTCAAACGATGAGTATTAGCGTTTGAGTAATTAATGTTTACGGTATGTTGCTTCTAAATAAATTCGCTTGAATTTCCCATAATATTTCAGCTTTCGCTATTGAAAAAGACATCGATTCTTGCTGACAGTTTAAATAAATAAAATTAACTGTAGTGCTTTGCATGTGAGCGTTAAATTTTATTTACATTCTAAAATAGAATATTATAAGGTATTTAAATAATGATGTTAGTATTAAAAGTCTATAAATCGTTAATCAATCATGTCAAAGACTAAATTAGGATTTCGTGTTTAAATATAAATTGTGGAAAAGAATTTTGACTTGAAAAAAGAAAAAGAATGGAATTTGTGATTTTTCAAAATTGTATCAGAAGTAAAAGTACTTTGAGTAAAATTTCATTTTTTTTAAATTCTACTATTAATAAAATGTACTTAAAAAAACGTTTTATAGTCATTTTATAATTTATGCTTAGATCAGAGAAACAAAGTAATAAATATAAAAATAAAGATAAATAAAAGAGTATTTTAATTATAAAAATTAAACAGAGACAGAGGGAACCCGTCAAAACTTGACGGAAAAAAAATACTATAACAATATCAGTAAAATAAGCTTCTTAGAAGGGGTGCATATGAAACAGTTTTTCAAACATTATATTTTAAAAGTTCTTTCCCCCAGTCAAATACAGTACTATTTCCGGTGCAAACTCCAAACAAACAATCCGTAAACAACTGTGTAATGCAAATCCGTTTCACATTACCGCCAAATTCCCCACAGCAAGAAAATAATTTCATGGACGTATGAAGTATCATACAAAAAGTATATTCCTACGTTCATCTCATATTCAGTAAATAAAAGAACATAGTAAATAAATCACACATCTCCCTCCCCTCCCACTGTGATAATGCAACCGAATGAGCTCCTATGCGCATGTGCATTGCACCTGCCCAAAAGCACCGTCGAAATTCGATGTTAAAAAAGTTTTAAAATGTTTAAATTAAAAGTTTTAAAATGTCCTCTTTAATCATTTTTCGTTACAAATCCATATCTTCTAAAACGCATCCATTATTTTAAGCTAATCAATTTTTATGTAAAGATGAAGAACTTTTTTACAGTAATAAATCAATCTGCAGATGAGGGAGATTTTTAATGTTTTCAAGTGTAATTTATTTGTACATGCAAAAAATTGCAATTCCTAGCATATTCTGATATTTGCTGGAACATATACATCAACGAATTCAACATATCAATTTTATGTTCAACATTAACTGAATAACTGAAAATAGTTTTTTTTTTTTTTTTTTTTGGACAGATTTTTGTTTAGCGCCAAAATGCTCTATCTTATGGATAATCTGATTTTATGATTTATCACTGTGTTTATTATTATTATTATTATTATTCACTATTTATGATGATTAGGGAAATCTACTTTCAATTGTGGCAACTTTCCCAGGAGCTATTTTACATTATTGAAGCAAACTGGTGGTCATTGTTAAGAAATAATTGAAAAACTTTTCATGCTTGAAAATTATTTAAAAAGTCGTTAAATTAAGCGGCAGTTTTCAAATAAATTTCCTTCGAAAGCTATTTTTTTTTCTAATTGATGATGTAAGAATTAAAATTGTAAAATGTAGTAAAATGTAGTAAAAAATAGAAATTTGTAGTATTTAGAAGTGATGTAAGCCCGATGAAAGCTAAAGCGATAGCGCCGTTTCTTGTCACAACCGTTGTACATTTTTAAGAATTGCCACTGTATTTTGGCTGGCGTCCAAAAGTAGAAAACTATTTTTTGACATCAAAAGCAAAATTCACAGTGAAAGGAATAGGACTTAGCGCTAATAAGGAACTGTTAAATGACCTTAAAATAAACCAACCAAAATAATTCCTATGAAATATTAGTCTTACATTGTTTATTCTAGCTAAAAACACAATCATTATTTCAAGTATTTTTTATTTTTTTTTTAACCATAACACTATTTTTAATAATTTCAAATTTCCAGAAATCCTTTTCTTTTGGGATTTTTTTTTATTAAAATAGGAAATTTTCTAACCTATAATTAAATAAAAAGGTAATTGGTAACATGTAATCAACGTATGCAATCAAGATGAAGCAATCAATGACGGCTCCAATTCTAAACTTTATAATTAAGAATGGAAAAAATCAGTTAAAATTACACATGTTGACATGTTGACACAATCACATACATTTTTCTCTTTAGTTTTATCACTGTTAAAATGCATTTCAAGCTAAGCATAACGTCATTTTCACCAGCGCAAACTTTTCACACATACTTTATATATGTTACTTTAATGCTTAAATACCATGTATACAAATAAAAATATATTTTGTATTTAACTGTAATGAAAAAATGGCATCAACAAAGTTATAATGCATAATGATAAAATAAACCCAATAGACAATATTCCCGTGACGTCACAATAAATATGAATTTTTATTCGCTTATAAAACACGCCGATAAATATTTTTACCGAAATTTAACTTGCAAATTAAAAAAATCGGCCTAAATTACACGTGCTTTTAATATTTATTATTCCTCTTTTATCTTCGCAACCATAGAGCTTAGAATAAACTTTGTGCTTCGCAACAGTGGGCGTTATCCGATTATGACGTCATTAGCAGAAGTAAAAATTTAATTGAAAATTACGGCTAATTAATTAAATTTTCGAACAAACGAATGCACGATAACAAATCTGTGCCCAAATATCTTTCATTTAAAAAAAGAATGATGTAATTTGATGCAGTAGTTTGTTCTCACGGATTGTCGAAAGAAATCGCTTAGCGTTTTAAATATATAGATGGCATTATAATATAAGAATTTTAGTAATTTTTAAATTGGAATAATGAACAGTTATATACAGTTTACTGAATTTATTTTATTCAGTAATCAGTGACTTTTGGTTCCCTGGTTATTTCTCAACGTACTTGAAAATGGTCGATTAACATTAAAATATTATTGAATAATTTTGAAAATGATAAAAAATTAAGTAAATGTACACTTGCATCTAGGGCTTGACAAATGCGGTCGTCAGGTCGACAATGGCAACCAAGTTATTTAATCTGGCGGTTATGCTCCATTTATTTTGTACGTTTGAAATAAATTTTTTGTGTTCAGTATTAAAACTGATTAATTCAACCCATACATGTTAAAGAGTGATAACATATAAACAATTATAAGTAATTCATTTGAAGTAAAATTCTCATAAGATCTCTCGTTATATATGTTGCAAAGTTACGAAAAATTAAGAAATAAACTTAGAAATTACATTTAACAAAAACCTTTTTCCTTTATTTTTATTTTTATTTTATTTTATTTTTTTTTTTTTTGGCAAAAATAAGTTTATGAAATGAAAATTTTAAAATAATACAATCAGAATTATTTGGCTGACTTCCACAGGAAAATAGGAAAAAATTGTTTTCCTGCTTCACTATTTCATCGATGTATTTCCTTCATCAGATAGAGATTTTATAGTATTCAACTATTCCTTGATGATCTCTAAAATTTGGAATTCGACGTGTAATTTTGTGCTCTTTAAGATTCATCTATAAAGTTGGTAAATATTCATCAAAACCTTATTGTAATGCATGTAATCCTTTAACCTATTGCTGCGCTAACCTCTGTTAAAGTTATTTGGTATTGTATTCAATTTTTTTTTCTGTTTTTATGGACATTAAAAAGTTCTGTGCTGGCTTGCTAAGCCGAAAATGTCGGGATCCATTTTTGTACAATTTATCTGTTAATTGTCTGAGTGCAACGAAGACTCATACACAGCGCAGTATTACTTTGCCCCATATATAGCTACGATGAATATTAAAACCTTTCGTCAAGCATAACTCAAAAAATATTTAACGGATTTTGTTCAAATTTTTACAGCAGGTACCTATAAAGGTGACAACGACGTCTATTTATTACCAAGAATAAATGTCAAACCGTTTGGAAATTATATTAAAAAAATAGATAAAAAAGCACAATTAAATTACATACGTCACGAAAATTTTGTGCGTACGTCATTTTCACCGACGGAAGATTTTCGTAGACAATCGGAATTGAAAAGTTCATGGAGTACATGGAGCAAAAAAATATGCACGCACTAATTTTCAGCACAATAAAATATATTTCAATTTAGTAGATATCGAAAATTAATCTGGATTTTTTTCCTGTTTGAAAGAAAAACCCCGCAATAACTTAGTAGACTTGGTATTAGAGATTTGGTGAATATCTCAGCAATAGCAGCTTTTTTTATTTCGCGTGTGTAAATAAAAAAAAAAAAAATTCTTTGGTGTTTAAATAAAAGGTTTCGATTTATGGCATTATTTCTTTTTTTTTCTCTTTTTAGCATTTTAAATGGGATTAATGAAAGGCATGTATTTTAAATTAAATGAGTGAAAGGTTTATATTTAAATGAAATGAATTCAATATGAAAATGTTATAGGAACAATATTTGGCGATTTATCAACTGCGCCAGGATAACATAAAAGTACCAATATATCAAACGGTATGTAGTATGTGAAATGAAACAATTATATTATAATCACCCATCGTACAAGAAAAAAACTAATATTCTGCATTCAGAGGGAAAAAATCCATCTCCTGTGCCGTAAGATTTGGCGAGTTCTTTTTTGGTGATAAGTTTTTCGATGTGATTGTTGGGATCTGCAGGATTTGGCTTTCTTTTTCTAAATCTTATTTTTTTGCAGATGTAGTATTATGTAAATATATTTTTTTGCAGATATATTTCTATTTTGTATATTTGGCATTCTATTTTGTATATTTTCTATTTGGCATTTGGAAAAGAGATTTTTACCTTTTTATCTGTGCCTTCGGAAATATTAAAAAATAAAAAAAGATTTACATTGTTATGTTTTGCATTTTTATACGGACCACTTCTCCATTTTTAGATTTTAAATGTTATTTATTATTTACTAGCCGTTTATTAATTGTTTACAATTTACCCCTGACAATAACAATTATTTATCACAAAAATGCCTCTTCGGTTTGTTAAATAAGTTTGTTTATGTATTTTCATTACTTATTAAAATATCGAATATGGCAATAAAATTTTATTTTAGCATCGTGCTTGAATTTTTAAGATGGTGCAAAAACATGCTTTAATAAACGTATGTTTGTAAATATTTGAAAAACATGTTTTACCGCTCTCTTGAAAAATTTTGTAAGATGCTAAAACTACCTTTAGGCACCATTTAAATTTTTTTTTGCCAACCGACATAGGATACGAAACTTTTCCCCATTCAGATACACAGGCAAGGTTGCTCTCAAACAAGAGTAAAGCTAGCAACAATATTGTTTTAACTCTATAAGAGCTACAATAAATGGCATTAAATGCTCCGATTGGCTTTGGGCCCAATTACGAAAGTTTCTCCTAAAAAGAAACTGCAGAAGAAGTCTTTTACATTTGTTTCAAATGAAGCTCGGTCTACAAGGTATTAGTTAATAATACAAACAACACTAATGGCATGGAGGCAAAAGTTTTAATTTAAATGTATATATTTGAAACCCTTCCCCCCTACCCCCCCCCCCCAAAAAAAAGAAAAAGAAAAAAGAAAAGAAAGTTACAGTAATGAATTTAAAATGGCGTTAAGCCACGCTTTCTGACATAAGCAATTGGCTGCAAACGCGATAACGAAACTTTCATTTAACTTAATAACATGTAGCTAATATTGCCCTCCGGGTACTTTGCAGTTATACAGACCTTGTGGGTTTTTTAAAAAGTTTGAGACAATTCCGGTTTAAGAAGTTGAGAATTACTGTCAAATGATATAAACAAGTATGAACACAAAACTGATGAATTATTGTTCAGGTTTATGTATGTATTTTTAAAAAAAATTGCATCTGATTACACTTATTAGATAAATTACTTCTGTTTGCATTTAATAACTGATAAACGGCTTCTGTATATTAAATGAATTGTTTACATATTGAGAAGAGGTGGCGAGAGGTAGAAAGACGAGTAACAAACGGGTAGACAAACGGGTAGTGAGATGGGTAGAGAGACGAATAGAGACATAGCTAGGCTGACGGGTAGCGAAACGAATAGACAGACGGCTAGAGAGAAAGGTAAAAAGAGGGTTGACAGAGGGGTAGCGAGATGGGTCACGAGACGGGTAGCGACACCGGTAGACAAGAATATAGCGAGAAAGGTTGCGAGACGTGTAGCGTGGTAGATAAAGAGACGAGTAGAGAGATGAGTACAGAGACGAGTTGACTGACGGGTAATGAGATTGATAGCGTGACGGGTAAAGAGTCGGGTACAAAAACAGACGGATAGTGAGACGGGTATACAGACGAGTAGAGAGACAGTAGTTGGGTACGGAGTTGGGTAAGAAGATGGGTAGAGAGGCGTATAGCCAGACGGGTAGAGAGACAGACAGACAAGTTGTGAGACAGATAGACAAATGGGTAGCGAAGTGGATATAGACACGGCTAGACATACAAGTAGTTAGACGGATAGACAGACGGTTAGAGAATTAGATTGGCGGGTAGCGAGACCGGTAGAGAAATATAGAGACAGGTAGCGAGATGTGTAGAGAAATAGACAATCGGTTAGAGAGACGGGCAGAAGAACGGATAGGGAAACAGACAGATTGTGGAAAGACAGACAGACAGACAAAAGAAAAGTCTGCGGATTGGCACAGTAAAGGCGCATTAAAGGCGCAGGGGGCAGAGCCTCCTAGAGAATAATCAAGAAGTATCTGTTAAGCTTAACTTTGTAATATATATAATTTTTCAATTTTGCCGATATGGAGATTTAATGTAAAAGTTATTTTACAGAAGTCATCGAAAGATTTTTTGTATACTTTAATAGTAATTTAGACTATAGTTTTGCAATCTGGTTTGTAGCAAAGCATGCTATCAATGTGGTTTGAAGTTTGAAGTGTAAGAGTTTCTATAAACAGTTATACAAATAATAGATATATAATCAAGGAAGAAAAATTTTTAATTCACACACAAAAAAAGGTGCAACAATGAAATTAAATTTGCGTTAAGCCACGCTTGATAGAATAATCTATTGGCTGCTAATCCAATTACGTAACTTTAAAAAGCTTGGCGTTTTAAAAGATCCGGCGTTTTTTTTTTTTGTTTTTTTTTTTTAAGTTTTGCGCAATACGCACTTAAGAAAATGAGATTCCTTGCCACATGTTAAAAAAAATTATGACAACACATCTGATTAACGGTACTTCTTTTCTATTTTTTTTAACAGTGTATATGAATTTATATATGATATTTTGTATTTCTATCATTTAATTTGCTCTTTTTCTTTTTATTGTAATTGTTAACCCTATGTTCTCAGCAATATCACTCAGACTAATCCCTTTGAGGGAAGTCCTAGTTGTCTGAGTGCAACGAAGACCCATACACAGCGCAGTATTACTTTGCCCCATATATAGCTACGATGGATATTAAAACCTTTCGTCAAGCATAACTCAAAAAATATTTAACGGATTTCGTTCAAATTTTTACAGCAGGTACCTATAATGGTGACAACGACGTCTATTTATTACCAAGAATAAATGTCAAACCGTTTGGAAATTATATTAAAAAAATAGATAAAAAAGCACAATTAAAGTACAAACGTCACTAAATTTTGTGCGTACGTCATTTTCACATGCGGGAGATTTTCGTAGACAAACGGAATTGAAAAGTTCATGGAGTACATGGAGCAAAATAATATGCAAGCACTAATATTCAGCACAATAAAATATATTTCAATTTAGTAGAAATCGAAAATTAATCTGGATTTTTTTCTGTTTGAAAGGAAAATCCCGCAATAACTTGGTAGACTTGGTATTAGAGATTTGGCGCAAATCTCAGCAATAGCAGCTTTTTTTATTTCGCGTGTGTAAATTAAAAAATATATATATTTGGTGTTTAAAGAAAAGGTTTCGATTTATGGCATTATTTCTTTTTGTTTTCTCTTTTTAGCATTTTAAATGGGATTAATGAAAGGCATGTATTTTAAATTAAATGAGTGAAAGGTTTATATTTAAGTAAAATGAACTCAATATGAAAATGTTATAGGAACAATATTTGGCGATTTATCAACTGCGCCAGGATAACATAAAAGTACCAATATATCAAACGGCATGTAGTATGTGAAATTATTATAATCACCCATCGTACAAAAAAAAAAAAAATATTCTGCATTCAGAGGGAAAAATCCATCTCCTGTGCCGGTAGATTTGGCGAGTTATTTTTTGGTGATAAGTGTTTCGATGTGGTTGTTGCGATCTTCAGTCTTTCGGTTACCTTTTCTAAAGTTATGTTTTGCAGATGTAATATTATGTAAACATATGTTTTGTAGATATTTTTTTTGTATATATATGTTAATTGTAATGGCAGTTGGGAATGAGATTTTTACCTTTTTATCTATGCTTTCGAAAATATTAAAACATTAAAAAAAGATAATACAGATGTCGCAGGCGCACCGGGGTATCTTTTTGGTACTAAAATGGCGATGTTATGTGTGGGCAACTTGGCGATTTTGCTTCGTGTAGCAACTCGTTAGGGCAAATTCTGTGTTTTTATGTTAAATTAAATATTGTGTGTTTTATAATAAATTAATCACTATGTGTGTTGTATAATAAAATAAGGTAAAGATGTCATATACGCACCACATTGGTGCGATTGCAACAAAATGGCAATTTTATGGCAAACATGGTAACCCGGTTGTTTTGTTTATGTGTTAATAAGTGTTAATATTTACGTTTTATTGTGATATTTATATTATTATGTTTATTATTTGTAACTGTTCATTTATTATTGCATGCTTTTTGTAACGGTACTTCTCTATTATCCCGTCGACCACTTTTCATAACAAAAAACTATCGCCAAACTGTAAGATTAAACGCCAAAAATGCAGTCCCATTTACTTGATGTCAGAAGCAATATACGTGATTTTTATGTCATCAAATAGTTCATAAAGTGGTCGACGAGATAATAGAGAAGTACCTTTGTAACTAATATTCAAAAACAAAGTTTTCGCCAAATTGGCGGGGGAAAAATCGCGCCAATGTGGTGCGTATATGACATCTGTGCTTAAAATAATTTCTGTGTGCTTAAAATAAAAATTGGGTTTGTTTTATAACATAATAAAATCAAACTAGCATGCTGTTTTAGCAATCTTGGCCTAACGGGTTCTTAAAAACGGGGTTTTCTGGCCAAAATGGCGCAAACAAAAATCACGTCAATCCCAGTGCGCTAGCGACAGCTGTTCCAAAAATATTTATATCAAGCGTATAATGTTTTGCATTTTTATACGGAACACTTCTCCATTTAAAGATTTTAAATGCTATTTACATCAGATATTTTTTCCTGAGGTTCCCAAAAGTTAATTTAGGTATGTTTTTCGTTCGTTTATTAATTTTTTACAATTTGCCCCCTGACAATAACAATTATTTATCCCAAAAATACCTCTTAGGTTTGTTAAATATGTTTGTTTATGTATTTTCATTACTTATTAAAATTTTGAAAATGGCGATAAAATTTTATTTTAGCATCGTATTTATGTTTTTAAGATGGTTCCAAAACATGGTTTAATAAAAGTACGCTTGTAAACATTTGAAAAACATGTTTTTCCGCTCTCTGGAAAAATTTGGTAAGATGCTTTTAATAAGATGCTTTTAATAAGATGCTTTTAATAAGATGCTTTTTTTAAAGTAGATGCTTCGGTAAGATGCTTTTGGCACCATGTTTAATTTTTTCGCCAATCGCGCCAACCGGCACAGGATACGGAACTTTTCCCCATTCAGATACACAGGCAAGGCTGGTCTCAAACAACAATAAAGCTAGCAACAACATTGTTTTAACTCTATAACAGTTACAATAATGATATTAAATGCTCCGATTGGCGTTGGTCCCGATTACGGTAGTTTCCCCTGGAAAAAACTGCAGAAGAAGTCTTTTACATTTGTTTCGAATGAAGCTTGGTGAACAAAGTAATACTTAATAATACAAACAACACTAACATAAACATGGAAGCAAAAGTTTAAATTCAAATGTATATATTTGTTAATCTTTCCCCCTCCCACCAACTCTTAAAAAAAATAAGAAAAATAAAAAGAAAGTTACAGCATTGAATTTAAAATGGCGTTAAGCTACGCTTTCTGACTTAAGCAATTAACTGCAAACCCGATTATGAAACTTTCACTTAACTATAACATGTATCTAATAGCCCTGAGGGTACTTCCCAGTTATACGGATCTTTAGGCTTTTTTAAAAAGCTTGACACAATTCGGGTTTAAGAAGTTGAGATTTATTGCCAAATTATATAAACAACTATGAAACTAAAACTGATGAATTATTTTGCTGGTTTACGCATGTATTTTTAAAAATTGCATCTGATATTAGATGAATTACTTCTGTTTGTATTTAATAACGGTAAACGGCTTCTGTATATTGAATGAATTGTGAAACTATTGGGAAGAGGTAGAGAGACAAGTAAACAAACAGGTAGACAGACGGATAGTGAGATGGGTAGAGAGACGGGTAGTGACAGAGATAGGCTAACGGGTTGCGAAACGAATAGGTAGACGGGTAGCGAGACAGGTAAAAGAAAGGTTGACAGAGGGGTACCGAGATGGATAGAGAGACGGGTCACGAGACGAGTAGTGAGACCGATATACAGGCATGTAGAGTAAAGGTTGAGAGACGTGTTGCGTGGTGGATAGAGAGACGGGCAGACAGAAGAGCACAGAGACGAGTTGACAGACGGGTAGAGAGAGGAGTATGTACACAGGCAGACGTGTCGAGAGACTGGTAATTAAACGGGAAGCAAGACAGGTAGAAAGACGGATTGGCAGATGGATAGCGAGACAGGTAAAGAGTTGGGTAGTGTTTGGGTACAGGAGAAAAAATTTAATTCAAATGTAAATATTTGTCACAAGGAAAATGTTGCAACAATGAAATTAAATTTGCGTTAAGCCACGCTTGCTAAAATACGCTATTGGCTGGAAATCTGATTACGTAACTTTAAAAAGCTTGGCGTTTTATAAGATCAAGCAAAAAAAAAAAGGGATTATTTGCCAAATGTTATAAAAACAAATCTGATGGACGGTACTTCTTTTCTATTTGTTTAACAGTGTATATGGATTTATGTATGATATTTTGTAATATTATCATTTAATTTTCTCTTTTTCATTATGTCATAATTGTTAATCCTACGTTCTTAACAATATCACTCAGGCTAATCCTTTTGAGGGAAATCCTAGTTAACTTTATATCTTGTCTTAGTTAGTGCTTGGTTATTAGCTCTTTTTCTATGCATTTATCTCTAATTACAGGCATTTATTAGATAGTTTTTGTCCATGTTTGTTAGTTGCACGATAATGGCGTATTTGTGTTATGATAAGTTATTTTGTCTTTTCATCTACTAATCTCCTTTATTTGAAGTGTAAACTTTTGAAATAGCAAACTTTCCTTTTATATTGTTCACTTTGATTAATTTACCTGCATACATTGTCTCTATTTGAGTGTATTCTTTCCATTTTCTGTTTCGGTGGGCGGTTCCCGTTGTCGTTTGTTTTGGTGGCCATTGTTGGTAGAGTTAAGTTGTGTTGTTTTTTTCTTCTGCTGCTTATCTGGTAATTTTACGAATTGCGTTCTGTGGTCTATGCTTGCGTGGTTTATTAGAGTGCCTTTCTGTTTTGCGTTGCATATAATCTTGGATTGGTGATTTTACGTATTCTGTATTTTATGTTATAGTAGTAACTTTGGTTACTTGTCACATGGTGGTCGCTTTCGCGGCCTAGGCAGCTGGCTTAGTATTTAATTTGTCCTTTTTAGAGGAGTTTGTCTAGTCACGTGGTTTGTTTCGAGTGCCTATGTTTTTGAGGATTCTGTTTGGTCACGTGGTGTTTTGGTGCTCGTTGTATTGTGACGTCACTGAGTAATAGGGTTTGGTGCCGGCTCCCTTCTGTACATTAATTCGTTCAGCTTTGTTTTTGTTTTGTTTTTTCTGCGCTGATTGGTTCGAGATTTTTTGTTTTGATTACTTTCGGTTATTGGGGTTGTTTTCATCGGATAATTACATCATTGCTTTTTTGGCGCTGCTACTGGTGTGGTTGGGTATAATTTAGTGGTTTTGGTACTGTTGGTTGTTGTATGTCCGATGCCTTTGCTTATTTTTGTCTTTGGTTAATTGGATCATATTATTCGGTTAATTGAATCTTTGTATTTTTTTTAGTTTTATTATGACGGATGTGGAGAAAGCTATTTCAGAGGTGGATTCGGATGACTTCGCCACACAGGTTGTCAAGCTTCATGCAAAAATTTATGGATACTTGGAGGATAAGAAATCGAGAAGTGGTCAAGTAACACAGCCAGTTTGTGCAGCTTCGAAACGAATTTTGGACTACTTAGCTGTTAAGTCACTGGAGGTGTATAAGAGGAATATTGTTCTGGAGACCCAACTGGAAGAATCGAAAGCTGATCGACAGATGTTGGAGGAACATGCGCAGCGAATAACAAGAAAATCAGGGGGCTCACGTGACGTGATTGGCGAGAGTAATGAAAGCGCAGCTGTTGAAAAGAAGGAGGACTTCCCTGTGATAGTAAGTATGGCCGATGACAAACAGGACGTTGACGAGATAAAGAAAAATATCAGAAACATTTGTCGTGATGGTAATGTGACCCCTTTGCCTAGGGACGTGATAGTAACCAAGAGTAAACAAGTGATTTTAAAGATGCGGAACAGGTATGAAACAGAGCAATTAACTGAAGTATTGAGTGCAGCGGAATCATTGAGGAATAAAGTTAGGGTGAATGCTCCTTTACGTAGACGGCAACGCTTGCTGATCATCAGTGTTGACCCAGACGTTGTGGAGGCAGAGGTAGAGAATGCTGTACGAAAAGCGCTGGAGGATGTGGTTCCTGAGGGAAGCATGGCGAAAAGATTGTCTGTTAAACTGAGAGAACCACATATGGACCAAGGGGCCAAGGAAATACTTCAAGAAATA
Source organism: Maratus michaelseni (assembly GCA_963931845.1). NCBI lineage: Eukaryota > Metazoa > Arthropoda > Arachnida > Araneae > Salticidae > Maratus > Maratus michaelseni. Next base: position 119,154,315 of record OZ007591.1, on the reverse strand, counting down.
TATGATAAATCTGGGTTGGATATTCGAATAATAAAGAAAATGAAAACAAAGAATAATAGATCTAACTGGTTGATTGATGTGGATAACAACTGTAAAGAATACTTGCTGCAGAATAAGAGAATCTGCATAGATTTTGATCGCTATCGAGTTGTGGAATTTGTATCCATCACTCGATGCTACAAATGCCAGGCCTTTGGCCACTTTGAGAACGAGTGTAAGGGTGAAGTTCATTGTGCAAGGTGTTCTGGAGACCACGTTATCAGAGAGTGCAAATCGGAACAAGTGCGATGTTATAACTGCTATTTTGAGAACTCACAGGCCGATTGTGAATACAGGGCTGACTCTCCAGATTGTCCTACTTACAAGCAGGTTAGATTAAGGGCAATTCCCTCGCGGAGCTAAGGGCGCCGCTTCAAATGTGGTTCATTGTTCTGGTATTAATGTGTTGCAAATTAACCTTCATCATTGTAAAGAAGCAAACGATAATCTTGGTCAGTATGTTCTGGATGAGGGTGTCGATATAGTCCTTGCCCAGGATGCTTATTTTTTCAATGGCTCTGCCTCTGGCATTCCTCAGCATTGGCCCTCTTATTTTTCTATTAATAACTCTGCTGCTATATTTATTACTAACAGGGATTATACTGCATTGCAAAATTTAGTTCTAGATAATAGTGTTTTCGTTTCGATAAAGGTCTCTAAAGGTGTGATTTTTATTGGGTCACAGTACTCGCCTCCCTCGGGAGACATAGATAAAGACTTCCAGGATTGGAATAACGTTTTTCCGGATATGGGAAACGTAATCGTAGGTGGAGACTTCAACGTGCCTTTGCTTGACCTGGGTTATGGTCGAGAGAATGAACGAACTGAAGCTCTTCTAGAACATCTTGCAATTACGAATTTGAGTATATTAAATGATATTGATGTACCTCATACTTTTACTCAAGGTAGCTTGAAGGGAAGACCAGATTTAACTTTGGGGGGGTCTTGAGATAATTCATCATGTAATCAACTGGCATGTAGATGTTCACAAATTTTCTTTTAGCGATCACAAATACATCCATTTTAAATTAGATTTTGAACCTGCAATTATTGAATATACACGTTACAAAACTAAAAATAAGAGTTTTCGTAGATTTAATCAAATTCTCGCAACGTATAAAAGAACCTGGAAGGATGATCTTTTAAGAATTCGTAGTTCAAAGGACCTTGATGATTGGATGGTGAGCTTTCAACAAATACTAACAGATACATTAGACAGATGTTTTCGCAAGGGAAGTACCTCTTACAAGCCAAAGATTACTTGGTACACGCAAGATTTACGTGCTGAAAGGAATCGTGTTAATGCTCTATACAAACGCTGGACTCGTAACCTGGACGTGGTGGAATACAGAGATCTATATGTACTTCGACGGAATAATTATAAAAAGATAGTAAGAAAATCTAAAAAAGAATCTTGGCTGAGATACTGTGAAAGAACGAACGAGTCCTTTGGTAACTTATACAAATATATATCAAAGAAATCCTTACGTCATACCGATTTGATATTTACCGTCTTGGAAGAGTCCGAAGTATTTCATACTTATGATAATGTTGCAGAGGATTTGATGAGGGAACATTTTGGAACAGACAGAGTTCCAGTGCAGATTCACGAATTTATATCGGATGTTGATATGGAAACTGATCCCACATTCGTTAAAGTTTCTCACAGAGAAATTAAATTCGCCATGGATAAACAATCAATAAATAAAGCTCCTGGACCCGACGGAATAGATGCGATAGTGACAAAGAATATTTTTAAATACTTCCCAAAGATACTAAAGGCGATTTTTAATAAGTGTCTGGCCCTTGGGCATTTTCCGAATATATGGAAGCGAGGCTATGTTGTATTCTTTAGAAAAAGGAACAAAGACCCATCGTTAGGGCCTATCGACCTATTACACTTTTGTCAATCCTGGGTAAAGTGCTTGAGCGAATTATTAAGATGCGAGTAACAATCCCTCTTGAGTAGTAGTTTTAGGTAGGAGCCTAAATTTCAGAATAACAAATCTATTAAAATAACAGTTAAACATGTAATATGGGCGCGAAACGCACAGTACCGATTTAGAATAATCGCCATGTATCTTAGGTTATCCAATTTGTGTTTATTTTATCTGAAAGCTCTCTCTTCTCTCTAGATAATCACGGGTAACCTTGTCAGGGAACTGGTGAAAAAAAATTGTTATTTATGTGGTGTAATCTTTAATTATATGTTTTTTTTTTAACATTTTCATTAGTTATTTTCGTATAGTTTAAAATAAAGTATTTTATTTCTATTTTTCTGTTTGAATGTAAAATGCACTTTCTGGTCCCCGGTCGAAGTCCACGCTATACGCTTCAGAAGGTATCTGGGACAAACATGGAAGTGACAGTCTAGACGGGCGAAGACCGGCTAGTTGTTAACATAAGTATCGTCATAAAAATTTCAACCGTTGTTTTTAAAGTATATAATCAAATTCAATTACACCTTTATTTAAAACTAGCTGATCCGCTCGGTGTTGCTCGGTCCCGTCAAAAAATAGTACGAAACCCGCACATACTCTAAAAATAACTGCACGAAACCGTTCCTCTAGTAACCCATTCGTCTGTAAGAAAGAAAGTAAGGAGACCGACCCGAAGCGCAAGTAAATTCAATACGACCTACGGGTCCACGAATGTCTGGATCACTTGATTCATAGAGTGTTAGTTTTTGGCCAAAATTAAGAAAAATTCCCGTTCGATTTTCAGAAAAGTTGCATTTTCGTAATCAGAAAAATAAACTAAAGATATACCGATAACCTCCAATAGTTTTCTTAATATTCAAAGTTCAGTGAAAAAGAATATATTTCGTTGTCTGGGATTACCAAATTGGTAATTATCTTTAGCGTTCTCTATGAAAATAGCCCTTTTTGGGCACGCGCTGGAAAATGTTTTAGTTCCACCTGCCACCTCAAGAGGTCATATTCTGTTCTAAACAAACCTTCGACACGTGTCTTGCTGCTCACAGCACCGGATAGCAGGCATTCTTCGCATGCGCTGCAATATTTTTAGTTCCATTTTCCACCACCAGGGAGGCGCATTCTGTTCTAAACAAACCTCTTTCCGAACGACACTCCGACACGTGTCCCCGCTACCTAGGAACCGTATAGCAGGCATGCAGCGCACACGCTGCAAAATATTTTAGTTGCACTTGTCACCGCCAGGGGGCGCATTCTGTTCTAAACAAAGCTCTTTCATAAGGAAACTCCGGAACGTATCCCCGCTCCCTACGGCACAAGATAGCAGGCGATCCCCGCATGTGAAAATCTTTTAGTACCACTTTTCCTCGCCAGGGGGTGCCAAATATATACCTTAATTAGTTGTCTATATCTTAATTAGTTCATGTTAAGTTGACTGAGTGAGTTTTCGTTAAAATCGAGGCCATACAACCCGAGGAAATAAATCCTTCACCTGGAATTAGTATTCAGAAATGGTGGTAACCAAGGGCAAAACAAATGATACCATACTTTAGTAATACCGTGGAACAGAAACAAAACAGAACAGAAAAAATAGAGAAACAAAATGCTTTTTTTTTTTTTTTTTTTTTTTTACTTCGAAATTTAAGCTTTTTAAATAATTCTATTCATTGCCAATTTGCTATAAAAAAAATAAAATAAAAAAAAAGCTACCGGTTGATTTTTTGAAAATTAGATTTTCTGAAACAGACTTTCTTTCCTTTTTTTTATTTTTTTTCAATTTATTTTTTGAGTATATATGTCAATTTTTGAATACCTACCTGAAATAGCATTAAGATTTTTAATTACCTTGTAATTTCTGACATTTTGTATTGGAAAGTAAATGGATAAACGGATTCCGTAACAGAAGTAAATTCAATACGACCCCCTCAAATGTCTGCAAACTTATTTATGAAGATAAAAACATCGCCTTTTTGTGAGCTTTTTAATAAGTTTTTAATTAATATCTCGGGTAATTATAGACAGATTTTTACGAAATTTGAAACAATAGATAGAAGACAAAATTTAATATATTGGGATAAAAAATTGAAGCCCTATACTTCTTTATTAGTGTAGAAAAGTCGCCTCGTAATATAAAAAAAAATGCTAAAAATTGCACAAAAAATTAAACTATAAAAATGTATTGAAAATTCCAAAGGCGGGATTCAAGGTGCATTACTTCAGATATAGAGGAACGTAATTCGAAAATTTTGTAGCTCCGCGTGCAGCGGTCTCTTCAGAACGCAGCACACACATACACAGAGAGGCAAACTTCTTTCCATATTTTTATAGATATGATTAGAAGTGATTTCGGAAATTTTTAATCTCGACTTTTTTAAAAACCGCATTTATTTTTTTAATCAAAACTCAACACATTAAAGAAAAATTATCTGCTCTTTAGCTATATTTATTCGAATTTTTCTAACACTATTGAAAAAAAGATTCCCTTGAAAAATCAAAACTGAACTGACCATTTTAAAAATATTCTAAACTTTTTACTTGTATTTACTCGAATTTTGTTAAACAGCTATTGAATTTCAATAATATTATGCAGTTTTAATGCAACTCTTAAACTCTAGTTTCAAATTAATCTTTGTAGATCAATATTTAAACAATGAGCATTAGCGTTTGGGTAATTAATGTTTACGCTCTGTTGCGTCCAAATAAATTCTCTTGAGTTTCCGCAATATTTCAGCTTTCGCTAATGAAGAAGCCATCGATTTTAGCTGACAGTTTGAATAATTAAAATTAACTGTAGTGTTGCGCATATGAGTATTAAATTTAATTTTTCATACTAAGGCGGTAAATTAAAAGATCTTTCATTTAATGACGCTAATGTTTAAAGTACATAAAACCATTAATCAATCATGTCAACTATTAACCATGGAATTTGGGTTCAAATAAAGATTGAGGAAAGGCATTTTCCAAAAAAAAAAAAATGTGTAATTTATAAATTTTAAAGATTTTGTCCGGAGGAAAGGTATTATGAGTGAAAACTTATTTTTCTGGACTACTGTTAAAATAATGTTTTTAAAAAGATTGTATACTAAGCTTATCGTTTTTGATTAAATAAGAGAAATAGAACAATACAAATTTAAATAATTTTTCAATCTTTGACAGAAACAGAGAGCATATTAAAGTATAATAAATATATTAATATGTAAATTTGAACAACAAATATTTAAACTTTTTGTACATATTTTGCATTTACTAATAGTTCTCTCTACATTTTTAGAAGGAGAAATTCTCAGCAAGTGCCTCTTCAGAAAAATTACACAATTAAAATCGTCTGATAGAATGTTTTCTAGAACATTATAAATGTGAGGAAAACAATCGTTTCGTTCTCAGTATAATAAATATATTAATAGGTAAATCTGAAAAACAAATATTTAAATTTTTTGTACATATTTTGCGTTTACTAATAGTTCTCTCTACATTTTTAGAAGGAGAAATTCTCAGCAAGTTCTTCTTCCGAAAAATTACACAATTAAAATCGTCTGATAGAATGTTTTCTAGAACGTTATGAATGTCAGGGAAACAATCTTTTCGTTCTCAGTATAATAAATATATTAATAGGTAAATCTGAACAACAAATATGTAAACCTTTTGTATATATTTGGCATTTACTAATAGTTCTCTCTACATTTTAGAAGGAAAAATTCTCAACAAGTTCTTTTTCGGAAAAATTACACAATTAAAACGTCCTATAGAATGTTTTCAAGAACGTCATAAATGTCAGGGAAGCAATCTTTTCGTTTTCATTACAGTCTTGCAAAACTAACAGTAAAAAGGATACCGTGTTAAAAGTTCTATAGACCGAACCACATAATGTGACCACGATTGACTTTTAGACATCGGTGGAACGTATTATCTAAACATTCAAAGCCCCCCACTCCACACACACACGATTACAGAACTATAAATGAACGTTCCAAGAATATTTTGGTGATACTTGTGAACATTCTTAGTTATATTAATGTGAATATAGTTTTTTCTTTGATTGAATAGTGACATCATTTGTTTACGGCATGTGTAATCTCAAGTAATTAGCTTTAAAAAATGTGTTTCAAAAAAAGGTATACATAATTTATTCATAAAACCTGACATATCCTTACTTTCATTTCAAATGTACCTAACTTGAAATAATGTTTGGAACTAGACTAAACTTTAGGCGAAGGAAATTTATCCTAAAATGTTACTGAAGTTTGAAAACGTAACTGAAGTGCAGAGACAGTTTAGGAAAGGGATAGCGAAGCTATGGCACGCGTGCCAAAAGTCGAACGCGACAGAATACTTTTGGCATGTGGATTGAGAACAAAATAGAATTAAATTAAACAAAATACACGCAATTAAACAAACTGAGCTTTCCTTTTTAAATAATTTCTCTAAATTCAAAGAAATTGTAATTCAACTTTTTGAATTCCAATTTATTTCAATATGGGTTCAATGTTTTATCGAATTTATATCTGCCAATATTCCATTCTATTTAAATCAAATATAACCGTATATTATATTTAATTAAAACAAGCACAAAGAAAACACATAGAAAGAAGAAGAAACCTTCATTAAACAATTTTTTCTGTTTCAAAATATATTTTTATAACTTGAAAAAAAAACCGGAAAGGATTTGCAAATTATGAGAAGATTCCGAGAATATCGAAAAGAAAAAATCATCAGGAATTATAAGCTCTAAAGCCAATGATGAAATTCTAGAGACAAAGGCTCGATTATTTATCACTATACGGTCAAATATTGATTATTTTTTAATTATCGCAATACCGATATCTAAGCTCTGATTCTGACGATATATACCAATAACGATAGCTAAGCTCAGACTCTACCTATATATCCCAATATTTTTTCCCGCAGCGCGACTTCAAAATCCTAGAAAAAGCGTGGAAATTTCAGTACTAATATCGGAATAATCCTTTCCTCCCATGCATTTATTCGCTGCCCACTTCATTCAAAGCCGAATATCCCTTCTAATGATTATCTCTCTTCGTCGTTATACAAATATATCCCGATGCATTCTGTGCTTTATTTTTTGTTCAAACAAACCGCATATTCCCCTGCTCGTTTGTTACTGAATAATACTGTTATCGTCTGTGTTTCAATATCGTCGCTGCTATTGGTCTAGATATATTGCAATAATTCACACATATTTATATGTCCAAAAAAATAAAGAAGCGCTAAAATATGTACGAGTTATTGTGGAGTCGATAATATTACCAGAGCTTACCAGCTGGGAAGCTCGGTTCGCGAGCAACCAATCAGAGTGCTAAATGGTAAAATTTCGCCATTCGCCACGTTGGTGAAGCAAAGCCTTCCCATTATTTCACTGTGTTTCGTTTCTTTTGAGCGGAGCTTCCTAGCTATTAAAGTCTAGTACTGCGAATGCTGAATATCGGCCGATGTTTATTAATAATTCCTATTTCCTCTGTCGTTTTATCGGTAGAGAGCGTGTGAATCTGAGTGAATTTAATATGTGCTGTCTTTATATTTCAGCTTAAAATGAAGTAAAAAAGACACATTTTAATTAGTATAAAACTATTCCGAAATGTGATTTGAATATTTATATTTCAAAAATGACTTCAATGTTGTATTTATGTATAGTAAATAGATAGAAAAGTATAAATACGGTGAAAATTTTAAAAATTTTTTCTATTAAGGAATATCTGCATTTCTGCATTTTCTACATTTCTGCAGCATCTATCATACATTTAAAGCTATTTAATTACAACTATATTAGCATGACATGTGGCATTAAACCAATTTCAGTTTTTGCTGAGCTTTTTACTTATTTTAATCATAAAAAATCAGCAACGTCCTAAATTTAAGAACATTTTATTTTAGTTTATTTTTTTATGATATTCTCAGTTATGCACGAGGATATTAAATTGTTAAATTAGCACATAAAATAGGAAGAATAGGGAACATACTATTTTGAAAGAAAACCACTATCCAAGCAGTCGTATAAGCCCAAATAGATATGGAACAATGTGTCTTTTTCCTAAAATATTTCTGTTTTGTATAAATACGAAACTATAATATTTAAAGTGTGTTGTGTGAGCAAATAGGTATAAATAATTGATTCGTTGCTTTCACACCTGTTTGTACTTACATTGCTGTTACCATACCATTTATCTTTGGAAATTAACAATTTTTCTATTCCCACACACTTTAAGGTAGTTATCGGGATATATCACCTGATATCATCCAGCCCTAATAGCGACTTAGTGTGAAATTTGCCATTTTGGCACTTTTCACCTCTACCTTTACCTGCGAGTCATTATTTTCAAAAATTAATGACATGAAAAACTCAACTAGAAACCATTTGACGGATGATCCAATTCAGATTGCATTCCGTTAAAAGTAACAAGGTATGAACCCGATATTAATTATCTGACATCCAAAATGCAATAACAGAAATCGCAATTACTTTTTTATTACTTTTTAAAGTATAATTGTTATTATAACAATTCCAGTGTACGTGTATGGCCTATCGGTATGACGGTATACTTGTGTGATTGCCTACATGTATGTTACACATATATTTTTAAATCCTAAAACACAAGAATTCAAAATATTTTGATACACTAGTTTATTTATTTAATTATTTATTTATTGTAGACATGTCATGGTCCCGTAAAATCTTTTTTCAAAATATTTGACTCGCGTATGTGAAAAAGTTCTCCGGCTGTGGTTTAGAAGAGTGTTTGACAGCAGATTCCTTTACATGATTTGCAATCACTAGAATAAAGATAGGTTTGTTGATGATGGAACTGTTCTAAATGCTGTACACAAGTAACGTTCGGAAAACATAGCTGACAACTTCCACTTTATTACTATCACTAAAATTTAAAAGAAAATTTTAACTTTTTTAATTACAGTAAATAGTAAACAGTTGGGTGGTTTAATGGGATTCCCAGTTGGAAATCAACTCTACTCCCTGTAGATGAGCAAATGTATATCACAACATATTTGGGTGATTAAATAAAATAAAATTATATCCAATGGTTGGAGTATCATAGTTGAGATTTTTCCAACAGAGCAAAAATATGCCGGGACCAGGACTCGAACCTGGGTACTTTGGTTTTGCCGTACCAACGCGCTCCCTACTGAGCTATCCCGACGATATCCTGGTTGGCATATTTCACTCTTATTTGTTGGACAAGTTAAAATTTAGTTGTAAGAAAAAACATAAAAGTTGGCAGCTATAGGGGAGACCACATTCATCAACAAACCCCGCAGTTGAAGAGAAGTTAGTAGGTCTGTTCGGCAAGCGGCTGGCGCGATGGAACTTTTCATATGAAATGTCCATCGCATTTAAAAGCGTCAACATTATAAAAGTTGCATTCCCAGATTAGTCGACGCTCTTACAGAAGATGTTCCGGACGATTATAATCTGTAATGGTCATATCAGACGGGAGAAGACAAAGAACAAAGATTTTACAAAACATGTTCACTCAGCTTGTTGTGTGTTGGGTAAACAGGTTATTCAAATTTCTTTAGAATTGTCGATCGTATGTTGAACGGCCAGGTAAACATGACAAGTTCGCAAATATTTGGGGTGTTTTCCTGTTTTTGAAATCCTACATTCCTATCTTCTTTCCTATTGGTTCCATTGATTGACTGCTGAATGGATATCCAACATTTTCTCTGTGATCTCGGAAAAGCAAGAATACGCACCAAAATTCTGTTCTTTACCATGGTCAAGCAACTTTTGCTGACTATAAGTTGCGTTCGGTGAAATGTTGGACAAATGACTTCTATATGCTACAGCCATAAAGTTATAATAATTTAAATCGTGTATACATTTTCTGAAACACATCTGAACCCACTCTCATGTCTCAATTGCACTAATATGTTTAACTTATATAAACAAATTTTGGAAACGGATAAAAGAAACTAAAATTCCTCAGGAAATTCAACAGCTTTAATTTCTTCAATGCCGCCTGACATCGGCTATGCTTTTGAATCCTAGTGATAATAATATATGAACGATGTTTTATAGTGAATAACCAACTTACTAAAAACATAATACTCTGTTAATAATTTGTTTTAACTAGTATAAAATTTATAATATTAATTTATTAGAATTACTGGCAATCATGTTAACGTCATATGTAACAAACAGAATATTAATAGTAAACAATTTAAACTTTAATAGCGTATGATTTAAAAGGAATGTCCGTGTGGCATTTCTTCTGAATTTTATTAATACTATAATCTTGGTTTAGTTGAAAATAACGTACTTTTACGAAACTAGGAAACAATATAACCATATTTGTAATTTTCCCAACAAGCCTACAAGACAATTTTTATGGATTTGTTCAATTTGTATTCGGGCGCTTTATAAAACTCTCACAAAAACAAGTATGTTAAACGAACATATGAGGTTCAATATTGTTGATTGTTATTAAAGATAAATTATTTTATATTACCACAATATACATTTAAGGAATGTGCGATCTAATAAAAGTTATACATATTTTTTCTTAGCTCTTTTCAAACGGTTTGTTGTCATGTATATCTACGTCTTAAATATCCAATTTTTGAAAAATAATTTTAAAAGACTTATAAATATTTTTTTACACAGTGGTGACCGGTTCCAAATATAATTCTATCAGTGTAACTAAACGTCTTTGAGAAAAAGTGTGTTTTGAAATCTTAGCGTTCCATTTATCTAAAGTTCCATTCATAAAATGTTGGTAAGTTCTTATAAGAAAAATATGTATTTATATCCGACATATATTTGAACATATTTCGTAAGAATGTAAGAGCTTTTATTATACATCCCATGGTGTATACCACCTTTTTTTAATATAATTAAATTTTTTTTCCTTATTTTATCTCAGAAAAATATTACAATTTATGCAATTAAGCGCAATGATTAGGAATTATACTATTTAAATATTAAATAGGAAATTTCTTATTTGAAATATTGATTCAAGACGTAGAAATTACAAGGTCTGCACGCATCTTAAAAATCCATACATTGCAATATGTTTACTGCAGCATAAATAAATAAAAACTTTCTAAGCGATCAATGTATAAAAACTTTCGAAAAAGGCTGGGTTCTATTTGCTCAAAATCAAATTTAAAATTACGCTGCCAGTCAAAAATATGTTAAGTGATTAAAATATGTTGCATACGATATATATACTAGTAAAACTTTATGAAGATTCCAACAAATTGATTAAAAATTTATTTGCAATTTCTTCCTTTTTAAAGATTAGTTCCATTTTCTAATGATTTATTTAAATCAAAAGACAATAACATTTTATTCAGGCATCAGGTCAGTTATTTGATGCCCATATGATGATGTGATTAATATTATAAATTAAATATATCTATTTATGTTTCCTTATATTTTTAATATCTCTTTTTTGGATTTACTGCAGTGAAAATAAAGTATGCAATATATTATGAAAATAAAACCTGAATTAATTAAACTGAGCTTTTGCTGAAGCTTCTATTTTAAAACAGCTGTTGGTGAAATTTAATATACTTTGTAAATCTAATGTAACAAGTTTTTGAAATTAAATTCAAAAGCATTTTTCTTTTTAGTTAAAAAGGAAAATAGTTTCATTTTTCAAAAATTATTAATAGTAAATTGAAAAGAATTGTGCTTTAGATACGCATATTGTTATTATTTAATACATAACGAAGTTTTGGGAATTTACATTTTTTAAGCTCCAGATTTCAAACGTTTTGTGATTTAACAATCATATTAAAATTAATACTTGCTTTTTTTACTCATAAATATCTCACATATGTATTCTTATAAAATTAATCAAACACTTTAAAATACTTAATTTTTATTTTTAATTATATACCATGCTATGAAATTTGTTTTAAAAGCTTTTAGTACAGGAGATGTATGCAAATAAAAGACAATACTTATGCGTATTTATAGTCTCAAAAAAAAAAAAAAAAAAAAAAAAAAAAAAAAGGTCAGTGGGTAATTAAATAATCTACATTACAGTAAGAAAAGCATAAAACTTTTCAAAAACACCAGATGCAACAATGAAGTCTGCTTTGTTAGCGGCTAAATCTAAGCACAGTAGGAATGATGACACAAAAGGCTTGCCCAAAAAGCAGCGACATTTACAATATTTAAATATATTTATTATAAGTCAGATTTCTTTGTAGATTTATTTTGCATACTTTTAAATACAGATAATAACTAGCTGGTCCTCGAAAACCTGAATAAATCATTACTTTTTAAAAGCGAAATACGAAAAAACAATGTAATCGCACAAAAACAAATTGCTGAAAATAACGGGCAAATCCTTACATCGCGATAAATAATCGTTATTCGCATTTCAAAGTTGGTTCTTAGAGTCTATGGGAATCTAAAAAATAAAATAAAATAAAATAAACTCATCTCAGAAATATGCTTGTAAAGCATAATTTGTTTAAAGTTAATTAAATCAGCTTCCTATTTTTCTCAAAATCTGACTCATACTTTTGGTGTCAAGGTTTACCGATTAACGGCCTTTAACACTCGTTTCCTTAATTAATAAATGTTTATCGCTATGTTATGAGAAATGGTGACCTGTATAATGTAATATGTTTCCAGTGATAAATAATACTTGAGATAAATAACGTAATCACATTGTTATCAGTACATTGGTGATTTCCAAAAAGTGTTTAGGAAAAAATTTGTTTCAACACACTGTGCGGCGTAGCAAACGGAATTCAGAATAATGCCGAGAATCGCGCTTGCGTGCGGTGCATCAACATTCTGTTTATTCTGGAAGAGTATTGTTATGTTATTGAAGTTTATTTTGCAAATAAGAAATTGTTCGAAAAGATGAGAAGATTGTTTCATGGTAAGTCTGTTGAACAGCATGCTCTATACGACGCTACAATTAACCGAATATTGAAGCAATTTTGTAATGATTGTACAATAATCTCACGTGCTGAAATAAATCTTCATGAACATGAGCATATACACGAGTTTCTTGAAGTTGGAGGAGGGCAGTTTAAATTAATTGATTTTTTTTTTCTAAATTGAATATTTTCTTCCTATTTTGAAACACACTGCACAAAATGCATTCACTATTCAATGAAATAGATACCCGAGGTTATTATTGTATGAGACTTCCTTTTGTATTGACAACCAGCATGTATTCGCTTAGGCACTGAATTTACACGGAACCGGAGCACTTTGCGTGCAATGTAACTAATACACGCACACTATTGCATGCACATTAAAAACTAATGAAATAAATACGTAAAATAATTTTATTCTAAAGTCGTGTAAAAACTGTATTAGGTGCTGTATTAGCCAAAACAGATCTCTAAAAAATATTTAATGCATAAGAATCCTATATGGAAAGAATTATATTGAATTACAATATTCAAGTTCAGTTACACACTTTTGCAAAGTCAAAATGCCTTACCTGATGCACTTTTCTGATAAGTGAATAAAACTCTTTCTTTGAAATTCGACTTCAATATTTCGATTATACGTTTTAATGTACAGACGGTCAAAGAAAACGCGGTTATATATATATATATATATATATATACCAAGTGCGCCATAAAATTAAAAAACTCATTAAAATTTTTAAAAAATCATTAAAGGTTAATACAAATGAAGCTAACAAGTTATGGTTTCCACGAATGGAAATAAATTTTTTTTCATGGTTCATTTGTTCAAATTTTTTTTAATAACAAAAAAGTTGTGGGTCAAAAATTACCGATAGATGGCGCTGACATGCATAATATGAAGCAAATTATAAGTGAATAAAACTCTTTCTTTGAAATTCAACTTCAATATTTTGATTATACGTTTTAATGTACAGACGGTCAAGGAAAACGCGGTTATATATATATATATATATATATATATATATATATATACCGGGTGCGCCACAAATTCACTAAAAATTAAAAAAAATCATTAAATATTAATACAAGTGATGCGAACAAGTTGCGGTTTGCAAGAATGGGATTAAAGGGAGTTCGGATTTTTTTTTAAGAACAAAAAAAGTTGTGGTTCAAAAATTACCGATAGATGGCGCTGGTATGAATAATATGAAGCAAATTTATGCATATCAGGTTGTCAGTAAAACATTTCGATGCACATAGATTCTTCATTCGATGCCAGCAGTATCCTAACGTTACGAGATCAAGCGCTGCTATTTAACCCCTTCGGGACCGGCGGCTTTTACACTAATTTTATTCGTCTGGCACCACTTTTTTTAAAAAAGCTACCTTTACTTAAACTATCACAAAAATGCTCTAATATGAGAAAGCAGATACTACTTTTATTTTTTACTGGTGCCTAAAACAAATTCTGTATGCTCTCTTTGAGGTTGCATATATCATACCATGATCCCGAATGGGTTAAGCTCTTTTACAAGTACAAAATATCAGGAACCGGCGCATTGCGAAAATTCCATACGTCCGAAAGACTCAAGCCGAGGAAAGAGCCCACTTTATGTGCTAATATACTGAAGCTTCTCAGACGCTTCGAAGAATTGGGTAGTTTGGAGGATCGTCCACGAAGTGGAAGTCCCTCCTAGATATGGGCTAGTAGAGAATGCGCACTAATACACACCAAGCTGTCTTAACTTAACCGTGCGGAGTTTCCTTCTTGTAATTTTTCGTTAATTAATCCACACAATTTCATTATTATTCTCATATATTTATGGGAATGTTTTAGTTCATACTTTAAAAAATATATTATTAATTAGTTTGTTAGTTGAAAATATTATTAATAATAATATTTAATAACAAATATAAATAGATATGATACAGTCATTATTTATTCCTTTATAGAAATTTGTTTGAAAAATTCACACTGTTATATCACTCTACCCTAATTATCATCTTATTGAAAGCAGAATTTTTGCAATTAAATAAGGTAAAAATTAGTATTTGAATTTATTGGGATTCTGTGAGTGCCAGGTTGGGCCCCTCAAACACTAATATGGATTAAGCATATCATTTGTCTCAGTACGAATTTTTCGGAAAGTGCTTTCACGACATAGCAATGTAATGGACTCCATCATTTACATCTGTTGAGGGATTACCTTTACTATCTCTTGTAAGCGACAGGCAGTGCGAATATCTGTTTCTTACATAATACCTTGAAGCTTCGAACCACTACAATTTTTATATATTGTGATATTTTGTTCTTTCTTTATTTATTTTACGTATACCAAGTGCATCAAAAATTCGTTAAAATTTTCCATAATCTTTAATAAGTAAGAAATAATGATAAAATTCACGGTTTTCAAAAATTAAATCAGAGTGAAATCGTTTTTTTTTTTTTTTTTTTTTTTTTTTTTTTTTTTTTTTTTTTTTTTTTTCATTTTAAGATGTTTTAAAAGTTATTGCTAGAGGACGCAGGCATGAAATATATGTAGCGGATTTAGGCTTATCAAGTCGATATGGAAAGATAGGATCTGTACACAAGCGACTACCTAATAACTAAGAGTTTACCGGGATGAAGTCCAGCGGTCACCTTTTGATCTTACGGACTTATTTACTTGATTTTTACCGAAAGTATCAAAAATAATTGTCTTCCCTAAACTGGCATTCTGGGGTTGCGGCACCATCCTGCATGAAAGTTACTGAAGACAATGCATCTTTTTAATGCAATACTTGTACAACGTTTTTACACAAAATAATAAGATACCGTCCAGTACTTGCACATTTTCTGCCCAAATACTGATCATCGATAATTAATTTTAATACCATAAAAAATAATTTATAAAAATAATAAATAATAACTTGAAATTGGATTGTGTTTAATTTCAATATCATACGATTTTCTTACGTCTCGTGCAGAGCTGTTTATTTTGATAGCTTAAAATAAGATCAAAAGTTAAATCGCCCGATGCAGTTTAAAATAAAAGGTGCGATATTTTTTTTTCTTCCTAATAAAATTTATTGATACTATTCGTGAGTTCTGGTATCTTATGTCTTGCATGTGTTCGACACGGTAGCTTCTCATCTAATTAAATAAAATAGGAAAACGCTCCTTCCCAACATGTATATGCCAAAAAAGCTCAGGAACTGTTCTACATTACATATATGGTAATTGTCCTCTAATGCGACATACTTTCAATTTCAATAAAAATGTCACAGTGAGTCAAAATCTGAATATAACCCTGTTTGATCCTTTAAACTATGATAAAATAAAAGAAAATTACAACATTCTGAATAAACATTTCTCCTTTATTAAAAAGGATGTATAATCCTTTTTCCTACATTTATAAAGTACTTTTTAATAGAATATATTTTGTTTTTGTAATTTGTATATTATAGTTCACATACTGTTCACATTTTTGTAATCATACTGTTCCTATTTCAGCTTACAGCTTGAATCATGTAAAATTACTAGTTGTGCTATGATTAAGTAGTCTTTTATAATTACTTTCTTTTATACTTTTTCTTATACATATATATATATATATATATATATATTTAATATTAAGAAATGTTGTGATCTCAACCAGTATTGTAAACACGAACTTTGTACTTATTTTACTTTAATATCTAATGTAATATTCAATATCTGTATTCTAAAATATGAATTTTCAATAAACATTTCCCCTCGTGGAGAAAAGTTCCTATGCTTAACGCCTAGACCGCCATGAGAGGGTGATTTCTGCATCCTATGTTTCATTTCTTAATACTAATATTTCTGAAGGATATATGTAATGTTACATACCCTTTTATGTAACGACATAGGAATTCATTTATAAATTTAAATTGCCATTACTATTTTACCAGATTATTTATTGTTCAGTTATACATATAAAGATGTAATACATACATGTAAACAAAATACATGTAAAAAAAATTAAACCTATCTTTATGTATTTCTTTACATTTCAATAGATCTTGAAACTTTATATTAGTTCATTATTGTTAATATTTTTTTTATTGTTTTCACATTTTAAAGTTAAGATTGCTTTTAACGTAAAATGTTTAGTAAGATATTCGCAATACTGACTAATGATAGAAACATACTTCCATTTACAAAGACATATAAATCAAGTATAGCTTTTAGATAGGGCACAATTTTTACAAAGGGCTGTAAAAATATTGAAATAGGTAATTTTATTTTTTAAACTTTTCTTGTATCCTATAAGTTGCTCTGACAAATAAAATAATAAAAGTTCTATTATTTTACGACCAAAGCTTATCGGGATAGGATACTTTGAATTTTATGAACTTTCGGCGCTGTTCTATAGTAGCAACTGTAAAGCGATTTTTACGCGCTAAAATTTCACAGAACCCAAAATAGCATAACTCTAAGTTTTGGTTATTATATAAAACGGTGTATTTATTGTTTTACTTGTCACAGCAAGGATATTTTTTTCTATATAACTTTCTAAATAGAACTTATAGAACACAGTGTCCGTATAAAATTTAAATTGCGCATTTTGATATGTACTAGCATACATAGCAAAACGATATGTTGAAATTTCATTCCATGAGATCTTACAATATTTTGTAAAAAGAAAAAAAAATCTAATTTGATTTTACATTTAGGAACGAGTTATATTATTAATTTTGTAAAATTATTCAAATTATTCTAATCATTCTTATAAAAATCCAGAAATCATGTTTACAATGTAAGTGATGTGCAAGTTACGTAATTTTAATGCAATTAAAGTTTTATTATAAAATGTAGCAAATACAATAATATAGCCTTAATAAGAGTATGGCTACATACGGACAGTAATTTTTCATTGGTCGAGAGGATTTTTGGTAAAACTTAGACAACTTTACCATTATTGCCAAGCTAATGTTGTTTTACATGTCTAGCTTGTCTACGTGAATTATTCTAGGTGCGTATTGCAAAGTTCTTTAAAGTGAGTTGCTATGATTTGGAGAAAATCTTTTAATCTGTGTATATACACTATACGTATGTTCATACTCCGTTCTCAAATGCAGTCCATTCATTTACATTTTAAACAAATTCGGAAAATATTATTTCATACGCATCAATAATGTTTAATCTTTCAGATTTTCGATAGTAAATTTAGTAAGTCATACACTGTAAAAAAAATACTGAGGTTACTAATATTTTTTAGTATATTTGTATTCCACAGATTTTTTTAGTAACCGGTATTATAAACCGGAATTGTTGCTAGCTGTTTTCTAGTAATGTTAACTGAAAAAGAATACAAAAACATTTTTAGTAATTGCAAAAATCAATGAGAAAAACTAAAATGTTTTTAGTAGATCGACCTTTTTTTTTTTTTTTTTTTTTTTTTTTTTACAGTGTATGATTATTATTTATATTGCGTTTTTTTTTTTTTTTTTTTTTTTTTTAACAGAATGTAAAAAAAAAAAAAAAAAAAAAAAAAAAAAAAAAAAAAAAAAAAAAAAAAAAAAATATTAAATCGATTTATTCAAAGAAAACAAAAATAAAGATACCTCAATTTCGGATAGCAGGATTTCACATTATTTACCTTTCATTGTTTTCACAAAATTGAAGTAATTTAGTTGTCATCTTTAGAGAAATTTCGTTAAAAGTTTTTAAAAAAAATAACATCACATGCGGATAACTGCTATTGATTTCATCGCGCCGAATTCCTTGTTCTATGAAAAGTAGTTGTTAAAGACAAACATACATTCCAATTTTAATGAAATAGATATGCCTTATCTAAAGCCTGTAGTTAATTTGTATACTTTTCCTAATTGGAAGTATGTTTCTATCATTTAGAGGTTTAAGAGATAATCGACATAATCTCTATTATGAATCACCCGGTATATGTATGTAATGATGTATGTAACTTTAAGTCATGTAACCATCTGCTGTTCACATAATACTTTCTGCATAGATTGAAGCTTGTTACAGCAAAGATATAGATCAAATGTAAATACTTAAGGAATATAAAAGCTTAGAAAATTTAATCCCTGTGGAAAACAGAACAAAGCATGAAAATAAAACATTAACAAAAATGCTTTCAAAACATAGTTCAGAAACGCAGAATTAATAATTTTTACTTACTCATCATACGTAGTATAGGGTAAGTCTTGTAATCGTTTTGAAAATCGAAAAATTTTTTTGACGGATTTACACGTTTCAGACATTGAAGATTCCGAAAAACCTATTTTTAGAAAAAAAAATTTTGCCGTCCGTCTGTGTGTCTGTAAACGCTCTATCTCCCGAACAAATTGAGATAGGGACTTGCAATTTGGTATGTACTTAATATGTAATAATGGGAAGAAGCCTATTTCATTTCAATAACCTCGATTAACCGGAACATTTTTTTCGGACTCACGAAATATTCGTTCTGATGAAAGGTATATAAAAATTTTCGAAATTGTTTATTTTAAGGAGTAAATAAAAAAGACAGTAAAAAAACATAAATTTTGCATAAAACATGAAGTCGATCGGATAATGAGTTGCCGAGATATTTGTAATCCTATTTTCCACACTCTTCGATTTTTTATGACCTTGTATTTCATCCAAATTTCACTTCAAATATATATTTTAATTGGAAATTTGACGCTTAATCAGATGCAATAAACCGCTAGTTAATAGGAGTATTATTTTTGGAGTTATAAGGAAAAACCTCTTTCAAGCAATTCAGTAATCGAGTTTATGACGTCATCAAGCCACGATTTTATTTGAATTGCAATGCATTTTATAAGTAGTTTACACATTTTTATTTTAATATTTTACATTATACATATACATGATGGGTAAGTATTACGGTGGCCCCCAACGACTAGTTTTTTACTGTAAAGAAATTGTGGAAATATCATCATTTGTATGAAATTACACGCTATGGAGTTATTTTTTCCTGTCTGTATTATAGTGGAAACCGCTTTTGACGAAGCTGAACGATCATGAAAATAATTCATTATACGGGGACTGCATTACAACCTGTTTCATACAACATATCTCGTATTCAACGAAATTTAAAATTAAAATAACAGGTGATACAGTTAAAATATCCCTTTTTGGAACTCTCTGGAGTGACATCCCACAGGCGTAAGTGGTCCATGTTTGGATGATATGCATTTTAGACAATGGATAAATGCAGTAAAAAGATAGTTATAAGAATGGCTGATAAGGACGCTGTGAGCATTGTCTCCTAATGAATATAAAAATACACTATATTGCCAAAGGTGATTGGTCACTTGCGATTTTAGACGTTTTGTTAACTATCTAGAAAAATACATACGGAAATAACCTGAAACTGCAGGTGTGTAAACAGTATAGTATAGGTTATATATTTCCGTGAAGATTTTTTCACGAAACCTCATAGGGGACTGTCAACAAATTGAAAAAGAACGAATATCTCTTGGATAACCCTGTAAAAACTAATGTAGCAAAGGCGTTCAAACTCGAGATTATTAATAAGTGGCTTATTGTAATATACTGTGTTCATTTTTATTAGGATAGCATGGAAACTCGTAGAGAAATTAAGATTTTTATAAAAACAGTCCCAAATTTCGCCTAGTTTTTTGCTTATAATTTGCAGAGTTCTTAACATAAAAAAGTTATTTTCAGAAAATATGACAAATAACATTGTACATATAACTCTGCAATCAGAATTAAAATATAATAAAAATTAAAGGAAAAATGAGCAGGTATACTAAAAAATGTTTCACTGCGCATGCGCGAATGCAATAAAAATATAATATGCATAATGTATTAGCTAAGTATATAGAGCAACTTTTGTGCAAGTCTCAAAATCAGAGCTTGAAAATTCTGAAAATTATCGTCGATAGAATAAGCTCAAAATCCGTTATTCCCAAAAAGAAGCAAAAAGATGAGGGGTTGTATCAAATATCTGTTGATTAGTGCCAAGATAGCGTACACAATATTTCACGTACTACTACAACCCCCAATATTTTTGCTTCCTTTTGGGAACAACGGATTTCGATCTTATTCTATCGACGATAATTTTCAGAATTTTCAAGCTATGATTTTGAGACTTTCACAAACGTTGCTCTATATATTTAGCTAATACATTATGCATATTATATTTTGATTGCATTCGCGCATGCGCAGTGAAACATTTTTTAGTAAATCTGCTCATTTTTTATCCAATTTTTATTATTTTTTAATTCTGATTGTAGAGTATTATGTACAATGTTGTTTGTCATATTTTCTGAAAAGAACTTTTTTATATTAAGAACTCTGCAAATTATGAGCAAAAAACTATGCGAAATTTGGGACTGTTTTTATAAAAACCTTAATTTCTCTACGAGTTTCCATGCTATCCCAATAAAAATGAACACAGTATATTACTATAAGCCACTTATTAATAATCTCGAGTTTGAACGGCTTTGCTACATTAGTTTTTACAGGGTTATCCAAAAGATATTCGTTCTTTTTCAATTTGTTGACAGTCCCCTATGGGGTTTCGTGAAAAAAATCTTCGCAGAAATATATAACCTATACTATACTGTTCACACACCTGCAGTTTTAGGTTAATTCCTCATGTATTTTTCTAGATAGTTAACAAAACGTCTAAAATCGCAAGTGACCAATCACCTTTGGCAATATAGTGTATATTACCTATAAACTTCATGAAGCGAAGTGTCACCTTATTTATTAATTCACACCATACGTACAGAAACTCTCGGTAAGTTAACTTTAATAGCAAGGGACGTTTCTTGAACGGTAGAACCATTATGTTTGTGGTATAATGTACAAAAATGTTTCATACGCATTTTTCTGATACAGAATTTGCATAGCGTGCGCATGAAAGATCATGGTCATGCTATGAAAAATTTAACCCCCGATTCAGATTTCAGCGCCCTTTATCAGCCATTTTTTTAGCTATTACTAATTGCATCGATCTTTTCCCCGTGGTCTGCAATGTAAATCATCCAACAAGTGGGTAAGTGTGATCGAAATCGCACAAAGGGTTTCGTTTGATATTCTTTTCAAAACACTTTATCCTAAAATTAATAAATCCAAATCATTAATTTAAAATTATCCTTAGTAATTATCAATACACTTTATCAATAAGAGCATACATGGAAGCAGCATTAAATTTTATAATAAAGTGATAACAAGAGGAGACTATTTTTTAAATCAAATTAAAAATATTGAAGAACTGTTTTTCAGACAATTGTAACAGCATATATTTCTGTATCGGAAAAGCGTATTTAATTACATTTTTAATTTTAGCTATAAAAAATAACAAAACACTTAAAATGGCAAAAAAAATCGAAAGTTTTTTAATTCAATCGACCGGGCAATGAAATGTAAAAATCGAAAATTTCAACTTCCACCGTGGAGAATAGAAGCCGGAATCTTTGAGTTAAGAAGGAAGCGCATTACCACTGAATCTCTAGCCTATGTGAAAAAGATTGAAATAAAGGTTCAAAGGTTTAAAATCTGAGAAAATCGCAGAAATGGTCCGATGCCATTAAATTACTTCATTTAATTAAAATATTATATGACTTTTTCAAAGTCTTATGATTTTTCGTGTGACAGTAGGTATTCAGCTACACGTATACAAAATTTCAAGTCTCAAGCTTATACATCTTCCAAGTACCAACTCCGTGAAAGACAGAGGAGTGAGACAAATAGGGTTTCGTCAGATGAAAGAAACTCTAAAAATGGAGGTGTTACGTCTATGAATTGTCTCTTATGAGCATTTCAAACAGGTATACTTTAATTTGAATAACCCGATGAAATTTCAAAGATATTCTGAAGCGATGTATCTTTTAACCAATTCAAGTTTAACTAGATATTTATTTTATGATCAACAGAAAATGACAATCTGCCTTTCGTGGACAGAATCTAGTTTAGTTCCAAAGTGCTGAATCTTATATTTAATCTGATCATTTCTTAATCAGATGCTATTTTTATTCTTTTTAATTTGCTGTTGGCATAAGAAAATTAAATACCAACTGTGGTAACTCTGCCACTAAGTACGTTACATTATTGATCCAAATAAATGTTCATTGTTGAAATATATTTAAAAAATTTCATGCTTGAAAATTAATTAAAGTATCCTTAAGAAATTGAGATGCTGTTTCTGAAAAAAATTCATTAGCATGTAATTTTTTTTCCCTTTAGATGATGAAAATATTTAGAAGTGTTCTATCGCAAATAAAAATGACAACCTGTTGTTAGTAGCTGTCTGAAAGCGCGCAGTACATTTCTGCACGAAATGGACGGCAGAAAACATCCTAGTGACAAAAATCATTATTAAAAATTTAGATTTTATCGATTTAACTTGTTTTATATTATCCGGGCATTATTATAGTTATCTACCACTCTCGCTTAATTAAACTCATATGAGGCTGGTAACTTAATTGGTAAAATCGATGTTTTAAAGCCAGCTTTCGATTAATTTTTATTCAGTAAATCTTTCAACACATCGTTGAGCGATCACGAGCATACTCGTGTTTGCCTAGTTGTTAGTTTTTTTATTAATATTCCAATACAGGTGTCCTTCGCTTAGTGCTGTTTCAGTCAGTGCGGTAAACTTTTTTAGTTGCTCCTTCGATTAGTGCGGTTTCAGTTAGTGCGGTAAACTTTTTTTAGTTGCTCCTTCGATTAGTGTGGTCAAATAGTGCGATTAGTGCGCTCTTTATCTTTAGAAAGCACAGAAACAATTTTTTTACCGATTTGAAGAGGCATTTATAAAAACAAAGTTTATTTTGCTGACACTGATTTTCGGAAACGTTTTCAAATAGTTTTTATAGTACATTAATCAGCTTTCTAAAATCAGAATATTGGCTTTTCGCATTCAATCCATTCGCAAGTAAACGTTCTTATGGTCAACAAACGTGTTTTACAAACAAACACGGTAAATTGACAGCAACAACATTAAAATTAAATTTAATATTATAGTGTTAAACTTGCATGTATAAATTCAATTACGCAGATTATACCTACTGGATTATTAAACTCTTTGGACCCTCCCAGATTGCTACAGTATAATTTAATACTGAAGATTGGATCGTCCATTATGCTTCTCAGAAATTTAAGTCCTGGAAGATTTTCCAACGGTACAAGATTAGTAGTTGAGAAGCTCCAGCCTCATGCCTTTCAAACAACAAATTTGACTGGCTGTGCGAAAGATGAAGATGTTTTCATTCCGCGCATTCCCATCAATCTATCGGATATGTCATTTCAATTCAAGCGTCTAGAGTTTCCCGTTCGTTTAGCTTTTCCATTGACTTCTAATATAAATGGACACTGGATCCCTTTCTTCACTCCCGAGAGAGTTGAAGAAAATATCTTTCACCTTTCACGCCAAAAAACGATGAAAGGGTGCCGCTTTCTGGCGGTAATCCCTTTCTTGGCAACTTTATGTTTCTGTTCTCGTAATAAAAGAGACAGACGGTGGAATTCCAGTGACAGTTTGGCGGGAAAAAAACCTGTTTGGCATAATATTCTCCCACCAGCACGTGCTGGTGGGAAGAAACATATTTTCTTCAAAAAGAGGTTGCTGATAATGTGTCTATTTGTATGAGATGTCAATAAGCTTTTCCCATGTCGATCAATACGGCACAGGGACAATCTTTACATGCAGTTGGAGTCAACTTGGAATCACTTTTCTTTTCTCACGGACAGTTTCACATTGCGTGCTCAAGAGTTGGCTCTCTAAGAAATTTGTATGTGTCTGTCCCGAATCAGGAAACAAGAAATATAGTTTATGAAGCAGCTTTAAAGAAATTGTTTTTCAGTTCGTTCCATCATGTTACAGTTCAAAGACAGTTTGACATTTTTTTCTTTTTAGCTTTTATTGCTCCAATGATGTATAGAAACAAGGTAATTTATAGTTGAATTGGGAGTAGTTTATTGTATAAATTTATATATTTTTATATCGGCATTTCATGCGATTCATCTGTAGAACATTTTGACTGATTTATTTTATTATGTTTTCTATACTACATATTTGATTTCGAAATTGATTTTTCTAAACAAACATTCTTAAACTCCCGGGCAACGCCGGGTTTCAACTTGTATAACATATATAAAATAGATCTTCACTCATAATAGCGTATACACATGCAGGTTTAATAGCCAAATATATGTGTATTGAAAAAAAGCCAAAAGTTAATAGTTAAATTTAAATGAACGGAAATCGTCTCTTCAGTATATAGCGTTTTAAAATGTTCGAATTTTACTTATAGCTTCTCAAAAATTATCTGTTATGTAGGTTAAAAAAAAGGTAGGTCTTAAAATAATGAAATATAAAGCGTCAACTGTTCTTACACTTTCTTCTGACGCAACTTTTATTTAATCTTTCAGAGTATCTATACTTAGTTATCATTAAATAAATTTTAAAAAATTATACTTCAGATTTTTGTATTTTTCTATCTTTATCATTTATTAATACGCATGATAAGCTAAAACGATGGTGTGTTTTATATTATTTTAAGCAGCATAAATCTTCTAAGGTTAACGTGCGAAATTTCCTTATTTGCTATTTTAAAAAGAACGCTATTGTTACTGCTTCCCTTCCAAAGATAACTTGAACGGATAGAGTAAACCCTTATCTAATTAACCTCATTTCTTCTGCTTTTTATCAGCGGATCTCTTTCCATTTGCAAAGACACATAGTAGTACCAGACTACTTCGATGATCTTCATCATTTGACCCTATTTTAAAAGAATACTCCGTGCGCTGACATTTTCTACTTTCAAACAATCACTTATATCTGACACTTTTGTACTTTTCTGATGAATGATACTGATGAACTATTATCAGATTTCCTCTTTCCAAGTTTGATAAATTTGCTTATATTATTTTTTAATAACGTAAATTGCTTTTTATTCTATTTAAGGTATCACACTGCGTTTAACACCCTATTTTTAAAAATAAAGCAAAAATGAGTATAATACGAATTGTTTCAGATATATTAGTATATAAAAACATAATTTCATTTGTTAGATATATTATTTTGAGGGGTTTTTTTTTGTACGTTTAATGATATGTAATATTTGATACTTGCTAAAAACGTCCTCATGACAAATAATGTGATAGTTTACTAATTTGTTTCGTATTTTTAGAATTTTTTAGTTGCTCAAAATTTAATGAAATAGAATATAATCCATAAAAAAAATTAGTAGAGATATATCTATTTAAATTATAATCTGATATTTTTTCATATTTTTTCTGTGCGTTATTTTGCAACAATAACTGTAAAATTTCAAGAAAATCTCAGCTATTTAAACCGATAGTTCATTACACAAACTACAAAACATAAATTGTAGGCAATCAATTTTTTATAGATGTAGAACATTTATTGTAATTGATTGTTCATTAAATTTATGCTTTTCAGAAACCTCATTTAAAATTTCAAAAATGTAATAGAAATATTTACACCGAGTTCTGCAAAATCTCCAGGTTTGTATGTTGGATCTTTCTGAACCTAATGTTGTATCTCTTATAACATCAATATTAGAATATATTTACTTTCGTCAGGGTTATTAAATGAAAGCTGAAAGAAAAACAGCCATAACTACATTTCAAATGATCGTACATACAAAACAAAATCTTTTTAGACAACTAATTGCACAGTTTTTTGAAAAAATAAAACATTAAAAAATTGTGACACTTGCCGCAAATTAGCAATATAAATGTAGTGGAATACGATAAATTTCATATTAAATAAAAAGATATTGTAGAGAAAATCCCATTAGACAACTTATATTTAATGCAAAAATTGTTTTTTCTGTTTTAATAACAAACCATTTCTTTTTTCTAATTTTATTTCGCCTAACTTTATTACAATAAAATGCAATTGAAAAATAATATGAATTCGTAGACGAATAAAAAGTAAACAAACTTCTTATTTAATTACTTTTTGTACTACTAATACTATAATATGAAATTTTCAATTAATATTTTGAACGTTTTTAAAATTTATTTATTTATTAATTATAACATTGTCCGAACTATTGAATAATCTTTACTTTTTAGTTAATACTAATATTGTTTACAGATTAGAAAATAATTAACAATCTTCTTTTAATCTTATCTACATTCAAAATTAAAATAAATTGCAAAATTTGTAAGATTAACATTTGTCTTCAGTAATATTTATGGATTTAATAGAAATATTTTTTAAATATTACAACTGGATATAATATAAATTCGTTTACAGTTCTTTATTAAAAACCGTTCTACACGGAAATTTATCCTAAAAAATGATTCTAATACAAGTATTTTCTTATTTGTACAGTGTTATAACTAAAAAACTATGATTTTGAGACAATAACAAGAATAAATTAGACACCTACTGTCTTATCCGTCATTGAAGACATGTTTAAATATCTTTTGAAATGAACAAATTGGAAATGTTTTATTAGTTTTTTTTATCTGGTTATACATCTTTATTATCTGCAAAATTTTCCGATAAGCAATTACAATGTTAATCTATATGTAAATAAACAAATTACTTTTGACCCTGGATTATGAAAAGCGATCCTCGGCGAAAAGAGACGTTGCAGATGGATTGATCCATTTAGATTTCTGTGCATATCCACCACCTACATCAATTCTTATCTGCTGCAATTTGGCTATTGTCATCTGATATTAAATATTACAACTGGATGTAATATAAATTCCTTTACAGTTCTTTATTAAGAACCGTTCTACACGGAAATTTATTCTAAACAATGATTCTAGCACAAGTATTTTCTTATTTGTACAGTGTTATAACTAAAAAACTATGATTTTGAGATAATAACAAGAATAAATTACACACCTAATGTCCCATCCGTCATTGAAGGCATGTTTAAATATCTTTTAAAATGAACAAATTGGAAATGTTTTATTAGTTTTTTTTTATCTGGTTGTACAGTCTTATTATCTGCAAAATTTTCCGATAAGCATTTACAATGTTAATCTATATGTAAATAAACAAATTACTTTTGACCCTGGATTATGAAAAGCGATCATCGGCGAAAAGAGACGTTGCAGATAGATTGATCCATTTGGATTTCTGTACATATCCACCACCTACATCAATAGTTATCTGAATATGCTGCAATTTGACTATTGTCATCTGATAAAATTATTTCACTTAATTTTCTCATCGCCTAACAGCTTCCATAATTACATCATATAACGTGTTGAAGCAATGTCATCGAAGTAAAGTGTTCAATGCAAGAAAACGATGAATGAACGATGGTGCCAGATCATTCGGATAAGGTGGTTTAAAAGTGATGTAGACCCACATTCGGACAAAGCATCTTCAGCAATCTCAACACGGTGAGGAAGTTTTTATTTATCTCGTGGCAAAAAAAAAAGGAAAAATGTGTTATTTTCATAAAATTTCACAGATCATGTTAAAAAATTAGGCTCTATACTCATAAATAATTAATCCTTTCTACCGTCATTTCTTCCTTGTGAAGATTATAACTTTTCATATTGAACTTTTAAAGATATGAATAAACTCAGGAATCAAGTAAAATATGGATTTCTTTGAGTTTAAGAACATTATATATTGATCTACTAATAAGTGTGCAATATGATAAAGTTTTTACAAATATGTCCAGAAAACAACCAATACTTGAAAACTGCTAGCTGCAATTACTGGAAATGTTGTTAGAGTTCGATATACGTGGCCAAAATTGTTCGATTTCGGTTTAACATGTTTGAAGAAATGTAGATTTTTTTTTCATTTAAGCAGAATAGTTAAATGTGACCATACAAATGCATTAATTGCATATATGTTTTCCACATACAAACACTAAATGTGTAATTTGAAAATACTTAAAAAAAAATAAAAAATGCAAAAGAGGAAACTGAAAATGAATTTTAACAATCTTTCTTACGCCTCAATGTATTACTTTTCCTTATGTATTGCGTTTAAATTTATGCGTACTGCTAATATTTTTGTCACTGTAAATCGTAAGTGTCAGATATCCACATGATGTCAACGAATTAAGACTATATTTAGGATGTGTGACGCCGCTGTCAAGCCATTTATTTTACGCTATTTCTTCTATCAGCTAAACTTCACACTTTGTTTACAAATTACAGAAAGTAGGCTGTGGACTTATTTACATTAGTTTTAAAGTGCATTGGATTATTTTAATTTAACTGAATACACAGCATTTAAAAAAAATGTGGAAATTTAAATTGGTAAAAATGTATGAAAACTAAACAGAAAATAATCCCTACAATTTAATTGTTATTTTAAAATAGTATCACAGAAAACTTCAGTTTGGTCAGATAAACTCTGTGATAGAAATAGAAAAACCACTACCGTTTCAATAGAACGTATCAAACTTATCACAAACATTCGATCTAGTGAGTCTAAATATGTGGTAGAAAAACACAGAAAAAATTCATTACAGATTAATAGCCCGTATAAAATGTAATATCACAGAAACATCAATTTAATCAGTGAAAAGTGAATTATAGAAATATTATAATTTAATAATAATTTTACAAAACTTATGAAACTTAAAGAAACTAATCTTTTCTCAGTTTTATTTTTGCAAATGCATTTATGATTTCCTCAAAATCCAGACTGATTTTGATGTCTGATTCTATGGCGAGTATTCTAGTTTAACCGAGCATTCTAGACTGACCTGTTGGGATTGAATCTGTCCTATGGATAGATATTGTAATCAAAAATAAAACTGAATGACTTTTCGTAAATACAGTTTTGTTTCTGGAGGACTCTTTACACATTTGAGTAGATATTAACTTTTCTTTGAAGGCAACAAACAGCCTGCAGATAAATAGAAGAGCGACTAATTTGTTACTACTTTCTTTCTTCGTAGATAACAAATTATTCTTAAAATATATACATTCTTCATAAAATCTGTACACTTTAAAGCTGTTCTTTCTATATCAAAATCATTTGGCTCAAAGTTTCACAGTAGCATAGCATTTTTAAGAGCTTCTAGTTTGAGAAAAGTTTAGAAAAAATTAACATCTGACTCAGATGATTCAACAAAAAATCTTCCATGAATCTTTTCCATGCTTGAAGAAGATTAAACTGATTCTGACATCCTGATTTTAACAAGATTTTTTTTTCGTTGAATTGGAAAATGTATAAAGGATGAGGTATGAGGCTCCGTTAACTGTAGGGAACATTCAATTATTTTAAAATAAATAGTCACTCACTGACTGCACCCATAAAACGTATTAAATCTTCATAAGTGGCTGGTTAGAAGTAAAATTTTTTCTTCGGTTCTCAAAAATTGCAACATTGTTATCCAGAAGATGATAGTACTCTACAATTAAATCCGACTGTAACGACCGAAGAACCCCGTAGCCTGTCCTGACTCGCAAGTGCAGTGCTTACTTTTATCCAGAGCTTGTCCACGTCTTTGCCGTTTAGGTTCGGAGATTGATCGGCCGTGCAGCCGTGTTGTCCAATTGGAAGGAGCGTTTTTCGATATGCGAAGAGACTGTTGAAGATGAGGAAGGGAAGAGAAGCGAAGCTAGCTAAGCTGTGAGAGTTGAAGAGAGAGTTGGGAAGAAGTGTGGCGGATGGAATATGATCT
Organism: Maratus michaelseni; assembly: GCA_963931845.1. Classification (NCBI taxonomy): domain Eukaryota; kingdom Metazoa; phylum Arthropoda; class Arachnida; order Araneae; family Salticidae; genus Maratus; species Maratus michaelseni. The sequence goes on along the minus strand of OZ007591.1, from coordinate 119,123,869 downwards.
GATTGGTGTAAAATATAGAGTACTGTAGTAGGTGGACTTTTTACGTGAAAGAGTTGTGTTTTTAAATTTGTGTATTGTTTTAAAGTTGTACAAATGAAAGTGAAATAAATGTTGTTAGATGTGAAGCATCGCCTCGGACTCGACTGGAATTGAAATATCTATATATTTAAAACGCTAAGCGATTTCTTTCGACAATCCGTGACAACAAACTACTGCATCAAATTACATCATTCTTTTTTTAAATGAAAGACATTTGGACACAGATTTGTTATCGTGCATTCGTTTGTTCGAAAATTTAATTAATTAGACGTAATTTTCAAATAAACTTTTTCTTCTGCTTATGACGTCATAAAGTCAGCAATCGGATTAACGCCCACTGTTGCGAGGTACATAGTTTATTTTCTGAACTCTGTGGTTGCGAGATAATAGAGAAATAATATTAAAAGCACGTGGCTTTTAGACCGAATATTTTAATTTGCAAGTTAAATTTAGGTAAAAATATTTATCCGCGTATTTTATAAGCGAATAAAAATTCATATTTATTGTGATGTCACGGGAATATTGTTCATTGGGTTTATTTTATAGACGCTTTCAGTGTGACGTCAGTGATGACGTTTTGGTTGGATACTCCAAACAAACGGTTGCTATGTTTCATTTCTTATTAAATATAAATCGTAAAAAAATGTTACCGCTGCATATAATGTATTGAAACACTTTACCGTGAGATATAGCTATAAGATATAGCTACATATATAAAATATAATAGAAAATACAACATAGCAACCGTTTATCTGGAGTCAGTTTCCAAGCAAAACGTCATGATTGACGTCACGACTGAAAGCGTCTATTATTATGCATTATAACTTTGTTGATGCCATTTTTCATTACAGTTAAATGCAAATATATTTTGATTTGTATACATGGTATTTACGCATAAAAGTAACATATACAAAGTAAGTGTGAAAAGTTTGCGCCGGTAAAAATGACGTTATGTTTAGCTTGAAATGCATTTTAACATTAAAAAAACTAAAGAGAAAAATGTATATGTTTGTGTCATCATGACGTAATTTTAACTGATTTTTCCATTCTTAATTATAAAGATTAGAATTGGAGTCTTTATTTATTGCTTCATCTTGATTGCATGTTACCAATTACTTTTTTTTTTTAAACTATAGGTTAAAAGATTTCATTTTTTAATATGAAAAATTCCCAAAAGTAAAGAATTTCAGGAAAATTAAAATTATTAAAAATAGTGCTATGGTAGAAAAAAAAGAACTTGAAATAATGATTGTATTTTTAGCTAGAATAAACAGTGCAAGGCTAATATTTTATAGGAATTATTTTGGTAGGTTTATTATGAGTTCATTTAACAGTTCCATATTAGCGGCAAAGTCATATTTCTTGCACCGTGAATTTCTCTTACGATGTCAAAAAAGGTAGTCTACTTTTGGACGCCAGCGAAAACACAGTGGCAATTTTTAGAAATGTATAACGGTTATGACAACAAACGGCGCTATCGCTTTAGCTTTCATCGCGCTTACATCACTTCTAAATACTACAAATTTCAATTTTGTACATTTTACTACATTTTATAATTTTAATTCTTACATCATGAATTAGAAAGAAAAAATTAACTTTCGATTGAAATTTATTTGAAAACTGCCGCTTAATTTAACGACTTTTTAAATAATTTTCAAGAATGAAATGTTTTTCATTTCTATCTTAACAATGACCATCAGTTTGCTTCAATAATGTAAAATAGCCCCTGGGAAAGTTGCCAAGATTGAAAATAGATATCTCTAACCATCATAAAAAGTGAAAAAAAAAATAATAATAAAGCCTGATAAATCATAAGATCAGATTATCCATAAGATAGAGCATTTTGGCGCTAAACTAAAATCTGTCAAAAAAGAAAAAAACTATTTTGAGTTTTTGTTTAACATAAAATTGATATGTTGAATCCGCTGATGCATATGTTGCATCAGAATATGCTACGAATTGTATTTTTTTAAAGATCTATTGGGTATTTAACTGTACAAGAGGTAAAAGATCCCCGACTGTGATGGAAAAGGGATAATCATCCTGATTATGTAAAGGGACGGAGGAAACTATACAAATAAATTACACTTGAAAACATTAAAAATCTCCCTCATCTGAAGATTGATTTATTATTGTAAAAAAAATTCTTCATCTGATTACCTTAACACAATGGATGCGTTTTAGAAGATATGGATTTGAAATGAACAATGATTAAAGAAGACATTTAAAAATTTTTTATTTAAACATTTTAAAACTTTTTTTAACGTCGAATCTCGACGGTGCTTTTGGGCAGATTCAATGCCATAGGAGCTCATAGGAACTCATGAGAGATCATGCTCATAGGAGCTCATTCGGTTGCATTATCACAGGGGGGGGGGAAGGAGGGAGATGTGTGCTTTATTTACTATGTTCTTTTATTTACTGAATATGAGATGAACGTAGGAATATACTATTTGTATGATACTTCATAGGTCCATGAAATTTTCTGTCTTGCCGTTGGGAATATGGCGGTAATGTCAAACTGATTTGCATTACACAGTTGTTTACGGATTGTTTTTTTGGAGTTTGCATTGGAAATCGTACTGTATTTCACCGAGGAAAAAACTTTTAAAATAAAATATTTTAAAGACTGTTTCATTTGCACTCTTCTTAAATAATAAAGAAGCTTATTTTAATGATATTGTTATAATATTTTTTCCGTCAAGTTTTGACGGGTTCCATCTAGTTTAAAGTTAATTCCTTACACGATCACATCATGAAATTTCTCTTACGCATCGAAACAAATACCTCTTCATCTTCACAAAAGGCCATAATCCTAAAAGCTAGATTTATTAACTACAGAAAAAAATTATAATGATAAAAAAATTAAATATCATATTTTCACCACTTAGCTTTTGTTTCCCTCAAAATTTTCCCATCCGAAAAAAAAGAACGTCTCCAAATTTTTCCTACCTTGTGCAGCAGCATATGCACATGTTGCATATGTCTAAATACGGCACTATCAAATTTGAGAGATATTTGTATATGTAATAAACGTACCCACAAAAATTTTGCTGCAGAACCATTGCAATGTTGTCGTTTAGTATAGTTTAGGACATATTATATATTTTTCTTCGCTATTCCTTTATTTATATTTATCTGCTTTAATTGATGTGGTTTTCTATTTACATATTCTACTTAATTATTTTCTCTTATTCTCCTAATGTATTTTTTTCCTCATAAATTTGATTTCAGTATTTTGATACCTAGAAAATGTCTTTATAGTGTGCTATGTTTATTGTATCGAATATATATATATATATATATATATTTTAAGCTAGGCTTTCTATCAGCTTATGAAATTTCCAGCTGAATGAAATTGGAAATCTGTCATTTTTAGCTCACAGGCTATCAAAGCCTGAGAGCTTATGTGCCCGCCGGTTCTGTATGTACGTACTTATGTATGTAACGCGATAACTCTTGATCGAACTAACCGTTTTACTTTAAATTTTGTTTATAGGTTCCTTGTGATAAGGCGCTTCCCTGATTAGTTTTGGAGGTTCATTGGTTAAGCATAAAGGGGGGAAATGGGGGGGCTAACCCCCCATAATTTAGATAAATAGGTTTTTCATGCAGAATTATCCCATTTTCTTCAAATTTTGTATATAGGTTCATTTTGATAATGCGCTTCTGTCAATAGTTTTGGGGGTTCATTGGTTAAGTATAAAGGGGGAAAGGGGGGATAACCCCCCCCCTCTAATTTAGATAAATGAGTTTTTATGCAGAATTGTTCGATTTTCTTCAAATTTTGTATATAGGTTCATTGTGATAATGCGCTTCTCTGAAGAGTTTTGGGGGTTCATTGGTTAAGTATAAAGGGGGGTAAGGGGGGTCTAATCCCCCCTTAATTTAGATAAATGGGTTTTTCATGCAGAATTATCCGATTTTCTTCAAATTTTGTATACAGGTTAATGGTGATAAAGCGTTTTCCTGATTGGTTTTGGGATTCATTGTTTAAGTATAAAGGGGGTAACGGCGGGTAATGGCTGCCCCCCTTAATTTATATAACTGCGATTTTCATGCAGAATTATGCGATTTTCTTAAAATTTTGTATATAGGTTCATTGTGATAAGGCGCTTTCCTGATTAGTTTAGGGAGTTCTTTAGTTAATTATAAAGAGGGTAAAGGGGGGGGGGCTTATCCTCCCTCCTTAATTTAGATGAATGTGTTTTTCATGGAGAATTATCCAATTTTCTTCAAATTTTGTATATAGGCTCATTGTGGTAAGGAGCTTCCCTGGTTAGTCTTGGGGTTCATTGGTTAAGTATAAAGGGGGATACGGGGGGGTAATCCCCCTTAATTTAGATAAATGGGTTTTTCATGCAGAATTATCCGATTTGCTTCGAATTTAGTTATATGTTCATTGTAATAAAGGGCTTCCCTGATTAGGTTTGGGGGTTCAGTTGTTAACTATAAGGGGGTGGGGGAACGGGGAGATGATCCCCCCTTAATATATTGTCGATTTCTTTATTTTTTGAGGGGCTTATTTCAAATTCTTTGAAATAAGTGTATAATATACAATTAGTGTGAATAGCCTGTGAGCTCAATGCCCTCAGTTTAACTGGGCAGTTTTCTTTTTTCTTTTTTTTGCTTTTCGAATCGGGTTGACCGTAATTCTTTCCGGTTCGGGTCCATTTCAGGCAGAGTTTTGACTCTTGCGGATCAAGTTTGGTACTCCGATTTTTAAAAGAAAGTCCACAGTAAGGATAAAATGCAGAAACGTACATTTAATATAAAAGTATCCATATATGTTTAATTTCTACATAGAAGATTAAAATTATATTTAAAATATAATCACAGTGTAGTCTTTCATATCACATTAAAATATTGTATTCATTTTCTTTCATGACGGGTTCAAGTGTATCGGTTTCTGGTCGGATTTAGGATAGACATCACAAATATATTCCGGGATCGGGTCGGTTTAACTCACTAATGAAGGATTCTAATGTTGATAACAATGTAGGCTGACCACAAAAAAAGGATAAAAAACAATCCCTTGAAATTGGTTTTATTTTCTGTTAAAAATACCCAATTTTTTGTTAGTTACTTGTTTCGGAATTGTTATCTCGAGTTAACATAAAACACGACTACAATTTATTGTTCAATAATATCTAAAAAGGAGATTTATAAATATAAAAATTGTTTTGTACAGAAATAAAGAATAACTCCTATCCACTTTAATATGAAAAGAAGTTTTCTTTGTTTGTAATCTACTCAGAATGCAAACAGCCGAAATAACGACTTTTTTACATAGGTTCTTTCTAAAATATTCACTAGCGTACAGCCATTCAGGTTTAAAAACCAAATATGTGTATTGAAAAAATCACAAAAAAGCGGAAATTCAGCATGAAATATAAATAGATAAAAATCGCATTAATAAGAATTAAAGTAATATTCTTTAAAGGTTGAATTTTGTTTTATAACCTCTCAAATGTTTTTCATTACATAGGCTTGAAACAGTTTAACTCTTGAAATAATTAAACACAATGCGGTCACATTTTCTTGTACTTTCACCAGTATACCCACCATAACGATTATTTAATATTTTATAGTAGCTGTGTTTTGCTATTACTAGAGTTTTAGAATCAAAAATGATATTTCAGATTTTTGCATTTTATTATCATTATTACTTCTTAATAAACTAAAACGATGATGCATCTTTTATTCTATTCAGCGTCTTTAAACTCTTGGCTTTAGAGTGCGAAATTTGATTATAAGCTATTTTAAAATGAACCCTATTGTTATAATCTTTCTTCAGAAGATAACCTAGAATAAAGTTAAACCTTATCTAATTAACCTCATTTCTTTTGTACATTATCAGCGGGTCTCTTTCTATTTACATAGATACATAGTTCGACGCTAGATTTATTATCTTTATCATTTCCTCCTATTTTAAAAGAGCACTCAATGCACTACCATTTTCTACTTGTAACCAATCACTTAAATCAGCCACTTCGTACTTTTGTCATGAACTCTTAGCAGTTTTTACATTTCCTGAGATTGATATCTTCCCATGTCATTTTTAAATTCTGAGATTGATATCTTCGCATGCCATTTTTAAATCTCGAAATCGATATCTCTGCGCATAATTGTTCAAATCATGTAAACTAATTTGAAAATTTTCAATTATTTTAGTTTTGATATAAAAAAAATTATGTATACAAAATTCTCCATCAGACAGTTTATATTTTACATAAAAAATGCCATGCGTATAATAAAGATTTTTTTCATCATTTTAAAAAGCCATATTACATACCGCTATTACATTGAAACCCAGTTTTTAAAAGGTAAAAGTTTATTACTTTTAAATGCTAAAGGTGTAAAATTAACAACTATAATATAAATTAAAATAACTTTATTAGTTGTTTTACATGTTTCGACTCTTCTGAGTCATTTTCAAAAACATAAAAAAGTAATAAAAATATAATAATAATAATAATAGTAATATAATAGTAATAATAATCTAATAAAAGTTATTTTAATTTATATTATAGTTGTTAATTTTACACCTTTAGCATTTAAAAGTAATATACTATTACAAGGTGTTATATTTTATTATATTGTTAGGTAAAAGTTTGATGGCAAAAGAAAAAATAACTTTTTAAAATATGTTTTATAGTACTATTGTCATAATCAGGGCTTTAAAAATTTGATAAAATCTGGTAGTCAGTAAAACATTCTAGTCGTCAGTAAAAAAATATTTATCCCCCCCCCCCGTGTTCACCGTAATTTTCAAAAATCACAAAAGTTCTTTATGAATTAAGTGAAAAAAAAAATAAGTGTAGATTAGATACATTAGAATAATTGGTTACATAATTCAGAATAGTACATAATTTAGAAAGATAATATAAACTAAGTTTTCTAATGAAACTTATCAAATTTATGTATCTCTTAAGAAAAAAAAATTAAAAAAATTAAAAAATACGTTGGGAAGTATTGATTACCGAATGCTTCAAATATCCGTATTGTTAAGTGCTGCAAAATTTAAATTTATTTGAAGAGGAGTGCGTCGATGAAATAGTGAGGCAGCAAAACAATTTCTTGTGTATTTTCCTGTCAAAGTCAGTCAAATAATTCTGATTTTATTATTTTAAAATTTGTATTTCATGAACTTATTGCAGGCAAATAAATAAATAAATAAATAAAAGTTAAAAATTACGTGCTTATAAAAATAATAAATAAAAGTTAAAAATTATTTTTGTTTACTTTTTAATATTTTGTAAATTTGCAACATCTATAATGTGTGAGTCACTTATGATAATTTTAATTTAACATTGTGACTAAGATCAGTAATAGATGCTATTCTCTTGTAACAAATTGTAGGTAAGTAATATAAGTAAAACAATAAGCTTATTTATATACATAAGCCGGCTCGAATTAAAAAAAAAAATTACGTGCTTATAAAATAAATCCCAATATGAGAAATATAAAAATTAACTATGTTTCCAAAGCAATTCAAGGGTTATTATGTACTATACATTGGTAAAATAAACCATTATCACGTGATCGTATTACGTAATTAAATTATCATCCGGAGAAAAAAAAATTGCCATTTCTGTTTGCAGTATCGTGCTTGTTTGTTAGGTCAATTTTTGTACAAAACCTCCGGATTAAATAATTTGGTCGGCAGTTAAAAAAGGTTGGTCACCAGTGGCGAACAGGCGATCGTATTTGTTAAGCCCTGGTCATAATTAGAACATTTATTGTAAGGAATAATAAGCTTTTATCAGTGCAGCAATTTATGTTTATTGTCTGTTTTGTTTTCGAATAAAAAAAAATTAAATTATCTTTAATTTTTCAATTATATATTATAAGTATATTTTAAAATATTTTATTTATAAATATTTTATTCTTGTTTTTGTAACGTAAGAACCATTGTAGATACTTTTAAATTTAAAAAGAATGCAGCATTGTTTTTTTTACATATACAGCGACGCAAAATAAAAGTAAATACCCTAGTTACACATATTAAAAAAATTATTATTTACTTTTAATATAAGTCGTTGGGGGGACACCGTAATACTTACCCATCATGGATATGCATAATATAAAATATGAAAATAAAACTTGTGTAAACGACTTATAAAATGCATTGCAATTCGAATAAAATCGTGATTTGATGACGCCATAAACTTTAAAACTTCTATTACTGAATTGTGTAAAAGAAACTCCCAAAATGTTAATCATATTAACTAACGGTTTATTGCGTCAGATTAAGCGTCTCATTTCCAATTAAAATATATCTTTGAATTGAAATTTGGATGGGTCATGAAATACAAGGTCATGAAAAATCGAAGACTGTTGAAAATAGGATTACAAGTATCTCGGCAACTCATTATCCAATCGACTTCATTCTTTATGCAAAATTTATGATTTTTAATTGTATTTCATATTCACTCCTTAAAATAAACAATTTCGAAAATTTTTATATGCCTTTTATCAGAACGAATATTTCGTGAGTCCGAAAAAAAAATAGTTCCGGATAATCGAGGTTACTGAAATTCAATAAGCTTCTTCTCATTATTTACATACTAAGTACATACCAAATTCTCAAGTCTTTATCTCAATTTGTTCGGTGATAGAACGTTTACAGACACACACACAGATACAGAAACAGACGGACGGCAAATATTATTTTTCAAAAAATATGTTTTTCGGAATCTCCAATGTCTGAAACGTGTCATTTTTTTTTTTCGATTTTCAAAACGATTACAAGATTTACCCTATTCTACGTATGATGGGTAAGTAACAATAATGCAAAATTAAGTAGTTTTTTAGAAAGAGTTTAACACTTTATAAACATGACACCCCCACCCCCACCTCCCCAAAAAAAGAAAAAAAAAGAAAAAAATATTAATAATTCAATTTAAAAGAAAAGTGTATTCCTTTTTACGCGTCGAAGAAAATAAATAGAAAGTATGGATAACAAAAATTAAACATAAAACGTGGTCTGCTGTTAAAGGGATTGCTTTCATTTGCAATTTAAAATCTACTATAAACTTATACACATACATTCCACCAGATTTTTTGTTATATCCCGCAAATTTTTAGGTCATGTTTCCTTTCCAAATTTTTTTTTCAACTCTTTTTCCATTTGAAGTGATTCTCTGACGCATTTTTTCTCACGATATGCCACAACTATTGTAGATAGTACAAAAGCTTAGGCATTCGACACAATAGCGAATTATTTATTATTTTTAAACACTCCTTCTTGTTAAATATGGTGTCATTTTCACAGGCTGAAGCATTTCCGTCCATTCAGATATAAAAGGCGTTAAATGCAGAATGGCGAAAAACTTTTACCAATGTAAATGTCATTATAAATACGCATTTTTATTCATAAAGTCGATAAACGATTACTATAACAGCGTCAAAATGACGTAATTTTTCAATCACTTTCCATTTCGCCATTACAGGTTAAAGCCATAAAGCATCAAACTCAATACTAGGGGAATGGCAAAATTGTTGATATTCATATTGAAGCAACTGTACTGAAACTAAAATGTTGTCTGAAAGAAAATGTGCGTTTTCTCTTAACCATGACGTCATTTACACAGATAGAATATATCTTAACTATTAAACTTAGTTATAGAATTATTATGGTAAGTTCTACAATCAGATCAATCCGATTAGGAAAGATTAGCCTTTTTAAAAGATTTTGCCGAATGGATTTCAATGGAACCTACACTGATAGATAATTTTCTAGGGAAAGTTTTACTATATAACATATCATTCTATGTTGTTTAGTTCTAGAATTACAGGGGGAAATTTGAAAATCGGGTGACCATTTTTTTTAATCAAATATTAGCCTTTACTACTTATACTTATAACTTTATACTTATTTTATTATACTTGATTCCGATTATGAAAGATTAGCCTTCTGAAAAAGTTCTACTGGACGGACTTTGATGAGAATTATATTGTTAGTTAGTAGTTGCTATTTCAGGAATGGTTATAGTGTACTACATATCGTTCTACGTTTCTTAGTCAAACAGTTATGTGTGAAGGTTATATAGTCAGGTGAATCCGATTTCGAAAGATTAGCCTTTTTGAATGTTTTTACTGGGCATATTTTTTGCGACTTGCATTGTTAAGTAGGTAATTTGTAAGGATGGTTTTAGTATATTTCACATCGTTCTGTTAGTTTTAGAAATATGTGGAAAAGTTCTATAATCAGATGAACCCCGCGTTTATAAAAACTTCTACTGAATGAATTTTGTTAGTTAATTTATTTGCATTGTTAGTTCGATAATTTTTAGTGATGGTTTTAGCATATTGCATATAGTTTTATCATTCTTTAGCAAACCCTAACTGTAACTGACCAAATAAAAGAGTTGGTCCTTAACAGCTAAAATTTTGACTGCACATTAGAAAATATAATAGCGCAATCACGTCATTTTTCAGTAATTTGGAAGGATATTCCAGGTAAATATACAGATTGCTTTCAAATACAAGGTCAAATTAAACTATATATTTCGTTTGATTCAAGGTTCATTTGTAGAAACCGACCAGCGCAGCGGGCGTAGCTTGCTAGTCCGATATAAAATGAACGACGTTCCCGAGTATGCATCTTAAATCATGCAATAAAACTACAGTTATTGTATATCTACTTTTTTCAAAGTAATCACGTGAACACACGAAAAAAATGTTGCAATTCCCCATTGTTGCAAGTCTCTAAATAATATTTTGTGAAATGTGTTTTGGAAATAATATAATTTAATTAATTTTAAAGTAGACGTCTTTTGATACATTCACAATGATTGAGTATTTTTCGAACATTACTTTTAGTATCCAATGCTAAATTTGTTTTTTTAATGCGGGTGAGGAATTTTTTTAGGAGCGGAAGGATGGAAGAGTATATTTTGCTTTCTTTATAAGATGATTTTAGTTAATGTGCATCCACTGTTAAATGTAAAAATTTCTTTTGAAATACATTTATATAATAATGACATATAATATAATTTTAATGACATGTAATATGTATAATAATAATGACATATAATATATAATAATGACATATAATACTTTTCCAGAAACACTTTTTTTAGGGCTTAAAACTCTCCGAGGCAGAGAAACGATAGTTACCCATAATCACAGAACTCCACACTTCACGCATAATTATTTAAAAATATATATTATAATTTTCATTAGACTTTTATTGATTATGCAAAAGCAATTTTTTTTCAGGTATTTAGAGATATATTGATTCCAATGTATCAATATCATTTCTATGTCTGAGAACCTTTGAACATTAATTTAAAACAAGAATTTAATACAAAACCTTAAGTAATAGTAATAGTATCACGCAAAACTGCAGTTTCAATTTCTATCGGGGGAACAAAAATCTATTTTTTCATTTTTATAACATGAAAATTGTTGTAAAATTGTTGTTTGTATAACATATCATTCACTTAAGTAAATATTTGCACGATCGTTAAAGCTGTAACTTTTTTATAACAATACAGTAATTTGTCTCCATTTCTTTTATAGCAGTGTCACCTAGAATTACAGCAGTCACGCAACTGCTGTTCAAGAAAGAATACCGTGTAGCAATTTATATTACACAATGTCTGTCATAAATGTTACATTAAGTATATTAAAGGGAACCTTACAAAGAATTTTTTTATTATTATTATTTTTTATTATCAGAGTCTAAATCGATTTTTGCAAACATCATGAAGCCTTTGAATTTATTATGAAATGGAGTATCAATCATTGTTTCGACTGTCAAATGATATGTAACGTTTAATGAATATTTCTGAAAACTGGTTTTGTTTCTGTGTTTTTATACTGAATATTTATTCAATGTATTTTTTTTCTGTAATAAAGTCCATTTTCAAATGAAATCTATTTATTATATTTTCTGAAAAAAGGTATGATTTTCTTATATTAACCATTTCTTAACAAACAATTTTAATACAGTAGCCTCTCGTTATACCGCACCTCTTAAAAGACAAGATAACCCGCATAACACCCAAATTCGCTATATAATCACTGACCATTGAGAAAATTAAATAAGATACGACTTGCAAGAAACTGTTTTATATTTGTCTCCAAAAATTTATTTATTACAAGTTTATAAATTTAACAGCAGTTATCAAATTAACAGAAGAGAATAGTGAACTTATTTATTGTTATCTTCATATAAATATCTAAATGCTGAAGAAACGTTATTAGATTTTATTTTCCGTTTGTTCTTTAGACAATGAAAAAGTACCATATATACGAATGAGCAAAATAACAAAGTGCCATTTAACGCGTGGCTTATAGTGATTTTTATTAGGATAAAAGTTTATAAACTGCTTATTATTTTGTACATTTTTTGTATTGTAGATAACACTGTAAATAAAAAGTGTAAGAATGTGTAAATAAATTAGTTTGCATTGATATTTACTTATACGAAGTACCTTGGAACTTGGAACTTTGAACAAAGTCCTTATACAGAGTTCATGGAGTCATGGGTCGTATCTTTGATAATAGGAATATGGATCTTAGATTTATGACCGTGGTTGAAGTCCAGAACAACAATTACATTGGAAAAAGTTAAACGGCTAAAAAATAAAGACGAAAAAAAAATGTTTTCAGGCAAAAATTAAATAAAGTAGAAATTATATTAAATCAATAATGTAGAAATAAGAAATATAAAAATGGGCTTGCAAATATTTATAGTTAAAAAATAAATCAAAATTAACAAATGTTATACACAAAAAGCTATATACAAATAAAAATATACAAAAGCCCGTAGAAGGCACCTAGCCCTAGCAAGCGAAAGAAACTAGCGAAGACAGGGTTTAATAAATTCTGGGATGTGAGGGACAACGCAAGGTCGCCTTGAATTTGCCCTTTCATCACAGCTAGAGAGATTGAACAGTTGAGGATTAAAGATAGAATGAATTTTATCAAAAATGTTTAAAGTAAAGCCAGGAGAGATGGCGCAGTCGGAGAGATTGCGCACATAGAGGTTTGGGGGAAGGAGTGCAGTGAGAGCGCAGCTATTCTAGGTAGTTGTACAACAGCAGTAGTGGAGTGTCTACTTGAAAGTGCACTTTGATTGCTTTGAGCTTCTAAGATAAAATATTACTATTTTGTTTTGTTTTCCCAAAGTAAGTGCTTGTATTTTCATAGCTATTTATCAGAATTTCTATATAATGTCAATAGTACAAAATATTTAAACTTAAACGATTTCTCATAAGCTATTAATCTAGACTAACAATGTGAACATCAACGGTTCGTTTTAGTAGCGGCCATGTTTAAATAAAAGGCCGCGCAATCTCTCCTACCGAAATTGGAGAGTTTGCGCATTTGCTACTTAGGAGAGATGGCGCATTGTACCCATTAGTTTCTATGCTAGGAGAGATTACGCAGCTAATTGGTAAATTTGCATTAAAAAAATAAAAAATGGAAAGTGGACTAATTTTAAGTTAAACGTGTTATCAAGTAACATAATTTTATTTTGTAATTTTATCTGGACTTGCCTTTTCATATTCTTTATTTTTTTTCCTTTAATTAAAATTTTTTAATCGTTTTTTAAATTATTTCCTTTTTCTGATTCTTTAATCATTAGGTTGAAATACTCACTCCTAATACAATAATATTTGTTCACAAAAACCTTACAGCAATGTCATTTAAGTGTAATTATTATTGTTAACAATTTAATTGTAGTTATTATTAGTAACAATCTCTCCTACCCATGTGCGCAATCACACCAACCCTGTAAGGACAGATTGCGCAAAATAACTTTCTTGGTTTTATTACAACTGTTCTATTAAATTGCAACATAACAACAAAATAGCAATGGAAATGCATAAAAAACAAATGAAGTAAAAATTATTCATGAATAGTTTAGCAAAAAATAATATTTAGATTTTTTATTGCTATTCTTTTGAATTGTGCGCAGACTATTCTAGCTTTACCTTATTGCGTTTTTTTAACAGTCTTTCAAATCGAATTCATTTTAAAGTCATTATGAATGGTTCGTTTTCTGCAATTTCAGAGGTTTTCCTAATACCGCATAGAACATTATTCTGGACAACCTGCATTTTTTAGATGTTGGAATTTGCAGCAAAATTTCATATCGGAGCACAGTACAGAAGAATCGTTAAGTACCGGTTTATATAACAGTAATTTTTGCCGTAGTCATCTCATTACTGTACATGAGTTGAACAAGATAATACTTAGTTTTGCAAAATGTACGGACGCTATATTGGATTTGCTTTTGCGCCAAGAAGGTGTAATGTTCAGGCTCAAACCCAGATATTTAATCCCTCGATCAAAGTTCACTAATGAGCCATTTATGTTAAGAAAGGATGGTGGAATACATTTCCTTGATTAAAAAAACAACAGTATATTTACAGTAGATAGCTTAATCCTCCATTTAACAAAAAAAAAACTTATAAGTGAGTGTGTGTGTGACTGAAAGTGTATGTATGAGTGAAGTTGAACCATGTCAGTGTTGCGTGCCATGACTTTAGTATCGTCGCATTAAGTGCCCATAAAGTGTGTGGTAAACTCAGTATATCATGTATAAGGCATGTTGAAATGAAAGTGATTCGAAGCGTCGCATGCAAACAGTTTTCAATGTATTTTCGTGAAACAAATGCGATAGTGAAGGTGTATCTACCACGCGTGCGCAGTTGCAAGCAAATTTCTGATAACTTCATTCGTAAGGACGTGGCATTCAGTTAAAAATGGCTGATGTGATTGCAACTGCGTACAAAACGGATCAGCGAGCTGTAATTAAGTTTTTAACACTGGAAGGGTGTAAATCAGTGGATATTCATCGCAGAATGCAGGCTGTGTCGCCAAGGTGTGTGCCAAGGCACTGGCCCGTAAAAATGGGAAGTTCTGGAATATCTACCTTACACTCCAGATCTGTCGTTTTGCGAATATCACATCTTTGGACCGCTGAAGAAAAGCCTAAAAGATCAAAGACTTCACTCCGACGAGGACGTGAAGGCTGCAGTTCTGAATTGGTTCCATGATCAACCGACATCGTTCTTCGCGGCCGGATTTCGTAACCCCCGTAAGCAATCGGACGCCTGCCTAAACGCCGTTGGGGATTTTTTAACAAACTTTATATGCATTTCGCTCATTAAATATTGTTGTTTCTATCCATGTATCTGGCTAGTTTCTTTCCCTACGCATCTCATGGATACACACCTAGAATGACTTTCATTTGAACACCCCTCATACATAGATCTTGTATAGCCAGGGATATAATTTAAAACACTGTGGTACTCCTGCATTAGCAGGTCGTGGAGTGGATAATTTATTGGCATAGAGGACAATAAGCATTTTGCAGCGAAGATACAAGAAAATAAACTGAACATAAGCAGTAAGAATTTTAAGTTTTAGCAATTTGTAAAGAAGGCTAGAGTGCCAGACTGTGGCAAATGCTTTCACGATATCAATAAAAAAAGCTCTTTATAAAAATGTTATTGTGAAAGTATTATTTTAAACAAAAATGAAATGAAATATATTATAATAGATGCGATTTTTATTATTCAAATTTAATCTTTTTTTTTTTCCTTCAAAACAATGCATATAAACCCTGTACGTAAAAACATACATTATATGTTTTTCATAATCATGAAATGCTTTTAAGAGGAAAAAGTGTATCATTGCTTTCAAAGTCTCATTTTTTTTTTTTTTTTTACGTTGTAATATTTTTTGTATAATTTTTCTGCATTTTAAATCTCTTAATTTATTAGGGGTAAAATGACGTTTTGATTTATTAAATAATATTTACCCTTTAGTAATCTTAATATTTGTTACAAAATTAAAACTTTCCTGAATGTACTGTAATTTTATCTCCAGTTAAAACATACACTGTAAAAAAAAAGACGAAATTTAATACGGTTTACTCAAATGTAATATAACCTCTTCCAAGTTACACACGATTTCGAAAAGCGTTCTGTTATGTTCAGAAACTTCAAAAACAAACCTAACCAACCTAATCGATTTCCAAGATTTAAAGAAGCTTTTAAGAAACAAAAGTTTCTGTTTCCGCCCGTAATTTTTTGGAACCATTTCTGAGTAGTTATTAATCAGTTTTATTAATATGAGATATCGGTTCTTTGGATGCTATCAATTCTCATATAACAGTTTTCATGTTAAGCACACTTGTTCAACAGACAAACATGCTAAATTAACAGCAATAGCATTTTTTTTTCAAGCATGTAAAAATTCTGTTACGCATCTAAAAACGTTTCTTAAGAATTGATAGCTTCCGAAAAAATGATATTTCGGGTTAAAAACTGATTAATACACTGTAAAAGATACTCGGAAACGTTTCCAAAAATTATGGCAGCAAAAGAAACTTTTTTATAAAAATGCTTCATTAAATTTTCGAAATCTTGGTTTCTGAGATATTGTACGATTAAAAAAAAAAAAAAAAAAAAACGTTTTTTGGACTCGTGGGTAATTTTGAAGAGGTTATAATATACTTTCGTTTGCCGTATTAGATTTCGTAATATTTTCGGAAACCTTTTTCTTTTTTACAGTGTAAAACTCGAGTCATGTCTGATATATCTGGTTTTAACTAACTATTTGATCTTACTTATGTTCTCTACTAATTGATCAAATAATCGAATTACTATCAATATCGAAGTGGCTCAATTTCTTTTGTAGCGAATTTCTGCAAAAGGATATTTTTATTTCTTTCAGAAACATTAAAATATACAATAACCTTTTCCGCATTACTAACGATTCAGAGTAATTTGTATGCTAAATTAATCAGTTTTTTCAACCTCGAATACAGATTTTTTTTATGCTATTAATTCTAAAGTAAACATTTTCATGTTCAACAAACGTGTTTTGCAGACATGCTTGATATATTAACAACATTAACGATAACATTAAAATTAATATTATTTTGTTAATGTTGCATGAATAAATTCAATTACGCAGCTGAAAATGGAATAATTAATTGAGAATTAATCGTAACCTAAAAACCAATATGCTGGTTTGAGAAAACTGAGGAATATACTACAAAAACTACTCGGAAAAGTTTTCGAAAATCAGTGGCAGCAAAAGAAACCTTGTTTTTATAAATTCTTACGTAAATTCCTAAAAATATATTGGTTTCTGAGATTTCTGAAAATAAACAATCTTTTTCGGAATCATGGGTAACTCGGAAGAGGTTATTATATATTTTCGTTCGTGATTATATTATAATTTCGTAGATTAAGGGACACTTGTTCTTTTTTTAAAAATGTGTGCAGTTTTCTTGTAACTGAAGATAAAATGTATTATATTATATGGCTTCACATATTCAGTTTTAATAAAATAACTAGATAGTAACCGTCAAGATTTCAAGGTAAATAACTTGAAAGTTCCTTTAGAAATATACTTTTATTTTTAATTAGCTACTTTTAAATTAATTAAGTATTGAAATTTTTATGAATTGTTATATTGTGTCGCGATTCCTATAGATATAAAACGATAGATTGTGTTATCAGTCTAGCCTACTCAACTAATGAAGTGAAATAATTTTATAATATAAAATAAGTAATTAAAAAAATATTGTCGGTTGTTAAATTTTATTTACCACAGTCTATTTTGAAAAACTAACAGTATTTAGTGTTTCTGTTTTTTTTTTTTTTTTTTTTTTTTTTTTTTTTTTTTTTTTTTTTAACTACACGACTTTTAATTTTTTTTATTAAATTAATTATTATCAGTCTGATTCTAAAACCCAGAATTAAACTTTGCTGTTCGCAGCTAACGATTTATAATACATATCTTTTAATTACTTGAATTTATGTTTTCCATTTTCACACATTGTTTGATTGTTAAATCATGGATATCAAGATAATTTAGAGTTCCTGTAGGAATATTTTTCCTTCGTTTTGTTTTCTCTCCTTTTATTTTTCCTTTTTTACGAAAAATAATCACATCGTTATCATATTATATATGTATGACATCTTGATAATGGTCATACCAAATATAATAAGAATTGTAGACCAGTTCCATTTGTTTAATCGATAATTACATGCACGATCTTTTAATTTAAATACTTTTAATATAAATTTAATAATTAAAACAAAATATTCTTGTGTGTTAAACTTTACTTAATTATAAAGCATTCTAATAAAAAAAATGCAAGTTATATAGCTTTTCCTCCTGAATTAAATAGGGCATTGTTAAAATAAATTATTGCCAATAAAATAAGAAAAATCATTCTGTCCGGAGTAGGTTTCGAGTCGACACGATGATCAGAACAGAAAAGTACCACGCTTTATACTACTCGGCCAACCCTTTCTCGTTCAAATGTACTCTAAAACTGGTTAGGTTCTAGATTTAATTTTACGCATACGCAGATGGGTCATTTTGATGTGAAAAGTGGATTTGATGAAAATCCCTTTTCGTTTTAATATATAAAATAATGAAAATCGAAAATATGATTTGAAAAACGTTTACTTTATATAAAAATTATTTTATATGAAAATTTTAACAATTTTATTAGTTTATTTCCTTTTTGATACATTGTCATAAATCATTATCTTGTATCAATTTATTGCATTTTATCGGCCTTCCAAGATTGACAAAACAATAAAAATTACAATGAATGAATAATTACAAAATCTCATTTATGAAATAGTGTGCCTAGGGATAAGGCAAGTAAAGAAGATTTTAAAAAAAAAATAATAATTAATGCAACTTTTGGAAAAAATATATAAATATTTAAAACGTTATAATGTTATATTTTCAATTATTCCCATTTCTTTATGAGATATTTATATAAAACTGTTTACAAATGTAAATCTACAAAAATTATATGCGTATTCAGTATTTTATCACAAATTGTTTTATATTTTCAGCTATACATAGATATTATTTGTCAATCTCTTAATATAATATCTTGATATAGTTGATAACATCTTCATTCAATAATCTATAAACTATACTTATACAGGAAATTAGTTTAGCAAATAAGGAACTTTATCCTGCAAGATGTTCAACAAGCATTATTTATCAATCCGCTCACTTCATCATTCGGGAGATCGTCATACGAAATTCTTTCCACTTGATCGAATTCTTTGATTATTTCTCGAAATCAAAGAGATATAACTTATTTTACTAAGAAAATAGTGCATCTAAATATTTTCATTATTATTTTATTTTATTATTACCAAATCTGACCAGATTTTTTTTAAAACTCATGTTATAAAAATGCTATATAAAATCTCCCTCATACATTCAGATTTAATTAAATAGTTATTAAGCAAGAATGTATATATAAAAAATATTTTGTTTTTGCATTAAAGTGATTTTTATCACACTTTACAATTTCTTAAATAATTATGTAACCAGTATAAAATTTTATTAATAAAATATATTACAGTATTGTGTGGTATTTCTATTTTAGTAAACAGTGGATTCCCGATTATTTAATTCTCTATTAGACGATAGACTCAGTTAACCGACATCCCTCATATTTTTCCTCAATAATATGGGTGTGGCTGCATCCTATATATCCTGGTGCGACCTTTTGTAAAAACTTCAAATCATTTATACAAAGCTTTAAACATGCTAAAAATTTTAATAAAGGACTAAAATACTATTAAACTATCCCAATGCATATATAGTTATATTTAATAGTGCAGAATATTGTCGTTTTTCTACGGATTTCCGATGCATCGATAGTGATAGATGATGACGCCGATAAAAAATCTATCTGTCTAATGGCTGATGACGGGGCAATAGCAGCAGTATTTCTTTGCTGTAATTCTGATATCATCATAAATAGTACTAGTGGATTTGAGAGAATATACTGTAAAGTTTTAGAATAATTTATGATGAAGTTTTTACAATAAGAGTCTATTATCAATGCATATAATGATATTTATATGACAGAATTAAAAAAAAATAATAATTTATATACTATCAAATTTTTAATCTCTTTTTAATATGAATACATGTGAAAAATCCGACCATAAACACAGAACGTAACAATACATTTATTCATTTGTTCATATTTTATTTAAAGTTTTAGATGATAATTGAAAGTAAAAAGATCTTTTTAATTATACTGTATGTAGTCACGATAATTAATGTATATTTCGAAATTTACTACATGAAACTATACAAAATCATTTAGAAATTAAAATAGCAAAAGTATCCAGAGAAAGAATATATAAATTAATAAATTAATTATATTTTAGCTACATTGCTTCAAGTATATGTATTGATTTTTTTATAATTAAAATTTTTCAATAAAATCATATTTAAAATCTTATCGGTTGCGTATACTTTCTCATTTTCATTTCCATTAGAAATTCAGACTTCCAGTTTGTCGTGAAAAGCTTCCAGCTAGAAGGTTTAACAATTGAAAAGTTATTAGCCTATGAATATCTATCTCTTTATGCATTTTATCAGATTTATCGCATTGAATAACACTCATTGACTTTGAAAAATATTTTTTTTATTTTAATACCACATCCCCATGATATCTGCAAACACTTCGCAACTGTGCCCATAAATTCCATGGGCTATTTGTTATGCATGCATCGTCTGAACTTTACTATTCCGGAGACTGTCGTAATCACCATCTGAGATAGCCAATCAATCAAACAGTCATTACTTTTTGGAGTCAAAGAGATGCAGCTTGTTTTGCTATGAACTTGTGCATCTGAATGGTTTTATTGATTTAAGATGTCTTTTTAGGTGCGTCATCGTCTGGTCTGTCCGTCTGTCTGTCCGCATATAACAGCGCAAAAACTACCCAACCACATGATATGATTTAGTATACACTGCAAAAAATAATTGTTGATTTTACAGTATAAAACTGGCACCCCAGCTGCCAGTATTATACCGTAAAATTAACAGTATTAAACAGTAAAATAAGCAGTAATACGCTGCCGTGCAAGCAGTAATACGCTACCGCGCATGCGCGGTAGCGGTAGATTACTGCTTGCACGGCAGCGTATTACTGCTTATTTTACTGTTTAATACTGTTAATTTTACGGTATAATACTGGCAGCTGGGTGCCAGTTTTATACTGTAAAATCAACAATTATTTTTTGCAAGGAATTTTGTCGAGTCATTTCAAATTTTATGAAAATCGAATCAAAACTTTAAAAGATATTAATAAAAATATACATTAAGTAATTTTAATTTTTTTTAAAATTGGTACTTTTTTGTTATAGCAGTTTCCGAGGATTAATCGTCAAGCGACTGAGATGTATCATTCTATTAAATCCTACCATACGTAATTAATTCAATGATATCTCATGATATGTAATGATTCTAGGTTGCCGTGGTGGTTACGTCATATGTAAGATGAAGTCATATTATTTCCGTATTACTGAATTTAAAAACAGAATTTGTAGACTAAAATTGTTAAATTATAGCAATCATATAATCTACGAACAATTTTTTAGATAGATGTTTCCGGGGAAGTAGATATTAAATGGAAAAATAGTCTAGATATGGATTTCAAGTTCTGAAATTTTCAATACTAGGCTTAAGTTTCCCATTGGAATTTTCAGTAAATGTCAACAAATGATAAAATGTTGGGAACTTAAAATGTACTTATTTTATTACGGAAATTAATCATATCATAATAACAGACGATATAATTCATTTCACTGAAACTAGTTATAGTACGAACGCACCTCATTTGTTACGTTTAAAGTACAATTTTCGACTTGTTCGTAATTTTTTGCATCTATCCAGGTTCATTGCAACTGGAAATATAACCGTACTATATAAAATGTCATTTTTATATGAGTTTTAATTAAAATTTATTAAACTAGTAAGTGCAACTTAAAAGTAGTTCATGTTACATGAAAGTTATTTCTATCGCTATTTCAAATTTCTTATAATGTTAACTATGTTATTATGTCACTGATATAAAATTTTATTATTAAATTGTATCACAACATTGCGTTGTATTACTATTTTAGTATATTTCATTATATTATTTTTTAAACACTTACAAAAATGAAAATTAAAATATATTTACAGAGTATTACCGAGTAATTATAAATAAGTTTTGTGTGGTCGGATTCTTCTATTATGCTCCTTAATGATTTTTTTTAAATGTTTTCACAAGTATTCCAAGTTAATTTATTGCTTATTATTTGCTTTATCATATTTGGTTTAACGTTTTCTGCAACGTATTTATATTTTTTGCTGATGATTTGATATAATACCCTGAGTAAGTTTTTATTCTCGATCATGTTTATAAATGATACTTATACAGGAAATAATAAGAAAATAATGGTCTTTTATCCTATTTGATAACCAGCATCCCTTTTTTATCAACCCACTTTCTTCATTATTCAGGAGACTGGCGTTGTCATCACATGAGATTTCTTTGTTCTATATCAATAAAATGCTGTATTAAATTTGTTTGATTATTTTTGGGGTGGCCAAACAAATCCAACTACTTCTGCTAAGGACATTTGCAGCTGCATATTTTTATTACTTTTAGAAGGTTTTAATATTATTTTGCATTTTTGTACCAAATTTCTGCAGTTTTACAGCAATGGAATATATAAAAATAATATTTTAGTCATCCTTGCATATTGAACTTCAATTAAATAGCTGTGAAGTTAGAAAGAGTGATTAAAAAAGGTTTAACATGAAATATTTTCCACTTTTAATAAAAAAAAAATTAAAGTATCATATTAATATTATATTACTTTGTTATTATATTCTAATATAATAATGAAATGCATTGATTATAATAATCTAAGAATAAGATATGTGATGTAATGACATCATCACTTATCTTACTGTTACATTATTATATTCCACTGTATGCTCTTTCAAAAGTTTTGGAAACATTATAATAGAAAATAAACTGAAAAAATATTTTCAAAATATAATTTAGGAATGATATATATTTAAAAAAAGAGGAATTT
This sequence comes from Maratus michaelseni, assembly GCA_963931845.1. Taxonomy (NCBI): domain Eukaryota; kingdom Metazoa; phylum Arthropoda; class Arachnida; order Araneae; family Salticidae; genus Maratus; species Maratus michaelseni. The sequence goes on along the minus strand of OZ007591.1, from coordinate 119,100,923 downwards.
TAAAATTTATTGAGAAAATGAGAAAAATATAAACAATAAGCAGGTTGTAACGTTATAATCTGAAACGCCTTGTATATGAGATTTCCCATTAAAAAGTGATCAGACATTCAAATTACAAAATATATTTTTCATTAGTCGCTTAATCCTTTTTTATTTAACATATCAAACTACATGATGATATGTTTATAATACAGGGTGTTTCTAAATGAATATCGGGGTTTAACGCTTGATAATATTTATTACATAAAACTTAAAATTATAATTAATACATAAAATGAAAGAGCAACTCAAATAGTTTTACCTAGAAGCTTACAAGTGTTCAATGTGAACACCTTTCATTACACGGCACACATCAAGTTCATAGCTCAGTTCTTCTCAAACGTTAATTAGTGTTTGTGGGGTAATTGTTGCAACAGCTGCCTCAGTCCTGTTTCTTAAGTCGGGTAATTCTTAGCTACTTCTCCGGTAGTTCTTAGCTGGCAGTGGAGCACAGTAACTACAGATTCGGTCTTTGCAAACTGCAGAACACAAAATGCTTTCTGTTCACTAGTCGCCATTTTTGCTACAAGCGCTTTTTTCTAACGCATGACGGAAGAAACATTGCGTGCGCATGCACATGCACAGGTACCAACAAACTGTTTGAGTTGCTCTTTCATTTTATGTATTAAGTATAATTTTAAGTTTTATATAATAGATACTACAAAGTGTTAAAACCCCGATATTCATTTAGAAACACACTATCTTGGCATATTTGATAATGCTTATTTCACTAAATTATAGTATATACGTACAAAGGACCTTGTTTTAGCAAATAAAGATTTTTTTTTAGCCTGGTTGATGACCAACAACCATATTTATCAAACCCACTCATTTAATCATTCGGGAGACTGATATCATCACAAAATAAAATTTCTTCCTAGTATCAGGCACTGAGCTCATTGTATAACAGGAGATCTGTTTTCCTATTCCGCAACATGATTTCCAGCGGTGAGCGCGGAAGGAAACAGTGACGATAATTTTAGTTCGCATTCGTGGTGTAAAGATTTCCTACTTAGTGTTATAAAATTTTATGGTAGCGAAACACAAACGTTGAATATTTAATCCAGAGAAATATATTTATTTCTTTTGATTATTTACACTGAAATCTTTTTGTTTTACAGAAAATATATAGTTGATTCGTTGTCTATTTCATTAACTAATTGCCAAATATCGCTCCAGGAATGCAAGTCCCAGTTCCGAAGAAAAGTTCGATTATTTAGTGGTGACAGGGTGTCCCACCAGTTGCAAACACGCTGACGGTGAACTACAACTATTTCAGAATCGAGACGTGATGTCTCTGGTATTTTCTTCCTTTTTGCTGGTGTTCAACAATGTTCAAACCTCCGGACGTGGTGTCCGGCCGATAAAATCCTATCTCTTTTCCGGGAGATGATTCTCCACCTTTGGCTGGTCTGATAATCTCCGACCTCCTCTCTTGATTCCCAACTTTCAACTCCCTTCCCCAGAGTCCTCTTTTCTCGCTGCTCGCTGAAGGAGAGGGGGGTGGGGGGTTATTAGGCGTTTACCGGTTTCTCAAAGCCCAATAAAGTCCGTTCACCCTCTCTGATTGGGAAATCAGCGTTCATACCTGGCGCCTTGTTGCCAATTTCTGTCTTCTCGTAAAATCAGGGAAATACCCTCGTTTCTTTGTCTATGTAGAAAAATCATATCGATCACCTTCCCACTGAACCAAATTCTGCACGTCAATTTTCCTTTGAGCACCCCAGACACCGCGGCGTTGACTTGGTCGTGGGAAAATACCTTTCCCAGGCGTGAGAAAATAGTCTTGGATGGAAAGCTTCATTCAATATTCCCACATAATTTAATGAAGTCTTTACAGTGGCATAACATGCTATTTATCGCATTCCCTTATATGATTAGAGAATAATTTATTAATTATATGATCATAGCTTAATTAGAGCAGCATAAATAATTATAATAGTAAATGAGAACACTAAAATCTGACAGATAAAACGCAGACTATTTTTTTACCTTTGGCTTGAATGCTTCATTTGCCTACCAAGTTTCTGACCGCCGTCTCAGAACTCCTGTTATATATGGAGCCCAGTGGCATAAGGTTGGCAAGACGTCAGGAAATTTCTCAGGGAAAACACCAGTATTTTCGTATACAAAAATTCACTTTATTTAATCAAGCGATTAAATAAGGCGAATCTTTTATGCGAAAACATGTTTTCTCTGAGAAATTCCCTGACCGCTGGCCACACTTTCTATATCAAATAATTTGGTAATTTATAAAGAGTCAAACTGATGCAAATTTTCAAAATATAATGTGCAGCAGGATGTGTTTATTACTTTAAGAAGGTTTTCGTATTATTTTGAGATTCTCTACCAAATTTATGCAGTTTTATTACAATTGAAAATTAAAAATACTATATTAGGCATCTTTGCATATTGAACTTATATTAAATTGTATCACAACATTGCGTTGTATTACTATTTTAGTATATTTCATTATATTATTTTTTAAACATTTACAAAAATGAAAATTTAAAAAATATTTACCGAGTATTACCGAGTAATTACCTAGTAAAACCGAGTATTACCGAGTCATTTCCAGGGAAATTAGAAATTCTGATTAAAAATAATAAAAATAATAATGAGATCCTATTTAGCGTAATTTTAAACCTTTTAAATAATCATCTTAATATTATAGTACTTTATTAATCTATTGTATTGCATTAGATAATTTATGTACCATCGCATTACTATATTGCACTGTAGTGTCTTTCAAACATTTATAAAGCAATAAAAAAATGAAAGAATATTTACAAAAAAAATTAGGAATAAAAAAATAAATGAAAATGAATTTTTAAAATTATTAAGAAAAATATAAACAATAAATAGGTTGTAACGTAATAGACTAAAGCGTCAAATATGAATTTATATGAGCTTTTTCATTCAAAGGTTAATATTCAAAGGCGCATATTCAAATTGCAAAAATATATTTCATATTATTTGTTTAATCGTATTTAATTTAACATTTCAAAGTATATATTTATGACGTGTGATGATGTCTCCATATAATTAATAGCTTGATATACTTGATAGTGTCTTCATTCACTATGAAGTTTATTTAGGAAATTAGTTTAACAAATAAGGAACTTTTATCCTGCTTGATTGCCAACAACCATTATTTATCAACCATTATTTATCATTCGGGAGAATGACATGGTTACCGTCTGAGATTCCTTTTTTCTATATCAAATAATTTGATTATTTTTAGGTGGTCAAACAGATCCTACTTATTTTGCTAAGAAACTTCGTAGCGGCATATTTGTATAACTTTTAAAAGTTTTAATATTATTTTGACATTTTGTAGCAAATTTATCCAGTTTATACCAATAACCAATACATAAAAATTATGTATTAATCGTCTTTATATATTAAACTTTAGTTAAATAATTGTGAAATTAAAAACAATGTGATTAAAAAAAGTTTTATTGTTAATTTGGAGATTTTCAAATTGATGCAATTTTTTCAGAAAGGGCGTGTGCAGTTGGATGTGTTTATTACTTTTAGAATATTTTCGCAGTATTTTCAGCTTTTTTTAAATCAAATTTATAAAGTTTTATTGAAATTGTAAATATAAAAATACTATGTTACACATTTTATATATCGAACTTCCTTTAAATATCAGTGAAATTAGAAATTCTGATTTAAAAAAAAAATTTATAATCAAGATTCTTTTTAGCGTAATTAAAACCTCTAAATATTCGTTTTAATATTATAGTGCTTTATTTATATATTGTATTACATAGTTTATTGTACTCTTACATTACTAAATTTCACACTCTGTTGTCTTTCAAATCTTTACAAAACATTAAAAATAATTAATTAATATTTTTAATGAATAATTAATGAATATTTTTACAAAACATAAATTAGGAATAAAAAATTAATGAAGAGGAATTTAAAAATTATTTTTAAAAATATAAATATTATGCAGGTTGTAACGTAATATTCTGAAATGTAAATTATAAATTTAAGTGGGCTTTTTCATTTAAAGGTGGACACATTTACAAAAAATATTTTTTTAGTATTTTTTCTAATCATATTTAATTTAACATTTCGATATATGTTTTTATGGCATGTCTTGATATAATTAATATCTTGATATAATTAATATCTTGATATACTTGATACCATCTTTATTCTCTATCAAGTTTATAGACCATACTTATTCAGGAAATTAGCTTAGCAAATAAGGAATTTTTATACTGCTTAATGACTAACAGCTATTATTTATCAACCCACTCGCTTTATCATTCCGGAGACTGTCGTAATCACAATTTGAGATTTTTTACCGCTCGATCAAACAGTCCGATTATTTTTTAGAGTAAGAGCAACTTGTTTAGCTGAGAAATAGTGAATTTGAATATATATACTGTTTTTCGAAATTTATTTTTTAACCTCACAATTTTTCCACTGCAATTTAGTGTTAAATATGTTTATTTCATTTATTGATATAAAAACTCTATGTTATTAATCATCATTCCTTAGATTTTAATTAATTGATGATTAAATTATTTAGCATAAGAAGTAGTACTCTAAATGTTTCTCTTGGTTTAAAATTATTTCTACTACAATAGGAAAAAAAATTAGGTTATTTAATAATATAAGATTTTTACTTGATTTTATTCCGAAGGTATAGTATAAAAGAATACTTCACACAGATTTTTCGCAAGGAAAGCTAGAATGCAATTCGCATGCGCGAATGCAATCAAAATATAATATGCATAATGTATTAGCTAAGTATATAGAGCAACTTTTGTGAAAGTCTCAAAATCATAGCTTGAAAATTCTGAAAATTATCGTCGATAGAATAAGCTCGAAATCCGTTGTTCCCAAAAGGAAGCAAAAATATGAGGGGTTGTATCCAAATTTAGTAGTACGTGAAATATTGTGTACGCTATCTTGGCACTAATCAAGAGCTATTTGATACAACCCCTCATCAAGCAATAGCTACTAACTTTAATAAAGTCATATACTAAAAATGGAGTTTTTAGATGATATGCAGGTAATAATTTTTATATACAAATTAAACAATTATTCAAACAGAGTTGTTATTTTTAAAATCCGTCCTTCAGCTATACCATTCCACCGAAGAGTTTTGTTTATGGTGGACAAATGTTTTCTAAATTGGGTCCATACAGTTTTAATATTAATAAAACATTTATAGCATCAGTGGATAAACGGTTGCGTATATCATCTTTTAATGTATTCAACTGACTGAATCGAACCTACGACATGTACCCGTATTTCCTCCGCTCGTTTCAAACGCGGGTGAGTAGTATTGGAAATACCACTTGCGACAGGGCCAAAAAAAAACTAAACAGTAAACCAAACTTTTAAAATTAAACAAAATAAATGTTTAAAAAAAAGCTAGGCCTCAAATTTAAAGACCGGGCATAATTTTGTTGTCGTCAAATGCCAACATGCCAACATTAGTTGCATTTCACGACTAATGACCACTAATTTCGAACACTGATCACGTTCCTACTTTTTGTATTTAAACAAATATTTATAATCTTATGTAAACTTCCATTTAATACCTCTCTAATATCTCCATTTAGACACTGTTCGTAAAAATTTATTACTTTGAATTATGATTTTAACTTATCTTCTTTAAATATGAAATGTTTTAATAATCATAAACATTTTAATAGAATTTATTTTTGTAGCAGATTTCTTTTATTTATTTTTGTAGTAGATTTATTTTATTTATTTTTTTAGTAGAAATGATTTTTCGACTTTCTTTCAACACCCCTCTAATATCTCCATTTAGACACTGCTCGTAACAATTTATTACTTTGAATTAAAATGATTTTTCTTATCGTCATTAAGTATGAAATGTTTTAATAATCATAAACATTTTAGTAGAATATTTTTGCAAGCTGAATTTTTAAATGATTTTTTGAAAATATTTTCACATCATGGTAAATATATTAGTCATATAAAGTAAGAGAGCCTTGTAAAACTATTCGATAATTTTTATTATTATCATTATTTTCATTAAATTTTTATAAAAGAACGAAATTCAACAAAGTTTCTGAAAAAAATAGTTTTGCATGTTTTATTAAACAGTAGAACCATTCTAAGTCTTTGGATTACCTGAACTTCTCATTTAATTTCATGCTTTGATGAACATATTTACATCTACTGAAAGCACAACACCTAAATTAATATTATGCTTTCATTTTTTACTTTGCGTTAAAATAATGGTATGCTAAGAGAATCCAATATATTTTATTTAAGTAGTTTCAGTTCTAGAATCTCTGTTTCCCATAAAATCTCACATTAAATGGATGAAACACAAAAGGCTAAAATAATCTGATAATAAAAAAGGTTTTTTGTATACTAAATGAAAATGATTAAACTTTAATGTACAAAGCCTCATGTCTTAAGAATATTAAATTTATTACTGTTTGAAAATAAACATTTCTTTTTAACCTCTGTAATCCATTTTATGTGAAAATACTTTCAGAGGTTTATATTGCAGAATTTTTTTTTCTTTTCTTTTCGTTTATTTTTATTAAGGTAAATAAAATTATTTTTAACCGTTTGGCTCAAGCATTATTTTCATGAAAGTTTCTTTGAACTGAGATAGTTAAAATGGTAATCAATAATGCGTAAAAAAATTATTTGCATCATACATTAAGCATAGATCTATATGACATATTATTAAAAGTAAAATTTAGTCGAAAACCAATTTTAACCCATTAAGCGCCGCTATATATATTAAGCTATTTTTTAATGAAACAGTTGTTTTTTATTTATGAATAGAAAGTCTTTAAGGTATTTCTGAAGAAAAAAATTTAAAAAATTCGACTATTTAGGAAAAATAGCATGCTCCCAAAATGGGAGCAATGACGCCTAATGGGGGTAAATTTTTTCACAAATTTTACTTATGCCTCCGTGCATTTTTATTTGTTATTTCTCAGTTCTTTAGCTATAAAAGGGATAATATAATTCTGAAACTGATATTTTATGAAGAATCCACATAAATTAGTCCAACATCTACATTTATAATAAAAATAAAAAATAAAATTACCGATTCCATAAGCATTTTCACTATCCACCTCTTTATTTTTCTTCATTACATCATTTTTGTCCTACTATTTTACATGAAAATGATTCAAAAAATTTTATGCAGCATTATATTACATTTTTTCGTTTTCTGAAATTGGTTTTTTAACATTTTTTTTTTTTTTTTTTTTTTTTTGCATTTTGTTTAGTTTTTTCCATATTCCAATTTGAAGTTCGTCTGAACTTTCATCTAAAATATCAAGCCTGTGTTTAATACTTTGTCTTTTTTAAACACTAAATCAGATATTTCTTGATTGTCTCTTGATTTAGAATTTACAGAAAGTTCTACTCCACCAAATATAACATGGGATAAATTATCGCCTAAATTATTTTCTATTACATATGTAATAGAAAATAATTTATGCGACATACATATGAGGAAGATATCTTCCTCATATGCTACAATACTGCAATCCGGAATTTCCGGAACATCCGAAAAATCATCCAAATCTAAAAAATTGTTCAATCATCTTCCATGTAAAATTGTCAGAAAAAATGATGTAATGATGAAAAATAAAAAGATGGATAGTGAAAATGCTTATGGAACTGGTAATTTCAGTTTGTTTTTTATTATAAATGTAAAAGTTGGACTAATTTATATGAAATCTTCTGAAAATATTAGTTTCAGAATGATATAATACCTTCTATAGCTAATAAGTTGAAAAATAAATACCACAAATGCACGGAGGCATATGTACAAGTTTTCAAAAACCTTACCCCATTAGGCGCCATTGCTCCCATTTTGGGAACAACTTATTCTTTCGGTAATTGTGATTGATCTATTATACATATTGGTTCCAGATTGAAGTTGTTTAACATAATTTATCTTCTTTTCTATAAACATATTTTAACTAAAATATATAATTTCTATTATAAAGGTTTTTTTTAAATGTTTCTTTCGAATACTGCCAAAAAGCTATTTTTTGCCTTTTTTAACATATTTTAAAAAACAGAAATTTCTAATGAAACTTAACAAAAAAATTTCAGATGTCATCTAATATATTCAAAATGCAAATAACATGAACCTTTTAACAATTTATAAAATACGCACTTTAGAAAAAAATCTTAAAGCAATGTTCCCAAAATGGGAGCAATGGCATTTAATGGGTTTTAAAATACTGCTGTTTATCATTTAATCTTTGAACCTCATAGTTCATGTGAACGAGAGTGTTTAAACTTTAATTTAATCGAAAGTATATTTCATACCCAGTAATTAAATCTCCATAATTTACAACAATACTCTGTATTAAAACACACATAAACAACGCCTGCATTCAGCATTTAAATATATACAATTATTATAATACAGACATACATACAATAAATACAAAAATCCAACATGGAGTGAAAAATTAGCCAGAGCCAGGGACGCTGTCGACCCAGGTTCGATTCCTAACAACTCTGGTTAAACAATACTCTGGTTATACATCTGTTTCTCTGCTTTTCTTCTAACTCTTTAAACACGATTTACTAGTTTTTTATAACGCAACTTTTCATTAAATTTTATAAGAGACTGAAATTCAAAAAAGTTTGTGAAAAGAATTAGTTTTACATGTTTTATTACAAATTGCAACTAGGCAATGTTCTTTGATCTTCAAAAAACTTCTTTTCTAGTTTAATGCTTTAATGTGCATATTTACATGTACTGAAAACAAGAACTTCTAAATTAAAGTTATACTTTCATTTTTTTCATTTGCATTAAAATTGTGGGATGAGGAGAATCTAGGAGAATCTTATTAATTTATTTTAGTTGTTTCAACTCTAGGATATATTTTCCCACCAAAAAACATCAAATGTATGAAAGACAAAAGACTTGCATAATCTGATACTGAAAAGTTTTTTTTTCTTCTACTAAATAAAAATCCTTAAACTTTAACGTACAATACAACGGGTCTGCAAAATATTAAATTTAATACTATTCTCTTAAAAAGAATAATTTTTATTGCATATACTATAAACCATTTTATGAGGAAATCCTTTTTGTTTTCCGTTATTTATATGTAATTTTTTTCATTTCATTTCTTTTCGTTTTATTATTATTGTTTCCCTAAAAAGAAAGAAACTTTTTAATGCTTTTCAACTTTGTGTGAAAGAAAAATGATTTATGTCAAATATGAGGCCTGTATGTTTAAGACTCAAATTAAAAAGCAGTCAAAATCAATTTTAAAACACTGCTGTTTATCAATTAAGTTAACGGCTGCATTTTAATCTTGTATTTAACCGAAAATGTGTGCTAAAATGTATCTGAATGATTAATACCCAATTGTTTAAAAAAACGTTTTCTGGCTTACTTTCCGAAATGAATAAACAGGCGTGCTGCATTTTGAGAATTTATATGATGTGATGTTTATTATGACCTGCGCAGTAGCATAAAATGCTAGTCTCGTGTAGCTTGGAAATTATTTTTAAAGAAATATTATCTTTGTTCACTAATTATTTTGAAAATATGAGAATATCCTTTTTTTAGCGAAATAAAGACAGATACAAAACCAATATCAACAGGTTCACCCATTGAAAAGCTTTGTCTAAATGTAATACACACATACACTCTTATCGGTTGATAAGAGACGTTGATTAATTTGTACTATTTTGAAAAGCATTTTGAAAATGAAAAATATATATATATATTCATATATAGCGTAATAAAGACAGAGACCAAAACAATATCAACAGGTTGACTCATTGAAAAGATTTGCCTGAATATATACGCACATACACTGTTATCGGCTGATAACAGTATCGTAAAATAAACATGTTTTATTTTTCAAATCAATTATTGTGTGTAATGTGATGTTTTACTTAATTTTTGATAACTTCAAATCCAAAAATGTTATAAATTCAAAGTAGAAACTGTAATTTTTGATTAAACTTGTTTCTCGCTGAAGAAGTGTTTAGATATTATAATTTTAGAAACAAAAATTATATCCAATAACTACTCTAAGTAACTTTCCACCCCCTCCACATCATATAAATAGCATCCGATTATTTTTAAATGCTAAAATGTTTCGCAATTAACCAGAAAATTATCATCATCTGGGATTACGACTATTATGAATTAGTATCAAATACTGCTGTGACTATAACAACTGAAAATGCACTAAAAATGCATGAGATCCTCTATTTTACGGAGTTGATATAAATTGAATGCTGAATCAAAATATTTCGTAACTCTCAATGATTTAAGGTATACCCTGAAAAATAAAGTTGGCACGACAATTGACAGCACGTTTTGCTATGATGTTCTCCGCCTTTTCTTACAGTGTACCATTGAAAATGAACAATTAGAACGCGGAGCAGTTTCACAACCATTATGCTTCCTTACGGCTATCTGCAGTAAAATTCATAAAATTCACTACAGCTGCAATCGAATGTATACTTTAGATATTTAATAACTCCATTTGCTAATTTTTGACTTAATATTGCGCATAAATAAATATATATCTTAGCAATTTTGATTTCTTCAAAAATTCAGTTTAAAGATAAATATAATAAATAATTATACACAAAATATTTAATGTCTGCATGTGTTATAAAAATCTTTATCAATTTTTAAATTAAAATGATGTGTATAATACATACATTCTGTCCTTTGTTATGTATGAGAACTGTTACATTTACTATAATAAAACAGACAGATGGACTTGGAAGTCAAAAATAAAAAGGTACCTATGTGTAATACGACTAGCGCTGCTAATACTGCTACTTAAACCCTTGAGCTTTAGTTTCAACATTTACCAACAAATGACTCCACTACCTTGAAAAGGGCGCTAAAATTAAGTTACAGCCCGCGTGCCGAGCAGCAGTGGAAATCGTCTATGGAAGGGGTTTTCTGCATTTGCTTAGTCTCCAGGGAGGTTGTTGTTATTTCAATCTTGCTTTATTTTAAGCTTGCCGTCTTATCCGTGTGCGTAAATTCCGTGTAATTACTGAAATAGAAAAATATAATGCACTGTTAAATTTTTAATGTTCTTTACTGGTATACGATGACTTAAAAAAATTATGTTTCGTACATTAATTAAAAGAGTTTTCAAACGACTATCTGCTGAGAAAAAGCGCAGCTATGAACGAAGCATTTGTATACGCGGGTCTTGAACAACCATGACGTATTTATGCCATATTTATTGCAAATTCTTGCGGTCATTTAAATTTTTTTCACCGTTAAAATTTTTATCAACAGTTTGAAATGTTTCATTTGATTTTTTCGAATTCTTTTATTCGTTATTCAATTCATTTAAAATAAAAATAAAATTCTGTTAATTAAAAAATGACTTGTATCTTTGTGACGTCTTGGTGAATTCCTTATTTATTTATTTATTTATTTATTTATTGTATCTTTTGCTTAAGAGAAATAAAACTTAGTCAAACTGGATTTGTAGAGAAAGATATTAAAGTAGCCGAATTATCTTCACTAGCCATATTATTCTTTTAAAGAAAGTGCATTGTAAATTCTTATATTAAAGTGATAATCAAAAGTGAAAACAAATTCTTTACAAGACTTAAAAAGAAAAGAAATTTATAAACTTGTGTTTTTTCACTTTTTAAAACTATAACCATCACAATTTTTGTTTGAAATAACAGTATGCGTATTAACCTCAATTACCTTATTCCTTAGGATCTGTAAAGATATCTACTGATGGCAATGAGATTGCTGATAGTGCAGGCAACGGCAGCTATATAAGGACTCCTATGCATAGGATAACTTTTTTTCCACACAATAAAAATTTCTGTACTATCTTTAGAAGTGAACTGTTTATCAGTTGACGTTTGTCTAGCATCTTTCCTGAAAGGTTTTGGCGAAATGTGGATTTTGTTCTAGAGCCCTAATTCACTGCAACACCTGAACAATTGGCTCTCTGTTAGTGATATAGCCAGGATACATATCTCACACAAGATTGAACTAGTTTTTCAATCACAAAATGTTTATCTCTAGTGAATTCCTTCCTATGTGGATTTCCATGGTAATGCAATGACAGACAAACTAGCTAAAGAAGGATGTGTCACTCTCACCTTTTTCACTGTTCTTATTTGTGTAAAATATTTTTCTATTAGAGAAAATTTATGTTGGATAACATGTGCAACCCGTGATCAGTACAAAGGGAGAAGTCCCGGCAATGCTCTTTATTTTGTTTGTGATAGACGTTCTTAAACTCTCAACTTGTCATTAGATACCCCAAGAGCCTTTCTCTCAATGAGGATAGAATGGTCTTTTTAATGGTCCCTAGTGTAATGGCTAGCAGGTCTATGCAAAGCATACATTTAAGTGATAAATCCTTACTAGGGATGATCTCATTTCTGATCCCCGTCTTGAGACATGTTCAACTGTTAGTTCTTGATTTCGTCAAGAGCGGTATCATCGAAAAACTGTTGCAATCAGGATCAAGGAAAAAATTCGCAAATACCCCCCGAATACAATCCTTCGTGACATACAGACCAGTTTCTTTCGGGACGTCACACATAAAAAAAATATATATACTTTGATCAAAAATGGTAATGTTGGAATGCTCTTTCATTGAGGATCAAGAAAAAATATAGGAACTACTCTCCCGACTCCAATCCTTTACAAGATATGGGCCAGTTTCTTTCGTGACATCATACATAAAGAATAAAAAGAAACATAATTTCATTAAAAATGATTTCCCCGGAAATCTTTTGTAATAAAGACCGAAAAATACATAAGAACTACGCGTCCAAATTCAATCATTCACGAGATACGGATTAGTTTCTTTCGTAGCATCATAAGTAAAGAATAAAAATGAAATATATTTTAGTCAAAAATGGTATCATTAGAAACCTCTTACCATGAGGATAAAAAAAAGTATAGAAACTACTCCTTAGAATATAACCTTTCAGGTGACATTTTCTTCTGTAACATCATGCACAAAGAATCAAAAAGCAAAAAACCTCCATTAAAAGCTAGAGTCTTGTTTCAATCTTGTTAAATAGATGATCGTGGCAATTCTCCTACACGTGAAAATGTTGGAAACAAAAGTTGTTCCAGTGTTACATGTAGAAAAGTTAACTCATTCTTTCCGACATCACTCATGCTTGAAAAAAACACTTTGTTTGGATCCCGATTATGAAAATTTCTCCCAAATTAAAATAAAAGGCTTTTTGAGATTATTTTTGAATTAAATATATTATTTTGAAATAATCTGGGAATGTTTTACTATACGACTGTTACTATATGTATAAATATTCCATGGATACAATTCAGAACCTTTTGTAAAAATAATACAGTGTAATATTATATTTAACTTCACACATCATACTTTATTGCATTAAATAATCTAAAAACTTTTGTAACGACTTTCATTTATTGTGCATCTTTACTTTGTTGAATGGTTTAAGTTTGAAAATTTTTCGTGGCGTACTTTTATTCTATTCAAAGCAGTCGTCTAAGGAAAAAAAAAACAATAAAACCAAAGAGAAGTATTCAACCAGTTTCAAAGAATATAAAGACACTTTGGTTGAACAAAATAATAGTTTCTAAAAGGAGATATGATTAGTTAAAATGCTTTTGTCGGAAATGAGATAATCGCGTAAAATATTTTAAAACAAAATCTTTACTCTTTCACTTTAACTGAATTCACACATCATACTTCATGGCGTTTAATTTAATTTTAGACAAAGAATGGTATTTTTGGTTTCATGCAAATGCTAATGTAAAGTTTTATAATGTCTTCTTGCGCCGAATCCCGTGTGAATTCAGTTAAAGTGAAAGAGTAAAGATTTTGTTTTAAAATATTTTACGCGATTATCTCATTTCCGACAAAAGCATTTTAACTAATCATATCTCCTTTTAGAAACTATTATTTTGTTCAACCAAAGTGTCTTTATATTCTTTGAAACTGGTTGAATACTTCTCTTTGGTTTTATTGTTTTTTTTTTCCTTAGACGACTGCTTTGAATAGAATAAAAGTACGCCACGAAAAATTTTCAAACTTAAACCATTCAACAAAGTAAAGATGCACAATAAATGAAAGTCGTTACAAAAGTTTTTAGATTATTTAATGCAATAAAGTTACAATGTTTTTTAGCAAAATTTGAAACGAGATAGTTGTGGGAAAATATATTATTCAAAAACATACTGCTAAGTAATACGGAATTATTATTATTATTATTATTATTATTATTATTATTTTGCAGTATATGCAATTATTCGGATAAAGCAAAAAAAAAAAAAAAAAAAAAAAAAAAAAAAAAAAGCATTCGTAAAAGCTTAAAAACCAAAAATGTAATCCGAGTTCTGTTTTTTTTTTTGCTGATCTAATCCTGTTTGGATTCAGTTAAAGTGAAATTTCAATCAAGGCATTTTAAGCGTTAGAGATTATCTTACACTTAGTACTATCTGTCACTGCTCATATCTCCTTTTTAAAACTTTTATATCTACTCAACAAGAGAGTTTCTGTATGATCTGAAAATGGCTGAAATCGTCTATTCACTCACGTTTTATTACGTATTCCCTTTCTCTGGAAGTCGGATTTGGTTTCAATAACAGTAAACCAGGAAAAGCTTTCAAACTGAACATATTCTATGCAGTAGAAAGACGCAATAAATGAAACTTCTGACAAAAAAGCTTTGAATATTTAATTCACAAATATTTATTTCATGTAAAGTTTGAAAACGAAAAGTTTTGAAAAAAATGTGTATCTCAGGAAAATTTCTCAAAATAACTAAAATGTATAAAACAAAGAAAAACTTAAAAAAGACTAGTTGTACATATGATTATTGTTCAGAGCAGAAAAGCTATTTGAAATACTTCAAAGTATAAAGCAAAGTATGTATCATGCAGATGTTTTTCAAAATGTTATCCGTTTTTCCTTTATAAAATCCCATTTGATTTCAGTTAAAAAATGTAAACAAAATATTTTATTTTGAAATATTCAACATCTTTGAGATAGTGTTAGTTTTAAACTATCTTTTATTGATCATATATGTTATTGAACACTAACATATTTAATAAACCGAATACTTTTTATATGTTTTGAAAACTTCTAAATACGTCTGCTCACGTTTATCGGATATTTCCTTTCTCTGGGCGTCAGATTTCCATTGCATATCAAGAAACGCCTTAAATTAAAAATATTATACACAGCAAAGAGGTAAAAAATGAACTTTCTTACAATTGTTTTTTGATTTTTTAATACGCAAGAAAGTTACATTTTTTTAGTAAAATTTGTAAAAAGATAATTGTGAAAAAAGATGTGTATTGAGGGATATGTCCTCAAAAGAATGCCGCTAAATAAAACGGATTTTTTTTTTTTGCTAAATAAATTATTACTATTGAGAAATGCAAAGGCAATCTTTATAAATAAATCTTAAAAAAAAAAAATGTTTGAATCAAGTTCTTTAATTTATCTTTCATTTAATTCCGTTTGAATTTAATTAAAGTGGAAACGAAAGAATTTTCCTTTACAGTGTTCTACGTGTATGAGATTATCTCACACTTAAAGCATATTTCATTGATCGTATCTCTTTTTCATTAATTTGACTCAATCAGCAAGTTTTATGTTCTAAAAACGACTAAAAATGTTGACTGAAATGACTGCACCCATTTTATTGAATAGTACTTTTTACTGAAAGTCTGATTTCTATCCAATAATAAAACACTAAGAAAATACTTCCAAACTGCAAATATTTTACACAGCAGAAAAGCCCAATAACGTTTTACAATTTTTTAAAAATATTTAATATTTGAAAGTTATTATTTCTGTAAAGTTTCGAAACAGATAAAGGAAACTGTCCTAAAATGACATATTCTAAGGAAAAAATACTTACATTCATGCAATTTTTTTTTTCTGATAAACTTTATTTTTCACAAACTAACTTTGCGAATTACACAAAATCTAGTGGTCCCTTTTAAAAACTAACAAATAAAGTTACAACCTCATAATAACGATTTATATAAAATGCTGCACTATGTCCTTTTATCTACAGTGTTGTCCTAAAACGACACACCCATAAGTTGATATTAATTTTATTTGCATGCATCACAAATAATTTTTTGCACACCAAGAAACACCGGCACATTCACAGGGTTCGTACGGATCAGGGAATTTTCCAGGAGATATACCAGTATTTTTGTTATAAAAAAAGAAATCTAGGTTAAACTTGCGAAACTTCGCCTTCTTTTAAGCAGAGATTTTCTTTAAGAAAATACTGGTACGGAAGAATTTCCTGGTCGCAAAATTCCAGGAGGCGTAAGAAACCTGCATTCACTATGTGCCCACTTTGAATTCTTAACGCATTTTATCCACTTGTCCTTCTATTTTGAGTGACTGAATAAATAATTGCAATAAAGGCAGGCTTCATCATCATCATCATTGGCAGAAATATCTACACTGTAAAAAATGACCAATGTTTCTTATTTTATGAAAATATACTATAACTACGAACGAAAATATAATATAATCTTCTGAGTTATCCGAAATTCCGAATAGCGTGTTCCATTGTCTTTTGAATCCCCAGAAACCAATACATTTCCAAAATTTAAAGAATTATTTATAAAAACAAAGTACTTTTCCCTGCCCATATTTTTCAGAAACGTTTCCAAAGGGTTTTTATAGAGCATTAATTAGAGTCCTCAGCCTGGAATACCTGTTTTTCGAATGTCATCAATTCTCAAGTAAACGTTTTCAGCCATATAAGTTAATTTTTACATGAAAGAGTACAGAAATAATCTTAATTTTAATGCTATTGTTAACGCTGTTAATTTTGCATGTTTGTCTGTTAAACATATTTTTTGAGCATGAAAATGTTTACTTGAGAATTGATAGCATTCGAAAAGCAGGTATTCCAGGCTGAGGACACTCATTAATACACATTAAAAAACCCTTCGGAAACGTTTCTGAAAAATACGGACAGCGAAAAATACTTTGTTTTTATAAATAATTCTTTATATTTGGGAGATGTATTGGTTTCTGGGGATTCAAAAGACATTGGAACACGCTATTCGGAATTTCGGATAACTCAGAAGATTATATTATATTTTCGTTCGTGGTTATAGTATATTTTCATAAAATAAGAAACATTGCCCATTTTTTACAGTGTAATTTGTCGTCATCATTAGATGTAACAAAGCAAAATTTCTTCTTAGCCCGTACAGCTGCTCGTCTTGAGGGTGGATTATGTTTCTCACCAAGTTTTGCTTTCGCTTCAGCAATGTTAGGACAGCTAGTAAGAATTTTTCACCTTCATGCTTCCTCTTTTTAGAGGATGATCTAAGGTGACATTGAAAATGTGAAAATGACAGATTAGGTTTAGATAGGATGTTATCTGTAGAACTTGTGTTGCTGTCGTTGCTGATCGGGGAAGATGTCTGGCGGCATGTCATTTTACCTACAATCATCATATTTTATATACAGAAGCATTATTCGAGAACAAATGCATTTATCCAAGTACTCATTTTATATTTCTGATATATAATCACTAAAATGAAACAGTCGTGAAATAGCATCACAAAACAGTTCCAAGGAATTTCGGAATAAGGTCCAAAAAGTTTATTTGTAAACAATGAAAAATACAAACTTGAAACCTTCCCCATTTAAGGCTTTTGGTTGCCGATCGATTCCTGAATATAACTGTGTATTGGTAAGTGCTGATCTCTAGCAACAATATTAAGAAATATAAGTTACACGACATACTTTATTTAAGTATGTCATTTTGAGAGAGTTTCTTCTCGTTAATAGAAAAAGATATGTATTTCAGCAGAACTCTTGAAGAAAGCCCAGATAAAAAACACAAAAACTTCCTTGTACTGTGATTATTGTTCTGAGGATAAAAGCTTTGTAAATAGCTTTAAAAAACAGTAAAATAAATGTAATATTCAGTTGTTTTATGACGTTTAATTTGGTAAAATAGCGTTCGATTTCAGTTAAAAAAGAAAAAAGAATTTCGTTTTAAAACATTTCACGCGTTGGAGATTACCTAAGACTTAAAGAATATTTCACTGCTCACATTTCTTTTTGAACACTTTGATATTTATTCAACCGAAGACTTTCTGTCTTTTTTAAAATAGGCTAAATACGTCTGCTCTTGTTTTATCGGAAATTCGCTTTCTCTGGAAGCGCGATTTTGATTGAATAAAAGTATGCCAGGAAAATAATTTAAAATAAAATATTCTACACAGCAGAGAAGCAAATAAATTAAACTTCTTACAAATTTTTTTTTAATGTTTAATATGCAAAAGAGTTACAACTTGTTTTTAGTCGAGTTTCAAAACAAGTACTAGTGTAAAACATGCGTATTTCAGGAAACTTGCGTGACAGAATGCCGTTAAATAATACATCAGTTTTAAAATATCTGTAGCATATATGATAATTATAGAGAAATACAAATGTTTTTTCTAAATCTTAAAAAAAAAATGAAAGTAAGAACCAAATGTGTAAAATATGTTCTTCCGTTTTGCTTTTATCTAATTCCGTTTCAGCTAAAGTAGAAACGAATGGATTCCCTTTACAATTATTCTACGCGCTTGAGATTATCTCAAACTTAGCCCTTTCAGGGACAAAATAGTTATGTTTCTAAAATGTGAAAATGATTTAATTTCAGCAGAATTTCCGAACAAATTTACTTGGAAGTAAATAAATGCTTCATTACTTAATTTATAAAAATAAAATTTTATTAAAAAATTTTTGCTGCTGTTTGGCTGTTTGGAATTAAAATTAAGTCTTATAAGTAATATACCACGGCTCTTCAAAGTGTTAAACACTGTAAAAAAAAAAAAAAAAAAAAAAAAAAAAAAAAAAAAGGTTTTTTAATTTCGGAAAGTAATAATATAACCACAAACTAAAATATACAATATGCTCTTCCGAATTACTAACGATTTCAAAAGGCGTTCTTTAAATTACGAAAACCAGGTTATTTTCGAGATTTAACCCATTCGGGACCATGGGTGCATATATGCACCTTCAAAAAGAGCATACAGAATTTGTTTTAGGCACCAGTAAAAAAAGTAATACATGCTTTCTCTAATTAGAGCATTTTTGTAATAGTTTAAGTAAAGGTAGCTTTTTTTGAAAAAGTGGTGCAAACCGAATAAAATTTCTGTAAAAACCACCGGTCCCGAAGGAGTTAAAGAATCATTTATAAAAACAAAGTTTCTTTTGCTGCACCCGATTTTGGCAAACGTTTCCGAGTAATTTTAATAGTGTAATAATTAGCTTTCTGAACCCGTAATATAGTTTTTTTTTTTTATGCTATCATTCTCAAGTAGACATTTTTATGGTCAACTAGCATGTTTTACAAACACAATAAATCAAAAACATGTACATTAACATTATTATTTAATTACTCTTATCTTATAGGTATAAATTCAATTACGCAGCTGAAAATGTTTAATCGAGAATTAATAGCTTCCCAAAAAAGGTTTGATAAAACTGATTAATGTACTATAAAATCTTCTCGGATATCTTTAATAATTATATTTTTATAAATGATTCTTTACATCTCGACAATATTGGGTTGTTCGGAATGTTCTTTCCGTTTGGAAAAGTTGGTTCGTATCGGAAAATTCTATCATTTAATTATTAGACATTAATTCCAATAACTAATAATTGACAAGCAGAATTTTCCGGTACGAATTGGTTTTCTCAAGCGGAAGGAACTTTCCGAACAACCCAATATATATGTTTTTGAGGTTTCTAAAGATAAAGAATGCATTTCGGAATCATGGGTAACTCGAAAGACGTCACTGCATATTTTCATTCGTGGTTTTTTATATTTTCGTAGATGAAGAAACATTTGTCTTTTTTCACTGTGAATCATATTTCATTTATCATAACTTTTTAACAACCCTTTCATAGTTATTCAACCGAAGATATTCTGTACGTCCTGAAAATGACTAAAATGACTACACAGATTTTAATGGTGGTTCTGTTCTGTGGAAGTTTGATTTTTATTCAATAATAATACGCAAGGAAAAGCTTTTAAACTGGAAACATTTTACACAGCAGAGATTCGCGAAAAATTCAACTTCTTAGAAAAAGTTTTTTTTTTAAAGCTTAATATTCTAAAAGTTGTATTTTATGTAAAGTTTTAAAACAGATAGTTGTGAAAAAGTATGTGTATTTCAGCAGAACTCATCGAGAGATCAGCTAAAAAATACAAAAGCTTTACGTAAAACTTACCGTACATATGATTATTGTTCAGAGCATAAAATCTTTTGAAAATACATATAAAAAATAATAAAGAAATATATAGAATATAAAATAAAAAATATTTATATAATATATATAAAAAATACATAAAAAAATAAAGGAATGTATTTGTAATAAAGGAATGAGTTAACATTCAAATGCTTGAGTAAAGATTTTATACTGTTTTATTTGATAAAATACCGTTTGATTTCAGTTAAAGTGAAAACAGGATCTCGTTTTAAGACATTTCACGCATTTAAGATTATCTAAGGCTTAAAGCATATTTCACTGATCACATCTGTCTTTGAACACTTTGATATTTACTCAGCCAAAGACTTTCTTTTGGTTCTAAAAATGGTTAACTGCTCACGTCTTTTAGGGGGTTTTCTTTCTCTGGGGGGGGGGGGCGATTATATTTCAATAAAAGCACAGTAGGAAAAGATTTCAAACTGAAAATATTCTACACAGCTTAGAGACAAATAAATGAAACTTCTTGCAAAAAACTTTTGATTTTTTTTTAAACTAAAGAAAGTTTCAATGTGTTTTTATTAATTTTTTAAAAGAGATAGTTTTGAAAAATATACATTTTTCAGGAAGATTCCTTAAAAGGATATCACTATATTACAAAGAAGCTTTAAAATTCCTTCCAGTACGCATGATTATTATTCAAAAGAACAAGAGCTTTTATGCATGTTTTTAAAAATAAGGTGAGAAGCAAACATGTGAATCATGTTTCATTTTTTCTTTCATCTAAATCCCTTTGAATTCAGTTAAAGTGGAAGCGAAAGGATTTTGCTTTAGAATATTCTACTCGTTTAAGATTATCTCAGACTTTAAGCATTTCTCTTTTATCATATATCTTTTTTTAAAAATTTGATATTTACCCAACCAAAGACTTTCTATATTTTCTGCAAATGGACGAACACGTCTGTTCACGTTTTATCGGATATTTCCTGTCTGATTTCTGTGATTTGGATTCAATAAAGTTACACCATGAAGAGATTTCATATTGGAAACATTTTACAAAGAACAAAGGCGGAATAAAAGAAACTCCATCCGAAAAGTTTTTAAATGTATAATACACAGTAAAAAAAAAAAAGAAAAAGAAAAAAGAAAAAAAACTCTTGTTTTCGCAAGAAGGTTTACGACAAAAACGTACCTTTTCCGTATAACACATCATTCCGAAAAAAATTATTTTATCTTCTAAAACCGCAAAAATCAAAACATCTCCGACCATTAAAAAAGCATTTCTGAAACACAGTTCCTTTTGCTGCTCGTAATTTGTTGCTTTTATAGTATCACACCAGTTTATTCAATAGTTTAATGACGATCAAAATGTTGCAGTGAATGCGTTTCGGAATAATGTGTAACCAAGGCATCACTAGATACCGGTCTTGCTCGTTCATTCACATGACGTCACAAACAGTGGCTGACAGCGACCAGCGATTGGTACAAAGTGACACGCCCCTCGTTTTGTGCCAATCGCTGTATGTCTTTCGTCGCGGCCAGCCACCATTTGTGACGTCATGATAATAAATGAGCAATCCCGATATCTAGTGCACGCCTGGTGCAACTCTGTGTGTCGCGGTTAATGTAAGTTTTCGTTCGTGGCTGTATTATATTTTCCTAAATTAAGAAATGTTTGTTTTTCTTTAGAGCGCATAAAAGCTGGGGGAAGTGGATTTTGAAGTGATGGGAGAAGTGTAACTTCGGTAGTTACACTTCTCCCATCACTTCAAAATCCACTTTTTATTCACATCAATATAGGGTAATAGCAATAAAATCAGTAAGTGGTACTTGAGATTTTGAAAATTTTTTTAACATAATTTTCATTCAGCAGGAAAAGGAAAATATTGTTCTCAATTTCTTTTTCTCAATATGTATTTCTGTAAAAATCACAAAACGATTCTTGCTAAAATCTTTTTCCAATGAGCAGTAAACTGATACAATATTTGTTTATTACATACTGTTTTTAAACCAAGTTACAAAAACTAACAACGAAAGAGTGATTTTATTTTCTATTACAACGTTCTTTTTAATGATAAGTCGAAAAGTGCTTATAAAATAACACTTATTATAATTTTTAATATAAATTTTTGGCTTGAAAATTAATGTTCAAATATAATTTTTTTTATAATAATTAAAAAACTTAACTGTTTTGTGTTTTTTTAAATCATTTAAATAAACCAATTGTTTTATTTTCCAGTCTTCTTATACTGCAGTTAAACTTAACTTCAAAATGACACCCTTATGTATGGATAAGTCGCTTACATGTATCCTGGATGCAAAGTTGCACCGCAACTATAAAATCTATAAAAGATCTTACATTGTTTCATACTGCTCTCTTTATAATATCTAGTTTGTATTGAGTTTCTAGTATTAAATCAAGCTGCTACCTGTCCCACCAGGGTTGGTAGAGTTGCGAGAATAATAGATTATAAGTAAGAAAATCACAAACTGAACCTATAAAAATAGATTTCAATGGATCCAAAATTATATTCCGCACAAATAATCACCAGGAAGCTATCATAAGAGAGTCTCTAGAAATAATATCTAAAAAAGAAATAGTCTGTAACGATGTATTATCATATGATATCCACGCAGTCTGGAATGAATTCATACGTCATTGATTACCTTTCCCATCCCACCTTATATTCCAAACCCTTGAAGTAAAGTAGTTTATTCCGGGCAAGCAAGAAAACGCGGAGAGACAACAACTCAACTCAACAATTAGTTTTTCACTGATGATGACCAAGTAGTTCGGTGGAAAACATTTTGAATTTTTAAAAGGACTGTAATATGCTTTTAAATGTTTTATGAATGTTTTTACACACCTTCAAGCAATATATTTACATTAAGTTGCATCTTTATGAATTTTAGTAAAAAAAAATTTTCAAGACAGGCTTTTAATATAATGTACTAAAAAAGAAACAAGTTGGAAATTGTACGTCAAACGTTACAAACGAGGTGCGTTCGTACGCACGTTTTAGAATTAAATTCATGATATCCCGTGCGTAGAACGGGTTAAACAGCTAGTTAAGTATATATTTTATGACACTGTTCATACAAATATCTTAACTAGTTATATAAATATTCAGATATATATGTATCAGCTAGTTATATAAATATTCAGATCTTGATGATTTTTAATTCTGTGAAATGAATTATATCGTCTGCAGATTAATTTCTGTCATAAAATAAGTATCTCGGTCGCTTGACGATTAAACTTCGGAAGCTCCTATAACAAAAAAGCACCGATTTAAAAAAAAAAATTCAAATTTCTTAATAAATATTTTTATTAATATCTCCTAAAGTTTTGATTCGATTTTAATAAAATTTGAAATGTCTCGACAAAATTCTGCAAAGATAATATATTTTAAATTGCAAACCATTTGGTTGGGTAGTTTTTGCGTTGTTATATGCGGACAGACAGACAGACGGACGGACAGACAGACGGACAGACAGACAGACAGACGGACGGACAGACGGACGGACCAAACGACGACTATAGGTGCTACGTATTTATATTATTACGAACGTACCTAAAAACCCAATTCTTGATGATCTCACATCAACGGAATGGAACTGAAAGATGGCTCATTTACAAATTATGCCACGGTTCACTGGAAGAGCATCAGCTTATTTCTGAAGCAATCAATGACATTTACATGGTTTCATACGGAATGACATTTACGTATGCTTACGGACAAATGTTATTGCCCCTGAGGTGTGGCTGAAGCATATTCCATTTTTCTTTCTTTTACATAATATTGTATTGTCACCAGAAATACGTCACAATAGCAAAAGTAGGTATGGTGTAGCACAGGTAGAGTGTTGAATTTGGATTGCACAATTTGAACCGAATGGACACACAAGCCAAATTAAATAAAACCTTGTTATAAAGGAGATTATCCATTTTTAGCAATACTTCTAGGATTCCATTAATGTTATTGCTACTAATTTCCTAATTTTTATAAATCTTTGTGATTTTTCAAAGCTGATGTTGAAAAATGGGGAGCTCACAACTGCATATTTGTTTAGTTCTTTTTTGTAAATTAGTTCAATTCTGCAGCGAGATAATTTACAATACAAATTAAAATTCCGGAAAGTTACATTGTTATTCTAAATTTCTCTTTAAAATTTATTTCTGAAATGCATTACCATATACAATTTATTTGCTGAATACCCAATTTCTTTAAATCTATGCTAAATTTTACTCTTCAGGGTTTTCCTTCTTTTCTTTTGACAATATATAAATATCATTTATCAGCTCCAAATTTATATTTTGCTTTTCTACAGAAAATAAAGCGCTGCTGTCTTTGCAACGTGTTTCACGTAATCTTTATTTCCTTTCCCATTCAACGCACGAAATCCAGGAAATATAAGAATAATCTCACTTTTCGCACTCCTGCACAAATCCAGTGTATCAGAATGTAAGACACCGAAAGTAAATCCTCTGTTCTGTAAAATATGAATAATTTGAAAAATAATAAAACGTCAGCTTTTATGTAAGCTGTACATAAGCTTCTTTTCTGTAGAAAGTAAAAAAGTAAAATGTTTGAATTTAGAGAGATATATGCTGTATCAGTAAATCAAGAAATGTGTTTCTAATTTTAAAATAAATTTAGTGCTCTCGGTACCTTTCATTTGGCTGAAAATTAAAACATATCGAATTTTCAATTTTTGTTTAAATAGTTTTAGAATTTCTAGTATATACTGATAAAGTTTCGAAACTATATAAGAACTACAATTATACTAAAAAGGGATTTTAGTCATGACTCTTTAATTGCTTAAAATCTTAAAAAATTAATTTTTTTCAATGTGTGATTTTCAGTATATAAGTACGTTAAAAAAGCTAAAACTTCAATATATATTACGGAATAGAAGTAATATTTTTAAATGGTTCTTTAGTCTTAGTTAATATTGTCACCAGAAATACGTCACAATAGCAAAAAGTAGGTCTGTTGTAGCACAGGGAGAGTGTTGAATTTGGATTGCACGATTTGAACCGTATGGATACACAAGCCAAATTAAATAAAAGCGTGTTTTAACCCTTTCAGGGGCAAAATACTTTCAGTAATAAAATGTTGAAATAAATGACTGGCACCGGAATTTACAAAAAAAATTATTTTGTAATAAGAAAAAGGCTATATTTCACATACATATTAAATGGAAAAGATTTTAGCCAAATTCTGGTGTCACTGTGGCGTTTGGAAATTAAAATTAAGTGGTTACATAAACATACCACTGCCCCTGAAAGGGATAAAGAAGATTATCCATTTTTAGCAATAGTCTAGGTTTCATAAAATGAAGAGTCGGATTTGAAATAACATAAAACATTTATTTATTAAAAAAGATCCAATTTTAACATTATTCTTGAATGTACTATGCCATTTTGTTTCTCAAACTAATCAGATTTTTAGTCTGATTTTTAATATTGTAGACAAGATCTCTATTAACAGTATAAAAAACTACTAAAGAAAATTCATATCTATAGGAGAAGAATGATTTTAAAAAATCTTTCATTTCATTAAATCTCTTACTTTTCAAATTAGAATAAATTAGAAATTAGAAATTTAATTTTTCAATCAATTTTTTCTAATTTATTGATAAAAACATTTTTCTTCTTAAACTTATTTACATTGGGTTGTCTGGAAACTTCGTGTCGTTTGGGAAAATTAATTCGTACCGGAAAATTCTGCCCATTAATTATTAGACATTAGCTATCGGAATCAATCTCTACTAATTAAATGATAGAATTTTACGGTACGAATTAATTTTCCCAAACGGCACGAATTTTCCGTACAAACCAATAGTACAGGGTGATTTTTTTTTAAGTTGTGAAACTAAAACCCTAGAACAAAAGAACCACTGATCCAAATGAGCTGGAATTTCATCAGTATGCTCCGAAAGCAATGGGAATTTTTTAACACACGCACAGTGGCGGTAAAAACGTGAAGCACGCACACCTCGTGTTCATTATTCTACGGATATCGTCGCAATGAGTGTGCTATTGACGGACCGTGCGTTGTTAGTGAAACTGCATTATCAGAATAACGACAGCGCAGCAATTGTTCTTAGGAGATTTAGGACACTTAAGAATTTAAAAATAGTCCAATGATGACAGAAGGTTTATGGAAGATGGTTTCTCAAAGTACTGTCCATTGTTCCCCGCCCCCCACTGACGACATTCTTTGTTTCTTTTAACTTACAGCGCCATCTGTCGATGCAATTTTAAGTTTTTTTTTAACAACGCCTAACAAATTCCCATTGTCTTAGGAAAATACTGGTGAAATTTCAGGTCATATGGATCAGTGGTTCTTTTGTTATAGGGTTTTACTTTCACAACTTTAAAAAAAAATCACCCTGTATAAGAAAATAATATTACGAAAGACTTAAATAAAAATTGCTCAAAGAGTACCCTTAAAAAAGAAATCATTCTCCACCGCTGATTTACAATGTAGGATGTATTCTTAATGTCATCTTACAATTATTTGATGAAGACTAACTTTGTTAGAAGCAACTCATTATCAAGATATAATCAAACTGAACAAATAAGTACACCTAATGCAACATATATGCAGAATGGTCAAGTGATGCGTTTAAAATTTTAGGTGTTATAGTTATTAAATTGTATTGCAATGCAAATTATTTAATTACAACTTTTCAATTTCATATTTTTAACAACACTATGTCAAATATTTCAGTAGACTACGCTATGGATTTCATAGAAAAGATGACTCTAACCGATATTTTTAATTTCTTTTGATTTATTGAAATGTGTCATTTCGATTTTATGTGGTATTTATCCATGCATAAAAAAGAGGAAAATCGTGTGACAAGAACAGATTATGAAAAACTTTCCCAAAAATTCAGAATTGTGTAACAAAACTTCACCGTTTATAAAGGTTAAAAATAATATATAAGCAAACTATTTTGAAAACGCATGCAATATTTAAAAACCCAATTCCAGCATTTACTAACGATAGTCAGAAAAGTTTTCGAATTATTTTGTAAAGCCCTGTATATGATATACAGATTTGTATATATACTACAAAGTATAATCAAATTTAGTTAAATTAGGAAACGCATAACATAATTGTAAATTCTCCGTCAGCAATTTCCGTCAATAAAAAAAAATAGTCGAGTTCTTTTGCGCAGCCCTGTATATGATCTATAGAATTTATACACGAAAAGTGATATTTAAAAAATTAGTTACATTTAAAAACACATAACTAGTAAACGCGCTTCCAGTATTTATCGGTCATATATAGTAATGTAACCGAATTTTTTTGTATGTCCCTGTGCTATGCACACCATATTCTACAGTAAGCATCTTGTTGTGCACGTCCGTGCTATACATCAGTTTCAATAGTTTTGTTTTAAATAGTGTAATATCATTAAAATACATTGCAAACTATTTTTCCCGGTAGAACATAATTTAACGGAATTCTTTACCGTGTCCCTGTAAACGAACTATAATTATTACACACTGCATTTTCACTGCCGAACATACCATAGTAAACCTCAATAAGAAATATCATTTACATGGCAATCCGTGTATATTTAGATGAGCCAGACCCCGGACAGACATACAGATGGCCTTAGAAACCGAAGTCAAAAATATTTTCCAACTATATTTGAAAGGGTTACTATAAAAAATCATACAGGAGATAGGATAGGCACGTGTAGTTGATCAATTAAGATAATTTTCTGTTCCCAGAGATCCTTTTGTCTGTCCTTCTAATCATAAACTTATGTTCAATAGTTATTTTCGTCTTTTTTATGAAGAGTAAAAGTATGCATAACACATGCTTCTACGCTCTGTCGTTAACTCGATATTCTGTTCAAGGTGTAAAAACCAGCTTTATCGTAGTTGATTACTCACTTCTTTTAATTAATAAACCATGCTACAGATTTTGATCCTACTTCTCAAGTAGAGTATAACTACTACAAAGTAGTATTCAAGTAGTGTGTAACTACTACGAATAAACCAGTAAAAACCGTACGCACGAATCATTGCTGGATTGGATATAATATGAACTGAACAACTACTGAAAGACGATCGAAAACTAGTGCAGTCACCCTGTATAAAAGAGAACGAAAAATCATACACCAGGCATCGATTATAAAACATTTTCCATCACTAACAGAATATTGTAAAGAAATTTCATTTTCTCATCTAATAAAGTGAGGTATTTAAACATCACATAACGCATGAACGTCCACTTCAGGAATATTTTCCTCTATGATATATAGAATTTATGTACACCACGTAAAGCACTAACAATTAGGTACGTTTAAAAATGCATGCCACTGCTGATAATGAACTTTAAGCAATTAACTTTCAGCAATTATCGTTCTTAGACGGTCCTGTATAGAATTATTCTGTGTGTCTCTGTATATGAATGATAAATGCAGAGCACTCCATAATCTATAGAACACATGTTGTAGTGCGCTTCAAAGAGTCACACCAGTTTCATTATATTTAAAATACTGTAATATCATTTAAATGCACTGCAAACGATTTTTGCCTGTAGATCATAATGTACCGGATTTTTTTGTGTGACCTTTTAATCGAACTATAAATGCAACTTATTCTATACTGCACAGAAATAATTCTGTAGTTCACCTCAGTAATTCATATCAATTTCATTCTGTTCGACAGATCGTAAAATCGTTAAAATACAAAATTGATTTTCTCCATAGCCCAGAATGTAACGAAAATAGTTTGCGTGTATTTGTAAGCGAAATATAAATGCAATAGCAAACATTCCATACTAAACTTTAATAACATATAGACATTACACGAAAATCAGGGTGTATTTACAAGAGTTAGAGTACCAACAGAACATGAGACGGCCAGACAGACAAACCGAAGTCATAAACACTTTTCAACTATGATGGAAAGTATTAAAAAGACAAAAAGAGAGTGAAGAAAAAAAAAGATGCTCACAATAAAAGTATTTCCTATATCAACAGTTTTCCACAGATTTCAATTAGAAAAAACAAGGTTAAACAAACATAAACACTTTTCAACTATGATGGAAAGTATTAAAAAGACAAAAAGAGAGTGAAGAAAAAAGAAGATGCTCACAATAAAAGTATTTCCTATATCAACAGTTTTCCACAGATTTCAATTGGAAAAAACAAGGTTAATAATAATAAAATCATAAAGATTTTTTCTGCGAATTTTCTTTTTAATTTAAATTATTCAACGCAATATTTACCAAACATTTAAATTATTTCCAGTAGTATTAATCCTTTTTTCTTTTAATGTTTACCTTTCTTTTTAGTAATAAATGAATATTACTAACTAAAATGATAAATAGCTCAACTTTTTCCTTTCCATTAAAGTAAGTAAAACGTTCAGTTATCGCTCTCCTTAATTTAGAAACTGTAAATTCGGAAAATACAAGAATAATCATACTTGTTGATTGTCTTCTCTGTACATTGTCATTAATACAGAATGTTTGTGGACCTTACAAAATATCGGAGCTGATAGTAACCATTATGGTGAGCAATTTTTGTATAGGAAACCAGAGTTGCAGTCCGTTTATTCGGTGAAAAATACAGGGTGTTTCACTCCAAGATGAAACCGGATGTTCGTAGATAATTTTTAAAAAAATGAAGATAGTTCTGCAAAATTTTCAAAACGTTTTTGTATTTAATGTGATGCCATCCCGAGAAGTATTATTAAGGACGAATATTTTAGTCTAAACAACAACGAACTAGACACTTCGGTTTCAAAATGTAGCTGACAATACGTACGGTATCCCTTACCAATTTACTATACATTTTTCTCATTTCTTGATGTCATCATATTTCACAAGAAGAAAATTTAGTTTTTCGAAAATTTCGGCAAAATAGTATCTTTATTCCTGTTAAAGAATACTTGACAATACTCAAGTGCAATTTTAAAAGTTCTTTATTTAAATTAGCTACAAGATACTTTTTAAAAATTGCGATAAAACGGATAATTTTATCGTAAAACTTGTTTCTCTTAAATTATGATCAAAATTAAGATATACATTCATTTCATTTAAAAAAAAAAGAGAATTTTAATACATAATTTTTATTAAATTTTATTTTTAAGTTTTCATGTATGTTATTAAAACACAAGAAAACATTTATTTAAAATAACTTTTAAACTAATGTAAATTGTTAATGACTGACTCCAAATCAGATTTTAAAAATCCGAAAATCGGAAAATCAAAAACCTTCCTTAAAAAAAAAAAAAAAACTTAAAAATTTTCTTTCCTGAAAAGAATTAGTTAAAAAATATCTAATATCCAGTTATTGACAATATTAATAAAGATTTGTAACGGTATTAACAATCATAATACCGATCGATAGTTGGAAAATTAACGATAAATAAGTACTTTCAAAATCTCCATGAACCAGCATTTATTAAAACAATCAAAGGAAGTGTAATGAATGTAATAAAAAATTACTGTTAGATCTTACTAACGTGTAAAAGAAATAAATATACATGATATCCCAAAAAGTGTGAAAATCGCTTTATTTTTAAACCTGTTGGGGATAAGTAAACAATGTAAATCTTTAAAACTGTTCAAAGAGTTAGGAAATTCTTCATTCTATTAGTTTTCAAAAAGTTGCATTTTTTAATTAATTTTATTACGGGTTCTCTCTTCTTATGCGAAAACACCCGCTCGCTAATATTAATCATATAGGACAGCTATTTTGCAACATTTCGTTTGAATTTGAATATTTTTAAACGATTTATTTTGCATTGGATAGCTGAGATCGACCTATACAATGCCTCGTTTTTACTTTTTTGATTTCCTTTGCATATTTTTTAACAGTATGCTTTCACTTTCGAAACCGACCACTTTTAAAAGTAAAAGTGTCTTCGTAAAAACATTCCGAAAAGAAAATCGAAAAAGTAAAAGGAGGGCGCTGTAGAGGTCAACCTCAGCTATCCAATGCAAAAAAAAACCTTTTAAAAATATTGAAATGCAAACGTGGCATTATTTAAAACTAATAATTTCGTAAAAAATACTCACAGTAAAGATTTCAATTCTTAATAATAAATTTTATATGTCTACCTTTATTTCTTTTGCATTTTTTATCATTAGAATATTTGTAATAAGTTTAACGACAAAGTTACAACGACAAATAAACTTTGAATATGTTATAATACATAATTTTGTACAGCAATTTACAAAGTAAAATAGAATTATTTGACTTACACTATATGGCCATAAATCACCGGACATTTTCGGTTTTACACGTTTTGTAGAGTATGTAGAGTAAATGTATCTTCTGAAACTTCGTGAATGTCAAAAACAATTTAGATCTCTTTTTTTTCAGCGAAAGTTTAGTCTAGAAATGAGACGAGCTCAGCCCGAGCCCGAACGCGAACATATGACAAAGGTTCGGGATCAATTTTTATTCCAGTCTTCGGGATCGAGCTCAAAATGAAAATTTTATTTATTCACAAATTGAAAAGTGAAACCTTGCTATTTAAGAAACAAGATTTTAGCCACGTTTTTGTAACGTGTTTAACAATCCTTTATAAATCAGCTTGAAAGGGTTATTGATGGATTATAAGGAGAAATATTTT
Source organism: Maratus michaelseni (assembly GCA_963931845.1). Classification (NCBI taxonomy): domain Eukaryota; kingdom Metazoa; phylum Arthropoda; class Arachnida; order Araneae; family Salticidae; genus Maratus; species Maratus michaelseni. Next base: position 119,069,054 of record OZ007591.1, on the reverse strand, counting down.
CACTGATTCAGAAGCTTTTTCAAGCTCAGTGTTAATAACATAAATAAGGCTGGTATATCCCATTTTTTTCCAAGCTTTGTGATTGAAGTCCTTTTTCCGGAATTACTTGAAAAAAGAACTTATGTATTTCTGCCATAGTTGTACAATGACATTTTAAAAGAATAATGTGTCTTTTGCAGATTTCTGCAAAGGCCTGCACTGATTGGATATAAATAAAAAAATTGATCTTTTTAACACATTTTCTGTGGGATGAAAATAACAAAACTCTGTCATAGCTGCCAACTTTTACGCTTATTTCCTACCACTAAAATTTTATAGTAAATTTTACCTTATTAAATCGCCGAAATCATGTGATTCAAAAAGGCAAATTTTTTTATTATTTTTAGTGGTAACAAAAAAGCGTAAAAGTTGGCAGCTATGCTTTGTCATGATAGAATATTTAGGATTAATACTCATTTCGATCTAAGAGATTTTTAAATGAGAAAATTAATCTTGAATCAATTTAAAAATATACTTAACAATTTTCTACTGCGTACATTTGGTATATCTTCGGGCTCTGGTGACACAAAATATTTCGGGCTTGGGCGGGTGCGGATTTCATATCGCAGGGCTCGAGCGAGCACGGACTCCAAAAAAGATCCCGAATTTATCACTAGTTTAGTCAATTAGGGGCCAAAAACAAATTGAATAACAAAATAAATATTTCGAATTTAAATATTTTGTAGACCACCTAGAGAAATAATTGACAAATTCTTCTATAACATCAGGACTAGAAAGAACATATTTGAACTCGCATCTTTCAGCAGAGATTTGATTACGAGGGCAAATGAGGGACCAAAAACGAATTGAATAAGAAAGATAATATTTGCGAATGGCCCGTAAATTAAAATAAATAATTTGTAGCTGTAACAGATGACTATGCCAATTTTGTAGAATGTTTGTGTTCATTTGTGTAAGATTATTTTGGTATCCTCTAAAAAAAGACCCACAGTGAAACATTTCCTTAAAAAAACCACCCTAGTACTACATTAAATATTTCACGAAAGTCAATTTTATTGTTTTGTTCTGTTTTTATGCGTCATTTGGAATAATAAAAATAGTTAAAAATACCTAAGGAGTGCTTATTTTGTTTAAAAATAATTTAAAGTAACAATTGCAGACTTCTGGCAAAACATGAACTTCATTTTTACAGATTTTTTTTGTTATAATAAAATTTTAGAACATCTACAAAAATTTGTATTCGTTTTATGTTCAACCATTAATACGTAATAAAATGCATTATTTCCAGATGATTACGTCAGTTTTTTAGGTAACATGAATAATTTTTTGGAAAAGTGGGTTTTTTTCAAATTCTCGCTTAATTGGCTGCCATTTTGTAATAAAATGATAAAATGAAAAATACTCAACATTAAAATCAGAACAAGCTGCAAAAATTTAGCCATGTATAAGTTTTCAAAATTCTTTATTAGACTTTATATAGAGAAAATTTTTAAAAATGCGTTTTGTTTTAGAGGACAATACAATATTATGTTAATGCATCGTTTCTTTGTCTATAGCATGAAAGGTCATCAACCAAATTTCATGTCACGTTCACAAAACGAACAATTTTCAGTAGAAAATATAAGACCGCAGTTAAAATATGAATATATTGAATATGTGGTGAAATATAAGCATTTGTATAAAATAATTTAAGATTTCTGTATTTTCTTTCTTTTATAAGATTTATTTTTTAAAAAATTAAACAATTTCCGCATTTTTTTTTATTTTTTATTTTTTTTTATACAACATGCAGGGTTTTGAATCCAATTTAGTACCACTTTCTGGAAGCTTTACGAAGTACAGTAGAAATAATATACGACAATTATAAATATGATAAATATTGTATGAAATAGGGGCATTTCTGCGAAATAATTTTTAACTGCGTATGCTAGATTTTTTTTTTTTTTTTTTTTTTTTTTTTGTAGTTTAGTAGTCTTGTATAGAGGGTAACTCAGGTAAAAACGACAGTCGACTATCGCGAATATTCAGGAAGGTATCACCAATATGGTAAGTGGAATATCAGTTGTTTTTTAAAAGTAGCTAGATGATGAGGGATTTTTCCCCTGTCATCTCTTGTAATTTGTTTTATTAACTTCCAACTAAGGAGTAGGTAATTAACCTATGTCCACACAAAGCTTTTGTACGGATGCTTCGATTTTAAATTTTGTTGTTGTTTTTGTTCGAATGAGTTATTTCTGATGAATCTTTCAAGAAGAACTACTAACAAGGAGACCGCCAAACATGGTGCGCACAGATTTTGATGATTTTAAGGTATGTTATAGAGGTCAAACCCCTAACTATCCTGGTCAAAGGTTTCCTTCAAATGGCCCTTAGTTTTTGAGAAATTCGGGGTTAAAGTTCAGCATACGTTTATAATACCCAATAGATTGCTACTTCCAGCGAGGTCTCTGTGATGTAGCGCTAGCATGCGGGATTTCTGAACGTAATGCAAGGGTTCTGTCCCCTCCTATGCCTTTTTTTTTTTTAATTTTTGGCGCATTGTACGTTTCAAGCAGAAGTGGGAATTCTACGTTGAACTTTTTTATATATATTATATATATATATATTTTTTTTTATATTTTTCCTAATAAATTATAGAATGTTTCATAAAATCTTATAGCTTTTCTGCAATTATTAAACTAATATTCTATTTACGAAACTCCAAGCTAATTAATGTATAGATTTATTTATTTATTTATTATTATTTACTTTTTTATATTTTAAGCACAGTTCTGAAAAAATACTTTTTTTTTCTTTTTCTTTTTTTTTTTAATGTTATACAATTTTATTTTGTATAACTTATACAAATTAATTTTCACTTCGAATCTCCCAAACGTATGTGAGATTAGATATTTTCAAAGAAATAATAAAATTTTAAAGCAGTAACACTTATATTTAAGTTTTTTCCAGTTGTATAAATATTTAGTGCACTCTAAATACATTTATCATTAAAGTTCAAACTCAATATCATTTTTCAATCGCACAAAAAAATGACAGATTACATTTCAGATTTGTTTTCAATCTAACAAGTAAAAACACTGCCAATATCACGCATAAAAATTTAACTGGAAAAGCAAAAATCGTCTGTAAATGAGAGATAAAATTTGCAATACATTCAAAAAAATATATATATTTTTTAAATCGTCTGCTGCGACTTTTATGGAAATATCAGAATGAAATTATTTTCCTTGGCATAAGCTTTTTTTGCAGCCAGTTGCAATGTTTGGAGTAATGCTATATATAGGAAAATTCTCTAGATTGTAATATAATGGAAGGAACAAGCACTGATATGGACAATTCTGGCTTGGAAGAAAAACTAAAATATGAAGTAACGAATGCTCTAAAATATTGCGAGACATTGTTAGAAAATGATAATCTCTTTACACATTCGCCATCTGTTAATATTTCTAGTGCTTCTATAGCAATGGCTGAAGAATTCCATAGCTCAATTTTAGACATATTGGACAGTCGGTAAATTATTTATTCAGATGAATTGATAATGATGAATGAAGAAGATGAACATAACGAATTTACAGAGGTATGTTTTGTTACTTTACCAAAAATATTCATTATATTTATTGTTCAATAAAAAAAATCGAAATCAAATAATTTAATTTTAATTATTTATTTATGTAGTGTCCGGGATTTCACGAAGATGAAGCGAATTTTGTGGCTGAGGAATTTTCACCCGAACCACGTGACTATATCCCATTGTGGTACAAAAAGAATGCGGTTGCTTTAGCTGAAGCCCATCCAAAATGGAGTTTAAAATCATTGCAAGCTAATGGAGCAAGTCGCTTAAAACAAAAGCATCTCTTACGTAGATGGAAAGATGAAGTAAATCGTGGAGGTACTTATTTTGACAAATGGAAAAGCATCGATTATGAAACGTATGAAAGATTTGTTGAAGCTCGAAATAATATGGAACAGGTAAAACAAAACGAAATTTTTCAATTACTGATGTAACTGCAAAAAAAAACTGAAAACTATTATATTAATTTATTAACTCATTTTTTATTACTAATATACAGGTCACGACACGGACTTTACAACACTGGGCAATGAGTGCGGCTGCTTGTTTTCAGTCGGATGATTTCCATTTCCTTGCAACTCCCAGATGGGTAGAAAGATTTAAAAAGAACCATCGGATAAGACAACGTAAAGTGACGAAATTTGTCAGAAACAAAGAAATTACAACGATTGAAGAAATAATGGAAGCGGCTGAAAGATTCCGTGTACAAACAAAAGTGCTAATTAGTAAATTTGACTTGGATTACGTAATTAATACGGATCAAATTGGATGCCAGTACCAAACAACCTACAACAGATCACTTGCTGAGCGAGGAGCTAAATCAGTGTTTGTCAAAAAAAATTTGAATAAATTAACGCATTCTTACACAGCACAGTACTCTCTTACAGCATCTGGAATTGTTTTACCATTCGTGTTCATTTGCTTACGTGAACAATCTGGAACATTTGGTCCAATTGTTCAAAAGAAGGTAAGTGAATTGAGCGCCACGTTTAAGAACGTAATCGTTACGTGTTCAAAATCCGGTACGTTGACAAAGCAAACCTATGCAGAATATTTAAAAACTTGTCTTCCCTACGTTAAGAAAAATACTTTTCTTTTGATAATTGATTCGTGGGGAGGTCAGACAGATTTGACAATCTATGATGAGATTTTCGAAAATGAAAATGGGGAGGTATCATGCATAAAAAAAAATAATTCCACCAAAATGTACCCCTGTTTGCCAGCCATGTGATATCTATTTTTTTCGCCAAGTGAAAAATTTCATGAAAAGGTTACAAAATGCAACAAGTTTGCTAGAAAACCAGAGGGAAATATCTTCACGAGAAGATATTATAAAAATACATTCAATTATATTACATCAATTTAGCTCCCCTCACTTCCGCCATATGATAAGATACGCATGGTCTGCATCAAAATTAATAGATAGCAGAGAAATTTTCATAAATCTAAACGATTTATGCTTTCCAACAACATTGTTAAAAAAATCATGTTCGTGTAAAAAAGTTGCTTTTATAAATTGTGCTGTTTGTAATGTAATTTTATGTTTTGAATGTTTTTACGATAAGTATCATCCAACTAACTGTGTATTTACTAGTGATGATTAAGCATTTTTGTTTCTCATCTTTTAACGTATTTTTGACGTATTTACCGCAAATTAAGTTTTAAAAAGCATACATACTATATTCATTTACCCTTTTTTAATGTATTTATCGTAAATCAAGTACTAATATATACATATATATTAAATTTATTTATGCTTTTCTCCAACAATGTTAAAACATTCATGATCATGCAAAAAAGTCGCTTTTTATAAACTGTGCTGTTTTTAATGTCATTTTATGTTTTAAAGGTTTTTACAATAAGTATCCTTTATTAAATGCGTATTTATTTGGACTTATACGGGTGATAATTAGCATTTCTTTTCCAACTTTTAATGCATTTTTTAATATATATAAAAGTAGAGTATTTAAAAAATATATATTATGTTAATTAAGGCATTCTTCCAACATTGTTAAAAAAATTTCATCTTAAGAAATTCTTTTTATGACGATTTTTAATGCCATTTTATGTTTTGAATACTTTTGCGATATGTATCACCCAATTAATTCTATATTTATTTAATTAAAAATGTCAATGACGGTAATGATAAACATTTTTGTATCTCATCAGTTAAGATGTTGCAAGATGTTTAGAACGAATCAAATAATATTAAAAGGATATATTATTTTGTAAATGTTTTCCTCATCAATTACTTTAAAAAAAAAATAGAAAATGCAAGTAAAAAAAGTATGTATTATTTTATAACTATGATAAATAAATAAATAAATAAATAAACATAAATGCCAACAATAATAGTAAGTTAAAAAAAAAAAAGACGGGACTTCTAGACTTTAATTATCTTGGATTTTCGTCGACACAAATATTAGTTTAATAATTGCAGAAACACTATAAATTTTTATGAAACATTCGAAAATGTAAATATAATTTATTATGAAATTATAAAAAAGTTCAAAGATGCAGAATTTCCACTTCTGCTTAAAACGTACAATGCGCCAAAAATTAAAAAAAAAAAAAAGGCACAGGATGGGACAGAACCCTTGCATTGCGTTCAGGAATCCCGCATGCTAGCGCTGCACCACAGAGACCTCGTTCGAAATAGCAATCTATTGGGTATTCCAAACGTATGCTGAACTTTAACCCCGAATTTCTCAAAAACTAAGGGCCATTTGAAGGAAACCTTTGACCAGGATAGTTAGGGGTTTGACCTCTATAACATACCTTAAAATCATCAAAATCAGTGCGCACCATGTTTGGCGGTCTCCTTGTAAGAATAAAAAAATGCAAAATGACAATTTGTGGAAAATTTCTAATAACCCAGGTATTTTTGGAAAGCAAATTAAACACAGCTCATTATATTACCGATATCTTTCAAAATTTCTATGACATCGGACTGACCTTTATTTTAAAGAATTACTCATTGTATTAACTACTTAACTATGAAAAAAACATTATCTTTTGCGCATGCGTTGTTAAATATTATTTCATACAAATTCTTGCATTTCATCATATATTTACTATATTCATATAATTTTTGAAACATACCTATTATACTGCACATTGTCAAGTTTTCTCAAAGTGTCGTTAAATTTGGTCGATAAATCTGCATGCTATAAACAAAAACTTGCGGATTATTTTCTCAATTTTTAAAGAAACTTTTATAACTCCAGGAATATACATGAAATTCTTACACAAATGAACACAATTGTTGTGCATGTTTCACATAGTCATCTTCTACAGCTATAGATTATTTCTAGGATCTTATTTTACATGGTAATATCAATTATAATATTTTATACAATTTGTTGTTGGCCCTTTAACCCTTTCAGGGGCAGTGGTATGTTTATGAAACCAGTTAATTTTAATTCCAAACCGTCACAGTGGCACCAGAATTTTGCTTAAATCTTTCCCATTTAATATGTATGTTAAATATAGCCCTTTTCTTATTTCCAAATTTTTGTTTGTAAATCCCGGTGCCAGTCATTTATTTCAACATTTTAGTACTGAAAGTACTTTGCCCCTGAAATGGTTAAATGCCCTTGTGACTAAACTCACTGAAAAATATGACATGAAACATATATTATTTGCATTTCTGAAGTTCAAAACGTTTTTGTCGAGCATTTATCTAGGTATTCGACAAAACGTCTAAAATTGAAACTGCCCATTTACTTTTGGGAATATATAGTATAACTACATAAAACTTGCTTGTATGAGAAACCATCCTGAAACGTTTTACGAATGTCTTAATGATAAGATACTATTAAATAAGATATTATTTATTGAATAAGAAAAATCTATTAAAGAATGGGAAGCTATCAATTAATTATTTTTTATTTGGTTTATCAACAAAATCTAAAAATTGACAGACAAAAAGTATAATACATAAATAAATAAAATTTTAATTAAAATAATTCAGTTTTCTTTCTTCGTAATTTGATAGAACTTGTTTTGTTTTATGTAGTTGGAATCATTCTTTGGAACCGCTGAGATCTAATAAAATGAGAACCAGTAATTTCTACGAAAAAAATATTTGATCAAATAAAAATACGCACTACAACATAATATTTATCACGTTTACCACAATTTTGCAGTTCATATATACCATATATTCCGGCGTCTAACGTGCACCTAAAATTTCAAATTTCATCTATATTATTTTAGCTATATTCGCCGTATAACCCTCACGTCCTTTTTTATAAAGAAACCTTTATCAAACACACAGCAAGAAATAAAATAAACATAATTGTAAAATAAAATTCGTTTTTTGTAAATAAATAGCATATCAAAAAATTAGTAATCTTAGTTTTTAGGATCATCTTTATCTTTTCTTAATTTTTAATCTTTTTTTATATATAACTGGCATACAACGACACACATGTAAATTTCAATAAATTTTCTTGTATCAAAGTGGTTCAATTAATTTTCTTGTATCGTTTTCAAGGGTAGATGCCAAATTTTATAAATGGGCTAAATACCAGAAAAAAAATGAGATTTTTTGTTCATTTTATAATTTTTCAATAATCCCTGATACTTTTACAAAAGTTATACATACAACCATTTGGGTCACGTAAAGGATATCTAAAAAGAATGCAATGTGACATTTAAAATCACACAGTGTAACTTTATAGAACTAAATATATAGTGTTTTTTGTGGGTTGCTCGATCTAATATAATTGGATTTGATATCATATTTTTTTCTGCTTCATAAAGTTTTGGCTAAAGTTCAGAAAAAATATTTCATTACTTTTTTCTGTAATAAAACTAAGCATGTTCCTTACTTTAATATATGATAATCGTGCAATGATTTTTTTAACTGACATCTAATATATCTGTTTAAAGTTATTATTTTCAGAATTCTATTTTAATTCTGTCAGATTAGAACTTGGGAATATCGCCTAACAATATGTTTTTGTTGTGGTGTTTTGGGGGTTCTTTCTAAAACACAACTTACTTAATTTAAAAGGCTCATTTGTTACTCAATCTTCATTTGACAATTAACTGATTTAAAAACAAGTATACTCTGATTAACTACACTGAAATCTGTTGCCATGGAAAAGGGAACAGATTACACTAAACTTATCAAAATACGTACACTTAAAAATCCGAATAAGTTAAAACAACATGATATTTTTGAAATCATCAACTTAGAAAAATATTAAATATAGCAAGGGGCACCAGATTTCTAAATCAAGTAGCATACTGAGATGCACAAAGAACACCCAACTCCACTCCAACCGGATCAAGCTCAAATCTCCATACACAATAAATTAGCAAAATCTAATCATCATATAATTTGAAAAAAAGAAGGTAACCTGAAATTCCTCCAATATGAGGACTAAAAGGAAAAAGGAAAGTTTAACAAAATAGAGATATGATGAGATACCAAAATTTTAGAACAATTATGGAGATTTTGAACCAGATCAGATCGGTTAACCGGAAATCGTATAGTGGCATAAAATAACTGAATACTTTTTTTTTTTTTTTTTTTTTTTTTTTTTTTTTTACTTTATTAAAATAAACACTTTGATGTTTATTTTCTATAACAATAAACCTGAGAGAGGAAAGTTAAAGCTAAAGTTAACATTTATGAAATTAAATTTAATATTACCGGTTCACTTATTAATCTATCCATCATTAAATCAAGATCAAAAATACGATTGGACAACACTGAGTAAACCTCAATTAATGTTCATTAAAACAATCAGTTATGAATTTAAACTTAAGAAATTTCAAAGTCTTAATTTAGAAAAATTATAGCTTTCATGATTTTATTCTCACATACTGAAAAGTTAATCCTCACTAATGATTTTACTGTAAACATGTAAATACCAATTATTTAAGAACTACACAAAGAAAATAAACCCCTTTTCTTTCTTAAAAAACAAAAATTTTTATTTGAACAATGAAAAATTACCAAAGCTACTAAGTTCTCCAAAATTATAACATAATTTCAATTTAAGGGTTAATTAGTTATACCTAAATTACTCATCATTTATCTTCAAAGTAAGTAACGTAATTCTTACAATTATTACACATCATAATTTAACAAGTTTATAGAGTTACTCGCTTAGTAAACAAATTAATTATTAATAGCACTTGGAAGCATACATATAATCACTCTCAGTGTTTTTTCAAATGGGCATATACATTACTTACTATTGGTTATATATGTAATGAGAAGGATAAAAAGCTACTTACAACAAAGAATAACATGTTAAAACTGTCATCAATGGGCTAGTATATTTTTGTTGGGGAGGTTTCTGTTAACCTTCATATGAGTTCACCATATAATTCATCATTATAAGCAGTGACAGGTTTCATCACAGTTGTGGGTTAGATCACTACTCCGCACATCTTATTAAGCTTCACTATCAGTCACCACGTCGTCAATTATTGGCTTACGCATCTTGTCAGGAGGGGGGTTGTCCCACAATAGAGACCTTTACAGTCAGATTTCACACTACCAGCATCAACTATTGGATTACTGAATTTTTACTACTGGGTTGACTGAGATGTATCTTTATTCTAAAATAACAATCATGTTAATTTGGAACGACACACTGACCACACGCTCAAATATTCGCAAGAGCATACTCGGCGTCACCGTATCAGAACTTCACTTAAATCCTCTACCATGCTTCTCACGTATCTCTGATAATATCACTTCATTTCAACCATTCCTCGCCGGACTCCTTTCTTTTTACAAGAATGTATTTTTTTTCATTCAGTCGCATTCTACCGGTCACGAATCAATAATTATTTAAACACGAGAAACCACAGCAACAAGTGAAGTGCTTCATTCCGACTGCCGTCATAAAACACGGGCGTTCGCATGCTATTCCCAGTGTTTCATCCTCCAACCAGCTCACGATCCCAACAACAAGTCCGTTTACGAGCCAAGTAATAATTCCTAAACATTCTCTCTCCCGCGCTGCTTACAAAAACTGGCCGGAAACACTCTGTCAAGGGGGTACGGGAATGGAAACAATAGGAATGGACTAACCCTGGTGGCGGCACTGTGTCGCTCATTCCCTGCCGGCCGCTACATGGGGGAAGACAACCATGCTTCACCCCCATGGCGTGTGCTGAAGGGGGTCCCATGAGCTTATGTTTACATGCGCGCCAACCAGACGCTATGGACAAGTATTTCTTTTACAGCAGGTTGTAGCACACAATGCTTAATTGCGTACATAGTCTATTCACCAGACAACGTAATACCTCTTGGGGTGTACTCGCTTTCTTTTAGCCAAAGATAGACACAGTGTCACCAATCCCTAATTCCAAGCATGGGAAAGTGCATGGCTGTCTCCAAATTTGCCACCTGTGTGGTCTTTAACTGACAAACATCCCTCCTTGCTATTTATCTTTCGCATTTGAAAAACAGGAAGCTAAGCTAGACTATAAAAGTTGACATTACTATGTTTAAAAGAAAAAGAAAGAAGAAGAAAAAAAAAAACGTTTTTATTATTATCATTATTACAATTACTTTTAATTTATTTATTTATTTATTAAAAACATAAAAAGAGTGTTGTTAAATAAATGTTGAGAAAGTGATTTAAGGTAATTAATGTAGATTAAAAAAAAAAAAAAATGGTTGAAACCAACCGTAACAAGATTGCTCCCCCGGGCTAATTAAAAAAAAATTTTTTTTGAAAAAACAAATCTTTTTTTTTTGAAAGGCAGCTGGGTACCACATGGTATGCTGGGGCCTCAACACTGAAAAAACTGACCCACATACACAAATCATACAACGATCCGGGACGGGATCCAGATAATTCACCGCTGAAACACCACCCTAAGAGTATATTCCGGATATATACAACCAGAGCTTGCACATCCGTAGCAACCATTACCTAAAATACTACTGCAAACATAACCATAAAGGAGTATTACCACAAGAGGGACCATAAGGCTGATTTTACCACCAAAAATGAAAAAGATACCTGCTGCACCTGTAAAAAAACACATGTTCCACTTGGACTGTGAAACCTCACTTCCCTACTACTGTCATTCCTACGCATAACTGCATCTCACCTGAAACTTCTGGTAACAGAACTGTAAACAATACATAAATTGAATTTTGAAAAAAAAAAATTAGCCGAAAAAGAAGAGAAGTGCCCACTGATTAAGTTTCATTACACTGCTTATATACATAACTTCAATAATTGGCATCACAGTATATTACAACACTATATATTAATGTAAAAAGTACTAGTAATAATATAGTTATAACACTGTACATGTAATGCATTTTCTTGTTTAAAACACACATTAACTCTACCATACAAAATACACAAGAGCAACTGGCGACATAAAAATAAAAATATATACATACTGTAATAGAAGGTTATACATATAGTAAATTAAGAGCAAGACACACAATTTGGTAACTATAGACCATGTTATAGAATCACGTATAGATTTGTTCGTGAAGTTATGTTTGTATTTGAAGAAAGTTCTTAGAACCGTGTAACTGTGTAGATTTTACAAATGCACTTACAAGTAATGTGCATGGGAAAGAGTATCTCTGCCTCTGTGCTACTTATAGCAAAAGCAGTTTCGGGCTTTTGGGCACTACAGGGAAAACATTCCACAAAATAAAATAAAAAACAGGGGTGGTGACATATATCACCAGGAAGGAAAAACACACACTCCACCAAAAATAGGAAGTAAAATTAAGAAAATACTTAATTCTAGTAATTTTAGCCATACACAACCACATCCAGGTATGTACATGAGAACGTATGTACAAGAAAAAAGAAAAAGGGTCCACACTCCTTAAAGTTTAAGTTCAAATAAAACCACAAACTGTATAGTAAATAATAAATCTATCTAGTTAAAATGCAGAAATTAAAGTAAACACATACTTAAAAAGTTATATACAAAACACTGATGCATTAAAAAAAACTGAACCAAACAGATCTACCTCGGCAAAAGGGCATACAAAACATAACATCCTAAAAAATTTTAAAGTAACGAAAATTACATTCGTTTTTTGCAAAAATACACCCAAAATCTACGAAGACAATGTGCGGAAGGGTACATACCACAAAATCTACCATAAAACAGACAAAAACCTTAAGTATAAGCATAAAAAGGGTTAAAAATGCCTACATGAAAGTATCAAAACACAATCAAAACAAACCTTTAATACGCTAAAAAAAAACTAAGTTCCGTTTTAAAATGCCAAAAAAAATAATAAAGTATACATACACATTAACGAAACTACAAATAAATACAAATAAACAAGGTAAAATTGAATAAAAATGCACGACTAACGAAAAAGGTAGTTAGTATTTATAACTCGGACGGTCTCTTCTATCCCGTAGCGAATAGTCGGTTCTAGAAATCGATATTGAACGACTACTTCTATTCGATTTAGCAGCTGGACGAATCGATGAACGAGACCTGCGCGAATCGCTGTGCGCAGCAGCTGAACTGCTTACTGCTGTTGCTGAATTTTCACTTACGCTCATCGTGTTGCTTTCTGTCGTTGCCGAATTTTCATTTACGTACATCACGTTGCTATCTGCCGTTGCTGAAATTTTACTCTCGCTATTCTCTGCCGCTGCTATCTCCGGAGAAATGGGAGGTGGGGGAGAGGGATTTATGATTTCAGTCCTGTCGCTGTCTGTTTCCTCCACTTCCGGCGTTACCGGAGTTTCTTTATTGTTGACGTTCACTACTGCTGGTGCGCGGTTACTATCATATGGTGCCCAGGGAATGAATCGGTTACGTTTAGACCTGCGTACAGGAGGAGAATCGCACGGTTGGTGTGGTGAATCGATGGTCACGTTTTCAGTCGATCCCGGGCCAATTGTTTGTTTTGGTCGTTTGTTTTGTTTGTTTTGAGATATTTGATTTACAATTGTTTGTTTTGAAAGAAGACAACCTGTCAACATGGACAACCTGACAATTTTTTGGATTAGCAACTAGCGCTATTTTAAAATTAACTTCATTTAGCTTCTCAATTATAGTAAAAGGACCATTATTTTGCTTGCTTAATTTTTTTGTATTACCAGGGGCGACTGTGGGTGTAAATAACCACACAAGATCTCCTATTTTAAATTTTTTATCAACAGCTGTCTTTTCACGGTATTTTTCCTGCTGTTCAGTAACTTTAATTAAATTACTATGTACTTCAGTGTATACTTTTTGAAGAGCTGGGATTAAGAGTTCGCAAAAAGAGGGTGCATCATTATAATTAAAAGAAGGTGGTTGAGAAAAGAGATTATATGGTAGATTCATATTTCTGCCATACATAACTGCAGCTGGGCTAAGTTTAGTTGAAGAGTTGACAGCTGAACGCATAGCTAGTAGTGCAAATTTGAGTTTAGTGTCCTAGTCAGATTGATTTTGATTGACTATGTGACAAAGTGCATTTTTAAGAGTACGATTCTGTCTCTCCACTTGCGAGTTTGCCAGCCGGGTGATAAGATGAGGTCTTAATATGTTTAATACCAAACATTTTGTATACGTGCTCTATCGCATCTGAAATTAGATTCTTTGCGTTATCCGTCGTAATAAAACAGGGTGCTCCGTAGCGTGATATAAAATCAGCTAAAGTGTCCGCAATGACATCTGAAGTGCCGCATATGCTTCTGGCCACTTAGTAAATGCATCTATATATGCGACAATATACTTATTTCCCGAAAAAGTTTGCGGTAAGGGTCCAATGAGATCTAAATGTACCTTATTCATAGGAAACTGGGGGGTCGGCATACGTTGCAGAGGGGCAAGCTGGTTTGCTCTATAAGCTCTCTTCTGCTGGCAACTAATACATGACTCCACTAGATGCTTGACATCTGACGACATTCCTGGCCAATAGAAGTGCTCACGAATGCGATCAATGGTCTTTTGAAAGGCTTGATGACAAGCCGCTAGGGACTCATGTGTTAGTGCAAAAACTTGAGTAACCAATTCTTTTGGCACGACTAACTTTATAGATTTATTCAAAATAGCTGACTCCCTTGTATCCTCCCAAACTAAAATGTCATCTCTAAAAAAAAATTTCATGTATTTAGGAGCAATTTCTACACCTTGGTCTAATTTTCTTGCAATCTCGCAGCAGTTCTTGTCTGATTTTTGTAATTCACCAATTTTTTCAAGTAGATTGGAATGAGGCATAAAAGTAACTTCCTTTTCGACTTGTATACAAAAATTACAATTAACAGTATCATTGGAGTTATCATTGTTGACATACCTCGAAAGGAAATCTGCGACACTGTTACACTTACCTTTAACAAACTTGATTGTAAAATTAAAGTCTGAGAGAGTGCAGATCCATTTAGCCATGCGTGATGTGGGGTCGTGAATTTTTAACATAAATGTTAGAGGCGCATGGTCTGTATAGATGAAAAAATGGGTATTAGCAATGTAACATTTAAAGTGGGCAGTTGCCCAAACTAAAGCTAATAATTCCCTTTCAGTGGTGGAGTAGCGGGTCTCAGCATCTTTCAATTTTCTGCTGGCAAAGGCAACAGGATGGAGAATGCTATTTTCATCTAATTGTGATAACACTGCCCCTAATGCTTCGCCACTGGCATTACTATATAAGTGGAATTCTTTCTCAAAATCAGGGAGTGCAAGACATGGTTTTGAAATAAGAGCCATTTTAAGGTCTTCAAATTCTTTCTGTGCATCTTCATTCCATGAAAATTTTTCTGTCTCTTTAGTTAGATTGATTAAATTTTTGGCCCTCTTAGTAAAATCTGGTATAAATCTCCTATAAAAAGATAGAGTTCCAATAAAGGATCTAACAGCCTTTCGGGTAGTTGGAGGTTTAAAATTTTCAATTACCGCAATATTTTTATTAATAGGTGACACTTGGCCACTACAAATCTCAAAACCTAGATATTGTATTTTATTCGAAAGGAAAGTGCATTTACTGGGCTTAAGTTTCAATTTATGCAGTCTTAACCTATCAAAGACCATGTTAAGCTTCTCAAAATGAGAATTAACATCACAGGAGGCAATTACAATGTCGTCGATATAAACAAGAATTCCAAGATTGCCTAAATCACCGAAAATAGCATTCATAAGTCTCTGGAAACTGTTACCGGAATTTGAGAGCCCAAAACAGTTACGGGTCCACTCAAAAAGTCCCTTGTGGGTGATTATAGCAGTTTTATGCCTATCCTCTGGGCGAATAACCTGTTGAAAGAAACCACTAGTTAAATCTAATGTTGAAAAAAATTTAGCCCCACTTAAAGCATCAACAGAGTCGGTAATGTTAGGAATTGGATAAGCATCTTTAACAAGATTTTTATTTAATCTTCTGTAATCAACAGCAAGTCGATAGGAACCGTCTGATTTCCGAACCAGAATAACCGGAGAAGCAAATTCAGACATGGAAGGGGGAATTATGTCCGCCTGTAATAAAGTATTAAGTTGGTCTTCCATTTCTTGACGTAATTTGTAGGGGACTCTATAAGCTTTGCCTTTAACTGGTTTATTTGAAGTTAAGTTAATTTCATGAGGGATTGTATCACAGCCGGGTAAATCTAAGACCGATGCTGCAAATACATCTTTGTTTTTGTCTAGAAAATTTTGCATTTTAAGTTTTAATGGGGGTTCTAAATGATCTAAATTAATTTCAGAGCTCCAAGTGAGATCAGCGTGATCAGTCACCAATTGGAGGGGCCAAATTTATATTACAAGTTAAGTTATTTTCAATTACGGGTACATTTGATTTGTCTACACATTTTTGAATTTTGGCAACAAAGGTTCCTTTATTTAAATGAATACTGCTGTCAGAAAAATTTGCAAATGAGATATACAGGCCATGTTCTTTAGTGCAGATGGCTCTGGAGGTAAGGAGACCTTGATTTAAATTTTTCGCCAAAGGTTCTAACATAACAATATCATTTTCCTTAATAAAATTTTCCTTATAACTTTTAACCTGGGCTAACATTTTTGACTGCGGGGGAATTGAAATTTTGCTACATAACACAGCGAAACTTATACTTTTATTTTTATTGGTTCTATCACTACTGCTATCTTCATTGCTCTCCTCCTCGCCTTCAGGTACCTTATCCTCTATACTTACCAAATCTTCACTTTCATCAATATTACAAATTTCAGTAGTATCTTCAGCTAAATTACCCTGGGTTACCTGACTCGCTGCTGATAGATTATTGTCAACATTTTGAATACATGAAGAATTTTCAGTATTATTACCCTCAGAGCTACCGCCTGATATTGTTTGCATGCAAAAGTTCTGCGCAACATTTTCAACTTCCTTATCTGACTCAGTTTGAATGATTATCTCAACATCTTTTCCCATATTACTCAACTGTGGGTCCTGAACTACCATACTTTCCCTACTATGATTCCCATTTTCAACACTAACTGAGTCATGAACTTTACTACATGCTAAATTTTCAGGGGGGCTATTGGCATTACTACTTTTTGTATTTTCCTCTGCTTTGTTGACACATTTTATATTTACAGAATTATTTTCAACAATATCATTATTCACACAATTATTACTAACATTTACACTATATACAGAATTAGAAATATTTACAGAATTAGTAGCAAGGCAAGTATTAGACCCTGAAGAAGTATTACTAGGGGTTTCTAAACTTTGTTTACTTTGGCATGTTGCTGGCACTTTAAGAGCGACAGCATTTGTATCACAATTTATACTTGCCCGGTACTCTTTCAAAAAGGGCATCCCCAAAATTACATTGAATTCCTCTGCTAATTTACCTTCCACTACATAGAATTCAGCTTGACATTGAACATTATCAAAAACAAATTTTAAAAATACTTTCTTATTTAGGTGAACTCTCTCACCGGTGACAGTCATAATGGGGATATTGCAATTCTCCATTTCAAAATTCTCTAAATAGTTACAATCAGTACCACTCAGGAGATTAATTGCAGAACCCGTGTCACATAATGCATTCAGGCAAACTTTATTTATGTAAATTCTTGCAGTTGGTAATGTATATGATTGGGGGTGAAAAACGCTATATACAGCTGGGGGGTCCAGGGGCCTGTGGGGGATCGAGTTGACCACATCTGATCCGGCCACTAATAGTTTAAAGGTTCATTTACACTATTTGCTATTGGGGTGCTATTTACCGCCTGCTCCTCATTTCTGTTCGCAGCTGTATTCCTATTGTTTTGGTAATAACCACCTCTTCTTCCCCTATATCTGCCTCGCTGAGTCTGGTTGCCTCTAGGATTTTCACCTCTGTTTCTATAATTTTGCCCACGGCTCCTGAAATTTTGACCACCTCCCCTTCTAAAATTATAGTCGACAAAATTTAGTGGACATTCTCTGGCATAGTGGCCTTGTACGGAACACCTATAGCAGGTTACGGGTCTTACTTCCTGGTTTTTCTCCTGTACATCCCTAGCCCTAAGATCAACTAAACTGTCTATCTTTGCTGCTAAAACATCAATTTGTGATTTCAGCTGGTCTATCTCCTTCTTTTGTGAGCTATCTTGCTGAAAAACTGCAGCACAGGGTAGGTTTTGGGTCAAATTTGGGTTGAGAATTTCCTCGCGGTGGTTGTAAAAAGGGTTAATGCTCCTATAAGCTTTTTCCTCCAGAAGTGCAATTTTGAGAATTTCTTCTGGGGATTGTGGATTTCTCGCAATTACCCCCTTTCGCACTTCTGGTGTAAGGTTGCTCAAAAGCGTGGAGTGGAGTAGAGCCGTTCGGCTTTTATCGACTACTTCACCCTGGATACCTTCAATTACAAGGGCTCTTAATGACATAACATATGCCTTGTCATAAAACTCCTGAACACTCATATTGGGTGGCTGTTTAAAATTTAAAAAATGACTGAGGGCAACATCTGGTGTGGCCTGTGAAGTATAGCTATCTTTTAGTATTTTCAATAACTCATCAGAAGTTTTTGCTTTGTGAATTTTTATCCGCCTAGATGCAGCTCCTGAAAGTCTAGCAAGTAAAACAAAGTTCTTTTCCTCCTCAGTCCAGTCGAATAATTTTGAAAAACTCTCAAATTTCTCAGAAAAATCTGAGAAGCAGACTGAGCTGGCCTCTCCATTGAATGGGGGAATGTTAGACAAATTGTCCACTAATGCATTTTTTCGCTGAATAGTGGCAATTGCCTCTGAATGTTTATCAGCCATGGTTAGAGTTAGAAAATGACAAACAGACCCAAAAAAGGGAAAATTGGGGGGGGGGGGCAACTTAAAAATGGGATAAAGAGAGGAAAAGAAAAACCCTTACAAATACATAAAACTTAAGTACAGGATTATGATTTTTGTAAATGAGGTAAAGTTATGCATACGACACATAATTTTGACTGGGAATTGTAACTAATAGCACAGAGAGAGAGCTTAGACCTCTTTTTACACTTGAACATATAAATAAAATTTTAATTGCAAAAACACCCAGTTGCTCTTTGATATATAAATACATACAAGTAAACAAAATAATTAACCCAGAGACCGAATTGTTACGGCTCCATTTGTTGTGGTGTTTTGGGGGTTCTTTCTAAAACACAACTTACTTAATTTAAAAGGCTCATTTGTTACTCAATCTTCATTTGACAATTAACTGATTTAAAAACAAGTATACTCTGATTAACTCCACTGAAATCTGTTGCCATGGAAAAGGTAACAGATTACACTAAACTTATCAAAATACCTACACTTAAAAATCCGAATAAGTTAAAACAACATGATATTTTTGAAATCATCAACTTAGAAAAATATTAAATATAGCAAGGGGCAACAGATTTCTAAATCAAGTAGCATACTGAGATGCACAAAGAACACCCAACTCCACTCCAACCCGATCAAGCTCAAATCTCCATACACAATAAATTAGCAAAATCTAATCATCATATAATTTGTAAAAAAGAAGGTAACCTGAAATTCCTCCAATATGAGGACTAAAAGGAAAAAGGAAAGTTTAACAAAATAGAGATATGATGAGATACCAAAATTTTAGAACAATTATGGAGATTTTGAACCAGATCAGATCGGTTAACCGGAAATCGTATAGTGGCATAAAATAACTGAATACAGTTTTTTTTTTTTTTT
This sequence comes from Maratus michaelseni, assembly GCA_963931845.1. Taxonomy (NCBI): domain Eukaryota; kingdom Metazoa; phylum Arthropoda; class Arachnida; order Araneae; family Salticidae; genus Maratus; species Maratus michaelseni. The sequence continues at coordinate 119,049,397 of OZ007591.1, read as the reverse complement.
TTTTTTTTTTTACTTTATTAAAATAAACACTTTGATGTTTATTTTCTATAACAATAAACCTGAGAGAGGAAAGTTAAAGCTAAAGTTAACATTTATGAAATTAAATTTAATATTACCGTTTCACTTATTAATCTATCCATCATTAAATCAAGATCAAAAATACGATTGGACAACATTGAGTAAACCTCAATTAATGTTCATTAAAACAATCAGTTATGAATTTAAACTTAAGAAATTTCAAAGTCTTAATTTAGAAAAATTATAGCTTTCATGATTTTATTCTCACATACTGAAAAGTTAATCCTCACTAATGATTTTACTGTAAACATGTAAATACCAATTATTTAAGAACTACACAAAGAAAATAAACCCCTTTTCTTTCTTAAAAAACAAAAATTTTTATTTGAACAATGAAAAATTACCAAAGCTACTAAGTTCTCCAAAATTATAACATAATCACAATTTAAGGGTTAATTAGTTATACCTAAATTACTCATCATTTATCTTCAAAGTAAGTAACGCAATTCTTACAATTATTACACATCATAATTTAACAAGTTTATAGAGTTACTCGCTTAGTAAACAAATTAATTATTAATAGCACTTGGAAGCATACATATAATCACTCTCAATGTTTTTTCAAATGGGCATATACATTACTTACTATTGGTTATATATGTAATGAGAAGGATAAAAAGCTACTTACAACAAAGAATAACATGTTAAAACTGTCATCAATGGGCTAGTATATTTTTGTTGGGGAGGTTTCTGTTAACCTTCATATGAGTTCACCATATAATTCATCATTATAAGCAGTGACAGGTTTCATCACAGTTGCGGGTTAGATCACTACTCCGCACATCTTATTAAGCTTCACTATCAGTCACCACGTCGTCAATTATTGGCTTTCGCATCTTGTCAGGAGTGGGGTTGTCCCACAATAGAGACCTTTACAGTCAGATTTCACACTACCAGCATCAACTATTGGATTACTGAATTTTTACTACTGGGGTGACTGAGATGTATCTTTATTCTAAAATAACAATCATGTTAATTTGGAACGACACACTGACCACACGCTCAAATATTCGCAAGAGCATACTCGGCGTCACCGTATCAGAACTTCACTTAAGTCCTCTATCATGCTTTTCACGTATCTCTGATAATATCACTTCATTTCAACCATTCCTCGCCGGACTCCTTTCTTTTTACAAGAATTTATTTTTTTTTCATTCAGTCGCATTCTACCGGTCACGAATCAATAATTATTTAAACACGAGAAACCACAGCAACAAGTGAAGTGCTTCATTCCGACTGCCGTCATAAAACACGGGCGTTCGCATGCTATTCCCAGTGTTTCATCCTCCAATCAGCTCACGATCCCAACAACAAGTCCGTTTACTAGCCACGTAATAATTCCTAAACATTCTCTCTCCCGCGCTGCTTACAAAAACTGGCCGGAACCACTCTGTCAAGGGGGTACGGGAATGGAAACAATAGGAATGGACTAACCCTGGTGGCGGCACTGTGTCGCTCATTCCCTGCCGGCCGCTACATGGGGGAAGACAACCATGCTTCACCCCCATGGCGTGTGCTGAAGGGGGTCCCATGAGCTTATGTTTACATGCGCGCCAACCAGACGCTATGGACAAGTATTTCTTTTACAGCAGGTTGTAGCACACAATGCTTAATTACGTCCATAGTCTATTCACCAGACAACGTAATACCTCTTGGGGTGTACTCGCTTTCTTTTAGCCAAAGATAGACACAGTGTCACCAATCCCTGATTCCAAGCATGGGAAAGTGCATGGCTGTCTCCAAATTTGCCACCTGTGTGGTCTTTAACTGACAAACATCCCTCCTTGCTATTTATCTTTCGCATTTGAAAAACAGGAAGCTAAGCTAGACTATAAAAGTTGACATTACTATGTTTAAAAGAAAATGAAAGAAGAAAAAAAAAACGTTTTTATTATTATTATTATTACAATTACTTTTAATTAATTAATTTATTTATTAAAAACATAAAAAGAGTGTTGTTAAATAAATGTTGAGAAAGTGATTTAAGGTAATTAATGTAGATTAAAAAAAAAAATGGTTGAAACTAACCGTAACATTTTACTAGAACTTCCAAAATTGTCAATAAATCTGTGAAATATAATACTATGTTTTGCTATTATAATGTGATTTTCAAATTTGTGATTACGGTATTAATTTTTGTTTTAGCAACCGATGAATACATTTATAAATGTCTGTTAAAACCGCAATAATATTTGAAATATTTTTCATTAGACAATTTTTTTTACTCTAGCATTAACTGCAAATCTTTTTAAATAAAAGTGTGAAATATACAAATATATATTTTTTTTTTCTCGGCGTACTTTTATCATTTTTAATTACCGCTGACAAAATGTTTACTTGGATCATACAGTTAAGGCATGAGGCGAAATTTGCAAGTTGTAAATGCTTGAAGTTTATTTGAAGATACTTTTACAAATTACCTCTGTACTTGAGCGCTCAAGTTGTCAAAGAATTTGGCATTTGAGCAAGAAATTCGAACAAATTTGATTCGGTTCTCGAACAGAAATTCATTCTCAACCAGCGAGATTGTAGTCACCAAAACATTAAATAAAAAGAGCCAAAACGGCTGAATTAATATTTTTTTGTTATAGTTTGACGGAAAGCTCACATGTATGAGGTACATTATAGCACCGATTATCCGGACTCCAATTAACCGAACTCTTCAGTTATCTTTTGATAGGTCTGAAATTTTTTACAGGACGGCCCCTTGAAATCAAAAACATTTTCCCGATCAGTGGATGGAGGAGAATGAAAACGAATGTTATGAAAATGATCCAGGCCCATCACATAATGAAACCTTTGGATACAGCTATGAAATGGTTGGAACGACAGGAGAATGCTGATCCTAATCAACTTACGTATTTAAGGGGGTCTCAGGACTCTTAAAATTGGAAAAAAAGAAAAAAAAATACCATTTTTAACATTTAATATCTTCAAATGTATATGATTTTAAAACACAATTTTTATTGGGATGAAAAGATATAAGCGTGTTCTTTCATTTCACATATTTAAAAAGTTACAAGATGCAGAATTAATATTTATAGGGGGCTTCAAACAGTCAGACAGTTGTCGAGCAGAAAATTGACATGACAGCTTACGCGCACGATTACAAAATAACTTGCATCTGGAATAAAAATTTTCGAGCCTAATTATACTTCATATTGTAATAATCACACAAAACCTAAATAAATTAGTATTTAAAGCATTTTTATATTTTTAATGCAAATTTGTATTGAGCTAATACAATTTTTTTTTTACATTTTCAACATCATAACCACTTAACAAAAATATTGTTTTAATAATAAAAATGAAATTTTAGGTCCAATTTATGTAGACTAACATGACACATATTTTTGGAAAATTTCATGAAAAAATATTGATAAGTTTTTGAGATATCATGCGCGTTACGCCCCAAAACATCATTTTGAGAAAAATGACGTCAAAGTTTTCGGAAACGCCGCTTCAGCTTTGAGTGGGTATAATTCTAAAAGCCATAATGTCTGTTCTAATGAGAATTTCAAGAAAACATTTACACTAAAATGTTCAGAAAAAATAGGCGTTAAATATAAAAAAATTAAAAATTCGAAACTTTTATTCGACCCCTTAAGAAGAATTTTTGATATGGCAGTATTGAATAGCATATCTTCTTTAAAGCAAAAAAAAACAATCCAAAGCATTTTTGATTAAATTTCAAATTTTGCAGTTCAGAAAATGATTAAAAAAAGAGATAAAAAAAGACAAAAAATGCATACACACACAATTTTTAGATGCGTTCGTAATTATAGAAATACGTAGCACCTATAGTTGTCGTCTGGTCCGTCCGTCTGACCGCATATAACATTGCAAAAACGACCCAACCGAATAGTTTGAAAATTAATATATATAATCGTTGCAGAATTTTGTTGTGTCATTTCAAAGTTTATGAAAATCGAATGAAATCTTAAATACATATTAATAAAAATTTTCTTCGTTCTATTAAATCCTATCATACGCAATTAATACCATGATAGGTAATGATTCTAGGGTACCATGGTGATTACGTCCTATTTAAGATGGAGTCATACACTTTTAAAAATAATCTGAAATTCACGGGTATTTTTTTCCTGAATTTCACAGAAAAAGTCCCTTTTCACGACAAAAGGGAATTTTCCGTTAATTTCCTCATATTTCCTTAAAACAACGGAGCAGACGGAAACGAAAGGAGACAGGGGAGATATTCCGTTATCTGCTGCATATTTTTTTTTCAATGTTTCAAAAACTGACACGTTGCTGCATAGAAAAACTAAAAGTGTACGTCTTTATAGATCTACAGTTTTCCTTTAATGATGGTTAGTGTTTAGCTGAAAGCACTCAGGATATTTTTGACATGTGTGTTTTTAACATTTTAATGGTTTTAATGTTTTTAAACTTTGATATTATATTTGCACATATTTTTGTAATGATTAAATTGTGAAATAAATGTTTACGTTGCGTATTTTCAATTCAATTTACATTTAATAGGAAATATGTCTAAAAGAAGTATTTTCAAAATATTTAAAATGCGTTTATATATCTTTAACAGAAACATTTGAAAATTGTCAGAAAAATTACAGAAAAGGTAGGTATTTATCTCTTTTAACTATTACTTACCAGCCTCCTTTATTAGGCATGTGAGTGTTTTTTGTTGTTGTTTTTATGTGTGCAAAATCGACTTGGCTTATATTATGCATTGCATGGCTACATTATACACCCATGGCTTATATTATGCATTGTGGAATATTTTAAAATATTAAACATTTATATAATATCTCCCGAAATTTCTCTAAATCATATCTTCCAAACTAACACAACATTTTTTTATACAAATTACACGTCCAAATTCAAAAAGAGTCATACAATAATTAAAATTTTTAATAAAATATTCAAAATTTCGTCACTAAAACGCCCTAAAAAGAGACTATTAACTAACTAAAAATACCTAAAAAATAAAACTTAAATTATTATTCACAAACAAATCTCATACTTTAGAAACTGACTTTGTTATTTTTTAAAAATTTATACTGAAAGATAGGAAACCCATTAGAATAAACAAATAAATAAAAAGTATTTTGAAAAATAATGGTATTTATCTCTTTTAACTATTACTTACCAGCCTCCTTTATTAGGCATGTGAGTGCTTTTTGTTGTTGTTTTCATGTGTGCAAAATCGACTTGGCTTATATTATGCATTGCATGGCTACATTATACACCCATGGCTTTATATTATGCATTGTGGAATATTTTAAAATATTAAACATTTATATAATATCTCCCGAAATTTCTCTAAATCATATCTTCCAAACTAACACAACATTTTTTTATACAAATTACACGTCCAAATTCAAAAAGAGTCATACAATAATTAAAATTTTTAATAAAATATTCAAAATTTCGTCACTAAAACGCCCTAAAAAGAGACTATTAACTAACTAAAAATACCTAAAAAATAAAACTTAAATTATTATTCACAAACAAATCTCATACTTTAGAAACTGACTTTGTTATTTTTTAAAAATTTATACTGAAAGAAAGGAAACCCATTAGAATAAACAAATAAATAAAAAGTATTTTGAAAAATAAGATACACGAAGATCAAGAATTTGAAGAAAAATTAAATAAATGTTCAAATAGCTTTTGAAAACATTTTGTCATTTATTATTTCACTCTTGAATGAAACATACCAAGAAAAAACACTTTTCAGCTGTCTGTATTCTTAGAATAACAATTTTACATCGTGACTTCACATCGCAGGAAGTATGTAAGCAGAAACATAATACTTCTACTTAAATTTTTATTGAAGAAAATACTTTGACATTCATAGTCTTTGACGCTTGCAATACAAATGTGAAGCAAAAGCATCACTGAGTAAACAATTCCAATATAAAAGGGTGTCAATAACCAGAAGCGTAAAAAAGAGAACATGTTTCTGTTGTGCTTTGATATGGAGTAAAATAAACAAAAGGAAAAGTAAACATTGAACGAATCTAGCTCAGGGTATATTGTAAAGATGATTTATAAGCATAATGTTTTCAATAAAGAGAAAAATTGTACAAGAGATTTTTGTATTGTATGTCCTTCTTTCTTTTTTTTTCTTTTTTTATTAATCTCATATTGTTTTCTTATGGCTTTACACTAGATATAAATCTATTTCAAAACTAAAAATATTTTATATACACTGATAACAATTTATAATAAGATTAATTTTAAACAATTTTATGCGAAAATAAACTTACACAATAAAGTGTAAATAATATTAATATTATCAGAAGTCCAAGGAAAATATCAATTAAAAAAAATTCTATAAATAATTTTACATTCCAAATACTCATAGCACATTGATATACCTCTGTTAAAAATATTCAAAATATTTTAGCATTATTAAAGATATAATTGTGTTAATATCTACCGTAATAGATATTCGAAAAATGAAACTAAAATTATTAATCGCTGACGAATTTCAAGAACTAAATTTTTAATTTGTAATTCAATAAAACGTCACTGTACATAAAGATTAGCATTGTAACAAACACATAAAGAGTAATAAAGAACCAAGATGATTTTATAATTTATCTGCATGAAGATCAAACAGTTTTAATAATTAAATCAATGTTTAAAACAATGTTTGAAAGTATTATCACTTCAAAATCTCATGTAAAAAAATGTAGCTAAGACTCGTGATTCTCTAACCGTAAAACAATTTGAGATCATGTAGAGCAAAGAATCGCTCTCTTACTAACTCTGACATTTTTATTCACAAATCACTCCTAGTGTCTACATCTGTAGTCAAAGAATATTTTGGACTTGGCAATTACGTAGCACGATAACGTGACGGCTATTGTTTACATTTGAATAATCACGTTTATTAAAACAGTATTGCATAAAATAATATTTATATGAGCTCTGAACATATATGTATTTATAGAGTGGATTTCATTTTACATAACATTGTAAGCCCGAGTGCGAAACCTATCAAGTGTCGAGCTGGATGTCCGGAGTTTTGGGTGGTTTTCATCGGTTGTAACGTGACCCCCCCTTCCTTATAGAAAGATCTCCTTCCAAGGTATCCCTCTTTTAGGCATATATCCATCACCTATATAATCGGCTTATATACATCACCTATATAATCGGCTTATATCCATCACCTATATAATCGGCTTTAATCAAATAATCCCATTCCATAGCATAACATCTCTGTGCTGCGTAATTTGCAAGTCACAAAATAATATTTAACTAAACATGTAGCGACTAGGAATGATCTGTAAATGAAAATATCAGAGTTAATAAGAGAGCTATGCGTAGCTCTGCAGGATATCAGAACTTTTTACGGTTAAAGAGTCAGGAAACTTGGCTATATTTGTTACATGAGGTGCTTTTGATGGTATTTCATTTCTTTTCATTAGTAGTCCTCCTTTTTTTTATTCGGGTTCTTTTTGGACATCATCCACTGGTTTTCACCCAGACCACTCCCTGCCCATATTGGTCCTTCTCGTAGCTTCGAATGAATGATATTGGACAAATCTGGGCAGTATTGTATCTAAGGGAAAGTCCCTAACTGCCAGATCGGGATTTTGTCGAGATTGGTGTCGTTGAAAAGCTCTTACCATGGGGATCAAGGAATTGTATACATCTGCCCGTCCGAATGCAACTGGGGAAGAGTTATAGGCCGATGTATTTCTGCATTTATTGATTTCTCCAGGTCGCTAGCTATGCAGGAAAGACAATCTGTGTGGCAGAAAAGACAGCTTATAGTACAGTTATGTAACATGTTGTTGTCAGTGTGAAGTTGGTGAAGGTTCCATGTTCCCTCTAGTAAGAAACAGGAGATTGTGACCACATTTCCACAATCATATATAACTAATTGGACTACACGGAGTATGCTTTAAAGAACATCAAGAACTAACTCTTCGCCTGATCCTACGGGATGAAAAGAGGGCATGGGCAGGGTCTATGGGGGTAGTTCCCGAGGTGCTCAACCATGGATAATGTGAGTAATACCTGTGGCAGGCGTTCCAGGCGTGCTGGTACGCACCCCTGTGACATGCTAAGTCGGGCCCAGTTCTGAAGATGTCGTCGGCGAGTCTTCAGGCTGTAATGCTATCGCCGACAAAGTGAAGATTGCAAAACACTTTAGTTTGCAACTGCTAGGATGTTTTGGGGAATCCGAGAAAAAGGAGCCAACGACTGAAAAAAAGGCCATTAGTCAGCGACTATTCAAGACAGAGAAGGGAATGATAGAAAACGAATTTTTCCGGTCACTCGATATTCTGTATGACAGCAACATCGAATAAAATGAACTTACAAGTAATTTGGAAATAAATACGGACCCCCCCTTTAGAATATAAAGAACCTTAAAAAAAAAGCGGACAAGAAGTCAAGGAGTATCCGTAGAAATAATGGCGAAAGCAGTAGAAACGTATAAGAAGGCAAAGAAAAATAAACTAATGGCTGTGCAAAGGCAGGTAAAAGACCACAAGATGATTCACCGGTGAGCACAATACGTAGGGAAAAGTGGGAACATGCAGAGCAACATGAAATTAATTTCCAAACACGTGTGGTCGCAATTTTATCATCATCGCAGACAGTTAAAAACAACTGTTCATGACAGGGACCTCAAAATATGGGCCATTGACAAATTATTGGAGCTTGGAATTCCCGTATTCACACTTCATCAAGAATTTCAAACCGGCACATAAAATAACAAGTTGAAAGATGGCACAAATCGTAACAAAAAGAGATTTGTTTCCGGAAGTGTATTTTCAACCCGTGATCGACGAATTTCGGGAAAACGTGAAAGTGTCCACTGTCCAACGACCTGAACACCCCTCAAAGTGGCTTCCAATACAAGATTGTATCTTACAGAACTCTCAATATGAAGGGATCTAAAGACGTGGGTGCATCGGTAATCAATAAAAACAAAACGACCCATTCCTATTCAGTGCAAATATGTATTAATGGCTCTGGAAAAATTTATGGGGCATTTACTACTTGTAACACAGGAATGTCAATTCGGTACCACATTTATGGGAAATGTTCAACGAGTATCATCCTCAAATTTGTTCATTACATGCTTCAAGTCAGGGTTGAACACAAAACAAATAAGTGCGGCATACTTTTATAAAGTAAAAAAAATCAATTGATGATCAGGAAACATTATGCATTGGGAAATTTGGATTCAATGTGTAGCCTGTATTTCTCCCACCGGGCACGAAAAATTTCTTCTGCCGTTAGACGTTTATTTCTTTCAACAATATAAGTAATTAATAAAGAGAATAGTGGAATATTCAAAAACTCACCCGAGTGTTTCTGGAGATGTCGACATGACACTAGAGAAAGCATAATAAAATTACATAAGTTGGCCTATAACCAATTCTCCTTGGTCACCTTCGATGATATGCGTCGGTATGCCTTTCAAAAGGCTTTAATTAGAGACACGGTCCTCTATTTCGACGAGTTAAACAGGCATGCTTTCACTTAACTATTAACACCTGTGACAACTGCGAAACACCCCCTTTCATTGTGTGTACCTGGTGTTAGAAACACTCGTGCTTCAGCCATTTCTATTCAGAAATGCGCTACCATCCGTGAAATTACTTTTTCCACCAAGCATAAACTGTTTTCTCTGTAATCTCTTTAATCCGTCAATTCTCTTTTCTCCCACACAGAGTGTCTTTCCTGCATAGCTAGCGACCTGGAGAAATCAATAAATGACAGAAATGCATCGGCTTATAACTCTTCACCAGATGCATTCGGACGGGTAGCTGTATACGTTCCCTCATCCTCATGGTAAGAACTTTCCAACGACACCACTCTCGACAAAATCCCGAACTGGCAGTTGGGGACCTTCCATAGTAAGTCAATTATACTCAGTTATGATTGACCCTTAGTTCATATATCTTATTAACTAGAAAAGATAGAACCGAGAAATTTGGAGGATTAGTTCCGTTCGCAAAGTCCTCTAGATAAAAGGAATTTAAGGTTTCTGTGATACTCAAGCAGAAATATATAAGGGAGGGAATCAGAAGTACCCTGAGTTTATTTCAATAAATGTGCTAGCTATGTCTGTGTGCGCTCGAATTTCGATCTGAGGTACCACTAGCAGCCTTAGATATTTGATATTTCGCTTAAAGGTAGTACTTAGGAACCAAAGAAATACAAAATTTAAAAATTCGGAAAATTCTAATTGAATTATTTTCGATTTTTCTTAATTTTTTCTTTCTTTGTTACCTAAACACTACCTTTCTGCCAAATTTCAAGTTTCTAGGGTAACGAGATGTACCCCAGATTTTTGATGATCGGTGAGTGAGTAATTGTTTAAAAATTGAAACTTTGAGTTCATATATTATATTCTGAACAAGAAAAGATAGAAACGTGAAATTTGAACATTTGGGTCGATTTGCAAAGTACTATAGATTAACGAAATTTCAAGTTTCTGGGAGACTGCAGCACAAAGATACGGGGTGGGGGGAGTACCCTAGAGTTACTTCCTGAAAAAGGTGAAACGACTGTGTTTTATCGACTTGACGGGACCATTGCTTGGCCTCAGATAACCTTTATCCTTTCACTATTGAATGAAGTATATAAAGAAAACATTTCTTCCGTGTCTGCCTTTTTACAAATAGAAGTGCCATCTCATGGTTTTACATCAAAGGAAGTATGTAGAAAGTATGTAAGCTGAAGAAAAATACTTTTACTTTCATTGTTATTAAAAAAAAATACATTGTGATTCTTACAGTTTAACATTTGAAATACAAATACTAAGCAATAGCATCACATAGTAAACAATTCCGATACAAAAATATGTCCCTCCCCAATAACAAAAAAAAAAAATCTATTTTACATTGATTATACAAATAAAAAAATAAGGTTTCAACAACCAAAAGTGACAAAAAAATCATTCTTGGTTTTAATTGATATAGAATAAGATACACAAAAGGATGTCAAAAACCGGAATCCTAAAAAAAATATATATATTTCCTTGTTTCATATTTGTATAGAAAAATAAAAAAAAGGGTATCAATAACTTGAAGAGTATTTGTTTTTTTCTGTTTCAGATTGATATAGAGTAAAATAAATAAAAGGGTTCTAAAATCAGAAGCACAAAAAAGAAATTTTTATATTTCACATTGATAGGCCGTAAAAAAACAAAAGGGTGTCAATAACTAGAAGCGTAAAAGAAAAGTACTTTGCAAATCGACCCAAATGTTCAAATTTCACGTTTCTATCTTTTCTTGTTCAGAATATAATATATGAACTCAAAGTTCAATTTTTTGTGTTTCACATTGATATAGAGTAAAATAAATAAAAGGGGTCAATAACCAAGATCATAAAAAACAACAAACTTTTCGGTTTTCCACTGATATAAAGTAAAATAAAAAAGGGTGTCAACAACCGGAAGCCTAAAAAAATGTTTTACATTGATATAGAATACAATAAACAAAAGAATGCAAAAAACCAGAAGCGTAAAAAAATATTATTTTTCTGTTTCACATTTATATAAAGTAAAAATAAACAAAAGCGCATCAATAACTCGAAGCGTAAATATTAAAAAAGAAAAACTCATTGATATTTTACATTGATATACGGTAAAATAAACAAAAGGAGGGCAAATACTGTAGCTCAGAGTACATTGTATAGATGATTTCTTAGGGATTATCTATAATAATGATGAAATAAGTTTGTGTCTGTCAACTGCGTCTAAAGAGACTACTGCATGCAGAGCTACAAAATTCAGAAACAAGGCATGCTATGTATGTAACCTGAATTCAGCCTGAACCTGGGCCTGAATTTAGAATTTATTATTATTATTAGCCACACACAGGATGGCTTATTTTTTTCTGCGATTTTTGGCGTTTTGCTGTGATTTTTCCTCATTAATAAAGAGAATCTGGTTCCAATCTTTTAGCCCAATATAGTAAATTGTGTTCTCTTTTCAGTAATATTCGTTCGGAATTCGTACACCAATTTTTTAATTTTTTGCGATTTTTTTCCTTTACCACTAAGAAAATTTCCCCAGAATACTTTATTGATTGCTTCCATTTCGGCCTCAGTTTTGTCAAAATCGTCACTTTTTTTTAATCTTTTCAGCTTCGATAGGGTTGATATTTCTTTAAAGATATAAAAAATCATGATTTTAAAAGAAAAGGGTGCGTTATTAATTATCCCGATTTGATTTTTTTATTAGGTTTTTTAATTTTAATTTTTTTCAAGGTTTGCGGCTTTTTTTTACGTTATTAAAATGAATCCAATTTCAATTTTTTAACCCAGTATAGTAAATTTTGTACTCTTTTCAATAAAAATATTTCCGAATTCGAACAGCAATTTTTAGAGTTTTTTCACGTACGTGACGTTTTATGTATTTGATTTCGGAAATTGTCTACGATAACTTACTCCATTTGTATGTCAAATCAAGAAAAGCGCCATTTTGTTTCTGCTTCAAAAGTTAACGATAATTGTTAACGTTAAAATTCCATTGTATTATTTTCAGAGGGGGGGGGGGGAGGATGTCCGGCTGTAATTTAAATACCACGTTAATGCTCTGACCGAAACTCCCCCATTCTCTCCTTCCCACCAAATCGGAATTTTTTATATTTTGGTCCAATTCAAACAAAATTTTTTTAACATTCTTCCCAGGTCCCACAGGTACTAAATAAACTTCGGTATCATTTTTTCAGCCCTTGGTTACCACCATTCCTGAATATTAATATCCAGGGGGAGGATTTATTTTCTAGGGGTATATGGGCTTCATTTCAACAGGAATTGGTTCATTGGTAACATGAACTAATAAAGACATTGATAATTAATTAAGATATAGATTTGACTCTCCCTTTGGGTGAAAAATGGAAGTAGAATTTTTTCAGCGCGTGCACAGCACGTCTGTTATACGAGTCCGTAGGCAACGGGGACAAATGCGGGAGTTTCGTTCGGAAAGAGATTTGTTTAGAACAGAGTTCGCCTCCTCGCTGTGTAAAGTGGAACTAAAGATTTGACATTTAATATTGGTCCGATTAAAACGAAATCTTTTCTAACATTTTGCCCAGGTCTCCCAGGTAATTAATAAACTTCCATGTACACCAATTACTCAATTTTCTATTGTATTTCAAAATGTGTCAAGGACTTTTGAGACACCCTGTAAATTCAAAAGCTTTAGGTGGATTATTATTTTTTATTTTATCTCAAACCGAATTTTCAATTCCACGTTTTTTCTTATCTGTCTCTTTTTAATTCAGACATTCAGAAAAAGCAAATACTCAATAAAATATAAGCTGATATATTTAGTCCTTTTAACAGCGTATGGAAAATCCGATTGAATAAGTATCATGATATATAGAGGAAGTGCTCAGTTGGAAAAGTACGCTTTAAATTCGAAAATCTGTAAAATGGCTCAAATCTTTCAAAATCAAATTTTATGCTCCGATTTTTTTATTCTTTTTTTTTACCTCTATAAACGTTATCAAGTGAAAGTAAGAATCCAAAATATTAATCCTCTGTCTTTGAATGGGGGTACAACATCATCTAAATTCATACAATATAGTTTAAAGCGCTCAAAGATGTTCTTAAGTTAGTGTCTCAATTTTTATTAATTAGATTTTGTTGATAATATACAGAAATGACATTATTTTCACGAATTTTAACATTCAATCGAAAGTTAAAATATTTCTATTGGATATTATAAACTTTATAGTTAACCCTTTCCGGTAAAGTGCATTCGTGAAAAAATAACAACATGTTTTATTTTAAAAATTGTACATTTTATTGAAAAACAAACAGTTCATGCTAAAACAGTAAGTAGTTGATTGATTCAATGGGATTCCCAGTTGCAAATCAACTCCACTCCATGTAGATGAGTAAATGTATCATAGAGAAGCCATGAAAAAAGTATAGGTGTAGCACATTTGTACTAGAGTGGAAAAGAAAAGTAAAGGATTGGACTGATAACTTCCTCAGCCAATCAAATGTAACTAGCATAAAATAAAGAGAAAAAGTTAAAATTATGAGGAAATTTAAAAAAGTGGGTATTTAGAAGCATAATAACAAATTTTTAAGATAAGGGATTAGAAATAAGCTATATAATAAAATTTATACTAAAGGATAGGACTGAGAACTTTATCAGCCAATCAAATTTAACTGACAACAGAGGAAGCAAGCAAGCTCATACATAATTTAGAGGGTATTTTTTTTATATTAGAAACTATGTAAATTTTGTGGTAGTAAAATTTTGTTTAATCGTGTATATAACAAATGTAGGTCGTTATTTTACCGTTTAGTCCGAAAAACTCATGCCGTGCTAGACTGGTAATTTTACAGGTTGGTGTTAAATAAGTTATTTGTATTTATAATATTTTTATTATGATTTTATTCATATGATTTTTATTTCATGCAAAGTGCTTTTAAAGTAACACTAATCAGAGATAACTTCAGGTGTTTAATATTTTATTTTAACATTTTCTTTCAGTATGTATTTTTGCTAATTTGCGCAGATGTAATTATATCAATGGTTGGTTTAAATTTGAGGTCAAAAGTTAAATTTATCATTTTTAAATTTATATTTAATACTTTGAGAATTTTTCCATAGAAAATTTCTCACGCCTTGCATTTATAATAATCAAATTTTAACTGCTTAATAGGCGTATAGCCAACGTAGTGAAAAAATACCCAAGCCGAGACTGGAACCCGGGTCATCAGTAAAGCGCATTGACGTTCTACCAACTGAACCACTTGGGAACGATACTCAGCCTGGAACCTTCTCACTATAACATGTTGGGAAGGCTACAAACGCAGCAGAAGATGGAATATTCCCCCCCCCATGGATTTTTTTCCTTTTCTATGGAAAAATTTCCAAAGTATTAAATATGAATTTATTCAATTATCGTTGCTGGATTTTCTGTGACTTCGTGTTTGCCCCAGGTTAGAGGCTCACGGAAAATATTTCATCTTTTGCTGCGTTTGTAGCCTTGCCAACATTTATAGTGAGAAGGTTCCAAGCTCAGTCTCGTTCGCAAGTGGTTCAGTTGGTAGAACGTCAGTGCGCTATACTGATGACCAGGGTTCGAGTCTCGGCTTGGGTACTTTTTCACTATGTTGGCTATACTCCTACTAAGCAGTTAAAATTTCATTATTATTATTTTTAGTCGTACTTTTTTTTGTAATAATAGTTTTATTGGCGTAATGTAATATTTTCTTGCAAATTATCGTTCCATATTCCCGACAAGTAATTTTTTGATTTGGTTCAATATTTTGTCATTTCAGTTTATAAAATAAAATATTTTTAGCGTTTAAAAAAAAAATCTTTTTAGTATATATTAACTTATTTGTAAAACGAATGTTAAACATTTTTAAATGAGTATCAAAACTGTATTTTAACAGCATTATTATTGACTTTCTTGTCTAGAAAAGCCTGCTAACATTTATGTAAACATATCTAAAGCATTTTATCAATATATATACATAAGTAAAATCTATAAAAAAGGTTTTGATAATGCTTTTTAAGTCCTTAATTAAAAAGTATTTATATTTTTCTTATCTAGAGTTGTAAAAAATAAAGGATATCCTCCCCCCATTTACTAACTCAGCTGCAAATCGTAGTGTAAAAACGTGACTGGTTCCAACCGATTAGTAATAACGTCTACTAATTAATGCTTTGCTTAAATTATATCTCGGAGGTCGTCTAGATATTGAAATTGTACATTCTTTGCAATATTCAGTACTAGCACCAAATTTTCGCATCAATTATTAAACCTTCGGGCATCAATTGGGAAGAAATTTTGGCCAAGTAGTTTAGGAATTATTCAGATTTAATGTTTGAAACCACTAATGTTAAATTATTTTTTTATCATTGCAAAAAATATTACAATGCGGGTAGTTTTCTAGCATGATTCGTAAACTATTTGGCAAAATTAACTGTAATTTTGTATTTGAAGCTTGTAGAAATTGATAGGTTACAAATAATCTGCTCTTTTTTAATATTAATTTCCTGATTTATATATATATATATATATATATATATATATATATTGTTTGGTATCCGAAGATAAAATTTATCGAAGCATCCAATTAGGTGTATTAGTAATTTAAATTTTAAAGTTTGTTACATTTTCAATATATACACGACCCCCTAATCATAATTTAAATATAGGATTAATTCGGAGGCTTTATCACTAATCGGTTAGTACCAGTCACATTTTTATAGGATAAATTGCAGCAGAATTAATAAGTGGAGGGTGTATCCTTTCCCCCCTCCCCCCTGGCTGTACAACTATTATTTTACGAAGGAGATTTTATGAAGAAATTTCGACATAGCATTAAGAAAAATTTTCAAAATATATTATTCTTCTTTAAAGCATTCAATCGTATAAGTGTCATAATGTCTGAGAATAATGCACTTTTATATTTTACGTGCATTTAAAGGTGTGATTTTTAAAATTATTTCCCTATTCTAATTAAAAAAAAAAAAAAAAAAAAAAAAAAAAAAAAAAAAAAAACTCTGCTGTCATGCCGTAAATGGAATTTTTAAGACCTTAAGTTTTTATCGGCTTATATTGAGAAAACTACTGCATACAAAAATATGAAAATTGGTAGTTTTAAAGAAAAATGAAAGATAAACACGTTAAAGCAGACAGTTTCTAAATCAAAGAATTATTTTAAGCGCTATCTAATGTTTAAATCGATCAAAATAGTTGCGTTAAAAAAGTTTTATTGGATCAAAAACTATGCTTAGTAATTTAACCATGTGTCGCAGGTACATACTTTACAAGCCTGCAATGTGCAGTGTGGAATAATTTTTTTAATGTGAAATTTTTTTTTCAATTTTTTATTCAAATTTCATTGTTTTAAAAGAGATTTATAAATGTTTCGAATAGGTCATTTTTTTTTTCATATTGTTGCCAGAATTTTAAAAACATTATTTACTTATTCCTTTTATACAAACTGACTTTCAAATGTTTAATTGATCTTATTTAATGAATCACGAAAAAAGTCGTTAGCTGTCGACAGCAGTTGATTCGACCTTAAGAACAGAAAAATCCCTCGGTCAAAGGGAAACTACTGGCAACTCCATTATAGAAGACCGTCAATTCTGGGTTTACTTATAAGCCAATCTTCCATAATCTTTTTAAAACAGGGCAAACTAACGTGTTTTTAGTCTGCGGATCTAAACGGTGCTTGGCGAGTGTAGCTCGTAGGGAGCCCTAGTATTTAATATATATATATGTTATAATAAAAATTTATTTTTTTCGCAAATCCTTCGCATTTATTTCGCATTAGTCCTTTAAATTAATCTAACTTCTGACATAGTTAGTATTTCCTTAATTCTTAATAATATTTATTCTTATTTAATGTCCTTTCAAAAGTATTAATAATTATCTTATTCCAAATCTTAATCTAAAATTTTAAGTTCATTCGTAACTTTTATCAGCTCCCCAATCTATAAAATTCTGAGAGACGCCTTTGTCATTTCGAATGTTTTTAAAAGCCATTTTTTTTTATTCCATGCTCTGCTTTCGCGTGCTAGGTATTTTTCACTTCAAAATTAATGCGCAGCTACGAGAGGAATTCTTTTGTGTTGGGTCTTCTCCCTCGCACCTCATTCGCTTGGCTGGAGCTCGCCTCTCACTCATTGGTTTGTGCGCTCGTGACGTCGTATTCTGTATCACTACGCTCCGTGAACAAAACTCGCTTGCACGCTTTTGAGAGCAGATTTTTGACGTGTTTGGAACTGTAACCAAATGGTTATCTGGTATTGTAGTCACGTAGAATTATCATACAGCTCTTTAAGATCTTTTAAACGATGTAGTGAGCCATCGTGAAGCCTGAGGGCTATAAGTTTATACCTAATACTCTGGGAACTGTTACTTGCATCGCTCTTGTTCATAAATAAACGATTTGTCTGGAAATTGGCTGGTCTTTATTGAAGAAACTCTTATGGTATCCCATCCTTGCCTAAACTCCTCGCCATGATTATTGATTACGACTGCAATCATTCACGTTCTTGAACAAACTGCCATTTTTTCATGGAGTAAAAAACCATCTTCATAAAAACACCACATATATATACTAATACAGGAGAATATCAAGATAATAATATATGTCAATTTTTATAATGAAGTTCTAAATAGTGCGTGCTTAAATGTTATAAAAAATGTCTTTGCTGCGTGTATAGGTTTTCTAATTTAATTTCCCTTGTTTTTATATTAATAATGTTCTTTTAACATAATATATTTCTTTAATTATGTTAAACTTTATATTTATGTTTCGAAATTGTAATAAATTAAATTCTAACAAAATGAAATTTAACAGAGAAATAAATTTTATGTGTTTTTTAAACAGGTTTTTCTCATTCATCATAAAATTTAATGAGGAAAGCTTTCTTTTAATGCATGCAAAATATATATACACACGTAACTTATGTAACTTTACGTTTCAAATATACAAGAGGATGCATACAAACGGAGACTTGTGTAAGCCTGACGTTCTGCATATAGTATTTTGAAATATGTATTCTGAATATCAAATCAGAATTTCAAAACCCTATTTTCAATTTTACATTAGAAGAGTGTATCAGAAGATATCCTTAGAATTTTAAGATCAAAAGTATGTAACTTTGAATATTTTGAATTTCGATGCAACTCAGTTTCCAGAAAGAATTCTTATATAATACAGATATTTCACTATACGTTTTTGCATATGCTCTAACATTTTATCTTGAATGAAAAAAGAAAAAGGGGAATAGACAGAGACTTCTGATCCGAATATATAATAACAGAAAATTCCCCACATTAAAAAAAATTACATAGCGATTTCTACACACTTTATGATGGTGTCTGGCTACTCGCTTACGAGGATAGCCTAATTTGTGAACGTGTTGTCTGACATCTAACACTTGGGCGTGAAAGCGTCACCTCTCCATCGTTACTCTGGCTTTAGAAAGTATAATTATGACTCCCTGAATCTAGTCTTCACCGTTACTTTTTGCGGTTATATGCTAATTAGCTAACTGTGGTCAGCCGGTGAGCATAAATGTGGGCTAAGTTTTGGGATTTCATAACTGATAGTTGATATGGCTCTATTGGGTCTATTTTCTAACATATACAAAACCATCCATATACGAAACCATCCATAAAATTAAAAAGTGTAATTTGTAAGGTGTTTATGAAATCCAGTTCACCAGAGCACATGGAACGTTACAATATTATATAGGAATGACCACTAGAAAGTTTCAAACAAGATTAAAAAGGCGTATGGCAGATATCAAATAAGACAGGAGTACTACAGCACTGGCACGACTACATAGCACCGAGAAAATAAAATTGATTTTAAAAAGTAAAATAATTTATCCACCAAGAGTCTACTTCCCATCTATTATCCGTGAATCAATAGAAATCTACATGCGTAACGTAAACATTTGCAATGAATCCGCCTCTTTTGAATTGCCTAAAATTTGGCACGAGGTACTTTTCCGTTTTAAAAAGCAATTACGAAATATTAATTTTCACGATTACAGTTGGCTACTTCAAGCACCTGCTCTTTTTTTACATATTTGATCTCGTGATTCATGTTTTCAAGTTTATTTTCCAAATTTACAAGAATACTTTGTTTATCGTTATATTTCTTGAAAATGGCGCCCGTATGAGCTCTGAAACGTATGCAGATCATTAAAAGTTTTTTTTATAAGCCTTTTGTTGTTTCTTTTTGTATCACTTAAGCATTTCTCTAGATTTTAATCATATTTAGTGATCTTATTTTGTGATTATGAAAAGTTAATTACTGATAATGATTCAAGTATTGTATGTTTTCATCGAAAATTAGCTATGTCACCGGGAAATTTTTACACTTATATTTTATACATTAATATAGCATGTTTAACTCTTTATACAATGTTAAAAATTTTGTCCATAGTTCAACCAATTTTTGGTGCTGCAGTAGCTGCAACCATAAGAGGGGGAAATCTCGTTCCAACATTTGGAGCTCCGGTTGAACCAAAGCTTCAAATGTTGGAACGAGATTTTCCCTTCTTATGGTTGCAGCAATTGCAGCACCAAAATTTGGTTCAAACCAGGACAGAAGTTGTAACAGTGTAGAGTAATGTGAATTATTTTTTACAAATTATATTAACGTCTAATTAACCAACAACTATTAACAGTTTTTTTTTAACTTTTTTTTATTGGTCCGTAAAATTCAGGTTCAAGAAGATTTCGCCAGACGTAATCTAATAATAATGTCTCGTCGAAAAACATCAGACTCATTTTAAGGAAGGCAGATGAAGAGATTTAAATTATAGCTTAATTGAGATTAAACATTTGCTTTATAGATTAGTGATAACAATTTATATGTCTTAAATATGTGGAGTGGTAAACCGTTGGAACAATCTTCGCAAATCCCCTAAAATTAAATTTTTTGTTGTTAATTATTTGTAAAAAATGAAATAATTGTTATTTTATTAGTACTAAACCATGTAAAAACCTTTTTCATTCTTTTCTATAGTTATAAGGGAAAGTGGGGTAAAACAGTGTACCTTACACTGTTTGTTATTTCACATGTTTCACATGTTTGTTACACATTTGTTATTTCAATCCAGAATTACCAACAGTATTTAATGTTATTTTGCGTACACACTTTGCACGTATCTTTGTACCATAATATTACATATACTAATAAAAGAAAGATGTTTGTCTGTCTGTAATCTCTGTGTGTGTCCGTGATGACTTGAAAAATCTACCGCACACAGAAGTCTGAAAATGTGGTGGGGGATAGACGAAGACAGATCTCGAATGCACCTTAGACGATCTTATTTTTTGAGATCGGCGAGTTCAGACGATCTTATTTTTTGATAATTAGCCGAGACATTAATTAAAAGCCATAATGAGCATTGCAAAATGTTAGAAGCCACTGATCGTTAGGATTTCCTAAGCATTTCAAGGTTTCATAGCAGAAAAGAAAAAAGAGGGGAAATACACTCTTTTCATTTTTACAAGCCTATATTCACATAAAAAATCTAAATGGGAAAATCACAAAAAAATAATAATCAGCGTACTTTTCAGGTTCTAACAGTGTTACCCGTTCAAAAATTATTAATATATACCCTTTCAAAAATATTTTCTAAATGTTGAAATCGTGTTCTTTTCTTCGACATGTTTGTAAATCCGCATCCACTGTTCTGATCAAAATACGAAGAAACAAATAGAATACACTTCATATGGGTATTTTTCCTATCTATAACGTCTTTAATTTTAATAATAACACTTTCAAAAAATATTTTCGCAATGCCGCTTTCAAGGTTTTCAGTTTTTTCTGCATTTTTTTTATCTTTTTCATCCGCTTTCATGAACAAAATACGAGAAAAAAAATCCACTTATAGACGATATCTTTTAATTTCTAATGATGGATTTGTTTTTAAAAAATATTAATATTTACTATTTAAAGAAAAAAATATTTTTTGGAAGTCCTTCCACAAATCCGCAAGACTGTCCTTTTTCTCAGTGATCTCCCAGAATTCGTTTCAAGTTTGAACCGAATTGTATTTTGTAATTTTTGGGATGGGGAATGGGAAATATCATTTCATGTGTTTAAGGAGCGGGAGGGGGAGGGGGGCGTGATTTAATATTTCGGTTTCCTCGGGAACTATCGAGCAGAATTGGACGTTTAACCTATCTAAATGTCAAAAATTAAATCGGTAATCACTATATCTCGGGCCCCTTACTTTGTAAAGATTTTCCTTCAACAATATGAATTAATACAAACCTGCTTTAAAGTTATATAATCATACAATTTTGAGGTTTGGGTGAAAAAACAAACATGAACGTGCGTAGTACATCAGTGTACCCTGCCACAAGTAGTGGGTAGTGGGACCACTGAATTCAGGTTCGTTTGGTTAAATTTTCATTTTAAAACATACAAATTCGAGGATGTACACTGTCGAAGACAGTGCGGTACCCAACTTTATGTTCGTTTGGGAAGATTTTCGTTTAACAACATAAAATCATTCAACACCGATTTTAGGTATATTTAGGTTAATGTCATGGGTTCGGGAAATG
Source organism: Maratus michaelseni (assembly GCA_963931845.1). Classification (NCBI taxonomy): domain Eukaryota; kingdom Metazoa; phylum Arthropoda; class Arachnida; order Araneae; family Salticidae; genus Maratus; species Maratus michaelseni. The sequence goes on along the minus strand of OZ007591.1, from coordinate 119,027,276 downwards.
TCGGGCAAATTTTAACTAAATTATTAGTTCGTCACATTTTCATTAATAAGTGATAATGTATAAAAAGTCAAATCAATTCATCTTATCCCACCAATGAAGTAAATCTGCATGGAAATGTCAATATTACAGAAAATATAAACGTTTAGACTTTCATTAAAAAGTGAACAATATATTTTATTTTACAACTTCAAGTAAGGAGCTAAACTAATAATATTTCAATTATAAGAGATTAAACGTTATTATAAGTGATTATCAGTGATTTAACATTTAATAACAAAAATACTATTATCTGCATTAGAATTTAAGAAATTGCACAAAAGAAGTTCACCTCTTTATCAGCTTTATAAAAATCATAATCACCCTTAAAGTTTTGGAAATATCAAATGTGTTCACATTTAAGAACTTTCAAAAAAAAATTTTCAATATATGATAAAATAAATTTTTAAACACAGAATCTACACAAAAACCAGTGTGGAGATATCGTAATGGCCGCTTCACCTTCTGGTTTAAAGCTAAATGTTTCAGTCATTACCCGTTAGAAGGTTCCTCAAATTGAGTCAAAACTGAGATATTTGGTTTCATCACATTATACGATTTTACCGTATTTTATATTTCAACAATATATACTAATTGACAATTTATTAGTGCAAAACTACATATAATCCTTTTTTATACTTTTCTTTGGCTATTTATTATGTTTATTTTAGTTATGAAATTCCCACAAATGATCTCCGAAATCATTCAATGCCTGAAAAATTTAATTTTTGTTCTTCCTCTACAGTCCTCCAAACTCTTGGTTAACATTTTCGTGGTATTTGTTTCCTTTCGGTAGTAAATTTTCTAAAAATAAATCTACATTAAAAACGTAAAACAAATTTCTTTATTTAGAAAAATCTCAAATAATATTTTGAATTATTAAACTTTTTAATAAAAGTACCAACATATTGCATAGAGATTGAATAACAAAACTTTAGAAAGATTTTTCTTTAGAACTTTTAATTCAAAGAAAACCATTTCTGGAGGTATCCAAAGTTTGTGTAAGTTTTTAATAGGATAAAGGTTTTTCTGTGAGAGATAATGAGATAAAAATTGAATTACTTGTGTTTTAATGACATGATTTCTTAGTAACATTTTAAAATATTTCTTAAAGAAAAAAGAAGTTGTATTAAATATGTAGGGAAATTTTCTTGAGTATTTTTTAGTTTTTAGCTGTATAAATGGATAAGGGCACTAATTATATATTTTTCTGAAAATAAGATATTTGGAAATATAGTAACCTAATAGTTTTTTTTAATTTATTATTATAACAAATATACGGAGATATCATAGTTTCCTAACCTAAAATCTTCATAACTTTTTTAATTATGATGAAACATTAAACTTAATAGTAGAGTATGTTTAAACTTCTTGTATTTTTAAAAGATTTGAACTTTTTTCTTGCACATTAATTCTATACAATTTTACACGTTTATAAAGTGTTATGTATGTGTTATGCATTACTATTACGATGCGTAATAATTTTATGATTATTACGTTTATCATTTCAGCTTCTTATATGGTGCAGTATTCAAGAAAAAGAAAAAAGAATGAAAAAACTCCTAACGCTATCCATTCTAAACGAAATGCATTCTAAAATTAACAGAATAAGACTGTTTGCGCCAAAGTTCCTTGTATATGATTTTGTTTGAAACAATACTAAAAGCGAAAGCAGTGGCACTTATAAATCAGCGGTTCCCAATCTTTATTGTTACGCAATCGACCATGAAGTTTCAAATTTATTGACGACCCACCTAATATGAAAGTACAGCGACCCTCACTCTAAAAGAATCCTGTAAAAGTTTGAGAAAATTTTCTTGTTAGCAATGCTACAAATTTTCCTTTTAGTGCAGCGAAATTTTGTTAAACTTGTGTAGATTTTCTCTGTATGAAAAAGATTTTTTTTAAGTTGCAGACATGGTAACACTGTAAAATTTCAAAATGGGGTCTTTGTTGAAACAAAATTCCTCCATTTTATTGAAAAGGCAATCCTGTTCTACAAGAACCGAATTCTTCTGTATCAAACAGAATATTTCAGCGTCACATAACAAACATCTTATTTAATTATAGAACAGTTCTTTCTACAAGAACACTTTGGATTTCCGTTACAAAATTATCTTGCATAAGTAGAATAATTAAAACAAAGTTATTTGTTAAAAATCACCCACATTTGCCTTTACAGTACTTCTGGAATTTTTTAATTTGTTTGTCAGCCAAAATTTATGAATCTTACGACGTTAAAATTGTCCGCTAAAAGCTGAAAACGATATCTCTGCTCGATAACACAGAACATCTGTACTTTAAATGAAATGGAGCTATTCTGTTTCAAATACAGTAGTATATTTGTAAAAACAAAAGGTATTTTTAACAATGCTTGTGTATAATAAATCCAAAATAAAAGATGAACTCTGTCACAAATCAGACACGCAAGAACAGTAAATAGGTAATACTAATATGAAAGTTGAGTTATCAGTGAAGTTATGAATGTATGAGAAAGAATTACAGTTTGAAAGTCGATTCGATTTACGGCATTGTATAGCAGCAAAAATAGTCTGTGTCAGGATCGAAACTATTTTCAGTTGTGACCTTCAGACGCTCTCCGCACAATCTATTTATATAAAAATCAATGAGTGTATGTTTCTTATATAAATATACATTATTTTTTCGATGTGCACGGAATTGGACATAGATACGTTTTAGAACAAGAGTTAAATTGCTGCCTACTTTAAAAATTGCCCAAACCACTCTTTGCCCATTTTTTCAACAATCTGAAAAAATGAGCAATCTGAAAAATCTGTACGACATCTGGTACGACATCCATACATCCTGGTATACCATCCGTACGACATCTGGTCTAGCATTCTCTCATCTTATATGGCTTATATGTCATCCGGATGGCTTAAATGGTACAGCACTTGGTGCGCTATACCAAAGGATCCGGGATCAAACCCCGGTCTGGACATTTTTTCACTCTATTGATTGTAAGCTGTTTAGTAAAGTGATGATTCACATCCTTTGTATTTCAGTAATTTACAGCGTAATTTCAACTCTGCTGAAACATTAATTAATACATAAATATTCACTGATACTGGGTTTAATTTGTCTCATGTATGCCACTAGAAGTTGTGCTCATGATTGACGTACCATCTTGTGCTACAAGGTTGTAGCCTTCGCCATATAAGAGTGAGAGAATGCTAGACCGGATGTCGTCCGGATGGCTTAAACGGTAAAGCACTTGGTGCGCTAGACCAAGGGATCCGGGATCAAACCCCGGTCTGGACATTTTTTCACTCTATTGATTGTAAGCTGTTTAGTAAAGTGATGATTCACATCCTTTGTATTTCAGTAATTTACAGCGTAATTGCAACTCTGCTGAAACATTAATTAATATATAAATATGCATCGATACTGGGTTTAATTTGTCTCATGTATGCCACTAGAAGTTGTGCTCATGATTGACGTTACATCTTGTGCTACAAGGTTGTAGCCTTCGCCATATAAGAGTGAGAGAATGCTAGACCGGATGTCGTCCGGATGGCTTAAACGGTAAAGCACTTGGTGCGCTAGACCAAGGGATCCGAGATCAAACCCCGGTCTGGCCATTTTTTCACTCTATTGGCTGTAAGCTGTTTAGTAAAATGATAATTTACATCCTTTGTATTTTAGTAATTTACAGCGTAATTTCAGCTCTACTGAAACATTAATTAATATACTGATTCTAATAATTTTTGAGTATGTCCATATTTCAAAAATGAGTATGAAATGACTCTATATGCTCAATTTTGAGTATATCCATGTTTCAATATTCTGAGTATTTCTGGTATTTCAGAATTGAAAGCATTGGCTCGTCATATTTGAAACAAAAAGTTTCTCGACAAAATGAAAACATCCATTTACTCAGATTTGAAAGTGTAATTTTTCTCAGTGTGCCATGGTATATCATTATAGATTTCTTTTTTTTTTCTACTGAAATTTTTTTGTCCTACTACCACACTCTAAAAAACGACGCAAGCAGTAAAAAAATTATAACGCATGTACTTTGATTTTAAAAGTCAAAAAACAACAAAAAAAATCTCACCCACTTGCTATATTTCCGCAAACGAAATTGATGTCATTCTGGGCAGATAATACGCATTTTTCGTACATAAAATTAAAAAGGTTTACTATAAGTAGGTTCAAATGACGTAGTACCTTCTTTTAAATGTATTTGTATTTAAAACATCTACTACAATACAGACATTTCAATTTCAAGAATTTCTTTTATTTGAATTTATTCAGGAAAAAAAATAAAAAATAAAAAGTTATTATCCTAAACATGACGTTACTTTGTATGAGACACTTTCAGGTGGCGTCAAACTGACTCTGAAAAACGATTGCTATGTTTTATTTCGTATTTCGTTTGTATAGCAAAGCTATATCTTATAGCGATACCTTATAACTAAATGTTTTAATACTTTAGAGTTTAGATGCAGTGGTAACGTTTTCTATAATTTATATTACATAGCAAATGAAACATAGCAACCCTTTTTTTTTGAGTCAGTTCTTTCTCTTTAAAAAAATCATTACTGACATCACGATTGAAAGCATCTATAGATTATTTTGTCATTTTAATGTAATCGTTGTAAATGTAGTTTTTATGAATGGAAATGTATGTTTTCACTTTAAAATAATGCCATACAAAACAGAAATTTACTAAATGCTACATCATTTGGTTGAATTTTTTGCATTTTCTTTTCCATATTGTGAGGTATATCGTACACTGAGAAAAATGACACTTTTAAATCTGAGTAAATCGATTTTTTTCGTTTTGTTATGGAACTTTTTGTTTCAAATATAACAACTGAATGCTTTCAATTCTGAAGTACCAGAAATACTCAGAATATTGGAACATAGACATACGCAAAACTGAGCACATAGATGTAAGTTCACACTCATTTTTGAAACAAGGACATACTCAAAAATGATTAAAATCAGTTCAAACTAATTTTTGAAACATGGAAATACTCAAAAATGAGCACAGAGAAGTCAGTTCATACTCATTTTTGAAACATGGACGTACACAATTATGGGCACATTATTTTTTTTTCTTGAGTGTGTGTATGTTTTCAGAAATGAGTATATACATGTTTCAAACTTGAGTAATTTTGATTCGGAGCCATTTTAACTATCCGACATACTCAGATTTCAGTATTTTTTGCTCAGTTTTGAAAATGTCGTTTTTGGAGTATATATTTTTCTGTTACACGCGCCAAAGAAAATGCGCGATTTATAAAGCTGAGGCCTTTTACTATAATTGCTTCAAAGTACCGACATTTTTCTGATTGTCTTTTAAACGATTTATGAGTGCAAAAGCACAGAGCTCTGTTGTCTTGTCGTCGTTTTTTAGGACATTGGAATTTTATTTATTTTACTTGAAAAACCTCTGTGATTAACACGGATACAGCCTTTTCACAACGTTACCTTCTCTTGATATTTTACATGAAAGTTATAATATAGCGTTCTTGTTTTAGTTAATCGCCATATACAATTAATTACAAACTATTAAAGATCCGACCGATCATTCTGCGACCCATATTTTGTGAACCACTGTTAATGACGAAATCCATAAAAATACATTGCCGTAACCCCATTATATGGAAGCTCTTTTACCATTTCCAATTACAAAGAGAGGCATTTGAGACTTTTGTAAGAAGAATCATTGTCAACATGTTGTGCAGACGTCAGGAATGGATTTATATACAAACGAATCAAGTCCCAGAACGGATTTCCGAGGAACCCGAAGATGACGAATAAATGAGCTGAAATTTTTTTAATCTTTCTTTTTTATTAAGGAAAGCCATTTATTGGATCAGGAAACAAACAAACTGCTGAAAAAAAACCACTCATGTTTTTACAGTTTGAAAGAAAATTTAATTTTTTATTCGCGTTTGTAACCTGAAGATATTAAATGGGTGACTTGACATTTCTTTACTGTGTTTTTTTTTCTCGTGAATTTTAAATATTTGCTTAATAAAAAAATAATCTGAAAAATAAATTTTTCCTTTTGCACTCCATCCTAGTGTAAACACTCCTTATTAGCTGGCTAGTTATAATCATTTATTATTAAACAACCGGTGTCATATTTGGGCTGCTTATGGTATAATTTTCTTATCTAAAAAAATTAACGCCTGAGGCCGTAGTTCGGGAGTACCTGTACCTAAAGATTGCTTATTACTATTATGCTGTTAGCATCTCATAATATGAGGCATCATGGTACAAACCTATTTCATTGGGTAAAAGTGAGCTGCGCCACCAGGCGCCGAGTAGCGCCTGTCAGGCACGTCCACCTGACAGGAAACAAACAAACTGCTGAAAAAAAACCACTCATGTTTTTACAGTTTGAAAGAAAATTTAATTTTTTATTCGCGTTTGTAACCTGAAGATATTAAATGGGTGACTTGACATTTCTTTACTGTGTTTTTTTTTTTTCTCGTGAATTTTAAATATTTGCTTAATAAAAAAATAATCTGAAAAATAAATTTTTCCTTTTGCACTCCATCCTAGTGTAAACACTCCTTATTAGCTGGCTAGTTATAATCATTTATTATTAAACAACCGGTGTCATATTTGGGCTGCTTATGGTATAATTTTCTTATATAAAAAAATTAACGCCTCAGGCCGTAGTTCGGGAGTACCTGTACCTAAAGATTGCTTATTACTATTATGCTGTTAGCATCTCATAATATGAGGCATCATTGTACAAAGCTATTTCATTGGGTAAAAGTGAGCTGCGCCTGTCAGGCACGTCCACCGCCGTTCCCAAGTTCTGAGGAACTTTTGGAGAGCACGACCAGGAGAGTTCCCATATGCTCTACGGCAGGTGGGGGCGCTGCCACCTGCTGACTATCACCTTTTTTCCAAGTGAATGGACGACATAGGTCACTGCGATTTGCAGTGTCTCCCACCTTCTTGGAAGCCTCCACATTACACTTGGCAACGAGCGGGGGTCCCCCAACAGCTCCGGAACAGACCACCCAAAAGGAAGCCAGGTCCTAGGCCTTCAAAACTTTTTTTAAGATATACAATTTTGGTTGAAAAGTTCAATCTTGCGCATTTTCTAAAATAAAGTACATAAAATATTTTGGAATTAGAAAATAATACTTCTAACACTCCTAAATAAATAAATTTCTGTTGATATTTTAATGTTATTTTCTAAAGAATATCACCGAAAACATAAAAGAAAATTATTAAACTTTGTAATAAAAGTTTCACCTTACGAAGAAGAGAAATTGAAGTATAGATCTTTAAAAATATTCTCTCTTTAAAGTTTTAATAGAAGAAAAACTAATTTTGAAGGTATCTAAGTTTCTATAAACAGGGTAATAGGATGAGGGCTTTTTTAAAAGTAGTTAATGAGATAAAAATTGAATTAGACGTGTTCAGAGATTATAGTAACATATTAAAAATTTGGTATAGTACGATAGATGATATAAAATATGTATGATGCATTTGGATAAATATACTTTTTAAAGATTATGTTGATTAAATGTTTTCAAAAGTTAATTAACTCTGTTTCAGGAAACACAGTGCTAAAAGTTAATTGTATATGATAACAGTGTATTAAAATGTGTAATTAAAATTTATAACTAAAGTATCAACGTATATATCAGCTATATTTTTAGAAAATTTAGTTTTAACATTTTATGTAATTTTTTTTTTTCTAATTGAAAATTTTGAGTTGTGTTAGACAATTATTTTTTGAGGAAAATTGTACATTTCTAGGAGAATTAAAAATGTTAAAAATTGTGACGTTAATCATGTAAGTCACCTGAGCGAGTCATGTTGAGATAAAAAATGAATTAGACGTATTCAGAGATCAGAGTAACATATTAAACATTTGGTATAGTACAATAGCCGATATAAAACATGTATGAGGCATTTGGATAAATATTTTTAAAAAAGGATTATGTTGAATAAATGTTTTCAAAAGTTAATTAACTCTGTTTCAGGAAACACGGTGTTAAAAGTTAATTTTATATGATCACAGTGTATCGAAATGTATAATTAAAATTTATAACTAAAGTATCTATGCATATATCAGCTATATTTTTTGTAAAATTAATTTTAACATTTATGTACTTTTTCAAACATTTTCTATTGAAACTTCTGAGTTGTGTTAGACAATTATTTTTTGAGGAAAATTGTACATTTCTTAGAGTAATAAAAATGTTAAAAATTATGACGTCACTCAAGTAAGTCATCTGAGCGAGTCATGTAAAATGAGAGTGTAGAGTATGTAAGTCAAGTTTGCGCACCTGCGTGCAAGTGGTCAAATTGTCAACACTATTTTCGAATAGTAGCTTTCATCTTATTAAATAATACTTAATTCTTTTCTAAAGCAGTAATAATTATTTTGTTAAATAGCGTATGTCATTATTATATTAACACAAATGAAATGAGAAAAAAAAATCTTGTAGTTGTCACGATAACTACATAAATACTCGAATTTTAGAGAGTAGAACAAGAAAAAATATTGCTTTTGAATAAATGTTCAGTTTCCTTATTTAATGCCTCATTAGACAGGACAGTTTTTATTTTTTGGAATGATATATTTGTCAGATTTTAATTGTTTAATGAAGGCAGAAGCAACGAGAAAAAGAAACGAAAGGATACATTTGAAAATAATTCGTTCAATTATGTTGTAATAGATATAGGTTGAAAAGAGAAAGGTAAAATAATCTTTTCCACTAAAAACTTCAAATGGATAATTATTTTTCCAGTCAAGACGAGATGGATTTTAAATTGGTGGTCTTTTTCCCTCTTGATCCAGTTTATTCTGTAGATCAGGGTTTTATAACCAGTATGACATGGAAATATCTCAGGTGTGCTCCGGAAATGTTCGATCTCATTCTATCAAACTTTTTAAAGTAATAGGATAATTTAAAAATTATTTATATATTTATAGTTTTTTAAACGTGGCATATATCAATTACGCCATTTGTTTTCGTTCGTTAAGATTTAGTGCGAAAAAGTGGAATTCAGCCTATAACTGAGCCAGAACAGTTGAACCTATGATTAATCAACATACCTAACTTATGTTAAGAGAAAAACATAAGGATGTATGTCTTTTTTGAATTATAAATTTACATAAATAAAATGCTTCATCAGAGCGAGATAAATAAAACATTTTTTTCTTGTAAATTATAATAAATAAAATTTTCGAAAATGTATTTTATACTTTTTTTACATACACTGAAGTGCAATTGAGTTAGAGACAGATGATTAGAAATAAGTTGCTAACTTCTCTACCCTTATTAACGCCGCTACATACACAAGCATGGATTCATCATATTTGCGGAAATGTATCAGAGGTACGGTATGTCCAATATTAGCTACAAATAGCTATAAATTAATTAAATAAGCTGGTGTGGTAAGACATATTTGTATTACAATCTCCCAAGGATACAAATGCTGTTCGATTTATGTCTGGGCTACTGGATGATCGTTTCAGCAAGATTCTAAACATCAATGGCCCAGTTACGTCATTTTCTGGTACAATTAGTATATTGGGAGCGGTGGCGTGTATTACAGGCGGTACTCTCGTGAATCTTGTGTTCTCGAAACCCATTTGGTGGAGGGAGCGCTGTACATCCTGTCTACTGACTGTCTATATAGCTCCTTCATCCATCTAGTATGGTCACCTGAGCTTAGGTTTGGTATCGATGGCTGTATATGATACAGCTGACTCTTAGGAAATCAAGTTCATTCAACCCTGCCTATCGTTTTTTAGTTTACTCCAGTACTACCCTTCCGCTGTTCCTCTGATATCTCCCTACTCTTGATCTGCAGAACGAGAAAACAGCTTTGTCTAGCTCTTTCTGAAATTGTCTGACCCACCTGCCATGCATCTATTATTTATCTTACGCTTAAATCGCGAGTTTTTCCAATGTAATTTTTAACACTTGCTTATAGACGCCTATATACAAGGTGGTTATAATAGAAGTATCTCTATTTGTAGCTGTTTGTAGCTCGAAGGAATAACCCGAATGAAACCAAAATCGTCACACTTACTATATTCGAGAAGGGGGAAGAAAAATGAAACAATAAAAAAATAATTGCATTAATCACAGACAGATGGCGCTACTGAGTGTGAAATGTAATGTGTAATACAATAACAAAGAATTAAGGCGTCAAACCTGATGACACACCTAATTTATTGGAAAATGTCACAGTGAATGTGGTTACGCATCCGCCTAGCGGTGCCAATCATGTTCAGGTTCCACATGGCCATTGTGCTGGATGACACAATCCAGCGGTGCACGACGTGCTCATCTGCGGAATGTAACGCATCAGGAGTGATGTTTTGCACATGTTGTGAAATGCGGTAAAGTCATTGAGGTTTGGGACACCTCCACGGTACACAATATTACACATTACATTTCATACTCAAAAGCGCCCTCTTTTGGCAATTATTGCAATTATTTTTTTTCAATTCTGCTTCCCTCCCTTCTCGAATAGTAAGTACACCGATTTTGGTTTCACTCCGGTTATTACTTCAAGCTACAGACAGCTCCAAATAGAGATACTTATATTATAACCACCCGGTATATACATACAGCTACAATTATTATGTGGCAGTGACCAGTAGGCAGCGACAAGTAGGCTACTGTATTTTAAATTCTGATTGTCTAATTACCACTACATTTTTGTAAATAGTGTAATTGACCTTATTCTCGCATTTTTTAATCTGTCATTAAATAAGGCGAATATTTTTACTTTAAAAAAGTAGTGGCAATGAAGCAATCGGAATTTTAAAAAAGTAGCACAGTGTCAACTCTGGCAGCGTCTGAACATAGGTAGGAATAATACTACATATTTCTGTTTCAATAGCACTTCAGTGCATTAAACTTTGATCATAATAGCTGAGTTTGGTGTATTTTTTTTAAGATTATATTTATTGCAAGATAAAATTTGTGGGATAGGCATACTTCAGAATAAACTTTCATGTATGTATAAAAGATCTGTGTTTTTTTGGTTTCTTTTCCTTTTTTTTTTTAAATCGCAGAGAAGCTTATTTTTCACATATAATATTGAAAGTTTAATATTTATAATATACTAGCAAGCTACGCCCGCTACGCTGGTCAATTCCTCTTAACGAACATTTAATCAAACAAAATATTGACATTTCATAATTCACTCTTATATTTTAACAGAATAAGGCTACTATAATTTGTGACTCATGCCAATATACACGTCAGGACACGTCGCCCTTATCATTATCTTTTTACACATGAAGATTTCGCTATGGTACTCCATTGTGAAAATTGGTAATTTTTTTAATTCAATGTTTGAAAAACAGCATAATCATTAGATTTGAAATTTATATCAAGAAAAATACAATTTTTTACCTTTCTAACGCAGTTTCTTTAGTAATGTTCTGACAAACACTTTTCGAGCTATTATTCTTTTTCAGTAACTTCAAATATTTCATTTTCCGAGATTAATCTGTGGCAAAAATTAGCGAAAAACCCAGACGTCAGCAACGCATAGCTTTTTATTAAAGAGGCTGTTGAAGCAGGGATTGTCACCATCACTTTTGAAATCGGTTCTGTAGTTCCAGAGATTCCATAGAAATTGTAATTTAGAATGATTTTTGAACGCTTTTCGCTCATTTCCCCCTTTTAAATTTCATTTTTGAAAGTTATTTTTAGAGAGCATTTACATCTTATAAGTAACTACAATGCCAAATTTCTAATTTCTAGCTCCTTCGGTTAAAAAAAAATCGGAATTTTCGAACATTTTTCGCTCCTGCACCCCATTGGGGTTAGTGGCACCGACATAAAATATAGCCTATGTTGGAGTGGGGATTGTCACCATCAATTTGCCACCATTACTTTTGAAATCGGTTCTGTAGTTCCAGAGATTCCATAGAAATTGTAATTTAGAATGTTTTTAGAACGCTTTTCGCTTATTTCACCCTTTTAAATTTCGAATTTTTTTTTTATTTGTTCTTAGAGAGCATTTACATCTTATAAGTAACTACAATGCCAAATTTTTAATTTCTAGCTCTTCAGTATAAAAAAATTGCAATTTTAGAACGTTTTTCTCTCCTGCACACCCCTGGGATTAGTGGCACCTACATAAAATATAGCCTATGTTGGAGTAGGGATTGTCACCATCAATTTGCCCCCATTACTTTTGAAATCGGTTCTGTAGTTCCAGAGATTCCATAGAAATTGTAATTTAGAATGTTTTTAGAACGCTTTTCGCTTATTTCAGCCCTTTAAATTTCCTTTTTTTTGTTCTTAGAGAGCATTTACAACCTATAAGTAATTACAATGCCAAATTACAAATTTCTAGCTCCATCAGTATACAAAAAATCGCAATTTTAGAACGTTTTTTGCTCCTGCACCCCCCTGGGGTTAGTGGTACCGACATAAAATATAGCCGTTCCAGAGAGTCCATAGAAATTGTAATTTAGAATGTTTTTAGAACGCTTTTCGCTTATTTCAGCCTTTTAAATTTCATTTTTTTTCCTTAGAGAGTATTTACAACCTATAAGTAGCTACAATGCCAAATTTCAAATTTCTAGCTCCTTCAATATAAAAAAAAAAATCGCAATTTCAGAACGTTTTTCGCTCCTGCACCCCTCTGGTGTTAGTGGCACTGACATAAAATATAGCCTATGTTGGAGCAGTGGTTGTCACCATCACTTTTGAAATCGGTTCGGTAGTTCCAGAGATTACCCCCTAGAAACAAACAAACAATCAATCTTTACTCCTTTATAATATTAGTATACATTTCGAATATATTATAATCTATTTCATATATATTATAATATTTTATATATTATAATATTTTATATATTATAATATTTTATATATTATAATATTTTACATATTATAATATTTTATATATTAAATTATTTTATATATTATAATATTTCATACAATTTTGAAAGTTGGAGATTTTTTTTTAATTTGGGGAAATTGAGACTTATAAAAAAATCTATAGTTTGTCTGTCTCTTGTTGAAACTATTTATAACCATCCTCAACCATTTTTTATTTCAGATGCTTATTTCCCTCTTTCTCTTTCAGTAAATGTGTAGTGCGCCCGCAAAATGCACTTAAAGGCACTTTTCATTTAATCCAAAAAGGTAATGATAGACGAGTGAATGTATTTTTTATAAAATCCTCTTTAATAAAAAAGCTATGCGTTGCTGACGACTGGGATTTTCGCTAATCGTTGCCACAGATTAATCTCGGAAAATGAAACATTTGAAGTATGTGAAAAAATTAATTGCTCGAAAAGTATTTGTCAGAAAATTGTTAGACAAACTGCGTTAAAAAAGTTAAAAAATTTGTATTTTTCTTGATATAAATTTCAAATCTAATGAGTAGGCCGTTTTTCAAATATTGAATTTCACAAGTTACCAAATTTCACAATGGAGTACCATAGAGAAAACTTCACGCGCAAAATAATAATAGTAACAGCAATGTGTCAGCACGAGTCACAAATTATAGTAACCGTACTATTTTTGTTGAAATATAAAAGTGAATTATGATGTCACGAGTGTATGATTTTTATTTAATTCTCGACAAATACTAGATGTGCCATTTCCTTTTAGTTGTGAATAATATAGGTTAATTCACGTTATTAAAAAATGTAGCTATAAAACATATAAATCAATGGAAAATGGTAGGTAATGAAGTGTAAACGTAATAATAAACCGCATTAAAAAACATAACTTAGTGAAATAAGTATCCGTTTTTATGTTATTTTAGGATATTCCAAGCAAAGGTACAGATTACTTTAAAATACAAAGTTAAATTCACCGATATATTTCGTTTGATTCAAGGTTCTTTTGGAGAAACCGACCAGCGCAGCGGGCGTAGTCTGCTAGTTACCTATAATAAATCTAAAGTTACAAAATTATTTATTCGGTTTACATCTTTTCATTAGTTCAAATAGTTTAACTCCATTTTTTATTTTAACACTTGTACTTCCTTTTTTTCCAACAGTAATAACTTTATCCGTACGTGTAAGAACATTTCGATGATTTCTCAACGAATTCTTATAAAAGTTATTTTAAAACTGAAACAAACCTCCAAGAAATGAATTTTTATTACACTATACTTATCACAAAACAAATAGCTTAATTTAAAATATCACAAAAGAAGAATTTCTGTTAATTCGTAAAAGTTTTACAGAATTTGACTAAAAATTTGATCTTCTGGAGACACACTACTGTGCCACATCACACTGTCAGATTCTACGTTAGAGTATGAAATTATTGTACACATTAAAATTTGTTGCAGATTTAATAATGCTTTAAACGACATTTGCAAAAATTCCGAAGTATTAATATCTTTCGTTAAAACAATATATGTCTACACTAATAAAAGGGAGTTTCGCTTTCTCTCTCTCTCTCTGTGTGTGTGTGTGTGTGCGATGGCTCGAAAAATCAATCGCACCTAGAAGCCTGAAATTTGAGGCGAGTCTCAGAAATTTAATATTTTAATAATTAACAAAAATATTAATTAAAAACTTATCAATAACTCATCTCTTTCTTAGCGAACCGGCTTTCAGAACTCGCGCATGCTCAGAACCCGATTTACTGCAGCACACGAGAATGAAGAACTAGTCAAATGAAGAATGCGTTAATTTTGTAGTTTTACTTAACTTCTATCGACTAAACCGTTTGGTTTATTTAAAAACGAAAAACATATTCTGATAGATCGCATTCTTATGTCTCAAATGCCGTAATCAGTTCGAAAAAAAAATCAAAACACTTTGAAAAATATTTTTGTAAAAGGTCTTTTTCCCGGGTTTATGTTTTCTCCCTTACGCCAACGCCCCTCAAGAGCGCAATTTTAGAGATAGAGACAAACAAAACATATTCTCTTAAAGTTGAAACCGTCTTCCAATAGACGGTATAATTATTATTTTTTAAATACGGATTTTAACCCTTCCAAAAATATCGGCGAACGCAGGACATTTCGCACTTCACGAGAAGATTTTTTTAATGCTAAAAGTTACTAAACGTTCTTATTTCAACACAATCTTTTAGAGCACCTAGATTTACATAACCTAAAACAATTTCGAAACTTTCGGACGAAAAGAAATACAGTAGAACTCCAATTATCCGAACTCCAACTATCCGAATCGCTGATTATCCGAATCGCTTTCAGAAGTTAAAAAAAATAAGACGGAAACGTACTGCGATTCGCAAAATTATGATTCTGTCTATGGGCGCTATTGCCCTTCCCTCTGCGGAGGAGACAGTAGAAGATGAGGATGACGTGCTACTTGAGGAATTCAGAAACCTCAGAATGTTCCTGTTCAGAATGTTCCTGGAATTTCTGAATGTTCAGAAGTTAGTGTTGAAGATATAGGAGAGTGTGATTCGTCAGATCCTGGGTTCCAAATTCTAAATGATGATGCACCTATTGAAAGTGTGAGAGAAGAAAGTGTCGAGGATGAAAAAGACCTTAATGTCGAAGTTGAAGCAGACATGGGACCATCAGCTAGTGAAGCATTTGCCGGCCTTGAAACTGCGTTGAAGTGGATGGAGCGTCAGCCCGAGTGTGACCACATGCAACTTCTCACTGTCAAGCGGATCCGCAACTTGGCTGCCCGAAAACGGATGAAGACTGTCAAACAGCTAACTTTAACCGAGATATTCAGCAAGCAACAACTTTCATTTACAATACGGTACGTACATAATGTAGTAATATACAGCACTTGTAAGTACGCTTAATATGCAAAAGTGTTTCCTTTTCATTTGATTAATTAAAAGCTCTTTTTTTAAATAGTCTTTTTCTCCCATTTTCAACACACATACAGTAATTAATTAAAATAGACCCTTTTTTTTCGGAAAAATCCAATTATCCGAATTTTTGATTATCCGAATAGGGTCCGGTCCCAATTGATTCGGATAATTGGAGCTCTACTGTATTTAAAAAAAAAAAAAAATCTGAGAAATTTTTGTCGAAAACCCATAAGAACGGGGTGTTTCTGCGCGGTCACGTTCGGCTTAAAATCGCATTAAATTAAAATCGCACTAATTTTCATTATTTTTAGAAATTACTTAACATAAATGAAAACATTTATGGTGATTATCTTTAATAGGTTTTCTACTAAAGAAACACATATAAAAAAAACACATACTAAATGTTTCTGTTAGCATTATATATGGTATGTCTGGCGACAAATTTGTATGACCTAAGTATCATCATAGCTGTTATGAAATCAATGATGCAAGATAATCAACATCTACTGTGGAATGAATTAGCTATCATTAGATGTCATTGGTACAGCAGAAGGAAGTCCCATTGAACATCCATAAAACATAACTTTTCTATAACACAGGACAAAAAGAAAAAAAAAAATCTGCCGCGTTACACATCTTTGCTGATTTTGATACATATAAAAGTTTATAATTATGTAATATAAAGTAATTAGTTGGAATGGCTGGTTCTTGAAAAACTTTGAAAGATTAAGAGCTGGTATGAGCGTTAAGGTGCCTTGTTTACACAGTCATTTAGACATATTTCCTGAAAACTTGGGTGATTATATTGAAGAGCAAGGTCAACGGTTCCACCAAGATATCAGAATAATGGAGCAAAGGTACAAGGATATTGATGACTGACTAATGTTCGACGTTACAAAGAGATTATCCTGAAATACAAAGAGATTATCCTATTCCATTCTAGAAAATCATACAGGAAACGGTTTTAATAGTAATGTTAAATCAATATTTCTGTTTTGCAATACCTATCTCATTCAAAATACAATGTTGCTAAATATGTAAAGAAAAAAAAAGTCTTTACATATTTAACGCTACTTTTCTGTGCCGTTATCCGATTGTTGGCTTTATTGCAAAAACGAGAACCAATCCAGAAGATTTGCTATTATTTCATGTTCATCACGCCAAAATCACTCTAAATAGTACGTTGTCTAACCCCGTGCCGTAAAATAACTGTTCCTCGGTATAATCAACCGTAACTTACATCATTCTCGTAAAAATATGTCATTAAATACAACCGTGTGAAATTGTGTTATCACTTAGAATCCCTCTGTCTTTCAGCTTTAATTAACAGACAGTGTTAAAAATGAAATATAAAGAAATTCAACACATTTTTAAAATAAAAGACACCAGCAACATAAAACCAGTTCTTTAAAAATAAAACCATCGTTGTAGGTTGATTTCTTTATAAATGGAGCTATTGCAGTGACTTATTTTATGTATATATCTATCCTCACATAATGCAAAACTTGTCATCAAAATAGCATCCAAAGTACTAATCCAACTCAAACCAAATTGGGACAATGTATTAAACTTGCAAGTACTTTGGATGAATTCATTAATCAAGTATGTAACTTTTATAGTTCGTTTACGTTTACAGAGACACATTAAAGCATAAAGTTATATCTCCGTCTATAGCGAAAAATCATTTTCCATGAATTTAATGATATTAGACTCCTTCAAACATATAAGTATTGGTATACATTACTGTGGTGCGCTTTACATGCCTTCTGTACAATACAGAATGGGTTAAAATTTATTGCTCATTTAAAAGAACACAAAAAATAATTATGTTTCAATGAGCGATCACGGCGGGAAGTGCATTTTCAGTTGTTGTATGGGTGTCTAAGAATAACTAAATTTCAGTTTATTATGTGGTGTGTACAAATTCTAGATTGTATACACTCGTTAAAAAGTAACACCCATTAAGAAATCCCAATAAAATAGTTGTTTACTGTGGTATGTGAAATATTCAAAAAGAATTTCATTGTTTTGGGTTCGAATCTCCGTTCAGCGTCAGAAATAGATTAGATAATATTATCGTCATAGTTGTCTCTTGACACTCTTGTGTCATAAGAAGAACGTCTAAAATACTGAACCAGTTAGAATCAAATTGGAACAATGGAGTTCTTTTGGAGGATTAAGAATGGAATGGAGAATTTGGTATCTTGGATAAGTTCGTTAATCAAGAAGCATTGATAATCTATTAAAAAACAATACATTGAAAGTCTGAACATAATTACGGTCAGTTGGGTATAAGTACATTTCATTATTAATACATGCTAAAATTCTTCGACTTTATTAAAATTTTTAGTTAATTGTTAACTTTGTTAGATGAGACACTTTAAAAATTAGAATAGCATTCATTGAATGGTTTGCGTTTGATCTTCTTTAAACGTCGGAAATATATTATAGCCTATGGGTGATTTTTTAAATTAGGATTTTAACAAATATTTAAAATTTTTTAATACAATTACCTCATATCCATTCAATCACATTTGATAAGCCAAATTAAGATTAGACAATATTATCGCCATATATTAACAATGGTGTTCTTTTGGATGATTGAGACTAGAACAGAGAATTTGCAATCTGGTATAAGTTCGTTAATCAAAAAGCTTTGCTAATCTATTAAAAAAACAATACATTGAAAGTACGAACAAAATTACGGTCAGTTGGGTACAAGTACATTTCATTATTAATACATGCTAAAATTCTTCGACTTTATTAAAATTTTTAGTTAATTGTTAACTTTGTTAGATGAGACACTTTAAAAATTAGAATAGCATTCATTGAATGGTTTGCGTTTGATCTTCTTTAAACGTCGGAAATATATTATAGCCTATGGGTGATTTTTTAAATTAGGATTTTAACAAATATTTAAAATTTTTTAATACAATTACCTCATATCCATTCAATCACATTTGATAAGCCAAATTAAGATTAGACAATATTATCGCCATATATTAACAATGGTGTTCTTTTGGATGATTGAGACTAGAACAGAGAATTTGCAATCTGGTATAAGTTCGTTAATCAAAAAGCTTTGCTAATCTATTAAAAAAACAATACATTGAAAGTACGAACAAAATTACGGTCAGTTGGGTACAAGTACATTTCATTATTAATACATGCTAAAATTCTTCGACTTTATTAAAATTTTTAGTTAATTGTTAACTTTGTTAGATGAGACACTTTAAAAATTAGAATAGCATTCATTGAATGGTTTGCGTTTGATCTTCTTTAAACGTCGGAAATATATTATAGCCTATGGGTGATTTTTTAAATTAGGATTTTAACAAATATTTAAAATTTTTTAATACAATTACCTCATATCCATTCAATCACATTTGATAAGCTAAATTAAAAGAAATTCTCCTACAAATTACCTTTTTTGCCAAAATAGCGAACTTAGAAGGAAACAAAAAAGCTGTTATTTCTTATTAAACCAGATGCATGTGCCTTAAAAGAAAAAAAAAAGGAAGAAATCAATCTACTCTTCGGACTTAACAGGAAGAACTTGTTTCTTTTCTGATTATTTTAAACACATTCTTAGAATAACTACCTTAAGCATAAAAGTTACGATTTACCTTATAAATTTTTTAAAAAAGTTAATCAAATAAAAGTCACTATATTTTTAATAAAATATTTTTCTACCACGTTATAAATCGAATTAACTTTTTTGTGATATTTTCCTTAATTAAGATAACGGTGACTCGCACAAAATTCCTAAATTATATATATTTTTTTCTCTCTAAATTATATTAAAGAATAAATTAATATCTAATTGCATTATGTCTTATTGAATTTAAAAATTATAATTCGCTTTATAGAAAACTGGAATAAATACACTTTACATGAAATTGCCATATGAACTTATTTTGTTAGAATAAAGAATAAAGTAAATCATAATTAAATAAATAATAAAAAAAAAAACCTTGCACAAATTGAATTTTAAATAGTTTTTCTTTTTTGTACTTTCAACTGGAATAGCATAATCTAAAAGCAACTGATATGTAATTAATCGAATTAAATATGCTAATTAAATATTTTAAAGCTTATAGATTTGTTAAAAATAGTTTATTTTTAATAAAATCCTACGGAAATTAATGATTTAATGGGAATTGAAATGTTCTGTAATAAATAAAGATTTTCAATTCCTTTTTTTTACATGAGCTTAAAAATAAGTAAATATTTGTCAGAACCTTGAAAAATTAAATATTGCTATGCGAAAAATCCCTAATTTAACAATATTTAATTTATACAGAAATCTGAAAAAAATAGCCCGACGGATTTAAATAAATTTGATACATTCACGTAGCTGCCAAGTGCTACGAATTTTTTAAAACCAGTTTTTTTACTGTGAATCTTCGTCCTATTTAATCGCAAAGTTTCTTAGATTAAATACGGCAAACATTTCTATTAGAAAATACTGGTGGAAAAACTCGTGGCAATGACAGCTTTGCATTTTATATAAGATTTAGTTTGATCTACGTTTAAAACGCACACAATCGAGCCGTTATTCTGGTAAAGAGCCGGTTCACAGTTTTTTTTTCTATGGTAAGGAAAATTAATACCAATGGCAAAATATACTGTAAAATAATGGTTCCCACCAGAGCACCTAAGTGAAGTAGAATTGAACGTGGTCGGTATATTTGTGTAATTGAACTGGAATAATAAGACTAAAAAGACTAATTAGACTAATAAGAGTGTGCTGCTGTTGGCTCCCTGTGGATAAAATTAATATTATCGAGAGTCTACTTACTGGGAGGTCGGTAGATAGAAGAGAGGTTCTGAGCTGATAATATTCCCCTTATTGTAACAATCGAAATTTTTAGGAATTTTGGGATAATAAATCAATCATATATTGCTACTAGCTGTTACTCGTGACTTCGTTCACATAACATTAAAAAAAAATTGCATTAATTTAGCAAAGCATTTCATTCGATAATTAAAAACATATATAATTAACCAAATCTTTATCACATTTTATAGCAGACA
Source organism: Maratus michaelseni (assembly GCA_963931845.1). Lineage (NCBI taxonomy): Eukaryota > Metazoa > Arthropoda > Arachnida > Araneae > Salticidae > Maratus > Maratus michaelseni. The sequence continues at coordinate 119,006,451 of OZ007591.1, read as the reverse complement.
ATACGGTATTTCTTTGCTATAGGGGCCTTAACAGAGCCCAGTCTTAAAAAAGTGAAATTTCATTCCAAATAATAGGTACAATCGTGAAAATGAAACTGCAACCAATGAAAAAAGAAGGACCCATTAAAATCGTAAAATTCGACGAATCCCTCTTCGTAAAACGAAAAACAACACTGAGAGAAATCTTCTATACAACAGTGCATTTTAGGTGGTATTTGGTGTGAAATTTGTATATGTATTCATTTCTAAATGGGCATTATTATATTGTTTCTTTATATAAACATGTGTTATATATTTCTTACTACATTATTATTTTATGTCTTGTTTATGTATATACTAAATAAAGTGCTTCTCGCTAAGTGGTGTAAATATTAAACAAACTGCTTGTGGATTCTATAGATTGATAGATATTTCATAAAGATATAACAATCTGATGCGATTCTAAAATGCAAATAAAGGTTGCTAGAAAGTACTTTAAATTCTGCCCAATTTAACCTCGATATTTTTTCTATCGCGTCAAGTACACTCTAAACAAATAAATACCGACAACACCAATCTGGTGATCTAAATTTACATATTTTTGTTAGTATATATAGGATTATTTTAAATTATTTCGTGCGCTTGAAATTTTTTACGCTTTTTCTAGGGTTAAGTGTCGAATAAATGTACTTTTTTGTTATTTTATTTTGCCATTTCTATTTATTCTGATTTCCATTCATTCCATTTATGGATATTGAGTTATTTACATATTCGTTTCAAAGAATATTGATTAAAGTTATTATTAGGATTAGGATAGGATACGATTAGGGTTAGGATTAAGAATAAAAATCGGACAACAATGGCATGATTAATTCAGGTTTAAAGGATAAACCAGGATGTCTATTTACATCATGAAGTAATAAGAAAAAAAAAATCTTCTGATATTTTTTAATATGTTTTACAGTTATAGTTGGCATCAAAGGTGATCGAGGAAATGATCATCTAAAATACCATTAAGTGTTTACCACGCAAAAACATATCTGGTTACAACAATGTATTTAATTTTGCGCCAAATTTCACTTGATAAAAAAAAGCAAATTGGCTATGAACCAGATTAAAAAGACCCCTAACCTTCCTATTCTCGAAAATTTTCTACCTATATGTGAAAACCTTTTCTACTATATACAATGCACTTTCATGTTTATAATATTATGAATTGGCACGATCGGCTTGTTCAAGTTTACATAATTCGGCTGGAAGAAAGGTTTCATTACTTTTTTTATTTTTTCTTTGCTGTTGCATTACGCGAATTTATCGGTAAAATTTATTTTCGTTTCGATAGCATTGTTGCTTTTTAAGTTTTTAAAAAAATTGTAATTTTACTTAAACATTGCTATAAAATCTATGCCATTTTTCTCAACCTACAAGACTTTACAAAAATCTATTATGAAAGAGAACTTTAAAAAAAGCTATATTTAAAAATGACAACAGAGTTTTTACTATTTGAAAGATAAAAGAAATGTAAAATTAAATTTCGGTTCGAAACGACCATATACAAATGTGTTTTGATTGTGGAAAAATGATAGAGGAAAAATGCTGTTACTTCGAAGCAATAATATTAAATCTTTAGCTTTTATGAAAAAATGCAACTTTCTTTTAAAAAATAGTTATTTTTATTAAGATTTTCTGATTTTCTGTACGGATAATTTTGCGGTGCATATTATTGACATTTGCCGTCCAATACCTTTTCAAACGTTTTTTTTTTTTTTTTTTTTTTTTTTTTTACTTTTTAAAATTTAAATTAAAAATATGGTACATTTATGTTAGCCGCGTGCAAACTATAAACTGCCAAGTATTATTCCTATCACCATCATTCGTATTGAATTCGTATTAAAATAAATCTTTCACTCATTTCATTTAAAACACATAGCTTTAATTTACAACACATACATTTAAAATACATATATTACATACATTTAAAATAATTCATTTCGTGTGAAATAGAAAAAAGAACTAAAAGAGAGAAATTAATCACAAATAATTTGATAACCCAAGATCATTTTATTTCAACATCAATGCAAATCTGTTTTATTTTCGATATATGACATCATATTCGCTTGTTTTCCATACTTACTTGTATTTATGCACCTTGTATTACTATCAAATATTTGAAAACTCAAGTTTTATTTCTAATATGACGTCATTTCATATTCTGTTTCTTAAATAATTAATCTCATTTTCAGTTTTCACGTGGAAATTTTTCGTTTGAAAATAAATTGTTGAGTAAAAATTATTATTCCGGGTTTATTTAGTTTTGGCAACGATAAAGTATTAGCAACGGTAAAGTAAATTTAACCATTTTAAAATATTATACGAAAAAATGTCCATTTATTTTCTATGAAAATAACCAAATTTTGAATTATTAAGAAAAATATTCGAATAAAATAAACAAAAACCAGCCTATGTTCATTTGAGGGTTATAATCAACCTATATGCAAAGATACAGGATAATTAAATTCTCCATTTTGACGCTGGCTTCAGCCTAACATTTGCACACAATCAGATTTATAATATTACTAGCTGTTACCCGTGACTTCGTTCACATAACATTAAAAGAAAAATAAATGTACTAATCAAGCAAAATATTTCACTCCCGATAATTAAAAACGTAAATAATTAACTAACTCTTTATCATATTTCATAGAAGAAAATATTATATTCTTTGTTATAGGGGCCTTGACATAAATCAGTTTAAAAAAGGTAACATTTTGTGACAAATAACCGCGAAAAGGAAACTGCAACCAATGGAAAAAGGACGGCCAAATAAAATCGTGTAAATCGACTAATTGGGTAAAAATAAATTTCAATTTTACCTAATAAACCATTTACTTTTAACGACTTTCAGAAACGTTTTAACAGCCATCATTTAAAAATAATTCATTGGGAATAGTATATGCTTTTTCTTTAAATTCAATTCTTGTGAATAGGGATGAATAGTTCTACACCTAAAAGCAAGGAGCTTCAATTGCAAAGCTTTTTGCAGCCCAAAATTACATGCAAACGTAACACTTAAATTGAAAAGCTTTTTGCAACCCAAAATTATATGTAAACATTACTTTTGCATGTAATTTTCATTGCAAATTAACATTTATTACGGTTCAAATTAAAATTAATTTGGGTGCAAATTACATGTAAATGTTACGTTTACATGTAACAGCAAATTTGTGTCCTTGGTTTAATCTATAGCTGAAACAAATCTTGATTTCTTGGCAATATGCTGACAGGCGATTTTTGCTCTGCAGAATAAATTGATTCATAATGTTTGAATATGTGGAAATATGTTTTTAATTTTCGGAAATTTTACTGTAATCAAGATTTTTTTTCACCAACTATTCAAATTGAAAATAAAATAATTTTTTTCAGTTTTATTGAGAAAATGGCATAAAAATATATTAATCCGTTTTATTTCTCCTTTTTTATCCACAAAAATGGAGTAATTTAAGTACCATTTTTAGAGAAATTTCGTTAAAATTTACAAAAAAAAATATTAATATCTCGGAATCTAATTCAAAATTTTAAATTCTCAGAGTTTATATGACATCCTCGAATCAATGATAACCGGTGTTAAGTAAATCGCGTTGCATTAAGAGGAGTAGTTGCGAAATACACACAGTCAGATTTTAACTTAATAGACTTGTGTTCAATTTTCTTTTCCTAATAATCTTACTGATGCTTGTATTATTAATCACAGAGTTCAGAGAATAAATACAGATGAAATGTTCATGTTTGGCGTGATGCTGAAAATGCAACCCTACAGTCGGCCCAAACAACTGGCGGTTTGCTTTGAAAACCTCTCCCCGTCCAATGAATCCAGTCATTGTTCAACGTGTAGCCTCTCTCCATCCAATGAAGTCCGCCCTTGGGCCTAATGATTTGAGCGATAACCGGCTTCATATTGCAAGCCGATTTTACGGTTCATTACCTCTCTATTGTTTCACCGTACTCAGTGATTATTAATGTATGAAATTGATACACGCTCCATTTGAACATATTTAAAAAATCCCGTTTTATTATGACGTCACTTTGATCCCAGAGAAATTTCTTTTCAATGATATAATTTTTGTTAATTTTCTTTTCCTGGCAATAATAAAGTGAATTTTAGCAGAAAACTCACATCTGTTTGCAACTGATATTCAAGCTTATTATTAATCAGTTTCAAAAAAATATTTCAGTTATTCATCTTAAACGTGACGTCCATTATGTATATACTTTTATTATACACTGATAGTCATGCTCTTTGTAATATTACGAATATTTGAAAATACAAATTTTATTTATGACGTCATATTTGTTCAAGCCAAGAAGGATCATTTTCATAGTTCCATGGTTCAAGCGAAATATTTTTCTTAATATTATAATTATTGTTAATTCTTCTTTCTAATTATAACGCAGTTTTTGACAGGAAAAGATCTTTTTAATGTAACCGATATTCATACTTCATGTATAATAACAAATACTCCATATTATTGTTTCAAATATCACAGAAATTCATCTTCTTTTGAATTATTTTCATTTTTCACGTGAAAATCGCTCAATTGAAACTTAATTGTTGAGGAAAAATTATTTTTTCCCACCTATATGCAAAGATACAGGGCCATTAATTTCTCTATTTTGACGCTGGCTTCAGCCTAACATTTGCACACAATCGGATTTATAATATTAGTAGGATTAGGATGGCTTCAGCCTAACATTTGCACACAATCAGATTTATAATATTATTAGGATTATGCCTCGAGTAAAGAAATCTGCACTCCCTCCCTTCTTTTGCGTAGGAGCTTCAAGAACTGGTCTGATGTTATTTCCGGCAAGAGGGCATAAAATAACGCCAACAGCGTATTAACGTGTAAATGAAGTTTTATAAAAGAATATCTCAAGTTTTTCTTTGTTTTTCTGAACTTCCAGACACCTTTTCTCTAATGTTTTTTTTTCCGTGAATCTTTTGCTGTTAATTATTTTTTAAATAAACTGTTTAATTTCTATCATACTGATTTGGGATCTGTATTATCTGTATATGTATCTTTTTATGACCTTGTAACATTGCATATTTTTTACTTAAATATACTCAGAAAAACTACAATATAACTTGCTAGTTTTATGATAACTTAAAATGAGCCAAAAAGTTGAGACACCAGAGACACATAAAATTAGCTGAACTCTTAAATGGATAACTGACAAATAAATCTAAAACTTTATTTCTAACCTTACAACATTTAACTAAATTGGTTCTTTAAAGAAATTCATAGAACAATAACACATATTTTTAATCCTACTAAATGACATTACGTGATATCGGAAACTCCTTTTATTCCAAATATAGTGGAATTCCATTAACGCTAAATACGGATATTTCAAATGTCCGGTTAATACAAATAAAGTTCCAGTTATATTCTGCTTATAAACAATAATAAAATAATCTCTTTAATTCAAATATATCATCAGAAACACAATTAATTACGAAACAAAATTATCACCCCACAGAAATTTACATCTGTACTGAAATTTGTTCATGTGCCTTTTTATTTCAAAACTAGCTGACCCACCCGGCGTTGCCCCGAGCAGACTGTCATTGAAACATATAACAGTGGAGTGGACTTCATAAAAAAAAATTGAATAATATTTATTTATTCTAAAAACTTGTAAATAAATTAGATAAGAGTAAAATTTTCATAAGTATAGCAGTTAAGTTTAAAAAATGAAACGGTCAGGGAAAATTATTACACTTACTTTTAAAGAATTAAAAGGTCAGAGAAGTTCTTACGGTTGAACCTAAATGGCATATCGGTATAAGATCGAGTCCCACAGTTATGCTCCGGAACGTTTAAATCAGTAATTTGGATTTCAGAAGCAACGCGTTCGTGCATGCGACTGTTTTTAAGCCAATTTTGGTGATCGCTTATGTTCTGTATTTGACGGCGTTCTCGATCCAATCTATTTCGATTTTCTCTTCTTTTTCGGCTTCTTCTTCCCTTTCAAGCATTCTCCGAGATCTTTTACGAGCATTTCTAATGATATTTTGAAGCTCCATAATTGCACCGAAAGAGTGAAACGTAAATAAACCCGATTTACCTCGGCCTAAATCCTGCCAAAGGACTTTTACACAGTAACCAATGAGATGCGTTTCATTCGGGTGTTGCCATTAAGCAATTAACAAATAATCCCGATTTATGTGCCACGTACGATAGCGTAATATATATATATAGATGTTCTCCAATACACAATTGTCTGTTTTATTATATGTGTTCATTATTCTAGGAATTTTATTCACAAGCATTGTCTGTAGCTGTACAGCAGTGCTGTAGTCATAAAAGAACACAGGATATACGCTGAAGGTACACGCTAGAGTCATGTCTCATAAACCTTCATCCATAATCTAAAGCTTTTATGTAACATAACATGTTCTGAGCTCTTCAGTTATATTTCGAGATCCAATAAGCCTAGAGGAAGGCTTTAATTTTGCTTATGTTGGAGGTTAGTATTTCACGACCATTTTCGACAAAATTTCAAAAATTGAGCCTTTCCTTTGTTGAAACTTTGCACGTCTGATACTGCAATAAACCGTTTTGCAATAGTTTTTTAGGGTCAAAGTGCATTAACAGCAGCTTAAAGCTGTTCTGAAATTCAAACTGGCTACTTACTTTCTGATCTTTTTTTAATTCACTTTTATTCTGGAACGTATCAAATCTGGACGTACTCTTTTTATGAAACCATGTAATCGAACTGTTGTTTCCATTTTTCGGTAAAGACAAAAACATTTTTAGCAAAACTACCAAATGTTGCGTTTCGAACAGAATTTCCGGCGCATGAAAGAAAAAAAATCTGCTGTCCTGAGACAATAATCGCTTATAACTCAAGATGTAACTCATTTATTAGAAAATGGAAACTAACTGGTAGATTACCAGTTCTTTCCATAAACATATCTGCAAGTATCATGCTTTCATGTTTAAAATTAATCAAAAAATATGTCTGAAAGTTTCGCATTGTTGAGGAAGGGGTAGTATTTTTTGAGAACCGCCGCAGTTAGGCTGATGCAAAAGTTGGTAGCATTTCCTTTTTATTTGAGTAAATTCCATTCTGAAATGAATCGTTATTATATCCTTCTCAAAAATACAACAATATATACTTTGTAATTCTTGAGGGATTTATATAATAATTATCACGACATTTGTTTAATTATTGAGAATAATAAGCAACTCAATCGCTTAAAAATGCATTTCTGTCTTTTTACGCTATATATATATATATATATATATATATATATATATATTACAACATTATAAAAATAAGCCATGTGTCAAACTTTATTTTGAATTAACAGAATAATAGAACCTGAAAAGAGTATATACTTTATTTTCTCTCCTGGGATGTATTTTTCAAATGTGTATGATTAAATTCTTCTCAATTCTTTCTGCTTTTGATTAAAACTTATACTGTTGGAACAGCCTCCCATGACAATGGATCTGAAAATTGTTGTATTCTTAAGGGGATGAAGACAATAATCATGGAATGAACGTAAAAAAGACATCTGCTTCACTAAATTAAACCAAAATATACTTTAGAAATAAGAACATAAAATATAAATAGCAAGAGAGTGAGTACTACGATGTAAATTTTCTTTCGCACACGCACACACATTGAAACGTGTGTATTTAACCCATTTTAGGCCAAGCACAGAAATTTTATAAAATGTGGTGTTATTTGCATTGAAATTTGCTTAAATTACATTCATTAAGACACCAAAAAAGGTTCGTACATGAAAAATAATATTTTATTTAATTTGACGTTACCATTATTAATTTACCATTAATAATTTACCATTAAATTTAAATAAAAAAACTTATGTTTTCTTATGGCATTTTGTTTTATTTTTATTTTATTTACAGAACTTGCAACTTTACTCCATTATAAAAACATATGATTAATCTCAAGTGGAATAATTATACATTTTCAAAAAGTCGAATTTGTCAATAACCGTTTCAAGTAAAAAACCAGCGTATTTTGAAAATTTCTCAACAGAAAGTGATTACTTCAATTGAATTACTAATAATTTATAGATGTCTCCAGAACCCTTAAAAATAGCAGAAAAATAAAATTAGTGAAAAATATACATCACAGTGTTAATAAAAATATATTTATTGAAATGGTGCGTTTACGTACCTTTGGCCGAAAATGGGTTAAATGCAAAGATGTGTGCATATCTGTCTAGGTACGTGTGTTATATATATATATCGGTCGATCAAATAATATTGTCACTCGTCAAAAACATGTAATAAATCTATTTTAAATCTATTATGTATTAGTTTTAGTTGTTATTTATCGGTTAAAGAGCTAAACTATGCTTTAGCATTGCCAAATTGTGGAAGAATCGTGAATAACTTTAGTTTTTCATTGTAGCGTAGGAGACGAAACAAAAACTTTCGCTAACCTAGGAGACAAACAAAGACATTAATGAAGCAAAAATAATGTTAGAGATAAAAAGTGTACTGCTAGTTAGAGTATATAAAATTTCATTTACTATTTTAATTAATTATTTATATATTTTCAAAAAACAATTCGTTAAGTCGTTTCTGGTGCAACAAATATTTTATTAACCCTTCTATGATAGGAATGAATAAGTTGTTTCTAACATTTTTTCTTCACGTTGAACCAAATAATCGTCTAAATCTAGCACGTTCCGAGAGAGATGACCATATAACCATAAACAAAAAAGAAATTTGTTGATAACTAGTTGATCTCGCGCAGAGTATCTGTGCTCTAGTGTCTACTCTTTTAAATATATGCATATTAGAATACACGAATTTCAGCATTATATCTATAAATACTATGCATAAAAACGTCTCCACTTAAGACTGGGTACTTTGAAATAAATATATATACACTTAATAAGACATGGACACCACTTAGAAATGTGAAAACAGAGGTATTTTTCAGCACCATGCATATAAAACCTTTGCATGCACACAATAGTTGATAGATATTCTTTAAAATTAAGTAAGTGCACACATATATTGATAGTATCAACATCATTCACAATTATCAAAATATTTTTATCAATTTTTCAGCATCAAAAACTTCTTCATATACACATTTCAAATTTCAGAGCGCAGAGACCTGTATTAATGCTATAATATAGGGGCGCTGCCACAGCACATAGTAAATAAACAGTAATATTGGTATATTCTCCTAAATAATATGAGTATTTTTATATATCTAACAGAGAATTTATTAAATATGATTTCTTTTTTTACTTTCAGAGGAAAGATATTAATAATACTTGAATAAAATCGAAAATCTAATTGTGTTTCTAAGAGTAGAATTTCGATTTTCCTGTAATAAAACCTCCTAAAAATACCACTAAAGACAAATTTTTCCACTAAATCTGGCGGATAAACCCTGAAGTTGGTAATACTGCGTAAAACAACAACAACAACAATAAGAACAAGTTGGAAATTGTACGTTAAACGTGACAAATGAGGTGCGTTCGTTTCGTACTATAACTAGTTTTACAATGTAAAAAATCATCATTATTATTTCAGTGAAATGAATTATATCGGTCTGCTATGAACGAAATGAGGATACCTTTTTTGTCTTATTACGTGTGCCATGTTTACAGATGCGAATTTTTTTTTCGACACTTGACAGAGCTGTAAATTCACCATGGAAATCTTGCTTTGCAAATGATTACCTCCATGGTTAATATTTCTATGACTCACGATGAATGAATATTTTGTTTATTTACTTTAATGGATTGAGATATTCGGCTTTTAACCTAATTTTCACTGAAGTTATCTCAGAATCTATACATTTTTTAATGTAACTCACCTCTCAAGCAAACAATTTTTTTGAACGATCTCTCTAAAAATGTAACTTTTACTCAATTTTATTAAAAAAATTTATTTTGAATAAAAATGGCCACTTGGCATATGCAGAAAGATGTGGTTAGCCCGTATTTGTTTTCCTCAGTCACATGACTTGCGCTTTATCATATAGATTACGTATGATAAGATTTAACAGAATAAAGAAAACTTTTATTAATATCTTTTTTAAGTTTTGATTCGATTTTCATAAAATTTGAAATGACTCGACAAAATTCTGCAACTATTATATATATTAAATTTCAAACTATTCGGTTGGGTAGTTTACGCTGTTATATGCGGACATACAGACAGACAGACAGACGGACGGACGGACTGGACGACGACTATAGGTGTTACGTATTTATATAATTACGAACGTACCTAAAAACAGATGTCATGTCTTCCGCAGGCTTAAAAGATTTAGTCTGAGATCATTTTCCATATATTTACTAAATTAACAGAGTTGATTAAAAATAACTAAAACGAATTTACCACGATAAAAAGCCAAAGAACATCCACTTTAAGAAAGAAATTGAATTTTTTGAATGTACGTATAACTGTTTTAATGTCAAAATAAAAAAGTAAGTCTCTTAAAATGAGTGATAAGTCAAACATTATTTTGGACTTAAAGAGTAACAGAACCTGAAAAGTATGTATCATTTATTTTTCGCCACAAAGTGTTTATTTAAAATGTGTATGATAAAAGTTCATCTCAAGTCTTTCTATTTTTGATTAAAAGTTATACTATCAGAACTTTCCCCTAAAATGTTTATGTAAAATGTGTATAATAAAAGTAATCATCTCAAGTCTTTCTGCTTTTGAGTAAAAGTTATTCTATTGGATTTTTCTCCAATGACAATAGATATGAAAATTGTTATATTCCGACAGGAATAATATGGACAATACTATCTAAATAGTGAAAAAAAGACATCTGCTCCCCATCAAATTAAACACAAAAATCGTTTAAAGATAAAGATATAAATTATAAATAGGAAGAGAGTAGATACTACTTTGTAATTTTGAAATAACAGGTTTCTTTCTTTCACGCATACACACGTTAATACATACTATGTATTTACATGCAAATGTGTGTGTGTGGATATGTTATTATGTGCCCTGGTACGTTTGTGTTTATTTGTACGGTACGGATGCTTAGGTTAAATATTATTTGTCCTTTCAAATGCAATCATATACATTTTATTTTCGCATTGAACTAAGTAATCTAAATGTACCATTTCTTTCGGCAGATGGAGAGGTTCTCAATATAAATGCAGAACATATTTATTGATAACGGTCCCTCTTTCCCCTACCCGAAAGAAGAAAAGGAACAGTCAAATCTCCGGATAGCTAAAAAGATTCAGTCACGAAATATCTTTCCATAAATCTATATATTTAAAACGCTAAGCGATTTCTTTCGACAATCCGTGAGAACAAACTACTGCATCAAATTATACCATTATTTTTTTAAATGAAAGATATTTGGACACAGATTTGTTATCGTACATTCGTTTGTTCGAAAATTTAATTAATTAGCCGTAATTTTCAATTAAACTTTTACTGCTGCTTATGACGTCATAAAGTCGGAAACTCCCACTGTTGCGAGGGATAGAGTTATTTTCTGAACTCTGTGGTTTGCCAATCTTTGGACATTAGCTAATATCAGCTAGGTAATATTTTAACATTGTAATATTAAATCTTAAAAAAATTACTTAAAATTAGCTAAAATATAATCATAATAAAATATCTAAACATAAACATATCAATATGAATAAGAAATCTCACGTAAAACATTGCAATTTAAATTATTCCAATTCAAAGAAGATTTGGAGAGTTATCCCTGACGCCCAGCTAACATAAAAGTACCAATTTTATTTTATTTATTTACACACATATTCAATTTTATTATAAATCACCAGGTTGCCATACAAAGCAAAAATCGTCATTTAGGCGCCAAAAATTAACCCCAGTTACAGCCCCTAGAATACATTATGTTTAGAGAATGACATACATGTATATATATATATATATATATATATATATATATATATATACTTCACTCGTGCCCAGCTAACCGAAAAGTACCCCAAATTATTCGCCAAACTGTAGCGCCCAATATTCAAACAGAAGAATATTGCCATTAAATCTCAAAAATAAAAAATAATAATAAAATAATAATTAGGAAAAGCCCCATTTACTAAAGTATCATTTATCAGTAACTTTAAACAATAAAATTTACAATATATTAATGAAAACAGAATAAAAAATAATCTTGGATATTTATTTATTTATTATTTCTCTTAATTATCCCTTTTGACTGTTGGATAAATGTTTGTGACGTCAGTTGAATTTTATCGATTGTACGAAACTACGAATCACAGCATTTTTTCAATGCTTTTTCTATTTTAATATCATGGCTTCGAAGATGTAATTTTTATTTTAATTAATGTAATAACTAATAAATTAGTAAAACATCATTATAAATACATTTAACGCCGAATTAAAAATCACTTAATGAGAACTTTTAGGCCGAATTTTTTAATTTGCAAGTTAAATTTCGGTGAAAATATTTATCCGCGTGTTTTATAAGGGAATAATAATTCATATTTATTGTGAAGTCACCGGAATATTGTCCATTAGGTTTCTTTTATCTTTATGCATTATAACTTTGTTGATGCCATTTTTTCATTACAATTAAATACAAAATATATTTTTATTTGTAACATGGTGTTTAAGCATAAAAGTAACTGATACAAGGTACGTGTGAAAAGTTTGCGCCGGGGAAAATGACGTTATGCTTAGCTTGAAATGCATTTTAACATTGATAAAACTAAAAAGAAAAATTAATTGTGTCAACATGACGTAATTTTAACTGATTTTTCAATTTTTAATTATAAAGGTAAAAGTTTAAGCCTTTATTGGTTGCTTCATCTTGATTGCATACCTTGATTACATGTTACCAATTACTTTTTTTTTTAATTATAGGTTAGAAGATTTCATTTTTTTTATAAAAAATTCACAAAAGTAAAGAATTTCAGGAAAATTAAAATTATTAAAAATAGTGTTATGTGAAAAAAACTTGAAATAATGATTGTATTTTTAGCTAGAATAAATAATGTAAGGCTAATATTTTATAGGGATTATTTTGGTAGGTTTGTTATAAGTTCATTTAACAGTTCCTTTTTAGTGGCAAAGTCCTTTTTCTTCCACTGTGAATTTCTCTTTCGATGTCAAAAAATGATAGTCTACTTTTGGACGCCAGCCAAAACACAGTGGCAATTTTTAGAAATGTATAACGGTTGTGACAACAAACGGCCCTATCGCTTTAGCTTTCATCGCGCTTACATCACTTCTAAATACTACAAATTTCAATTTTTTACTACATTTTACAATTTTAGTTCTTACATCATCAATTAGAAAAATATTAGCTTTTGATTGAAATTTATTTGACAACTGTCGCTTAATTTAACGGTTTTTTAAATAATTTTCAAGCATGAAATATTTTTCAATTCCATCTCAACAATGATCATCAGTTTGCTTTAATAATGTAACATAGTCCCTGGGAAAGTTGTCCCAATTGAAAATAGATTTTCCTAACCATCATAAAAACTGAAAAATAAAAATAAAAACCCCTGATAAATCATAAGATCAGATTATCCAAAAGAAACAGCATTTTGGCGCTAAACTAAAATCTGACAAGAAAAAAACTATTTATAGTTTATGATTAACATAAAATTGATATTTCCCCTGATAAATCATAAAATCAGATTATCCAAAAGAAAGAGCATTTTGGCGCTAAACTGAAAGCTGTCAAGAAAAAAAATTATTTATAGTTTATGATTAACATAAATTTGATATTTCCCCTGATAAATCATAAGATCAGATTATCCAAAAGAAAGAGCATTTTAGCGCTAAACTAAAATCTGTCAAGAAAAAAAAAACTATTTATAGTTTATGATTAACATAAAATTGATATTTCCCCTGATAAATCATAAGATGAGATTATCCAAAAGAAAGAGCATTTTGGCGCTAAACTAAAATCTGTCAAGAAAAAAAACTATTAATAGTTTATGATTAACATAAAATTGATATGCTGAATTCGTTGATGTATATGTTACATCAGAATATTCTAGGAACTGTATTTTATTATTTTTTTAAAGATCCATTGGATATTTAACTGCATAAGAAGGAAAAGATCCCCGACTATGATGGAAAAGGAATAATCATCCTGATTATGTAAATGAACCGAAGAAACCATACAAATAAATTACACTTGAAAACATTAAAAATCTCCCTTATCTGCAGATTGATTTATTATTGTAAAAAAAATTCTTCATCTTTACATAGAAATTTAGCTTAAAACAATGGATGCGTTTCAGAAGCTATGGATTTGAAACGAACAATGATTAAAGAAGATATTTTAAAACTTTTAATTTAAACATTTTAAAACTTTTTTTTTAACGTCGAATTTTGACGGTGCCTTTGGTGAGATGCAATGCACATGCGCATAGGAGCTCATTCGGTTGCATTATCACAGGGGGGGGGGGATGTGTGCTTTATTTACTATGTTCTTTTATTGACTGAATATGAGATGAACGTGGGAATATACTATTTGTATGATACTTCACAGGTCCAGGAAATTTTCTTTGTTGCCGTGGGGAATATGGCGGTAATGTCAAATTGATTTGTATTACACAGTTGTTTACGGATTGTTTGTTTGGAGTTTGCTTCGGAAATAGTACTGTAATTCACTGGGGGAAAAACTTTTAAAATAAAATATTTGAAAGACTGTTTCATATGCACCCCTTCTTATGTAATAAAGAAGCTTATTTAACTAATATTGTTATTGTAATTTTTTTCCGTCAAGTTTTGACGGGTTCCATCTAGTTTATTTTAAAATCCTTTCAGAAGCGGTGGTTGTTGTTAGAATTAAAAAAAAAATTAGTTATAACAGAGTTTTTGAATAAAACTTTATTTTTTATAATTTACACGGGAAAAAAAAATGCATTATTTATTTTAGAATGGAACTGTTCGTAAATTCTGTTTTTTTTTTAAATTACATAAAGATAATTAATTACTTTCTGCTGATAGTGTTACGATATTTAATTTAAGAATAAGAAAAACGATTTTATCACGACAAAAATCACAATAACATGAATATATTTAATTAAGAATAATAAAAACGATTTTATCACGACAAAAATCACAATAACATCTGTTTAACAAAATATGAAAAAAAAATTAACGTTTGCTTCAACGTTAAAATATAAAAGCTACCCTCTTGAAATAAACAATATGTCGAATTTTATTTTGAATTTACAAAACAGCAGAACTTGAAAAGGGTGTATAATTTATTTTATCTCTCGGGATGTATTTTTCAAGTTTGTATGATTAAAAATATTTGTAAGTCTTTCGTATATTGACCAACACTGATACAGATGAAACTTTCTCCCATGGCATTGGGTCTAAAAATTGATGTATTCTATAGGGAATAATGCCAATAGTCAAAGAAAAGCCGAAAAATAAGACATCTGCATCATCAAATTAATCAGACAAATCCTTAAAAATGAAATATGTTTAAATTTATAAATGAGATGAAAATGGTTTACTATGTTCTAAATTTAAAATACATACATTCGTAAAAAAACTAAATGTACCCAACCTGTGCTGTTTTTAGCTTCGTTTTTAACAGAGGAAAAAAAATAAGGGACCGATTCTTGGAAAATAAAATGTCAACTTATACGCACAGATCGAGGTTTTGGAAGCTGTCTATATTATTAACATTTGAACTAACAATTAATTTTTCAACAACAGCTCGCAGTTTTCACGAAAATTTTTAATCTGCCTAGATAAATAAAAATTACAAATCATATGAATGAAAAAATCTGGAATTACAATTATTCAGAATTTGGCATTCTAAATTTAAATTGCATATTTTCTTCAATGTTTTCGGAATTCACAATCTTATGACGCACATCACTACATAGTATAAAACAAAGTCGCTTTTTCTGTCCTTATATCCCTATGTACGCTTAAATCTTTAAAACTACGCAACGGATTTTGATGCGGTTTTTTTTAATAGATAGAGTGATTCAAGAGGAAGGTTTATATGTATAATAACCATATGTTTTGCTTTGTAATTTCAGATAAATCACTACATAGTATAAAACAAAGTCGCTTTTTCTGTCCCTATATCCCTATGTACGCTTAAATCTTTAAAACTACGCAACGGATTTTGATGCGGTTTTTTTTAATAGATAGAGTGATTCAAGAGGAAGGTTTATATGTATATCCATTAAATAGTGGAGAAATACTGTTATTTTTGAGGTTTTTAATGTGATGTCGTAAATAATTTCATTTTTTCCGCTTATACATTGCAAACGCAGGCTGAACCCTACAAGATTTATCAAAATAATGTACTAATTATTGTACACATTAAAAAGGTCTACAGAAAACACAAAGAGATGAAGGTTTTCAAGGTTAACCCGAAGCAAAGCGAGGGAGGGCCGCTAGTACTTTATATAGTACAAATGAATAGATTAAACATTATTTACCACCTTTCAACACCAGCACACATTATTTGTGCCTTTCAGGGTTAGATTGGGTGAAGGTGCCGTAGTTCTCGGTTTAATTTTTTATAAAATCGCCTGTTGTTTTTATTTGTTATTCATTAATTTCTTGTTTAAGTTATTACATTTATGTATGACTTTAAATGTATTTCATTTTACAAAAGTCATAGAAAGCCTCAAAATATTTGCTTTTGTAAATGCTTGCATTTCGGCATCTTACCCCGATCTTGGGATAAGATGGCCAACTACATAGGAAATACATAAATAAACAGCGTAAAATATTTTGGACACTAATCAAAGGTGTTAAGACGAAATAGAAATAGAAAAGCACTATTTAAACCTTAAATATAAGAACTCCAACTGAAATTAAAGTATCAGTAGGAAAGCCTCTTCCATTGATTGGCGTTTCTCTACAGCGCCAGCGCATAGGAAAACCACGTGACACGGCATCTTGTTCAAAACGGCATCTCACCCAGAGTTACCCTATTAATTAATTGCCAAAACGTAACAATCTTTTTTTTTTGTAACTTTAATTCTTTTATAATGGGAAATATAATAACACATGGGCTGATAAGTTCCCGGTCAGGCACACAGATGGCGTTGCAATCGCTGAACCATGTTTTTTTTAGTAAATAAAAGGTAGCAGAAAAAATGGCATGACGATTCGCAATGTGGATAAAACGTTAGAGTGGTTTCAGTTGGACGACTTTGTTGATAAACAAAAAAATGGATAAACAAGAATTTCAAGAATTGTTATTTGATGGGAAAAACATCGTTCAAACAAAAGCTTGGCTTGATAAGCGTTATCCGGACACTGCAACAGGTAAATCAACCATTATTGACTGGTTTGCTGAATTTAAACGTGGTCGTACGGACACCAGTGATGGACCCCGCAAAAGAGGTGGTTACTCCGGAAAACATAAAAAAAGTCCACAAAATCGTTTTGAGGAACCGTAAAGTGAAGTTGCAGGAGATAGCTCAGACTCTGAAGATATCCAAGGAACGTGTAGGTTTTATTTTGAATGAACATTTGTCTATGAAAAAGCTGTTGTCAAAGTGGCTGCCGCGCGTGTTGACTTTTGACCAAAAACAACAACGAGTTCTGAGCACTGTTTGGAGCTTTTTCGTTATAAAATTATGTTATTTATTATTAAATTATTATTATTATTCATTTACTAAATTAATATTATTAAATTAATATTATTAAATTAATATTATTAAATTATTATTATAAAATTATTATTTTTTAATTATTATTATTATTATTAAATTATTATTATTTATTATTAAAGTTATGTTATTTATTAAAGTTATAAAGTTATAAAGTCATAAAGTTATAAAGCTTTGTTAAAAAGTTGTGTTTTCTTTATTAGACCGGGAACTTATCAGCCCATGTGTTATATTAAATTAATTATTTAAGAAAAATTATATTAAAAAAATTGCGTTAAAGTCTATAGTCTACAGAAATGATAAATGCTTCGATAAAAAGTGCGCTGTAAAAAAGAGAAATGTATCTTAATATACAAAAAAAATTAATATAACCTTGAACGAAAATATAGAATAACCTCTTCCGAATCATGATTTATGAAAAGCATCTTTTATCATTAGGAACCTCAGAAACCAATATATTTTCTATATTTAAAGAAGAAAAATCTAGAAAGAAATGTTTCTTTGTCTGTCACTGATTTTCAGAAAAGTTTCAAAGTAGCTTTTTTGTGTATTAAGCAGTTTTCCCAATATGGAATATCGGTTTTTAGAATGCTCTTAATTTTCAATTAAAAATTTTCATAATTTTCGTTATTCAATTTATGAATTGCAAGAATAACAAAATAATGTTATTTGTAACGCTATTGTTATTGATCATGTTTGTCTGAAAATGACCATGAAAATGTTTATGTGACGATTGATAGCATCCGAACAAGCTATATTGCGGGTTGAAAAAAAACTGATTAATACACTATACAAAATCACTCTGAAACTCCTAAAACTCGTGGCAGCAAAATAAACATTGTTTTTATATAAATTCTTCTTTTTATACCGGAAATATTTTGGTTTCTGAGGTTTGTAATGATAAAGAATGATTTTTGAAATAGTGTATAACTCGTGTATAACTTTTTTTTCGGTGCAGGTATAGGAATTGCGTACAGGAAGTTTTTGTTTTTTTGCTAGACATTTATCTGTTACGTTTAAAGATGATATTTTTATCATGATACTGGCTTATAAGACAGAGTTTTACAGGAACGAACTCATTGAGTGGAAACTCATCAATATATAACAAGTCATAACATTCAGAAATATTCATTAAATTATTACAAGGTGTAAAATAAAAACTTTAAAAACAGTAAAAAATAAAGAAGTTTGAGTAAACTTTTTACACGTTTCGGCTCCCCCGAAGCCATTATCAAAACAAATAAGAATATTCTACAGTATGCCCACTAAAGTCCCTTGCCACCCTCTTAACTTTAACCTGTTATGAAACAACCAGTTATGAAACAGCAGGTCTGTGCGACCCCTCCACAAACATTGCAGGACATTAAACGACGCTATTACGGACGCTTGTGCCAACGTGTCACCATCTATGCTCCAACGTGTGCAACGTGAAATTCAAACAAACATCCAAATATGCATTGCAGCTGACGGTGAGAAGTTTGAAAATCAAAAATAAAGGTATATTATTGGTATATTAAAGGTATATAACTAGTTGCTTTTTTTCTTTCTAAGATCGTTTTGTCACGTCACAGTGTAGGAAATCACGAAAAGACAAACACGTGTTTTAACCGTTCTATTCTTTGCATTAATGTCCACAATGTGTCTTTTCGTACTAAATCGATGATGTTCTACAACTTTGTAAATCACTTTTTTTCTCTATCTCTTTCCGTTTTCGAGATAGGAATGCTAACTCCGCAACAATCCACCAGGTGACGCCGTAGGCGGTTTCATTGAGTAGCGCATGACTATTTTACTATACCTAGACACTACTTTCATGAATATAGCAGCAGCCGTTCTAAAGTTAAGAGGGTGGCAAGGGACTTTAGTGGACATACTGTATAGTTGCACTGTGCAACTGTAAAATATTCTCATTTGTTTGGAATTATTTGTTGAGAGATTTGTTTCAATGTAGTCTAAAAATTCAGAAAGAGGAATTAAATACTTCTAGACGAGACATATCTACTATTGAGTTGGATAATGAGAGTCTACTATTCGCGTTGATTTGTGAATTGACGTGTTTTCTACAAATAAATGGAATTTTACCGATGATTGTTTTTTGTTAATTAATCAACTATTAATGATGATCCTCCATCTATGGAGGGCAATGTTTCTCCTGATTTTGGCGGTAACAAATATTTAATAAGGATGACTAATGAAGATGTAAAAACAAATGCTGATTATTCTGCCAGCACAAGTTTTCAAACTGAGCACCATGAAGGTAATAATACAGCTTGTCTAATAATGTGCGATGTGTGTGTCCAAACAAATTTAACATTGCATAGAAATATAAGCGAACAAGATTTTGAATTTTTGTAAATAATGGCTGCATCAAGGTTCGTACGGGTACCGTTACTTTTCCAGGTGACATACCAATATACTTTTCTAAAAAATACATGAAGTTCAAACGTGCGAAATTTCACCTTATTTAAGAAGAGATTATCTATAAGAAAATACTGGTACCGAATAATTTCCTGGTCTTAAAATTCCAGGACCAGTACAAACCCTGTGCATTAAAAAAAAAAAAGAAAAAAAAAACGGCGAAATTAGGTCGATTCTATTCAAGAACAGAGTCCAAACCGGGCAACACTCACAAATATCTCTTCCTGAATCCATCTCCTGCTTTTGGAAATTGTTTGTTAAAAAAAGTTTCACCAACAGATCAAAATCTAGTCAAAAAGTGAAAAGCATTTAAATATTGTAGAATACTTAACAACTGAAGTATATATCACCGAAATAAAAGAGGTCATTGAAGCCAAATAGCAAAAACAGAGACAAAAATTAGAAAATAAAGAAGAAATAAAGCTTAAAAAACAAAAACAGCGTTCTAAAAACAGAATACACCAAAAATCCAAAGTCTGTTGCTAAATCAGTCTGGAAATAAAGGTACAGCAGAAATAGGAGATATCAACAAGTCTAAACCTCAAAAGTATCTTTTCAAAAATAATGTGTAATATATTTATGTATTTGAATACAGAGGGACATATACGTCCCATGGACTGATAGCAGGGCTGCCACTATCGTATACTTTCAATTTTTTTGTTCTACACATTCTATCCAGAAAGCAAAAAGCAAAAAATTAATCGTACATGGAAGATGAAAAGCAAAAATGAGTTAAAGATAAACTGAGAAGCAAAATATTTCCTTAAAAAATACAGTACTAATAAACATTGCTTTGTTAAAATTTATGTTCTATTATTATTACTTCTTGTTTTTTACATCATCAAAGTTAAAAGTGTTTAAAAAATGAATGTTGATGTATTAATTTTTAATTATAATATATTCAGCGTTATGTATCTCAAAGTTACTTTTTTATTATTTAAGGTATTATCAAATTAAGTTATTTGTTTATTATTTCGATCAGTAGCAAGTGAGACAGTTTTCAATTTTATGTATTTAAATTCTATATTAGACATTTTAAAAATAAGAGCAATAAATGTATATTTTAAGATGAGCTAACAAGTGAGGGTCAAATATGCATTGTCATAGTTAGATACTTTGAGAGGCTCACTTGGGTTTTAAATATTGTAAATGCAACAAAACTGTAATAATCATATATTATTTGCTTAGATTATAGATAATGATTCAATTTCTACAAAATAAGTTAGTTTTAAATTAAAAGCAAACTATGCAATTCTATCTGCTCTATAAAAAAAATATATATTTATTTAATAAAATACCAAATATCCCCTTTTTATGACAAAACTATGCAAAATTTGCTTCTCTTTTAGGTATTAGATCTAACTAGAAAATTTAATTTAGAAGATTTTTTTTATAAAGAAACAATTAATTTCAATATATTAAAGCACCATTTGCTGCTTGCTTAATATGTAGTACATATTCAAAATTTATTACAGATTATACTAAATTCGTAGAATTTACCTACTAGTATTACAAAAAAGGAAATTATTCTATAGCATTTTTAGCAGATTTAAATAAAAAAACTATTATATCATCAAAATTAATGAACCGCAAAATCTCCCCTTATTCTTTTTCTGCGTTCATTAAAGCAATCTCGGAAAACTATCTTGGAGAAAAAAAAAGGAAATTTACTTAATAATCTCCAGCAATAACACGGTTAGTTAATAGATAATATAAAAGTATTAAATTTATGACCTTTATAGTATTTCAGTTATTTTTCAATGTTATGTATTTCAACTCTTTATTGAGTATTTTAATAATTGATTGCAATAAAATACATTTTTATTCATGAACTGATACGGCATATAATGCATTGTCATATTTAGGTACTTTGGGAGTCTCATTTAGATTTTAACTACTGTAAATGTGACAAAAATGATCTAAATGCGACAATCATACATTATTTGCTTAGATTACAAAATATGATTCAGTTTCTACAAATCAAGTTAGTTTTGGATTAAAAGAACAGTTAATCATTTTCTGCTTAGAATAATATATTTAATGTGACAAAATTATTTGAAATCACGTCTCATTTAGGCACAATAACCTTATTAGATAATTTAAGCATAATAAGTTTTATATTGAAGAAAATAATTTCAATTCATTTTTAAACAGCACATGTTCTGCATACTAAATATGTAGTGCATGCTCATTATTTACAGCATATTTTACCATAGAAGTTTTCTATTAGTATTACAGAAAAGAAATTTTTACTATAATACTGTAATTTTAAACAATTTATATATATATACATATATACATATCATCAAAATTAATGAATCTCAGATTCTCCCCTTATTCTCTTTTCTGGGTTCATTAAAGCAATCTCGTAAAAACATCTTAAAGAAAAAAATTAAAATTTATTGAATAATGTTAGGCAATAACATTGTTAGCTAATGAATAATATAAAAGCGTTATAATAATTTGTCATATTTCAGAAGATGGATTCTATGCATATTTCAAAAGTGAAAGTGGGGTATAATGTAATGAATATTAATGAGAGCAAGTACACATTCATGACTTCTTTTTGTTTTGTTTCTGTAAAAAAAAAGTTAAATGACTAATAGGAAATCTTTATTAACTGATTATAATATCAACATCTTCATGAGATCACCATAAAGACGGTAAATAATTCTGAACTTGTCTGTGGCGATTGTTTCAGGAATTAAACTGCGAACAAGTATTGTTTAACACAATATAAAACTGGTTTCTAGGAATTATTTTTTATCTTCCAATCTTGTATTGTTTCTCACATTAGTTGCGAAGGGTCGGCATGTACCGACAAAAAAACGAAAAGTTTATTTCAAGTAAATGCGAAATCCGACTACTAATAATATCAACATAATTTATAATATCAACATCTTCATCAGATCACCATAAAGACGGTAAATAATTCTGAACTTGTCTGTGGCGATTGTTTCAGAATTTAAAGAGCAAACAAGTACTGTTTAACACAATATAAAACTGGCTTCTAGGAATTATTTCTTATCTTCCAATCTTGTATTGTTTCTCACATTAGTTGCGAAGCATCCGCATGTACCGTCACAAATACGAAAAATGTATTTCATATAAATCCGAAACCCGACTTGAACCCCACTCACTTCAAACTCATATTTTAATGCATTAATCCATATTTTAATGCAGATATCAAGCAGGGCGGTCGCTCTGCCAAGCCAAGCTTTAAAACAAAAAACGCCACAGAAATAATGCCAAGAACTGGAATAAAGACCGCTAATGATTATATACAGAAAGCAACTTCGCAATGTTAAATCGACAAAACATGCCAGATTAAAATATCAGATATCAAACAAACCAAGCGTCGTAGAAAAAAAAAACGAAAACTAGAAGAATCTAAGGAAGAATTTCTTCAATTTAAGATCAAACTCATCTTCATAAGTGATTTATAAACAGAGATATAGCTTTTTTTTTAAAACATCGAGTTACTTAAAAATATCACTATTTTCTTCGTCAAACTTTTTTTTTCAAACGAGCTACAGGCCTTAATATTGGGCAGAATAAAAAAAGGATTGCATTTTTGGACAAGTAATTACGTAATCTATGTGCTTTTATAAAATTCAGTGTAAAAAAATTATTTTCTATCCTTAATTAGCAAAAAACTGTTAATTAAATTGGCGATTAAAGAATTATGCCAAAACAGAGATAAAACCCGCCAACGACCATGTACCATCTGTATTAAAATAGCACAAATCAGTTACAGGTTATAATATAACCACATCAAATTTCATCTGCAAGTCAGCCATTTTCTTCTGAAGATATTTTTTTTAAAATAAAACTTCATAATTATAAGAACACATATTTTATCAGACAATTAAATATGACTGCAAACTGTGGCAGATGACAGTTTCCAACATGAATAAGTATGAGAAATTGCCGCTCAAGGATATCGGTCTGGGTGGTTCAGTCGCAGCGCGTCAGCACGGCATGCACAAGGTCCCAGGTTCGAGTCCTTCCAAAGGTCAACTTTTCATTCATGTTTGTTTAGTATATTTAATTGTCTGATAAAATGCGTGTTCTTATAATATTGTAAAATAAAGTAATCAGACGTAGTGTTTATGCTTTAAAAAATAATTTAAATATATAATTTGCGTTTTTAGAAAGATCTTTAAAAATAAATTAGTTTTTGAGGGAGATGTACCTTCTAAAATGTATACATTAAGACTTATCGGCATTTAAAATTTCTTTCCAAACGTTTCGCAGGAATACCTTTTACGTCATTTTCCTATAAATTAACGAAATCCAGTTGCTAAATTATTTTTGTTTTAGAAGTGAAGTTTCCATTTAAATTTATTGTAACAGTACAATGTTTAATTGAATAAAATATTGTAAATCTAAGAAATTGCTAAGAAATTCTAAACATGCACAGGGCAACTCAAAAAAATAAATAAATAAACAAAAAAAAATAAATAGGTAAATAAATAAATAAAAATCTGCTTTCAGAAATTCTAAAAATTGTTCGTATATCTTAATTACAAGCTAAAGGAGGGTTTATTTCTATATTATTCTATATATATAATCAAGCAGGGCGGTCGCTCTGCCAAGCCAAGTTTTTTAAAAAAACGCCACACAAACAACGCCAAGAACTGAACTAGACCGCTACTGCTTACTTACAGAAATCAACTTCGCAATGTTAAATCGACAAAACATGTCATATTAAAATATCAGATATCAAATAAACCAAGCGTCGCAGAAAAAAAACGAAAACTAGAAGAATCTAATGAAGAATTTCTTCAATTTAAGACCAAACTCATCTTCATAAGTGATTTATAAACAGAGATATAGATTTTTTAAAAAGAACGTCGAGTTACTTAAAATGATCACTTTTTTCTTCGTCAAACTTTTTTTTTTCAAACAACCTACAGACCTTTATATTCAGCAGAATAAAAAAATTATTACATTTTTGGACAAGTAATTACGTAATCTATGTGCTTTTATAAAATCCAGTGTAAAAAAATATTATTTTCTATCCTTAATTAGCAAAAAACTGTTAATTAACATGGCGATTAAAAAATTATGCCAAAACAGAGATAAAACATGCCAACGACCATGTACCATCTGTATTATAATAGCACAAATCAGTTACAAGTTATAACAACATCAAATTTCATCTGCAAGTCAGCCATTTTCTTCTGAAGATATTTTTTTTTAAAATAAAACTTCATAATTATGAGAACACACATTTTATCAAACAATTAAATATGACTGCAAACTGTGGCAGATAACTGTTTCCAACAAGAATAAGTATAAGAAATTCCCGTCAAGTGTATCGATCTGGGTGGCTCAGTCGCAGAGCGTCGGCACGCTATGCGTAAGGTCCCAGGTTCGAGTCCTGGTCCAGGTCAATTTTTCACTCGTGTTTGGTTAGTGCATTTAATTGTCTGATAAAATGCGTGTTCTTATAATATTGTAAAATAAAGTAATCAGACGTAAGACGTAGCTTTAAACAATATTTTAAATATATAATTTACGTTTTTAGAAAGATCTTTAAAAATAAATTAGTTTTTGAGGGAGATGTACCTGCTAAAATGTATACATTAAGACTTATCGGCATTTAAAATTTCTTTCCAAACGTTTCGCAGGAATACCTTTTACGTCATTTTTCTATAAATTAATGAAATCCAGTTGTTAAATTATTTTTGTTTTAGAAGTGAAGTTTCCATTTAAATTTATTGTAACAGTACAATGTTTAATTGAATAAAATAATGTAAATCTAAGAAATTGCTAAGAAATTCCAAACATGCACAGGGCAATGCAAAATAAATAAATAAATAAATAAATAAATAAATAAATAAATAAATAAATAGATAAATAAATAAATAAATAAATAAAAATCAGCTTTCAGAAATTATAAAATTTGTTCATATATCTTAATTGCAATCTAAAGGAGGGTTTATTTCTATATTATTCTACATATAATAGTAATTTCAGCAAATATATTAAATTCCAACGCGATCTGTTTTAAACTTTAAGATAGTTTATAACACATGATAAAAAATTATAAAAAAGAATGGCGCGTCACATTTCGGGGAGAGGCGTGAACAAAATTTGGAAGTATAATAAGGCTATCTGTTTGAAACTTTACGATATTTTATAACACATAACATAAATTTTAAAAATAAAGCTGCGTCAAAAATTATAGGGAGGGTCGGAGCGCGTTTTGCCTACACAAGGGGGGGGGGGCACTTTTCTAAATTTTAACGATATCCGTCATGTCAGATATCGTTACAAAGGGCTGTGACCACTTATTCATGTTATGCACCACAGGTGAAACCCCCACATTTTGCGCCCCCCCCCGACACTACTCATGTGATACATTGTTCGAAAGGCCTGTGACCGCTTATTCATATTATGCATCTTCGGGGTCCATCCTCCCACTTTCACACCCCCCAAAAGGGGCACTTTTCTAAATTTTGCAGACACCTCTCATGTGATATATCGTTGGAAAGGTCTGTGAACGCTTAATCAAATTATGCAGGGGGGGGGGGTATTTTCTGAATTTTGCACATATCCCTCATGTGATACATCGTTGGAAAAGTCTGTGACCACCTAATCTTATTATGCATCTCCGGTGTTCATCCCCCCAATTTGCCCCCCAAACGCGATTAGCTTTCACCACCAGTGGGCGCTTTCCTATCTCTGTTTCTATGGGTCGGATCACGACAGGGTATTGCTCATTCGACTCGACATCTATAGAGCTTTCCGATTTTTGTTCGTTTTTTCACCACCAGGGGGCACTTTCCTATCTCTGGTTCTATGGGCTAGATCACGACAGGGTATAGCTTATTCGACTCGACATCTATAGCCTTAACGATTCCAGTGCCCGAGGTTCATATAGAAGAGATTGCGCTACCTGGTGGTGGAAGATAGAACTTGAGCGTGCGCAGCACGGCTGCTATACGGTGCCGAAGGCAGCGGGTACCCGTGTCGGAAATTCGTTTGTTTACAGGTTTATACAATTCGATGTGCAAATTAAGGGAGTATTCTGTGCCGAAGGCAGCGGGGAACCAGGTCGGAGGTTCGTGGTTTATCTTATTCGAGGTTTTACAAGATTTGAGGCCCCGGTGTAAATTAGGGGCCCGCTAGCGGGCGAAGCCAGCTAGTGCTAATAATAAAAGAGCATCATATCACGTTTGATTTCAAATGCAGCGCTGACACGCTATGTACGTATTCCATTTTTATTCATTTAATAGATTAGTCAGTGATATTTTTTAACGGAGGATAACAAGTATTATAATAAGCCACATTTAGTATGTTGTTTTTAAGAGTGTAATTAGTTTAATTAAAAAATCTACTGGTATTTCTAGTTAACCCTTTAAACAATGACTGAAAGTATAATGTAATTTTAAATTATTTCTCATGTTTAGATTATTTAATTTATGTTCAATATATTTAAAAAAAAGAAATGAGATCTACAAAAACAACTTTTCAAAAGTAAAAAAAGACAAGCGTAAAAAAAAAAAAAAGTTGTGGCTAAAAAATGGTGTGATATCAAATTTCCAAGCTATTATATTGCTTATTTAACTATTTTCCATTAAAAAAGTTATCATATATATAAGTCGAGTGCCTACGTATATGTTAATAGAAATCGTTTTCTCCTGTACTAAATACTTCCTAACGCGTTTCTGAAAATTCAATTTTTTTCAAATTATGCATGATGGGCTTGGCGGCCATATTTCCATATTTCTAAGCACCCAAATTTCTAAAGTAAAAGCGTAATATGTTTGCAATGTAATATGTTTATAATAATGTCGAACTTCAGATTTTAACTACGGACAGATAAATTGGGGAAGACTGATATTTTGATAAATTGATTTTTACTACTTTGAAATGATTAATTACTCAAAAAAATAAATCATAAGATGAATCTTTAAGATAAGTCATCATTATCTTAAGACACAATTTTCCGAGCATACAAGTCTATAAATAAAACTCTTAAATATTTGCTTAAATAACAATTTTGAACTTCGGATTTTAACTACGGATTTGGGTGGTTAGAATTTTGTGAATAATAAGCAAAGATGGCCGCCAAGCCCATCATGCATAATTTGAAAAAAATTTAATTTTCAGAAACGCGTTAGGATGTATTTAGTACAGGAGAAAACGATTTCTATTAACATATACGTAGGCACTCGACTTATATATATGATAACTTATTTAATGGAAAAAAGTTAAATAAGCAATATAATAGCTTGGAAATTTGATATCACACCATTTTTTAGCCACAACTTTTTTTTTTTTTTTTTTTTTTTTTTTTTTTTTTTTTTTTACGCTTGCCTTTTTTTAATTTCGAAAAGCTGTTTTTGTATAAATATATACTCTGTAATTATATTTATACTATATTTTTTCATTTTATGTTGACAAAACAAATACACATATACAGGGTGATTTTTTTTAAAGTTGTGAAAGTAAAACACTATAACAAAAGAACCACTGATCCAAATGACCTAAAATTTCACCAGTATGCTCCCAAAGCAATGGGAATTTTTAGGTGTTTTAAAAAAACCCTTAAAATCGCACCGACAGATGGCGCTGTAAGGTAGCAGAAACAAAGAATATCGTCTGTGGGAGGAAAACAATAGACGGTACTTTGAGAAACCATCTTCCGTACACTCTCTGTCGTTATTGGATCTTTTCTTAAATTCTTAAGTGTCCTAAATCTTCTAAGAGCAGTTGCTGCGCTGTCATTATTCTGATAATACAGTTTCACTAACAACGCACGGTCCGTCAATGGTGCAGTCATTTCGAGGATTTCCGTAGAATAATGAACACGCGATGTGCGTACTTCACGTTTTTACCGCCAATTTGCGTGTGCCGGGCGCAAGTTCGTCTCCCGACTTTACTGCATGTACAGCGCCATCTGTCGGTGCGATTTTTAGTTTTTTTAACCACACCTAAAAAATGCCCATTGCTTTGGGAGCATACTGGTGAAATTTTAGGTCATTTGGATCAGTGGTTCTTTTGTTATAGGGTTTTACTTTCACAACTTTAAAAAAATCACCCTGTATATATATATATATATATATATATATATATACTATTTGTATCCAAATATGCACTTTTTTCATCTTAAATAATATGAACATTCTTTGGAAAGAAAAAGAGTTAACAATCCTCAATAGTCAAAAACCCAACCGAAACGAATCCGAACCCGGAACAATTGCCATTTACTCGACCTGCAAAACACAAAAATTATTGTCAACCCGAACTGACCCAAACCGTGGGTCTGGTCGTGTTCTGATAGAATCTACTTAACCCACTAGATGCAGTTCTGTGCCCCACATCCATTTTAAATCTATTTGTTGTTAGTATCACTGATTTTAATGTACAGTAGACGATGATATGTTAAAAAATTTTAAGGCATCCCTGTAAGAAAAAAAAGCTATATTTGATACGGCAACTATTTTGAAAACGTAAAATAGTTGTGTGTATCTTAACACCATATTAAAATTTTGGGACGATTATGTAATTTTTATGAAAGTTAAAGCATAATAAATAATAATTAAAAAAAAAACAAGAAGACAAACATATCATTTTTTAACGTTATGATACGGAAAAGGGGGAGGTTATAATGTAGGGGAAATAATCAATCGAGTAAGAGTTTCGGTATATATTTCTGTAATCAAAATATTCGAACGTTTTGTAATAAAAGAGTTGTTCGAGTGATCCACGGGAATGATAAAACACTAAATATTTGAAATCTTATTTTATATTTGATTGTAAAACAACACAATGTTTATTTTAAAATTATTTTTAAATACATTTTGTTTTTAGTAATATAAAATGTTTAACCCTTTAACGTTCATTTGTTTCCCTATGAAACCACACAACTTTAATTACGAAATTC
The DNA here is from genome assembly GCA_963931845.1 of Maratus michaelseni. Taxonomy (NCBI): domain Eukaryota; kingdom Metazoa; phylum Arthropoda; class Arachnida; order Araneae; family Salticidae; genus Maratus; species Maratus michaelseni. The sequence goes on along the minus strand of OZ007591.1, from coordinate 118,976,503 downwards.
CACAATGACAGAAAGAATTTTAATAGAAATGCTTTCTATTTATTATAAAAGTGAAATATCGCTTTTTTATATATAGAAATAAATTTATTCATAATTTCCGGTGTCAATCATTTATTTCAACATTTTAGCAATTGAAATGCTTTATCCGTTTAACCCTTTAACGGATAAAGCACTTCGATTGTTAAGATGTTGAAATAAATGATTGACACCGAAAATTATGAGCAAATTTATTTTTATATAATAAAAGAGCGATATTTCACATATATAATAAATGAAAAACATTTCTATTAAAATTCTGCTGTCATTGTTGAGTGACGTAATTAAAGTTTTGTGGTTTCGTGGGGAAACCAATGAACGTTAAAGGGTTAAGGGTTAATACATGTCATAAATTTTTAATCTTCTACATTTTAACATAATATCAAAATTTTTCTGTTTCTACAAAAATAATTGGATCGATTATTTTTTAACTTTTTTTTTTAAACCAAAGAATTTGAATATCATCAAATGGTTTTAGATAGTTGTATATTTACAATGTAATGTTTTAACATATTTTGCTTATTTTTATTTTTGCTTTTCGATAAATTCAAAATAATTGAACTAATTATTTCCCTATCAGTCTTCACAATTTTTTTATTTAAAATATTACATCCTTGATTATCCTATTAAAGTATCAAAGCAGATATATTTTCCTCCTAAAGTATAAATGTCATGCCTAATGGGGCATAAAAGAACTAAATTGAAAACAAATATACGTATACGCATTTATTCAAAACTATTGTCTTTTCTTTGCCCATTCTAAAAGAATCGATTATTATGTAATTATCGTGAAAGCTAAGAGACTTTTTTTTGTGCAATTTCACTTTTGTTAGTAAACTACTGAGATACGTTCTTTGTGAAAAGAATCTTTATTGACTTTCCATTTGTAAAATAATATGACATTTAAAGAATCTTTTGACAGATCCAGCACGTTTAAAACTCTCAACTAAATAAATATATTTTATTAATGTTTTTGCAGCACATTTGTAATTAATAATGTATTCTTAATAAGGGCACGTTCCAATGTTACGAAAGAAAATTTCTTTAATTAAAATCTAGCAAAATTGTTCATTTTACATAATTGTTGTAAATTACAAATAAAGTGGGCTTTATTAAAATGCAGTACTCGGAGTGTTCTGTAGCGTGATCTAATCGCAAGAATAAAGCCAAATTTTATAGGATGATTAAAAAAGACGGGGGACGTAATATTCCGCAAAAAATAGCTCGAAATGTCACCGCTAGGGGATGTGTGGCGCTGTTTTTGTTTGTGGAATCCTACTTCTCCCGTCTTGTTTAATCATCCTACAAAATTCAGCTCCATTCTCGCATTTAAACCATGCTACAGAACACACTAAGTAATGCCAGTTTAATTAAAGCCACCTGATACAGGGCTGCTACTGGTGACTATTTTTTTCATTCTATTTCACACCACTATCTCAAAATGAAATTTATTTTCATACACTTTGACAACTTGCAAGAGAAATATACTACAGAATATATTATTGTTTAAATAGTGGTGCGAATAAAATATAAAAATAATCGCCAGTAGTAGCTCTGCTTATACATTAAAAATAAAAGTAAATTAAAAGTTATGTTTATCTTTATCGGTTCTTTAATGAAAGTTTTTTTCTCGATTATACACTGTCCGCCAGAGGATATATAAGATCACAAAAGGTAGGGTGATGAAAATTTAGAGAGAGACAAGAGATTGCATAAATAAATAAGAGATTTTATCTTCAAAAGGTAAATACGATACAGCTATCAAATATACAAGGTGAAAAGTCAGGAAGTAGAACCACAAGTTGAGCAGCGTTGGCAACCTCTGCTAAAATTTCCCCCAACATCAACTCAAATCCCTCCAAGTTTAACCGCCCCCCCCCCTCAAAAAAAAAACAATAGCGCAACCTATATAAATGACATATGTCAGATATATGTCAGCTGAAAATGACATCATTGTGAGGTCAAGCCAACAAAAACGCCAGTTCTCATTGGCGGCTGTGGGGTCACCTGATGGATCGTGAAGGTAAAGAACAATGGTTGATCTGCTGATTCCAACTTCCCTATAGAGGGCGTTGTAGTGGGGTGACTATGGGGTTAATGAAGAATCAACTGATATATTCATGTACGCAACATGAATAAATTTTTTTCCCTGGTAGATTGTTCATATAAAACGACAAATATGAAAATAAGTTCATTTTTTTTAAGGAAATTTAATGAAGTAAAGTAAATTTAAAAATCTAACTGGATTTCTAGCTACATTTGGAGTTTCAATTTCTCTCAAATAAAATCCTTCTAAAACATTTAGCCCCTAAAAAATCCCAAGCACGAATTTTCTCCCTAAATCTAGGGAGAAAATCTCTAAGTTGGTGACACTGGACTTGCGGTGATACAAGTACCAATATTTGATGTATTTCATGATGACGCAGATGCAATTAGCGTTCGAATAGTATTCGGATAAAACACTCCGTACTTCCAGTCATCTTCTGCAGCTCGTCGCCCGATTGAGGCTGCGACAGTTCAAACTAACGATGACCAATCACGACACTTACCTGTTTGATCGGTGTGAGATCTGGCGACTTTGAAGACCAAGTAAGCATTTGTGCATCCTTGCAGGAATTTCTGCTCATAATTACTGTGTACATTAAGACTTAGGAAAACATCATTTTACAACCACTGAAGATAAGGTAGTGTAAAAGACTGCAACACTTCATAATTTTATTCAAAATATTATGGAAAACAAAAACAAAAACAAATTGAGAAAAGGATAGAAAAGGAAATAGTATGAGAACAGGAATACCCTTAGAACATGATATGAAGTGCTAAAAAAGTTGGGATTTAAAGACATTTAGCCAAAGGCTGGATCACGTTGGAAGAAAATTAATCATGTTAAAGGATCGACATCCTCTATAACAGTCTGCAGTTTACCATCCAAAAACATCCTAAAATATATTGTAAAGGTGAAAAAGGTCAAAGGTACTGTATTACTGTATTACCGGGGAGGGGGGAGGCTCGAAAGCCAAAGCACCGCGACCAGAGGTCTATTGTACTATCCCCCCGGGTCTCCTAATTTTGAACCAATTCCAGATGAGAGACCTGCATCTGGATTGGCACTCCCAGAGGTAAGACTTATACAGAACTTGGAGGACTTTGGAGCCACGAACAGATTTAACGTGCACCAGCTCCCATTAACGTACACGGTCCCACAAGGTCAAAGGTAACGTTAACGTTACTCTATAGACTATCAGCAAAATTTAAAACTGCTTATTGGAAATTGACTCCAAAACAAACAAAACACTAAAAACTATTGGGGATCATGGAATTCAATTTCTTAAATGGCTCTAAGGTACTTAGATTTTAATCGAATTGAAAAGTAGTGGGTTATGATTAATAACAAAACTCTTTGTAAGCAGGATTCAATCAATAATATAGAATAGAAAGCATTGCTGTAGATTTATGTAACAATATAACTCATGACCTTTTGGATTTTAGTTTCATTGGTATGGCCAGAAAATAATAGGAGAAAATTTTCTGAAATGGTTAAAAAAGATTAAAATCAAAGAATGTTATATTTTTCCAATTAGATTTTCTTCATCTAAATAACGTAAGCTTATTTTTTTTTAAAATATCACATTTAGTCAGACATTACAAGGCGAAAAACACACAATTATTTAAAACAACAAAATACTAAAGAAAAAGTGTCAGGCTACAATCGCGCCCTTCATCAGTGCAATGACTTGCGATAACCAGACTATTTACCAAACATGTTTACAGTCAAAATTTTTACCAGTTAAAATCATGAATTAATACAGAGTTTACGTTAAAGAAAGATTGTATATTCAATTGGAACTGCACAAAACTCCTTAATCGAGACAACCTTCAAGAAAAACTCTACTCTTGAAGTTATTACAGATGGATCTAATAATTAGGATACTTGCGAAATCTGGAGTATGGCCAGTATCTAAAGAATTATGTACTAGTTGGTGAAAGCTATATCAGACGTAAAAAATGTTTAGTTATTTGAAATGTAAGCTTGTTACTATGTATATTTTATTAATCAAGTGGTTTTTATCTATATATTGGCTAATTGTTTTACTCCCTAATGTGTTTAAAAGTGTAGCTGCCAATATGCAATGTATATTTATTAGTTTATGTAAAATTCAAAATTAATTATGTAAAATATTAAAGTACAATGTCGATTTCTAAAAAATATTTACCATTAACATCAACATGAGTTTCGTATATTTTAATCCTTTAAAGATAAATTTGACTTTGTAAATAAAGTCACTAAAGATTAAATACTTAAAATAAAGACTTTTTAAATAAAGATAGTGAATGAAATATTATATTATTTTGTAAAAATCTTTTTCCATAGTACAGGAAATAGGATTTCTTAGTGATATCTATTTTAATCAAAATACTAAACATCTTCCACATTACACTTACTTAAATAATAGCCATTTTGAAAAAACTCAAAAAACATTATAAAAATTTTATTACATCATGATTGAATGAATTTAAAACTCCAGTGTATGGTATATGAAACTGGAATAAATACAGTTAATGTGAACTAAAAGTGGAATCAATTAATCAGTATTGAGAATTAAATAAATCATAATTAAATGAGAAAAAAATTACATGACTTACTTTTGAATACATGTTTTGAGTTTATACTCTAAAAGCATTAATTAAATGGAATAGATATATAACTTATTGAATTAAAATCACTAATTAAGTCTTTCCTAATGTTTATGAATTCTTTAAAAAGAGTTTATTGTTTCGTAAATGCAATGAACATTAATTATTCTTTGTGAACTATGGATTTAACTCATTACTTAAGAGTTTCAATACATTTTATGTTAAACCAAGCGTTTATATTTGACGGAGGCTCTAAAAATAAAAGATATTTATAAGAAATATATTATTTTAACATGTAATTTTTAGCGTGTGCTATATTATTATATACCGATTATGTATAAGTTTCACAAAATCTAAATAAAAATTTCACTTATATAGTACATTCAAAAGGAATTTTTTACTTATAAATATACAAATATGAAAATAAAATAAAAAATAAAACTTTTTATGAACTGTTTTAAAAACTACTAATTCAACAAGTTTCGTATGTCCATTTGCGAATGATAACATAAACCCTTTCCCGTCATAATAATACGACGTACAATTTTATTTACGATTATTTTCTCTTTACAATTACCTTTGTTATTACCTTTGATGTAGTAATAATAGTACATATCTTTACTTTTTCATTTATGTTTCAGCATTTAGTAATAAAATAATAACTAAAGAAATTCTATACACCTTTGCTGAGAATTTGTTTCTTTGAATACATGTTTGTTTCTTTAAATAATAATAAACTAGTCGGATGCGCCAAACCCAAAACTTTCTTCTATCTGGGTCATGTTAATACTTCAAAATTCGCTATCACATCGCCAATAAAATCAATATTTTTCGTCATTCTGCTGTACGTCAGCTGCATCCGAATCGTCGCGTTACCGGGATGCGATCAACTGATGTATACTAAACTACAAAAAGTTCTTCTGGCCTGATCCGACAGGAACAAATAGCCTCCCTATTCCTTGGTTTTACGATTTTAGCTAATTCTACTGGAAAACACGAAGGTAAAGTGCGTGGAACCTAATTAAAGAAGATTCAATCCCAGTTCTCGTCAACATCGAATTTGAATAAGAATATCGCCAAATTAGTCCTCTGCAGCCAAGTTAGCTCCATTTAAGGCAACCTATTTTGATCGCCAAATTTGGCGATATTTCGCCAACTGTCGCCAAGTTTGGCGAGAGTTTGACGTTGGCGAATATAAATATATAGTGATAAGCATATAATAGGAACAATGGTTACAACAATAAAAGAAAATTTGCCGAACCATGTTAACTAAAAACTCATAAATTAAACCCGTTTATGGATGAATTCTGCTGTCTTGTTTGAAAATGTCAGCCACCCTAAAATTTCAAACCGCTATATCTCAGCCATTTTTTAAGATAGAGGCAAAACAAAAATTGTTCCGGATTCTCCGGATCAAGGCCGAACATTTAACGAAAAAAACTTTTAGGATTTCTAATTTTTTTGTACATCTTTTGGAATTTGAAATCTTTAAATGGATATCACAGCGTCCCCTTTAGTCGAAATATCCCCAAATTCTAATAGAACCTGCTTTCCATAGACAAAAACACAGACATTTTTTAAAATTCAATTTGAAGCATAACTTCATACACTTTTCGATGATACAATAGTGAAAATGGAACAAAAATATCGATCACAGCACCCCCTTTCGTCGAAATATCCCGAAAATCTAATAGAACCTGCTTACCATAGCCAGAAATATAGAAAATAAATGTGGTTCGATTTGAAGCATAACTTCATACACTTTTCGATGATACAATAGTGAAAATGGAACAAAAATATCGATCACATCACCCCCTTTCGTCGAAATATCCCCAAATTCTAATAGAACACGTTTGCCATAACCGAAAACATAGTAAAAAAATGTGGTTCAATTTCAAGCATAACTTCATACACTTTTCGATGATACAATGAGGACGGACAGACGGACAGACGGACATTTTGTAAAAACATGTTTTTCGGAATCTCTGACCCCTAAAACGTGTAAATCCGTCGAAAACTGGAAGTCGAAAAAAATTACAATACTTTCAATACAAGAAAGTAAAAAACAAGTTGGAAATTGTACGTTAAACGTGACAAATGAGGTGCGTTTGTTTCGTGCTATAACTAGTTTTACAATGTAAAAAAAAAAGTCATCGTTATTATTTCAGAGAAATAAATTATATCGTCTGCTATAATTCCTTATAGCAGACGATATAATTGACGATATAATGAGGATGCCTTTTTATATCGTAACAAATGCAATTCTTTTTTTTTTTTTTTTTTTTTTTTTTTTTTGTCACTAGACAGCGCTTTAAATTCACCATGACGACTTGCTTTTCGAATGATTACCTCCATGGTTAATATTTCTACGACTCACGATGACTGAATATTTTGTTTATCTACTTTAATGGATTGCGATATTCGGCTGTTAATATAATTTACACTGAAGTTATCTCAGAATCCATACATTTTTTAATGTAACTCGTCTCTCAAGCAAACAATTTTTTTGAACGATCTTTCTAAAAATGTAACTTTTATGCAATTTTATTCGAAATTTTTTTTCAATAAAAATGATCGCTTGGCATATGGAAAAATATGTGGTTAGCCTTTATTTGTTTTACTCAGTCACACGGCTTGCACTTTTATTATGTAAATTACGTATGATAGGATATAATAGAATAAAGAAAACTTTTATTAATATCCTTTTATGTTTTAATTCAATTTTCATAAAATTTGAAATGACTCGATAAAATTCTGCAACTATTATATATATTAAATTTCAAACCATTCAGTTGTCTAGTTTTTGCGCTGTTATATGCGGACAGACGGACAGACGAACGGACAAGACGACGACTATAGGTGCTATGTATTTATATAATTAAGAACGCACCTAAAAAGAGGTTACTTGTCCGAAGCATTTCTCATGTAAAAAGAAAACCATTTACTGTTATTTTTTTTTTTTTTTACAATTGCTTTTGTTATTTTCTTTTGTGTAGTGGAGTCCAGTAGAGTACTAGTCAGCATGTCGTGCTACCAAGTTACAGGTCCACAGTTCGATTGCGGATTAGGCAAAGTTAACTGAACCTTTCATCCCTCCGGGGTTAATAAAATTAGTATCCAGCTGGCTTGTAAACTAAACACTGAGGGTTCCGCGTTAGTTTGGCCACCTGATCGGAACATATACTGAATAGCACCACAGTGCCGATGTTCAAGAACACAGGGCTGGGCACTGTAGACCATGACCTTTAATGGATTGTAGTGCCGTAGGTTTAGTTTAGTTTATTAATGATCAGAGCTTGACAAATGTGGCCACCAGGTCGCCACTGACGACTAAGTCTTTTTATCTGGCGACCAAGTTATTTAATCTAGCGGGTTTGTTTCCTCCCCCCTTTTTTTTTTTTTTTTTTTTTTTTTTTGTACAAAAAACTATATAAGAAAATATCACAAACGGCATTTTTTCTCTCCCCCACTCGTACTCTTAATAGAAGAAGAAAGTTTAAAAAGCATCCATCGCAAGCACAGAAAACGCCATTCATTTCCGCTCTAGCCAGCTAGCAAATCATGTGATTAGAATAGGGGAGGGGGATGTTTCAATGAAACAGTAAAAAAAAAAGGTGTCAATCCAAAAAAGTCCTTTGTGACATCTAAAATTGAATACAATAGTAAAAAATGCTGACTTCGACAAGAAAAGAGACAAAAAAATGCTCTCCTTCTTCACTATTTCATCAATAACCCCTTCGTCGGATATAGATTTTGTAGTACTCAACTATGCGGACATTTGAAACATTGTATAATCAGCATTTCCAGAACCAATCAATTCAGCCTTTAATTATATTTTTTTAGAGATAGATAAAAGTTTCATTAAAAAACTTAGTTTATATTATCTTTTTGAATTATGTACTATTCTAAACTATGTAATTAATAATTTTAAACCATGCTTGTTTTTTTTCTCAATTAATTCATATAAAAAAATTAACTTTTGGGATTTTTTGAAAATCAATGATGGGTCGAGAAAGGATTTTTTTTTTTTTTTTTTTTTTTTTTTTTTTTTTTTTTTTTAACTGCCGATTAGAATTTTTTGCTGGCTACCAAATTTTATCAAATATGTAAAGCCATGTTAATAATAGTATACATCCTTACTTTTTCATTTATGTTTCAAAACTTAATAATAAAATAACTAAAAAATGTTCTAAACACCATTGCGAGTTTTTTTTTTAAACATATGTTTTTTTCTTAAAAGAAAAAAGAAGAGAGGTTATTTGTTTTTCACATTTCTGATAATATATATATATATATATATATATATGTTGGAAAATTGTCATGCCTATTTAATTCCTTCTATAATAAAACATTTTCCAAATGTTTTCAATATTTGTCAATTATTCGTCAATTATTCGTAAATTATACTTCAATTATTGTCATATTAATGCAAAATAGTTCGTGCATATAGATAATGCAAATTCGTTAGATTTCAGTAAATGATATGTCTAAATTTCAGTCAACCTTAATCTTTGTCACTTGATAGTTACTTTAAATATTTTTTTTACTTCAGTAATTTTTCCACAATATTACATAAAAAAAATCAGACGCAAAAGTTTTTTTTTTACTTTTTATATAATAAAGAGGGTTAGTTATAGTTTAAATTACAAACTCTATTTTAATAAAACATCATTGTATGGGATTTAATTTTCTCTGTGGCATTTTCTGCAATAAAACAAAAAAATTGCAAAATTTCCTAAACAATAATTTTTTACTTTTATTTTAAAAGTATAAATTAATGTAAAGTTGCACTATAATTGAATAATTTCAAAAATTCTAACTCTTGTTAACATGAAAGTGGAATAAATGCAGTTTAAATTAATTTATGCAGTATAATTAATTAATCGATATTAGGAATTAATGAATTAAATGAGAAAAATTCTTACACAAACTGATTACGCAAAAAGGAAGTTCAGCTTCTACTCTAAAAGCATGAATTAAAAGCAATCTATTAAGTAAGATATTGAATTAAAATTGCTAATGAAAACTCGTCTAAATCTTAAGAATTTATTAAAGTAAATTTTTAAATTAATGAAATGAAAACAAACGATTCAGTAGGGATTCTGAATTCTTTATCATTAACTGAGAATTTAATTGCGGAGCCATCTGTAAATATTTGTCAAGGCATAAAGCATATTAAACAGAAATATATTACTTTAACATATACTTTTTAGCATTATAATGATGTCAATTTTTACCGAATTTGAATACAATTTCCATTTATAATTTTTTTTATTTAGCAATTCACTAAAAAAAATTTAATTATGAACTAAAATTCCTTTGGTATTTAAATCATTTTATGACGTGGTACGGCAACCACCAAACTATTTTTGAAAGGTAAATATTTGAATGCTCAAAATTAAGTTTTACTTAAGAATACAGATGATTAAATAATAATTTTCTAATAAAAAATTAATAAATGGAATTATATATTCTTAGTGGTATATTTCATCTATTTTAATAAGGGAAACTTGCGCATTTACTTAAGTTATAGTCATTTAATATATCAAAAGAAAAATAGTAAGATTTATTTATACCATGAATGAAATAATACTTGTAATTAAAAAAAATCTTATTCACATTGCATGAAAAAGGAATAAATGCAATTAAAACTAACAAAATATGTGTATATTTAATCATGATAAAAAAATATAAAAATTATAACTAAATGAGAAAAAAAAAATCTTATAGAAGTGACATCTGAATAAGAATTTTTAATTTCTCCTCTAAAAGTATTAATTAGACGCAATTAATCACGCAAGTTATAGAACAAAAATTGCTAATGAATTATTTTCTAAATTATAGGAATTTATTAAAGATAAATTATTTTTAGCTGAATTCTAAGAAAACTAATGATTCAGCAAATGCTTGTTTTCCTAATTCCAATTATTATTTCTTTAAAGGTAATTAAAACTATTACAAAAAAAATAATTATAAAATGTTCTTTTTATAATTTTGTGCATAGATTTTTTTCTATGCATTAATGATTAATGATATTTAAGGAAAATAATAATAATAATAATAATAATAATAATAATAATAATAATAATAATAATAATAATAATAATAATAATAATAAAAACAAGTTGATTCGTTAAGTCCGTTTTGCCTCGAATATATTTGAATATTTAGCTGCAACTCTGAATGTGATATCTATTAACAGTAAAACGGTTATCCACTACATGATGAAGTATCCACCAGTGCCCCCTATCGGTAAATTTCGGAATTAAAAATCGTATCACACAATCTATAGTGGACGAATAAAAGGCCAATGACAAATTTGTAGTGCATCATCGATTTAGCAAGAAAAGATATATTGTGAATGTTGAAACGAAAAATAGTTTCCTGCACAGACGAAAGTATGTGAAACCAATGCCAGATATTTTGTTTGTGATAAAAAAATAATAGTAGGCCATAAATTTATTTTACAATTTTAAAAACTCATGTTTTCAGATAAAATATTCTGCGCTCTAAAAACAACTTTTATTTTAACAACAAAAGTAAGAAATGTTTTGGTTTTTATTCTTGTTTGAACTATGCCACCGTTTTTACTTCATTTTTCAGTACGGCCGCATTCTGATTTGATAAAATTGCTTTCACATATATTTTGATAAAATTTTCATTTCGCTTTGGGAAATAATAGGTTTTTCATAAACAAAATGCCCTGCGTCAGTGGCAGGTATTTTGATCTGTACAGGCAACAATATATCATATGCATGTGCTCAATGTATCTTTTCGTATTAAATCTATGATGCTCTACAACTTTGTCATTGAATTTTTGTTCGAATCTCTTACAGTTTTAGAGATGCGACATCCGACTTGGGAATTTATATCTAACTAGCTCTGCGAAGTTCACTGAACCAGCAAATACATGTTTTACTCTCCCTCGATGTCACATTCAGGGCTGTAGCTAACTCGACTTACCAGTTATTTAATGCAAAATAGACTTAAGAAACTACCCTGTATATTAAACATGTGCTTGTATGTATTTGTGTAATGTTTTAGAATAATGTTTCGAAAATTAATAGCAAATGTATCATATATCTTTAAATATACATTTTTAGTTTTCGTTATTAAATATTCAAATAATATGACACAATTTATCATTTATATGGTATCAATTTTATTCAGCTATTATGAAAAATGCTTCCATTAGTAATAATGTATACAAACGATTTCTTTTGTAAAATCAGGATGTTAAATTAATGACATCAGAAGCCAATTTATATTCCTTTTTAAACAATTTATCGAAGAAAAAGTATATTAATATTTAATGGGTAGAAATAAAAACAATTTTTCATGATAAAATGAATTCAGAATTGTAAAAATTCATTCTATGTTTTATAATAATCGTGAGATCAGATATACAGGGAATCTATAAAAGGTCTGACACAATTCAATGTTTAATAATTAATAAAATAATAAAGTTATAAACAAACCTATGGAATTTATGCATATAATAACTTATATATTTTGTTTATAGTGTGAACGTTTCCATAGACACCATACAATATACAGGGTGATATAATTTTCTTGTTTGAATATCTTTTCTTTTGTAAATACCATTTTCACTGAAAATACGCTCACAGCTGAAATGTACTTAGACATGTTGGAAAATGTCATATTTCCACAACTGGAAGAGCTTCAGCCACATGCATTTTCGCAACCAGATGGTGCACCACTTCATTGGCGTACCATCGTTCGTGGTTCTTTGAATGACCATTTCACAGGGAGATGGATTGGGCGAGGTGGCCCAATTCCTTGGACACCCAGATCACCTGATATAACGCCGCAGCACTTTTTCCTTTGGGGATTTCTAAAGGAGATCGCTTCCAGGAGGAAAGTGTTCAACATTGATAGTCTAAAGGCCGGGCACAATAGCCGCTGTAGATGCCGACCCCGTACCTGGCGTGAAATTGGCTACCGTCTTGGTATTCTGCGTGCGACGAAGGACGCCCATGTGAATATTCATTGACAAACGCCATGAAACTTTTTAAATCTAACTAGCCATTAATGTTATTAATTTAAATCTATCTTCATTATTTTATGAATTATTAAACAAAATGTGTCGGATCATTTATAGAATATATTGAGCTAAAATAAACTCAATTTGAAAATACATTCTTCCCTATTCTATGATGAAAAAAAGTGAAATTGTTCCATATTAAGAAGTTATGTATGAGGGATAAAAGCGAAAACGATAGCGCTAAGCTCTGCACCATCGTTATGACGTCGGCATACGTTTTGGGATACTTTTCTAATACTAAAATGAGAAATACATTGAAAAAGACAGAAAAGTCCGGGATGAATGAAATATGATTTTCTCGCTAATAAATTGAATAAAATATTTTACATTTAAAATATTTAAATAAAAGAACACATACATGACTAAAGTTGTAAGCAGGGTTCTCGCTGATGACCGTCATTGCTCCAATTCGCGAGAAAATGTTTCATTTGGCGAGAAAACGAAAGATTAAAATTGTCAAAATGAGAGAGTTCATTTTTTTTTCTTTCAGCGTCACTCTCAACGAGGTTATTGAATGATTGAAAACTTTTCTGTGTAACGTAAAACTCTTATTTTGATTTGTTTGTAGAATTCCTTCACATTTAAAAAAATAATAATTTATTCGTTAATTTTTATTTAACCCACTTACACGGTACCTAGAATATTGAGTTAACTCGGGTTTTGTTCCATAAAAATATTTAGAAAACAAATGGGCAAGAAAATTTTACTGGACTTTGCAAAATATCTGTAATACATTTATGGTTCTAGTTTCCATAACCTCTATAAGCGATAATTCAATTTAGATCATTAATCCTCTGACAGTCATGCAAAAGGGCAAATCTGTAATGTTTTTTCTCGTAATTGTGTTTTAAATGCTAAGAAAAACTAATTTTTCAACATTGAATATAAAAAATGTAATTACAAATATGAATGTAATCCTTGAGAGTATTATTCATTTCTCAGCGCATTAAAAGTTCATTAAATCAATGGAATTTTATTACTTTAAATAATTTTTATATTGCAGTAAAACCTGGAGCTTAGTGAACGTATTAACATGGGCTTGTCAGTGAGAGGTTTTTAACTGTTTTAAAACAATTACAAAATAGTCAGACGTGCGAATCTCAAAACTTTTTTCTAACTCGTATATGCTATTACTTCAAAATTTGCTATGGTAGTGCCAAAATTAAAGGACAATCTATGCCTATCACGAAGATTCTATTGTTGTAGGTTTGTTGAATTGTGTGCATTTAAAAAGGAGACATAAGCATCGCGTTTTTCAAACAAATCATTGAATTTCGTCACCCACCTTTCTTAGATGTCAGCAACAAAAATTTCCAACCCAAAAAGCATAAAACTGACACCTTGTTGGGCAGTATATGTACAAGCCTAAAAAGGATCTAGTTATGTGAAAGTGTACCAGAATATGAGGCTTGATTAAAAATCGTTCATTATTTTTTTGAGATATAGCTATCGCGAAAATCATGAAAAATGCAACATAGCCGCACCAACTTTCATATGATTTACATAAAAACCTTATCGGCACCAACTTATATATCAAGGTCTAATTCTAATAGAATGTGAAGTTTGGTGAAATTCCGTACATTAGTTTTGGAGATAGCGCTATTGCGGAAATCATCCACAATGCAACATAGCAGCGCCAACTTTTGGGTGATTTACACCAAATACTGATAAGCGCTAATTTATATCAAAGTCTAACTGAATCTTAAGTTTTATAAACTTTCGTACATTAGTTCTTGAGATAGAGTACCCACAAATTTTTTGTCACATATAGACACACAGATAGACAGACTCACAGACAGACATTTTCTAAAAAGAGTCAACTCGTGTTCAGGACCTTCTAAAACGTATCAATATGTCGAAAACCGGAATTCGACTTTTGTCACGAATCACTTTTTACTTGTAAAGATTGGTTTTATTAGAAGGAAGTAAAAATTGGAACACTGTGTTAGGAGGCTAAAAACCGATTTTAGAATCAATGTTTCACGACCAATCCATTGCAAAAATTAATTTCATTTGGCTAGAGATTTGCTTCAATGATTAGCCAAAATGCTGTAGTTAGTAAAAAGCCAGTAAGAATCCTGGTTAGAGGCATATATAGTAGAAGATCACTTCCAAATTCGTGACACGTAACGCAAAGATTTAAATAAGAATGTTTCGAAATTTTGTAGTATCTCCCCATATATAAAAATCTATGTCATTTGAAATAATTGCAAATTAATTCTAATGTTTAATGCTAAATTATTTTAGCATTATTCTAATTAAAGATTTCCCGATCCAAATGAAAATGCTAATGAAATTTTAACAAGTAATTATGCGAAATCACATTTTAAAGCATCCAGGATGGAATATAGAATACCTTTGTTACATCTTTTATTTGTCACAGTAAAAGGAAATTCTTTAACAGAAACGCCATTCTTTACATAAATAGTTATTACAACAACATGAAAACGAGTTATTACCTGATAATTGAACTTATAATAAATGCGGCAGCGTCGGCTGTTACCATTTTAAACAAAATGAGAAAGTGGAAATAAAATTGTAATTAAACGTATATCACATGCAATTATCATTATTACATGCAGCACTTCGAAAGGAAGTTTGAAATACATGAGACTGACTCACACAAACAGAATATTAAACCTTAATCAAGAGAATGAGAAAAGGGAAAATTATACAATAATTTGTCTGACATTTTCCATGTATAATTGAATAATATATTTCCTGAAGTATATTGGTTTTCATGTAAATCCATGTCTCTGTTATTTTGAGTCTGGGTAAATTCTTGCAAAATAATTATTTCCATAATTCTAATTTACTATTTATAAATATTACACATACTTAAGGAAACAGAATTTTTCTTTTAAAGTATTACATTTACATTATATTTTTCTCTTAAATAATATAAATAAGTGCATTTAAAAATTATAAATTTAAAAATAATTTTGTTTCTTTTGTTTACTTTTGCTTTAAACCACCGAAAATTTTTATAAAATTTATATTAAAATCAATCCAATTATGTAAAGATACATTTAAATTGCTTTGTGCATGTTTAAAAATGATCTCTCGTGCGAAATATGTATATAATATTATTTTTATCCATATATTTATGCATGAGTAAAAAATGTACAACGCCATTAAAATCAATTTCATAAATGTTAAGTTGAAAAAGGTTACTATAAACAAATATAACATACGTACGTTTCGTTATGTTTCAATACAAAAAATATATAAACTAAAAAAGGGATTAGCGTATTAGTAGTACATACATAAATAAGACAATCCATATCTGTAAAATTAGCCATTTGTAAAATTATATTATTCTATTCTCATAGAATTTTCTGAATGGAGAATAAATGTTTATATAAAGAAATTGCACGACAGATCCAGACGTTTCAAGAAAAAATTACTGACTTTTGGAACATATCCATATGAAATTAATAAATTTGAAAATCACAAAACAATTTAAATAAAGTTATCGATAAATATTAAGATATATATACCTCAGTAAAATATATATTTTACACAAACTAGTCGGATGTGCCAATCCCAAAACTTTCTTCTATCTCAGTTATGTTAATACTTCAAAATTCGCTATCAGATCGCCAATAAAATCAATATTTTTCGTCATTCTGTTGTACGTCAGCTTCTTGCGAATCGTCGGGTTACTGGGATGTGATCAACTGATGTATACTAAACAACGAAAAGTCCTTCTGGCCTGTACCGACAGGAATAGATAGCCATCCTATTCCTTGGTTTTACGATTTTAGCTAATTTTACTGGAAAACACGAAGGTAAAATGCGTGGAACCCAATTAAAGAAGATTCATTCCCAGTTCTCGTGAACATTGAATTTGAATGAGAATATCGCCAAATTAGTTCTCTACAGCCAAGTTGGCTTCATTTATGGCAACCTATTTTTGTCGCCAAATTTGGCGATATTTCGCCAACTGTCGCCAAGCTTGGCGAGAATTTGACGTTGGCGAATATAAATATATAGTGTTAAGCATATAAGAATAGGAACAATGGTTACAACAATGAAAAAAAATTTGCCGAAACCATATAAACTAAAACTCATAAATTAAACCCATTTATGGATGATATCTGCTGTCTTGTTTGAAAATGTCAGCTAGCCTAAAATTTCAAACCGCTATATCTCAGCCATTTTTTAAGATAGAGGCAAAACAAAAATTGCTCTGGATCAAGACCGAACATTTAACGGAAGAAACTTTTAGGATTTCTAATTTTTTTTGTACATCTTTTTGAATTTGAAATCTTTAAAGGGCTATCACAGCGCCCCCTTCCGGCGGAATATCCCCAAATTCAAGTAAGGCCCCTGTTGGCCATAGCCAAAAACACAGAAAAAAAATTTGGTTCAATTTGAAGCACAATTTCATACACTTTTCGATGATACAATGCGGACGGACAGAGAGACAGACAGACAGACATTTTGTAAAAACGCGTTTTTCGGAATCTCTAATCCCTAAAACGTATAAATCCGTCGAATACCGGAAGTCGAAAAAAATTTCGATTACAACACTTTCTTCTATTATAGATAGAAGAAAGTAAAAAGTAATACAGCATCACCACTATCACCCTCGTACATTATGTGTTTGTGGCATAAGCAAAAATTTATCATTCTGTTCACATAGAAATCTCTATTTTCAGAATAGTATATTCTCAAATTCCGTAACACATCGAAAATATTTAACAGCATTTAAACACATAGATGGAGCCTCATCAAATTAATTGCCGAAACGTCAGTGAAGGCTCACTGTGGAGACGCGAAAAGTTTTTGGTTTCCTTCTGTCTGTGTGTTTGACTGTCTGTTCCGCGATAACTGCCGCAAAAATGATCCGATTATTTTCATTTTTGGTAGGTATGTTGGTGAGGTACCCGGAATCAGCTGTGTAGTTTAGAACATTTCTTTTTAGGCCATAATGCTTTCCTATGGAAATGCAGACGATTTTCAAATTTCATTTTTAACTGAAATGAAAATTGCATATTTGAATAATGGATTTCAACGTGAAATTATGCATGCTAAATTTTTTATATGGAGGTTTTAAATATATCCAATAGCTTTGAAAATTTGCCGATACACTTATTAGAATTTAGAAATCGATTGCTTAAATTATTGGAAAAAAATTTGCATCTGTTCGGGAAATATAAAATTTTATTTTCCTATTTTTTACAAATTTTAAAATGCATTTCTTTTTACTTTGCTCTTTAATTTATTAGTTGCTTATCAACCATATTTCAAAGAATATCAAAATAATAAAATTCAAATAACTCGCACTATTTTGCTTAATCTTGTTAAAAATACTTATTAACAAAATACATTATTTTCAGGTGATTTTCGTATTCTATTGACATAAAAGATAATTTATTTTGATACAAGTTGCCGCTTAACTACTATAGAAGGATTACGAAATATTTTTTTCCAAATGAAAATTACAAAAACATTGAATGTGTAATATTGATTCAAGTCTCGTAGTGTGAGTTTATATTTGTATATGTATATTTCTTATATGAGTTATTATTCATTTTGTGTAAGAGCTGTGGATGTTTCGTCGTTGGAAAGTTAATATAATTTTAAAAATACGATAAAATCACTCGTACAACGAGGTGGTTAATCTACAGAAATTAGAGCAGTAAAACGATCCTGAAGTATTGCAATTACTGGAAATTGAGAACATAAAGGCTATCACAAAAATACTTTATAGCGCCAAATTACATTTGCTATTTAGTGAATTGGCAGTGGGCACGATTATGAATGATTACCCAATAGGTTTTAAAGTTTCCAAATATGCCTATTTTGGGGAGATTTTAGTATGCTATTGCCATCAAGTTAAATCAGGATGCACTTAGGTAAAATAAATATTATGGAATGACCATCAAAACAGTTTGTTCAGAACAAAAATTGTAATAACGCTATATTTCTAAAATAGAGATATGTAAGAATAGTAGATTAAGTTTACATTTTATAAGTTGCTTTTGCACATGAGATATTATTCAGCTTATCCATCAAATGCAGGCGTTTCGTGGTTTGTAGGTAAGTAAATATTGCTTTTTGGGTATTAGGATAAAGTGGAATTATTTTCGAAATTGTTGCTTCTCCTAATAAAACCACTGTGTAGAACAAAATCCAAAGATACAAAGATATACTAGAATATACTAGAATCATTCACAAAATCAATACGAAATCATAGATATAAATTTAATAAGATTACGGGGGGGGGGGTTAAAGGAGGCAGAGCCCCCTGAAGAAATGTATTTTTTTTATTTAAAAAATTACAAGAATAAGAAGTTCATAAGAATTTCAGAATACACGTTTCCTATGATAGAAAAGCAAAACATTTCTTATCTTATGAGGTGTTTCTAACGTGAGGAATACTACAATATACAGTTGAAACTCCTGTTGCAATTTTAATATTTCACCACAGTGATGCAATAATTTTTCTTTAACATTACAATGAACGCGCAGTGCGCTTTCAATTGTCGTGTTATCCGAACTTTTGTGTAGCCTAATTGGACCAATCGACAGGTTCAGATAAACTACTCTAATAATAATGTGATGTAATAATTAGCCATAACTTTCTGTACTAAACAGAAAATGTATTTAATAAAAATGTATAATAAAAAATACATTTTAAAAATCAGTACAATATATAAGAATGTTTTGCACCAACGAGAATGTCTAGATCAAGATAAAAACTTGAAAATTTTAGCCTAAGGTCGATTTCAATAAAAAGTTAAAGAATCGAGAAAGAAAGATCTTGCGCCAAGCATATATTATGAATCACTTTCCAACACATTCCAAATACTGTAACAAAACTTTCTCGTCTAATAAGTTTAAATATAATATTCAAGTAAAAAAAAAAAAAATGAAAAAATGCATAAGACATCCGAAAACCCAATTTCACAATTACCATCTGTCGTAGGAAAAGTATTCAATTCTTTTGTGAAGCCCTGTATTTAATCTATATATTTATATATATATATATACTGAATAGTATACTACAATTTAGTTCAATTAAGAAACGTATAATACAGTTAAAAAAATCCCCTAGAGCAATTTCCGTCAATAAACAGAAAAGAATTATTTTGTGCAACCCTGTATATGATCTATAGAATTTATACACAACAAGTAATATGCAAAAAATAGTTAAATTAAAAAACGCATTCCACAACTAATAATAAAACAATTTTCAGCAATAATCGTTCATAGACAGTACTGAAACTGTTCTTTCGCATGTCCCTTTAAATGAATAATAAATGCTGTATACACCAGTGTGCATCTTGTCGTGCACCTCAGTGAATTACATCAATATAAATATGTTTGAAATAGTGTAATATTATTAAAATACATTCCAAAAGTTTTTATAAACGATAGACTATAATGTAACGGAATTATTTTGAGTGTCCCTGTAAACGAACTAAAAATTCTGAACATATCATTTCCATTACCGCACATACCATAGTACACTGAAGTATTCAAATTTGAGTAAATCGATGTACTCATATAAAATTGAGTATGTTTAGATAAAAAATGAACCTATTTTTTCTCAATTTTGAAATATCACATGTTATCAAAGTTAATTGAAAAGATAATTTTGTACTTTGTAATAATTTATTTCAATCATGAAAATGTGTTTATTAATAGGAAACAAGGCAATATACCCTGGAAATAATAGAATAATATTAAATTTTTATTCCATGGAATGAATTATATCTTGAACATCCATTATAATGAGTAAGGTTACATTGAGTTATTGCTATGGGTGCTTCGTACATTCATAGGCAGCTTGTCCAGTCTGTGCGCTGAGTGATATGTATATTTGTGAAAAGAAAATTAGATTCAAAATTTCGCCGGCAACTTTGAAAGTAATTGCTCTCTGTTCAATAATCTAATATTTAATACATTTTTTCTTATTTTATGTAATCAGCTGTACCTTCTGTAAATATTAAATTATGCACAGTAATTTAAAATAATTGAAAACTGCTTGAAAACAATGCTCTTGTCATAAAAATATTTGATTTGGGTATTTTCATAATAATTTTGATATTTTTACTAAATAAATAATCAATGTTTCTTGTTAATAATTTTGAGCGGGGAATAATTCTCAATACATTTTTATTTTAATCTGTAATAAACGTAGGGTTGTTGGAGGGGGGGGGGGGACGGGCAACCCCTCCCCCCACCCCTCTCTAACAAGAAAAATATTTTTCCACTTAATTTATTTTAGTTTGGAAAATGGTTTATTAAATGTCTTTTAACCCATGTTTTTACCTAAATTTTGGTGTTCCAGGTGTTAGTAATTGGCCATCTTGAACGCCATAATGGTTTTACTTCACATTTTTATGACCAAGAGTATTTTTTGAAGCACTTTTAAATTATTTTCAAATAATGTGCACAATTTAGTACTTACATTAATTTAATATTTAAAGAAAACACTGCTGAAATAAGAAAAAATATATTGAATATTTAACAGACAGCACACAGACTTCATATTTCAATACATCCATGCGATCAAAAATGAATACATTTAAGTTCATATTTGAATACATGAGATAAAAAAATGAGTAAATAACTATTCATATTTGAGCGCATCCATGGAATCAAAAACGAGTATTTCTCAATTTTGAGAACATTTGGATAGGAGCTATTTTGAGTATGTGACGTATTTAAAATTGAGTACTTTTTATTTAGTACTTTTTTTAGAACAATTTTTTTCATTATAATCCTTTGTAACATATGTATTTTACATGGTAATCCGAGTATATTTACGCGAGTCGCAGCACGGACATGTGTCCAGACAAACATAATTCGTAAACACTTTTTACCTATGTAGGAAAGAGTAAAAACAGTTATTTCTTACATTGTTTTCTCTTAGTTGCTTACCCATACAGGTTCATGAATCGATTTCTTCAAACATGTAACATATTGTAATCCTTATATATTTACATGGGATAAAATTAATAATATATTTTTAAAGAACTGATGTATCATTCTGAAAAACAACAAAACATCGGCCGCGACGAATTGGTGGATCGCAATTCAGAGTTTGGGATCCGCAGCATTAAGGAACTAAACATTAAAAATTTATGGATAAATATTATTCATCTGTAAAATGATAAATGAAAAAATAATTTACTAACAAAATTTATAATTATTAAAGTACAAAATAAAGAAAATATAACGTTATCATCTAAAATCCCTATGATTTATATAAATTCTCAAAAATATCTTGGTTGATTTGGATAGAAATGTGTAGTCTTTCTTTATGTAGAATAAATTTTCCTATCTTCACATTTTACTACACAGCCCAAATATTCAGCAGAATATATTTACTGTCTTTCTAAGGAATTATTCGAAATGACATTTTAGTACTTTGATTAGATTTATTTGGTCACTATGCTATATGTGGTACTAACTATTTAATTATCCAACTAAAATTAATGTTTTCATAAATAGAGATAGGATTAATAAAATATATTTATAATACTGGACACTTATTAATACTACAGTGATTTTAATTACTTAATTTTACAAGTAATATCACTGCATTCGTAAACAGAGACAGGTTAAATGAATTTGCATTTTAGATACCTATGAATACTTATTTATAATTATGATACTTATTATAAAGAAAATATTCATCTAGCATACACCTTGTATTATATTTGCTTTTGTGATATGCGAAAAATCTAATTCTATTTGCATCAAAATTTCATGTTTGAGAAATCATTTTGATAACCCAGAATTCCTGCACATAGCTAAAACATTCGACACACATAACGGATTTCCATAATTTCTAATACAAAGCGAAAATTGCATAAAATTAATTAATTTTGAAAATGACAATATTCTGCGTTTATTAGTTTTACATTGTATATGCACAAAGCTACAATTCATTCCTATTATTTAATTTTCCAATTAAAATCGAAGCATTCATAAGTTACAGGGGATAAATTAACTTTCATTTTTCCATTTATTGCTAAATTAAGACATAAATATTAATTATTTTGGCGATGGTATTATTCAGTTGTTAGTCGAGATTTTTAATTTTAGTTTATCGATATTCATTAAGCGATATACAGGGCGCTGACGATCATTTGCAACCACATTTCATCTCTTCATGTATTGCGTATTAATTTTGAACAATTCTGCTTCTAAGGCTGTGATTTAATATTTTTAGGCACAAGTGTTACATGCGGATAGCAATCATCATGTAGAGGAGATACCAAGTTAGAACAACCGCGCACAGTAAACAGCTAAAGGAATTCTAGAATTGAATAACATCATTTTACTTACACTTTACAATGCAAAAAATGTGTAAAATGCTGATCCTCAGATCCCCAGATCAGCAAGAATAAAATATAAGGTACTTAAAAATCATTTAACGATATCACGATACCTGGATTTTTACCATACTTGGGTACATTAAGTTGAGCGTTTTAAGATCAAGCGTTTTTCCAGTCAATGAACGTAAAAGTATTTTATTGAAGACTGGAATTTCTTTAAAAATGCTTCCTCCACGAGTCGGCAATTACGGTTGCTCTAACTTCATACTCCTTCAAAACGATGATATTCGCATTTATTATTTGCTAGTTTACACGCCCAGTATTGCTTTGAACCTTCATAATAACCTTTAAGATATGAAATGGTAAGACTTTACATCTTTAATCTAATTTTGTAAGAATTTATGCTTTTAAACTAAAATCTTATGCTTTTCAGTATTTCGACAAAAAATAGAGGATTCAGTATTTTATAATATGCTAATTTTTCTATTTCACTTTGGTTTATTTAATATAAAAAAATAGTTCTCATTGTCTAAACTCTTTGAAATTTTGATGAGTATTATGAGAATATTTTTTTAATCCATTGTTAGGACAAAAAAAAAAACTATTATATTATCAAAATTAATGAACCGCAAAATTTCCTCTTATTTTTTTCTGTATACGTTAAAACAATCTCGTAAAAACATCTTGGAGAAAAAGGTTTAAATTTATTGAATAATATTACACCGTATCGCTGTTAATTACTGAAAAATGTAAAACTATTACATTTAAAATCTTTATTATGTTTATTATGTTTATTATGAGGATATTAAATTTTATGTATTTCAACTCTTTATTAAGCATTTCAGAAACTGATACCAACTAAATTCATTTTTTGAGATTAACTGACACGACACAAAATGTATAGTCACATTTAGGTACTTTTTTATTATTTGCTTAGATTACAAAAACATATTAGACCGGGAGGCGGCAGCACAGATAATCACCTCATCGAGTTCAGGGCTGAAATTCTAGAATTAGTTAAAACTCGATTCGCATATTAAAACGCAATCGGTCTGCCAAGTCATATCTTGGTGGAAAACACGTGAAAACCCGATTTTAGCGGTTGACTCGTAAGTTTACCATTGTGTTTTCCTGCACCCAGTTCTCATGTTTTCATACTTTTGGGTGCAGGAAAACACAATGGTAAACCTACGAGTCAACCGCTAAAATCGGGTTTTCACGTGTTTTCCACCAAGATATGACTTGGCAGACCGATTGCGTTTTAATATGCAAATCGTGTTTTAACTAATTCTGGAATTTCAGCCGTGAACTCGATGAAGTGATTGTTTGTGCTGCCGCCTCCCGGTCTATATTTAATTTCTGCAAAACAAGTTAGTTTTGTATAAAAATCACGGTATTTTATCTTTTTCTACTTAATAAAAATATATTTAATGTGACAAAAATGTGACCAAAAACGTAATAAAACTGTTTGGACTCTTGTCTCATTTTTGAACAATGACTTTATTAGCTGGTTTAAGCATAAGAAGCGGTACCGTCGACCACTTTTCATATCAAAAAACTATCGTCAAACTGCAACGCCAAATAAACAGGAGAATGTTGCCATTGGAATATCAAAATAAATAAATAAATAAAATATAAGAATTTAAGGAACAATTATTATTTTAATTAATGAAATAACTAATAAATCAGTAAAACATAATGAAAAATACAAGCAAATGTCAAATTATAAACCACTTGATGACATAACAAACACGTATAATGCTTCTGACATCAAGTAAATGGGACTGCATTTATGGCGTTTAATCTTACAGTTTGACGATATTTTTTTGTTATGAAAAGTGGTCGACGGGATAATAGAGAAGTACCAGAAAGAAACAATTAAGTTCAATTCATTTTCAAGTATCACATTTGCTTCACGCTAAATATGAATGACATTCTAAAAACATTAAAAAAAAAAAAACTTTTATCATCCAAATTAATGAGCCACAAAATCTCCCCTTATTCTTTTTCTGTGTTCATTAAAACAATCTCGTAAGAACAACTTAAAGGAAAAAGTTAACATTTATTCAATAATGTTAGACAATAGAATTGTTAGTTAATGAAAAATATAAAAGTATTATATTTTATCGTTTTTCAGAGGATGGATTATATGCATATTTTAAAAGTGAAAGTAAGGGAATGTAATGAATATCCATGAGAACAAATACGCATTCAAGAGTTTTGTTTCTTTTCTTTTGTTTCATTTTTGTTTGTTTGTTTTTGTTTTGTTTTTGTTTTGTTGAAAAAATAATTGAATATTTTTAAGATGTTAATAACTCTTCATTTCTCTAATACGAACTACCAAACAAAAATTTATTTTGTCAATTATTTGTTGTTATTTAGTTTTTATGGGCAGTTTAAATATTTTATTTGCTTTTGTGTGTATTTTTTATAGTACCGGGCATTACAGTGTTCATTGGAACGATAATTCCTTGACAAATTTCCTATACAAGACATTTAAAACTTTTATACTAACAATAAATCATTATAAAAAGTCAGCACTTACCTTTTATAACCTATGCTTTGAAAAGGGAAAAAAAACACTTAGACAGGTTCAGTTTTTGAGTACTTAATTTTTTTCAGTGTTCTATGGTATGTGCGGTAATGGAAATGGTATATACAGCATTTTTAGTTCGTTTACAGGGACACTCAAAATAATTCCGTTACATTATAGTTTATCGTTTATAAAAAACATTTGCAATATATTTTAATAATATTACACTATTTGAAACATATTTAAATTGATGTACTTCCCTGAGGTGCACGACAAGATGCACGCTAATATACACAGCATTTATCTTTCATTTAAAGGGACACGCAAAATAATTCGGTTTGAGTAGTCTATGAGCGATTATTGCTGGAAATTGTGGTATTATTAGTTGTTCTGGCATGCGTTTTAGTTGTGGAATGCGTTTTTAAATTTAACTATTTTTTTCCATATTACTTGTTGTGTATAAATTCAATAGATCATATACAGGGTTGCACAAAATAATTCAATTCTGTTTACTGGCGGAAATTGCTCTAGGGGAATTTTTTAACTGTATCATACGTTTCCTAATTGAATTAAGCTTTAACATACTGTGGAGTATATATATAAATCTATAGATTGTATACAAGGCTTCGCAAAAGAATTGAATACTTTTCCTTACACAGTTCCTTACTTTATAATACAGATGGTAACTGTGAAATTGAGTTTTCAGATGTCATGCATTTTTCAAAGATTTTTACTTGAATATCATATTCTACCTTATAAGACGGGAAAGTTTTGTTGCAGTATTCAGGATGTGTTGGAAAGTGCATCATAATCTATGCTTGACGCAAGATTTTTCATTTCTCTTTATTTAACTTTTTGTTGAGAGCGACCTGCGGCTAAAATTTTCAAATTTTAATGCTGTTCTAGACATTCTCGTTGGTACAAAACATTTTTATGCATTGTACTGATATTTAAAATGTATTTTCTGTTATTCATTTTTATTAAATGCTTTTTCCGTTTAGTAAAGAAAGTTATGGCCAACCCGTGCCCAAAAATGTTATTTGTAGTAAACCTGAAACCCGACTTGAGCCCTACTAACTTCAACCTCTTATTTTAATGCATTAATCCATATTTTAATACAACTACAAAAATATGCTCTGTAAACATATTTATACTATAAATTTTTTCTTTTATGTTTAAAAATAAACATCATATACTAATATATACAGGGTGTTCGAAAAGTCTGGAAACGGTCAAATAACTCGAGAAATATACATCGGAATGAAAAACGGCAAAATGCACATTCAATATTTTTGAAAAATCCATTTAGAAAAATGGGGGTCATCATTTAAGATTTAAAAGTTGCATCCCCCCGGGGTGGAAAGGGGGCAACTTTGAAATCATAAATGATGACCCCCATTTTTTATTGCATATTCGGATTCTACGGAAAAATGGCAACTTTGATATCCCTAAATAGATTTTTCAAAACTATTGAACATGCATTTTCCCGTTTTTCAATACGACGTATATTTCTCGAGTTATTCGAGCGTTTCCAGACATTGCAATGGTAACGATTCTCACAGCATTGCACTCGATTACAGCGCCATCTACAATGTTTCGAAGAAAATGTTTAATACAAAAGTTACGTTTTTTTTTTCGTAGAATCCGAATCTGCAATAAAAAATGAGGGTCATCATTTAAGATTTTAAAGTTGCCCTCCTTTCCCCCCCGGGGGAAAAGTTGGGGGGCAACTTTCATATCCCTAAATAGATTTTTTAAAAATATTGAACATGCATTTTGCCGTGTTTCAATCCGATGTATATTTCTCGAGGTATTTGACCGTTTCCAGACTTTTCGGACACCCTGTATATTCAAATATGTACTTATTTCTTCTTAAACAATATTGTGGACATTCTTTTGAAAAGAAAAAGAGTTACCAAACCCAACCCTAAACGTACCCGAACCTGAAACAATTAGAGTCAACTCGACCTGCAACGAAAAAAATTATTGCCAAATCGAGCCCAACCAAACTGTGGATCGGATCTTGTAGTGATAAAATCGGCGTACGTGATTTGATTCAGTACTGTAACCCACATTCATTACTTATCCATCTTACGTAGTATAAGGTAAGTCTTGTAATCGTTTTGAAAATCGAAAAAAAAATTTTGACGGATTTACACGTTTTAAACACTGGATATTCTGAAAAACATATTTTTAGAAAAAAAAAAAATTGCCGTCCTCCTGTCTGTGTGTCTGTGTGTCTATGTGTCTGTAAACGCCGTATCTCCAGAACAAATTGAGATAGAGACTTAAAATTTGGTATGTATTTAGTATGTAATAATGGGAAGAAGCTTATTGAATTTCAGTAACCTCTATTATCCGCACCCAGAAAAAGGAATTGATTAAAACAACAAAACCTGTTTTGTTGAGTACATTTTGGTTGTTTTAGTCAAAATTTTAGTTCAAGTAAAAAAATTGGTTTTGTTGCTTGGACAAAAAAATATTGTTAACACTCGTACAAAATTTTAACAAAATTTAACCAATTTTACTTGAACTAACAAATTTTTTTTCTTTTAATTTTACAATATTTTTGTAATTCCAGCAAAATTTTGTTATTTTTGAAAATTTTAAATTCTTGAGTAGTAGCCATATCTCTCTTACGTAACTTGATTTATTTGACTTATATAGCTATATAATTACATGATTAACATAATTTTGGGGTAATTAAAACTTTTTTTCACTGGGACGGACAAAGCTAGTTTTAAAAATCCCCTGTCCCATTTATTACCGTCTTCTATTTTTGCAAGAAGAAAGAATTGGATTCATGAAAATTTTCGATTTCCGGTTGTCCTGAACGCGATTTCGCTGTTTTTATCTCAAGAACTAATGCACGGAATTTAATAAAACCTTTTATTCAGTTACTTTCTGATATAAATTGTTGCTGATAACTTTTTACTTTAAATCGCGCAACAGGTGGCGCTGCTATGTTGCAGTTTTCGTGATTTCTGCAATAGCTCTATCTCATTTTCAGCAGTCAAATACGCCTGTAATCTTTGAATAATAACAAGGAAATTTTTATCCTGCTTTTTACAGGCGTAATTCACTGCTGAAAATGAATAAAAAATTAACTATGTGTTGCCGTATGCTGTGCTTTGTACTGTCGTCTCATGTTTGCCGCAGAAATTTGCGTGCTCCTTATGACATTCCATCTTGTGCTGCGATTGCAGCCGTTCCGACATATATAAGAGTGAGAAATGCCGAACTCAGATATCGTTCCTGGTAGCGCAGTGGTAAAGCGTTAGGCTGCTGTTCTGAGGACCCGGGATCGACTCCCGGCATGGGCAATTTTCATTCTCTCGGTTTGCGCTTGAAAAAAAGGCCGAATAAAATTCACTTGTTATTGTTCAATGTTTACAAATGTAATTCACTGTTGAAAATGAATTAAAAAATAGTTAAAATTGCATATGTAGATTGGTTCATTTAACAAATGTTTTTGTAGTATAAACAAAACAAGTTCGTAATATAACATATTTTATTGATTAAACAAACAAAATATAGTTTGTTGAATAAAGAAAATAGATTGTTAAAAAAACACATAGCATATATCTATGTAACAAAAATAATTTTGTTAATTCAAGTAAAATTGAACCATTTTACTTTAATTAACAAAACATTTTTTTGCTGACGATACAATTTTTTTTTTTTTTTTGGAATTGCAAAAAAAATCAACAATATTTTTTTTGTTGATTCAAACGAAATTTCCACTGACCCATATTTAAACAAAAAGTTTCTTTGGGCAAACAAATTTTTGTTGATTCAACAAAACTTTTTTCTGTGTGCGGAACTCTTTTTTTCGGACTGTTGAAATATTCGTTCTGATAAAAGGTACATAAAAATTTTCGAAATTGTTTTTTTAAGGAGTGAATATAAAATACAAGAAAAAACATACATTTTGCATTAAAAATGAAGTCGATCGGATAACTAGTTGCCGAGATATTTGTAATCACATTTCCACACTCTTCGATTTTTCATGACCCTGTATTTCATTCAAATTTCAAATCAAATATATAGTTTAATTAGTAAAGAGACGCTTAATCCGACGCAGTAAACTGTTTTTAGAGTTATAAGGATGTTTCTCTTACACAATTCAGCAACAGAGCATTTAAAATTTATGACGTCATCAAGCCATGATTTTATTCGAATTGCAATGCATTTTATAAATAGTTTACACATGTTTTATTTTCATATTTTATATTATGCATATTCATGATGGGCAAGTATTACGGTGGCTCCCAACGACTAGTTTTAAATCTCATTCTTGTTAATTTCGCTTACTTTGATGTACAGTAGATGGTGGTATATTAAAAATGTTGCAGGTATTCGTGTAAAGAAAACTATACATGGAACGACAACGATTTTTAAACGCGAAATAACTGTGTGTACCTTAATACCATAATAAAATTTCTTGGAGATTAGTTAACTTTAAAAAAAGTTAAAACTTATTAAGTCAAAAAGATACGAAAACAGACAGAAGACAAATAGTGTGAAACCCCCAGTAACTGACACTATCGATTCTTTCTTGTTCAAATCACTATTACAAAGTTTTAAATCTATTTTATACTTATCTTTGTTTTTGAAAGGATAGTAGAGATATATTAAAAAATATTGTTGACAAAATTTTCAAATAAGTCATAACAGTTAAAAGAAATAAGTTAGCACTAGATGACAATACTGTGCAGAATTTTACAAGAAAATGCTTATTTGAGTTATATTTCTGCTTAAGTGTCAGTTACTGGTTAGATGTCAATAAATGGGGGTTTCACCCTATATAATTTTTTCAACTTAAAGACATTGAAAAGGAGGACGCTATCTTTCTGGGAAAATAATTGATCGAGTGACAGTTTCGTATTATATTTCTGTATAAGAGTTAATATATGAATGATTTGTAATAATAGATTTGTATGAGTTATTCATTTGAGTGATAGAATCACACTAAATATTTGATTTCTTACTTTATGTTTGAATGTAGAATAACACAATGATTTCAAAAAATAATAATATGCATTTTGTTTTTAGTAATATCAAATGTTTAAGAAATATGATAATTTTTTAATCTTTAAGCTGAGGACACTTTAACGCTGTTTCATAATTCTTTATTTTCTACAAAAATAAAAAATTATCGATCAAATACTGTATAGTATTTGATCGATCATATTTTTTTTAATCAAAAACTTAAAGCTCATGAAGTGTGTTTATGTAAGTATCGTCTGCAGCGAGCTAAAGCTGCATGTTCCTTGGTTTCATGTCCTCCGAATTCATGTAAGTTTCTTTTTCTTACTTTCCGCGTTTGGCAACACTCAGTGTTCTGTTTTTCTTCTTGTTTTAGAATGGAAAAAAATGATGTTATAGAATAAGCCGTGTGATGGCTCGCTGTTCTTTATTTGTGTGTGAATAAACCGCTTTTATACAGTCCATTAGTTTTAGTTAAGTGTTTTTAGTTAAGAACCAGCAGCGTGTGTGTATGTAGTGAAAAACGCAAAAACATTTTTGGTACAAGTCTAGTCGGAGCGCTAGTGAAAGAAAAAAAAAGTGTAGAATCGAACATTTTTCTCAACTGCCGTGATGTCGGTTGTGACGAAAGATTACCTCAGCTTGTGAGGTAAGTTAATTTTGAACATTATATTTCGTGTGTAAAAATAATTTGCTATTTAAAACTGTAGAATTGTGATGAGAATATAGTTTAGATTTAAACTAAATTTTGTATTAACATATTTTAGAACTAGTTTTGGGTTTGATTTAAGTAAAAATGAGTGAACTAACAACTTTTAAAACAAAAAGAACTGCTCGATCTACGGAGAAGTGTAACGAATTGTATTAAGAAAATCGAAAGTATAATCGCAGATGGTGAAATTAATTTAACAGAATTAGAAGAAAATATTGAATTGTTAAAAAAGAAAGAATCGGAACTGAAAAAACTTGATAGGGAAATTGAAAGTTTAATTACAGAATCTAAACTATTAGAGAGTGAGATAGATAGCGCACAGGGAATCTCAGATAAAATTGATTTGTGGAAATTTAAAGGGAAGAAAGTATTGAAAATCGAAAATTCTTAGTTAAGTAAGAATGAAAATAAATCTGATAGTGTAATTTCAGGTAACATTTTTGAGAATATTAAATTACCCAGGTAACCATTACCTACTTTTGGAGGCAATATCACTGAATGGATAACTTTTAAAGATCTTTTCAATGCATGCGTAAACAGTAATACGACTATATCTAATGCTCAAATATTGCAGTATTTGAAGGCTTCATTGAAAGGTGAAGCGTATCGCGTCATTCAGTCTATTCAAATTTCGAATTCTAATTTTGAAATTGCATGGAAAACGAAAGATATTCAAATAAGAGGGAACAAATTTTTGCATATATTAAAGGATTTCTAA
Source organism: Maratus michaelseni (assembly GCA_963931845.1). NCBI lineage: Eukaryota > Metazoa > Arthropoda > Arachnida > Araneae > Salticidae > Maratus > Maratus michaelseni. The sequence goes on along the minus strand of OZ007591.1, from coordinate 118,944,514 downwards.
GTTTACCAGCAATTCAAACAGAATCAGCTATTGCTGTTTTAAATCTAATTGATAACATTAATGAAGTCATTTGCTCGTTATAAGTATTGAACCAAACCATTGACAAATTTGGTGATACATTAATGACTTATTTAATTTTGCAAAAATTGGATCCTTCTACAAAATTGTGGTGGGAACGTCAGCTTAAAAGCAATGAAATTCCGAAACTTAAGAACTTAATTTGAATTTCTTAAGAATTACGCAAGAACTCTTCAAAATAGCAAGTTAGTGGTAAATAAGGTACCTAAATCTGTATTTCCAAATAAGAGTAATGCTTTTGTAGCTACTTTGGGTTGTGGTTACTGTAAAGAAGAACATAGTTTAGCTAAATGCTCGAAATTTCTTAATTTGCCTTTTCAACAACGAGTAGATTTCGTAAAACATAATCACTCTTCAATTGCCTATCTAATATGCATTTTCTCAATAAATGTAAGAGTCTAAATACGTGCCACCATTGCTTTAAGAAACATCATAGTATTTTGCACATGGTAAATAATTCAAGGAATAAGACTCAGGCGAATAGTATGTCCTCACACGCACAAGAATTTATCCCTAAAAAAGTTGAGTCAGCGAGTGATAATGTTTCGTCTACAGTCTGTGCCTCTCATTATGAATCAAACGCAAAGAGTAATCAAAAGAGTCATATTTTGTTGTGTACCGCATTAATAAAAGTTCAAAATTGTCAACAAGAATTTGTAAAATGCAGATGTTTATGTGATACAGGCTCTCAAAAGTCATTTATTTTTAGAGAATGTGTAAGCAAATTAGGATTAAAGGTAAAAGATAGTTCTATTTCTGTGTCATGTTTGGGAACATTTAATACTGTGAGTAATGGGGAAGTCGATTTATTATTCACTTCTCACTTCAAAAGTGATCTTAGAGTATCAACATCAGAATTCGTAATGGATAAAGTGACAGATATATTATATGTCACTTTATCCCCATGTGTCTTTACCTTCAGTCATTTGCGATAATTTCAGTGATTTAATGTTAGCTGATCCATTCCTTTACAAGTCACAAAAAATTGACATTTTATTTGGTGTAAATATATTTATGCATTTAATGACTGGGGAAATTGTCAAACGTGAACCTAACCTTCCATTTGCCTTAAATTCGAGACTTGGGTGGATAATTTCGGGTACTACAAATTTTGAAACACTGGCTACTGATCCAGTACCTGTAAATCATTTAAGTACAAAAACTGAAGAGTTAGTAAATTCATTCTGGGAATTAGAAAAAGTTCCAAATGTACATGAAGAAAAACATTGTGAAAAACATTTTGAGAGTTCTCATTTTAGTGAAAAATCAGGCCGCTATTCAGTCGCATTACCATTCAAACAGAATCGAGATATTTTAGGTGATTCTCGCCAAATGGCGCACAGAGAATTTCTTTATCTTGAAAAAAGACTAATATCCATGCCAGAAATGTACAACCAATATGTTCAATTTATGAAAGAATATTTATCTCTGGGCCACATGGACTTTGTTTCGAATACAGATCGTGAATTAGAAACTAAACATAATTACATCCCACACCACTTCGTATTAAACAATTCTAGTTTAACTACCAAATTAAGAGTAGTTTTTGATGCGAGTGCTAAAACAACAACAGGTGTTTCTTTAAACGACACTCTAATGATAGGTACCAAAATACAAGATGATTTAATTTGCATTTTATTAAGGTTTAGATTTCATAATATTGCCATAACAGCTGATATAAGAATGATGTATAGGAAGGTAAAAATTCCTGACAATGATAGTTATTGTCAGAGAATATTACGGAGAGATAGACCAGATAAACAAATACAAATCTTTCGCTTAAATACTGTCACGTATGGAACTGCTGCTGCTCCATATCTTACAACTAAAGCTTTGAGTCAGTTAGCAATTGATGAGGGTCTTAATTTCCCAAAAGCAAAGTCTATAGTTTTAAGAGATTTTTATGTCGACGATGTTTTAACTGGTTTTGAGAATAGTCCGGAAGGTACTGAATTGATATCTGATTTGCAAAAAATGCTAAAAAAAGGTGGGTTTGAGGTACATAAATGGTCCACAAATGAACCATCACTATTGAAAAATGCTGGGTTAGCAAACTCAATTAACGATAATATACATAGTGTAGTGGGCAATAAGGCCACAAAAGTTCTAGGAGTGGAATGGCATCCTGATAATGATATGTTCAAATGTAATTTCAATGATATAAATTATCAAGTTGTCCCTACTAAGAGAATTATTCTGTCATTTGTCTCAACGTTGTTTGATCCATTGGGGTGGATTGCACCTTTTGTGATTTTAACTAAAATGATCCTTCAAGAACTGTGGAAATTACAATTATCATGGTATGACTCAGTACCAGAAAATATTGACCAAAAGTGGAAAATTTTGTGCCAAGAAGTCAAACTCTTAAATTCCATATATATACCTAGAAAAGTAATTTTGCCCATTTATTCTCGATGTGAACTTCACGGATTTTGTGATGCGTCAGAAAAGGGTTATTCAGCAGTTATTTACGTTAAAACTTGTGATAACTCTAACATTGATGTAAGATTTTTAACAGCTAAAACTCGCGTAGCACCACTAAAACCTGTCACGATTCCAAGACTGGAATTATGTTCTGCAGTATTACTGGCACACTTAATACAGGCAGTCAGAGCTGCATTACATATAAAACCTGATTCTGTGCACGCATGGAGTGATTCACAAATTGTATTGTCATGGCTAAGATCAAATCCTAAAAGATGGCAAGTCTTTGTAGCCAACAGAGTATCTGAAATCCAATCCATTTTACCAGCTGAGAATTGGAACCATGTGGACGGAAAAGAAAATCCTTCTGATTGTGCATCACGTGGGTGACTTCCTGCAGAACTACTGTCACATGACTTGTGGTGGAACGGCCCACTATGGTTAAGAAGCAGTGAGGTTCCCGTGCATGAACCTATTCCCATAAATGAAGAAGAATTACCAGAAGCACGTAAAACCTTATCATTTGTAGCTTCTGAAACTATAAAAGAACTTGATGTTATATCAAAAATATCTTCGTTTTCCAAGTTGCAACGCATATTTGCTTGGATATTGAGATTCATCTCCAATTCAAAGGTAACACGTGTAGAAAGAAATACATCCTTTTTATCAAGCAGTGAAATTCAAGTCGCAACACGTTCCCTTATTCGGATAGTTCAACAAGTGAACTTCAGTAAGGAAATTCAGTATTTAGAAGCTGGAAAAGAGCTACCTGCAAATAGCAGTCTCATGTGCTTGTGTCCAATTTTAGATGATAACAAAATATTAAGAGTAGGAGGAAGATTGAAAAACGCACAGCTGTCGGAGAATGAAAAGCACCCAATCTTATTACCATCAGAGCACCATGTGACTAAGATCATAATTAAACATTTCCATGAAAAATATTTGCATGCGGGTCCAGAACTTCTTCTTTCTTTAATTAGACAGCAATTTTGGATCATTACTGTTAGGTCTGTTATTCGGAAAATGGTAAGAGCTTGTGTTGCGTGTTGCAGATATAAAGCTCAAACTGCAAAACAAATAATGGCTGATCTTCCAGCATCCAGAGTAACACAATCACGACCATTTCATCGAGTTGGAACAGATTTTTCAGGACCATTCATGATTAAATATCGTGCAGGACGCGGAGTAAAATCATTTAAATCATATGTGTGTGTATTTATCTGCTTCGTCATCAAAGCAGTCCATGTTGAAGTCGTCGAAGATCTTTCAACAAAGGCATTCTTAAGTGCATTAAAACGATTTATTGCAAGAGGAGGGAAACCTTTTGAGATTTTTAATGATTGTGGAACCAACTTCAAAGGTGTAGAAAAAGAAATTAACAAATATCTTTTGCAGTGCAAGCAGAATGAAGAAATTCGCAAATTTTTGTCGTCAGAGGAAATAACTTGGACATTTAATCCGCCTTCTACTCCACGCTTTGGTGGACTGTGGGAATCTGCAGTAAAATCCATGAAATCGCATCTGAAGAAAACCGTTGGTGACACTGAATTAACCTATCCTGAGTTCCAAACCTTGCTTACACAAGTTGAAGCTTGCCTCAACTCTAGGCCACTGCTTCCCATATCATCTGACCCAACAGACTTGACTGCTCTAACGCCAGGTCACTTCTTAGTTGGAACTTCGCTAACCTCCATACCTGAACAAGATCTAAGTCACAGTCCCTTGAGTCACCTCGATAGATGGCATGTGAGACAGTTCATCCTACAGCAATTTTGGAAAAGATGGAGCCGGGAATATTTGTCTCAACTTCAGCAAAGACCTAAATGGCAGAAAAGTCAGCGAAATTTAGAAGTCAGTGACTTCTAGACATCAAACATGATAATCTTCCACCACTTAAATGGAAATTAGGGAGAATACTAACTATTCATCCAGGTTCAGATAATAAGGTCAGAGTTGTGACGATCAAGACTAGTAGTGGTGTAATCAATCATCCAGTAGTGAAATTGTGCCCTCTACCTATAGAAACTAAAAACTGTGAACTGAAAACTGTTTAATATTTTTCTATTTTTTTGCATTAATTTGTTTGTGTTATTAATTGTTTTTTCATTATAGTAAAAAATTGTAAGCAACTAACCACTTGTTGAAATCCCAGGGGATTTCAACGGGGGCCAGAATGTTTATGTAAGTATCGTCTGCAGCGAGTTAAAGCTGCATGTTCCTTGGTTTCATGTCCTCCGAATTCATGTAAGTTTCTTTTTCTTACTTTCCGCGTTTGGCAACACTCAGTGTTCTGTTTTTCTTCTTGTTTTAGAAAGTAAAAAAATGATGTTATAGAATAAGCCGTGTGATGGCTCGCTGTTATTTGTGTGTGAATAAACCGCTTTTATACAGTCCATTAGTTTTAGTTAAGTGTTTTTAGTTAAGAACCAGCAGTGTGTGTGTGTGTGTAGTGAAAAACGCTAAAACAAAGTGGTTTTAGAGCAGTTAGATAATTATCGATTTAAAATGTAACATTTTAGCATAATTTTTTAACACTTTCGAACATGCTTGAAAAGAGTTCAAATTCAGTTTTTTATGTCTGCCGTCTGTCTGTCTGTCTGTCTATCCGTTCTCTAACTCACATAAATATACTCGGATTGCCATGCAATTGAAATATTATATTGAGATTTACTATGGCATGTTCGGAACTGTAAATAAAGTGTGTTCCATTTATTGTGCGTTTACAAGGACACTCAAAAAAATTCCGTTACATTATGATCTATGTGGAAAAATTGTTTGCGGTGAATTTTAATGATGTTACATTATGTCAAACATATTGAAATTGATATATATATATCAATTAGTTGCACTGCAAGATGCTTACTTTAGAATATGGTGTGCACGGCATTCATCGTTCATTTACAGAGACAAACAAAATAATTCAGTTACAGTATAATCCAATAAATGCTGTGACTGCGTTTTCAATTGTGGTACGCGTTTTGAAATTTAACTAATTTTTTGCATATATTGTGTATAAATATATGCAATAAATTCAATATTGTGTATAACTATTTTATTGATCACATACAAGGTTGCAAAAAAATTCTCGAGTACATTTCTGTTTATTGGCTGTTAAAATGCTGAAGGGGAATTTTCAACTTTGTTATGCGTTTCTTAAAAGAGCTAATTTTTAGCATACTATGTAGTATATTTACAGATCTTTAGCTCCTACACAGAGCTGCGCAAAACAAATCGGATATTTTTCCGTTTATTGATGGTAATTGCTGAAATTCTGAATTATTTATTTAGAAATCATCCTTGACCTTATTAAACAGTAAAGATTTATTTCAGTATGTTGAATGTGTTGGAAAGTGTTATCATAATCTATGTTTGACGCATGATTTTTTTGTTCAATTTTTATTTTCACTTTTAAATAATTGAAAAATAATTGAACTAATTATTTCTCTATCAGTCTTTGCATTTTTCATTATTTAAAATTACACAACCTTGATTATTCTATCGAAGTATGAAAACAAATATATTTTCCTCTTAAAGTATAAATGACATGTCTAATGGGACATAAAAGAAATAAACTGAAAACAATTATACGTATACGCATTTATTTAAAACCATGTATTTTCTTTGCCTATTCTAAAAGAATCGATTATTGTGTAATTATCGCGACGGCTCAAATACAATTTTTGTGTAATTGTGTTAGTGGAATAATGCGATACGTTCTTTTTAAAAAGAATAATTGTTGACTCTTGATTTGTAAAAGAATCTGGCATTTAAAAATTCGTTTGACAGCATCAGCAATTTTAAAACTTTGAACCAAATAATTATATTTTTTAATGTTTTTACAACAAAATTGTAATTAATAATATATTTTTCAATAAGGATAAGTTTCAATTTTACGAAAGAAATATTAATTAATTAAATTCTAGCAAAATAGATCTCCTTCCTTAATTGTTGTAAATTTCATACATTAAATTAAACAAAAATATTTGTTAATTACCTTTACGGGTTATTTAATAAAGTGTTTCTTTAGAGATTATACACTGCCTGACAGTGGATATTATAAGACCATAAAAGAATGAGTATAATGCGTTGAAAATTTACGGAGAGACATAGATTGATTAAAAAAATAAATATATATTACTCTAGATTTATCAAATATATATGGGAATAAATAAGCAAGTGGAACCAACACTTGTGGAGTACTTTCAACCTCTACTAAAGATTACCCCATGACATCAACTCAAGTCTCCTGAGAATTAGCTGATCTCAACCCAAAAATATAAAAGAAGCACAACCTATATTAATAACACTCTATAAGATACAGAGTTCTAAGATTCATGGAGATGAAATGTGCAGCCTTTGCTTGAAGCCAAAAGTGCAACACTAAAACGGGTTGAAACTCGGCTAAAACACTTGCAGTTCGCTGTGAAACACTGCTGCGGTCCGTCACACACTTCTTTTCAATACAATATCCGTCCCTTCTGAAGTGCTACGTTAGGAAGCGTAAACGTTAACAGATCACTTTCATTTACATAAATGCACGAGTGAAGTCAAATGTTACATACAATAGGCCTCAGAGAATGATCTTTAAAACTTCCCGTGGAAAGAATTCAGTCCTTGTTCCTAATGAATGTCTTGTTTGGGCCGAATGAGGGCATTTAAATTTGAGCGAGAACCGGCTTCATATTGCAAACCAACCGTTTTGATGGTATACTGACTATCTATTATACTTAGAACTCTATGGATATAGGTAAGACAGGGAGCTGACGCATATCTTGTTGCCCAAAATAACCGCCATACTGTAAACTAGCTCAACATTAGGAAACAGTCCGAACAGGTGTTTGGCGCCCCTGTCACTTTCACTCGCCGTCCACTACTACTTTAAACTAACCGGTTTTTGGTCCGTCCGATTATTAAATGGTGAAATGATTCAGCCTGTTGTATAGGAGCTCTATATATAAGGTAGTTGTAAATGACGTCATCATGAAGGTCAAACTATAAACGGCAGCTCTGATTGGTGGCTGTGAGATCAAGTGATGGATCGTGAAAGTAACGAACAGTGGTTGATCAGCTTATTGCAACTTCTCTAAAGAAGGCACTGCAATGGGGTGGCTATATAATAAATGAAGAATCAAATGGTACATTCACGTATGTAACATGTGTAGTTTTTCTTTTACGCTGGAAGAGAGTGTGCGTATATAAAATGTCAATTAATATAAGACTTTTTTTTCATTGTCATGTTTAAGAAAATTTAATGAAAGCAAAGTAAATGATAAAATCTAATTAGATATCTACCTAAGAGTAGAATTGCCTTTTCCTTTAAAAAATATCCCTTAAAAACCACCCAGGCACGAATTTCTTTTTCATGCCAGAAGGAAAACGCCTAAGTTGGTAACACAGGACTTGCGGCGATGCAAGTAGCAACCTAGTATTGCATAGATGCCATCAGCGTTCGAATAGTATTCTGACAGAAGATCCCGTACTTCCAATCATATTTTGCAGTTACTCCTTCCATTGAGGTCAAGGCGGTTCAAGAAAACAATGATTAATCATGACATTTACGTACTTGATCGATGTGCGATCTGGAGACCTTGAAAAATAAGTAAGCATTTATGTACGTTGCAGGAATCTTTCCTTATAATTCCTGTGTGCATTAAGGCTTTAACGGGTAGGTAAACAACATTTTACGAGAACTGAAGATACGGTAATGTAACAAACTACACCACTTTATAATTTTACTCAAAATATCATGGAAAACAGAAACCGAAATAATCCCCAAGTTCTATGAGAATTCGGTATTAAAGATAGAAAAGATTTAGTATGAGAACAGAAATTCCTTTACAACATTATATCAAGTGCTGAAGAGGATAGGGTGAAGCCATTTAGCTGGATCACGACGGAAGGAAATTTATCAAGTTAATGATTGGCATCCTATGTAACAATTTGCAGTTTACTCTTCAAAAACATCTCAAAAATATTGCAAAGGTGGAAAAGTCAAAGGTAATGTTTTAGTCACTCTATACACTGCTAGCAGAACTTATATTTTCATATTTGAAATAAATTACAAATCAAAAGAAACATTAAAGGTATTGTGAGTGATAGAATTTAACTTCTTAAGTGGCACCTAAACTACTTAGGTTTTAATCGATTAGAAAATTAGTGGGTTATGACTAATAACAAGACTCTTTGAAAGTAAGATTCAACCAATAGAGTAGAAACGCAATGTTATAGATTTAAGTTATATACTCCATGACATTTTGGATTTTTTTTTTCGTTGGATGCCCAGGCAATAATAGGAGTATATTTTCCGAAATGGTTAAAATACTAATGATCAATGAGTGATATATACTGTTGATTAAATTTTTTAAAATTATATAATGTAAACGTGTTATTATAAATTTTTTCTTAATCAAGTAGTTTTTATATATTTATTAGCTAATTTCTTTGATCTCTAATGTATTTAAAAGTGTAGCTGGCAATGTACAATGTATATTTATTATTCTATGTAAAGTAAGTTAATAATAAGTTGATCAACCATTGTTCGTTACTGTCACGATCCATCACGTTTATTACTTTAAAAATTCTAAATAAAACTAATATATTACAATGTCGATTTCTAAAATTTATTTAGCATAAACGCAAACACGTGCATAAACATGAACATGATTTTCGAATATTTTAAACCTTTAAAGAAAAATTTTAATTTTTAAATAAAGTGTCTGTCAATGAAATATTATATTATTTTCACAATATATTTTTCCATAGTAAATATAATAGTCTTTCGAAGTGATATATATTTTAAACAAAATAGTAAACAACATACGCATTACGCTTACAAAAATAATAGCCTTTTTATAAAAACTAAAAGAAATTATAAAAATTGCATTGCACCATGATTGAATGAATTTAAAACACCCGGGCACGGCACATGAAACTGGAATAAATTCAGTTAATGCCAACTAAAAGTGGAATTAATTAATCAGTATTGAGAATTAAATAAATCATAATTAAATGAGAAAAAATCTTGCGCGGATTACTTTTGAATATATGTTTTGAGTTTCTACTCTGAAAGCATTAATTAAATGCAATTGATATGCAACTTATTGAATTAAAATCGCTAATTAAGTCTTTTCTAATGTTTATGAAATTTTTAAGGGCACTTTTTTTACTTTGTAAATTCAATGAAAATTAATTATTCTTTAGGATCTCTGGATTTAACTCATTAATTAAGAGTTCAATATATTCATGTCTTCAGTATATTTTATGTTAAACCATCTGTAAATATTTGACGGAGGCTCTAAAAATAAAAGATGAGAAATATATTATTTTAGCATGTAATTTTTAGCGTGTGCTTTATTATATACTGATTATGTTTAAGTTTCACAAAATATTAATAAAATTTCCATTGATATAGATTCAATTTTTTTTTATTTATAAATTTACGAACGTCAAAATCACTTATAAAGTAAAATTCCTTTAATATTTAAGTCTTTATATGAACTTTTTAAAAACTACTAATTTAACAAGTTTTGAATGTTAATTTAAGAATGACAAAATAAACTCTTTTGGGTTTATAACTTTCGTTAAGACATAATAAAAAGACGTATCTTTATATTTACCATTATTTTGCCTTTAAACTGTAAAAAAAGACAAATGTTTCTTAATCTTAGAAAAGAATGAAAGTATACAATAACCTGTTCCGAGTTACCCACGACTACGGAAAGCGTTGTTTTATCTTTAGAAATCTCAGATAATGATATATTTTTGCTTTTTAAAGTATGTATTTAATAAAACAGTTCCTTTTGCTGACACGGACTTTTGAACTATTTCAGAGTAGTTTTTATAGTGTCTTAATCTGTCATCTGAACCTGGAATACAGGTTATTCGGATATTATCAATTTTCAAACAAACATTTTTATATTCAACAAACATGTTTTACAGACAAACATAATAAATTAACTGCATTAACTGCATCAACTGCGGTCGATTATCCAGATGGTTTCTTGTGCTAATTTGGCGGCTGAGGTGTTTTCAGCCTGAATTTTATTTTTTCGCTGTCCAGTGAACGGCTGTCTCTGAGTTTGAATAGGTTACCACGTGTCTATTATTATCGATCTGTTTTATCTCCTTCGCAATCTACGTCACATAGATCGTTAGGATAGTCTCCTTTTGTTTAGTAACGATCAATTTGAGATATTTTGTGGTTTCAAGTATCTAATTACTCTTTTAATTGTATTCTAATCTTTTTTCTACGGGTTTTCGTTTCTGCTGGCTGAGGATGTTTATAGCCACTAAGATGTCAGGTCTAGATACTGTCGCTATACATAGTAATGAGCCGATGGCTTGTCTGTATTGGTTGTTAATAGGGTGTAAATTTTCTTCATCGTCTAGTTTCAGATATCCCGGTTGTATAGATGCATTGTAGGGTTTCGCATCTTTTAGATTAATTTTTCTTATTACTTTGCTTATCTTGTTTCTTTGGTCTTGAGCGTAATTTCTCTCCTTATTTCTTTCTATAATTATACCAAGGTAGCAACTAACCGGGCCTAAATGTTTAACTTTGTATACATTTTGTAGCCTATTAATGATGTTATTTATTTCTGTAGTACTCTCTGCAATTAATAGGTCGTCGACATAAACGATTATGTATGATGTTTTATATTCTTTGTTCCGTGTAAATAAGCATTGATCGGCGGTGCTTTGCAAAATGCCGAGATAATTTAAAGATTTTCCTATTCTGATATTCCAGGCTCTTGCAGCTTCTTTTAAGCCTTAGATGACCTTTTGAACTTGAAAACCTTATTTTGTTGACTTAATTTCTATCAACGTGCGTTACTTTCTTTCTGTAACACCGTTCTGAGATCGACAGCGTGGAACGATCAGATGATGTTCCATTCCAGTTTCAACAAAGAACTTTTTTCATTTCATTTTTTATGTATTCGCCGCCGATATAAGACCGGAGTGTTTTATAGTGAGGTCGCATTTATTTTTAGTAATCGCGAGGTATTCTTTCGATTTTGTTAACACCTCGCTTTTTCTAGATAATAGGAAAACCATAGTGAATCTGGTAAAATCGTCGATAAATGTCGGAAGTCCCTCCTATACTTTCTGTCTGCATCGGCTCGTATACATCTGAATGCACCAGAACCAGAACTCTTCCGGCTCTGTTTTGTGATTGTTTTGGATAAGGTGCATCATTGAATTTGCTTTTAATGCAGCTTTCTCATGCTGTGTCATGGTTGCCATTTAATTTTTTTTTTGACAATAGATTTTTTATAAAGTTAACATTTTTATGTCTTAGTCTTTTATGCCGCAGCTCTATGCAGTTTTTACTGTTTCATTGATGAGATAGTTAGGCATAGATTTCTTGCTTAGGAATGTATAAGTTTATTTTATAGAGGTTATTACTGATTTTCCTTCCATGAATGTTTCCCCATTATATGTTAACTTGCAGGTATTATTTTCAAATGTAAGTTTGCGGCCATATTTTTCTGCTTTAGTAATTGACATGAAGTTTGATTCTATGTTGGACACGTATAAAACTTCATTCAAAATAATGTCAATAAATTGAAAATCTGAGGTTTTTTGTCTTAAATTTAATGGTGCACATCCATTGCGATTTTAAGGTGTTTCCATTTGCATTAGTTACACTGCTTTTATTATCTGTGTTCATTTCAACAAATAAAGATTTATTGTTGCATATATGGAAGCTACTACCCGATCGTAAAATCCATATAGATTATTTTTTAAATATATAATTTTTTTTTCGCTAGAAAAGCCATATTGCTATTTTCTTTAACGCAGTTGTATTCCGGAGTGTGTTCAAGTGTTCATGTATTTTAAAGCTTTCTTCCAAAGTGTTTTGATCTGTTTCGAAGCATAAAGAAGAATTTTCCCTGTACTTTACATTATTTTCTTGATTTTTAGAGTTTTTATTTTTAAGAAAAAAGCAATGTAATTTGGTATGAATATTTTTGTGCCAATATGTACAGCATTTTATGCATTCGCGTTTGGGGTACGTTTATTTCCGTTTGTTTTAAGTTCTCTGTTTTCATTCCAGTATGACGAATTGGAGTTTTCTTGTCTCTTCTGAAATTCATTGGCAAGTTTTCCTTTTATAAATTCAGAATTTAATTCGTCTTCTGGCCTGGCTTCTGGTGCTGTTATTAAGGTATAATAATTTAGTGGGATTGATCATATTACCGTTTACTTCAAGCTTGTGTTGTATAGTTTTCTGAGTAAATATAATTTACTAGATAAGTTTGCTCGCTCATGAATTGTTAGTAGTAGTGCTGATAAATGAGAATCTTTTATTTTCTCACCTATAGTCTTTAGTTCATTGGCTGTTTCGGGAATTTTAACGATATGATTGATCATACTACCGTTTACTTCAAGCTTGTGCTGTATAGTTTTCTGAGTAAATATAATTTACTAGATAAGTTTGCTCGCTCATGAATTGTTTTCAGAGCTAGCCATGTTGCTCTGACAGTGCTTTCCTGTTTTATATACATTATTTGAAAATTTTTAACGCTAGATTTATTATTCTCTTAGCCTTATTATCATTTTTTGTCCAATCGGTAGTTATTGGGTCGGGTGGGTCGTCAGTGATGTAACTAGATAAGTCCTCCTGTATAAGTATCATTTTAATTTTAAACTTCAAACTGCGTAATTGTTGGAGATCAGTTTTTCGATACTGAAGCTTTCCTTTGAAGAGGAAGCCATGTTTTATTTATTTTAATTCCACCTTATATACAAGACCCCTTTAAACTTATCGAATGATTTTAATTAATTGTTATTTATTAATTTATTAATTTCTTATTCATATGTAAATTATTTAATAGAAGCAGTGCTGTTTTTACAGATTCGAAAAACCTCTGCACTCATAATGTATTAGAATTACCGAACACTGATGTTTACCTACTTGCTTCTATTTAAATTACTTAAGTTTATTTCTGTTGTTAAATGTTCATTAAACGTTCGTATTTTCTAATACTTTTTCTCAAATTAGGTAATTTTAGTGAATCACAGTAAAGTAATAGACAGCGCGTTTAGGCTACATGTCCACAGTACGTCTGCGGGCTGAGTTGTTTACACAAACTTTCATCCTTTCGGGGTCGATAAAATGAGGACCAAGCTTGCTTGGTTACTAAACTCTGAGGGTAATGCGTTAACCTGACAACCTGACCCGGACATATACTGTGTATCATCTCAGGACCCATGGTCAAGAAAAGAAGGCTGGGAACTGTAGGCCATGATCTTTAATGGATTCTAGTACCGCAGATTTAGTTTAGTTTAGTAATGATAGTATATGTCATTACTTATCTATTTATGTGTTAGCATTTAGTAATGAAATAACAAAAAAAAAACGTTCTATGCACCACTGTTGAGTTCTTTTTTTTTCTCAAAAATATGTTTCTTTCTTTAAATGAATAATAATAAAAAAAAGGTTAACTGTCCCAAACATTTTTAATAAAAGAGTAAAATACGAGCGTGGATAAAAAATAAAATTTTTAAAAATTTTTAAAAATAAAAAAATAAATAAAAAGGTTACAAGCATCAGCACTTGAAAAGTAATTATTGTAAGAGGAAAATTTTCTACCAGAGTGGAGACAGATGGAGCTAGTTGTCTTACACCGGTTGTGCGGGTAAGTAGTGTAAGTTTGCAGACACGTCAGAGCGATTGAAGTGACAATACGTTTAGAAAAGTGGCTTCATTGGATGTGTGAGACATGATTCGTTACTTACGGGCAGATACTGTGTGTCATGTTGAGTGATGGTGTTATTCTCCTGAATCCCAATACCATGCCCCATACTGCTCGGCAAACTCAAAAATTGCTGCAAATGTGAAAGTGGGAGATCTGGAACCACCTCCCATACAGCCCAGATTTGGCGCCCAGTGACTGTTTCCTTCGTCGAAAATTGAAGGAACACAGGTGCATTTCGCCAGCCCCCCACCCCACCACTTCACATTTTTTCGAAAATATTACCAATCGTTTACACCTCGTTTGTACCCGTTTGCACCAACAATCTTTTCGTTTGCACCTCATTTGTACTAGAGTAATAAAAGGTTTTTAGTGGGGGGGGGGGGCAGGAGAAACGGCCAGCCCCCCCACTTCAATGTTTTACAAAATCGATAGTGCCAATCGTTTATACCTTGTGTGTACCCGTTTTTACCAACAATCATTTCGTTTACACTTCATTTGTACTAGAGTAATAAAAGGTTTTTAGTGTGGGGCTGGAGAAACGGCACCCCCCTCCCCAAATCAATGTTTTACAAAATGGATAGTGCCAATCGTTTGCACCTCGTTTGTACCCGTTTGTACCAACAATCTTTTCGTTTGTAACTCATTTGTACTAGAGTAATTAAAGGATTTTAGTGGGGGGGGGGGGGCTGGAGAAACAGCCAGTCAGCACAACTCAATGTTTTACAAAATGGATAGTGCCAATCGTTTATACCTCGTTTGTATCAACAATCTTTTCGTTTGCACCTCATTTGTACTAGAGTAATAAAAAGTTTTTAGTGGGGGGGGGGGCTGGATAAACGGCCAGCCCTGCCACCTCAATGTTTTACAAAATGGATAGTGCCAATCGTTTATACCTCGTTTGTACCAACAATCATTTCGTCTGCACCTCATTTGTACTAGAGTAATAAAAGGTTTTTAGTGGGGGGGGGGGCACTTGAGAAACGGCAGCCCCACACTAAAAACCTTTTATTACTCTAGTACAAATAAGGTGCAAACGAAAAGTTTGTTGGTACAAACGGGTACAAACGAGGTATAAACGATTGGTACTATCCATTTTGGAAAACATTGAAGTGGGGGGGGGGGTGGAGAAATGGCAGCCTCACACTTAAAACCTTTTATTACTCTAGAACAAATGAGGTGCAAACGAAAAGATTGTTGGTACAAACGGGTTCAAACGAGGTATATAAGATTGGCACTATCCATTTTGTAAAACATTGAGTGGAGGGGGCTGGCCATTTCTCCACCCCCTCCCACTAAAAACCTTTTATTATTCTAGTACGAATGAGGTGCAAACGAAAAGATTGTTGGTACAAACGGGTACAAACGAGGCATAAACGATTGGTAATATTTTCGAAAAAGTGTGAGGTGGTGGGGGGGCTGGCGAAATGCACCTAAGGAACACTTATCTGGAACTTAGTTGAGTTCACACTGTGATGTGAAAACAGCTGCCGAGAACTAGCTGAATGGGAAGGGACGTGATTTCTTTCAAGCCGGTCAAACAAGTTGGTCCTAAGTTCACATAAATGCCTAAATAGATTTGGTGATTGTGTGAAAAAGTGATCGATAAGTATGCCACTTAATTCCCTTCTGTATTTTCTGTCTATTGCTAATAAACAGTTTTTTATTACCCTTGTAACCTTCTTTTTAGGTGCGTTGGTAATTATATAAATACGTAGCACCTATAGTCGTCGTTTGGTCCGTCCGTCTGTCCGTCCGTCTGTCTGTCTGTCTGTCCGCATATAACAACGCAAAAACTACCCAACCAAATGGTTTGCAATTTAAAATATATTATCTTTGCAGAATTTTGTCGAAACATTTCAAATTTTATTAAAATCGAATCAAAACTTTAGGAGATATTAATAAAAATATTTATTAAGAAATTTGATTTTTTTTTTAAATCGGTGCTTTTTTGTTATAGGAGCTTCCGATGGATGTTAAATCGTCAAGCGACCGAGATACTTATTTTATTACAGAAATTAATCTGCAGACGATATAATTCATTTCACAGAATTAAAAATCATCAAGATCTGAATATTTATATAACTAGCTGATACATATATATCTGAATATTTATATAACTAGTTAAGATATTTGTATGAACAGTGTCATAAAATATATACTTAACTAGCTGTTTAACCCGTTCTACGCACGGGATATCATGAATTTAATTCTAAAACGTGCGTGCGAACGCACCTCGTTTGTAACGTTTGACGTACAATTTCCAACTTGTTGGATCCATCGTCGTATACTGGAAACTTGCTATGTCTATTTAATTTCTTTTATAATAACCCTTTTTTAAACATCTTCAATAATTCTTTCTTATCCTATTGTTATGCTACTACAAAATAGTTATATTCTTTAGATTTCAGTAAACGATTGTCATTTGGATAGCTACTTTTAATTTTTTTTTAACCTAAAATTAATTTTTCCCCAATATTATAAAAGAAATCGGACGCTAAATGATTTTTTTTTTACTTTTATGTAATAAAGAGATTTAGTTATAGTTTAAATTGTAATCATTTTTTAATAAAATATTATTGATTGGAATTTTTTTTTCCGTGGCATCTTCTTCAAATCAATCGTTTAATCAAAGTTGAATTGCAAAGTTTTCTAAATTATACATATTAAAGAAAAAAAAAAGTATAAATTAAGGTATAAATGCATCATAATTGAATAAATTCAAACATTCCAACTCTAAATCTCTAACATGAAGCTGGAACAAATGCAGTTTAAATTAATTTATGAAGTATAATTAATTAATCACCATCAAGAATTAAATATTTAAACGAAAAAAATCTTATGCAAATTGGTTTTTGAATAAGAATGTTTAGTTTCTACTCTAACCATATTAATTAAGCGCAATTGATATGTAAGTTATTGAATTAAAATTGCTAATGAAAACTCGTCTAAATCTTTAGAATTGTTTAAAGTAATTTTTTTTTAATTTTTCAATGAAAACTAATGATTCAGTAGGGATTCTAAATTCTTTATCATTAACTGAGAGTTCATTGTGAAGCCATCTGTAAATATTTGTCAAGGTAGAAAAGACGTTAAACAAAAAAATTTATTTAAAATGTGATTTTTAGCACGTACTTTATATATCTATATTGATGCTAAATTTTGCCGAATTTGAATAACATTTCCATATATAAGGAAGGATTATTTAGAATTTTACTAAAGGAGAAATTTAGTTATGAACTAAAATTCCTTTGATATTTAAAACAATTTATAGCGTTGTATAATAATCCACAAACCGGTTTTGAAATGTATATATATAAATGCTGAAATCAAGTTTCACTTTTCACATGAAAAACACAGTTGATTAAATAATAATTTTCTAATAAAAATTAATTAATGGAATTAAACATTATTAGTGATATGTTTCATCTATTACAAATAATGAAAACTTGCGAATTTACTAAAATTATATTCTTTAAAAAAATCAAAAGAAAATATTAAGATTTAATTGCATCATGAATAATTAATTGAAATAACAGGACTGAATGCAGTTAAAACTAACAAAATATGTAGCTTTTTAATCAGAATCAAAAATTAAGAAAATTGTAACTAAATTAGAAAACAATCTTATACGAAGTGACGTCTGAAGAAGAATTTTTAGTTATTCCTCTAAAAACATTAATTAAAAGCAATTGATTATGTATGTTATTGAAATAAAATTGCTGATTAAATCTTTTCTAAACCTTATTAATTAATTTATTAAAGTTGAATTATTTTATTAGAATTCAATGAATGCTAATGATTCAGCAAACACTTGTTTTTTCTACTTCCAAATGGCATTTCTTTTAAAGTTAATTAAAACTTTAATCAAAAATAAATTAATAAAAACGATGTTTTAAGTATTTTTGTGTATAGAAAAATATTTTTTTTTTACTATGCAATAAGGTTCAATAATACTTAAATACAAAACGAGAAAATACGGGGTGATTTGTTAAGTCCATTTTGCATCAGAATTTTTTTGAATGAGTTATCCACAGCCCTAAATATGGCAGTAAAATAGCCACCTATTGGTTAATTCCAGAATTAACGGTCGTATCTCGAAACCAATAGTAAATACAAAAAAGTTCAATGGCAAAGTTGTAGTGCATTATCGATTTAATAAGAAAAGACACATTGTGCACGTTGATACGATTGATAGTTTCTTATACAGAAAGAAGTACCCGGAACAAATGGAAGATATTTTGTTTGTGAAAATTAAATAAAGGCAGGCCATATTTTTCTTTACAATTTTATAAACTCGTGTATGCAAATAAAAATCCCTGAGCTCTAAAAAAACAACTTTTATTTTAACTAAAAAATTAAAGAAATGTTTCTGTCTTTATCCTTGCTTGTACTATGCCGCAGTTTTTGCTTCATACTTGCAAACGGTCACATTCTTATTTGATAAAATTGCTTTGAAATATGTTTAAAAAAAATTCTTTTAGCTTTCAGAAATAACATATGGAATTAAGTGGAATTTCAGAATTACATGTTAAACAAACAGTCTTGCATAAGTGGGAGATATTTCGGTCTGTTCATAGGCAACTATTTATCAAAACTGTGTACACAATATGTCTTTTCTTACTAAATAGATAATACCCTACAACTTTGTAATTGATTTTTCGGTCGTACCTTTTATAGTTTTCATGAAAGGATCTATGAGTCGGCATATGCATTTAGGTACCTCTTCGAGTGTAACTCAACAAGCAAATATCCATTTCAATCTCCCTGGATGCCACAATCAGGGTTGTAGCTAACTGGGCTCACCAGTTATTTAAAGTAAAATGGACATAAAGAACTACCCCGTATATCTAGCATGTGAATGTACGTATTTGTGTAATATTTTGGAATAATTTTTAAAACATTAATAGTAAATCTATTCTGTATTGTTAATTATGCATTTTTAGTTTGCGTTCATACATATTCAAATAATATTGTACAATGAATTCATTTAATCATTCATATGGTATAAATGTTATTCAGGAATACAATTCATGAAAAATGCTGTCATTATTATTAATGTATACAATTTTTCTCTTTTGTAAAATCAAAATGTTACATTATTCATATCAGAATGCAATTTCTATTCATTTATAAATGTTTATCAGAGGGAAAAATAAATTAGTCTTTAACCTTTTGATTTCGGGATTGGGACACCATACGCCCCAACGACTATTTTTTTATTTTATTCGTACCAATTTTTTAAAAATAATGTCTGCCATACACTTATACAAGGATATTTTTAACAGATATCTACCAAGAAGAATTTTTTTAATTGTGGTGAGATTGAATATACAAAGTCGAATGTCCTGGTCTGTAATCAAAGGTTTAATGAAAAAAAAATTCTGAAAATGGAATCAGAACTTTAAGCATTCATTCTAGAGTCGTCAGATCAAATGTAGATAAATATGAACAGATAAAATGTTAAAACTTAAGCACATTGCTATATTAAGGAGTTTGTTCTATAACTAAAAGTATTCTTTTAGTTCAAGTTACAAAATAATGATGAATTGTGATATTTCTTATCTACATTTTGTTGTTTATAAAGCGTCTTTGCAAAAATGAAATTTTTTATAAGGTTGTAGCGGCCACATTAAAATGTCCGCTGGTGTGGTAGAGCACGAGGAAATAAGTACAACTGTTTTAAAACCAAAAACTGGTTTATTAACACAATTAGCAGGGTGTTTGAGCGAGCTCCACGAAATTTTCCTAAAAGTTTAAATTAACTAAATAGTTCCTGCTAACAACTTGTAGCTTTAACAAAACTGAAACAATATAATTAAACCTTAACCTTTTAAATATATAATCACGATCCAATATTCTTATCCTCCAGCTTTTACTGAACGCTGATACAGTCTTGAAAATCAATCTACAACAGCATAAAACTCCCGTATAAAAATACTAACGCCTATTCTTAATCCTGAGACTCGATGCAAGTTCTCAAGGCTAAATCGAAATCTCAATCTAAGTCGCAATATTAAACTTCCCAGGCCAAGTCTACTCTAGCTCCCCTGAGCTCTGAACTGAAGTCAAAATTCGCTGCTTATATACTTCAGTGTCGATCGACCAGCTCCAGAAAATTTGCATAATTGAAATTACACGGCGACTCACAATTTCAGGGATTCAGCTGTCCATCGAAAGTTAAAGAAAGATAGAGAGCTTTTATAACTTGTACGCACATAGTCGGTTAATGGACAAAACGATCTCATTCACACATTGCCTACTCACGTGACAAGAGTAGTCAATACCTTACAAGGTATGGAATAAAAAGTGATTTTTAGGAACTCAGTATCATAAATAAATATGTTTTACTGGCAAAATAATTTGGAAATCATACGATATTGAAAGATAACGTATTCTAAATATTAATGAGTATCAAACATGTGCATAAAATATGCATTTTATTAAAGTTAAGAATGTTCAAAAATAATATTTTGTTGGTCTATGTTATGAATGATGGCATGGTATTTAAATTTGAAGCTCCCGATTCAAGAATGGAATGTATAGTAGATTTTGTTTAGCTGGAAGTGGACGTTGGTCCATATATTTTTTAATTACTTTTTCATATGAAATATTTTTTCTAAAACAATATTATAGTAAAAAAATAAAATACACTGCTCTTTCAAACAGACTGTTGCTTTCCCGTAGCATTATCTTTAAAGTCTTTAAATACCGGGTGTGTCATAAATTCGTGCAAACTTTAAAAAATCATAATGAAATAAGTAATGCTCGGAAAAATTTGTGGTTTGCGCGAGTATGATCAGAACGATTTTGGATTTTTTTCCATGTATAATAAAAATGATTCCAAAAGTACTCGATAGAGGGCGCTCACACGTTATACTGAGGCGTTTTATGCAAATCAGGTAAACACAAACAGACAATGAAACAAATCACAATAACATGACACTGTGCATTTATTTTAAGAAAATGATGCTCAACATGACCACCACCACCAGGTATTAGGCAAGTGAGGCGCGTCAATACGCCTGTTGCAGCTTAATGTAGAATGTTGGCAACGATGCACCAGACGGTCCGTCGATTGGCATCTTTCAGTTCGACCAAAGTGGCTGGGGAGCCCCGGTATACACGAGACTTTAAGTATCCCCACAACCAAAAATCTGCCGGGGTCAAGTCTGGAGATCGTGCGAGGGCCACTCAAACTTACAACCTCGACTTATCACTGGGTCTTCAGTGAAAGTGTCAACAGGAACGTCTTGACTTCACATGCAAGGTGGGGCGGGGCACCATCCAGCATAAAGGTGACAACAGGTAACGCATGTCTTTCCTGCAATGCAGGCACAACGTGGTCACACAAAAGCGTAAGATACCATTCTGCAGTGACTGTACAAGTTTTCCAACCGGATTCAGGACAAGGCTCTTTAAAAAAGAAAGTACCCAGAATGAAAGACGCGGTGAAACCACACCAAACAGTCACATCAGGAGCATACAGTGGCTCGGTCAGGTACTCACGAGGGTTTGACGTCGCCCAGATACGACTGCTTTGCGTATTGATGTCCCCATGCAGTGAAAAGTGTGCTTCATCCGTCCACATGACTTTCAGTAACCAATGTGGGTCACGCTCCATTTGTGCTCCATGTAGCAAACTTTAGCCTTTAATCTGTATCTGCCGGTAATAACTGTGATGTGGCTGTATCTTGTACGGATACAGATCCAAGATTCCATGCAGAATACGTCGAATCGACGATTCCGGAATCCCCGTTATTCTCCCAGCTTCATGAGCACTGCTACTCCCCGTTGACGTCTCGGCTGCCAATTCTTCCATGACACTTTTTACAACATGGACGCGATCCGCGCTTGAGGATGGTCTGCCACTACGTGGACGATCCTCCAAACTCCCCGTGTCCTCAAGACGTCGTACTAAATTGAGTATCCCATTCAATGAAATAGGGTTTTTTGCGCCTTAATTCCTTTCTCCGTGCGGAACTTTAGCAATGAGTTGTGGATTCACCATTCTTGTAAAAAAGTTTAACCACCAGCGCTCGATCTTTTAGCGATAGCATGCTGCCGAGATCGAATAACGAATCCATTTCCAGCCAGGTGTTTTATTGCGAGCCTGATTTGCATAAAACGCCTCAGTATGACCTGTGAGTGCCCTCTATCGGTTACTTTTGGAATCATTTTTTCTTATACATGGAAAAAAAATTCAAAATCCTCCTGATCATACTCGCGTAAACCGAAAATGTTTCCGAGCATTACTTCTTTCATTATGAATTTTTAAAGTTTGCACGAATTTATGACGCACCCGGTATAATTTAACAATAGAATAAATAAAAAAATAATTCTTTCAAAATATAAAAAAGGAAAAAATAATTAACTCTATACGCAAAGATATGGTTATTTGAAAGGCAATTGTCTTTCCAGCAGTATTTAGTTTTAAGTCCGAACAGATAATAATGGTTTATCGAATCTTATGATAAATCTTCCGAAATTAGGTACATACAAAAATGCTATATTTGAGAAAATGAATTTTAGCGCAAGATTTACAACTTTTACTAGCATTTATATTCATTTTAAAGACATTGCAGCTACGATGGCAATCCTTGTAAGTGGATTAGAAAGTTTAATGAAATGCTAAAAGAAAAAAAAAAGGAAGGATTTTTTTTTTTTTTTTCACAGAGCAATAAATGTACAATTGTGGTAACTCTGGCACTAGTTACTTTGCATTATTGTAGGAAACAAATATTCAGATAATAAGATAAAATTAATTAAAATGAGCATAAAAATTGATAAAATCACTAAATTGAGCCACAGTAATAAAATAAATTTCCTTTTAAAATAGTTTTATCACTGCTCGATGATGTAAAAATTGAAGTTATACAATGTGAAGAATTTATGTCCGAGCGATAAAAACGAAAGCGTTACCGGATGACGCTGCCACCGTTGTTATGACATCCGCATACTGCACTATGTTTTGGGATACATTTACTAGTGGGCAGCACATTGACAGTGACAGAAAGTTCGGACTGAAAAGTCCAGAAAAGAAATAAAGTGATCATCAGTGATCATCAGTGACAGAAAAGTCCGAACTGAAAGAAAAAATTTTTGTCGCTAATAAATTGAATAAAATACATATTTTATATATCTACATTAAAAAAAAAGTACATAACTAAAGTTAGAGGCATATACGAATGTATCACATGCTAACTTCAAAATTGGTCACTCGTAACACAAAAATTTAAATAATCATGTTTCGAAATTTTGTAGTATCTCCCCATACATAAAAATCTATGTCATTTGAAATAATTAAAAATTAATTCTAATGTTTACTGGATAAATTACTTTAGCATTATTCCAATTAAAGATATCCCCATCCAAACTAAAATGCTAATGAAATTTAACAAGTAATTACCTGAAACCACATTGTGAAATATCCTGAATGGAATATAGAATGCCTTTGTTATAACTTTTATTTGTCACAGCTAAAGGAAATTCATTAATAGAAACGCCATTCTTTACACAAATAGTTATTAAAACAACATGCAAACCAGTTATTACCTGATAATTTAACTTATAATGAAAGCGGCAGCGTCAGCTGTTACCATTTTAAACAAAATGAGAAGGTGGAAATAAAATTGTAATTAAACGTATATCACATGCAATTACTATTATTACATGCAGCACTTCGAAAGGAAGTTTCAAATACATGAGAATGACTAACATAAACAGAATATTAAATCTTAATCAAGAGAATGAGAAAAGGGAAAATTGTACGATAATTAGTCTGACATTTCCCATGTATAATTGAATGAGATATTTCCTGAAGTATATCGGTTTTCATGTAATTCCAGTTATCTATTATTTTAAGATTGGATAAATGCTTTCAAAATAATTATTTCCATAACTATAATTTACTAATTTGGTGTAACATTATACTAAAGGAAATAGAAATTTTCCTCGAAAGTATTGCATTCACATTTTTCTTCTTATATATAAGTAACTGCATTTCAAAATATTTAATTTAAACAGCATTTTGTTCCTTTTTATTACTTACCGTATACGTAGTATAGGGTAATTCTTGTAATCCTTTTGAAAATCGAAAAAAAAAATTGACGGATTTACACGTTTCAGACACGGAAGATTGCGAAAAACATATTTTTAGAAAAAAAAAATGCCGTCCGTCTGTCTGTGTGTGTGTCTGTAAAAGCTCAATCTCCCGAAAAAATTGAGATAGAGACTTGAAATTTGGTATGTACTTAGCATGTAATAATGAAAAGATGGCTATTGAATTTCAGTAACCTCGATTATCCGGAACTATTTTTTCGGACTCTCAAAATATTCGTTCTGATAAAAGGTATATAAAAATTTTCGGAATTGTTTATTTTAAGGAGTGATTATAAAAGACAATACAAAAACATAAATTTTGCATAAAGAACAAAATCGATCGGATAATTAGTTGCCGAGATATTTGTAATCCTATTTCCCACACTCTTCGATTTTTCATGACCCTGTATTTCCTGTGAATTTCAAAGATACATTTTAATTGGAAATTAGACGCTTAATTCGACGCAGTAAACCGTTAGTTAATATGATTACAATTTTGGAGTTATAAGGATGTTCCTTTTACTCAGTTCAGTAATAGAGCATTTAACGTGTATGACTTCATCAAACCATGATTTTATTCGGATTGCAATGCATTTTATAAATAGTTTACACAGGTCTTATTATCATATTTTATATTATGCATATCCATGATGGGTAAGTATTACGGTGGCCCCCAACAACTAGTTTACTTTTTCCATTGTTTTAAAGACAGAGTAACTTATCGCTTTCAACCGCCTAAAAAAGTTATGAAATTTATGTTGAAATCATTCCAATCATGTAAAAAGACCCTTAAACTGATTTGTGCATTTAAACAAATTTTTTCCTGTGCGAAGAACGTCTATAGTATTGTTTGTATTGATACAGACACTGATGAGTTAAAAATGTATAATGTCATTAAATTCACCTTCATAAATGTTAAGCAACGTATTTTCTTTTAAAAAGGCTATGATAAACAAATGAAAGATACGTATGTAATGTATATTTCGTTCTGTTTCTCTAATAAGACGGATTACGAGATACCGGATTAATAGTACACTCATCTAAAAATTGTCATCCGTGGGCAACAATATATCCGAAATATTTTGGTTCTCTTTAAAATAACTATAAATGCTAGGCATCATATCTTGTAACAGAAAACGCCCTATACAGACCCTAAATAACATTAAATAATTAAATTTTGTTATAATCAAAACGTATTTGTGAAAATGAGAGTGAAACCATTTGACAAACAGAGGGGAAAAAATAGAAATTGTTTACATGTGTTAGAAAGCGTTAAAAATTTAACCAATATATAAACTTTATTAGATATTCTTTTCTATGATTTGCTATTTATAAAGTTATATTATTCTATTCTTATACAATATTTTCGATACAGAATAATTTTTTTAACAATGAAATTGTACAACAGAGCAAAAATATTGAAGAAAAAAAATTACAGACTTTTGAAATATAGAGGAATCCATATCAAATTAATGAATTTTCAAAATCACTAATACAAAATAAATAAAATTATCCGCAAATATTAAGATATATATATGCTACAAAATAATATATATATATATATATTATAAAGATTTAATACAGCATTTTCACTTTCATCCTTGTACATTATATGTTGTATATGAAAAAATATCTCATTCTATTCACATATGAATGTCGATTTGAGAATAAATTTTGATATCTTCTATAACACAGCGAAATTATTCAGCAAAAAATATTTAACCATTTTTGAACACATAGTAGAAACCTCATCAAATTAATGACATTTTATGACATTTACTGAAAGGAATTTCGACATGTATTTACATTTTATACGAACAATACAAATTATAGATGAATCGACTTATTTAATTTGCCACCTAAAATCAATGAATCGACAGTTAGAGAAGCATACATTAAGTTTATGTCTAGATAATGTTTTATTGCATTAATGAAATGTTTCAAAAATTGTATTATTATTTGACCAACGTTGAAGTTTAATGTTTTTTGCGATCCACCTGGTATATAAAAGTTTTTGAATAATCTATCCTGAGAAAAAGGCGGACATTCCCACAAATCATATATACGAACGTAGTAATAAATACTTATTTCCAATATGAATAATTATAATACAGTACAGGGCCGATTATCTGAACTCCAATTAAACGAATCTGTATTAAGCAATTTTTCTTCTTTGATTTTTTTAATCTTACGACATAAACACAGATTATTTTTCTTTAGTATAAAAAAAGTAGAAGTAGAGACTGAAAATTCTAATACAAATAACAACACAACTGAACTTATATGTGAAAACAGAGATTTTCGTGTTTATACTGGTAATCGTGTTGAACGCGACGCGTTAAAATATAATCCAAAGTAAGTTTTGAGAAATGCCAGTGTGTAGGAACTGTATATTCTCAAAGATACTATAAACAAGAACGAAAAATCATGCGTCAAGCATAGATTATGTAACACCTTCCAACGCTTCCAAAATAATTTTACAAATCATTACCGTTTTAATAAGCTGAAAGATAACATCTAAGTAAACAATTTGGAAAACGCATAACATATTTAAGAAACGTAATTTCAGGAATTTCCAACATATAGTTCCAACATATACAATATTCGGAAAAATATCCGAATACTTTTATTCAGCCTTGTATATGATCTATAGATTTGTTTATATACTACATAGGATGCTAAACTTTAGTTTAGTTAGGAAACGCGTAGCACAGTTTAAAATTCTCCTTCTGGAGATTCTTTCAATAAACGGAAATGTGTTCGCGAACATTTGTGCTGCCCTGTACAGGATCTACAGAATTTATACACACCACGTAATAGACAAAAAGTGAGTTAAATTTAAAATCGCGTTCAGCAACTTAAAACGCCCTTCCAGGAATTATTGTTAACAGACAGTAGAGAATTCTTTTGTGTGTCCCTGTAAATGAACGATGAATGCTATACACAGAATATTCTGTAGTAAGCCTCTTGTAATGCACCTTAATGATAATGTAAATTTCAATGCGTTTAAAATAGTGAAACATTATTTAATTAAACCGTAAACGATTTTTTTCCATAGACGTAATGTAACGGAATTTTTTGACTGTCCCTGTAAAGTAACTATAAGTGCTATGCACACCCTATTCCATATTAAGCTTCTTGTAATGCACCTTAGTGATATATATCAATTACAATGTGTTTGAAATTGTGTAACATCATTAAAATAAATCGCAAATGATTTTTCCCCATAGACCGTAATGTAACGGAATTCTTTTGAGTGCCCCTGTAAAAAAACTATAAGTGTTACATACTTCAGTTGAAATAGGGAACATGCTATAGATAACGAGAATAACATATAAAAATTGCAGGGCAATCCGAGCATATTTACGGGAGTTAGAGCATGGACAGACGGCAGACGGCAGACAAACCGAAGTCATAAACACTTTTCAACTAGGTTGGAAAGTGTTAAAAAGGCTTAATCCTCTCTTTCAGGTCATTTTATAAGTAACAAACCATTAAAAATCACCCTCTTTGCAATCTGTCAGTGGTTTCCGGAAGTTGATAATTGACTTCAGGGACATTATGGTCGAAAGAAAGGGGGTACTGGAAATACCGCTTTTAATAAAACTGAACATCAAAATAAAAGGAATTTTTTTAAATATGATGGAAAAGCAAAACATTTCTTATTATATGAGGTGTTTGTAACCTACGGTATAGTAACATGGCGTAATATGGATGGAGACACAATGGAAACAGTTGAAACTCCTGTTGCAACTTCCATATTTTCCAGCAGTGGAGCAATCACTTTTCTTAAACGTTATAAATAACGTGTTGTTTTGATTTGTGGTATTATTTGTGGAACTTTTGCGTAGCTCAAATGGGCCTGATCTGGACAGGTTCAGATAATCTACTGTAATAATAATATGATGTAATAATTAGCCATAACTCTCTTTAATAAACAGTACAAATGCATTTAATGAAAAATTTGGGATAAAAAATACATTTTAAAAATCTTTACAATATATAAAAACGGTTTGAAGCAACGAGAATGTCTAAATCAGTAATAAAACTTGATTATTATAGTATCGATAATTATAGATACTTTGAACAAAAAGTTAATTAAACTTGAAAGGAAAATCATGCGTCAAGCATAGATCATGAAACACTTTCCAACACATTCCGAATACTGTAACAAAACATCCCCTTTAAATAAGATGGAACATGTTATTTAGGTAAACAAAGTCAAAGTCAAACCGGGTGGGGAAGCCTACCCTTCGGCTTTAGTTCAACTATCCCCGCCAATAATTAAACAAGGTCAAGGTCAAACCTTCCGGGAGAAAAACGCATAACACATCTGAAAACCCAATTTCAGCAATTACCATCTATAACCGTAAAAGTATTCAAATTCTTTATTTGAGCTCTGCATATGATCTATAGGTTTATATATATTCTACATAGTATGCTAAAATTTAATTCAATTAGGAAACTCATAACACAGTTGAAAATTTCCCATTCAACAATTCCTGTCTATAAACGGAAATTAATTTTTTTGTATATGACCACGTATATGATCTATAGAATTTGCATATTACACAACAAGTAATATGCAAAATATTAATTAAATAAAAAACACATACCACAACTATAAACGCACTTCCAGCAATAATCGCTCACAGATAGTACTGAAACTGAATTCTTTTGTGTGTCCCTGTAAATGAACGATAAATGCTGCGAAGAGCTGCTTATTCTATAGTGTGCATCTTGTCATGTAACTCCGTGAAATATATCAATTTCAATCTGTTTGAAATGGTGTAACATTATTAAAATACATTCTAAAAATTTTTTTGCCCTGTACTATAATAAACGGGATTATTTTGAGTGTCTCTTTAAACTAACTATAAATGCTACATACATCATTTTCATTACTGAACAATCCATAGTAATGCTGAATAACATACATCATTTACATAGCAAATGGTGTATGTTTACACGAGTTAGAACGCGGAGAGGTGGCCAGACAAACATTATTCATAAACACTTGTTAACTATGTTGTAAAGTATTCAAAACTGTTATTTCTTACACTGTGTTTCTCTTAGTTGCTTTCCCATACATCTTCACGATTTGTTTTCTTCAAAGATGTAACATATTGCATCCCTTATATATTTGCATCAGATAAAAATAGTCATATACTTTTGAAGAACTCATCGATCATTCTGCGAAACAACAAAACATTGCCCACGACGAATTGGTGGATCATGATGCACAGTTTGGTATCCGCAGCATTAAGGAATTATACATTAAAAATTCATAGAATAATGTTATTTATCTACCAAGTCAGAAATCTATAAGTAATTTATTAATAAAATTTAGAGTTATATTTTAAGTACTAAATAAAGAAAATATTATAATGTTTTCCTCTAATATGCCTTTGATTTATATAAATTCTCAATAATATCTCGGTCGATTTGCATAAAAATTTATATTTGTAGAATAAATTTCCATGTCTCCACATTTTACTATAGATCCCAAATATTCAGAAGAATATATTTACTGACTTTTTGACACATAATGGAACCCTCATCCAATTAAGGAAATTTTAGTAATCTTATTAGATTTACTTGTTAACGATGCTACATGTGGTACTAACTACTTAATTATCCAACTAAATTTAATGTTTTCATAAATAGAGATACTCTAATAAAATGTATTTCTAATTCTGGACACTTATTAAAGCTACAGGGATTTTAATTACTTAATTTGACAAGTAATATCACTGCATTCATAAACAGAGACATAATAAATTAATTTGAATTCTAGATACTTATAAAATATTGTAAATGAAATATTCATTTAGCATACACCTTGTATTATATTTGCTTTTGTGATTTGTGAAAAATCTAATTCTATTTGCATTAAAAATTCATGTTTGAGAAATCATTTTGATAACCCACAATTCCCGCATCTAGCTACAATATTCGACACACATAACGGATTTCTATAATTTCTAACACAAAGCGAAAATTGCATAAAATTAATTAATTTTGGAAATGACAATTTTCTGCGTTTATTCGTTTTACATTTCATATGCACTACGCTACAGTTCATTCCCATTATTTAATTTTCCAATTAAAATCAAAGCATTCATAATTACAGAGGATAGATTAACTTTCATTTTTCTATTTATTGCTACATTAAGACATAAATATTAATTCTCTGGGCGATAATATTATTCAGTTACCATTCATGATTTTTAAGTGTGGTTTATCGATATAAATTAAGAGATATACAGGGTGCGCACGAACAATCGACAATAACTTTGTATCTCTTTATGTGTTTCTATTAATCTTGAAAAGCTCTGTTTCTGAAGTTATGATTTAAGTTATTTTTTCGGATATAAATGTGACATTCGGTTAGCAATCACCATGTAGAAGGATACGAAATTAGAGTAACCGTAATGTGTAGATTGCGCTAACAGTAATATGCTTAAACAATTGCCGACCTCAACAACATCATTTTATTTAAAATTTACAACGCAAAGCGGTGTAAAATGCTGGTCTGCATGTACCCATACCCATATCAGAAAAACGAAACTACAGGTTCATAGAAAAATAATGCCGGGATTTTGCAATCTTATAAAAAAATAATTCTTAAACGTACGGAAATAATTCTTGTGTTGAAATGTATTGAAAGAATGTAAGTTTTTCTTCCGCTCACTAGATGGCATGCAGCCTTGAATGAGAGTTCCCCAACTCATGGATTGTACGAGATGGCCCAATTTCGGGGCCTCCACGAAGCCCCGATTTTATACCACTGGACTTCTTCTTGTGGGGATGCATTAAGAACATTGTGTGCAGTGAAAGACTTACTGATACGAGTCATTTAAATCGAATCATAGCCGCAACTGAAACTGTAACTCCATAGATGCTGCACAGGACATGGAGGGAATTGAATAGCGTATGTCGAGCGAATAATGGTGCACATATTGAAACGTATTGAAGTGGATATAAAACGTGGTACTTTTCTTAATATTTTAATATTAAATGTATGTTCATAAGTGTTTCTGTATTTGCTTAAAACAAATTTGTATTTCCGGCATTCTATTTCTTGATGACCCTGTATAACATACTCGAAAAGCATTCAATGATTATACGATGCCTGGATTTGTACTATACTTGGGTAACTTGGGATCAGCGTTTCTACATTTATTGTGTTGAAATCAAGTAAAGGAATTTTATCGAAATCTGGAATTTCTTTAAAGATTCCCCTTGCACAGAATCCGGCAGTTACGGTTGCTCTAACTTCGTGATTCTTCGACTTGATGATATGCGCATTTAATATTTATATCTCAAAAGAGCGATGTTAATTAATAACCTTAGAAATGCACATTTTCAAGTGATTTATAAGAAAACATGTGAAATAAGGACATGCAAAGTAAATGTAAATTTTTCGCGCTGATAGTGTATTTTTCCTTCGAAATAAAAATAATTAGAACTGGAAAATTTCTACCTTCTTGGAGTGTTTTATTTATATACCAAAGAGGTAGATATACATAAATAATTTTTTTTATTTTTAAAATATCTATATTTAACCCTTTTTATCCTGACGGTACTTATAAGTACCACTTTAATAAAACACCTATATATTCGTAATATGACCCTTTTTCCTAACGGTATTCACAATGGCACAAAGATTGTATTTCTGACAGTAGGCAGGAGATGGCAAATTCAAGCACATATCCTCTTTCTTTGCATTGTAGGGATTTTACATATGCCACGCTACATTCGAAACCCATTTTGCAATAGAATTGACATGCATGTTGTTTTTCATTTGAGTAATTTTAGTGGTTTATTACCGGTTATTTAGTACTATTATTTTCTATTGTGTTCTATACTCTACAGGTGAACATTTCCTATATTTTATTTGAAGTTTACTATTTGAAATTTACTATTTTATTTTATATCATATGGTAAAAAATTTATGGTGGTTACAGTTGCATAATTAACCACTAAAACACTATAAAAATTATTTTCCTCTTTCCTTTGTTTATTCTGCACCAAAACTTATCCAATGATGCAAAAATACAATTAAAAAGTAGCTGGAAAATTAATTCAGGATATAAAGGGTTAAATTGTGCTTCTAAATCATTTTTTATAGGTACTTGCATTACGAAATGTGTAGTCTGCAAATTATAAGTTGGCTGATGAGCAAAGAAAATTTAGGCGAACTTATTTCTAAATTAAGGTGACAATCACTACCAGCAACTTGCTGAATCTATCTTTTTAATTAATGCATTCCTACACCAACCCTGTCAATTAGCAATGTATTGTTCTCGTAGTATTGTTAACTCTTCTAAAATCATCGGCCAAATTAGCGGGAGCAAAGTATACTTATCTTACAAATTTCATCATTTTTGGACCAGATTGTTTCAGTTTTATTTTTTATTTATTTATTTTTACATGTTTGTGTATATATGTTCAGCACCATTGAAATATATATCAAGTTTTGAAAAGCTGATAGTTTAAACTTATTTCCACCTTGTACTGATTACTTATCAACAGTTTATGCATTTCGAGTACTACGAGGTTAGATAAGATATAGAGTACATCTTTTTTTTTTTTGTCTATGATTAACATTATTAACACTTACTTGACAAATGAATAACTTTATATTCTAATTAATGTTTTATTCCGTAATGAATTGATTTAAGTGTCTAGAATTTAAATTTATTTCCCATGTGAATTATGAAAGAATTCATTTTAGATGGTAAATTAAATAAATAGAATCATCTTTAACATTGTGCGTATAAATTTAAATCCAATAAATATTCTTAAAGGTCATTTTGAAAACTAGTTAATTCTATGAAGTTTCATTATGTGCCATAAAGTCAGTAAATATTTTGAATATGTTATAGAAGTAGGGGACATAAAAATTTATTCTACAAAAAAAATGTAAATAAGACTGTTTACTTTTACAAATGTTAAAAATAAAATAATATATATATAAAAAAAATGATTGCATAAAATCTTTTTTTTTTCTTCTCTATTCTCCTTTTACTGTTAAATATTTGCAGCAAACTGACCAGTCATTTGACCGTTTTTATAGAAAACGGTTACATAACAGTAATTTAACTCTATTCTGACCATAGCATTGCCCATATTATGGTCAGAATAGAGTTAAATAAAGGTTTTTACAAAAACGGTCAGTTGACTGAACAATTTGCTGCAAAAATTTTAACAGTGTTCTGTAAATAGAGTGCAACTTTTCTTTTTTTTTTTTTTTTTTTTTTTTTTTTTTAATAAATAACATTTTTATTTCTTAACTGATAAATAAATAGCATTATCTACAAAATAATTAATGTTTTATTCCTTAATGAATTGATTAAAGAGTCTTAGAATTATATTTCTTTTATCATATCTCTTACTATAAAAGCATCGATTTTAGTTTGTAAATTAAATAATTGCAATAATGTTTACCGTTGTGAATATGAAATATAAATCTAATAAACGTACTAAAATGTTATTTTGAAAACTAAGTAATTCTATGGAGTTTCCGCTATGCGTCAGAAAGTCTCTAAATATTTCCTACCGAACATTTTTGCCAGTTGTAGAAGTTGACTACAGAAAAAAAAATCCGAAGAAGCATTTCTATTCAATAAAATATTTTGAAGAATGGCAAAGATAAATAATATGGGACGTAGGTATTGGATAAAACATTTAAAAAAATACAATGTAGTTGCTAATGAGTTGTAATTTTCCAATTGAGTGAAAAAGTGTCCAAGCCAGGACTTGAACAAGGGACCTTTGGAAACGCTCTACCGACTGAGTTATCCTGGACAAATATGGCGAACACAATTCACTCAGACAATTTTTTCATAATGACATCTGGGCTATTATCTGAAACAACTCAAAAGAATAAATCACAATTAAGAGAACTCCAAGTAAACATTGAATACGTAATTGCATTTCATTAATTTTTAACAAAATTATTGTAGTTTGTAAATAAATCGTATAAGTTGTAATTTTCCATAGGAGTGAAATTGTTTCCATCTCAAGATTTGAACCAAGGGCCTTCGACTTAAGATGCCAACTACGGAGTGATTTGTGTCTGCCGAATTTGTCCAGGATGGCTCAGTTGGTAGAGCGTTGGCAACTTAAGCCAAAGGTCCCTGGTTCAAATCCTGGACTGGGCACTTTTTCACCCAGTTGAAAATTTTCAACTCGTTTGATTTATTTACCAATTACAATAATTGTGTTAAAACTAATGTAGGAGTTTCTAATTGCTGTCATTCGCTAGAAAAACTTCATGTGAATTATAAATATTGCATCCGATAATTAAAAGAAATTATTATTTTAATAGTTTATGTTCTTTTTATTGCGATTAAGGAAGATTTCACATCTGTCACTTATTACTTTCATTTGTTGAGATAAGATCTGTTACGTCTTTTGCGTATATTGAAACTGTGTCATGGAAAATGAATACGAGTATCTTGACGGCTATCAAACAGATTTCTGAGGTACTTGAATTTAAATATATTTCAAAGGAAGATTTTAGTTCTTTAACCCTTTGAGGGGCAAGCAATTGTGTTCCTGTAACATCGAATTCACACCGGTATTTACGAAAGGATTTAGTTCAAAATAAGGAAAAGCAATTATTCAACTTTTCACCGTCAAAGTTTAAAAAGTAAAATTTAACCCTTTCCGGCGCGGAATAAATCTGTTTGTAAAATAATGAAATAATGGACTGACACCAGATTTTACAAACGATTTCCTTAGAAAAGAATAACTTGCTGATTTTCTCCTACTTTATAAAAGGAAAATTTTAATTAAATATTCTGGGTGCCGTTTGTCAGTTTCGGAATTAAAATTAGGTGTCCTTTTTTGTGACTACCGCCCGCTAAAGGGTTAATTAAAAGTTTCTGGTTCGAATCGGATTAAAATTAGGTGATATATAATATATACCACCATTAACATTATTATACCATTATTACCACCATTAAACATTATTATATGATGTTTGATTGTACACTGTTAAAAATTTGCAGCAGTAATTTGACCGTTTTTGCAGAAATCGGTGACATAACCGTAATTTAACTGTATTATGACCATATTATTGCCCATATTATGGTCAGAATAGAATTAGATTACGGCTATGTAACCGTTTTATATAAAAATGATCAAATTACTGGATAATTTGCTGCAAATTTTTAACAATGTAGCGTTATGTTGATATTTTGACACAAGTAATAGAAAAGGTTAAAACTGACAATGATAGTAATATGAACTTCCAGTTACAACCACTATGTACGAATATATTTGCAGGCGTACTACAAAGATATAAGTTGAACTTAGTAGAAAATTTCCATATTATTTTAAAAATCGTAATTATTTATTAGTAAATTTACTAACACATAACATATCAAAATACAAATTCTAACTGATGATCAAAATATTCTACTCATTTGAAGAAAAAAGAGTACACCAAAAAATATATTTCAAAACGAATTTTTTGACAGAATAACATTGTTAGAATATGCTATAGAATTTTTCAACAGCTTAAAGTTGTCAAAAAGGCCTAGTGTTGCGAGCGAGACATCCATGATACAAGTGTCTAAAATATATTAATTTCAGACATATCACCATTATTGAGACACTTTTCTCAGTTTGTTTGTACGATGATACTAAGTAACACAATGTATGTGATGTATAGTAAGACAATCACGTGTCTTAAATTGAGACATCTATGATGTCTGAAGTTTTACACTTTTTTCTGAATTATTTGCAGCGAATGTAGAACCATATGTCGGTGACATTTAGTACTAAAACAACGAAGAAAAATATAGAAATGTTTGTCTGTTTTCATCAATCTATTTCAAAAAATAACTTTAATAGCTGATATGGTTTGTTTGCTATAATATTTTTTTTAATCCTCAGCTCATTTTAAGACTCTCTGTATATTATTTTATTTTTCCATTTGTAAATTAACCTATTATATTTAAAAGAAATTTCTGTTAGCAGAATACATTTTGATCTCCCTAACTTCCACAACACACACAAAATATTTGGCAGGCAATATTTAATGACTTTGAGACGCAGTAACTGCATCAAATTAATTAGTTTTCCAAATGACATTTTAGTACGTTTATTAGATTTACATTCCATATGCACAACGCTACATATAAATCTAATTATTTAATTTGCCAACTAATATCATTGCTTTTACAGTTACAGACAGAATAAATGAATTTTAATTCTAGGCACTTAATTTGGAGCATTGAAGACTAAAATATTAATTATCCAAATAATTATGCTGCTCAGTTAGCGATAATGTGCTCGAATTTATTTTACAGTCAAAATTAAGAGAATAATCTAAATTGCAAAATATATTCTTAATTCTGGAGATTTAAGTTAATATACCTAATTTTAAATAGTTGAAAAGAATTTTTTTAAAAGGATTCTGGGAAAATTTAGTATGTGAACGGATAAGTTTATTTTAGACATTTATTTTCTGCGAATCATTAAAATTAATAAAAATTCCATTATTTAATTTATTAGAAAGCAAAATGTAAATGAGTAGCAATGTGTAAATGATCTATTAAATTTTTGTACGTGTAGGTATAAACGTTTCAAAATAAAAAGCTTTGAAACTTCGTTTTTTAATTTCTTTTTTTTTCCACTTTTTAACGGTTTTTTCCCTTAATTCCTCCATTTTATGTTTTAGTGGATTAAATGAAATGCATTTTGATATACATTGATGCAAGCTTCCTCGAACTCATAGGGATCGAGATAAACTTCGAATTATTCGATTCTACAATGAAAATTAATTTTCATGCTATAATTAACGTAAAAATACTTTTTTATTTTAAAAATAAATAAAAGCAAATATATTTCAGTTAAAAAAAATATATTAATCATTAATCAATAAATCATTTCAAAACTGTGCCGAAAGCTTTAAAAAAAAAAATTACCGCACTTTCGTGTTATAGCGGCCCTCACAATTATGATTATGCCAAGGTTGCAGTTATGATTTCGCCAAGATCATCGCAAAGCTTATATATGCATCCTATATACGCAAATATATATTCCAAATATGTGCCATATATATACATATGGCGGCCAAATATGTCATATATATACATCATATATGACTATAACTTGGCCACATACGACAAGAAATGTTATAGATATATCATATATTATTATAATGTCATACATGCTTTATAATTTGGCGATAAATCTTGGTCGCTTGGCGGTTCATCCTTGGGCGCCGCTATAAGATGAATGTACCAAATTTACAATATATTAATGAAAACAGAAACAAAAATATTTTATAGGATCCTTCCTACAATAACTTTAACTCTTGTTTAGATTGGTGCTAAGGTAATA
This sequence comes from Maratus michaelseni, assembly GCA_963931845.1. Lineage (NCBI taxonomy): Eukaryota > Metazoa > Arthropoda > Arachnida > Araneae > Salticidae > Maratus > Maratus michaelseni. The sequence goes on along the minus strand of OZ007591.1, from coordinate 118,906,850 downwards.
GCTAAAGGTAATTTGAGGAAATTAAAGTTGAAAACCACGTTTTTTGCTTTATCAGACGATTTTTTATCCAACGTCAATTTTTAAATTCAATTCGGCTTTTTTCATATCTGATAGTTTGCATCTATCCTTTTAGTAACTTTAACATTTTTGTAACAATTTTATGCATTTCTATTGCCTATTCAAAGAAAAATTCTTCTAAAGTTACAGAATTTCGTTTAAAACACTTAAAAAATTCTTCTAAAGTTACAGAATTTCGTTTAAAACGGTTAAAATAATAAATTGCGAGCATTAAGGGGCCCATTCTCGACCGAAAACAACAACCATTTTCCCAATGGTTCATAAAAGTGATTGGAATTTTATAAACATTTTAAAGTATAAAAAGTATTTAAAATATAATCATATATATATTTTTAAATATAAGATTATTTATTAGCAGAAAATGTCTTACTTATATCACAAATAGAAATTTAATAATAGAAAAAAAGCTACAGAAATTGAAATATGTAATAAACGAAAATAATTTAATTTTGAAAACAAATAAGTCAAGTAATGTTTGTTTAAATTCTTAGTTGTATGTGTGTATGTTTATCATTCTTTTTCTAATAAATAATTCAGTTCTTTGTCTGTTTAAGACTTCATCTGAATAAAAGTTTTAAAATTATTAATTGCATTCATTCTTGATATTTCATTAGAATTTTTAAGGATTGCAGGGGACTCAACATGTGACACATATTCATTTCCCTAATCAGCTATCTTTTCTGGCTTTTGGTCTGTAATAATTTTAGTAATATTTCTTTATAACTTAATTTCTCACAAACTTCGAAATCATTATCTACTGCTATATATTCAGAAAAAGTTACATTTTACAGTTGAATATTTCTTTGGGAAATTCTGGCATCGTGCTAATCTTCTGCACGTGATACGTTTCTTGCACAGCTGTGAACTGGACATAATAAAAGAAATTTATTATATTTCTTCTATTTCTCAGCATTTCACATGGCATACAGATAATTAAAGACCAATAGTTGCATAACGTAATAACTTTTACGTTTGTAACGAAGTAAAAAGTGATTTACAATTCTCTTGTAATATTGTAATTTTTTTTTTAAACAAGGAGATAATTATTGTCTTTTAATTCAAAACAACCGATGTGATGATAAATAGATTTGAATTATCGAATTATTTTTTACGTTAGTTCTAAGGCAAATTTTAGGGGATTTGATGATTAGTTCGAATTAACTGACTTCGAATTATCTCGAGTCCATTGTAATTGAAATATTTCATTCAATTTTGATAAAAATAAGTATATTACGAAACACATGCTTGGAAACTTCATAGGCCCATATATTAGGATCCAAATTCACTTATTGAGTTAAAATACAATTGTTTATCTAATTGAAAACAATTGTATTTTAACTCTCGTTGTTATATATATATATATATATATGTATATATTACTTTATTCCCATAGTCATTTTGTAGCAAACTACCTAGTCAATCAAGTCTGTTTATAAATGACGGTTTATTAATTTCATGAAAAGTTCAGGTGTAAAACATACAAATTGACATGTTTTATTTTTTTCTGATTTCTATGTAAAATTCGTTTAACTTAATCCCGAGAACCTTTTAAAAGTAGAAGATTTATTTCGTTCTCACTGTATACCATAATAATCAAAGATCGATTTTAGATATAAATTTTAACAAACGAAGATTCTTTGCATGTAAGACCAATAAAATAAAATATATCGGAAGAAGAATGTTGCACATAAGTTAATTGAAGGTCCATGCGAAATAATTATCACGGATAATAATTAAAAAAAATTACCCAACGCTATCCACTGTAAAACATAAAACTTTCGATAGGCTCAAGCTCACTCTTAAAATTTTGCAGCAAAAGTTACAGTCATTCGACCGTTATTACAGAAAGCGGTAATATAACCGTAGTTTAACTCTATACTGACCTTAATATGGGCGATAATATAGTCAGAATGCAGTTATGTTATCACTATATAACCATTTTCTATAAAACTGTCGAATGACTGGACAGATTATTGCAAATTTTTAACAGTGTATAACTATTATTTTGTTGTCGAAATTTATTGAAATATTAACCTCATCCGAGAAATTAATAAACAAAAACTCACTTTTAATTTCCTCTCGCAATGGGGAAAAATAAAAAATCGTCTATAAACAGAAGATAAACCGTCAAAATAATCAACAATTCTTTCAACGGATAATGAACTGCAAAGTAAGATTTATGGCCACTCAACTTCAAGTAAATGATGAAAAGCTTTTATAAATTGATGAACTATTATTATATGAAATATGTTAAAGACATTAGAACAATAATTATAGCAGGAAATAAAAACATTATTACTCCGATTACGTTCTTACACAGAAACCTTGCAACACATGTAATTTCCACTGACGTAAGAATGATGTAATGAAAAACTCTTTTATGACTTTAATGCTTTAGTCCTGTATCAAAATGTAACCGCGTAAACACGAGCAGATGCTAGCTCCATTATAATGTGAAATAACCGCTAATACTGTTTAAATGTAACCTGTAATGTATATGTAATGTTATGTGTTTAATTATAGTATCTTAAATGGAACAATCAGTCTATTTACTCCGACTCATCTAATACAACCAATTAGTTTTTCAGCCTAAAAGTAAATGATGCTTAACATGTCGTGCCCTAATTAATTTTGGATTAATCGTCGAGAACTCATGGATAAACAATTTATGGATATACAAAAGGATTAAGCCATGAGAACACCTTCAGAAAAGGTAAGAGAATTTTATCTTATCATTTTTCAAGTACTTTAAACTTTTTGAGACATTTTCGCGTTGAACGAACTCCTCCTTCAAAATTAAGTATTCTAAACTGGTATGCCATAGTTATGTGCTTATATGCAAATATTTAACATACCTTAAGTTATAAGATAAGGATTTTCACTTTTAATTCAGTAAACGGACCGGTCAAACAACATTGCCAATTTTGTGTGTCTGCATATATTATAAGACCGAACGAACATAATAGTAAGCAAATTTATTTTTGATGTTTCTCAACCAAGCTATTTCCAACGGGTACACTGTTAAAAATATGAAGCAAACTGTCCAGTCATTTGACCGTTTTTGTAGAAAACGGTTACATAACTGTAATTTAACTATATTATGACCGTATTATTGCTCATTTTATGTTCAGAATATAGTCAAACTACGGTTATGTAACCGTTTTCTACAAAAACGGTCAAATGACTGGACAGTTTGCTGCAAATTTTTAACAGTGTACCAAAAAGTGTATGTCTCTGTTTATGATTTCCCAAAAATTGTGTTATTAAACTGAACGAGTCGAGGTTTTACGTTTCCAATTTAATGGTTTCTTTGTGTTGCTAATGCCTCTTAAACTGATCGATAGATGGCCATCAAATTGAGCACAGTGTGATAGCTTCTATGGTCGGACTGGTTCGCGTAAAACAAATCTGACACAAATCGTCTTCGAGGAATAGTTACAGATCATGAATGCCGTAAACGTAACATTAAAATATTAAATTTAAAAACACGAACTCAATTGTTTAGATAATTTAGCACGTGCGAAGTTTCGATTAGGACATTCTCCTCAATGTTCCAATGGTTGCTTCAAGTCCTTATGGCATCGTCTAAAGGAATGTTTGCAAATTAACTGGATCAACTCAATTTTGTGTAGTTCTCCACATGCTCTTCCCTAATTAGTTATTAAATAATAATTAAAAAACATGTGATCTAAAATATGAACGAAATTCATATTTGGTCGTGAAAGAATATCATATAAAAGAAAAAGCAACGAAATGCATTAACAACTCAGTCACCAAATCCAAACTAATCGACGATTCTCTTTAATACCATTTCGTTCATTATTTACTAATTAAATTTTCTTTAATTTTTATTTAAAAATTGTTGAAACTTCGTATTTTGACGTTTATTTTTAAAATATTCTTTAGATTTCACAAATACAAAATGCACAATACTTTCTCATCTGATGGTCATACGTAGCAGATGTTGCAGCAAATAGAATAAATTGTCCTGAGATTTCTAATTTATATTTTTAAACAAATATATGTATTAATTTTCTAAAGATTTCCTGAAACATTTTTCTTTTACACTGATAAAATAATTCAATTCTTCATTCATGATCGATGGATCGATCATTTCTGTGATATCAAAATGCACAATGCTATTTATTATTCATACAAATTTAGTTTTGACATAATTTATTTAAAAACAAATATTTTCATAAAAACTTCCATATTTTGAAGCTTATATGACTCTATTTGAAATTAATGTAGCTTTAAGCTCTTTCGGAGAATAAAATCTGCGGAACATTTATTTATGGCAGCCTCAAAAGATAAGATTAATTGCCTAATACATATTTTATATGTTCACTGCATTTGACAATTAACGTCAAAAGCAAATTGATTACATATTAATAATGAATGGTTAAAATTTCTCGCCCGATTTTTGAAGGAAAATTTATAAGTTACAACCACAGCTGGAAACATTGTGACAGATTGTTTCAAAAGATTAAATTTAATAAGATTTTGAAGGAAAAACGTTTTAAATTGTCTGCTATTTTAAATTTTATTATGTCTCAGACTATATTCTTTAAAACACATTACAACAAATACAAGTTAAAATTAAAACTCTAAACAAATTTTAAAGTCATTAAGAGTATTGTTGAATTTCATCCAAGAAAGAAAAATCATGCACTACGCATAGATTATGGAACACTTTAAAATTCTTACATTGTATTGTAAATGAACACTTCATCTCTTGATATGATAAAAGTAAATACCTAAATAAATATTTTTAAAAATTTAACATATAGCCCAAAACTTAATTTCAGCAATTATCACACATATTTGAAGCATTTTTTTTCCTGCAGTCTTGTTTATAATCTATGTATTTTTATGCACACTACATATTATGCTAAAATTTAATTTAGCTAGGAAACGCATAGAACAACTAAAAGAACACTTTAAGCAACTCCCGTTGATCAAAGTCATTTAATTCGAATCCTTTTGTGTAGCCCTGTTTATGATGCATAGAATTTATACCCACCACGTTAATATACTAAAACGTACCTAAAATAAAAATTTAAAAACGTATAGCACACTTATCACACATAGACTGTAAATAGCGCACATATACTGTAATCGATATATTTTGTGTGTCCCTGTAAATAAACGCAATGCACACCGCACTTTCAAGAGAGCAATTTATAGTGCACCTCAGTAATGCATATAATTTTCAGTGTGATTGAAATAGTGAAACATCATTAAATAACACTGCAAGCGATTTTTCCCCGTAGAACAATGTGTAACAGAATCCTTTTGTTTGACCCTGGAAATAAATAATAAATGTTTTGCCCCCATATTCTACAAAAAGCATATTTTAATGTGCTTCATAATTATATATCAATTTCGTCATGTTTTAAATGACGTAGCATCATCAAGATGCACTTGAAGCGATTATTTCCCATTGACTGTAATGTGATGCAATACATTTGACTGTTCCAGTAAAAAAACTATAAGTGCCGATTTTTGAAGGAACCGGGAATTTTGAAGGATTTGTGAAGTACACACTTCAATTGAAATAGGGAACTTGCTATAGTAAGCGACAATAATACAAACATTTCAGGGCAATCCGAGTTAGAGACAGACAGCAGACGGCCAGACGGCCAGACAAACCGAAGTCATAAACACTTTTCAACTAGGTTTGAAAGTGTTAAAAAGGTATAGCACTATTGAAAACGCAATTCCGGAAATTATTGCTCATAAACAGTATTGCAATCGAACACATTTGTGTGTCTTTGTAAATAAACGATATATGCTATACACCATATTTTAAAAGAAAAGCATGCTGTAACAGACACAAGCAATGCATTTCAATTTCATTACGTTTGAAGTAGTGCAAGAGCATTAAAATACACTGCAGACAATGTTTCTGTGAAGATCCTAAAATATCGAAATCTTTTGTATGTCCTATAAACAAATTGTAAATGCTACATATGCACACCTTTTTCTATAAGTAACTTTCTATTCTAAACGTTACAAATTTCATTCTAATTCAAGTAAATTTACGAAATTTAGAGTGCGGATAGATGGACAAACATAAGATCAGACAGACAAATAAACCAAAGTCATAAACTTCTTTCAAGTATGTTGAAAATACAAATAAGAATGGTAGCAAAAAAACAGGACATTTTTCTGCAGATTTAATCCTCTTAATAAAATTATATAACATTTAATATGGTGATGCAATTAGTCAAAGAGAAAATATATAGGAATAATATATGTTATTAAATTTCTTATATCATTTGATAACATTTTAACATTATCTCGAAGATTTATTTCAGCATAAAGTTATTTTATAAATGTATGCAAAAATTGCTATAAAATCTATGCAAAAATATGTTGTATGAAATACTACTGTTAGACACAAAACGTTTTCGAAAACAAAGGCATGCACACAAATGGTATGATTTGAAGTAAGAATCTAAAAAAAGATTTTCCTCGCCAATTGGTTAGAGACCCGGAGGACTAGTTCAAGAAAGAAGTGGTGCGAATGATTAATTCAATGAACTCTGTAACTGACATTACGTTGTGATCATCATGCATCATTTCAGCCTTTATGTTTCTTTTTTAAACTTCCAATAGAATAATGTTTCTTAATACATCTAAATATAATCAGAACTAGTTTGTACAATTACCCAACCGAAATCTTGACTTTTTGGGATTCGTTATATTTAAGAGAAAGAGAAATAGTTTCCCTCTAGAAATTGTATTTGTATGTCACAATATTTTGGATAAGATTATTAAACGATCTTCAAAACACTCTTTCTTTAATAAATGACAAATTAGTTTAGATTATTACGAAAAATGGGGGATTGATTTAATATTCATTAAAATAACATTCTGAGTCACAGTCAAGTGATCTGAAAATTTACTTATAACATTTTTTTTTCATTCATCTCTACTTATATTTAATTCTGGTACCTAAATGTAACGTTAACAATAATTTCATATTATACAGCAAAGGGACTGAATCTTTCTTTAGACAAAATCCACATTTTCAAAGAGAAAAAAACAACAACATATTTCTTGCAAAAACTAAAACAGATTTAAAAAAATATATTTTTAGAAACTTTAAAATACTGCCATCTAATTGAAACACGGAAAAAATGTAATTACACACAGTGTCCTTTCTTATCGTTAAGCAATATCTATTTCCCAAATCATTATTTTTAGAGACATAATGACGAATTCAAAAATGTTTCCAATATTATTTTTCATCATCTGAAAATCCACTGCAGTCAAAATACTTTTTTTTTAATACGAAATTCAAATTTTTCTATATACGATCCATGGGTACAATGAGTTTTATTTAGAAAAAAACTCCTCCATGCCCTGAAAAGCAGAACAGCAAATGCGTTTCTTTTTACGACTGAAATTAACAAGTTATAGTAATTCAAATATATTTTGTGAATTTTCAATGAACGCAATTTTTCGTTTTTAAATGGACTATTTTCACGTAATTGGATTAATATAAATGATTAGCATTTGAACACTTTTTACAATTGGAAGTATACCAATAAATCTAACAATGTAGTTATTAGCTATTGGCCAACGATAAAAATTTACACTGCGCGAAAGGAAAAATGTTTCTAAATCTAGTAAAATATAATAATGAAATATACGAAAATATAAAAAAACTCCCAATTACTCCCAATTCTGTAAAGCATTTTTTATCTTTAGAAAACTCAGAAACAAATACATTTTCGAGATTTATAGAAGCATTTATTAAAACTAATATTCTTTTGTTGCACTGATTTACGGAAACGTTTCCGAGTAGTTTTTACAGTATATCAATCAGTTTTCTCAACCCGAAATATAGATTTTTCGGATACTATTACTTCTCAAATAAACATTTTCTTGTTCCACAAACGTGTTTTACAGACAAACGTGTTAAATTAACAGCATTTACATTAACATTATCTTTAATATTGTTTTGTTACTCTTGCATCCACAAATTAAATTACGCAGTTTAAAATGTTTAATTGAGAACCTAAAAACATATATTCTGGGTTGAAAAATATGATTAATACACAATCAAAACTAATTGTAAACGTTTCCGAAAATAAGTGGCAGAAAAAGAATCTTTGTTTTTATAAATTATTGTATAAATCTCACAAATATATTGGTTTCTGGTGTTTCTAAAAATAAAGAACACTTTTCGGAATCATGGATAGCTCTGAAAAGGTTATTAAATGCCCTAAAAACGACATTTTCAAAACTGAAAAAAAATACTCAAATCTTAGTATGTCGCATAGACAAAATGACTCCGAATCAAAATTACTCAAGTTTGAAACATGTATATCCTCATTTCCGAAAACATGTACATACTCAAGAATAAAACATCATGTGCTCATATTTCAGTAGTATTTCCATGTTTCAAAAATGAGTTTGAACATTTTCTAATCATTTTTTAGTATGTCCATGTTTCAAAAATGAGTATGAACTGACCTCTATGTGCTCAGTTTTGTGTATGCCCATGTTTCAATATTCTGAGTGTTTCTGGTATTTCAGAATTGAAGGCATTGGGTCGTCATATTTGAAACAAAAAGTCTCATAACAAAATGAAAATATTCATTTACTCAGATTTGAAAGTGTCATTTTTCTCAGTGAATGCTTTCTTTCGTCGTTATATTAAAATTTCGTAGATGAAGAAACATTTGTCTTTTTTACAGTGTACACTCTGACATTATTAATGAGATGATTGAGCTTTGAGAATGGCAAAAATTTATTAATATTTGTAGGATTTTTTGCATTTAGCAGTCTTATGTATGCCTCTGATCCAGACATTTCCCGAAATTGCTCTTAAGTATTTCCAGTGGGATCTTCCGTGAACGGGAATGCACTGCTTCCCAAGCAGTCTTTGAGGAAAGTGGCCGTGATAATTCCTCGCTGTAACGACGATCATCCTACCCCCCCCCCCTTCCCGACCGTAACATAATCCAGACATTTTTTTCAAAATTGCGTATATTAAATTTTTACTATTAAAAACGTGGTTCTTTCTTTTCTTTCCCTTTTTTTCTTATAGACTGTAAACTGCGCTAAATACTATTTTTTATTATTGTAAATGGCAATGTTTCTGATACATCGCGTAAAGCTGCAATCAATGCCATTCTTTTATTTTTATTTGAGTTATACATTTGTGATATCAACATCAATTTTTATATTAATTATAACAATTACTCCTGAAGCAATAACTCTGCTACATGTTAATACACTGCAAAAGAAAGTGTTGATTTTACAGTAAAATACTAACACCCCAGCTGCCAGTACTGTACCATAACATTAACAGTAATAAACAGTAAAATATGCAGTAATACGCTGCCGTGCATGCGTCCTCCCCCCTCAGAACTCTATAATATGCCCCCAGGAGCCACAGAAATCCCTCTCGGAGAAAAATGCCTGAATTCAACACTGAAGATATCAATAACATACCTATGATCTTAAAATAAATTCATGAGATTTTTCTGTATTCGATGCCATATCAGAATCATATATTGTCTTTTTTTTTCAGGTACTACATTATTATAGAATCAATTTAACATTTTATTATTTGTAGTGTATTAAAATTCAATTAAAAAGGAATGTCCATTAAATTCTATAATGTTGATTAAAAAATTGAGAAATGTATGTCAGGGTGCTATAACGAAATTTATAATGGTATATGGTAAAATAAATTTCAGTAGTCTTTTAATATCAGACAATATTTTAGTTGTGAAAAACGTAAAGTAGAATATGCTTAATACCTTGAGGTTGATTTTACCTATAATCATGCTGTAAAAGCTTGCATGCAGAAGCTTTCAACTGCCCCATCCTGTATATTCAAATTTAATTGATTAAATTTTATTTTTCTCACATTATTTTGAAAATAAAAAATGACTTTTAATCTTTTCTAATAATTTAAAATAAACAGAATAAAAAAAAGCAAACAGGGAATTTTTGTCAGTAGAGGTGCGGGGGGGGGGATTTATTTTAAAAATATAAAGCTTCAATTCTTCATTTAAAAATAAAAAAAAGAAAGCAAAAGAAAACCTTTAATAGTTTTTGTTACATTTCTGTATTGTTTTTCATCCTAATTTATATAAAAATTATCTTGTATGTGGGTTTCTAACAAAAAAAAATATATCTAATTTGATTTTATTTCATATTTGTGCTTTCCTTTAACTAAATCTTGTCATGTATTTAAATGCACATGTTAATACTGTGCAAATTTCAAGAAATAAAAAAATGTTCAAATGAGTCATAATGTCAACATATAAATCATAAATGTTCTGAAATTTCTGCTATTTTTGGAGTTCACAGAACCCGAAATATCATTGTAATAGAATTTTTTTTAGCTCACAGGTTATGAAAGCCGGACCCCCCCCCCCCCCCCGCTTAATTTACATAAATAGGTTTTTCATGCACAATTATCCGATTTTAAATTTTCAAATTTTATATATATGTTCATTCTGATAATCCGATTCCTTGATTAGTTTTGGGGGTTAAATTGCTAAGTATAAAAGGGGGAGGGGAGACGGGGGCCGATCCTTACTTAATTTATATAAATGGGTTTTTCATGCAGAATTATCCGTTTTGTTTCAAATTTTATACATAGGTTCACCCTGATAAGGCGCTTCCCTGATCAGTTTTGGTGGTTCATTTGTTAAGTTTACATGAGGGAACTGGGGGCTAATCCCCCCCCCCCCCCTTAATTTAGATAATGTGTTTTTCATGCAGAAATATCTGATTTGTTTCAAATTTTGTATATAGGTTCATTCCGATAAGGCGCTTCCCTGATCAGTTTTGGGGGTTCAATGGTTAAATATAAAAGAGGAACAGGGGCTAATCTCCCCCTAAATTAAATAAATGGGTTTTTCATGCAAAATTTCCCAATTTTCTTCATATTTTTTATAGAGCTACATTGTGATAAGGCGCTTCCTTTATTAGTTTTGGGGGTTCATTGGTTAAGTATAAAGAGGGGAACGGTGATTATTCCTCCCCCTTAATTTAGATAAATAAGTTTTTTATGCAGAATTATCCGATTTGCTTCAAATTTTGTATGTAGGTTCATTGTGATAAGGCGCTTCCCTGGATCAGTTTTGGGGGTTCAATGGTTAAATATAAAGGGGGAACAGGGGCTAATCCCCCCATCTAAAATAAAGAAATGGTTTTTTCATGTAAAATTACCCAATTTGCTTCGTATTTTGTACATAAGTTCATTGTGATAAATCGCTTCCCTGATTAGTTTTGGGAGTTCAATGGTAAAGTATAAACGAGGGGAACGGGGGCCAATCCTACCCTATTTAGATAAAACGGTTTTTCATGCAGAATTATCTAACTTGCTTCAAATTTTGTATGTAGGTACATTGGTGAAGTATAAAGGGGAGAACAGGGACTAATTCCCCCCCCCCTTTTCAATTGAGAAAAATGATCTTTTAAAGCAGAATTATCCAATTGTTTCAAATTTTTTTTTATAAAAGGTTCATTCTGATAAGGTGCTTCCTTGATTAGTTTTGGGGGTTCAATGGTAAAGTATAAAGGGAGCGAAATGGGACTAATCCCCCCTTAATTTATGTAATGGGTTTTTCATGCAGAATTATCCGATTTGCTTAAAATTTTGTATTAGGTTGTTTTTGATAAGGCGCTTCCCTGATCAGTTTTGGGGGTTCAATGGTTAAATATAAAGGGGGAACCGGAGCTAGTCCCCCTAAATTAAATAAGTGGGTTTTACATGCAAAATTATCCAATTTTCTTCATATTTTACATAAGTTCATTGTGATAAGTCGTTTCCCTGATTAGTTTTGGGAGTTCAATGGTAAAGTATAAAGAGGGGAACAGTGATTCTTCCTCCCCCCCTTAATTTACATAAATGGGTTTTTCATGCAGAATTATCCGATTTGCTTAAAATTTTGTATATAGATTGTTTCTGATAAGACGCTTCCCTGATCAGTTTTGGGGGTTCAATGGTTAAATATATAGGCGGGACAAGGGCTAATCCCCCTAAATTAAATAAATGGGTTTTTCATGCAAAATTACCCAATTTCCTTCAAATTTTGTATATAACACATGGGCTGATAATTTCCCGGTCTGGCACACAGATGGCGTTGCAATTGCCGAACCGATGTTTTATTTTAGTAAATACGAACCTTTAAAAGGTAGCAGAAAAGATGTCATGATGATTCGCCGTGTGGATAAAACGTTAGAGTGGTTTTATTTGAACAACTTTGTTGATAAACAAAAAAAATGGATAAACAAGAATTTCAAGAATTGTATTTTGATGGGAAAAAACACCGTTCAAACAAAAGCTTGGCTTGATAAGCATTATCCGGACATTGCACCAGGTAAATCAAACATTATTGACTGGTTTGCTGAATTTAAACATGGTCGTACGGACACCAGTGATGCACCACGCAAAAGAGGTGGTTACTCCGGAAAACATAAAAATAGTCCAAAAAATCGTTTTGGGGAACCGTAAAGTGAAGTTGCAGGCGATAGCTCAGACTCTGAAGATATCCAAGAAACGTGTAGGTTTTATTTTGAATGAGCATTTGTCTATGAAAAAGCTGTTGCCAAAGTGGCTGCCGCGCGTGTTGACTTTTGACCAAAAACAACAACGAGTCAATGATTTAGAACACTGTTTGGAGCTTTTTCGTTATAAAATTATGTTATTTATTATTAAACTATTATTATTATTTATTTATTAAATTATTATTATTAAATTATTATTATTTATTATTAAAGTTATGTTATTTATTAAAGTTATAAAACTCATAATGTTTTGTTAAAAAGTTGTGTTTTCTTTATTAGACCGGGAACTCATCAGCCCATGTGTTAGCTTCATTGTGATAAGGCGCTTCCTTCATTAGTTTTGGTTGTTCATTGGTTAAGTATAAAGAGGGGGACGGTGATTAATCCCCCCCCCTTACTTTAGATAAATGACTTTTTTATTCAGAATTATCAGATTTGTTTCAATTTTTATATATAGGTTCGATGTGATAAGACGCTTCCCCGGATCAGTTTTGGGGGTTCATTGGTAAAATATAAAGGGGGGAACGTGGTCCAATCCCCCGTAATTTGGATAAATTGATTTTTCATGCTGAATTATACAATTTGCTTCAAATTTTGCATATAGGTTCATTGTGATAAGGCGCTTCCCTGATTAGTTTTGGGGGTCCAATTGCTAAGTATAAAAGGGGTGGAACGGGGGCTGATCCCCCCTTAATTTAGATAAATGTGTTTTTCATGCAGAATTATCCAATTTGCTTCAAATTTTGAATATAGGTTCATTCTGATAAGGCGCTTCCCTGATTAGTTTTGGGGGTTCATTGGTTAAGTATGAAGGGGGAATGGAAGCTAATCCCCCCTAACTTAGATAAATGGTTTTTTCATGCAGAATTATCGAATTTTCTTCAGATATTGTATGAGGTTCATTGTGATAAGTCTCTTTCCTGATTAGTTTTGAGGGTTCATCGGTTAAGTATAAAGGGGGGGAACTGGAGGCTAATCCCCCCTCCTTAATTTAGATAAATAGGTTTTTCATGCAGAATTATCCGATTTGCTTCAAATTTGGTATATAAGTTCATTCTGATTAGGCGCTTCCCTGATTAGCTTTGGGGTTCTTTGGTTAAGTATAAAAGGGGGAAAAGGGGTTAATGCTCCCCCTAATTTAAATAAATGGGTTTTTCGTGCAGAATTATCCGATTTTCTTCAAATTTGGTATATATTTTCATTGTGATAAGGCACTTCCCTGATTAATTTTGGGGGTTTATTGGTTAAGATTAAAGGATGGAACGAGGGGCTAATCCACCTTAAGTTAGATAAATGGGTTTTTTATGCAAAATTATCTAGTTTGCTTCAAATTTTGTATATTGATTCATTGTGATAAGGCGTTTCCCGCATTAGTTTTGGGGGTTCATTTGTTAAGTATAAAGGAGGGAACGGGGACGAATTCCCTCCCCTTAATTTAGATAAATGGGTTTTTCATGCAGAATTAACCGATTTGCTTCAAATTTTTTATATAGGTTTATTCTGATAAGATGCTTCCCTGATTCGTTTTTTTTTTTTTTTTTTTTTTTTTTCGGGGGGGGGGGGGGTCATTTGCTTAAGTAAAAAGGGGGAACAGGGACTAATTGTCCATTTTAATTTAAATAAATAGTTTTTTCATGCCGAATTATCCAATTTGATGCAAATGTTGTATACCGGTTTATTTTGATAAGGCGCTTCCCTGATTAGATTTGGACGTTTATTGGTTAAGTATAAAGGACGTAAATAGGGGAGCTAATGACCCCCCCCCCTTCTAATTTATATAAATGTGTTTTTTCTTTGAAATAAGAGTATAATATGCAAATAGTGTGAATAGCCTTTGAGCTCAATGCCATCAGTTTGACTGAGCACTTTTATTTTTATTATTTTATTTCCAATTTAATATATATAAATTTTTTTAATTAATATACCTTTTAAAAAGTTAGTATCCAGCCGAATATTTGATAATCTGCTAAATCACTATTTGTTACATATCGTAAAATTATTGTTATGTTTTTCTACTATATTCCTGTGGCACCATTTTTTTTTCTTTTAATGCTGATTGTGAAATCCCATATAGTAACCTATGTAAATTTTAAAGAAATGATAAATTCCGTTATACAATTATCAAAATATAGCTTTCACCAGCAGGAAACAGATGTCCAATGCTGGTAGAGTACATTTTTAAAAATTTCCTTAATTTTTAAATTTTTTAAAAATTTTATGAATTTTGGATTCTTTATTCAAAGGAAAATTTTCAAATATTTTGTTCTTAAAAATACTTATCGCTGAAGACGAAGTGTCCCCTTAATCATTCTTTGCTCTTGTGCTGATTTTTTATATTTTTAAATATACATTGTCACTAGCAATTAGTACAATAAAAAAAATTAATATTATTACTGTTATTATTACAGGATAATACTGCAGTGATCAATGTCGCCTTACAGCTAGAACAGATCATCCTTGCCTACTAGAGAATGAGGATGTTAGAAAGGACGTCAAGGTGTTTTCGTATGTTGATGGTGTGACACTTTTTTCGGAGAAATGTTCAACTGAGTCAATTTCGTTGCTCTAGCATCCTACTGGGTGTTTAATTAAGACTGTTATCAGGCCGGAATCTAGGCAGGCTTTTTTACTAACTGCATCAATTCTAAAGGAATACATACATGCCAATAGCATATACATAGCATAAATACAGTGCTGTAATTTGTTTTATTAAAACATTTTGATTTATAGTTTTGTTGAAAATAAATTTTATTTTTCAGTATAAATGTTTGTTTTATTTTTTCTGTCTTTTGTTGTTAGCCAGAAAAAATCGAGTAATTTATAAATTTTTTAAAAAATAGTATTTAGTCAATTTAATGTTTGTGTAAATTAAATGCACTTGATTTATTTTAATAAGTTTAAGTAAAAAAAAAAAAATAGCACATACATATTTGCTAAGAACGATTTTTTATTGAATTCACTATTTTATAGATATTTTTTCTGAATTATTTGCAATTTTTAATATTCTGCTATTAAGTGATCTGCCATTGAGGAATAAAAGACTCACAAACATTTATTTCTTTGTTATTAATCATGATAAAAAAAAATTGTAATCAATATACTTTTTAAAAAGTTAGTACTCAGCCGAATATTTGATAGTCTGCTAAATCTCTATTTGTTACATTTTGTAAAATTATCACGTTTTTCTACTATATTCCTGTGGCATCATTTTTTCCCCTTTAATGCTGATTGTGAAATCCCATGGTAACCTACGGAAATTTTAAAGAGGTGATAAATTCCCTTATACAATTATCAAAATATAGCTTTCACCAGCAGGAAACAGATGTCCAATACTGGTAGTGTACATTTTTTAAAATTTCCTTATTTTTTAAATATTTTTTTAAAGTATCTTTACTTTAATTTATATTTAATATATATATATATTTACTGGCAACTGGACTTCCCTGTAAGTAAGTGCTTATATATTCCATATTTTTGCTTTTTTCATTTGTAAAGAGTTTATAAATATTATTCACAAGTCCTTAATTTATTTCTTCAAAATAAAATGCAGGTTTTAAGTTATCAAATTGGCTTTTGATAAGTTTATTTAGCTGATTCACCAGATTGGTGTTATAACTTTTACTTCAATATAATCTTTTGTTAAAATATTGTATGCAAGTACATGATTTTGGAAAGAAATTTTTTTAATTACTTTTTTTTACAGCAATTGGTAAATTTTGGTATCTTTTGAAATCTAAGCATAGTTTCATTGCCAATTTCTTCAACGTTATCTAATCAGTTATAATACAGAAAGTTCAGAAATCTTAAAATATTTAGATCAATAATTGAAATTATATTTCAGCACTATAATCTCAATTTAAATTAAATAATTGCTAAATAACACTTGTGTAGTCTAACAATTTTTAATCAGAGTTCATTGATTTAAATCAACTGGATTTCAATCCTGATTTAAATCAACTGATTTATTTAAATACACTTTTTTTTTCAAATTTAGGTTAAGATATTTCATTATAAATATTATTTTTGACAACAATACATTGTAAATTTAAGGACTGGGGGAGACAACACTCAAAATCCTTGCTTTTTGAATTTTATTTAAATCAAATATCACACTTAAAGATAAAAATTCTAATTTAAAAATAGAGAATCTCAGCTGAGAAATGTTAAAAGATTAAAGCATAAATTTATTTGTTAAAAAAATATGTACAAATCTTATGTGAATTTTTTAATACAAAAACATGGAGGGTTTCTGCGAGGATTTGTAAAATGTTAGAATAAATAAATATAGCTCAATCAAAAGTATATTTATTGTTATTTATATTGATATCTCATGACTTCATTGTGCACATGTAAATAACAAATGGTTCGATATTCCAATGTAATTTATTTATGGAAAGACTCGGAAAATAAAGATTCCATGGTTAGTAATACTCTGAAATGTTTATATATATTTTTTAATATAATTTTAATTACTTATAAATGTAAACTAATAAACAACTAAAGTGTTAAAATCTTTAAAAAATCAAACACCTGATTTAAAAGTATCTTTTATTTTAAATTTTAAAAAAATCAAACTTTAATTCACTGCAAACTCTGTAATCGCTTATAAAGAACTCATAAAGCTGGAAAATTGGTGTTTCTTTTCAAACATTTTAATAACAAAGAATAATTTTTTCAGATCCATTGAAATTTATACCCAGATAATCATAATTATCTTAAGTATTTTTTATATATGCTCCAACTTCATTAATTGAATTAATGTATGTATTTCAGAGTAGTGTATATAATCTGGAATAGGTATGTTTAAAGGAATACTGTATATAATCCAGATCTAGAATAGAATGCTTAAAATTTCAATTTTTTTTTTTCTGAATAAAATTCTTACATTATCTTTTATATTCTAAGATTTTTAATCGAGAAATTTGGTCAAAACAAAAAGATTTAGCTTTTAGTAATGAAGAGTTTATATGCTTTTTATTTTATCAAAGGGGTAATTTAAGGTGGTATATATTTTATACAGAATAGGTCAATAAAAAGTATATTGTTAAATTGCAGTTAGTGTAAATAAGTGATATATAACACAAGACAATTTGTTTACTTTATTTCCTGTTTTCAAAAGTAAAAGAGAATTCGCATTTTCAAATTATATCATTTTCTGTTGCTCCATTTTTAACTATATTTTTAACTGTTTATATATGATTAAAATATTTCAAATTAAACAAGTGAATGAGTTTCTCTATATATTTTTAATTTCAAATAAATTTAAATGAGCTTTTCTAATTATTAATTTTAATGATTTAGTAAAGGTTATTTTACTTTAAAACGCGTAATTTTAAAATTGTATTTTGAAAAAAAAAATAGCTGATTTAAATTTTAACAAAAAATGATTTTCATTTACTGAGCCTTTTTGTTATGTAATTTTCAGTTGAGCTTCAAGTTCAAAGTCTTGTACATTTTCAAATTGTATGGCTTCTGATAATTGTTTATCATCAACGTATTTATTAGGGTTAGCTGAATTATGTATATTCTTATAATTTACATGACTTCAAAAGTTTTTAGATTTACTTTATTATTATTATTATTTTGTGTGTGTGTGTGTAATAGAGCAGAAAAGCACCCAAATTGGGTTATAATAGTTAGGTGCAGCAATGTTCCTAATTGGAAAGTGTCTCTGTGACACAAATTGGGTATAAAAAGTGACAAATTTGAAATATATGCGCAGGGTGTATTTGGGGACAAAAAAGAACATTTAATCTCCAAACTGTCACTGTAAAAAACAAAGTTATTCTTCTGGAAACTGTCTTTTTTAATTTAATGTTGAAAAAAATAAGCTTAGAGGGTCATATTCATGCCGAAATTGTAGCAAATTCAATAGATACATCTAATTGGGGCATCATGTTTGGCTTTTTCAGTAAATGTTGCCCTATGATAACAAACTGGAATTCACTCAGTCAAGTAGTTTTGAAATTATGAAAATTTAAAGTTTGTAACTCCTAATCTGTAATCGTTGCAAATCAGACTGTAATGTGGGTAGTGTTTTAAGCATAACTTAAAAACTACTTAGCGGAATCAGCTGTGATTTTTGATTTGCATATTTGAAGTTTTTAGAAATCTATTTCTATTAAAATTAATTTTTTAATTAATTTAAAAATACATTTTTTTTATAAATTAAACCATAAAATAAACCATAATCTATAATTTTTTAACCGAAATAGATTTCGAAAAGCTTCAAATAAAATATACGAATATAAAATTATTACGTCAAGTATTGAATTATATAAAAAAAACTCCACCAGCTGTTTAACATTAGGAGTTCCAAACTTTAAACTTCATAATTCTTAAACATTTTGACCTAGTGACTTCCCTTTTGGTATCTTTGAGAAAAAGTTACCGAAAGAGGCAAATATAATGTCAAAGTTAGATGTACATATTGAAAAGTTTGGAGTTCTGTGCAACTTAAGAACGAAGACGACCCCATAAGCTTGTTTTTTTTTTTTTTTTTTTTTTTTTTGAGGCGTAAATTAAAAGAAGTTCTAGTTTTTTAAAAAGGGGCGGTCACTATTGTGATTAAAAAATGTTTTGTATGTCCTTTGTTTTGGATATACAGCAATAGAAAGTCTTTCCAGTACCAATAAAACTTCAATGTTAGTTGCATACACTTCATACGCATGCAACATGTCATACACTTGTGCTACACCCAATGACATAAGTGTGGGTTTTAAATATCCAGTCCAAATTGAAAATATTTTGTTCCGTTTTTAATATCTTATTTAACAGTTTTTGGCATCACCTAAATATTTAGTGCTTGGGGCAATTATCTCCCACACACACTTCACCACTGGCTACACCTATGTATATTCTGGCACTAATAAGCTGGCATCTCTGTACAGTCCACTTTGCTATACAGACAACAGATGAAAAGGTTTGTTTTGGACACTATTTGGACTTTCTTTTATATCGCTTAAAAAAAATATATATATTTTTTTATTTTTTTTTTCCCTAGGAAACATATACACATATTCTAAAGAAAATAAAAGTATATTATGTATTTTATGAACATAAAATCCATTTCATTGTGTACTTTTTATTTATTTATACACTTTTCTTTTACGAGAATGACTTCTCCTTGTTTATAAAGATACTTCTCTAGCATTCCTTGTATAAAATACTTATTTAAAAAAAATGTAAATACCCATGAGCTAAACGTATCAGTATTACTTGTAACAAATAAATAAAATTTCAAGCTGATTCTGTATTGTAAAGAAACTTTTGTTATAAAGAGTAGGACCAATAACAGATGAAAATATTGCTTTTGGACACTATTTTGATTTCCTTTTATCTTAGTTAAATATTATTAAGAACTTTTTTGAATACATACATACATTTTAAGTATTTTGTTATCATAAAATCCATTACATGTAATGCATTTTATGATGATAAATACTTAAAAATGTGTGTATGTATTCAAAAAAGTTCTTAATAATATTTAATTAATATCAAAACAGTGTCCAAAAGCAATATTTTCATCTGTTAATGTTCCTACTCTTTAAAACAAAAGTTTCTTTACAATGCAGAAAATTTTCCGATCATAATGAAAAAAAATTCCGTAAAGCAAAGAAAAAGTTTCTATAGTACACAAGAATTTTTAATTTTTTCATGATTAGTTTACTGACTGATTCGGAAAAGTTTCCTTTTTAAAACGGAATACTTTCTGTCTATTCTACCGTTCTACCAAGACATTTCTTAGTGTGAATGGAAAGTTTTCCTTTTTAAAACGGAATACTTTCTGTCTATTCTACCATTCTACCAAGACATTTCTTAGTGTGAATGGAAAGTTTTCCTTTTTAAAACGGAATACTTTCTGTCTATTCTACTATTCTACTAAGACATTTCTTAGTGTGAATGGAAAGTTTTCCTTTTTATAACGGAATGCTTTCTGTCTATTCTACCGTTCTACCAAGACATTTCTTAGTGTGAATGGAAAGTTTTCCTTTTTAAAACGGAATACTTTCTGTCTATTCTACTATTCTACTAAGACATTTCTTAGTGTGAATGGAAAGTTTTCCTTTTTAAAACGGAATACTTTCTGTCTATTCTACCGTTCTACCAAAACGTTTCTTTATGTGAATGGAAAGATTTCCGTAAGACCCAGGAATTTATTCTGTGTCTAAAGATTAGTTTCTGAATCAAACAGGAAAAGTTTCCTGACGGAAAGAAAAATCTTTCGTTTTTTTTCGTTTTTTTTTCCGTGTTGGTTTGGAAAAGTTTCCTGTACTATACGGGCAACTGGAAATCCTATTCCTACCGGAAACTTTTCCGAATTTTTTTTTACAGTGTTCCTTAACTACTGCGCAATGCGCATATCCGTAAAACGAGTATCTTTAAGAGAGTTAGAGCACGGATAGATAGACAGAGGGATAGACGGACATTCGTCATACAGACAAGTCGTTAACACTTGTCAAGTATATTAGAAAACGTTAAAAATGGATTTAAAATTGAATTAAGAATTAAAAAATTGCATTTCTCGTTTTGTATACTTCTCAAAGTGTATCAAATACTTCTTTCCGTAACAAAATACAAAATCATGCTGTAAGTATTTAAATATGCATAATCATATAATGTTACGACGTTATAAATTGTTATTGTTAATGTTATTAAAATCATTATTGTTTTCATTATTGTTAATGTTATGAATAATTATATAATGCTACGTTATAATGTATATTATATCAAGTTAATTATATAATGCTATTATATAATTACAGTACAATAATGTAACATTATTATATTGTAATGTATAACATGTATAATACATGATGATTCAGAATAAAAGGGATAAAAATCAAAGAAATCCTTTAAATCCAAGAAATAACAATGCACCGGGTTTATTTTTCTATTCTTTGTTTTTTCTTCAGAAAAACGTAAGAAGGAAGCAAATAAAGCAAAAAAAAAAGCTGAACAGATTCTTTTCTGAAGTGTTTAGGTTGTTTTGTGTCAACAAAAAAGTTTTCTTAAAAAAATAAAGAGTTATTTAATACACAACATAGTGAAGTAAGAAATAGTTTTCTATTGTTACTAAAGGACGTGTTGAAATGGAAAAAGATTAATTGATAATCAATGCATGATATATTTTATGTTAATTCCAAATTTCATGAAAAGCAAGTCGTTTTCAATTTGACAAAGAAGTGACTACACTGTAAAAAGAGAGGAGCATTGCATTTACGAAGCAACAAGATTTACGAAAATATAATGTGATAATTTCTGAGTTATCCACGATTATGAAAAGCGTTCTTTTATCTTTAGAAACCTCAGAAACCAATATATTTCCGCGATATTAAAAAGCATTTCTGAAAACAAAAGTCACTTTTGTTGCCTCTAGTTTTCGGAAACGTTACGAAGTAGATTTTACAGTGTTTTAATTTGTATTTTTATCCCTGTATTCACAGGATATCGATTTAGTGGATGCTATCGATTCTCAAGTAAACATTTTGCTTAAACAGACAAAAATGCTAAATTACCAGCGTAAAATAAACTTTTATCTTGCTATACTTGCATATATAAAGTCTATTACGTAGCTGAAAAAGTTTACTTCAGAAATGACACCATCTGAAAAACCCATATTTCGTTTGAAACAGGGATTATAAAATTGTTTAATACATTGTTAAAACTACTTCGTCACGTTTCCGAAAATTACGGGTACGAAAAAAGACTTTTGTTTAAAGATTTTTTAGAAATATTTTTTTTAACTCGAAAATCTATTGTTTTTTCAGATTTCTAAAGATAAAGAAAAGCTTTTCGGAATCGTGGGTACGTCAGAAGAGTTTCTATTATATTGTTGTAATTATTCTTGTTAGAACAAGGAAAAGGTTTTTTTAGCGTCTCTCTGGGTGACAAAGAAGTGAAAAAAAGAATCTTTTTTTCTGGGATATAAATTATATCAAATTGTATAAATTAATCAATTGAGGTAATAAATTTTTGAAAATAATCACGTACTAGAGAAAAAATATGAAGAAACATTTACTTAAATATTAGAATTAATAAAGATATCGAAAAAATAAAAATTGGTGCGAATTAGTCTGACTGAATTGATATTGGTCTGAAAGAGCGAGTAATATGAACGCGAAGAAAATTACGAATATCTCCATAGCAAGATATTATTATTATTTACTATATATTTTTAGCTTGTCAAAGTTATTAACATATTTATCACCACTATCCAGAACACATTGACATTTTAAAAATATCCGAAGGTTATCATATTCAGGATAAACGATATTTGGATAGCTGTTAGTTGTCAAACTTTCATACCTAAAGACATCCTGCATTCGACTTTTATGACAATTTTGGACAATTATAGGGTAAAGAAAAATGGAAATAAATCAAGGAAGAACTTTTATGTGTATGTGCGTCCAATAACAGAATCCACAGTTCTTCCTAAGAAAAAAGTAAATTGATAATTCGATCTACATAGCCACTGGATTCCGGGTCAGATCTCATAGGATAACAACTACAGCATATCTAAGATCATTGTACGATGACGTTTAAGTCATTTGTAGTTGTATGAGCTAATTTTCATCTTCCCTGTATTATGTCAAAATAAATGTGGACCACCCTAATAACAAAATAATATTAGACTAATACTGTTTGTGTTAGCTATACAGGGTTCAAACCAATATCAAGAAACACTCAAATATCTTTAAAGAGATAAAGCTAGAGTTGTGAAATGAGTGTCTGAGTAAAACGACAATGCGCCGTCATATGAGATTGATTGCAGGCACCTCTAGTGTCGAAATCGGAAAGTTTTCCGATCCTATCTCGAAAATTATGAGCGATAGCGAGTAAAGTCAATTAGAAAAATGTAGAGTATATATATATATATATATATATATATATATATATATATATATATGTGTGTGTGTGTGTGTGTGTGTGTGTTATTTTTACATGTAAGAAATTATTTCATTCTAAATCATTTCATTTTATTTCCTAACTACACGTGTTTAATCGATTCTTATTCTCTATCTCTCATAGGTTTCGAGATAAGGTCAAACACTTCCAAATTTAGCGACTAGAATGCGATATAGTCACTATCTTATGATGAACATAGTCGTTTGATAGCAAAAAGACACTCGATCCACAACTCCAGCTTTATCCGTTCAAAAGTTATTTAATTGTTTCCTGATTTTCGTTTGCATCCTGTATCTTGGGCAACTTCGACTATATCTTGACTACATATCTTCATCAATATTGCTAATATTGACATGAAATAATGCCCCAACACTGTGATATTCATATTTTGCCATACTGCATCAATTTTGAAAAGAAGTATTTCGCCATGGTATTGCAAATATTTCCAATTTAAGCCAATATTTAATCAATATTAGTAATACATGAAAAATTATTTCAGTGAATACAATATTAAATAATACGTATTGAGCTCCAAGTTAACCAATATTGGTTTGCTACAAAGATGATATTATTTACAATATTATTGATTATGAACAGCACAACTTTAAAAATGATTATTTATTTAATTTCCGCCCCAAACATTGTTTCATATCGGTAATGTGTAAATTGATAATAAAAATGCGATATTTAATTTAAATAACTTGCCATTAAATAGTATGTGTTCTATTTGATTTACTGTCTAACTTACTCATGTACTCTTACATAAATTCTTCAATCCTTAAGATATGATATTAAATATCATAAAAAACATAAATAAAAAATAATTTACTTTCTAGGAAATACATTTCAGCCTTTATATGTATTCTTTATCTGTTACTATTTTTAAGCAAACTCGCATTCTTAACTAGAGCACATCTTAAGTTATTTCTATATTTTACAATATTTCTTGCGTTATTCTATTTCTTACATTAAATAAAGCATTGATAAGGGATGCTATAATTTTTACAACATTTATTTGCTTTTTGCATCAAAGACTGTTTTTTATCGATAATGTGTGAGAAATAATAACGAAAATGCAGCGTTTAATGTCGCTAAGTTACTGTTAAATGTGTTTTCTACATAATTTATTGCCTAACTTCCTCATGTACGCTTATATAATTACTATTCTGCTTAAAGTATGATATTAAATATTTTTAGAAAATTCAAATAACAAACATTTTATTTTATGCTTTTCAATCAGCATTTATTTTTTATCTTTTACATAAATTATCCTTTTTGAGCAAACTTGCATATTTAACTAGAGCGTAGCAATCTTTTTATATTCATTTACAGTTGCATGATAACTGATGCATAAAATTTATGTTCAAATATTGCTTCGAAACATCTTGTAAACAGTTGTAGAAAGCAATTTATTTTATGTACTTGCAGGGATTGCGATAAAGGTTACTTACTGCTTTCATTTTGCTGATTTACGGAGGACTGTTTTTTAATTTATTTAGTAAGTTAGTTTCTGAAGCGATATGAAGTGTTTCCAAAAGGATAAAAAGTTAACATGTTAGATATATATATTTTTTTTATCTGGACTGAAGCTGTATAAGATCATATTCTGCTATATGGTTATAGGTCAATATTCATACTTTAAAAGCGTTTCATGTACGTAAGAATAATCTACACATGAAAGTTTTAAAAATGTATTTTAATTTCACATATTAACATTGTAACATATACAGTCGGCCAAAAAACAAAAAAAAGAGAGACAGAGCGAGCACCTCCTACATTTTAATCAGAAAACTGTCAAAGGATAAAACTGAAAACAGCTATTTGTCTCGAAAATATTTTCTTCAATTTATATATTTAAATAGCAAGAACGAAAAATTATGCGTCCAGCATACATTATGTAACACTTTCCAACGCTTTCCAACGCTTCCAAAAAAATTTTACAAATCATTACCGTTTAATAAGCTGAAAGATAACATCTAAGTAAACAATTTGGAAAACGCATAACATATTTAAAAACGTAATTTCAGGAATTCCCAACATATGAAATATTCGGAAAATTATCCGAATACATTTATTCAGCCCTATATATACTACATAGGATGCTAAATTTTAGTTCAGTTAAGAAACGCGTAGCACAGTTTAAAATTCTACTTCTGGAGTTTCTGTCAATAAACGGAAATGTGTTCACGAACTTTTGTGCTGCCCTGTATATCAAATACAGAATTTATACATACCAAGTAATAGAAAAAAGTGAGTTAAATTTAAAATCGCGTTCAGCAACTTAAATCGCGTTTCCAGGAATTATTTTTAACAGACAGTAGAGAATTATCTTGTGTTTCTGTAAATAAACGATGATTGCTATACACACAATATTCTGTAGTAAGCCTCTTGTAATGCATCTTACTGATATATATAAATTTCAATGTGTTTGAAATACTGAAACATTATTTAATTAAACCGCAAACGATTTTTCTCCATACACGTAACGTAACGGAATTCTTTTGACTGTCCTGTAAAGTAACTATAACTGCTATGCACACCCTATTCCATATTAAGCTTCTTTTAATGCACCTTAGTGATATATATCAATTACAATGTATTTGAAATTGTGTAACATCATTAAAATAAACCGCAAATGATTTTTCCCCATAGACCGCAATGTAACGGAATTCTTTTGAGTGTCCCTTAAAAAACTATAACTGCTACACACTTCAGTTGAAATAGGGAACATGCTATAGATAACGACAATAACATATAAAAATTACAGGGTAATCTGAGCATATTTATGGGAGTTAGAGCACGGACAGACGGCAAATGGCCAGACAAACCGAAATCATAAACACTTTTCAACTAGGTTGGAAAGTGTTAAAAACTTAGTGAAGAACGTATTCATATTGAAATAGTGACAAACTTTATAGTTTTCATTACTACCTCCCAAATTTGACTCTGGAGGACAAATGGGAAACCATTTCGTTTAGAAATTATAAAAATTAAAAAATTTAATCTCCTAATGTTAAAATTAATTTTTAATATCTTGAATCATATCTCTTGAAAGAAAAAAAATTCATGCTGATTTTTCTACGGCATCAGTATTAACCATTCCCATCATCATTACAATATTTTCATACCTTCAACGATATACATGAAAAATATGAATTATGAAATTAAAATATGAAAAGAATATCACTTTTAACCTATGATTTTTTTAACAGAATTTTTTTAGAAGCTTCTAATATGCACAAAATAACAGGTCGATCCAATAATTAGTTTTCGAATTATTCTCAAAATACCATTAAAGCATTTTGTGAGACCAGACAGTCTTTGAAAAAAAAAATCAGTTCATAAAATGTTTAATAAATGCAATAGTAATCTTAATTATGTATTAGCATATTTAAACGATTTACTTAACATTTTTGCAACACAAATTATAATTACCATTGAAAAGTTTATATAAAATTTTATTAAATCCGTTTTTTACTTCTCAGATTCCCCACCCTTGCAAATTGTAAAAGTGAATATCTCTGGAATTATTCATAGAAACTTCAAACTAATTTAAAAGTCAGGAAAATCGTATTCTGGTGTCAAACTAAGGTGTTAGTATTAAATTTTAAAAATTTGTTCATTTCAGACATGTTGCTGCATTTTAAGCGTTTTTCTGGAAGAATTTCTCATTGCAGTATATATCGTTAATTATCAAACTCGGACAACATTTTCTAAATGCAGGAGATAATCTCAAAATCGAGATTACTATTTCATTTTTTATCTTAAAATGTCAAACAATCCCAATCGATGTCACGACATTTAAGTCGAAACAAACGGTTGAATGTCTGTTTCACCTAACCAGAAGCTGAAAAAGACGACGCATTTTCAACTGCAGTTGCTCTAAAATATCCATCGCAATTTTGTGTCAGATTTTTGATAAACCTATTAGCAGCGAATCAGAATCTTCAAATGCGGTTAGACATTAGCAGATGCATTAAGGTAGGTTTATGTAGTGTTTTCATAAATTAAATTAAAGGGATTTTTAAAGCCAGAAATTATCAATAATTGAACTTCATTGAATTAATATATTTAGGAATTTCCTTATAGTAATATATTAGTGTTTTTCTTCATATGAGTCCTTAATTCTTTGAAAAGCGGTGAGGTGTATACTTTACACTTAATTTTAATTCCGAATTACAGAAATTACACCAGATTTTCATTTAAGTTGCTTTTATAACGCTCGTAAAATCAAAGCATTTGATTATTTTCAAATCACTTTCTTCGTAAATTACGTGGCCGCCAGTCAGTCATTTCAACATTTTTGCAACAGAATTATTTTGCCCTTGAAATATTCAGTCATATATTTTAAATAACCAAAATAGGAAAATTCATACCTTTGTTAAAAACAAATATAAAAATTGACGTTATAATAACGGCGTATATTTCAACAAAGAATAAATAAGGAAGATCAATGTATTAAGTTTTGAATCCAAAAAGTATGAGCTAACTTAAAACTGTCCTTTCTCAATTTTCTTAGAAACATGGGGCTCAAGTTATGATCAGAATTATTGTCTTTATTTAAAATATTTCCCTTAATATTTTTAAAGATATATTTATTGTGTAGTATTAATATAATTCTATTACTATTCTTAATTTTATTTCGCGATGGAATTTATAACTAACAAAATGCTCAAGGGAGCTTCTAAAATATCCTAAAATTTAAACAAGCTGTCGAGGATGTAAAAGCTAGTTGACTGACATCATGGCAGGCTCATAAAAATTGCAATATTCTTCACTCAACAATACATGTTCAAGTAAAAAGATGGTTTTTTGGGGACAATCAAGTCGTTTTTCTGATAAAATGCTAATTGAAGAGTCTTATTATGTTAATAAGTTTAGCAGCTATGTAATTGTTGGGTATGAGGGAGAACTGCTCCAAGGTTAAAGAGATTTGGAAGCTCAGGTGACCTTACCTGTTATTTTAAGAATATGCTTTCTGAAGGTAAGTCTTTTTTCAAGGATAATCCCTAGACATTTCGTGTCATCTTTCTATGGGACGATAGCATTGTTAAGGGTTAGTTTATTGGAATTAAAAAAAAATCCAGAAAATTAAACATCAGCAGTTTTTTTTCGTGGTTATATATTAAGCGTTTTTGTTTTATAAAATTTGTGAGTTTAGTTTATTTGGAAAAAAATTCAGAAAGTTTCTAGCTACGTATTTAATTTTATTAAGTTCATAAAATGTTTTAACACAACGTTCTGGAAAATGGATATAGGACCTGTTATTTACCATTAAGCTAACTTCGACTTCTTTATCTATTCTTAAATTAACAATATATATATATATATATATATAAGTATTATTAATTTATACATCCATTACTTAGATATTATTCAACATTCTATTTATTAATTAATTTCATTTATTTATTATTTAACTAATGGCTATCATTAAGATAGTAATTTGGTTTAATTATTAAACACTAATTTCCATCCATTCCTTTATATTTACTTTTACCACTAGAGGGCAGCACTATTTTAAGTTGTTTTTTATTATTAATTTTTCCATCTTAATACTTATTTATAACATAGTATTATTCATTAATACATCCTTTAATGTAATTCGATTTTCTATTTATTAATTAATTTCATTTATTTATTATTTAACTAATTGGTATCAATTAAGATAGTAATTTGGTTGAATTATGAAACATTTATTTCCATCCAATTCCTTCGATTCAGATTATATTCACTTTTACTAATAGATGGCAGCACTAATGTTCCTGTTTATTTTATAATCCATTATATTTTAACATTATTTCTGGCATCACTGCAAAGCAATTTATATTTCTAAGCAATTTATATTTCTAAAATTGGCAACATGTTATGATTTTTTATGCAATTCATTCCCCAGTCACGAGTTTTCATGATGGTTCATGAACTGCAAGGTATCTTATTTATATCTATTTTCATCTTTATGGATTTTATACTTAATGTCTCTATTAAATGTTCTCTCTGTAATTTATAAGTATGGCTTCTTTCCTTTTTAATATTGTATTTTATTTTTTATTTTATCACTGATTTGAATCATTGTATTTGAGATGTAGTCCCAATATCATATTTTTTAGCAATGTATGGCTAATATGATGATGAAACATCTCATTTCATTTTATTTGTGGTATTTAGGCAATTGGGACTTGATAATTCTGTCTAAATTCCACAAATTTCATTTCATTTAATTCCATTTATTCAATTTTTATTTAATTTCTTATTCTTTCAATGTTTTTGATTCCATATTAAGTGTGTTGGGGAATCTTTCATTGTCAACTAATTATTTCATACTTAATTATTTCATTGTTTAAGTTGGTGTTATGATAATGTTTCATTTATGGTTATATATATTATATATACCCAGCAAACACGAGATTTTTGGCCACATGTTGTGAACGTTCTGGCCAAAAAAGCTTGCGGCAATTTGTATCCAACCATTAATGTATTTT
The DNA here is from genome assembly GCA_963931845.1 of Maratus michaelseni. NCBI lineage: Eukaryota > Metazoa > Arthropoda > Arachnida > Araneae > Salticidae > Maratus > Maratus michaelseni. Next base: position 118,876,836 of record OZ007591.1, on the reverse strand, counting down.
AACTGACGCTCCTCTACACCCGCTGTCAATCGTCAAATCGTTAACGGGCAAATGGGGAGAAAACTTAATGCATTTTCAGTGGCCAATAGCTAACGTAAATACGTTTCCGGTCACGATATACAAATCTATCATCGTTTAAAAGTCAGTGGCCCAGTATAATCTTCTCGACATTTTTATTATAAGAAAGAAAAAGTATTTTTACTTCACGTTTTATAAGATAATGTTTGTTATTTTAAACCTAGATTTATATATAAAGATGAATTATGTTGCATTTAAATATTGTATGCAATAAAAAATACACAAAAGTTTAAAGAGTTTTAATGAAAAAAAAAATTCCTTAAAAACTCTTAATGTTCTTTTAAAATATGCATGAATATCTTTAAATAAATATATTTTTGTGAGCACACTAGAATAAAAATGAATATATTTAATAGTTATTTTATATAATTTTTCATTGCTAAGATAAATAGATAACATATTAACATAAAATACATCCAAATGCTATGCTGATTTGAACAAATATATTAATAGCAATAAAGCTGCAATCTTCAGACATACATATTATGTAAACATATTTAAAAATTTAATAATCAATGCGAATTTATTTATACTTTTTTAAAATTTCCATGAAAAAATATTTGTTATAAACAAAAGGAAAAAACGATTGTTCTTTGATTGTTCAAACAAGCTGCTGTTGTTAAACAAGTGAAAAAAAAAAATTTTTTTTTTTTTTTTTTTTGTGCATGATTTTATATTTTCTGTATATTATCCATAAATCAGTTGCAAAAAATAACTTATTTTACATTTTTTAAAACACTCCAAGATAAACAAAATTTGGATTTAAAAGAAAAATTATTTTAAATAGAAAATGCCTACATTTGCCCCCACCCCCCTCCTTCCACACACAATTCAGAACAAGAAAACTTCTTTGATTCCCCCCGCCCCCCTCCCTCCAGGCCGGCAAACAGAGAGAGGGAATGGCGAACGAAGATTTCCCTTTTTCGACACATTATTTTTCCCAGTGGGGATTTTTCTAGATATTTTTAAATGTTTTATTTTAACCTGTGTAATAATTAGCATTTAGAAACATCCACTTTTAAAATTTAATTTTGTATGAGAAATTTTGAAGATTAAAAAACATTAATAAAGTAAATCTATTAAAAGATAGTTTTGTTTAGAAAGATGTACAATTTTTATTTTCTGCGGACCTGTAGGGATTTTTAGTGTTGTTTACAACATTTCTTCAATTCAAGTAAGAAAGAAGCAAGTCATCGAGCCATCCCTATGTGTTTCTGAAGCCTACAATCTTTACAAATAAGGTAAGATTATTTTTTATAGTGATTATTCCAGTCAGTTTAAAATTAAGTTAGTTAAAAATTAGTTTTCGTCATTCTCAGAGACAGATTTAAGTTCAAGTTGAGGAGGGATTCGTTTTTGAAAAAGCATCAGAAATTGTATAAAAAGCTGCCTTGTTTATGCTACTTATTCCTACACAACTATATAAAAAAAGTACCTGACTGATCTCAAATCTGTCCCTGAATATGCTATTAGTAAGTTAACTTTGTATAGTATAATTATAGAGTTATTGTGCCAGTAACAAACACCATGGGAGATTTCTGATTTATATAAAGATTCAGCTTTTGTTTTTTCTGTAACTCCGTTCTATGTTTTATAATCTGGTTTATTGCTAACAATCTTAAACCAGTCATGAAGCGAAAGATAATATTTCATGATTACAATATCTTTCAGTGAAAATTTTACCTTATCTAGTTTTTAAGAAACTAATTTATATGTTCTGTATTTTCTGACGAAAATTGGATGTTTTTGTTTTGATAGAATAGAAAAGTTCAAATTTTATATACTAATGACTGGGTGTCTAGCCACCTGGATAACCTGGAAAAATCAAGGAAATTTATTTGGACTAGAAATGTCAGGGAAATTTACTATTCCTGGGAGAAATTGAAAAATTGTGAGAAAAAGTTAAAGAAATTTGAAACATCCAAGAAAAAATTAAGAAAATTTTTCTGAAGGAGCGTTACACAATCATTAACCATGAAATAAATATCTTGATGCTCAACATTTTTTAAATTAAAAAAAAAAAAAAATGTTTAACAAATAAGTAGTTTGTGCTTCAGAATCATTTGTGAAAGTTTCACTCTTGGATTCACAACTTTCAAGATTTTTTGTGTGTTACATCACAAAATCTCAAGGCCTGGAATGTTTTTTTTAATTGGTATAGAAAACCTGGAAGAAAGTCAAGGAAATTTGTTGCTGATTTGGTATTGACACCCTGTAAGGACCACATTTATAAAATTTCACTTTTTTTTCAACTTTTAATAAAGTAGCTAATCTGATTTTAATTCATTACTGGGATGCTTAATTAGTCAATTTCCAATACTAGACACCCTATGTGACCATTACTAAAAGTGTAATTCCAGTAATGGTAATAGTTCATAAAATGTGTTGGTTTAATTGAAAAGCTAAGTAATCAGATTTTAGTTTTTTAATTTCACTTATCAGAATGTAATAAAAACAAATTTTTCTGTTATACCAGCACCATGCCAAAATGTATGCTAATCTGCTATTTATTTCAACCCTGACTGTGTTAAGGATTTTTATTGCAAACCGTGCTAAACATTGCAATTTGCTATTTATTCAACATAAATAATTTTATTCTTATCATTTAGTACTCGTAATTTTGCAAAATCTCTTAATTTGATACTTTTTGAATAGAAAATATTTATTAAATTATAACTTAATTTATTGTTGACACTGAGAGAGATTTTACCATTTGGCAGTTATCTGATAATGAAGAGGTGGCAATAAAATTGTTTTACGACTTTCGATCCATAAAATAAGTTTTTATTAAAAAAAACCCTCATAAACATCTTCATTCAAAAAATAAAATCTGTGATGCCACTAGGCTTTTGAATTAATCCCGGGTCCCTATGACTCTCTCATCCAAAAAACCCAGTCTTTTTTTTTTTTTACAAAAGTGGGTCCTTTTTTTAGAATTAAGACATATTCAATGTATTGTATTGAAAATATGCCTCTTTTACATTCTTTCAAGAAAAAAATTATGCTTCCTTTCCTAAAGGGACTATTACAATGTTTTTTATGCATCCGTTCTTTAATTTTTTGCTTAAATGATGCATCATAGCACATCGCCAGATCACTGAAATGTTTACTGCAATGCTAAGAGACATTTACAATTTCCAGCCTCAGTTTAAATCGAGTTTTATTTTATTACTTTATTGCATAATATTTGCTCTTTTAAGTATATATTTGTATTCATTTAATAAAATAATTTGTGAAAGTCTGTAATTTTCAAATGTTAATTTTTAAATGCTCAGATTTGTCCCAACAGTGTTTTTTCAAATGATTCATTTCATGCAAATTTCATTTTGCACCAAATATTACCCTTAGTGACGATGGTGTTACTAAGGAAAAGGACCCAATATTTTTTAAAAGGTGGGTCGCTTTAATTAATTTCATGTTGTAAATATATATATTTTTAATAACAAACCAGATTAATTTTTAACAGAATTTTTTTCCCAATGAAAGTATGTACATTTTTTACTAAAAATTGTGGTTTTTTACATCTTACAAAATCTTTAACAAACATATGTAAATACCAAAGATGGTCTAAAAAGATGTTTTTAAAGTTATTTGACTTGGAATAAATTTAATTTAAATATGAAATAAATTGTAATGATCACAAGTACGATTGCATCTGTTAATTCCCAAATGCTGCAGATAAAAAGTGCTGCAACAATAGGAAATGGAAGTTTTCAGCTTTTCACTGAAATCAGCTTTTTTTAAATGTCATTTTGGCTGTTTCTAAGACTGATGCAAAAATGTGAAAAAATCATGACCTGAAAATTTGAAGGGAAGGAAAAAGGATAAATAGATAAAATTCTGTGCTTTTAAATTTGCTGTATAATATGCACAACACTTTAAATATAAAACTAATAATATAAGCTTAAAAACTTATTTTAAGATGCATAACAAAATAATTATTAACTATGTAGGGGAGACTGGTATACACTGGACCTATGGACACAGTGGACCACCCCTAATATTTTATTTATTTACATTTTTTTAAAGCTTCTCTTCTATCCTAATAGACAACAGAACTGCACTGATTATTTATAGCCTTCAGAAAATATGTTTAGCTCAGATTGAACTATGTTATCCTGATGGGTTGTTTTGAGCTTCTGAAAGTAAAATTTTTCATCATATTAATTTTTTTAGTAATTAAAGTGTTGTAGATAAATTTGATTAAACAGCTTAATTTGAAAAGCTAAGATACTTGTTTTTATTTAACTTTAAAGTTAATATGTTTCAAAGAAAGCTATAAACAATATTAATATGATTATTTATTGAACTTCAACATGGGGCACAGTGGACCACCCACTCCTGGGGCACAGTGGTCCACAACAATCCACTCTGCTTCTGTATGCAGAATGTTCAAAATATTTAATAATTGCTTATTTACTATAAAGAAATATTGTTTAAAAGTAGTTATTTAACTGTAAAATAAAGTAAACAAAGAAAAATAATTTATTTAACATAGTAAGAAATATTTTATTTTATAATTACTGCCTTTGATAAATATAACTGTTGTCTAATTGGTTATAATTCTATTTAAGTAAGATTCGTGAGACGCAAATTAAATGGAAATCAGTTTATTTTTCCAGAAACTGTGAATGATTTCATAATACTATTGCTCCCAGACCCAAAAGTGTTTCAGGAAAATTCCAGGTTCAATCTTACTCATAAGTGTTTTGGAATTTCAATTACAAAATTTAATGTGTGCTGATTTTTTTATACTTAAGTAATAACTATAACTAAATTGCAATTGCTCCTGTATTAATCTGTTGTTATTTTCAAAATATAATATTTTTTTTTTCGAAATATTACTTGTAAATTTATATTACTATGTTATTTTGCAGGTAAAGGGAAAATAAAAAAGAATTAGATTAATGAAAAATAGATTTATACTGTATTTCAGATATGCTTAATAGCGGTCCACTGTGCCCCGGTGGGTGGACCAGTGTGCATATTTTTTTTTTTTTTTTAAATGTATTGAAAACTATGTTATGAGAAAATTATGATGAATGTATAAGGGTTTAAGGAATATTCAAAAATATTTTCATGCAGATCAGTTTGTCCATTACAGAGAAAAAAATTTTAAACTGGAAAAGTGGTCCACTGTCTACCAGTCTCCTCTATGCTCATTTTTTTTTTCAACTGTTCCCAGTTTTGCCAAATATTCTTTCAATTGCGAAATGAAAGGGGGGAGGGGGGGAGAGAGAACTAAAATAAGAAAAAAGAAATAGTTTTAAAAAAAAGTATTGCTTTAAAAAGCACTAAACTAAAATACATAAATTTTTAACCTATTTAGTGTGTATCACATGCCTGTGATAAAAGTTAAAGGTGGGAAATTTCGCACAGAATTTTTTATTATGCGGGATTTCCTATTTTATATGTGATTTGCACAATTCCACATGCTATTTCAAATTCTGTCCCTCAAAGAAAATTCCCTTTCTCCCAGTATCATTAATGATGACTTGGACTGTTAGACTAACATTAAAATAAAGAAATTTTAAAAAAAAAGTAGTTTTTAATCAAAGAAAAAAAAAAGATGGTTAAAGTGTCATAATTTCAAAGTTGTATCTAGTAAAAATGAAGTAGATTTTGGAAATCATTTCTCTGTATAATGAACAGATGAAAGTATATTAAACTAGGTAAATTATATCCAATGGTTGGAGTATCATAGTTGAGATTTTTTACAACAGAGCGAAAATATGCTGGGACCAGGACTCGAACAAAACCAAAGTACTCAGGTTCGAGTCCTGATCCCAGCATATTTTCGCTCTGTTGGAAAAAATCTCAACTATGATACTCCAACCATTGGATATCATTTCTCTGTAATTTATTAAACCAAAGTGTATTTCCAACGATTCCATTAACAAATGTGCAAATCACTATTTTTACAAAAAAAAAAAAAATACCAGTCCAACACAACGTGGGAACAACTATATCCAGGCTTAGTCTGGTCTGACCTGGACACCAAACACTAACCAACCTTTGCCAGACTTGATCAGATACAGATCCCCATGCTGGATTTGGCAAATTCCTTTACTGTATCAAAATAGAATCTGATCGAGCCATATCCATTGAAAATTGTTCATATTTTGTTTGTTTAGTCCAGCCTTTTTAAATTTCTTATTCCTTTAAGTCTTTTATATGTTCAACAGGCCTGGTTTTTTTTTTAATCGTCCCAGCAAGTTTTAAAAATTGACTGTGCTGTTGGCATGTTTGAAAATTTCTCTTTATTTTGTACTATATTTTACTCGTAACAGGTTTGGGATTAGCCTGCTGTCCGCCCTCTTGTTTTTTAAATCAAAACATATTTGTTTTGTTTCTCATTTCCAAAATAATTTTTATCCTTATTGACTTATTATAAACTTGTTATTTAATTTTATTGACTAATTTATTTATATTTAATAATAAAAGTTAAAATGTTCTGATTTAACTTGATTATGTCTGAAACAAATCAAAACAACTAATGTTTTGATTTATCGCCTGCGATCAGCCATCTCATTTTTTAAATCAAAACATTTTAACTTTTATTATTAAATATAAATAAATTAGTATTGTGTTTTCTATTTAACTTGATTAAGTCAGAAATAAAACAAATGTTTTGATTTATTGCATGCGGTCAGCCATCTCATTTTTTAAATCAAAACATTTTAACTTTTATTATTAAATATAAATAAATTAGTCAATAAAATTAAATAACGTGTTTATAATAAGTAAATATGGATGCAAATTATTTTGGAAATGAGAAACAAAACAAATATGCAGAGTTGTCAAGTCTCTGGCTTTTTGAACACCAGTAATTTTTTTGAGAAAATGTTGTTCTTTTAAATCGCAAAATGCTCCGATTCAATAAAACAACATTTTCTGTAATAAATTACTGGTATCCAAAAAGCCGGAGACTTGGCAGGTCTGAATATGGTTTGATTTAAAAAACAAGATGGCAGACAGCAGGCTAATCCCAAAGCTTTAGCCTCTTACTGTTTATTTATCTCTCCCTATTCACTGCCTTTTATTTTTATTTTTTTACCCTTCCTGTTGGTGTTTTTTTTTTTTTTCTCCCTGTTTTTTTTTTTTTTTTTTTTTTTTTTTCCCAAAAGGCTTTTTTTCTTTGCTGCTCCAAAATAGTGATTTTCGTTTCCAAAAAAAATCATTTTGGCTGCTACTAAAGTTATCTCTTCTGCTCCAAAATGATGTTCATGCTGTTCCATCAGCTAGCAAATCAAAACAAATGCAAAATTGGCAGTTTGCATGCTTAAAAAAGGAAGTGACTGAAAAAATGTTGTGGGGGAGTTTAGAATAAAGATTACAAAATTGGTGGGAAATTTAGACACTGTACATTGTACATGAATCCACATATCTTATTTTATGATTTTCTCAATATTTTTGATAGTTTTAATTTTGTTGATCATTTCTTGCTGCACTGCTTACTTATTTTGCTTTTTAACTTTTTTTTCGGTGATGCGGCTTTATGGTAAGTGTGGGCACCTCTGCAGATTTTTTTTTTAAATGTAATTTCAGAGGTGCGGAACATATTCTCGAAATTACAGTACTTATTATTGATTAAATCAACCACTTGTTTCCAACCTGTTTGTTAGTGATTTTTACCTTCCAAATTTTCCTTCCAAACTCAAATTTTAACAACTAAAAATGGTTACAAAAAAAGAGTGAGAATCTATATAATAAAAATCCCTGACGGCTCGGCCTATAGGCACAGGTAGATTTCGAAGACACAGACTGTGAAACGCCTGTTTGTTGGGAATTGCAGAAGAAATTATCTTTCTGCCATGATGCAACAGTTGGAACCGTCCACTTCGAAGCCTAACTTGTTTGCAGGCGGAGCCGGCAGGAATTTTTTTTTTGCTATAAGGGTTGGTCCTATAAAAAATTTGTCAATATAAAAGTTTTAGATAATATTAAGAGGAGTTATAATAAATTTAAGCGGATTTGATATATTTTGAATTGACGAAATTATGAATTTTTTTCTTCTAACCCCCCTCCCCCCTTGGGGCCATTTTTCTTAATATCAAAAATCTGTCATACATAAATTTTCGGCCCTTTTCGTAGAAGTAATAATAACTTTAAACGGATTCGATACGTGTCATAATTAAGAAATTATGGGGTTTTTTCTGTTTTCACAAAAAGCCCCCCGTTTCCCCCCACCCTCCTGGTCAGATTTTGTCCGTTAACGAACTGGACCGAGATTTTATGCCCCTTAATTTTATGTATCAGTTTGGAAGAGATTTGTGCAGAATTATTGCAGTTATCATGTTCATAAAAAAGTGACATATATATATATATATATATATATATAAAGTTTTGAACTGGGGTGGTTCTGGGAGTCAGGATCTGTGTAGAACTGCAAAAATTCCTACTTAGGGGAGAATGTAATAGGTAGTATTTCTTACGAAATCTACTTAAAAGCACAAAGCATTTGACACTCAACAATTCCGGGGTGCCCGCTTCACTTTTTCATATGCCAGTGATCATATCATTGTGATTGTTAATTTTGTATTGTTGCAGCTTACAGACAAATATTGTTACATCATCATTATAAACAATAAAACTTCTGAAGATTTTCTAAACACAAAAGATTCATTCATAAACTATGGAGGAGGTAAGTGTTCAAGATGTAGTCTGGTGTAAAAAAAAATCCCTACAGGCACAGGTAGATTTCGAAGACTGTGACCGTGGGGCACCTGTTTATTGGGAATTGCAGAAGAAAGACCTATATTTGCCATGGTGTGGCTGTTGGGACCACCCACTTCGAATATATACCTCTGCCTGTAGGCAGAGCCAGCAGGGATTTTTTTGTTTTTAATTTTTTTTTACCGTAAGAGTCGGTCCCATAAAAAACTTGTCAGTATAAAAGTTGTAGATAATATTAAGAAGATTTATAATAAATTTAAGCGGATTTGATATCTTGTGAATTGACAAAGTTATGAATTTTTTTCTTCTAAACCCCCCCCCTTTTTTTTCCCCTTGGGGTCATTTTTAACGATATCAAAAATCTGTCATGCATAAATTTTTGGCCCTTTTCCTAGAAGTAATAATAACTAAACGGATTCGATACGTAGCATAATTAAGAAATTATGGCATTTTTTCTGTTTTCACAAAAAGCATCCCATTTCCCCTCGTCCTCCCTTGGTTCGATTTTGCCCATTAATGAACTTGACCGAGATTTTATGTCCCTTGATTTTATGCATCAGTTTGCAAGAGATTTGTGCAGAATTATTGCAGTTATCATGTCCATAAAAAAAGTGACACAGATAGATAAATAGATAGATAGATATAAAAAGTTTTCAACTGGAGGTGGTTTTGGGTTCTGGGAGTCATAATCGGCATAGATCTGCAAAAATTTTTCAAAAACTCCAACTTAGGGGAGAATGTAATAGGTAATATTTCTTAGGAAATCTACCTAAAAATGCAAATGAAATCAGAAGGAAAGAATACCTAACTTGCAGAAAATCAGTTTATGTTTAAATAAAGGGATTAAATGCAAATTATTGCTATGTGTGTGTGTGTGCATGCTGAAATAAGTTTTGATTTGAAAGAAGAAAGAAAAAATATTCATTGGCATCATATACAGAATCAGTTATGTTTTTTGTTTTTAAATTTCTAGTTGAATATGATGATTGCTTATTATTGCAACCTATTACAATTTATTTTCATATTTTTCAGGAGAGCAGTGAACCAATTCCGAGATATACTTGTGCTCCTGAATCTGAATGTTTGTCATTCAAGAAAAGGTAAGTACTTGTCAATTTGCAAAGAGTGTGTGTGTGTGATGGTTTCAATAAAAAAGTAAGAAATCATGACACCTTAAATTGGATACAATGCTACAAAATGTTCAAGGTCCTTTTTTTGTTTCAAATCAGATTTTTGTATTTCAGAATTAAAACTAATTAATCTATCACATTCATTTTAAAGAATAATAACATCTCTAAGTTAAGTGATTATAAGCAATTTTTGAAGTAAATCTATAAAATTTAATTAAAATTTGAAGAATAGCTAATTTTAGTAAAATTAAATATGTATTTTTTAAATATTTCTCCCTTGTATAAAATGCATGGCACTTTTATTATCTGCACATTGCATAATTACGTAGGCACTCTGGTTTGTAGACAATTGTATAGTCTATATGACGTAAAAGATTGAAGGTACTATGTGTTTGCAGAAACTGGCTGCTTTTAAAAAAGAAAAAAATAATTAAACAAATATTAAGTATCCTTTTTTTGTTTGGTAACAATTTATTTCGCTAATGAAATCTGTTGTGCTGCATCACAGAGTTCTGAACTCTGTGGCTCTGCCTCGCCCCATGGAGCCCTAGAATCTTTTTGCATTTGAATCTACATTTTTTAAAATTTTTATGTTATAATACTGCTGTCTGGAGAAGTATTTTTTATTATGGAGAGTAAAAAACAAAAACAAAAAAACATTCTTTCTTTTTTTACAAAAAAGTCATCTGGAATTTATAAAAGTGATAATAAGGAATAAAATGGTGGCAAGCAATCAAAACCCAATTAATCAGAAAGTTTTTATTTATATTATTATTTTATTTGTTCTCCAATTTTTATCATAAGTTGCTGGATTCAAATAAACCTTCCTCCTTCCCTCAAGCCGGCTAATATCGATTATGTAATACGAGCGTGAATGGTTTATTTTAGCAATGGATATTTTACATAACTTTTGAGTTATTTTGCAAACTTAATTAGTTGTGATATTTCTCATATATGGATTTATTTTACAAGCAAAAAGTTTTTTATTATTCAAGCTGGTTTATGTACATAAAAAAGTTTTTTACAATTATAGTTGTTTACAATTTCTATCAAGAGCAGCATCTGTTATTCATCTTAATCACAATCTTAACTTAAAATTCTAATAAGATATTTCATTATGGATGTTGCTAAGTTCCAAAATATTAAGAAATAAACTTAGAAATTATATTCAAGCAAAAAACATTTGTAACTTTTATTTCGAATTAGGCAAAAACAAGTTCATCAAATGTACATTTTAAAATAATAAAAAAATCATAATTATTTGAGTGATTTCGACCAGAAAATAAACAAAAAAAAATTTTTCCTGTTACATTATTTCATCAATGTCTTCCTCATCAGATATAGATTTTTGAGTACTCAACTATCCAGACATTTGAAGCATTCGGCAATCAGCATTTCCCGAACCAGCCGGTTAATTCAGCCTTTACAGTATTTTTTTTTTTTTTTTTTTTTTACCAGAGATATATAATTTTTCGATTGATATGTGTTAAATGTTAGTGTGTTCCTAGTTTATATGTTAGTATAATTATGTACTGTTCTAAACTAAAACTATGTGACTAATAATTCTAACCTCTGCTTGTTATTCTTTTTTTTAAATTCATAGAAAACTTTTGTGTTTTTTTTAAAAAAATGGTGGGAGGGGGGAAGAGGTTTGACAATAAATATTTTTTTACTGGCGACTAGAAATTTTTGCTGGTTACCAGATTTTATCAGATTTGTAAAGCCCTGACTATTAGCTCTGTTTTTCACTCTGAGTGTATCTGCAGTAGTGTTTGCTTCTTTTTGCCTTATTTTGATATTATAATGCAGAACTTTTAACATGTGCAGGGTTGTAAAATGGTTAAGTTTTCTTTAATAAAATTTTGTTTTATGTGTTTATTTGCACATTGTGATTGAAATTTTAAATACATCTCCAAAGTTTGAAGGAAAAACACCAACTCATTTCTGCTATTACACGAAAAATGTAGGTTGACTTTAAAATGTCAATCCTAATTTCTGTGAATTGCTAGGATCACTTAGTTTTGTTGTTTCTAAATATGTTTCCTTAGAGTTTGGAAATTTTTTTTCTTCATGTACACCATAAGATTTTTGCAGTTCTAATATCATTTTTCTTTAGTGCTGACTCTAAACCAGTTTGGCAGGGTGCAACGCCCAGTGTCCCTTAAGGCCCTTTTGGTTCTTTCCTTTTACGATTGTGGGAATAATAATAGTAAAATACGTCCATCAATCTAGAAAAAAAAAATCATGAAATTCACCAATCGTTTGCGGGGAAAAAATCATGAATTTCATCAATCTTCCGCAGGAAAGAAAAATCTCAAAATTTTCCATTTGGTTGCTTGGAAAAAAAAAAAAAGCGAAGTTTGCCTATCAGTTGTAGGAAAATATCATGAAATTCTTCATACTGTCAAGGAAAAATATCACAAAATTCGTTTAACAGTTAAGGAAAATATCAGAAAAGTTGATATATATTTCAGTCGGACACGAAGAAAAAATAATGAATTTCAACATTCTGTCGCAGGAAAAAATCGCAAGATTTGTCATTCGGTCATGGGAAAATATCGCAAAATTCATCAATCGGTTGCAGGAAAATATCACAAAATTCTTCAGTTAGTTGTGGGAAAAATATCGTGAAATTCGTCAAACGATCACAGGAAAATATTGCGAAATTTGTTAAGCGATCGTGGGAAAATATTGTGAAGTTCATTAGTCGGTCATGGAGAAAAATTGCAACATTTTTCAGTCAGACACGAGAAAAATATTGTGAATGTCTTCAATCTCTTGCAAGAAGAAACACTGAAATAAAAAAAATCATGAAATTTGTCAAGGTCAAACCAATGGGGAGGTCTACCTTTCAGCTTAAATTGGTTGCGGAAAAAAATCGTGAACTTTGTCAATATGTCATGAGGACCCCCCTCTTCTCCCCCCCAAAAAAAAAAGAAAAAAAAAGTTAACCAATTGGTCACGGGAAAATACTGTGAAATTTGTCAAACAGTTGTGGAGAAAAATTGCAAGAGATTTCAGTCAGATGCAGGGGGGAAGGGGGGGATCACGAATTTCACCATTCTGCCGTGGGAAAAAATTTCAAAATTTGTCATTCTGTCGCTCAAACCACCTCACCGCAAAGTTTGTCAATTGGACGCGGGAAATATGTAAAATTTGTCAGTTGGTTTGTGAAAATATTATGAAATTCATCAAATGGTCACAGGAAAATATTATGAAATTCGTCAGACGATTGCAGTAAAATACCGCAAAATTCATTAGTCACTTGTGAAGAAAAATTGTGAAAATTTTCAGTTGGACACGAGAAAAAAAAATCGAATTTCTTCAATGTCTCGCAAGAAGAAACAGGGAAATTAGAAAAATCGATCGTGAAAAAAATCTTAAAATTTGTCTCTCAGTTGCGAAAAAGAAAAAAAAAAGGTGAAATTCGTCGATCATTCACGGAGGAAAAAAATTGTGAATTTCGTCGATCTATCGTCGGAAAAAACCCCATGAAGTTTGACAATTGGTCACGGGAAATTATTGAGAAATTCGTCAATCGGTCTTAGAAAAATATGGCAAATTTCGTCAGTCAGTCTCTGTGAAGAATCGCGAAATTATTCAGCCGGATTCAGGGAAAAATCGTGAATTTCATCAGTTTGTACCAAGAAGGTACAAAGAAATTCGTGAATCTGTTGTGGAAAATATCGAGAAAATTTTCAGTTGGTGGGGGGAGGGTTAGAATGCAAAATTTGTCGATCTATCATGCACACAATATCTTTTTGGGCAGGATTTCCCCCCTCCCCCCATCCTGCCCTGAAATTCAAGCCCTGTTTAATTTTTCTAGTGAGTTTCAACTTTCATACCTACATAATTTTAGAAAGTAAGTTTTTCAAACATTCATGTAATTTATTGAATCAAAGGATACTCAATACATCATTCATCCTGTAATTAAAAGGCTATTAAATGATAAGATATCTTTTAAGCGATGATCAAAAAATCATTTTGTAAACTTTTTCATAAAATTTAGTTAAATCGTAATATTTTAACAAAACTGTATTCAAAAAGTTATCATAAAAAGGTCTTCGTCTGTTACCAATTGCATAGGAATTGTTCATTTTTAAAGTCCTTTTATTCAAAAGTGTTATTTTGCAGTTTGTTAAAACAGTTTAGCAGAGTTTCATGAAATGTAAACTAGGGTTTAATCTAGTGCTAGCCAAAAAGCTAACTGAAAGCACCTTTTGCCCCCAAAGCATTTAGTGGATTTGCCAAATAGTGACAGCCAAAAAAATATATATCATTTCCATTTTGTTGTTCTGCATTTTGTAAACCTGCTGCTGCCGTGTAAAAAAAAAAAAAGCTTCACCGCCTCTATCCTGGCAACTTACTTCAAAATTTGTCTCGTCCTCCCTGTGCAAGCATCTTACAAATAGTGTGATATTATTTGCGTTAGGTGTATTGAGGAAATTAAAAGAGTTTGTTTAATTTTTGTTGATGATCCCAACTTTGGAAATAAAACCGAAACGGTTCATGAATGAAAGTTGTTTAGGCAGGTTCTGGCTACAAGGGGTAAAGAAATGAAACCAGCTGATTGTATTCTTTTTTCCCCATAAAAATGCCATACCTGACATGTTTCCCAATGTGACTTCTTTGTATGAATTTATAGCAACAATTATGTTGCTTACAGCAGATTGTGAAAGAGGATTGAGTCTCGTGAATATAACAAAAACTGACTTGAGAAATAGACTGACAATCAAAAATGTAAGTAACTTAATTATGATTAATTTGGAAGGGGAAGTTTGAAAAGAATTTCCATTTAAGAAAGCATTTGATGTGTGATGTATGGACAAATCTCGAGAGGGTCAATCTTACAGAGTGGTGCACTGTTTGTATATTGTATAATTAAAAATAATACTCATTTATATAGAAATTTTGTATAAATAAAAAAAGAAATCTTGGCTAAATCTATTTTTATTTGGCTAACAGTTATTGGCTGCAATTAGCCAAAAAGCTACAAATATCTTTTTCCTAGATTAAACTCTATAAACATCTTGTACAGTGGAACCATCAAATTACTCAAAATTTTTATTCTTCAACTCATATGCTTAGAAAATGTTTGCTTTAAATGTTTTAATATCTGTTTCAAAAGTGATGATTCAGTTTTGTGATTATTGTATTATATCTCTTCAAATATAGTGCATCTAATCTGGACATACATTTAATAAAAATTAAAAATGCAAAATTTAATAGAAAAAGATTAAATATTTTTTAAAGTTTTGCAGAAATGTGTCAAATAATTTTTGTTAACAAGGTTTTTAACTTTCATGAACTTTGACAATACTTAAGATTACACAAATTTATGCTAAATAATTTTTTTTTTAATTTATGCTATGTATCTAGAAGAGGAGGAGAGAGGGTGATAAAATTATTTGATCTTGTGACCTCTAAATTAACGATTTTTTTTCTTTTAATATGCCGTCATATAAATTATTTTGAATTTTGATTATATATATCATTTAAAAAAAATTAAAAATAAGGCAGGTTCTTTGGAGTAAAAGGACCTTCTTTAATACTTTCTTTGACCCTTTTTTCTTAAAATCATTGATTTAAATTAACTTTAAAAAATGATATTTAAAATTTAAACTTAAGGTATTTTGAAAATATTCTTATGTTTTGCCCAAAATATTTTGCAAATGTAAGATTCTGGAGAGGGGTTGAAAGCTCAAATCCATGTTTTTTTTTTGTTTTTTTTTCTTTAAATCCAATATCAGTAATAAAAATGTGGATTTTTACATTGCTAACTAAGCGTAAAACCGACAGTGAAAAATGCCTGAGCCTCGAAGCTTGGCTATGCTTAGTTAGCAATGTAAAAATTCACATGTTTATTATTCAATAATTTCAAGTTAATTTCACTGCTGAAAATTAATTGAAAAATTAAAATTACTCAAATATCAAGTTTCTAGAATAAAATAACTGTGGCATAATAATATTTTTTTCATGCTGAAAAGAACTTCTTTTCCCATGGTATTTGTATTTAGTATTCAAAACATAATTGTAATTATTGATTAAAAAAATGTATAGTTGAAGAAAATATTTGTAACAAATACTGTAATATCACTTAGATTCAAGATGCGGCTTATACGTCTTTAAAAGTTAAATTTTATCTTTATCTAACAGTGCAGTGTATACGAAGCATTCGTGATTTTTTTCAAGGAAAAAAATCCCAATCATTTAATGTTGTTGAGTGAACAACCAGAAACAATATTAAAAATGCTTTTTTCATGGGTCAGCAATAATAATCACTCAAAATATGTAAGTATTCGGTGGCGGACGTGTTACCCTTCCAGGAAACAAAAACCGTATGTAAAATGCCATTGTTTTATGAGCGATGATATCAGATTTATAGCTTGGGGTTACACAATGTATATTCTTACTTTACAAAGCCATTTTCAAGTAAAAGTTATGTGTGAAGAAATAAAGTGAAGAAAATAAAGAACTGCTGGATTCTAGCAATGCAAAATTCTAGAACAATTCACAAAGTGAGCAATTCGACTTTTATGAAATGAAAGAAAGAGCACCCCTAGCTCATTCACGATGATAATTTGATGCTATGCATCATATGTAAAGAATTTGAATTTAAATATTCAAAGTTATTCGAAAGAATTTGTAGAAAGCCTGTTTTTATTTTGGCACCTAGAAAAAAAAAATAATTTAGGTGTCATTCAACAACCCTGACCTCTCATGAGTTTTTGTTAAGTGAAAATATAGGTATACTGCAATAAAATAATTTCATGGTGTACAAATAACTTGAACTACAAAGCTTTTTGTAAATAGTTTTTTTTATTATAATTTCTGTTCCAATTATATTTATAAATGGCTAACTAATAAGTGGTGTTTTTAAAGCAAGGCATTTAAAATTTGAAATTTCTTTTTTGTTTTTCAGAAGAAGAATAAAAATCTGGAAAGAAAAAATTTCTCTATGAAGATGACTGTGGATTTTCAGCTCTCCTTCCAGATCAAGTTTAACAAACAACATCAGAAATTTAATTGTAACAGGATTAAATTTTCTTGTAAAATATTTCTGATAAATTTTGAGCATCTTGTAAATAATAATAATAATAAATGCTTTTTGGTTGGTTTGTTTTACATTTGTTGTGAAAAATAAATTTTTTGAAAAAAAGCCTTCAGTTCTAGTGTTTTTTTTTTTTATTAAATATATATATTTATTAGTGCATGTGATGATGTTAAAGTCTTGTACAATATATTTATTATATTATATAATGATGTTCTATATATTTTCGCCTTCTTTTTACAGGTTAAGATATAATTCGATAAAAATGTTTTATGTAGACTATATTTTTAAAAACTGACAGCCTGATAAACTGTTTATACTAATCTGTTGGTTGATTATAAATTAGCATTGCTTGGAGATCAAGTATTAAAAATAATTTGCTGTATAAAAACTTTTGAAAATTTAAATAAAAATTTCGCCATAATCTAATTAACCCTTTCCGGCGCGGTCTGTTTGCAAAATGATGAAATAATGGAGTGACACCGGAATTTACAAATGAATTTATTTGAAAATAAAAACTTGCTTATTTTCCGGAACTGTTAAATATTCTTGGTACCGTTTGTCAGTTTTGGAATTAAAATTAGGTGTCCTTTTTTGTGACCACCGCCCGTTAAAGGGTTAAAAGTTGAGATTAAAATTTTAATACACATAATATTGTATAAATCAGTTTGAAATTTTGTTAGTCAAAAGGTCACATATCTCCTGCTGGAAGGAAAAATATTTTAAAGATTTCTTTATTGGTAATATATTTAAAAAAAAAAAAAAAAAAAAAAAGATAAAAGAAATTCTGAGATTAAATAAGGAGGAAAAGAGTGGCAATTAGCTTTCTGTCAATTAGTGATATTTTGTAAATATATATGTATTGAAATTTTGTTCTGAAAGGAGGGGGGGGGGGGAGAGTCCTTAACAGACTAAAACAACATTACAAACAAGGAATACTGCTACATTTTTCTGATTAATTATATACCGAAGAAATAAAGATAGTGAAATGACATTTTTGGAACAGACCTAATTTACATATATGCATAGTTATATCACTAAAAAAATTCTTAAATTCCAATGATCAATAATGTCAACATTTTACCAATTTTATTAAATAAAATTCCTGCATTTTTGTTTTATTTTCCAGCTGGATTATTGGAAGAAACATCCAGGTAAGAAATTGTATGTAAAACATTGTATTATAAAAGCACCAGTGGACCCTTGCGAAGATTTTGCACTGCAATCTAATACTTTTTAGAAATATATAATACACTTAGATGTAGGTTTAAACTTCTAAAGGAAAATTAAGGACTGAAACTATCTTCAAACAACATTAGTCGAGCCAGAATATCATCTCGTTTATTCCATCAAAGTACAGTAAAAACTGATCGAGCATACCAAAGACAAAAAACATATCTAGTATTTTAACTGCTTTAGAGGATGACATAATCTGTTTTGGAAAAAACATAGGACAAAGAAAAATAAATTGAGCATTTCAATTTTGCTTTTTAGTTATAAGTATAAAATAAACCTGTGCAGCAACTATGTCCCACTTTATCTTTTTTTGTACTATTTATTTTTATAACCATGTTGAGCAATATATTATGTGGTATTTTATTTTTGCGGCAACACTAATTTGAGGAAAACCTTTCATTTCATTAATGAAAACAATGCTGATTTAATTTTTAATTAACAGCAATTTTTAATCAAAAAATATGTTTTACCGAAATGTCAGAAGCTGGTTCAAAATCCTTTCTTGTGGCATCTCATTCATTGTTGTACATTTCATATTTTCTGAGAAAAGGAGATGTTGACAGCAGAAATAATATATACCAGTGGGGCTGTGCAAAGATTTCACACTGCAGTCTAATATTTTTTAGCAATATCTAACATTTTTTAGATGCATGTTTAAACTTCTAAAAAAAAAATCCAGCCAGAATATAATCTCATTTATTCCATCAAAGTTACAGTAAAAACTGACCGAAAATAGCAAGAACAATATATATACATATATAAATTGTATTTTAACTGCATTAAAAGGTTACATCTGTTTAAAAAAAAAAAAAAAAAAAAAAAAAAACGGGATAAAGAAAAATAAATTGAGCATTTGAATTTAAATTTTGCTTTTTTATCATAAATATAAAATAAACCCATGCAGCAACTATGTCCACTTCATCTTTATTGAACATTTTTTTATAATCATTGTTGCGGAATTTAATTTTTGTGGTAACAGTAATTTGAGGAAAAACTTTCATTAATTTCTGAAACCAATGCCTATTTAATTTTTAATTACTTGCAATTTTAACCAAAATACATGTTTTAAAGAAATGTAAGTGTATTATGTCAGAAGTCGCTTAAAAATCATTTAATATGGTATCTCATTTAACATTCTGCATTTTTTATTTGCTTCGTAAAAGGGCTGGACAATCCACCTGGTGAATTAGCTTGAAGAAACATGAGTTGAAACTACTTAAAAATTTACTCTCTTGAATAGAATAATTAAACATATACTTTAATTAAAAATTGAAGAAAATTAGTTTTTTTCCGTATTCTCACCATCATTGGTAATTTAACGTTCAATATATATTTTACACCTTGTGTTATCAACTTTCTTTTTATTAATTACAAATATGGTTTTTGCAACTTTTTCAGAATAACATTAAAAACTAAATCATAACCGTATGGCCTTTTATTCCGATCTAATGAGATGAGTGGATAAGGCCAATTTTTGCCTCCATTGGGACATCTTTTTTTTTATTATTATTATTTTTGCTTGCAGACTGAAAATATGCTATACAAGATCTGAAACACTTTCGATTTTATTGTATTTTGACCTTTTTAATATGGGTTTCTTATAACACCATTGTAGTTTTTAACTGAAAAAGATTATAATGATAAAGTGAAACATGTATGTATAAAAGTCAGGCTGGTGTTATGAGCTCTTGTTAAAAAAAAAATATATATTCAAATAGATTTTTTTTTTCTTTTAAAATTTTGAATAAAATATTTAGAGTTTTCAGACAAAAATTAGGGACCAGTAAATTTAGATTCTGAAGTTCAAAATATCTTTAAAAAAAAAAAGAAAAAACATGTCCCTGCCAAAGGAGTAAAAATTGGCCTTTCTTGCTCAACTTTACTTTTTTGAGGACCATAAAAAGTATAATTCTGGCCAGCTTCCATTCATGATATCCAATAGTGGCATGAATATGGCTAGCTTTGGGCTATCATTCATTAATGTTGCCCATTGATGGCGACAAAGTGGCTAGCTTTCGGCATGCATTCATTAATGATTACCATTGATGGCAACAAAGTGGCTAGCTTTCGGTTGGCATTCATTAATGATGGCAACGAAGTGGCTAGCTTTCGGCATGCATTCATTAATGATTCCCATTGATGGCAACAAAGTGGCTAGCTTTCGGCATGCATTCATTAATGATTCCCATTGATGGCAACAAAGTGACTAGCTTTCGGCATGCATTCATTAATGATTTTCATTGATGGCAACAAAGTGGCTAGCTTTCGGCATGCATTCATTAATGAATCCCATTGATGGCAACAAAGTGGCTAGCTTTCGGCATGTATTCATTAATGATGCCCATTGATGGCAACAAAGTGGCTAGCTTTCGGCATGCACTCATTAATGAATAGCATTGATGGTATGTGGATGGCTGGCTTAAGGCTAGTTTACTTTTATGATGACCAATAAGTTAACATTTATGGCCAGCTTTGGGATAGCTTTTATTCTTAACAAACGCAGGTGGCATGGCTGTGGCGATCTTCTGGCTAGATTTTATTCACGATGATCGTTAATGGCTAAACTGTGGCTAGTTTTCATTAATAATTGCCACTTAAAGTATTATTGTGGCCAGTTTTAGGCTATCTGTCAGTTATGACTAACCACTTGTGGCACAATTATGGGCATCTTAATGTAGTTATGGCCAATTCTGTTGCGGCCACATTGTGGCCGGCGTGACAGTTTTTTTAAGTTGCCGTTACGGCAAACGATTGCGGCCCCTCATCTACTAGTTTGGGCCAAGGCTAACGTAGCCATCAGCGGCCCGCAAGTTCTGTGTTCGTTGGGTATATACATATGTAAGACGTTTAAATTAAATGCATATTAAAAAAATAAGAAAAAAATAGGATAAACAAAAAAATATATCGAAAGAAAATCAAGTAGTATTATCTTCAATCAAAGTTGAATAACGCAGTCTTTTCTATTGCTGGGGTTGGAGACATCTTAGTCTGACAGTTTAGCAATAATCTCATTGGGGATATTATAGATATTTTTCTAAAAGTTTTAAAAGGTTTTTTGACAAATTCGATAATGGAGCAAATATTTAAATCACGTCTGATGGTATTATTACGGAGGTAACTGCAACCATTTCTGGTTTTCTTTCCTTAATTATAACTGTACTCACTCTTGTGTAGTTTAGATTACAGTTAGACTTCATATCTCTTTTGGTTAAGTTTTAGATATACAACTACTCTCAGACAGTGCGTAAAGTTGGAGTCAAATAAAAATCCCAAGACATGCCCAAACTGTTTAACTGTTCAAGGAACATTTCATTAAGTATTTTTTCTGACTAAAATTACGTTCATTTCACTTTAAAAAACGGAAGGTTGTCATTATCACAATCGCATTCTTCCTAAGTCTACCTTTTTATCGGAAGAAACAAAATCCATAAGAACTGAAAGTTTATTTAATAAAATTATTTAAGTATGCCATTTGGACTCGGCCATTATTCTACCTCTAAAATGGAACCATTTCAAAACTGGTTTCCCATTTCATTTAGGGACAGAAAAGCACTTTAAAGTTCTCATTGCGCATGCTCATATCAGTCGAAATGTGTCTTACCAGATCTGCTTTGCGTTTTAAATATATATAGATGGACAATTTATCTACAATAAACATTTTATTAAACAAACAAACAAATAAATCATATCTGGACATTACAATGTTAAATATTTAACTAAACAAGCC
Source organism: Maratus michaelseni (assembly GCA_963931845.1). Lineage (NCBI taxonomy): Eukaryota > Metazoa > Arthropoda > Arachnida > Araneae > Salticidae > Maratus > Maratus michaelseni. The sequence goes on along the minus strand of OZ007591.1, from coordinate 118,854,938 downwards.
TTTTCTAAAACTTGCATTTTCGAATTTTTCTTAGGTATTTTTAAGTATAAATATTACCTTTTTTAAGTATACACATTAAACAATAATCTAGGAGATCAGAATATTTACTCATAATCAGATTTTAAAATATTTATGACATGGTAACTTATTTTCTTTAGTAGGAGCACTTTACATCGCTTTAAAAACGAACAAAATAAATAAGTAAACAATAATTCGTAAATCAACAAAATGAAAGCAGTAAGTAACCTTTTTATCGTATTCCTTTCACGTTTGTAAGATAAATTGCTTTTTTTCGACTGTTTATATGATGTGTTTAAAAGCAATATTTGAACATAAATTTTACGCATCAGTTATCCGAGTGTAAACGCATATAAAAAGACAGATACGCTCTAGTTAAGAATGCATGTTTGCTCAAAAATGATAACTTGAATAAAAGAAGCTGAATACATATGAACAGTGAAATGCATTTCCTGGAAAGGAAAACATTTTTTTTTTCAGTTTATTAAAAGTATTTAATATATTATCTTAAGGAGAGGCGATTTTATATAAGAGTATGTCAGCGGTTTAAGAGCTTATCGCCAGCATATACTTTGAATATATTTAGAATAACCCATTATATACATACATATATATATATATATATATATATATATATATATATATATATATATATATACTATGAAATTAGTTTATAAACTTATAAAAAATTTATAAAGATTATAAGTTTAAAAATTGAAACGACATACTTTATTAACGATAAAAATTAATACAGCGATAAAACAATATGGAGCAACAAATTTGATAAAATAAAACCAATTCAAAAGAAAGAGTCCCGGAACACATTGTGGTAGCCACTGAATGTAGCAAAAACTGCAATATATTCATAGTAAGTTGTGAATGCATTAACTAAAATTTATCTAAATATTAATCTCATATAAATACACACATGTATGTAGTATGTAGTATGTATGTATGTATATATATATATATATATATATATATATATATATATATATATATATATATATATATATATATATATATATATATATAAACTTATTGTAAAAATTAACCATTGAAACAGAAGCAACTGACCATATACAATGAAATTACTACACCATATAGCACTGTCAAATTACAAATTATAAAACATAGTCCTAATGTATAAAGTATTATTTATTCAAAAAGGGAAACAAAAATATAAACACAAATGGATGCTTATATATATATATATATATAACTACAAAAAACATTTTAGATAGACATTTTTCTGTCAAAATCTCTCTGAAAAATGACTAGAAATTACTGGAAAGATGGGTGCACCTAACACGGCGAATAGACCTAAATAGTGAAAAATATAGTGTCAAATCGGGGGTACACGTTACAGATAGATATAAACATAATCTAAGTGTGATTTATTTTAAAACAAACATTAACTACTTACAATCATTATTTATAAATGAATGATTATACAAAGCGTGCTGTAAATGCGGCAACAAAATCAGACAGTTAGCAAACATCAAGAGGAACGAAAATTGAACCACCAATTGGAAGAAGAGAATAAACGCCACTTTTTGACAAATTCATTTTTCTACACTTTTACATTCTTTAGAAGTAGAGCTTAATTGTGAGTTTGAAAAAAAGAACAAAAACCATTCGCTTCGTATAGATTTATGCGGCCCTAAAAATAGTTAGTTGGAAGAAGGAAACAAATCCTTCCTTTATTCCCTTCTTCCAACTATCAACTGTACGAGTATAGAAATAGTGTTTTTTTTTTCGATAAACAAAAACTTAAAGACGAACTCAGCTGATTTCTACACTTATCATGAGGGTGAAACTAAACGGTGCCCGGATGAAGTATGCAGTTTATTGTAGAAAACTATACAGAACATGGATCCCTCTGTCAAAGAACTACACGTTTTTAGCAATGCTTGCGGGGGGCAAAATAGAAATAACACCCATATAAGATTCTTCCTCACTCTTGTTGCAATGAATCGTTTTGAGAAAATATATCAATACTTTCCTGTACATGGCCATTCGTTTTTACATTGCGACAGAAATTTCGGGACCGCAAAAGACTCATTAGGAGAAAGGACAGAATTTACGCTCCAAATGAATATAATAATCTTATTTTGGCAGCAAAAATCAGGGGTTTTTCAGTTAAACCCATTACTTCTAACGATATACTTGATTTTAAAAACTTATGGCAGCGATGTTTCAAGAAAAGCTGTAAGTCATTAGACAAGGCAGCAACATTCAAGATTTCGCAATACAGAAGCTTTGAGTATAGTTCAAGTCATAAAGGTTACTTGGCATGTTCCGAATGTATCGATGGCTTTATTAAAGCTACATTTTTGCTCCAAAAACCTTCTACAAACACGAAAATACCAGAAATTCCGGCATATGTTACTAAAATACCCATAAATGAGAAAAAAATTAGCGACATACAAAAAATAATCCAATATATTCCTGACGAATTCAAAGATTGTTACGATATTATTCTGACCTGGCCAACTACAAGTTCCGAAAGTGAAGAAATAGATGAATAATTGAGTATCCTTGCGTTTTTTCTGATAAATAAATAAGTTTTTGTCATTATATTATTTATTATTTCAAAATTTTTTGTATATAGTACATGATAAATTGGAAGAAGAGAATAAATCCAACACATTTACATATACTACATATATAAATGAATATTATATATTTCAGCCAGCTCTATTAGTAAATGAATCAGAATTTATATTTTCTTCATTATCATTGATATCACATGAGCCTATAAGTTGAAAGTAAAAAGTTATAAAGTTTTTTTTAATTATCTCCATTCTTATTTTTTGGATTTATTCCCTTCTTCCAGTTGGTGGTTCAAGTGCATTGCAACATGTGGTATCAAACCACTTATTGTGTCAAAAATACAAAGTGTTCCTCTCTAACCGAACTCGGGTTTCTGTTAATATCTTTAGTAAAACTGAAGTATATTATAATAAAACTTTTAATAGAGATGTTATTTATGTGCTAAATGTGATAGCGTAAAGAAAAGTACCAGAAATGTCCATTTAACTGTCCAGCGCTCCACGTTTTGGACGGCGATTCCCAGTTCATACGGTATCAGAATGTTTTGTGATGTTATCACATTTCTTACAAAGTATGGTAAATATCTTAAAATTATCATTATAATACAGCCAAACTCAGTTAATACGAGAAGTAAGAGAATTATAAAAATCCTGGTATTAACCGTTATTCAAAATAGCCGTGAATATAAAAAAATCTTAAAACCACACATTACTACTGTTAATTATTCTAATGATCTCAATGCTAAAATTAACATAAAATATTCAGTCTTAACTATGTGAGGGACATTTTCTTCAGACAGATATTTTCTTTAGAAAAATCACAATACTGAAGTCAAAGCCTCTAAGGAACTACCGTAAAATCTTGAAAGTAAGACGTCCTCCCACTTTTAAGCAATTTTGATTTTCTTTTCCATTCCCAAATATAAGCCGGAGCACTAAAACGTCCCCCCCGGAAGATTTGAGATTGTATGCTTTTAATGGTTAAAAGGTGCAATTCCCGCCCCCCCCGGAACACTGTAATGTCCCCCCCCCCACGGAGCCACAGAAATCCCTCCCGGAGAAAACTGTCTGAATTCAACAGCGGGTTGGATTTCTAAATATGTGAGAGGAAAGCAAAAATTTTTATCTTATTCGCAGTTTGGCTGTTCTTTCCTCCCTGAAACATGCGTATATTTTATGTTCTCTAAAATAACTTCTTCCCATTAACAAAATAGCTGTGAGAACAGACAAACTACAAAAAAGACTAAAATTTTCTCTCTGTCTTTCACCCCCTCCCGTCCATGTCTAGAAATTCACTTGGGCATGGGAATTTTTAGGGATGGGGAATGGAAATTTAAGGGGAGAGTTACATGATCATTTATTTATTATTTCTACAAAGTAACAATAAAGCATAAAAAATCTTTAAAAAAATAATTTTAAAGATTTTAAAGTTTGTGTGCTTGGGGGGGGAAGCAGAATTTTTTTGGTTGGGGGCGGGGGGGGAGCAAATTAGATAATTATTTAATTATTGTAGAAAAAAAATAATGATTTTAAAGTATGTACTGGGGAGGGGGCAAAAAAAATAAAGAGGACTTTTGGGGGGACAGGAGGGGTATAATATAGATTGTTTTTTAAATATTATTACAAAAAATAACAAATAGAACAAAAAAAATTAAGAATTTTAAAATTTATTGAGATGCATTTGCAGAGGAAGAATATTCATCAGATGAGGCTGGGGTGGATGGGTAGGGGGAGAAAAGCAGAGATTTTAGGAGGAGGGGTTGATTTATATGGTAGATTAGGTTTATTTATTGTTAATAATAAGTATTAAATAAGTCTGAAAAAAATTAATTTAAAGAGTTATAAAGGTTATAAATTACAGGATTTTGATACTAGAGGGGGGGGGGCAAAGAGAGGAGCAGTAATTTTGAGGGGGATTTAGATGATTGATTATTTATTGATACAATAAAATAACAAATAAAGAAAAATATTATAAACATTCTTTTTAAGATTTTCAATTTTTTGTGGTGGAGGGGGCAGATTTTAGGAAGGGGGAGGGATAGATTTTATATATTTATTTATTTTTGAGTGAAAATCTGCCAAAATACAGAAGATTCTCACCCTTTTTTACTTCTAAATTAATGATAAAACGCGTTTTTAAATGATTTTTTTTAAAATCCCGATTATAAGCCCCCCCCCCCCTCCCACATTAAACCCTTTTTGGTTTTGAAAAAGGAGAGGCTTACAATTGGGATTTTACGGTAGTTATTTTAAAGAACATAAATGACTTGCAGCATTGAAATTGATCACTTCCCTATTTCAAGAAATACTCGGCTAACATTACAAACTGAACTGAAATTTTTTTAGGTTTTGATTTCACATATTCTTTAATCTTTACAGCTGAATAATGAAAGTGAAAAGGCTGGTTAAAATGTCCCACAGTTTGGAATTAAAGAAAAAAAACAGAGGTTTTATTTTATTCTCTTATTTTCTTTGGCTCAGTTGTAAATCATACAACGGGGAGGTATTTGAAATATCCTTATCTCTCGCTATTTGTTCATTTTTTCAAGACCTCAGGACATTTATCGTGAGGGGTGTGGGGGTATGGGTGTTTTCTTGAAAGTTGAAATTCTGACTGGTAAAATGGATAAATTACTACATTTTGACAAACAGTTGAAAAGTAGATGTTACATCGCTGAGAGAAAACAGTGTTCTATAAGAAAGGGATTTTTTTCCAAATTCTACCGTACCAATTGCCAAAACTCCCATTGAAATTAACTGATGTTTTGCTCGTATTAACCGTGATCTTGCTTTTGTAGCTCATAAAAATTGTGAAAATCATAATATAGCTTAAATGATGAACCATTCTTAACTTGCAAATTGCTCGTTTTAACAATCTCCCCTTTTTAACCGATCTTCGTATTAAACGAATTTGACTCTATCTGTATTTTTCTCAAAGTTATTATGATCAACTCGAGTTGTGTTAGGGTGGAATACACTGTGTTTTTGACTAAGCGAATGGTTTGCTATACCAATGTTCCATTGCAATTTTTATTTCTTTTGATGTCTACTCACAAACATCTTAGTTTATTACCACATTAACTGAACACCCTGTATATTCGGAAATCTCTTTTTTGTTACATTCTTTCCAGATTCGTAAGATATACAGGGTGTCCCATATACCCTTGACACATTTTAACATTCAATAAAATAATTAAACCACTGGCGTACGAGTGTACGGTTTGGACGAAAATGCTTATTATCATCGAAAATCTTTCTTTAAAAATTTTTAAAAAAATTCTCATAGATGGCGTTATTTCTTCAAAGCAACCGAAACGGTAGAATGCCTTTATACATAACAGTGACGAAAAACGCACAGTTTCTGTCCAAACTATGGCTATCCACATTTCAGAACTTAATAATACTTGCCTTCATGAGTTCGTTTAGACGAGTGAGACAAGTCAACAAACGTTAGTTTGACGATAGAAAGCTCGGCTACTTGCTTGACAATTCGTTGATTTTCCAAAGTCGTATCGACCAATCGAATTTTTTTTTATCCGTATGTCGCTAATATCTTACAGCGGTATAATATAAATCTTTACGAGTTACCTATTGTCTCCAAACTAATTTTTATTGACTTGTCTCATTCGTCTAATCAAATTCATGAAGGCGAGTATTTTTAAGTTCTGGAATTTGGGTTGCCATAGTTTGGATAAAAACTGTGCATACGCTCGCGACCTACGTAATACCGCTACCTACGTTATACACGGCCGGTGCATGACGTTTAAAACGTCACATGGAGTGGATCATTTTTACATGGTGATTGGTGCAAAGCGGCGCGTCCACCGTTTTGCACCAATCGCCATGTAAAAATGATCCACTCCATATGACGTTTTAAACGTCATGCACCGGCCGTGTATAACGTAGGTCGCGGTAATACACGGCCGAAACATGACGTTTAAAACGTCACATGGAGTGGATCATTTTTTCACGGCGATTGGCGCCGCTTTGCACCAAATACCGTGTAAAAATGATCCACTCCATGTGACGTTTTAAACGTCATGCACCAGCCATGTATAACGTAGGTCGCGATACGCTCTGTACGTCTGGCGCCATTGTTATCTATAAAGGAATTCTACTTCTTTGGTAGCTTTGCAGAAGTATCGCCATCTATGAGAAATTTTTGCAACTAGTTTTTATACATTTAATAAAAAAATCGATCGTAAAAAGCATTTTCGTCCAAACCGCACCCTCGTACGCCAATTTCTTCTTCTTATTATTTTTTTATTTTAAAATATGTCAAACACTTTTTGGACACCCTGCGTATATATGATTACGTAGTTTGCACAAAGCACAGTTTTAATATCCGCCATGCCTTCAAGACTCAACTTTTGGATACTTTTACATATATTTCTTTTAATTTAATAATCTGAGGTTTTTACTGAGTATTTAACTAGCTCTGTAATGATAATTTTAAGCAATATATTTAATTTCTCTTAAAATTGAAACGTTTTAATATTGCACAAAATATTTCTGTTCATTAAATATTATAAGATATAAGATACTGAATTCAATAACCGAACATCATGTTTCGTATCTTTATCCAAAAAATTTCAATTACATTATGCGAATTAATATTTTTCTAGTACCTTTCACACATCAATTTAATTTATTCAACTAATAAATTCAGGTGAAGCATTGTATAAATCATTTAACGTACAGTAAATTATTTCTCTAAATTACAGAAACCGATCATATATTTCTCTGAAATGAACTCTTTTTATTCTATCTCTTTTTTTTTCAATGTAGTCGTAAATTTTGTACAAATTTTACGCAACTAAAAAAGTTTTATCACCTACATTTTGGCCATCAGTTTGAATATTCTTGAAATATAACATCATAAATATCTATAATGAGGACTTTTTACAATATCCAGAAACCTTGTCATCGTTATTCTACTTTCTAAGAGTGATTTGTACGAAAAAGGATAGTGTAAGTATTAATACATGCTCTCATTTTTCAAAATTTTGTTGAGTAATGTAGACATGTAAGGGGAAAAAGCTGAATGCGTTTCGTATAATTAAAGAAATATATAACCATGAATAACGAAAAGTTTTACTTAAATAACAATGCTATTTTTTTTTCATTTTTTATATTTTAGAATTAATATAACTTCAAATAATTCTTTTCTTTAAATTAGGAAGCGAAACTAGTGTAATATTTTATTAAAAGTGTCGTTTTGCTTAATAATTCATATTTTTAATGTTTTAGAGCATTGCAAGTAAACCTAGATAGAGGTGCTTTTTTGCGATACTTTTATGATAAATTATAATTGAATATTCGATCCATGAGTCATATAAATAATAAAGATACATGTTCTGGTAAAAAATGCTAAATTCTAATTTTTTTTTAAATATTTGCAATGTTTTTCTAATTCTATAATTGACATATCATTGTTACTTATTTTACATGAATAATCATGAGCATGGAAATAAATATACGAAAATTGGCATGACTTGATTTTACTTGTTTACATGACTTGGTACTTGACTATATTCTATATTTTGAATAATTCATTTTATTATACAGACACATTTTTGCACATACGTAATGCTTATATTATTTTAAAATACAGTGTATAAACCCGAATTCACTATTTTTTTACATTTTATTGATAAATTGGAATGGTACCGTTTCATCTATATTTATTGCTATGTTAAAATGATATTTACTTTAACGATAGTTTTCTTCAATTCAATGAAGTTGCAATGAGAAAACATACATATATATTTTTGGTATATATACATATATTAAATAAGCACTAAACATAAGTAATATACCAATTTGCTTTTAACATTAAATTAAATTACAACTGGAAAAGAAAGTACCGCTGATTCATTCCTTCTCCCAATTCCCTCGCCCTACCCTATATATATAGATAAACACAGATATAGATATAGATATATATTATCATCATCAACAACGACCGTTTCCAGTCCACTGCTACATGTAGATCTCTCCCACATTTTTTCATTGTTCCCTGTGTATTGTTTTTGTCATCCAATGAACTCCCGTCACTTTTCCGATTTCGTCGTTCTATCTTACCCGAAGTCGTCTTTTTTATCTTTTAATATCTCTGTGATACAGTTATAGTTCTAATTGCAAAAATGTTTCAGCGGTTGATCTTTATTGTAAGAAAATACATTTATGTCAAATAAGATATATATATATTTTAATCTTATGAAATTTAAATGTTTAATCGGTCTCTGGTGCTATAAGTTACATTTAGAAAAACTTTTTCCAGGCTCTAACAAACAAAACATGACCAAAATTTTGTGAGTTATGATACTTTGACTTTTATAAATTTTGAGTGTTTTCTCGCACTAAAACGAAAGAAAAAAGAGTTTTTAATGCTAGAAAATACCGAAAATACATAACATTCATAGTACCATAAATTAAAAAACTTCCGTCGTAGAAGAATGGAAGTTTTATTGTTTTAACCATTTTGTGGTTCCTAGAAAACTGTGTCATATTGCGATTTTAATCAAAACTAGCTTTTGATATGATAAATTTCTATCTCCTGCTCCTGTTTCTGATGAAGTAATTTTTACTTATTAGAGCATGGACTACATGGTTTTTAAAATATAACTTATAGAACACAGAAACCATATACAAATTTAAAATTCGTATTTAAAAAAAAAAATAAGTTTTAACTTAAATGAATTTTCATATCATAAAGAATATCAATTGAAACATTTTTTTCAATTGCACTATATCTCTGAAAATAATGATTTAGTAAATAGCAATTGGTCAAAGATAAGAAGGAACACCCTGTATACAATATTATACAGGTACAATACAGTTATGCTTTATTTCTGGAAAAAAATCATGTATCTTTCAATACTGAATTTTTATTTTGAAAATTTTTAACCATTTTGAGATTCAAAAAAAAAAATTTGTCATACGCGATTTTTAATCAAAACTAGCTTTTAATATGATAGATTTCTATCTCCCGCTCCTGTTTCTGATGACTGTCAACACAAACTCATAGCTTACTATTTTGAAAGCAAATAGATGAAGCAGAAAACGCAGAAAGTTCACAATTTCTTTATTTACCCTTATGCAATATGAATGATTGATTCTTATTTGAGTTTCAAAAATCATTTCGCGTCAGTTTTACTTTTCGTCGAAGTCAAATATTTAAAATAATATTTCATATTCCTTCTTTTTTTTTCTTTTTTGCATGCATAACGGAGAAAAATCAAAAATCAAATATGATTTAGGATTTCTAAATTTTAGCTGCGCCTTGAAGTACTTCATAAGAGGCAAATATGTATGATTTTTCAAATTATTCTTATACTAACATAATGTGTAATATCCTTTATTTAATGTAATTGATTCTAAGAGGGTTAATAGCATAGTCACCCCCCCCCCCCCTTCCGACAAAAAAAAGAGAGAAAAGAAAACCACATATATTTCAATACCAAAATTGTCGCAGAAAAAAAACAAAATAGACATTTGATTGGAAAGTTTTTTTCAAATTTATGTTTTAAACCAAGACTGACGGGGACGTCAACATAGAGAAAACGTAACAATCATTTAAATTTTCAGTGCGAAAACCTAATTTCAATCAAATTAGGACTGTTGAGAAAATTTTACTATTATAATTTCGAAAAAAAAAAATCTTTATATGTTAGAAAAAGAGGGATAAAATCTCTTAGACGTGTTCATGTCAAGCTAGAAGAATTATCATGTGTCATCTATTATCATACACCGTCGATGGGGAGATAACCGCAGAAGAATATTATATATCCTTAAATTACTTAATACAATAAATAGTTTCAAATTCACACCCAAAATAAAAAATGTTGACATAATCATTTTAATTTAAAAAATGACTATGAATCTTCTTATGAAATCTGTAATATTTCTTTTCTTTTAAACCTTTCTGAAATGTGTAAAAAAATACTTGAATATTTTTTCTTTCATATTTCTTTCTTATTCATCTAATTTGAATAAGTTTTTTAAATGTGTTTATTTTTTAACCTTTTGTTACAGTTTTCATTTTGTATTAGAATAGTTTTCTTTACGATTTTCACACTTAAGACGAACAGTATGAATACCAAATACTGTGGAAAAAAAAAACGTTTTTTTTTCTTCAAAAAAAAAAAAAAAAAAAAAAAAATAATAATAGAAAACTAAAAAAAAATATCCCCTTTCGTATTTTTCTGTTTCAGTGTGATAAGCTGTAAAAATATTTATTCTAAATAAACGAATTGAGGTGCTTTTTTCAAAGACGTTAGATTTTTTCAGAATATATATGATTTATTTATTAAAACTTCCAGCCTGCTACCAATTTCTTTTTTCCATTTTTTTGCTTTTATTCTTTATACACTGGTCCGTTTTATGTTGTTTCTGATGTTATTTTTTCAACGGATTTTTGCTTTTAAATTGTACGTCAAACGTGACAAATTTGTTGCGTTCGGACTGTTATTATTTTATTGAAATGAATTATATCGTCTGTTATTACGATATCATTAATTTCCGTAATAAAATAAGAACATTTTAAGTTGGCAGCATTTTATCTTTTGTTGGCATTTACTGAAAATCACAATGGTAAACTTTTAATGGGAGCTGGTGCACGTTAAATCTGTTCGTCACTCCAAAGTCCTCCAAGTTCTATGTAAGCGTTACCTCTGGGGTTGCCAATTCAGATGCAGGTCTCTCATCTGGAATTGGTTCAAAATTAGGAGACCTGTTTCCATGTCAGCTATATATACAAGCCTAAAATGGCTAAATAAAAAGCTGCAAAAATAAACAAACAAACAAACAAAACAAACAAACAAACAAAACAAACATGGGAAACTCAAGGCTAACTTTGAAAATTTCAGAACTCGAAATCCATATTTAGACTCTTTTTCCATTTAATATCTATTTCTCCGGAAACATCTATCCAAAAAACTGTCGGTAGATGATATGATTTCAAAAATTAAAAAATTTTAGTATGCAAATTCGGTTTTTAAATTCAGTAATATTGAATAAATATGAATCCATCTTAAATATGAAGTAATCAACATGGCAATCTAGAATCATTGCCTATCACGGGATATCATTGAGTTAATTACGTATGATAGGATTTAATAGAATGAAGAATGTGACTATTACTTGGTCATAGGGGTATAAAATGTCATATACGTCATATATGACTATAACGTCATACATGTCAGATAACTTGACGAGACATCTCGATCGAGTTCTTTAGAAACCACAGAAACTAATATATTTTTATATTTAAATTTTAAAGAGGCATGTATAAAAAGGAAATGTCTTTTGCTGTCACTTATTTTCAGAAACGTTTCCGAGTAGTTTTTATAGTAGTTTTTTTATATTTTCTCAGTCTGGAATGTAAGTTTTACAAATGCTATCCATTCTCAAGTAAATACATTCCATTCAACAAACATGCCTTACAGACAAACATGATAACTTAACAACATAAACTTTAACAATAACATTAATATGCTTTTGTTACTTTTGCATATATGAATTCAGTTACACTGTAAAAAATGACCAATGTTTCTCATTTTATGAAAATATACTACAACCACGAACGAAAATATAATATAATCTTCTGAGTTATCTGAAATTCCGAATAGCGTGTTCCATTGTTCTTTGAATCCCCAGAAATCAATACATTTCCAAAATTTAAAGAATTTTTCATAAAAACAAAGTATTTTTCGCTGCCCGTATTTTTCAGAAACGTTTCACGAAGGGTTTTTATAGTGTGTTAATTAGTGTCCTCAGCCTGGAATATCTGTTTTTCGAATGTCATCAATTCTCAAGTAATCGTTTTCACCCGCATAAGTTAACTTATACAGGAAAGAGTAAATAAATAATCTTAATTTTAATGTTATTGTTAACGATCTTAATTTTGCATGTTTGTCTGTTAAACATATTTTTTTGAGCATGAAAATGTTTACTTGAGAATTGATAACATTAGAAAAACATGTATTCCAGGCTGAGGACACTAATTAATACACTATAAACATCTTTCGGAAACGTTTCTGAAAAATACGGGCAGCAAAAAATACTTTGTTTTTATAAATAATTCTTTAAATTTTGGAAAAGTATTTTTTTCTGGCGATTCAAAAGACAATGGAACACGCTATTCGGAATTTCGGATAACTCAGAAGATTATATTTTATTTTCGTTCGTAGTTATAGTATATTTTCATAAAATAAGAAACATTGGTCATTTTTTACAGTGTACGCACCTGAAAATCCTTACTTGAGAATAGATAGAAAACTAAACATCCTTAAAAACCGATATTCCTGTTTTGAAAAAGTAATTAATCCACTATAAAAACTACTTAGAAACATTTTCGAAAATCGGTGGCAGCAAAAGAAACTTTGTTTTTATAAATGTTTCGTAAAATCTCGAAAATACAGGGTGATTTTTTTTAAAGTTGTGAAAGTAAAACCCTATAACAAAAGATCCACTGATCCAAATGACCTAAAATTTCATCACTATGCTCCCAAAGCAATAGGAATTTTTTAGGCGGGGTTAAAAAAAGCTTAAAATCGCACCGGCAGATGGCGCTGTATATGCAGTAAAGTCGAGAGACGAGCTTGCGCACGACACAAGCATTGTCGTATGAAAAAAATGTGAAGAACGCACACCTCGTGTTCATTATTCTACGAATATCCTCGCAATGACTGTCCCATTGACGGACCGTGCGTTGTTAGTGAAACTGCATTATCAGAACAATGACAGCGCAGCAACTTGCTCTTAGGAGATTTAGGACACTTGAGAATTTAAGAAAAAGTCCAATGACGACAGAAGGCCTACGGAAAATGGTTTCTCAAAGTTATTTCCATTGTTTTTCTCCCATTGACGATATCCTTTGTATCTGTTAACTTACAGCGGCATCTGTCGGTGCAATTTTAAGGTTTTCTAACACACCGAAAAAATTCCCATTGCTTTGGGAGCATACTGGTGAAATTTTAGGTTATTTGGATCAGTGGTTCTTTTGTTATAGGGTTTTGCTTTCCCAACTTAAAAAAAATCACCCTGTATGTTAGTTTCTGATTTTTTTAAAAATGAAGAACGCTTTTCGGAATCGTGGATAACTCGTTAAGTGGTTATTGTATATTTTCGTACGTGCTTTAATTATCTTTTGGTTGATTAAGAATTAGTTGTATTTTTTTACAGTGAAAAATATAATAACTGTTTGTAAGTTAGTAGTTTGGAATTAATGTAAAACAAAAACAATGGGGTGTTGACTGTGCAACACCAGTTAAATTAAGATCATATTTGTAGGTTTATTCGGGGAAAATTTACAATTTATTTTCAAATTACAGTCACCATTTTTTATAGAATTTTAAACAACAAATTCCACAGAAATAAAATTAATCTGACCATCAATAGATTGAGAGGAAAATAAATAATTCCTAAGTTCTTCTACAGGACCCTTTTGTCCTTTTTTTATTTGTTGCTTGGTAAATTGTTATTTCTTATAATGGGCGAAAAGATTGAAACCGGATTCCTGTTACTAATGTGGAAAATTTGCAAGAAAACGTGAAAAAACGCTAAAAATTGCATAAAAAATTTAATTAAAACAATCTATTCAAAAGTTTCCAAAATCGGGTTTCTAGGTGCAACACTACATACATACCTTCTCACCAAATTTTGCAGCTCTGCGTGCAGCGGTCTCTTCATAACAAAACCAACAGACACACAGGCGCACACACAAATATCTATCTTTATTATTATAGACTAGCTGGCTTCTTCTGCTAGCGGCCGTTTTCTCAACCTGGAATATAGGTGTTACGGGTGCTATACGTTCTCAAGTAAATACTTAAGTTAACACCTGTTAAATTAAAACCACATTTGTAGGTTTATTCGAGGGAAAATGACAATTTATTTTCAAATTAAAATCCCCATTTTTTATGGAATTTTAAACAACAAATTCCATGAAAATACAATTAATCTGACCATCAATAGATTGGAGAAAAATAAATGATTCCCAATATCTTCTACCATTCTGTGTGTTTGATTCTTTTGCTTGGTAAATTGTAACTTCTTATGTTGGGCTAAAAGATTGGAACCGTATTCGTGTTACTAATGTAGAACAATCGCAACAAAATGTGTGGAAAAAACGCGAAAAATCGCATAAAAATAATCTATTCCAAAATTCTAAAATCGGACTTCTAGGTGCAAATCTACATACATAGAGGTACCTTCCCACCAAATTTTGTAGCTCTGCAGCGGTCTAATCATAACACAGCGGACAGACACACAGACGCACACAAAATGTTATATCTTTGTTACTATAGATTAACCCGATCAAATCGTTAAAACTTAGTTAACTAATAGTTAACTAATAGTTAACTTCTACACTGCAGAAAAAGACCAATGTTTCACAATCTAGAAAAAAATATAATATAACCACAAACGAAAATATGTCATAACAGATTCCGAGTTACTCGCGATTCCAAAAATCATTCTTTATCTTTAGAAACCACAGAAATTAATATATTTTTGAAATTTAAATTTTAAAGAAGCATGTATAAAAATAAAATTTCTTTGGCTGCCCTTGATTTTCAGAAACGTTTCCTAGTAGTTTTTATAGTGCATTTGTTTTCTCAACCGGGAATATAGTACAACACTTGTAAATAATTAAATAATAAAAATATTTATTTTTCCTAAAATTAATGTACCCACGGAGCCTAACAAACCATGTCACATACCTATTTTGTAGCGCCCATTGAGTCTATAAAATTCATGTTAAAACAGTCATTATACATAATTTATTTCTAATGCAGTGCTTTTTTAAAATTATTCTCAAATTGAATTTCAAAAGTTAATCTTCTATAGTTATAGCTTTATTTGATAAATAAATGCTATCACAAGGAGTTGAGTCATGTACGTGGACAGAAAGTTAATAGCTGCTAAAGATTTGAACAAATTGCAGCAAAAAAGCTTTAGTGTGAAAGGTAAGCCTGTTAGTCATTTGAAACATAACAATAAGTTGAAAGGGTTATCTAGATTTAATATTATATTTTTCTTGAAAATCTGTGAAAATATCATGAACGATCACGCTGTCCGTTCCGTGGGCAAGAAAATTTGACATAAGAATTATAAAATAGTAAAATTCAACAAAATAACAAGTTACATTAACTGTAGAAAACGGAATTCGACAGCAGAACTCGGTTCCAGTTCATTATAATATTTAGTATGTTACAAATGATAATTTGCCAGTTAAGAATTATAAAATAATAAAATTAAATACAATAACGTGTTATATTAACTGTAAAAAACTAAATTCGACAGCAGAACTCAGTTTCAGTTCATTATAACATTTAGTATGTTACAAATGATTACTTGACAGTTATGAATTATAAAATAGTAAAATTAAATACAATAACATGTTATATTAACTGTAGAAAACAGAATTCGACAGCAGAACTTAGTTGATTATAGCATTTAGTATGTTTTTTTAATTTTTTTAATAAGTATATAGTCATTATTTCCATGGGCTATAAAAAAACATCTAAATAATGAAAAATATGAAATTTTAATAAAATGTTATTCAGGGAATGTTATTCATAGTATATGATGTTACATAAGTCCAAATCAGTATAAAAACATATTTTTATATCCTGAACTCGCTTTTTTCAGAAAACACAGTACTGAAAATGTACGTTTCTGAAAGAATGGCCCATTTACGTTATTAAATAAAACAACAGAATTAAAGAATATAGTAATAAAGAAAATATATGTTTGTGATAAAGAAAATATATTTATGATCTAACAGTACGACATAATGCAGGATAATTATATAAAAAATAAATTTGTACCCGAGTTAATTCCAGATAATTAGACAAGTGATTAATAGCATCAAGTCTGAAAATCTAAAGATTTATAAGATTTAATAAAAGTGTCTGTAAACAGGAACTTTCATACCCAAAGTAAAAACAAAATTATAATGACCTGAAAACATTAAACATGCTCGTGTAAATTTGGCAAATGTCGTGACTTAATGTTAAAGAATATCTCGAGCGTAACACAGAAGACACTCCGTAAGAAATATTAATCCATTAAAATTAAATTTGTTTTAACAGACTAAAATGTGATGTTCAACTATTAAGGAAGAGATTAACAAATTCATTCGTGCTTTCTGCAGTTATTTAAATACTTTTGGCTTAACTTTTCTAAATATTTCTGCCGAAATAGTAAAGTTAAACCCTTTTGATGTACTGTTGGTCAAAAATAAAATTTATTTAACGTGATAAATAAAATTTATTTAACGTGATAAATAAAGGCAGCTTGGTTAACAGTGACACAAATCGCTCTAGTTTGCTATCATATAACTGTACTTTCAATATGCATTGTAATTTTTTTATGATATCCAACAGTCTGAAATAACGTAGGATAGTTATTTACAAAAAATCTGTTTACTCGATCTAATTCGAGGTAAGTAGATTAATGGATAAATATATTTAACTCTGAAAATCTTAAGAATTATAAGATTTAATAAAAGTGATTACTGTAAACAAGAGCATTCCCACAAAGTAACATAAAATTATAATAACCTGGAAACATTACACATGCTCGTGTAAATTTGGTAAATGTCATGACTTAATGTTAAAGATTATCTCGAGTGTAACACAGAAGACACTCCGTAAGAAATATTAATCCATTAAAATTAAGTTTATAGTAAACGGACTAACATGTTATGTTCAAATATTAAGGAAGGAATTAATAAATTAACTGATACTTTCTGCAGTTGTTTAAATATTTTTAGCTTAACTTTTCTAAATATTTCTGCCGAAATTGTAAAGTTAAACCTGTTTGATGTATTGTTGGTCAAAAATAAAATTCATTTGACGTGATAAATAAGGGAAGATTGGTTTACAGCGATCCGAATCGTTCTAGTTTGCTATCATATAACTGTACTTGCAATATGAATTGCAATTTTTTTATGATATCCAACAGTGGGAAATACACTATATTGCCAATGATGTTTGGTCACTTGCGATTTTAGACGTTTTGTTAAATATCTTGAAAGATACATGAGGAATTATCCGGAAACTTCCGGAGTGTAAACAACATGATTGACGTCATATATTTCCGCGAAGATTTTTTCCCGAAACCCCATAAGGGGCCGTCAACAAATTGAAGAAGAACGAATATCTTTTGGATAACCCTGTAAAAACTAATATTGCAAAAAGCATTCAAACTGTAGATTATGATAAAGTGGCTTATTATAATAATTTGGGTTCATTTTTATGAAGATAGCATGTATACTCGAAGAGAAATTCACGTTTTTATAAAAAGTCCCAAATTTTACCAAGTTTTTTGCTTATAATTGGCAGAGGTTTTAATGTAAAAACAAGTTTTTTCAGAAAATATGACAAACACAATTGTACACAATACCTTGCAATCAGAATTTGAAAATAATAAAAATTGTATGAAAAATGAGCAGGTTTACTAAATATTGTTTCACTGCGCATGCGCGAATTCAATCAAAATATACTGTGCATAATGTATTAGCTAAATGTATAGACCAACGTTTATAAAAGTCTCAAAAACATAGCTTGAAAATTCTGATAGTAACCGTCGATAGAATAAACTCGAATTTCGGTGTTCCCAAAAGGAAACAAAAAGATGAGGGGTTGTATCCAAATATACTAGCTTATGAAAGTTGACATAATAAGAATGAAGTGTCTCTCATTCTATATTTGATATAGAATTATAGATATTATTATTATAGATATTATTATTTGATATAGATTGTGTTTGTCATATTTTCTGAAAATAACTTGTTTTTATATTAAAAACTCTGCACATTATAAGCAAAAAACTTGGTAAAATTTGGAACTGTTTTTATAAAAACGTGAATTTCTCTTCGAGTATACATGCTTTCTTCATAAACATAAACCCAAATAATTACAATAAGCCACTTAATCATAATCTACAGTTTGAATGCTTTTTGCAATATTAGTTTTTACAGGGTTATCCAAAATATATTCGTTTTTCTACAATTTGTTGACAGCCCCTTATGGGGTTTCGGGAAAAAAATCTTCGCGGAAATATATGACGTCAATCATGTTGTTTACACTCCGGAAGTTTCAGGATAATTCCTCATGTATCTTTCCAGATATTTAACAAAACGTCTAAAATCGCAAGTAACCAATCATCATTAGCAATATAGTGTAATATAGGATAAGTTATTTACAAAAAATATGTTTACTCCACTTAATTCGGGATAATTAGATTAATGGATAAATATCTTTAACTCGGAAAATCTTAATAATTATAAGATTTAATAAAAGTGATTAATATAAACAAGAACATTCCCACAAAGTACCATGAAAATTATAATGACCTGGAAACATTAAACATGCTCGTGTAAATTTGGCAAATGTCGTGACTTAATGTTAAAGAATATCTCGAGCGTAACACAGAAGACACTCCGTAAGAAATATAAATCCATTAAAATTAAATTTGTTGTATAAACAGACTAAAATGTGATGTTCAACTATTAAGGAAGGAATTAATAAATTCATTCGTGCTTTCTGCAGTTGGCTTAACTTTTCTAAATATTTCTGCCGAAATAGTAAAATTAAACCTGTTTGATGTATTGTTGGTCAAAAATAAAAAAAATCATTTAAGAGCCTACACTAGTCAAGCGAAGAAACGCTCACGCTAATGTTAAGTCTATGGGAAGGTTATCGCGCGATTTCTCGCTCGCATTTTAATATTTTTAAGTTATTTTTTTTTGCATAGGATTAGATGAGGTCGATCTCTAACGTTGTTAGTTTTTACTTTTACGATTTTGGTTCCAGTTTTTTTATATAAAGGTACTTTCAATTTCAGAACCGGTTCAAACCGGTTCCAAATTTTAAAATGTCCGCTTATAAAAAAACTGTAACCAAAATCAAAAAAGTAAAAACTAACAACGTTAGAGATCGACCTCAGCTATCCTACGCAAAAAAAACATTTAAAAATATTAAAATGCGAGCGAGAAATCGCGCGATAACCTTCCCATAGACTTAACATTAGCTTGAGCGTATCTTGGCGTGACTTCGCAAAGAAACGCTTCAGCTAATGTTAAGTCTATGGGAAGGTTATCGCGCGATTTCTCACTCGCATTTTAATATTTTTAAATGGTTCTTTTTGCATAGGATAGCTGATGTCGATCTCTAACGTTGTTAGTTTTTACTTTTTTGTATTTTTGTTACGGTTCTTTTATAAGCGGACATTTTCAATTTTGGAACCGGTTGGAACCGGTTCTGGAAGTGACATTACATTTATATAAAAAAACTGGAACCAAAATCGTAAAAGTAAAAACTAACAACGTTAGAGATCGGCCTCAGCTATCCTATGCAAAAAGAATCATTTAAAAATATTAAAATGCGAGCGAGAAATCGCGCGATAACCTTCCTATAGACTTAACATTAGGTGAAGCGTTTCTTCGCGTGACTAGCGTAGGCTTTTAACGTGATAAATAAGGACTGCTTGGTTAACAGCGACCCAAATCGCTCTAGTTTGCTATAATATAACTGAACTTGCAATATGAATTGTAATTTTTTTATGATATACAACAATGTGAAATAACGTAGAATAGTTATTTACAAAAAATATGTTTTCTCGACTTAATTCGGGATAAGTAGATTAATGGATAAATATATTTAACTCTGAAAATCTTCAGAATTATAAGATTTAATAAAAGTGATTAATGAAAACAAGAACATTCCCACAAAGTAACATGAAAATTATAATGACCTGGAAACATTAAACATGCTCGTGTACATTTAGCAAATGTCGTGACTTAATGTTAAAGAATATCTCGAGCGTAACGCAGAAGACACTCCGTAAGAAATATAAATCCATTAAAATTAAATTTGTTGTAAACATACTGAAATGTGATGTTCAACTATTAAGGAAGGAATTAATAAATTTATTCGTGCTTTCTGCAGCTGTTTAAATATTTTTGGCTTAACTTTTCTAAATATTTCTGCCGATATAGTAAAGTTAAACCTATTTGAAGTATTGTTGGTCAAAAATAAAATTCATTTAACGTGATAAATAAGGGCGGCTTGGTTAACAGCGACCCAAATCGCTCTAGTTTGCTATCATATAACTGTACTTGCAATATTAATTGTAATTTTTGTATGATATCCAACAGTGGGAAATAACATGGGATAGTTATTTACAAAAAATATGTTAACTCGACTTATTTCGGGATAAGTAGATTAATGGATAAATATCTTTAACTCTGAAAATCTTATGAATTATAAGATTTAATAAAAGTTATTACTGTAAACAAGAGCATTCCCACAAAGTAACATAAAATTATAATAACCTGGAAACATTACACATGCTCGTGTAAATTTGGCATATTTCATGACTTAATGTTAAAGATTTTCTCAAGCGTAACACAGAAGACACTCCATAAGAGACTAATTTAATCCATTAAAATTAAATTAGTTGTAAATAGAGTAAAATGTGATGTTCAGCTAGGAATTAATATATCCAGTCGC
The DNA here is from genome assembly GCA_963931845.1 of Maratus michaelseni. Taxonomy (NCBI): domain Eukaryota; kingdom Metazoa; phylum Arthropoda; class Arachnida; order Araneae; family Salticidae; genus Maratus; species Maratus michaelseni. The sequence continues at coordinate 118,833,841 of OZ007591.1, read as the reverse complement.
TGATGTTTGCTATCATATAGTTGCACTTCCAATATAAATTGTCATATTGTCTATGATATCTAGACAGTATGCTGTAACACATGATATTTATTTACAAAAAATATGATTACTCGATTTATTTCAGTATAAGTAGGTATGTGGATAAATAGCATTAACTCTGAAAATCTAAAGAATTATAAGGTTTAATTAAAGAGTTTACTGTAAAGAACTTTCACACAAAATAACATCAAAATTATCGTTATCTGGAAACACTATACATGTTGACACAAATTTTTCAACTTTTGTAACTTAATGTTAAAGAACATCTCAAGCGTAACACAGAGCGTAAGGTATACTAATCCATTCAAATTAAATTACTTTTAAACGGACTAAAATATGTATTTCAAATATTAAGGAAGGAATTGCTATTTAAATCCATTCGTATTTTCTGCAGCTGTTTAAATATTTTTGGTTATTTTTTCTAAATATCTCTGCCGAAACAGTACAGTTAAACATGTTTAATGTATTATTGGTTAAAAGTAAAATTCCTTTTAAAGTTTTCAATAAGAGCGTCTTAGTTAACAGTGATCTAAATTGCTCAATTGTGCTATCATGTAACTGTACTTGCAATATAAATTGTAATTTTGTCCGTAATATCTAACAGTATGAGATAACACTGTATAATTATTTACAAAAAAAAATGTTTACTCGACTTATTTCGGGATAAGTAGGTAAATGGATAAACAGCATTAACTCTGAAAATCTTAAGAATTTTAAGATTTGCGTAAAAAAAAACTTTCACACAAAGTAACATCAAAATTATAATGACCTGGAAACATTACACATGCTGGCGCAAATTTGGCAAATTTCATGACTTAATGTTGAAGAATTTCTCGAGCATAACACAGAAGACACTGCGTAAAAGATATTAACCCATTAAAATTAAATTAGTTGTATACAGACTAAAATGTGATGTTCAACTATTAAGGAAGAAAGTAATAAATTCATTAGTATTTTCTGCAGCTATTTAAATATTTTGGGTTTAATTTTTCTAAATATTTCTGCCGAAATAGAACAATTTAACCTGTTTGATGTAATGTTGGTCAAAAATAAAATGACTTGAAGGTAATAAATAAGAGCGGCGTGCCCAAAATCAACGCCAAGCAACCCAAGCAACCCAAATCGCTCTAGTTTGCTATTATATAACTGTACTTGCAATATGAATTGTAATTTGTGTTTATATGGTATCTAACAGTATGAGATAACACATAATAATTATTTACAAAAAATATGTTTACTCAACTTAGTAGTTAAATGGATAAATAGCATTAACTCTGAGAATCTTAAGAATTATAAGATTTAATAAAAGTTATTACTGTGAACAGGAACTTTCACACAAAGTAACATGAAAATTATATTGACTTGGGACCATTTCACATGCTTCTGTAAATTTGCGCGAACTTCAGGGCTAAATGTAAAAGAATTTCTCGAGCGTAACACAGAAAACACTCCGTAAGACATATTAACCCATTAAAATTAAATTAGTTGTAAACAGACTAAAATGTGATGTTTAACTATTAAGGAAGGAATTACTAAATGCATTCGTGTTTTCTGCTTCTGTTTAAATATTTTTGGTTTAACTTTTCTAAATATGTTTGCACAAATAGCACAGTTTAATTTGTTTGATGTAATGTTGATCAAAAGTCCAATTCCTTTAACGTGATAAATAAGAGCGGCTTGTTTAACAGCAACCCAAATTGCTCCAGTTTGCTGTCATATGACTGTACTTGCAATATGAATTGTAATTTTGTCTGTAATGTCTAGCAGTATGACATAACACAGGATAATTATTTACAGAAATATATGTTTACTGACTTAATTCGGATAAGCAGGTACGTGACTCTGAAAATCAAAAGAATTATAGGATTTAATATATGTGTTATTAGGAATTAGAACTTTTGCACAAATTAATATCAAAATTATAATTACCTGGAAATGTTATACAAGTGTTTTTGAAAAATTAAAATATAGCCTTACACGTTCCAATATCTGCTAATTACCCAAACCCGTTCGAATTTAAAAAGTATCATTTGCATTAAAATTGACCCAATTCATTTTGAAAATTATTCAGGCGTTTATGAAATACCATTTATTAAAGCCGATATTTAAAAGAAGTATTATATTGGTATGAATAGCAGAAAATGTAGTTATAGAAAAAGAAACTCATAGCTTATATAAAGCATAATAGAAAAACCACAGCACTTGCAAGATTACATCAAGAAGAAAACAATAAATTTTGAAGAAAGCAAAATATTCTTTCCTTTCAATCTACTATCCTCCTTTATAAGAGAAACCATTGAAATTATAACACGGGAAAATTCCATACTTAACGATAAAGCATCATTTATCTTACCAAAATTATAGATTGAGTTACTCCATGGCTACAACTAAGGAAAAAGAGCATCAAAGTAAAAATAAAATAAACTAACGAAAGTCATCTGAGAGAGAATATGAAATATGGCACAAATAATATTTGTTTGAATGATGGCGTTTCAAAATCATTGCATTTTAGACCATGCATCCTTAGAATATTCTCATTTGTCTTAAAAATAGCTTTGGTAAAGCCGAAACATGCTGACAGTTTGTACATAAAACTTTTTTACTGGTTTATTTACTACTTTATTTAAAACCTTTAAGCTATTAATGAAATATATTTGTTTACAGATTTCATATGAAATATAATAATTTATTTTGGAACACCCTGTTGTGTCAAACCACTTTCACTAAATTACAATAACAACGTAAAATAAGAGTATACTACTGTAATATATTAAGGAGCAATTAATTGAAGTCGGATTTATTTTTTTATTTTTCATTTTTTCTCAAAGTATGTTTTCTGTCTTGTGAAACTAATTATTAACATAATGCTATACGTAATAAAATTTAAAAATGTTTTTATTTCTTATTAGTTGTATTTCTGTTTGTGTTAGATACTTATATAAATATGGAACGGCCTGAATGCGAAATATTATTCAAAATATTTGATTTGGACGATGAAGTAAATATGATGCTAGAGAATTTCTGAAACTCAAATAAGAAGACGTCCTATTTTCTCAACTATATTTTATTTTTTATATTCATCTAACAGTAAATAATAATTCTCCAAGCTTTCTGAGTTCTTTCCCTTGAGCTATTTACTTTCAAGATAGTTTGCTTTGAATAATTCCGATTTTGTATTTTTTTTTCTGAATGCCGAAATTAATTTCAACAACTGTCAACAGAAAAGAGAACTGGAAAAATTAAATCCGCAACACTGCATCTTTGTTTATAGTTTTCATGTGAAATATATTCCTTTATCTTTTATTTTCGGAATTTTTGAGTTTTTGACACTGACATTAAAAAAAAAAAAAATCAAATTTTATTATTCTGCATGAAATTACATGCGATGCCACAGATATTTACAGATTTCTTTAGGTACTTCTTTATTATAGAGGCCGTCCAGAATAAAATGCAAAACGACCGAGATGGAAAACTAAGTTATGTATAATGTATATGCCATTATAGTCATTTGTAGCGTGTGTGCGATATATGTGACGCCTGCATTTCAAACATACATCAGATGTACGTATAACGTACATATGACATTTATATGACATTTATATGTAAATATAAAGTATATATGACATAGATGGCTTATATGTGAGCATATGGCGTATATCTGACGTATAGCTATATACAGGGTGATTCAAACATGGAGAAACAAACTTTTAGGAGGGAAGTTATGCACCTAGACGACTCGTCACATAGAAATGTTTGGTCGGAAATGCATTCCCAACGAGATAAAGGGGTTGTTAGAGACTGATTCATCGTGATCGAAAATTGACAGTTAAAGACCAAAAGCTCAAAATAAGTCATGACTTCCCTCATAACGAAGTTCCCCGAAGTTTTCTGCCTACTTTCCTTGTTCTTATCATCTACAGTTTTGCACGTTTGACGGGTCCAACTACAGCTCTGGTGTAAAGCAACTTTCGTCTTTTCGAGTCAAACATGTTTTGAACTAGAAAATTTATTTAATAAAATGTGTCTTGTTGATATGCAGTACTTATATAATTTAATTTATTAACAAAATTTCTTGTTCAGAATGTATTTATTTGACTCGAAAAAGGGGAATATTAGGTGTTATGTACGTTGTATTGCTCGTTAAATAATTAGATTCTGTTGCTGGTTTGTTATACGAAAATTGTTTGTCTTCACATGTATTATCACCCCTTACAGTTTTGAGCATCAGTTCATATACATCCTGTATTACTATGCAACTATTATACATGGATAAAGTAAAAAATTTCCCCCCTACACATCGGAGAGATCGTGTCCCCCTGTTGGGTAATTTTTAGCGCAGCCCCTATTAACACTGATAAACTCTAGTCTCGAAAAAATGAATGTCACTTTGGAGACTAAACGAAAGTATTAAAGTGGTTAATTCCATTAAATCAAAAGCAACTAATTTAAGGATGTTTTCATTTTTTATAAACAAAAACGACACTTCAAACTGCTGTTCCATATGGAAGTACGATATTTCTCGCTAGGTAAATTTTTAACTTGTCTTTTTGAACTTCGTTCAGAAGCTCAAATGTTTCCCCACTGATATTACGTTCAGATTTAAAGAATCCTTTCGTAGATGAAAAGTGACTTTGCAGAGTAGCTTATTTGGCAAATATAGTTTTTCAAGTAAATGAATTAAACAAGAGTTTTCAAGGATTCCATACAATGCTTTTCTCAGTATACGTAAAAACAAAGACTTTGGGAAAAAAAGCTGTCTACTGCCATTAATGACTTTAAAAGTGAAACACTATGATTAGGAGCTATGCCATCTTTGAGGGTGCGGGTTGAGATTATTTCCTGGTACGTTTTAGCACTAATGTTTAATTAACTGATATTTTTCAAAATCAAACAACGCGTTTTAACGAAATGTGGTTGCACTATCTCAGAAACTTGTTCAAAAACTTTTCGAATAATACCTCATTCATCGTTGTAAGTTTTGTATGTGCATAGAAAAAAGGATGTTGACAAATTAAATAATATATAATGATTGCTTGTGTATAACAAAATAGATTGCCAGAAAATAATTTGCCAAATTTTCTTCTCTTGCCAAGGTCATTTCTCTAGGTTGCCAAGACCCCTATACTGAAAAAAAAACGAATCATAAAAAAATTGAAAGACTGAATCATACGTTTGGGGAATATATATGAAAGCATGGCACAGATGTCATATACGCACTACATTGGCGCAATTTTTCCCCCGCCAGTTTGGCGAAAACTTTGTTTTTTAATATTAGTGACAAATAGCATGGAATAATAGCACGTGATTTTTTATTTCAATATAAAAGTAAAATAACGTAATAAATGAAATAGCTTCTATTATTTTAAAATAGGAAATAAAAATAAATAAATGATAGTTTGATATAAATAAATGATAGTTTGATATAAATAAATATGGATATACATAATAACAATAATTTATAGAATTAAAATACAAAATAAAAGTAAATAAAAACACGTTAAAAAGTGAATAAACAAATTATACAAACAAAAGGAAATAAACGAAGTTTTCGCCAAATTAGCGGGGGGAGAGAGGGATCGCCAATGTGGTGCGTTATGACATCTGTGCCGAAAGCATTTCCTCAGATTTTCCAAAACTGTTAAAAAATGTCTTAAACACATAAATCAATATTTAGTACGCCACTTTTTTGAACGCCTATGGGAACTTAAACATGGGGTGTTCAAACTTTGTTGTCCAACAGCCTTTTAAGTGACGTCAGACTTCGCTGGCGTATTAACAGCTTAATACAATATTAAAAAAAACAAATACTTACAATTTTTGTGAATCCTAATGAACGGCATATCTAAATGGAAGATAATCATTAAATTACGTAATCTACTGGTATCTAACTTACGTAATTGTCGTTGCAGGCATTACGTTCCCACGCAATTATTTCAGCAGACTCCCTGATCATGTTAATGATGCGAAAATAATTATCCCTTGCAATAATACGCTCTAGAGCATGATCAGGGAGTCTGCTGAAATAATTGCGCGGGAATGTAATGCCTGCAGCGACAATTTGTCGTATAATATCCTAAGTATTTGATATATTTTTTCGAAAAAATCTTAATACCTCTTTCTGTGTTGGTTTAATCTTCTCCCCCCCCCCCCTTCACTTAAAACTTGCTTTTAATGCAGTCGAGTTCCTGGTTCATATATGGCGACTTGTAATATACTTCAATCGATTCTTCGATATTTCTCCAGCGTTTTTTCGATTTACCTTTAATTAATGTTCTCACTAGGTGGCGACGCTTCACTTTTTCAAGGCATGTGATTGGTCAAGTCTTGACTGGTCATCTCTCCTACAAGACGTTCTTGTTTCTTGTCTTTGAATTTACTTGAACAACTTTTTATCCTGATGACGTCTGCGGATGCAGAACGAAACGTAGATTTAACTCGTTTTTATGCATGAAGTTCAATTAAAAGTGCTCGTTTGTGTACAATTGAGCAATTATGTATGTTTTATGATTACATTCTCAATATTAGCGTAATTTAAGTTCAGTTATAATAAAGGTATTAATTAGAAATATTTTGAATATGTCATGTTATTTTTATGTTCATAAACGCACTCGTACGCAAACCAACAGTGCTGTGAGAAATACACATTGAGCCAACTGTTTTCCAAATTCTGGTCAAGAAAGTGCCAAAGAAATTTCCCGCAGTAGGCAAAAAACTTGTAGTTTCATCATATATTTATGTATATACCACATCAATACATATATACAACGATTTATCTTAAATCCGCACTGCATACGAACACAGTTTTAGTTTGATTTCAGATCACCATTTGAAATAACTTTACTCTGTTAAAAACTAATTTCCATAAAATAGAATAAAACTTACACACTATGAACAGGAGAAGATAGATTTCTCAATCAGCAGATGATAAATAATGAATTATGTTTGAAATAATACTTTTATTTCAACACCTCCTACAAGTTCATCCAGTACAAACAGAAAAAATAGGTTAAAAATTACACTTGGATTTGTTTTCTTTTAACTGGTCCTATTCTCACAAACCCCTTCTCCTTCCACGCATCCAGTTTTTATTTTCAGATAGTTCAATTTAAAAACCATATTTAAAAATAGTTTTCCCATTAATTAAAAATGTTTCATTCATTGTAATTATTTACATATTTTAATTTCTTTTCATTATGAATATAGTAATTATATCTCTCTAATTCTGGAAAACCCATTGTTTTATATGAAGCGGCGTGTGAAATTCAGAGAGTCTGTGATAACGAGCATTTCTAGTAACAAAAAAAAAGCAGTTTCTAAATCGCATTCGAAAATTTCCAGGGTAATAAATTCACGCTATTTTCGATAATAATATGCTGCATTTCATTTTACATACTACGCACCAGTATTTAACTGTCGCATACAAGTATCCAGAGATTCATGTACCATAGTTTGGGAATCCTTGTTATATAGCTAGATTAGTTACTTCAACAAGCTCCCTACAATAAGGAGTTTTCTGAGAAAGAAACTCTCTATTTCTAAAACAGAGTAAATCACTACGTTTCGTAAATTGTAACACTGATTGAGATTAATATTTCTTGGCAATCGCTTTCACATCAGCATCTACTGCACATTCAATGGGCAGAAACATGGGACACATACAACACCGTACCATTCAAAACAAGCAAAAGACAGAATTTATCATTTAAATTAAATTAAATATTTAGAAATAAGCGATGCGAATGTAATATTTGCTTACCTAATGTAATTTTACATAATAACAATATTATGTTTAGTAATAGCGACATGTATTTCAATGTTTCACTATCACTACTTTTATGAAAGAACGTCCCAACTCACAATTCAAAAAATTGCATTTTTTCGATAACATCTAGAAACTCTTGAAGACCTGAATGGAAAATGTTATCACATTTTCTTTAATAATTCTTTAATAATTCTTTACTCTATAACTCGAAATTTTCAAAATGTATTCCGCCATTATTCATAAACTTACTTGCGTATTTCATTTGACATCATATATTGCATTGTGATTGTACACTATTAAGCACCAAACTTTGCAGTCCTCAGTTTTGTTCATTGACATTACACACACACACATGTATATCTATACATATATGAGGGCTGTGTTCTTTTCAACCTCCGATGGACTATAAAAAAAGACAACTGTACATAACATAATAATTTTATTGCCAAAAGTACAGCAGGGTCTTACTTACTTTTCTACTTAATCGCCAAATCAGTTGAGGCATTAGTCATATCATGACACCAGCTTCTCGATGCCTTCTTCAAAGAAGTCAGCCGCCAGTGAGAAGAGATACGTCTCGTACGATTGTGTACAAAGAAGACCTTGAAATTTTTGGAAATTCTTCAGAAAATTCAATGATTGTAAACTTTCTTTTGGCTCTGACCACCTGATCAACACGCTGAGCGAGGCCAACGGTAGCGACAAATTTGCGCCCTTGTCCACCATCATCATGGGCGTCCTTTTTAAAAATTTCTACACCATTTCCGTACACTACCTTCACTCATAAAGTTTTCACCGCACACTTTGCTTATTCTGAGATGGATTTTAGCCGCATTACGTCCTTCTGCTTGTAGAAAACGGATTGCACTTCTTAACTCACATTTGGCGAGAGATAGATCGTAGCGGGTATATTCAATTGCCCGTCACGATATGAAAAATGCCTCAATGGTTTGGAGATTATGTAGATAAATAAGTAAGACCCTGGTGTACTTTTAGTAATAAAATTATTATGTTATGTAAAGTTTTTTTTTTTTTTTTTTTTTTTTTTTTATAGCCCATCAGCAGTTGAAAAAAAAACAGTCCTCGTATTTTTCTCAATTATTGAAGTAAAGTGGAACAAACGAAAAGGAAAAATAAACGCCTCGCATATTTTAATTATATAATCGTATTGAAAAAAATAGTCAGTTAACTGTAAATAATCTGATTTCAATATATATTTAGAAAAAATGCTTGGGGGGCCCGTCACCATATGGAAATATTAAGTCTTTAAAAATTTCAATATTTATACCAAATATAATTTCATATTTTGATCTAGTCTAAGTTTTAAACTTAATTTAAGCTCTCTGTCAGCTGCGTCCATTTAAAACTGTTAATTTAGACTGTTTGTCTATTGAACATCTTTGTTTAACATGAAAATGTTTACTTGAGAATTGATAGCATACGAAAACCTGATACTTCGTGTTGATGCCGGATTGAGAAAAATTATTGGTACACTGTAAAAACTACTTCGTGACGTTTCCAGAAATTGCCTGTTGCAAAATAAATTGTTATTTCAGAAATGCTTTTTTTAATTTTGGAAATCTTTGGGTTTCTGAGGTTTCTGGATACAAATGAATGCTTTTCGGACTCTTGGTAAATCCGGAAAAGTTATAATACATTTTCTCTTCTTGCATATCTTTGCTATGTCAATAAAATTTCTCATTTTTTACAGTGTAAATACGCGATATTAAGCTGCTCACTTCTCTGATGCGAGCTTAAAATCACGTTTTAAAAGCAGCCAATGGTTATATACAATGTCAACGTGCGATCAGGCGTTCTGGGAGTCCTTCCAGCACAGCTGGCTTTTCGTTCATATGCAACAGAATACGCTGTTCTTGAAGTTAGTACATAGAGGCCGACTCATGTTGCTTCAATTCATTGGTGGCGGTTGATTTTTGAAGCTCTTCTGATTTTTGACGGTTGGCTCAGTGGTACAACCGCTTCGCTTCAAAATCAAAATAAATTTGTTTTTAATACATTACAGAAATCATTTCATAAAAAAATTAACACTATAAAAAATATAATAAGAATTATTAAAAAATCCAGCGTCAATTAAAATGTATGCAATAACATGCATTAATGCACGGAGTATTTCAGTACTTATAAAACAAATTTGAAAGGCTTATAGGACACCGTACAACAAACAGTTTTCGTAAAGAAAACGAATGTGCAATACATTTATTTAGTCAAAGTCACAGCATCTATTAAGTGTTATGTATGAGCATACATTACTACACAGAGTCCTTCAGTACTTATATGACAATCTTGAAGGGCTGGAAGGGCAAAGTACGAGGATGCAATTCGTTTATTCAGTCAAATACAAAGTCTATTTTTCCAAATCAAACTAGCATTTTTGTATACAATTTTAATAATAATAAAGATATTTTACGAAATTTCCAACAGCCATGTTTTTCTATGTGTAAAATGTGCCGATAAATTGTGAAGTTATGCAGGTATTTAGCGTCCGCGATAAAACAGTGATAAATTAAATGCTCCACCCTTCGGACTGGCAAGGCTTTACATTGATGCGGCTGACCAAATTAGTTAGCATTTCTAGCAATGCCCATAATACCCTCTATTTATAACTGAATAAAAGGAATGCGACATTGGTTTTCCACACGAAAAATTTCTTGTTGTAGTGTTCTGTACCAATCCATATATTCTTTCAAACGAGTTTGAATCATATTTTACGTATTTCTTTTTGTGTAAAATAGGTAAAAAGTTCATATAAATGAAACAGTACTGTCATTAATTGTCAAACTGTTGCACTTTTTACATTTTTATATGATCCACCTAAACAAAATACATCAATATTTGTTTTCCTTTTCCTCAAATTAGATCATTATAAAAACCTGCTTATCTTTCAAATTAACTGAATTATAATAAAGGAAAAAATGACTTATACCATCTTTTCCGTTCTATTTTAGATTTAAAAATAGAGACATTCACAAATTGACGATGGCACAAATTTGATCTAAAAAATGCTATTAAGTGTGAAAAAAGGCATCCCAAATACATCTAAATAAAACATGATAGAGACAGAAATCATTTAAAGAGATAAATGCAGTTTTCAATCCTAAAACATATTTTTTTTAAAAGGGAATTCACAAAGAACTCTCAATGTGTGTTTTTTCTCTCTTTTAATAAATAAATGCAATAAATAAGTAATTATGTTAAATATTTTGGAGTTCTTCCCCACTAATATTGTTTCAAGAATAGATTATATTTTGTTTCGGATCAACTGCATGTGTATTACAGAACCAGGGGCGCCATTTCGGGGGAGCTGGGGGGGGGGGACCGCCCCCCCCAAGAAATTTAAAATTTCAGAAAATTTATCAGTTATCACAGGTTAGACCAAAAAAAATCAAAATATTATCAAAAGCTAAAATAACGTCAGATTTCACAGATTTGATTACAATAACAAAAACTAGCCTGATGTGCGAATCCCAAAACTTTCTTCTATCTCATACAGGTTTCACATACACCAAAAATGAATCAGCACCAATATATATTAAGGTCTAACTGAATCTAAAATTTTATTAAATTATGTGCATTAGTTCTGGAGATATAGCTATCGTGAAAATCGTGCAAAATGTAGCATACCAGCGCCACCTGTTGGGCTATTTATACCAAATCGTAATCAACGTCTATTTTTGTCCAGGTCTAACTGAATCTGAAGTTTGGTGAAGTTCTGTGCATTTAGTTCTTGAGATATAGCTATCGTAAAAATCATGAAAAATGTAGCATCAGTTGGGCGATTTACACCAAAAACTAATAACCACACCTTTATATCAATGTCTAACTGAATATAAAGTTTTATCAAATTCCGTGCATTAGTACTTGCGATACAGCGCCCACAAAATTTTTGTCACATGCAGACACTGAGACACACAGACAGACTCGCAGACATTTTCTAAAAATTGTCCAATTGTGTTCAAGACCTTCTAAAACGTATAAATCCGTCGAAATCCGGAAGTGGTAAATTTTCATAAATCCAATACCTTTTTCTTGTAAAGATAGAAGAAAGTAATAAACATTTAATAAACACTTTAAACATTGAAATGTTTTCTAAAGCCTTGCTATTGCAACATTCTATAAGTGAGACATTTATCACTAATGAGTATTTTGGCTAGTTTTAGAAATATATGTGAGAAAAACTCTATGAATTGCTTCTGAGCTGTGTACAGCATAATTAAAAGAAAATTCGTCACCCCCAAGGCTAGAATTTTAGTTATAAATTCTCTCTTTAGCCAAAAATTTAAGGGGAATTTTTTATTTTTTTTTTCGGGGGTGGAGGGATGAGGGAGGTGCATTCAATTTCCTAATTATATGATTTGTTAATTTTGTTTTATTAGTGTCACATTATATTTACTGCAATCGTTATAATACTATTAAATCATATGCTTTATTAAATGATATTATATATACAGTATGCTCTTTAAAATTTCCACAGCCTGACACTAGAGTCCTGTCCAGATTTGGTTGTAACCGACCCGAATCCTGACTTTAACCCGACAGACTCCCACACCCAATGCAGGGGCAAGGGACCTGAGACCAAGGGTGTGGCAGATTTCTGAATTGTATGGAATTTAGATCACAGTCTGAAGAGGAAAGTAGACAATGATTCCGAAAAATTTTTACCGATAGAAAATCATTAATGAAAATTTTCTTATACCTATGGATTAGAACATTTGTAAATTTCATAACGTCTTGATGGTATTCGTGTGCTGATTATCTCGTGATTGATTGAATTCCATGACTTTTTTTAGTAATTGTTTCTTTTCTTTTTTTTGGGGGGGGGGGGATAATTTTCCAAAATTTGCTTATTTTTTGTGAATCATTGACGGAATTGATTTTTTCGACCATTTGTCTAAATTCGCGACATTTTTTTTCAACCGATCGACAAAACTCGCTATTTGTTTTCGCCATCTTTTGACGAAATTTGCGACTCGTTTCTACGATCGTTTGTTGAAATTCTGGAGTCTCTTTCCGCAACAGACTGACAAAAATTGCTATTTTTTTGCACAATATTTGACGAATTTTTTCCCACCATTTGTCGAAATTCACAACATCTTTTTTTGGCAACCGATCGACGAAATTCGCTATTTGTTTTCGCAATCTTTTGACGCAATTCGCGACTCTTTTTTTCGATCGTTTGTTGAAATTCGGAAGTCATTTTTCGCAACCGACGGACAAAAGTAGATATTTTTTGCGCGATCTTTGACGTAATTCCCCTTTTTTGCGCGATTGTTTGCCTAAATTCTTAATTTTTTTTGTTCAATCTTTTGACAAATTTCGCAATATTTTTACAATTTTATACAATAGTTCTAGTACTAAATTCGCGATTGTTTTCTGCGACGGATTGACGAAAATCTCTATTTGTTTCAGTGATCTTTGGCGAAATTCGCAATATTTTTCTACGGTAGTTTGAAAAAATTAACGATTTTTTCCGCGACCAATTTTGCCAAATAAACTATTTTTTTAATTCCAATTCGTATAATTCGCGATGCTTACCGCGATCGGTTGACGAATTGCTTTTACGTAAAAAAAAAGAAGAAAAATTCGCGGACTACCTCTAAAATAAAAAATATATTCGCTGAAGAATCACATGTTTGTGAAAGGAGTTAAGGTAAAAAGGCAGAATCTCCCACTGCATTTTTTTATTATGGAGGCCAATTTTTATTTTGTGCACGCTTTGGACAATCCTGCACGATATTTCAACAAAAAAACTTTATTTCCCCTTCCTCCCTCCCAAGAAACTCATGAAATGGCACCCCTGCAGTAAAACCTGCAAAGAAGGAGTTGAAAAGGACTGTAAAAAAGCTCCATTTTAGACAGGTCTCCATCTTAGCAAATATAATTGTATGGTGTTTTTTCGTCCAAACTTGATTTTTTTTTTGCCCGTTTGAGAAAGAATTATGTTATAGACAGGTTTCGCTTAGACACGTTTCACGGTAATACACCTATGCTCTTCAGAAGTGCTTTATAGAAAGGAGGTTTTAACAGTCTTAAAGAATACCTGAAAAAAACGGTATCTGTCTATAACTGAAAACTTTCATCATATTTTAAAATTCTACTTGCTAAGGCGAAAACCTGTCTAAAACGGAATTTTTCAGAGGTCACTTGAGATTCCGTGTTAGAAGTATTGCTGTCTCTGTATATATGATTCAGTAAACGTTTCTCGTTTGGAGAGGTTGCGGAGTAGGGGGGGGGTGCAGCTCCCCAAAATCCACCCTTGGCTATGCGACTACCTTAAAAAAAACTTTGCCCCCCACAAGAAAAGTCTGAAATGGCGCCCCTGTACAGAACGCTTTTTTTCCTTCCAATATATAACAGATTTACATTTCCAATTTGATATGTCGTTTTCATGTACAATGATTAATTTTTAAATAAACATAGCCCATTTAATTAAAAAATTTACAGATGGGTGTTTTTGTATTGATCTTATTGTAGCAAAAATAAATATTTTCTAATCCACCAATTTTGTCTAGAGGGGTTGTATGCTGTATAAAAATTTTAAAAGTGTAACTTTTTAAAAACTACACAAGAACATTTCAAAAACTTTTAGTTAATATAGTTTATTCTATAACTTATTTCCTATCTTTTTTTTTTAACAATTTTGCGATTTATTTTGCCTACGTAGCTTCAACAGGTAAAAGATTAAAGAGCGTTTCAAAGTTTTTGTGACACCTTTTTTATTGTTGAATATCATTCTTTCTTCGAAGTGGGCAAAAAATACTGTTCATTTCTGAAAAGCCATTATTTCCAGATTTCTCTGTATAACGAACAACAATGTTTAGAAAATATTCCTTCCTGTTCTTTATCCCATATTCCCTGAAGCAACAATGTATTCTTTCGATTATTTTCATAGCCTTTTATAATAAAATAGCTTATTAGTATTTTGCTAAATACTTGTAATAAGAATATCAAACGTCAGGATTTGAATCTTTTTCTTTCGCTGAAAGGACTTTGTATTGAAAAAGAATTATCGTCAATTTGCTACTTACAATTTTGCAGAGGCATGCAGTTGTTTGAGTGATTTTATTCTTCACTGAATGCAAAAATAGTTGTTTTAAGGAACTCTTTCAGTTTGAGTGTTTCATATCCAGTGATTATTTGAAAACAAAGATTTGCATATTTTTTACAAATTTCAAGAAGCTTCCTTTATATACTGAAACAAAACAATGGCAGGAATTATACAGACTGTGGTTTTTGTTTTAACTTACTAAAAACAAACATAAAAATGAAAATGCAAAGACTTGTTGGAAATTTTTAATTTCGCTGGTTAAGATAAATGGCAATATATTTTATGTTAAATTTTAAATATAAGAAGGATCATGGTTGAAAAAAGATGATTGTCTACCTTTTTGTAAGATTTGATATTAGAATGTCATCGTTTAGTCTAAGAGACGTGTTACCGCTTAGTCACCTTGGATCGCGAAATAATAAAAAAAAATGTAGGCAATTCTTTGATAAACGCAGTTCAAAACATGTATAAAGTGGGAAGAACGATAAAAGTCCATTGCAAAACTCACAATTACAGAAACGTATAAAAGAAAAGGGCTATGAAAGTCGACGCACCCAGAAAAAAGTTTTGTTGAATCAACAAAAATTTGGTTGACCCAACAAAACTTTTCGTTTAAATATGGGTCAATGGAAATTTTGTTTGAATCAACAAAAAAAAATATTGTTGATTATTTTTGCAATTCCAAAATAACATTTTGTATCGTCAGCAAAAAAATGTTTTGTTAATTCAAGTAAAAAGGTTCAATTTTACTTGAATTAACAAAATTATTTTTGTTACATAGATATATGCTAGGTGTTATTTTAACAATCTATTTTCTTTTTTCAACAAAATGTATTTTGTTTGTTTAAATAAAAAAATATGTTATGTTACGAACTTGTTTTGTTTATACTTCAAAACCTTTTGTTAAATGAACCAATCTGAATATGCAATTTTAACTATTTTTTAATTCATTTTCAGCAGCGAATTACACCTGTAAACCTTAAATAATAACAAGTAAATTTTATCCTGCTTTTTTTCAAGCGAAAACCAAGATAGTGAAAATTGCCCAAGCCGGGAGCCGATCCCGGGTCCTCGGAACAGCTCTCTGAGGCTCTACCACTGAGCTACAAGGAACGATATCTGAGCTCGGCATTTCTCACTCTTATATACTAGTATATACCCCCCCCGTCAAAAATGACAGGATATTGACTCAATATTCAATTTTTGAAATAGTTCAACAAATGGAAAAAACATTCAAATTAAACATAAAAAAAAAAAAATCCATGTGTGAAATTTTCTGTAAAAAAAGTTATCGATAAGTTTCTAATGAGCTTAACACATCACATTGCTAATCGTTATGTTACATACGCAAAATTAAATCGAGACTCGGAAAGTGTTTAATAATTGCACAAAACATTAAAATGTTGTTAGTTTTAAATAATTGTCTAGGTTAATAGTATGATAGTAGGGATGCACAACCTGTGGCATACAATAGGTTATGTTTGGGCCCGTGAATTTATCAAATTTATAACTGGAAAAATTTCAGTTTTTGTCATGGATGACAGAAAAAAAAATCATGAATTTCGACAATTTCCCTTGTGAAAAAAATTGCAAGTTTCGTCAGAGCCAGTTAAAAATCACAAATTTCGTTAATTGGCTAGCCAATACTATAGATATCCACATAGGAAATTCCCAAGTTGAGGATTTTGTCAGTCACTATTAAAAAAAATACTGTAAATATTGTCGATCTGGCCAGGAGAAATCACGAGTTTCATCAATCAAGCCCAAAGACATGAGTTTTGTCGATTGTATGCGGAAAAAATGCGAATTTCACCAATCGTGCACTTGAGAAAACACTAATTTCGTTGACCAAGCATGTGAAATTCGCGAGATTTGTTTATTGGATGTAAAAAAATCTCGAATGTTGTTGACTGGCTGCCAAAAAATTTGGAAAACTGCCTTCCCTTTGAAAACGTGTTTTTCATTTGATTATATGCCATAGATCATCCCCCCCACCCCCAAAAAAAAAGAGCATATTATCTGTGTTACTGATGTGGCCCTCGAGAACCGAGACATTTTCGTATGTGGACCTCCTCATAAAAAGGTTATGCATCCCTAGTATGATAGAGTATATTTTAGCTTTTCTTGAGGAACCAAATTTTACAGTAATAAAAAACAAATATAAAGCAGTAAGATACATAAAAAGTGACAGAAAATTGCATGTTTATGAATATTAGCTACTCAATTCACAGTAAGAAAGCAGTTCCTCAAAAATGACAGAAAAAATACATTATTCTAATAATAAAAAAAGATTTTAAAAATATACACGTTTTACAAAATACTATATAGGTTAGAGAAAGAAGAATTTGCCTTTTAGTGTAACAAAAACAACATCATTTCAACATCAATGTTAAACAAATTCAAAATGATAGCACATGAAATAAAATAGAAAAATTGTACACTTAGGAATATAATGTAGTTTTTACCAAAAAATAACATGACAAACATATTGTGAGTCAAAAAGTGGCAGTAAGGGCCATCGTGAACATAAGTTGTAATGAAAAAGGGCCGCCGGGCACATGACAAATTAAAAAGAGCTGCAAAGCACTGTGCCATGCCAAACTGGTCTAGAGTAAACACTAATATTACTATACAGGTTCCAGATTTTTTTTTTTTTTAGTGCAAAGTTCTGCAGTGATATTTACAAATACAAAAATTCAGCCCATAAAATATGACAGCAAATTGCATGCTTATGAATTGTAGAGATCTTTTCCATTAATAAAAACAAATATATTGTAAATTAGAATATTGCAAGTATCTGTATTTCAGAAAATAGTATAATATGAATTTTAATGTTTTCTTGAATAGCAAAGTATTCCAGTAATGACAAAAATCTAAAAAAAAAAATAATAATAATAAAACAGATAGGCCATCAAAAACAACAGAAATTAGGTGCAATTAAAGCACTTAGACTTACTTCATTAGTAATACAATAGATACAAAAGTTTTCTCGAAAATAATCGCTAGAAAAGCTATGTATTGTGTAAACACTCTACTATCAAAATTCATATTTTACATAATACAGGTTAGAAAAAAAAAGAAAAAAAAAAAGAATTTAGCCTTTAGTGTAAAGTTTAGCAGCAATATTAAACAAAATCAAAATGTTAGCACATCAAATAAGACAGCAAATTGTATGCTTATGATGTAGTTTTTCACAAAAACAATAACAAACATAGTGTGAAGTTGCTTCAAGAATCTAGTATTACAGTACTCTCCACATTAAGAAAGCAGTTCATCAAAAATGACAGTAAAAAGACATTTTTCTAATAATACAGAAAGATTTTTAAAATATACACATTTTACATCAGGGCTTGAATTTCAGGGCGGGATTGCGGGATTTGCGCCGAAAATTTTGAAATATCCCACCCAAAAGAAATCGTGAGCGGGAACCTCCCGCCCAAAAAATTTCAGCATTTTCGGAGAAATTTGTGTTATTTAATTTACCTGCAACTGAACGATAAATTTCGTGATTTTTTTTTTTTTCCGCAACCGATTGACGAACTTTCCGTTTTTTCCGTGACTGATCGATGAACTTAGCGGTTTTTTCCATGACAGATCAATGAACTTGTGTTTTTTCCACGACTGATCGATGAACTTTGCATTTTTTCAGCGACTGATCGATGAACGTTTCATTTTTTTCCGCGACAGATCAACGAACTTTGCGTTTTTTCCGCGACAGATCGACGAACTTTGTGGTTTTCTCCGCGACAGATCGACAAACTTTGCATTTTTTCTGCGACAGATCCACGAACTTTGCATTTTTTCAACCACAGATCGACGAACTTTGCATTTTTTTTTTACAACTGATCGACGAACTTAAGGTTTTTTAAGAGACTGATCGACGAACTTTTCGTTTTTTAAGAGACTGGTCAACGAACTTTGCGTTTTTTAAACGACTGATCAACGAACCTTGCGTTTTTGCGGACAGATCGACGAACTTTGCGTTTATTCTGCAATGGATCGACGAAATTTGCTTTTTTTTTTCCGCGACTGATCGACGAACTTTGCGTCTTTTCCGCGATCGATTGGTGAATCTCAATCAAATAAAATCTAAATTCAGAAATTTATTTAACAACCTAATTGTTAAGGGTCCCTAACACATTTAATGGAACTTGAAAAATACACTGCATATATAAAACTTAATTTTCTTCCCTTTTTTATAATAAAAATAAACATTTTACATATTCTCAGTTGACTTAATTTTTTCAATGGTATTTTGTCATGTCTGCATTAATGTAATTCTTTAAATAGCACGTAAAATAATAGTGGGGTTTAAAGATTTTTTTTCTCCCTCCCAAACATTACAACTCTCCTCCATTTAAAAATGTTGGTAGGGAGACTCCCCTCCTTGGAAAAATTGAATTTCAAGCCCTGTACATAATACTATATAGGTTAGAGAAAGACGAATTTGCCTTTTAGTGTAAAGTTCAAAATGAATGTTAAACAAATTCAAAATGATAGCACATGAAATAAGACAGCAAATTGTACACTTATGAATATAATGTAGTTTTTACCAAAAATAACATGGTAAACATGTGTGAGTCAAAAAGTGGCAGTAAGGGCCATCGTGAACATAAGTTATAATGAAAAAGGGCCGCCGGGCACATAAGAAATTAAAAAGAGCTGCAAAGCACTGTGCCATGCCAAACTGGCCTAGAGTAAACAGTAATAATACTATACAGGTTCCAGATTTTTTTTTTTTTTTCAGTGCAAAGTTCTTCAGTGATATTTATAAATACAAAATGTTAGCCCATAAAATATGACAGCAAATTGCATGCTTATGAAATTGTAGGGATCTTTTCCATAAATAAAAACAAATATATTGTAAATTTGAATATTGCAAGTATCTGTTTTTCAGAAAATAGTATAATATGAATTTTAATGTTTTCTTGAATAGCAAAGTATTCCAGTAATGAAAAAACATAATTTTTTTTTTTTTTTTTAAAGGTAGCTTATCAAAAACAGAAATTAGATGCAATTAAATAACTGATTCCATTAGTAATACAATAGATACAAAAGTTTTCTAGAAAAGAATCTCTAGAAAAGCTATAATATATTGTGTAAACACTCTACTATCAGACAAAATTTACATTTTACATAATACAGGTTTAAAAAAAAAAATGAATTTACCTTTTAGTGTGAAGTTCAACATGAATGTTAAACAAATTCAAAATGATAGCACATGAAATAAGACAGCAAATTGTACACTTATGAATATAATGTAGTTTTTACCAAAAATAACATGATAAACATGTGTGAGTCAAAAAGTGGCAGTAAGGGCCATCGTGAACATAAGTTATAATGAAAAAGGGCCGCCGGGCACATAAGAAATTAAAAAGAGCTGGAAAGCACTGTGCCATGCCAAACTGGCCTAGAGTAAACAGTACTATACAGGTTCCAGATTTTTTTTTTTTTTTCAGTGCAAAGTTCTTCAGTGATATTTATAAATACAAAATGTTAGCCCATAAAATATGACAGCAAATTGCATGCTTATGAAATTGTAGGGATCTTTTCCATAAATAAAAACAAATATATTGTAAATTTGAATATTGTAAGTATCTGTTTTTCAGAAAATAGTATAATATGAATTTTAATGTTTTCTTGAATAGCAAAGTATTCCAGTAATGAAAAAACATATATATATATATTTTTTTTTAAAAAAGGTAGCTTATCAAAAACAGAAATTAGGTGCAATTAAATAACTGATTCCATTAGTAATACAATAGATACAAAAGTTTTCTAGAAAAGAATCTCTAGAAAAGCTATAATATATTGTGTAAACACTCTACTATCAGACAAAATTTACATTTTACATAATACAGGTTAAAAAAAAAAAAAATGAATTTACCTTTTAGTGTGAAGTTCAACATGAATGTTAAACAAATTCAAAATGATAGCACATGAAATAAGACAGCAAATTGTACACTTATGAATATAATGTAGTTTTTACCAAAAATAACATGATAAACATGTGTGAGTCAAAAAGTGGCAGTAAGGGCCATCGTGAACATAAGTTATAATGAAAAAGGGCCGCCGGGCACATAAGAAATTAAAAAGAGCTGGAAAGCACTGTGCCATGCCAAACTGGCCTAGAGTAAACAGTAATAATACTATACAGGTTCCAGATTTTTTTTTTTTCAGTGCAAAGTTCTTCAGTGATATTTATAAATATAAAATGTTAGCCCAAAAAATATGACAGCAAATTGCATGCTTATCAAATTGTAGGGATCTTTTCCATAAATAAAAACAAATATATTGTAAATTTGAATATTGTAAGTATCTGTTTTTCAGAAAATAGTATAATATGAATTTAAATGTTTTCTTGAATAGCAAAGTATTCCAGTAATGAAAAAACAAAAAAAAATTTTTTTTTAAAGGTAGCTTATCAAAAACAGAAATTAGGTGCAATTAAATAACTGATTCCATTAGTAATACAATAGATACAAAAGTTTTCTAGAAAAGAATCTCTAGAAAAGCTATAATATATTGTGTAAACACTCTACTATCAGACAAAATTTACATTTTACATAATACAGGTTAAAAAAAAAAAAATGAATTTACCTTTTAGTGTGAAGTTCAGCAGCAATATTAAACAAAATCAAAATGTTAGCGCATCAAATTGTATACTTATAATGTAGTTTTTCGCAAAAAGAATAACAAACATATTGTGAAGTTTTTTCAAGAATCTAGTATACAATCCCCAATTCAAAAATGACACAACAAAATGGCAGCAATACCTGTAGAAGCATAAAGCAAAATCATTTCAGCTTGAGAATAAAAGCTTCGAGAGGTAGCCCTTCAAAAACAGCAGAAAATTAGATGCACAATTGAAACATTTTTTTCATTAATAATACTATAGATACTAACATCATAGAACTACTTATTCATACTAATTATCGGGTATGTATTTTTTTTCTAGAAAATAATTTCTGGAAAAACTATATTTCTTGTGAAAACTCTACTATCAGACAAAAGTTGCCCTTGCAGATTTGTATTACGGATAAATACTTTTATTTTATTTTGTTCTTTGCAACGTGATAGTCCAACATAAAGTTGACCATGTGCAAAGACTGGCTCCTCTAAATGCAGACCAACACTGTTGAATGTTTGTCCCTGTGACTTATTAATAGTCATTGCAAAAGCAATAATAATAGGAAACTGTCTCCGAATAAGTTTAAATGGAAGATTTGTATCACTTGGTGAAAGGTCAATTCTTGATATAAACACTCTGTCGTTTTTATTAGCACCAGTTAGGATCTCACAATCCAGGAAATGTCGATATAGACCTCGAATAATTAACCTGGTGCCATTGCACAAACCATTTTTAGAATTCATGTTCCTAAGAAGCATCACAATAGCACCAACTTTTAATATTAATTTATGGGGAGGCATTCCAGAGGGAGTTTGTTCATTTAAAAATTCCTGCGAAAAGTTTGTCTCACCTTCTGATAAATCTGACTCGAATGAATCTGCACTGTAAAATTCAGATGCGGCTCCAGGAAGAAGATTCAGAACTTCGTTGTTCAATTTCATTGCATCCTTGTTAGTAGTGGTCAAAATAATTTTTGAGGAAAGTTCTTGAATGCAGTTTGTATTAATTTCATTTCCATATATTTCTGTAATGACTGAACCAGTACATAACATGTTAGATGGAATTTGTACAACATCACATGGTAAATTTTGAAATGATAAAGTTTTTCCTTCACCAATATCTAAAAGCCATTGGTTGAACTCAGTTTGGCCTTCAGAACGCATATTTTGTGACAGTTTCAAATGAAGAAAATGTTCCCAAAGTGGACTTGATTTTATGCAAACTTCAATTACATGAGTTTTTGTTCCTCGTGCAACGACTGGTAATGTTTGACGAAAATCACCTCCCAACAACATAACTTTATTGTCAAATGGATTATCATTTCCCATTAGCTCTCTTAACAGAGCATCTATGCAACGTAAAGCATGAACTGTCATCATTGTAGCTTCATCAATAATGATAATCTTTGCTTGACGGATAGTTACTGCTTCATCTGATATGACACGCATTGAAGATGTTGAAGTTTCCAATATTGGAACCGGTAGTTTAAAACCACTATGAATGGTCCTTCCTCCTTTTAACAAAACGGCAGCAATGCCAGTGGTGGCATAAGGAAGAACAATTTCACCACGTCCCCGTGTAAAGGCCAAAAGAGTATTATATAGATATGTCTTACCTGATCCACCTGGACCATCCAAATAGAAACATCGTGGAGTTATTTGCTCATCGTCAATTGCTTCTACGATTTTTGTAAAAGCTTCCTTTTGCTGCAAGTTCAAAGATGCAATTTTTTTAATAGCATCAGAGGCTTCACTGATATGGTTATAAACTAAAACCTGATCTTGATAATCCAGTGGACTGGGCGTTGGCAAATTAAATGTACTTAAGGTAACACCATGGCTCTTGAATATTGCTTGAATACTGTGTAAAGCATGTTGTTGTGCAATAAAATCATTGAAATTCATCCTAAAATCCTCACACAAAGAATCATTAAATTTTTCCCACAATTCAAGAGGATTAGATGGATTACAAAAGAGACAAATGAAAGCAAATACTTGCCTGAGCTGTGCAGGCATTTGAAAAACGCAGGCTTCTGATAAACATCTGTCCCATTCCTGATCATCAGCCAAAAGCTGCCTTTGGCGAGCTGCTTCAAGGAACGTAGGTAAGATAACCCCCTCGAAAGTTCGCAAGTTCTCAAAGCTAGTTGCCCCAGGAATTTTGAGCAAAAGTAGACGAAGGCAGTAACGCTCAATGTCTTTTGGAGAAACAGAAAACATTCTAGCCAAAACTTTTTTTCCTCCACGTCGTGGTTTCCAAATACCTTTTTCGAACACATAATGAAGAGGTATTTCTGCATATAGGTATTGTCTTGCATTTACATCTGAAAGATTTAATTTAAACCAAGCTGTGAGAGTTGTGTCACGATTTTGATTAAGTGCTGCATTTTCCATACCTTGTTGAAAATAAACCATTTGTTGATGTGGCAAATGGATGGCAAGTCTTATCATAGAATGTGATTTATCATGCATTTTGAATTCCAGGAGACGCCACATTGCCTCAGGTGCACTAACATATCTGGCATTCACATGATTTGAAATTTCATCATGTAGAAATTCATGTTGATTGTTGTTTTCATGAATGACAACATTAGCAGAATCGTAACCTTTATAAATATACTTGTAAATATATTTTACAGATTTGATACTGGTGCAGGCTTCTATGTTAATGTGCGAGTCGTACTTCAGCAAGAGTGCAGGATTGTATGGCACAACCCAACGATTATCAACCGGTTTTCCATTAATAATTACACTATTATCTTCACGGCGTTGATAAAATGGATAACCATCAACATTGACTCTAGTTTCAGGCTGGAATGTTTTTGGAAAATTCTTGCTACACTTACCATTTTCCATGCAAGGTGATTTTGGGTTAAGAGTTCCACATGGGCCATGTATCATAGTCCTCGAAACAATTTCATGTAATCGAGGATGATGAACTGAAAGCTCTGCCACTATGACTCTATCAATCTGTGAAGCATCATGGAATTTGAATTCCTGCTCAAGAATCAAAAGAATATGAGCATGGGGTAGTCCACGTTTTTGAAACTCTATTGTATATACGTGCGCAACACATTTTCCAAAGAGCTCCCCTTTTGTGATATCATCTAACAGTGCATGTAATTTTCTATGAAACACGCGAGCTACTAAATCTGGTCTGTCAGATGATGTCTGTCCATCAGGCAAGTTATTCACAATTTCAGGCCACTTGGGATTACATGTAAAAGTACAAAAAATGTCTGGTTTACCAAATTTTGTCACAATTGCCATGGCATCATGATACCTTTCACGCATGTTTCGAGGTGAGCCTTGAAAGGAAGATGGCAGTATAACAGCTCTTCCAGCTGGTAAATTTGCATTTGCTGCTGCTTGAAAAACGTAATCTGCAAGTCCAGCATACTCTTCACATCGTAATTTTGATTGTTGGTACCTGACAAAATTTAGATTGTTTGCTTCCACTTGAAGGTAGGAATCAATAACCCACTGTTGAGTAAGTGGCCCTCCATACAAAATAGGATTAAATTCACCACGTCTAATAGTAGTTTGTGCCACTTTATACTGAAGCATAGATACGTTTTTTCGTAAACCTTCAGTAGATCCAGGATAGCGATCAAGCACCAAATTTGGTTGCCAGCCAGCTTCACCATATGGATAAAAAATTGCATACGTCATAGGATCTAAGTTTGGACTCAAAATATTTAAAGAAACAAAATTATTAGTGCTGTGCTCAGGAGTGCGAGGATAAATTCTGATATCTCTTTCAAATGGTGGTTCTCCATCGTCATTTTGAAATACCATGGCAACTTCATTTGCTGTTGGCAAATTGTACCGTCTTTGATCAGAGTGTCGATCTCTACGCAAGAACATGTGAACATTTGGTACTGGAAGATTATCTCTCGCTGCCTCTTCATGACTCTGCCTTTCAATTTCATACATCATTTTGTAAGCTTGAGCAAACGGGTTTATTTCCTGCATCATGAGATCTAAGTGCCTCAAAATATGACGTAAACACTTTTCATTTTGAGGAATGTTTAAGCGTTCTTGAACAGCCTGACTTGTATTAAGAACATATAATTGAGCAAATTTCCTTTGTTCACCTTCTTGAGGATGTAAATGTGAAGTGACATGATATATTTGTCCTTGCACCCGAAAACAGTAAGGTCCACGACCTGGAACATTTGATGCTAATTTTGCACCCATTGAAGCAAAAGAAATAGCACTATTGTAGCAGCGTATATTTTCACGAAAATTTCTGTAGTCTGGTGAATTTGGGTTGCTCATAATATCTTTCAAAAAAAGTGGAAAAGTTTGACGTGCAGGAAGTTTAACTTTTCCTTTATGACAACAGCTATTAAATTTTCCACTACTTAATCTTTCAGACGGAAAATGAAGTGCCTGACAGTACTGGCAGATAGATTCTAAAGAACCACAACTGTGACTTTCAATATCACCTTCAGTGTCAGAAACTGGCCCATGGTCTATTTGAATTGCTTCATTTTCAATTTGTTGACTGGCTCTGATCTCAGCTCGTTGACTTTGATGACGTTGGCGATCTTCTTCCCTTATACGGTCCAATGTTGCTTGTGATTGCCGAGCACGCCACCTCAACTGTCGTTCTCTAATTAATCGCAGCCTACGTTCAGTCGGCGTTTCATCAATTTCATCAGGCATCGCTAAAACGATCCTTAAACTATATAAAACGATCCCTAAACTATATAAAACGACAATAAAAACTGATAAATTGAACAGATTCAAATCCACCGCGTGTTCAAAATAGCATTTGGAGAATCAACAAAGATGTTAAAACAGTAAAGCACACGTTACGTTGCCAGTACAGTACAAATAATTTTTATGAATTATTCTCAAAAGTGAATGACTCACCACACTTTTTTTTTTGCATTCAAATCATTTTTATAATAATGATTAGCAAAGTGAAATGTAATTTCGGAAATTTTCACATGAAATTTCTAATAATATGCAAATATTAACTTGTATTTTAAGAGCATAATCGGATGTTTTAATGAAACGTTCAAAGAGTCATTCCTTTTTTTTTAGATATGGGATTTGTGTTTTTGAATGGCAACATTATCCGTTTGTTTACATCAGGTAATCGGATTTTTAATCTGTTATTTTTAATTTAAAACTTAAAACATTATAACTGGATATGATATACATGTTTTATACGAAAATATGCTGAACAGACATTATTTCAAGTAGAAGAAATTATCATTTACTGGTTATGTGTTAGCATATCTTTTTCAGTAAGCCTAACATGGCGTTTAACTACAGTCGACTCGCAGAGCAGAGTGGTACAAACCGGTACCGTTACAGACACTTTCTCGCCTTTGGATTTTATTATAAGTAAGATGTCGGAATGGTTGCAATCGCAGCACAAGATGGAAATGTCATCAGGAGCACGCAAATTTCTGCGGCAAACATGAGACGACAATACAAAGCCCAGCATACGGCAACACATTGTTAATTTTTAATTCATTTTCAGCAGTAAAATACGCCTACAAAAAGTAGGATAAAAATTCGCTGCAATATTTTACCAGTGTACTTTCTTCCAGTACCAGAGTACTTATGTATCAGAGTACTTTCTTCTTGTAAAGATAGAAGAAAGTAATAAATGGAACAGGTTTTTTTTTAAACTACCTTGGTCCGTCCCAATGAAAGAAAGTGTTAT
The DNA here is from genome assembly GCA_963931845.1 of Maratus michaelseni. Taxonomy (NCBI): domain Eukaryota; kingdom Metazoa; phylum Arthropoda; class Arachnida; order Araneae; family Salticidae; genus Maratus; species Maratus michaelseni. The sequence continues at coordinate 118,806,658 of OZ007591.1, read as the reverse complement.
CCAAAAATTATGTTAATCCTTTAATTATATAGTTATATAAGTCAAATAAATCAAGTTACGTTCAAAGATTACAGGCGTAATTTACTGCTGAAAATGAGATAGAGCTATTGCAGAAATCGCGAATAATGCAACTTAGCAGCACCACCTGTTGCTTGATTTCCACCAAAACCTAATCAGCAACAATTTATATCAGGAAGTAACTGAATATAAAGTTTTATTAAATTCCGTGCATTAGTTCTTGATCAAAGATCAAAGACGATTACTGAAGAATGCCTACGTGGGGCGTAATGCCCACGTTTACTTCACATCTAGATGAGAACAGTCTATGGAGATGGCATCAGAAGATTCAAAAATATAAAAGTTCTCTCGCAGCAGGCTGCGGTGGAGTAATGCAGATGTAGGAGCAATCTGGATGTGCGCTTTGATACTTTGATTGGAGTCGGAATGGTGAGCATAGGGGGGAAGGGGGGGGGGGAAGGCCCCATCAGAGCCAGACAATTTTTCTAAATCATAATTAATATTTTTTTAATCTAAAAAACTAATGCAAACAATTTAATTTAGATAAGATGCAAACAATTAGTTTATAAAAGATTCAAATAATTAAATTTTGAAGATGCAAAGATAACTAAGTATAAATACAATTAAGATGCAAAAAATAATATAAGTATAATTTTATTTTCCCTTAAAATTGCAAAAGAGGTAGGAAGGAAAGTTAGCAGAACCCGATGCCAAAAGCAAGGCGGGAAGACGTCAATAGGAAAAATTTAGTGTATTAATGTCAAATGGGAATAACAATGCAGGTACCAAAGTTTTATGAATTTGGAATAGCACAACGAAGTGTTTAGGGTGGTTCCCTTCGCCTTCTTTTGGAAGGCGGAGCAAAGCCGTCATCTCTACACAAGATGGCAAGCGGTCTCTTCTTCCCTCTACTGGTATTTACAATGTAAGGTTGAATGGACCGCAACGCTTCGTTGGGTATTAAAAGTCGATCTCTCTGGAAATTTTGTGCAAGTTTCTTAATAACTTGCGAGATAGGCCTAATATTGAGATCAGTATGGATGACGTCATTCCGGACAAACGTTGTCGCCTTGCATATCCTACGTAACAAAGAGTTTTGAAAAATTTGAATTTTCTGCATCCGAGTTTCACAGACTGACCCCCAGATAACTGACCCGTAGGTCATGGTTGATCTGATGAAGGATTTATACAGTAACAATTTATTCGAGAGTGACAGACGGCTGTGATAAGCCAGTAAAGATTTAAGGGATCCTTGAGCTTTGGTAGATTTGGCAATTACGTCTTGAATCTGCCTAGCCCAGGTTAATTTTGAATCTAGATAAATGCCTAGATATTTATAACTGGCGACCCAGGGTATGAATTCACCATTTAGAGAGAGTTTAGCAATTGGGGTGATAGCTGATTTGTTTGAAAAGATCATGGCGGCACTTTTTGAAGCATTGACTTTGATGTGCCAATGTCTTAGCCAAATTTGAAGGGCCAAAATATAAGCTTGGAGTTTAGTTAGCACAGTGTCGAGTAACATGTTGCTTGTCATGATGGCAGTATCGTCAGCATAAAGTGCTAATTTGACGTCGGGAATACAACGAGGAATATCATTAATGTAGAGGTTGAACAGCCAAGGACTTAGAATACCCCCTTGAGGTACGCCTGCCTCAATAAATCGAGAGGTGGAGATTGTATTGTTAACTTTAACAGAGAAAGATCTATCTTTAAGGTATTTAAGGAATATTAGGATTAGTTGAGGCGGAACCTTGAGCAGAATTAACTTATAAATAAGTCCATAATGCCAGACCCGATCGAAGGCTTTAGCAATGTCTATGAATACAACGCCGGTTTTATGGCTGCGGTATAAACCCTCATGAATGAGTTCAGTTACTCTCCAAAGCTGGTGTTGAGTCGAGTGTTTGGGCCGAAACCCAAACTGCTCGGGTATCATAATCGAATTGGAGGAAATGAACTCTTTCAGACGGTTTGCAAGGATGTATTCATAGACCTTAGAAAGACAAGATAAAAGAGAGATAGGTCGGAAGCTAGAAGGAGCATGCCTGTCCTGTCCCGCTTTTGGGATCGGGACAACCAACGCCTTCTTCCATGCGTCCGGGAACATACGAAGATTAAGCATGCAATTAATTAGGATAGTAATAAAGAAGATGAAGTTAAGAGGAAGATGGAGGAGCATATTGGTAGAGATATTATCAAGGCCAGGCGTTTTGTTCTTTTTGAGGTTCCCGAGATAGGTAATTACCTCAGAGGGTATAGCAGGTTTGAGTGTATTTGTGTGAGGTGAGTTAATGAAACGTTCAACCTTTGTATTGACGATGTCGACCGTTTGACGGTTAACGACATCGCTATTGAGTGTAAATTGGCTTCTAAGACTGTCTGCAATGAGCTCAGCCTTGTCTGTGTTAGAGTAGGCCATACCATTTGGGCCATTTAAGGCCGGAATGTGTGTTCGTGTCCTACGAATGCGGGCCGTTGCCGACCAAATTGTGTTGTCAGCTGTCGATAAAGACTCTATGTATGTGTTCCAACGTGAAGTAATAAACTCCTTGATTGCAGCAGAAACCTGGTGGTTTTTTCTGTTAAGAGCAGTTTTTAAGAGGGGGTCCCTAGACGTCTGCCAGTCCCGTCTTAAACGATTTCTCTCTCTTTTCAAATCCCTGATGTGCTCAGGTAATCGAAACGCATCAACCACCCTCTGTTTAGGTTTCGCGACTTCTTGGAAAGCATTATGGAGTGAGTCTCCAAATGCTTCAATAGAAGAAGTTACGTCTTCGGCAGAGTGAATCTCAGTGGGCGGGGTGTCCATGTTTTCTAGGACATGACTGAAGTCTTCCCAATTGACCGAGAAGGCCTGGGGAACGTCGAGTCTGAAATTGCCCACTTCGAATCTAAGCACAACCGGGAGATGGTCCGACGAGAGATCATTCACCGTTTGAATGGTGTGCGGGAAGGGAAAATTGCGGGTGATGGCGAAATCAATGATGGAGTGATGATTATGGCGGGTGGACTCAAGGGGCGCTAAAATTTGCGCATGATTTTGATCTGTCCACCTGCGCAATTTATAGCCAGTGTTGTTGGAGCTATGAGAACCCCAGGAAAAATGATGAGCATTAAAATCACCCGCAATAATGAAATTTGGAAAAGTACGGGTTAATATAGAGAGTTCTTGTGCAAGCAGACGCATATCCCTCGAAGGGGGATTGTAGATGGCTGCAATCAGAAGGTGGGGGATGGTAGGGAATTCTAAAACAATAGGAGTGGCCTCAATGCAATGAAATTGAGGTACTTTAGCGAGGGTTGCATTAAGACCATTTTTAATATACACAGCAGTGCCACCACTAGGACGGGCGCCAACTGTAGGTGGTCTGTCTACATTGAAAAGCACATAGTTGGCGACCCTGACGGCATTACCCTGGAATTTGGTTTCAGAGACCAACATGATATCTAAATTATTACTAACAATAAAATCCTTAAACTCGGAGGCCTGGCGTTTAAGCCCGTTGGCGTTCCATATGCCAACAGAGAGAAAGTTCAAATTCGTTGAGGCTGGGAATTTGCCAAATGGGGGGGGGGGGGGGGGTAGATCGGAAAACGGACAATTACAGAGAAGAAAAATTAACGAGAAACTTCAGGTAAATTTTTATAGAAAATAAATATTCGGTCAACTTCCGTGGGTAGTTCTTGAGATAGAGCGCCCACAAAATTTTTGTCACATACAGACAGACAGAGTCATTAGCAGTCATTTTCTAAAAACAGTCAAATCGTGTTCAGGACCTTCTAAAATCCGTCGGAAACCGGAAATCGAAATTTTTCATGATTCCAATACTTTCTTCTTGTAAAGATAGAAGAAAGTAATAAATGGGACAGGGGGATACAATAATTTTGCTGGAATTACAAAATTATTGTAAAATTAAAAAAAAAAAAAAAAAACAGATTTTGTTAATTCAAGTAAAATTGATGAAATTTTGTTAAAATTTTGTAAGAGTGTTAACAATATTTTTTTGTCCAAGCAACAAAACCAATTTTTTTACTTCAACTAAAAATTTAGCTAAAACAATCAAAATGGAATCAACAAAACAAGTTTTGTTGTTTTAATCAATTCCTTTTTCTGGGTGCGTGGGTAGGTAAAGAACGAATAATTATCACCTGACTATCTGTAACTATCATCGTTTTTCTGGTTGACCTTTCATTTATATATTTTGCACTGAAATAAAATTTGCACTATTATAGGGGAAATTATCTGTGGTATGTAGATACCTCTCATGGTGTATAAATCAATGTTGATATTTATCTGTAGCAATTCACGTGACTTCACAACGCTGAATGAAGCTGACATGAAACACAACTGTATTAAATTTATTGAGAATTATTATTATGTATTAGTATGCACATAGCGTAAATTTAAAATTATTCTTTTACTATAATTTTAACAATACATATACATTAGACACTTTTTACAACGTACCTTGTATTTACTGATTGCCACCCTTTAAGTTACAGGTTATTTAACATGAGCAATTTTATTTATCTTTTTTCAATCTTGGGGATAAGGAAGTATATTAAGTATTTGTTGCAAACGTTTAGATAGCATTAATATGCAAAAATATACATGCCGTTCTCTATGGTTTTTCAGCTAAATGAAGTATATTTTTTAAAAGCAACAAAGTTTGATATTCCTTATTCAAACTTACTTTTCTTTTACAACATATAAGAACACATGAAACATATTAGGTTATATTCTTCTTCATATTAGGTTATATTAACATTTCTTATTTAAAACATTTTGCGAACACCCTGTATATATTTACAAGGAGGGGGGGGGGTGTCATATTTACCTTAAGAAAATGTTTTCTTTTCTTAGTAACTCTTGAATGAATTCTTTTACTAAATAACTTGATTATGTAAAAATGAAATTTTAAACATATAAATTATTGAGAAATACAAACAAATTTTAAAAAGTCCTTCCGGCCTGTACCGGGAGGAAAAGGTAGCTTTCCTATATCTTCATTTTAAATTTTTAGCTAATGTTACACGAAAACAGCAAACTAAAATGCAAAGAAAACGTTTACAAAAGATTCGTTAATACTGAATTTGAATAAGAAATTCGCTAAATTATTGAGCAATAGCCAAACTGGCTTCATTTATGAAGACTTATTTTGGTCTCCAAATTTGGCAATATTTCGCCATATGTCGCCAATTTTGGCGAGAATTTGGCGCTAACGATATGAATATATAGTTTTATGCGTATGATTGGGAAAATTATTACAACAATGAAAGAAAATAATTTGCGAGTAATCGCGTTAATGTGCTGTTTTGTTTCAAAATGTCAGCCACCCTAGAATTTCAAACTGCTCTATCTCAGCCATTTTTTAAGATAGAGGTAAAACAAAAAATGCTCTGGAATCCTTGTATCAAGGCCTAACACGTAATTAAAAAATAAATTTGAATTTTTAACTTTTTTGTATATTTATATTAGTTTCAAAATTTTAAATGGCTGCCATCTTGAAACAAAATGGCGGACTAAGCTGGCCAACGAACTCGGTTGAGACATTGGTGAGCTTAATACACACAATTAGTTTCATCAAAATTGATTTATAAATACGAGAGTTATCGTATGACATAGGTCAGATATATATATATATATATATATATATATATATGGATATATCTATATATATATATATATGGATATATCTATCTATATATATATATATATATGGATATATCTATATATATAAATCAACATTTGAACGAAGGGTGGTTTTGGGGTCTGGGGGTCATGATCGGTGAAAATATATCGAAATTTTCCGGAACTGCTTTCCTCCGAACGGCTTCAATAGGTAGCTTTATACTTTTTAGCTCACAGGCTATCAAAGTCTGAGAGCTTATGTGCCCGCCGAATCTGTATGTACGTACGTACGTATGTATGTATGTATGTATGTATGTATGTACGTACGTAACGCGATAACTCTTGATAGAACTAACCGTTTTACTTTAAATTTTGTTTATAGGTTCCTTGTGATAAGGCGCTTCCCTGATTAGTTTTGGAGGTTCATTGGTTAAGCATAAAGGGGGTAAACGGGGGGCTAACCCCCCATAATTTAGATAAATGGGTTTTTCATGCAGAATTATCCCATTTTCTTCAAATTTTGTATATAGGTTCATTTTGATAATGTGCTTCTGTCAATAGTTTTGGGGCTTCATTGGTTTAGTATAAAGGGGGAAAGGGGGGGGTAACCCACCCTAATTTAGATAAATGAGTTTTTCATGCAGAATTATCCGATTTTCTTCAAATTTTGTATATAGGTTCATTTTGATAATGTGCTTCTGTCAACAGCTTTGGGGGTTCATTGGTTAAGTATAAAGGGGGGAAAGGGGGGGTAATCCCCCTAATTTGGATAAATGAGTTTTTCATGCAGAATTATCCGATTTACTTCAAATTTTGTATATAGGTTCATTGTGATAATGCGCTTCTCTGAATAGTTTTGGGGGTTCATTGGTTAAGTATAAAGGGGGAAAGAGGGGGCTAATCCCCCCTTAATTTAGATAAATGGGTTTTTCATGCAGAATTATCCCATTTTCTTTAAATTTTGTATATAGGTTCATTTTGATAATGCGATTCTGTCAATAGTTTTGGGGGTTCATTGGTTAAGTATAAAGGGGGAAAGGGGGGATAACCCCCTAATTTAGATAAATGGGTTTTTCATGCAGAATTATCCGATTTTCTTCAAATTTTGTATATAGGTTCATTGTGATAATGCGCTTCTCTGAAAGGTTTTGAGGGTTCATTGGTTAAGTATAAAGGGGGAAAAGGGGGCTAATCCCCACTTAATTTAGATAAATGAGTTTTTCATGCAGAATTATCCGATTTTCTTCAAATTTTGTATATAGGTTCATTTTGATAATGTGCTTCTGTCAATAGTTTTGGGGGTTCATTGGTTAAGTATAAAGGGGAAAGGGGGGGGTAATCCCCCTAATTTAGATAAATGAGTTTTTCATGCAGAATTATCCGATTTTCTTCAAATTTTATATATAGGTTCATTGTGATAATGCGCTTCTCTGAATAGTTTTGGGGGTTCATTGGTTAAGTATAAAGGGGGAAAAGGGGGCTAATCCCCCCTTAATTTGGATAAATGGGTTTTTCATGCAGAATTATCCCATTTTCTTTAAATTTTGTATATAGGTTCATTTTGATAATGCGCTTCTGTCAATAGTTTTGGGGGTTCATTGGTTAAGTATAAAGGGGGAAAGGGGGGATAACACCCCCCCCTAATTTAGATAAATGGGTTTTTTATGCAGAATTATCCGATTTTCTTCAAATTTTGTATATAGGTTCATTGTGATAATGCGCTTCTCTGAAACTTTTGGGGGTTCATTGGTTAAGTATAAAGGGGGAAAGGGGGCTAATCCCCCCTTAATTTAGATAAATGAGTTTTTCATGCAGAATTATCCGATTTTCTTCAAATTTTGTATGTATATTCATTGTAATTAGACACTTCCCTGATTAGTGTAAGGAGTTCATTAGTTAACTATGAGGGGGTAACAGGGGGACGACCCCCCCTTAATATATTGTTGATTTCTTTATTTTTCGAGGGCATATTTCAAATTCTTTGAAATAAGAGTACAATATACAATGAGTGTGAATAGCCTGTGAGCTCAATGCCCTCAGTTTAACCGGGCAGTTTTCTTTTTATTTGTATTGAAAGCTACCTAATAGCAGATCATATTATTCTAGTCGTTTTTATATTTCTGTTTTGTTATTGAGCATTTGCAAATTAGTGTGGGCTTTGTTTTAAATTTATTATTTGGCTTGCGCTAGTAAACAACTTTATATACATTTTTCAAGTTTTTATGAGTTTTATCGAAACGCAGTAACTATTGTTTCATTTTTTATCATTTTAGAATGCTAGATGTATTTTTGAAATTTGATAAAAATCATTAAAAATGACCCCATTACAATTGCAAACGAAATGATTTATTTTTGTAATATATTACGCAGTGAATAACCAATCAAATTGTGTAAAATGTTAGAAAACAATAAATGAAAAGTACACAAAACAACACAAGAAGGCAATAAATAATTTTATAGCCATGGGAATTTAAAAGCTCGTTACGTCAAAAGTGTTGGAAGGTCAACAGGTACTTGGGCAAACATGTCAAACCCTCCCATTTTTCCTGACTACCACTGTTTCCAAACAGAAATATTTGCTTCATTAAATGAAACGAATTCTGAAATTAAATAAGATAAAGATTACAATTCATAAATAGTGGTAAACGGAAAGGTCAGCAGCTATACTAGTGTTCAAAAAATTATATAGAAAGTAAAAGAAGATCGAATCCGAATCGCCATTTCTCAATCGAACTTGCCGCGTGAACTTCAAACTTCTAAAATTATAGTTTAAAATAACATTCAGTGTAATTTGTTCATTTAAGTCAAAACTTCAAATGATTGTGCACTGCTAAAAAAAAAAAATCCTTCCGGCCTGTACCTGGAGGAAAAGGTAGCTTTCCTATATCTTCGTTTTAAAATTTTAGCTAATGTTACTCGAAAACAGCAAGCTAAAATGCAAAGAAACGTTTACAAAAGATTCGTTAATACTGAATTTGAATAAGAAATTCGCCAAATTATTGAGCAACAGCCAAATTGGCTTCATTTATGAAGACTTATTTTGGTCGCCAAATTTGGCGATATTTCGCCAAATGTCGCCAATTTTGGCGAGAATTTGGCGTTAATGGATATGAATATATAGTTTTATGCGTATGATTGGGAAAATTATTACAACAATGAAAGAAAATAATTTGCGAGTAATCGCGTTAATGTGCTGTTTTGTTTCAAAATGTCAGCCACCCTAGAATTTCAAACTGCTCTATCTCAGCCATTTTTTAAGATAGAGGTAAAACAAAAAATGCTCTGGAATCCTTGTATCAAGGCCTAACACGTAATAATTTTGAATTTTTAACTTTTTTGTATATTTATTTTAGTTTTAAATTTTTAAATGGCCGCCATCTTGAAACAAAATGGCGGACCAAGCTGGCCAACGAACTCGGTTGAGACATTAGTGACCTTAATACACACAATTAGTTTCATCAAAATTGATTCATAAATACGGGCGTTATCGTACGACATAGGTCAGATATATATATATATATATATATATATATATATATATATATATATATATATATATAAATCAACATTTGAACGGAGGGTGATTTTTTGGTCTGGGGGTCAGGATCGGTGAAAATATATCGAAATTTTCCGGAACTACTTTCCTCCGAACGGCTGCAATAGGTAGCTTTGTACTTTTTTGTATTGAAAGCTACCTAAATGTGTTGATTTTACCGTATAATACTGGCAGCAGTGGTGCCAGTATTATACTGTAAAATCAACCCTTTTTTTTGCAGTATGCATATGAATATCAATCATTTGTAAATAATTTGTATAATGTGTATTTTATTTGAACATAATACAGCAACCCTTCGTTATATCGCTCCTTGTTACATAACTCATTTAGCTATATCACAACTTTTTCGTATCTTCGGAAAAGTGGTAAGCTCTATTCTCACCGCATTTTTTTAAGTAAATTATATAGAAGGTATCTCTACTTATATTGACAAATAGTGAATTCTTCAACAATTAGTTTAACAAGTAAATAAGTACAAATTCTGATTTTGTACGTCCAAATGTTACTGAGTTATAATAATTAAATTTTATGAAATTGTAACATTTTTCTGGTTCTAAACACGCATTTTTCAGCGCCGCTTGGACACGGAACGTGTTCATTTCTATCATTTATCGTGATATCATCATGTGCCTCATAAAGCAAAGTATTTTAAAATATCATTAAAATATCTTTATTAATGTTAAATTTTTAAATGAATAATCAGATTTGACTTCGGGTGACACTCCCTGTATTTTTGACTAAGTAATTGAACGCTAAGTTCTATTGGGATATTTTAGGTAGCTTTCAATACAAAAAGTCCTTCCAGCCTGTACCGGGAGGAAAAGGTAGCTTTCCTATATCTACGTTTTAAAATTTTAGCTAATGTTACACGAAAACAGCAAGCTAAAATGCAAAGAAACGTTTACAAAAGATTCGTTAATACTGAATTTGAATAAGAAATTCGTCAAATTATTGAGCAATAGCCAAATTGGCTTCATTTATGAAGACTTATTTTGATCGCCAAATTTCGCGATATTTCGCCAAATGTCGCCAATTTTGGCGCTAACGGATATGAATATATAGTTTTATGCGTATGATTGGGAAAATTATTACAACAATGAAAGAAAATAATTTGCGAGTAATCGCGTTAATGTGCTGTTTTGTTTCAAAATGTCAGCCACCCTAGAATTTCAAACTGCTCTATCTCAGCCATTTTTTAAGATAGAGGTAAACCAAAAAAAGCTCTGGAATCCTTGTATCAAGGCCTAACAAGTAATTAAAAAATAAATTTGAATTTTTAACTTTTTTGTATAGTTATTTTAGATTTTAAGTTAATTTAAATCTTTAAGTGGCCGCCATCTAGAAACAAGATGGCGGACCAAGCTGGCCAACGAACTCGGTCGAGACATTAGTGACCTTAATACACACAATTAGTTTCATCAAAATTGATTCATAAATACGGGCGTTATCGTATGACATAGGTCAGATATATATATATATATATATATATATATGGATATATCTATATATATAAATCAACATTTGGACGGAGGGTGGTTTTGGGGTCTGGGGGTCATGATCGGTGAAAATATATCGAAATTTTCCGGAACTGCTTTCCTCCGAACGGCTGCAATAGGTAGCTTTATACTTTTTTGTATTGAAAGCTACCTAAAAAAGTATAAAGCTACCTATTGCAGCCGTTCGGAGGAAAGTAGTTCCGGAAAATTTCGATATATTTTCACCGATCATGACCCCCAGACCCCAAAACCACCCTCCGTCCAAATGTTGATTTATATATATAGATATATCCATATATATATATATATATATATATATCTGACCTATGTCATACGATAACGCCCGTAATTATGAATCGATTTTGATGAAACTAATTGTGTGTATTAAGGTCACTAATGTCTCGACCGAGTTCGTTGGCCAGCTTGGTCCGCCATCTTGTTTCAAGATGGCGGCCATTTAAATATGTAAAATAACTTAAAATCTAAAATAAATATAGAAAAAATTTAAAAATTCAAATTTATTTTTTAATTACGTGTTAGGCCTTGATACAAGGATTCCAGAGGTTTTTTTTGGTTTAGCTCTATCTTAAAAAATGGCTGAGATAGAGCAGTTTGAAATTCTAGGGTGGCTGACATTTTGAAACAAAACAGCACATTAACGCGATTACTAGCAAATTATTTTCTTTCATTGTTGTAATAATTTTCCCAATCATACGCATAAAACTATATATTCATATCCGTTAACGCCAAAATTGGCGACATTGGCGACAAAATTGGCAAAATTGGGCGACATTTGGCGAAATATCGCCAAATTTGGCGATCAAAATAAGTCTTCATAAATGAAGCCAATTTGGCTATTGCTCAATAAATTGGTGAATTTCTTATTCAAATTCAGTATTAACGAATCTTTTGTAAACGTTTCTTTGCATTTTAACTTGCTGTTTTCGTGTAACATTAGCTAAAATTTTAAAACGAAGAGATAGGAAAGCTACCTTTTCCTCCCGGTACAGGCCGGAAGGACTTTTTGATTTTGTGGTTTCCGTGCGCTTGATTTTCCATTGCGTATTTACGGAAATCTTTTGAAATCACCCTGCATACATGCTGTTCTACAAAATTTAAGAAAAACACACGAAGTAAAACAAATGAATGTCAAATATCTTTCCTTTATCAACAATGAATCAAAGTATTATTATAATTCATTTCTAGGACATCTAACCCGGGCTTCCCAGGATAGAGAATATATGTGAAAACCATTTTTTAGGGTTTCGTTCATCTCACGAAACCCTATTGCTCCCGCTCCGTTGTCTGTCTGTCACAGAGCCATTCTAGAAAACTATGTAACTTACAGAGTTGAAACTTTGTGTATGAATCAGAATATCAGCTGTGAAGAGCTGAAAATATTAAAATTTGAAAAATTCGTATTATTTTAATAAATATAGATAAAAAACCTAAATTCTAACAGCCTTTTCTTATTAAATTTAAACATTTTTCACTATAGTAGATGCCAAAAATTAAAAATCCACATGAAATTCTTTCTGCAATAATTAATTTTCAATCAGACGATTTTCACGTGAAAAGTGAAAATGAAATAAAAAGTTTCACCAATTGAAAATAAAGATAAATATGAAATAAAATTGATTGACGTCATAGTAGTAATAAAGCGGAAAATTTCTAAGATTTATCAATAATACAAGGAGTATGAGTATGTTTATGTACACAAAGCAGGTTGATATCACGTCATAGAGAATTAAAAAGAGAATCTGACGTCATATTGGAAGTTTAACGAATTTTTCAAATATTTGAGAATAATACAATATGAGTATGAATATGAGTAATAAAGAATAGTAAATATATGAGTTTGAGAAACATATTGAATCGTGATAAAAATCCGATTAATGAAATATTCGCATATTTTAATATTTTGAAGGTGTACAACATGTTTAATTTTGAAATTATTTTTTTAAATATCGCATTTAGTCCGCATGACAGATTATTAAGACAGAATATAACAGCGGGCATTTAGATATAAAAAAAAAAACGAAAAAAATAGACTGGTAAATTTTTACTTTATAAAAACATGACTTTTTTTTTTTTTTTTTTTTTTTTTTTTGGTTGCTGAATGAAATTTTTTTGGATTTATTAAATTAAGAATAAAGTGTTTTGAAAGGAATATTAAACGAAACCCTTTGAGCGATAATCGATCACGCTTACCCACTTGTTATTTTTTGTTATTGAAAACTAATAGATTTTTTACATTTAATAATTTTTATTAGATTGCCCGCTAAAAACACCAAAGAAATCGTTAAAAACTTCGTTATCTACAGCAGTTTTAAGCGTTTATTTAAATTACATGTCTGTTAAATATGTGTTGTATTTATACTATTTTATTTATCGCTGAATAAAGTTTTAATTTCGTCATTGATTATTAGCTGGAGATAAATGCTGAACTTTTTAATATTGTTTAAAGTGCAAACAGATTGATATTTTTTTTAATCGTCTGCAACCGTTAGATATAAATTTTTTTTTAAAAAAATCATGTTTGAAATTTAATTTAAGTGCTATAATAAATCAGTCAATTCAGATACAGTTTTCAAACAAATTGCATTTAAAAGTAGATTTTTTTCCCCTATATAATGGTGTAAAAATTTAAAATGTGCAATGTTTAGAAATTAAAAAAATTGCAATAACAAAAATCGCAAAACCGAAATTTCATCGTCGACTGTTGCCATTTGCAAAATGACGTCAGTGTTACGCACGGACACGTTTGTTCTTTATAATAGAGATAGATACTATATATCTCATAACGTGAAGAAAAAAAAGTTTACTATATTAATTTAGTTATTGTTTTATAGCCCCTGTCACATTTTTTTTTTTATTAATATCGTTATGCACAAAAGACTAAAGAAAAAATCTTTTAGAAATTTTCTGTGAACCCGTCAGAAAGGCTTCAGCGAATATCTTTGAAGGAAGTTAACTATTTCCTCACACACTTATAAGGATATGTTTAATTTCCTGCGTAGGGTCGAAGAATAAAGGAACGGACCAATCGAAATTCGTTCTGGAAACTGCTGAACGTACCAAGCACGCACCTAGCACATCAAAGAAAGGCTATCCATTTTTAAATGACAAGAAGGGAAATGTTATATAAGTTTAATGGATGTACTTTTAAAAAAATGACGCTTAGAGTATTTTATTATTATAGTCTGCAGAATAAATTCTACAGAACGGTATAAAACATTTGTATTTCATCAAAGCGAAGTTTACTTCATGCATGTATATGTTTTATGTATATAATAGTGTACACATTTTTTTTCAACTAATAAAGTTAAATAAAAGACTTTAAATTTTTTAAATTGTATATGTTTCCCTCTTCTTCTAAAAATCTATCATTCGTCAGCAAAATTATATTTTAACAACATACAAGTCTCATTTTTGTGATCAAACAGGTTATTTTAAATGCTAAAAAATGCTTTCACTAGTTAATTTTACGATTCTTTCTGTACTTGGATGCTTAATTTGTATAAGAATATTTTATATATTTTAGCAGATATGATAGTTTTGCTTAAAACTTGAGCATGCGTAGGACAAATGAAATCAATTTTGTAAAAGAAAAATACTCTGTCACATGCCAGACGACACGGTAAGCGGCGGATGGATACCGTTATATCTGGTGTGAATATCAAACTTTCAACTTTAAAAACCACATAAAACGACGGTTTTTTGTGAATAAAGAAAAGATTAATTGTTTTAATAATTAAAAAAAAATTAGAATAAAAAAATATACACGAAAATATAATGAAATAAATAATTTATAAAATTATAATAGATAGAATAACAAATGACACCTGATGATTTCCGCTGATTTTGAATTCGGGAAAGAATGTTTTTAAAAAAGGTAATAAGGCAGTATAATTATTGCAGAAAATGGCACTTAAAAAATAGAAATGTAATTAAAAAATAGAAAATAAAAAAAAGATACATAAATAAAAACGCAAATATATTATGAAAAATAAGTATGCATTGCTTAAATAAATGTTTACACTTTCAAAATTAAAATCATCACAAAAAGGTATCTTTATCTTAATTGTTCTTGGTAGCACATGTTTTATTTATTTATTTATATTTTCCAAATGAATAAAATTATTTGTTTAGTAATTTTATGACACTACTTCAATGAAGATAGTGTCAGATACTGAAATATTTTAGTATTTAGGTATGGGATTAAGCTGACCAGAAGATTTTGAAAGATAGTGCTTATTTTGAAGGTATTTTACTAGTTTCAAAAAATTGAAATTGTGATTAGCTGATCATCTTTCAGCTTATTCAATTTCGCAATTTAAAAGTTTTAAATTTGTGTTTTATGCCTTAAAAATAAGCCCAAAACAGGACATCTGATCACTTTATGTTAGGTAGACTTTTAAGTGTTATTTATCCCTGCTATCTCATACTTTTATTAATTATATTAATTAGCGATATTATATGCTGATACAATGTATTTCCCCCAGCTTTATCTGCTGACATAAAATCAATTTCCTTCCAATAAAGAAAATTTTTTCTTTGGAAATCGAAATTTTTTATCGGATAAAATCGATCTTTTCTAAAAGAATCCCTGCCGGCTCGGCCTGAAGGCATAGGTAGATTTGGAAGTTAAGTACTAATTTTACCAACAAAAACTAAATCGAGATTAGAAATAAACCCAGTTTAACAATTTTATCTGGCCGCTTTTGACGAGTTTTTTTCAAATTATACTTCAAATAATTATAAAAAATTTCCGGTGTTTATGCAATTATTTGGTCTTGTTAATTGATAAAGTCACGAAATTTAAAACATTTGACCATTAGCTAAATTTATCTTTAATCTACGATTACGTTCGTTGGTGGGATAGCTTCTAGGTATCAATTCACATCCCTAAGACAGGCACAATTAAGGACCTGGAAATTCATGACAGTAGATTCCACGTCTTCGCCGTAAACCATGGGGCGCCTTCTTAATGGGAATTGAAAAAGAAGGAACTTTCTCCATGATGCAGCATTCGAAATCTAACTGTGCCTGTATGCAAAACCGCAGGATTCTTTTTGTTTTCTGTAAGAATTAGCTCTATGAAAAACTTGTCAATAAAAAAGTTGTAGATAATATTATGAAGATTTATAGAAAATTTAATCGGATTTAATATCTTGTGAATGGACGAAGTTAATTTTTTTTTCTTAAACCCCTATTTTTTCGTCCTTGCCATTTTTAATGATATCAAAAATTTGTCATACATAAATCTTTGTCCCTTTTCCTAGAAGTAGTAATAACTTTACACTGATTCGATATGTCTCATAATTAAGAAATTATAGAGTTTTTTCTGTTTTCACAAAAACCTTCTGCATTATCCTCCCTCGGTCCTATTTTCTCAATTCACGAACTTGACAGAGATTCCTTTGATTTTCTGTATCAGTTTGGAAGAGATTTGTGCAGAATTATGGAAGTTATCGTGGCCATAAAAAGTGATACATATACATAGATAGACAGATAGATATGTATATATATATAAAGTTTTGAAATGGAGGTGGTTTTCGGTTCTAGACGTCATAATCGGAGTAGATTTGCAAACACTTTCTAGAAATTCTAATATAAGGGAGAGTAGGTTATATTTCTTAAGAAATCTACCTAAAAACGTAACTAAGGTTACTGTCGTAATAGAATTTAACGTGACCTTTTCACTTTCCGGCTCATAATAATATTAAAAAACACTATTGCATATAAAAAGCTGAAATCTGGTAGTTTTATAGAAAAATGTATGATAGACACGCTGAAGTAGACAGTTTTAATCGATTAATTATTTCAAGTGCCATTTAATATTGAAATCGCTCAAAATAGTTCAGTTAAAAAAAAGTTTTACAGGATCAGAAACTATGCATAGGAATTTAACCATCTTTTGCCTGCACATATTTGAATAGATTATGGTTTGCAGTGTTATTAAATTTTCTTTTAATTTAGTTAATTTTCTTTTAATTTTTTGCTATATTTAATTAAAAATTTCGTTATCTCAATAGATTTAATTTATAGTTTTAATCGCAGTTCAGAGAAAGACTGTGTGCAAAAATGTCCGCGATAGTTGCCAAATTATTAACTGAATTTCTTCGTTTAGTTGCACCATCTGGTGCATAGTGCCGTTAATAGTTTGTAAACAGATGCACAGGAAGAAATGGAGCTATAAAAAACATTGTGTTATTTACTAAATCTAAAACATATGTTCGAATTCTGCTAAACTAAATACGTAAAAACAGATTATTTCGCAGAAATATCATTTAGTCTAATACAATTTTTGCAATTTTACTATAAAATTACTGGAAAATTTTGCTGGAAAATCAATATTAAATTACTGATATAATAAAGAAAACAGAAAACGAAATTGTATATTCATAATACTGTAAATTTTATTTTCTCAAAAATAGAAGTAATTTTATTAAGCTAATGAACAAACGGGGAACTCATAAAAAAAGAGTTTATTGTATTCCAGAAAAAAAAAAGGGGGGGGGATTCATTTGAACGATATATATACACATTTTTTTAAGAGAATTTGCGGAGAACATCTTACAAATATAAATAATTTAATTCTTTTTTTTAACATTCAGATGCGTTTATTTTTATCTTTCGATATTAGAATAAATATCCATTGTTTAATTTCTAAATAGGAATCAAAGCTCAATAGGTATCGTAAAAGTTAATCTATCTGGTTTGATTCTTAGAGATTATTATTAGATAGGTTTTATAAATAATAATAAATTAATTAATAAATAAATACTGAATGTCATCTTTTAAAGAGAGAGTTCAAGAGGATACTATTTTTATGCTTGAATTTATTATTAAATGAAAATTATAATGTTCATTACAAATTAGAATATTTATTTTAAGATTTTTAACATTATTCCTAATTTTTCTCTCTGAAACTTAGGTTTAAAAATAAAATACATAGAACCCTCTAGCTGTTGGTATAAAGGTGAAAACTCTAATGCAGTTTTATCTGTATTGTTTAAATGCTAAAAATTGATATTGATTCCAACATGTTATAAAAACTATGTTCATGAAAATAAAACTGGACAGTATTAACTATCATCTAAAATTTTAGAACTGCGTTAATCTGTAAAATTATGTGAATTTAAACAATGCATGTATTGCAGTCAAATCTTCACTTTAGTGAACGAATTATGTAGGGCTCGACCGCGACAGTGCTAACAAAATATACATGGTGTTTTTTTTCTTTTGGCTTAAGCCGCCAGCCGCTTCTACATAAAATTTAACAAAATACTGTCATTTCACAAAGTTATTTATTTATGTCTTTACATTTTTGAAGATGTGACCGATTGTTTCGTGATCCGAACTCCTATATAGTGTGTCCTTGAACTGATCCTCAAAATTGTAAGGGGTTGACAGTGACAGTGCTAACAAAATATACGAATGCATGGTATTTCGTTTTTTTCTTGGCTCAAGCCGCCTCTACATAAAATTTAGTAAAATACTGTCATTTCACAAAGCCTAGACAAGCTCAAGACTCCCTACAATGCATGGACGTAACTCACAGGACGCTTTCAGATTGTGGAGATAACCCTATATAATACACAATTAGGATTTCCATAGCACCCACAACCCCAGCACGATGTCTGAAATATGTTTGTACGCTTTTTCCTGATTAGTAAAACCAGCCGTCTCTTTTGCAATCGATGGTAGAAATGACAATGTGTGTGAAATACCGGTGCTTTGTGTGTTTAATGCGAGCACAATCTAGCGATACGCCCATGCATTGTATGGCAAAAATAGCTTGTTTAGATGTGTTTTGTCACCGCCCCTTAAAATTTTGCCAATGAATTCTGATTCACCCTCAACTTCTCTAAAAGAAATTTAGTCCAATTTAGGAACACCTTCCCCCATATTCTCTTAAGGTACTTACTTTCCAATTGCTTCATTTATTCTTCTAATTTTCATCCATATTAGCATCCTAATCAGTAACACTCCGCATAAATAAAATCAACAATCATTTGTTACTTATAGTGCTGAAAATGTGGCTCTCTTCTCATTGAGAAAGCACCCTCCACTACTTGGGTTATGATTATACATTGTATAGTGTTTTGAGCTTGTCTAGTCGTGTTCTATCATCCTTTACAGTTTGGTCATGAGTTCATGAGTACATATACAGTGATGGCCAAAAGTGTGGACATTTTTTGAAAGTTTCATGTTTTTCAACTTTGTGTGCTTGTAGAATATATTAATTTTCACTTAAATACAAACGTTTATATATCAAATTGAAGGTAATTTAATGTAAAATTTAATAATAAAAACAGTATTACAATATCTGTATTACAAAAAAAAGTTATGCAACTAATAGTAAGATCTATCTTAGATTTGCATTTCTTTTAAAGTGATACTTACACAATCAATACTTAGTCGAATAACCCTTATTTTTTAAGACAGCTTCACAGCGTCTTTTCATCGAGTGAATGAGTGTTTGGAGTTCATCTTTTGTAATCACATGGTTCCAAGTATCAATTATAGCTTCAATAAGTTGTCTTTTATTGGATGGACGTTTTTTTCGTACAAGAATTTTCAAACGTCGCCACAAATTTTCAATTGGATTGAGATCAGGACTGTTTCCTGGTCATGGTAATATATCTATGCTTTTATTTTTAAACCATGCTTTGCATACTTTTACTGTGTGGCATGGAGCTGAATCCTGCTGAAAAATAAATGGTGCGTTATTGGGGAAGAGATCCCTGACGGAAGGTATCAATTTTGGTTCCAGGACAGTTTCGATGTATTTTTTGGCATTCAGAATGCCATCAATCACTTGAATTCGGCCCACACCATCTGCAGACATACATGCCCAAATCATGACATTTGTTGGGTTTTTTGTAGTTGCTTCAATGCAATAAGGATGAAGTGCTTCTCCTACTCTACGTCTCACGTATTTTCTACCATCACTACCAAAGAGCGATATTTTACTCTCATCGCTCCAGATTACTTGCTTCCATTGATTTTCTGACCATTTAATGTGTTCTTTTGCCCACTTAACTCGTTTTTCGCGTGCTTTTGATTTAAATATGGTTTTTTCCTTGGAATTCTAGCTTGTAGTCCAAATCCTGATAACCTTCTTCTTATTGTTCTTGAACTTACTGCAATACCCGCTGCATTCATTTCACATCTAATGGCATCTGATGAAATTTTTCTATCTTGAAGGCATAGCCGTTTAATTTTTCTATCGGTAGTAGCACTTGTGCATTTTTTTCGGCCTGATTTGGCCTTATTTTCCACTGATTTCGTTTTTTCATAACGTAAACAGAACTTTCGTACACCAGAACAAGTCACTGAACCACCAACTTGTCTTGCTATTTCAGCATAAGAGAGGTCATTTTCTCTCAATATGACAATTCGGCTTCTTTTTGTAGATGTCCAATTAGTTCTTCTTGTTGATGGCATTGTTTAAAATTAGTATAATTAAGAAAAATGACTTTAAATATTCAAAAACAGCAATACTCTATTTAATTGTACTAGTATGCATCATTCCGCAAAATATTTCCACAACAATAACTCTTTTACCATCCAAATAACCTAAACTATAGTTGCAGACATTTGATTGGTCCTCAGAACAGTGTTTGTGATTGGCTAGTACGCTTTTATTACAAAACACGTCCTTATTCAAAACGATTTGTGTTTGTTTGTTCTACTAAAATGAGCATAACATTTTTTTTGTAATACAGATATTGTAATACTGTTTTTATTATTAAATTTTACATTAAATTACCTTCAATTTGATACATAAACGTTTGTATTTAAGTGAAAATTAATATATTCTACAAGCACACAAATTTTAAAAACATGAAACTTTCAAAAAATGTCCACACTTTTGGCCATCACTGTATATGTACTCATGAACTCATGAGCCAAACTGTAAAGGATTATTTTTTCGCCAATCACAAACCTGTGTTTTTTGTGACAGGTGTCTGAGAACAGTACCTTAAATTTACGAAAAATATTGAAGGCTTTTACGCCTTATCTTGCAAGATATTTGATAAATATCCGTTGCGTACAGGAAGGATGTTTTTACTGTTCACTCATCGTAATGTCGATTAAAACACCGGCTTGAATTTATCAACCGCTTCTGAGTTACCGTAATTTCCAACGTATAATCCGTGGTTCAAACAATCATGTTTCGGCCTAGAAATTTTATTTTATAAAAAGTAACTTTCTAGATCGCCGTAAATGTTTGACTTTAATCATTAAATAAATTTTCTGTGTGTAAACATAATTGTTTGATGTTCGGATTATACACCGGAAATTACGGTAGATATCTGATATCCTTAAAAACTATGTATACATGGAAAGATCTTTTATCATATACCAGTACCTATAAAAACAGTATTTCGGGTTATAATTGTACGGTTGACTCTCGTACAAATCAGCAAAAAATGAGGTTTAGTTTTAATGTGATTATGAAAACAAAATATGTTGTGTCATAAAATATATGACAGCGCGTTCAATATTTTTTTATTTTCAAAATAATAAGTAATTACGATTGTTTGGGTTATTTTTTTTACTCATAAGTTTAAAATGAACAAAAGAAATGATAAACATTAAAGAAGTGAATATAAAACATCACATAATTTTACTGAATGGTGTATACAAATTTAAAATTTTATACATACATTAATATTAAAAATATCGACGTTTCGACCACCATCTATGGTCATCTTCAGGAAAATTTTCTTATATTGCTTTTAAAGTTTCAAATGCGAAAAACAATCCGCCCGTTGCCACAATATTATTGCCGTCCACAAATTAAAAATTAACAAGGGTAACACTCAACCATCGTACCAACCAACCACAAGTAGAAACGATGCAGAAGCATCTCCTAACGGACAAAAATCTAACTGCAGTAAATGTATTATTAATGAAGAATATTAAAATAAAGAAAAGCGGAATAAACTATTTCAAGATGTTCATCCAAATTTTAGAGATATTAAATGAAATGCTATCATTACAAACCTCATTTTTCCTAATCATAATTTCAATGGACTCCTTTCGCAGACCCTCAAAGACGTTATTACATGGAATTTTAATTTTAGCGTTATCAAAATCTATGTGGCTGTCAGGATTATTAAAATAGAACTTAGCCAGGGCTGTCGTCTGTTGATATTGAGTGTTACCCTTGTTAATTTTTAATTTGTGGACGGCAATAATATTGTGGCAACGGGCGGATTGTTTTTAGCATTTGAAACTTTAAAAGCAATATAAGAAAATTTTCCTGAAGATGACCATAGATGGTGGTCGAAACGTCGATATTTTTAATATTAATGTATGTATAAAATTTTAAATTTGTATACACCATTCAGTAAAATTATGTGATGTTTTATATTCACTTCTTTAATGTTATAATATTTCATGGTGTAATCGTCCAGCATTTATATTAGAAATGATAAACTTTCAGAAATGTATAAATTTATCAGCTATATAAAGATACGTTAAATAAAATCTTCATCACTGTGAAATGGGCAATAAAAGTTTGATTATATAAAGTATTTCAATGTAATTTTTTTATATTTGGAATTTATTACAATTGCGAATTAAATTATTACATTTTGTACTTAAAACCATCTAAATATATACAGGGTAATTCTAAAATATTTGGAAAAAATAAGGAAAATAATGCGTACGTAAACAAACGTACAATCAAATCAGATACGAGCATAAGGTGTCGATTCTTCTATTTAGCCCCATATACAGAGTATAAAACCGATCTACGCCTCCGTAGGCAGACGTACTTCACCGCCGAATCTAGGCTCACAGAACCCTTGGGGTGAGCAACCAGGAGGGCCCAGTTTACCTGGGAAACCTCACAGGTGGGCCCTTCAGCCACCATAAACAGGGTATGTCACTTCAAGCCAAATTTGTGAGTCAATATGTGAGCTGCAACCCCGTGATTCTATTTTATTTTAGTTTTTTTTTTCTATGATAATAACTGGTTTCCATTTCTATTTTTTCAGATTTATTGGGGTGTTATCCTGTCTATTAATTAAACATGTTATATGCGCATATCACATATTAGAAATAAATTTATTTCCACGATATTGATTTTAAACTACTATGAAACAGATAAACTAAGCTTGCACCATTAACAAACAGATCATGAATTTGTACGCTTCATATAATTTTTTTTTTTTTTTTTTTTTTTTTTTTTTTTTAATAAAGGGAAAATATTTTTTTGCAATTTTATTCTCAACAATACGAATAAAAGTAATTACAATACATGTTTTACTTAAAAGAAATGCAAATTAGGATAAGAATAAAAATATGTTTTTTCACCGCTATTATTAACGAAACAGAAAAAAAAAATGCAGTTGCAATTAACGAGAAATACTAGATCCGTTTATGAATAATTTCTTACTTTCTAAAGAATAGATTTCCTTAGAAATATTTATAATTAGTCATCTTTCTAAGAGTAATACATATTTCTTTTTAAGGATAATTAAGTAATAGTTGTAAAATTGTTTGAGTCTAATTTGCGAACTGTGCATAGAATTACTTAATTTTTTATCTTGGCATATTTCATGTTTTACCAACTTTAATTAGTATTTTCTTTTCATTTGCATGAAATATTATTTTAAATAATTGAAAAAAAATACGCTTTTTGTAATGTATTTTTACTTTAGAATGTTAGGATTTTTTCTTTGTCGCTTTTTCCGAATTTTAATAATTTGTTTGTCTGAGAGACTTTTTGTTTGTTTTAAAGAAAACAGCTGTTGTTTTAATATTGTTTCAAGCAATCAATTTTTTAAAAATAAAATACAGGATAATTTGACGCTATGGTATTTTTATAATTTATTGCTTTTTTTTATAGCTAATTTTCAGATTTATGAATGCGTAAATGATGTAATTCACGTAAGTGAATTTAGTGATTCACGATGTAAAATAAAAAATATTGTAAAATGTAGAACAGCAGTTCCTAAATTAATGACTACGACCCACCATTGGGTCGTACACGATGTTTTGGGGGGTCGCGAAATGACCGATAACCGATCCGTTCTTCAAAAGTATTGAAAATAATATGTTATGAAACCTTCACAATCGTATAATTAATTTAACCGCGATAAACACAAGATCAGCA
This sequence comes from Maratus michaelseni, assembly GCA_963931845.1. NCBI lineage: Eukaryota > Metazoa > Arthropoda > Arachnida > Araneae > Salticidae > Maratus > Maratus michaelseni. The sequence goes on along the minus strand of OZ007591.1, from coordinate 118,782,812 downwards.
GAATATATTGCAATTAAAGAAACAATTGAGAATAATTATGGATAAACGTATTTTATTATGCTTTATATAAAACAGAAACTTGAAGGTAAAATTAAAAAGTTTCAGCCCTGATTTCCTGTATCAACCGTCGGTGTCAAACGATGTTATAAATCCCATTGACTTTTTAAATGCTTTTTTCATATATTACATTCATTAGTAAATGAATTTTTCCATGCGTAATAAAAGAAGGTTTTGTTTTGGGTCACATTATTGTTTTATTAGAGTCATTTACATACATTTTAATTGCGAATACCAATTACTATGTTCGTGTATATTACATACAATGGAAGATTTTATGTAGGATAGGTTATATAAAAAACATTATATGTTTACATATTTGGCGGGTATCGAAAACTTTTTAAGCAACAGCGCATAAGAATAAAGTTTGGGAACTTCTGATGTAGACCATTCGAAATTTGGGTCAGACAGTCAAAAATCAAGTTCGTCAATGTCGATTCAACGGAACATCCGATCTCCTGTTTTATGACTAAATCGCTCATGTAGGATGTTTTCCAATATTTTGATGGAGAGGCTAAGTTTCTTAACATCGAATAATCTGCCCTATCCTCCCACCCACCTAAATACCACATAGCAAGAAGACATTCAATTTCACGAATTTTACGTATACTTTATTTCATATATAAGGCTTAAATATAATGGTCAATATAAAATAAAAACCTTATGCTGAATTTGTGTCGTCAGGATCTGGAGACAGTTTACCAAGCGTATAGAAGTAATCGATTTCCGAAGATAACAATTTACTACAAAAAGGACGACTACATCCAAAACTAAGAAAACCTCTTCAATTTTGTGAAATGTTTCAGTGCTAAGATTTTATCTGCCGGCATCGGTTTTATCACCGATACAACATCCGACTATCAAAAAGGAGCTTTCCGGCACTTTAAATATTCGAACATCGAGATCCGAGTCAAGTTCACCCAGCCAGGGATTCCCAAATGTTTAGACTAACGTATCATTAAATTGAAATTTATACTTTTGACATACCACCAAATAAACGAAGTTAATACTTACAGGAACTGGTCTACAACACGGCATTTAATGAATATGAACTAGGTACTCATTCTCAAATGGACGTTATAACTCTACAATAGGCCTAATAAAAGAATTAATATTTATATAAAGTGCTCTAGACAGTCTTCAAAACGCTTGTATGCCAAGCACTCTCTTATTAATAATTATCCTTCAACATTTAAAACTGCATAATTATATTACCAAAATAATACTTTAATTAATTTTATAGTGACATTTATAGAATTAGCACAACAATTATACAGGATTATATCCTCCCTTATCGTTGTCTTAAACCATTAATTTCAGAGGTATAGTTCCAATTGCAAAAATGTTTTAGTGTTGTTCTCCATAATTCCAAAAGCTATTTACGTAAAATAGTTATGTTTGTAAAAGCTAGGAAATTAAAAAAATATATATATTTGATCTCTGTGTTCTATAAAAGATATCTACAAAGACAAATCTCTATGCTCTAAGAAGTGAAAAAAAATGTAAAACCAAAACTTAAGAAGTTGAATGACGAATTTTAGACATTTTAGATATTTTTTTCACAGTTTTAAGATAACCATCACAGGATAGCAGATTAAGTACTTTTTTCTTTCGTCCGTATGCGGTCACAAAGCATTTTTAGGAAACAGGGATTTATGATAAAAAAATCTGCTATTAAATTTTATAAAAAATACTCATTGAAATCTGCTGCATGGCATTCGTACCATTTATTTATATCACGTATTAAATGAAAATGTACTTTTATTACATTATTCCTATTCTTACCAATAAAACTTTATAAGAGTAAAGTAAATGAAATTACTTTGCTATGCATTATGGCTACTGCAAAGTATCTGATGTTCTTGGGCTATTTCCAGCCAACTGTCGGACCCATGGTTGGGATTACTATGGTGTCGATCAGGCTTCAGATAGTTATGGCCGGCAATGTCCTGTATTGGATGGGTGCCACGCTTTTTTTAACAGGCTACGGAGTCTTACTCCTTAACAGTCTTGAACAATTGAACATTTTTTATTTTACCTCCTTTTGTTATGTAATTACTATATATATATATTTTTTTTAATTTAATTATATTTCTCATTTTTAATCCTATGCTGCACGCTTTTCTATTTTTATTTATATTTATAATCATAATCACTTTTAAGTAGTTTAGACTACAGTTAAACTTCTTTTCACTTATGGGTCCATTACGTTTTAGAAATATAGTTATTCCTAGAGTTGGCGTAAACTAGAAATGCCTAAATTGTTACTTTTTTTCAACCAAGACACATATATATCATTGCTACTTATAATTATTTCATATATATATTTTTAAATCACCCTATTCCTATAGGATAAAAATTTTGGATAAATAATGAATAATCAGTGGTAATGACTAACAAGATTACATAGCTGCCATCTGCTACGATTTGTTAGCAGCACTATTTGAAAATGGTAACATTCGCCTTATTTAACCGCAGCAATATGCGATTAAATAAGGCAAAATCTGTTTTTCTGAAATACTGGTGTCAAAAAATTGTTGCAATTGGCAGCTCCGTGTTTATAACACTGATAACATGATTTATCTACAAAACTGATACATAAATCATTTCTACGAATTTATTTTTCTATAACCTAAACTTTAATTTTATGAAAATAGGACTAAAAATTTTATAATATAATTATAAATTAATATTAATTGTTTATACTTCAGTTTTATATGTTCTGCTGTTTGTTGTAACTTTCAGCTATTACGTTATTATGAAATTAATTTTATTTCAACTTGCAAACATATATACTTTGTATTTCCTTTCAATAGAATAATGAAAAAAATTCTAACATAATTCTCCCTAATGAAAACATATAATTTTTTGTGAAAGAAAGTTTCATAAATGCATTTAATCTCAATATAAATTTTAGATGTCAATATTTGTCCTATTCAACTGTGACACAAAATTCTATTCAGGTAAAGAGAAAAACTTGGGTTTTATTTTATTTGTATATAATTTTGAGAAACTTTTCATGCCATTTCATTATGTGATTTCTTATGAAACTTATTTCACAAAATATGTGAAAAGCGTCCATGCAATAATCTGTGGAATTTTCTAAAAACAGTTTTATTTGACCTTATCATTTCACTTTTCGTATACTCCGATCCGGAAATAATTCACTTCCGTTAAAGTATAGAAGGAAATGCTACACATCCTTGAAAAATAAATTTGATGTATACCATTTTACGGTTCAAACTTTCCATCGTCAATTTCAAATAGTTTTTCTAAAGATCACAGTACTTCAAAGTTAAAGGACATAGTTTCAATTTATTTCTATGTAATTTTACTGTAGACTGGAAAGAATTGAAAAATAATTGAAAAAAAATGTATGATATAGAAATTTGCGAAACCGAAATTTACCTTTTTTAGAAAAAACAAAAATATCACGTGGATAATACGTAATTCTCAATGAATTGTGTCGGCTGGAATGTCATCTAGATAGTTCAATTGGAAAAGCATTGGCTATTAAAAGCCAAATCGTTCTGTGTTCGATTCCCGGCTGATACACATTTTTTCTCAGTTGGGAAAATTAGTACTCGTATGATTTATTTACCGATCAGTTTGATTGTGTAAAAATAACAAAAAAGTATAATCTTATTGTCTACCTTATTTTGAACACTTTTGAAATTTATATCGCTTCCGTATATCCAACAGATATAGAATTAGAACATGTTACAATCTTTTTAGGACATTCTACATAGTGTAGTTTCATATTTATTATCGTATCTGTAATGTATTTGAAATTAAGAAAAGCAAATAGAACACATTGTGTTAATGAGATAAACGAATAAACTACTTTTGCACATTTAATGACCTTCACAAAACATCACAACATCAATACATGAAGACAAAACAGAACTAGGAACACATTCCACGGGTACTGCATTGAAAAACAACATCTGAAGATAGGTGGCAGTAGTGACTGGAGAATTTAAAATTCTTACAATTATTCTTGTGGTGCTGCCATATACAGTATATTATTTGAAGTACAACATCACAACTCTCCCTCACTCAATAATTGAGATATGTAGGAGCTCTTCGAATTCATTTGGAACGTCTTAGTATCTGTGAGAAAGAAGAAGAATTAGTTTTTACAGGATCTGCATCATCATAAATAGAACTATTTGTAACCATGGGTTTTGGAACTGGAGGTGTCAACTGGTTCAGGACTTGGAGTATTTTGGAGAACAAAGTCAGCTGGTTTAGAATTTGGAGTATTTGGGATGACAGAGTCAACTGGTTTCGGATTTGGAGTAGATGGAAGGACAAAGACAGCTGGTCGAAGATCCGAGACACTAGGAGGTATTAGTTGAAAATAACCTTGATTAACAACTGTATTATCCCTTCATTGACTTTCTGTATCATTGTCTTCAAAATTTGTATCATTAGTTAAACGTACCTTCGAACCAACATTAGTTATACGATGAACATGCCTTCTCCAAATATTTGAACCAATTTGAATTTTATAATGTAACTTGCCCTCTCTTGCAATAATTCGACCAATTTTCCACTTGGGCTTAGGAGTATAATTTCTGACAGCTACTTTCTGGTTAATTTTAAATTATTTTACTTTAGTATCAGAATTTCTCGCATTTTGCTTATTATGAATACAATTTGTAATGTTTGTAAGTATCAAATCTATTTTCGTTCTTATATGCCGTCTTAGAAATAGAGATGCAAGACTCTCCTCCGTTGTAATATGAGTTGTCTTTCTATGCTGTAAAAAACGTTATTTAATTTCATTTGTAAAGCACCCGATTCTGAAGATAAGGCTTTTAATCCACGTTTGAGTATTTCCATATATCTCTCAGCCTGAATATTGGTAGCTGGATGGTATAGAGCACTAAACCTATGGTTTACACCATGATTCTTTAATAATGTTTCAAATTCTTCAGAAGTAAACTGTGTAGAATTACCATATACCAAAGATATAAGATATCCGTATCTGGGAAAAAGAGAAGAAAGACAAGTTATTGTATGTTCTGAACTTGTATTAGGAACAATGAAAACTTCTGGCCATTTGCTATAAGCATCAACAACAAGAAAAAGCATTTTACCCATAACAGGACCAAAATAATCAATATGAATGCTTTGCCATGGAGCTGTAGGCCATTCCCAATGATGCGTCTTTGGAGAATGTCCGCCTTTGGAGGAGTATTCTTAAATTGACACAAATAGTGCCATTCCGTGCAAGATCTTCAATATCTTGGTCAATTCGTGGCCACCATACAAAACTGCGAGCTAATGATTTCATTTTCGCTATACCGAAATGTCCAAAGTGCAAATCATTTCAAATTTGTTTTATATGAATTTCAGGAATAATTACGTATCCTTTTAAAATAAAATTATTTTGAAGAGTAAAGTCTTCTTGCTTGCCACCTAAACGTAATTTTTTTTGTAATTGGAGAACCAGAAAGTAGTTGATAATAAATTTGACGTAAAAAAGGATCAGATTTTGTAGCTACAGCAATTGTTTTGGTATTTAAGGTAAAGTAGAAATTTAAAAATATTCCGATTCATCAATTACATTACTTGAATTAATTGTGGGGGTATATCTACACTACGTAACGGAAATCGTGAAAGAACATCCACATTTCCGTGATCAGATGTTTTCTTATAGCGAATATCATATTTAAACGCTTGTAAATATAATGCATATCTTTGCATTCTAGAAGCTGAAAGTACAAGAATACCGTTAGTACGAAAAATAAATAGACACAAGTGACACTGTTCGTAAATAAAGTAAATCTGTTGCCGTAAAAATTTTGAAAAAATTTCTTTACACCAAAGATAATAGCTAGTGATTCCTTATCTACCTGGCTATACATTTTTCTGCATTAGTTAGAGTTCTGGACACAAAAAATATCGGTATTTCAACGTTATCTGGCATTACATGAAAAAGAACTGCAGAGATACCATATGGAGAAACATCAGTTGCTAACACTAAAGGTAATTTAGGGTTGAAATTTGTAGGAACTCTTTCAGAAATAATCTCATGTTTTACATTTCTGAATGCTTGTTAACAAACAGGAGCCCATATAAATTTCACATTCTTCTTGAACAATTGGTTTAAAGGATAAGCAATAAATATAATAGTAGATAAATTTGGTACATATTTAGAATAATATGTAACTAAGCTTAGAAACGCTATAACTTATGACACATTTATTAATATAGGAGGATTTAAAATAGCATAAATTTTACCTTGTGTTTTATGACAACCTTCCTTATCAATTTTATAACCACAATATGTAACTTGATCAGCTATAAAAAATTATTTGCCCTTATTTATCCTAATATTATATTCACACAATCTTTCTAACACTTGTTTTAGCCTTTTCAAATGAATTTAATCAGTTTCCCCTGTAACACCAATATCATCAATAAAAACTGTAACACCATCAAATACCACTTAAAATTTGTTCAATTGTTCTTTGCTAGATAGCTGGAGAACTAGTAAGACCCATTGGTTACTTTAAACATTGGAATAAGACCTTAGGAGTGTTTATAGTTAACAACTCTTATGAATTTCGTCTACAGGTAACTGAATACATGCTTGATTTAAATCAATTTTTGTAAAAAGCAAACCACCGCCTAATGTCGTAACCATGCCCTCTACTCTAGGACTCTAAGCAAAGGATATTTTTCAACGTTATTTTTGACTGTTATTAAAATTCAACAAAATATATTGAACGCCATCATCGTGTAAAGTACTGGTTACTGGAATGATAATGTTATGTATTCAAATGTTAAACAATGGAACAGATTTATAGAAATAAATTAAAAGACACATTAACATTATGTGACTTTATCTACATTCAACAGATGTTTCGTAATATTCAAACAAGCATTTCAGATCGTAAAGTAATTCATATTCCGAATTGTATAGCTGCTTTAATAAGTATCGACTTTTGGTAGAAAATAATCATTTCTTGAAGGCAATGTATTCAATTATTGTGTTATTTTATTATTAATGAAATAAATTAATGGAACAATTTATCAATGAAACAATAAAATATTTGTATTTTGTATTTGCAGTTGAGAAAGCCAATTATTTGTCATCAACATTATAAAGTTATTTTATTACAAAATTTATTTTATTACATCATTCAAAATTTATATTTCTTTCCGGGAAACTTTATCCCGAACCTATGTTTTACAAACACATTAAATATAAATTTAACAAGCTTGTTTTATTTTACATACTGGAATTTTTCCACAATTGCATACTCCTGAAACAAAAACATAATTAACTTCTACGGATTTTGCTGGAAATAATCACATGAGAAAGAAAAAGTTAGCCATCGATTAGTCATAATATCTACGATTTAATGCAATGCATAACTTATGCTTCGCAAGTCGCCTACATATTAAAAATTGCACCAACTTTCATTTTTTCAATTTGTCACTTTTCACAATTTATTTGAGCTACTTGTATCAAAGCAGCGCGGAAAGGTACATAGATTATGCACTATTTCTGAAATCTTCATAAAGTAAAAAAAAAAAAAAAGAAAATGTATTATGGTTTTATAGATAAAATTAAGAAAAAGTCATATTAAGATCTCATAGAGAAATGTATTGGGTACATTCAATTTAGAAACCAGAAACGTTTTACAGAAATTCTAAATAAATAATGCTACAAAGGATACTTTTGAATAGAAACAAGTGAGAAATGTATGTTTAACTGTTAAAGATAGGACATTCGTTTGCAAAAATGTAAAGTGAAGTAAAAGAGCGTAAAGCTACCCAAACTTAAAAAAAGGCAGTTTTCAAGTTTGGGTAGCTTTACGCTCTTTTACTTCACTTTACATTTTAGCAAAAAAATCTCCTATCTTTACAGTTAAACATATCTTTCTCTTCAATTTCTAACTTGTTTCTATTCAAAATTATCCTTTTTTAGCTCACAGGCTATCAAAGCCTGAGAGCTAATGTGCCCGCCCGTTCTGTATGTATGTATGTATGTATGTATGTATGTATGTACGTATGTACGTACGTAACGCGATAACTCGTGATAGAATTATCCGTTTTGCTTCAAATTTTGTTTACAGGTGCATTCTAATAAGGCGCTTCCCTGATTAGTTTTGGGAGTTCATTGGTTAAGTATAAAGGGGGGAAAGGGGGGTTAACTCCCCCTTAATTTAGATAAATGGGTTTTTCATGCAGAAGTATCCGTTTTTCTTCAAATTTCGTATATAGGTTCAATGTGATAAGGTGCATCCCTGATTATTTTTGGGAGTTCATTAGTTAAGTATAAAGGGGGGAAATGGGGGGCTAACCCCCCCCCTTAATTTAGATAAATGGGTTTTTCATGCAGAATTATGCGATTTTCTTTAAACTTTGTATATAGGCTCATTGTGGTAAGGCACTTCCCTAATTACTTTTGGGTGTTCATTGGGTAAGTATAAAGGGGGGTAAACGGGGGGCTACTCCCCCTTAATTTAGATAAATGGGTTTTTCATGCAGAATTATCCGATTTTCTTCAAATTTTGTATATAGGCTCATTGTGATAAGGCACTTCCTTGATTAGTTTTGGGGGTTCATTGGCTAAGTATAAAGGGGGGAAACGGGGGGCTACCCCCCCTTAATCTAGATAAATGGGTTTTTCATGCAGAATTATGCAATTTTCTTTAAACTTTGTACATAGGCTCATTGTGATAAGGCACTTCCCTAATTAGTTTTGGGTGTTCATTGGGTAAGTATAAAGGGGGGTAAACGGGGGGCTAATCCCCCTTAATTTAGATAAATGGGTTTTTCATGCAGAATTATCCGATTTTCTTCAAATTTTGTATATAGATTCATTGTGGTAAGGCGCTTGCCTGATTAGTTTTGGGTTTTCATTTGTTAAATATAAAGGGGGGAACGGGGGGGGGCTCACCTCCCTTAATTTAGATAAATGGGTTTTTCAAGCAAAATTATCCGATTTTTTTCAAATTTTGTGTATAAATTCATTGTACTAAGGCGCTTGCCTGATTAGATTTTGGGGGTTTATTGGTTAATTATAAAGGGGGGGAGGTCTAATCCACCCTTAATTAATTGTATATATCTTTATTTTTCGAGTGGCATTATTATTTGAAAAAATAGCATAATATACAATTAGTGTGAATAGCCTGTGAGCTCAATGCCCTCAGTTTAACTGGGCAGTTTTCTTTTTTTATTATTCAATTCTATCATCATAATGATAATAATTACTCGCTTTTCGATCTTAAATCTCTCATAAATCCTGATTGGCTGCTTTACGCAAGCCCATTCTTGATAGGCCAGCTTCTAATTTCGGATTGGCTGTTGAAATTGACAGCCCAATCAATAGCTTCTTTTATTTTTTTAAGTGCATATTTTGGTAATTTTATACTTTTTTCACATGGCTTCTTTAGAATGTGATATCCAATTACTCATAGACAAGTAGTGGGGTTGCTTGCAACTGGGTGTCCCCTTGAAACAATCCACTGTTTTGCTGTTTTTACACAAATACTCATATACAGGGAGTGGGGTTGTTATCAATTGGGAATCCCATCGGAAGAATCTACTGTTTCTGTCTCTTTTTTAGCTCATAGGCTATCAAAGCCTGAGAGCTTATGTGCCCGCCCGTTCTGTATGTATGTATGTACGTATGTACGTACGTAACGCGATAACTCTTGACAGAAATAACCGTTTTGCTTCCAATTTTGTTTATAGGTTCCTTGTGATAAGGCGCTTCCCTGATTAGTTTTGGGGATTGATTGTTTAACTATAAAGGGGGGAACGGGGGGGCTAACCCCCTTAATTAAGATAAATGGTTTTTTCATGCAGAATTGTCCAATTTTCTTCAAATTTTGTATATAGGTTCATTGTAATAAGGTTCTTTCCTGATTAGTTTTGGGGGTTCATAGGTTAAGTATAAAGGGGCTAACGGGGGCGGGGGAATCCTCCCCCTTAATTTAGATAAATGAATTTTTCATGCAGAGTTATCCGATTTTCTTCCACTTTTGTTTACAGGTTCATTGTGATAAGGCGCTTTCCTGATTAGTTTTGGGGATTGATTGGTTAACTATAAAGGGGGGGGACGGGGGGCTAACCCCCCTTAATTTGGATAAATGGTTTTTTCATGCAGAATTATCCAATTTTCTTCAAATTTTGTATATAGGTTCATTGTGATAAGGTTCTTTCCTGATTAGTTTTGGGGGTTCATAGGTTAAGTATAAAGGGGGTAACGGGGGGGTTAATCCTCCCCCCTTATTTTAGATAAATGATTTTTTTCATGCAGAGTTATCCGATTTTCTTCAAACTTTCTATATGGGCTCATTGTGGTAAGGGGCTTCCCTGATTAGTTTTGGGGGTCCATTGGTGAAGTGTAAAGGAGGGAAACGGGGGCTACCCCCCCCCCCCTTAATTTTTATAAATGGGTTTTTCATGCAGAATTATCCAATTTACTCCAAATTTTGTATATAGGCTCATTGTGGTAAGGCACTTCACTGATTAGTTTTGGGGGTTCACTGGTAAAGTATAAAGGGGGTAACGGGGGGGACTAACCCCCATTGATATAGATAAATGGGTTTTTTAAGCAGAATTATCCGATTTTCTTCAAATTTTATATATATGTTCATTGTGATAAGGCGCTTCTCTGATTAGTTTTGAGGGTTCTTTAAGTATAAAGGGGGGACGGGGGGCTACCCCCCCCCTTAATTTAGATAAATGGATTTTTCATGCAGAATTATCCGATTTTTTCAAATTTTGTATATAGGTTCATTGTGGTAAGGCGCTTCTCTGATTAGTTTTATGGGTTCATTGGTTAATTATAAGAAGGAGAAACGGGGGATGGTTCCCCCCTCTTAATATATTGTCGATTTCTTCATTTTTCGAGGGCTTATTTCAAATTCTTTGAAATAAGAATATAATTTACAGTTAGTGTGAATAGCCTGTGAGCTCAATGCCGTCAGTTTAACTGGGCAGTTTTCTTTTATTTTCATGTAAACTTTTTTATTGAGCTTCTAGTTGTAGTGCCAGAATGTATGCAAGCGACTTGCCGAGACATTAGAAAGCCATCAAAATATAAAGTTTAATGATATGATAAAAGTACATGACAGTTAATTATATTTTAAATTTAAACATTTAATAATTTAATTCTTTTTTTAAATGCAGCAATTTAAATATATGAATTAAGGTTAGATTTAACATACAAAAATAGATTTTAAAATATTTTATTAGTTCCTAAGCTAGGAAGTATGGTGGTAGCCAAAAGCCAATAGAGTCTTGCCCAACTCTTTTTAAAAAATGGTGGGCTTTGCAAAAGAATACATTTTCTTTGTTAACCCTCTAAGCGTGTGGAACGTAATATTACGTTCACTAAGCTCCAGGTTTCACTGCAATATATGCAATGTTTAAGATAATATAATTCTACAGATTTAATGAATTTTCAAATCGTTAAAGAATGATTAGTACTCTCAAGGGTTACATTCATATTTGTAATTAAGTTTTATTTATAATGCTGAAAGAATCACATTTTTTTAGCATTTAAAACAAAATTCAGAGAAAACAACATTACAATTTTACCCTTTTTCAAAACGCTCAGTGGGTTAAAAAATAACATATTTTTTAATAAATTCTAAATAGGAAATGAACTACCAATACGAAAATAAATCTGTAGAATTTTTTGGTCAATCCCTGGAATTCTCTTTTCGGTGATGTAAACGATAACAGGAGACATTGCTCTTAGTCCGCCGAAAAGTAAAAATTTTCTATATTTTCTGTTTTTAAGAACTAATGATAGAAAACTACTGTAAAGCACATAACCATGTTTTCGATAGCGCTGATTCTTGAAAAATAATTTTTGTAAAAATTTCAAAAATTAGCTTAATTTGCTTTAATTTATATTTTCATAATTTAAAATAGATTTTTGAATTAAAAAAATGCCGAGATTATGTTTGGTTCCATTCACTGTATCTCATTAAACAAGAACGAAAAATCATGTGTCAAACATAGATTATGATACATTTTACAACACATCTTGAAAACAGTAACGAACTTTACCTTTAAATAACTTGAAAGAAGATATATCAGTAAATAGTCTAGAAAAGATTTGACAAATTTAAAAATCTAGTTTTAGCAATTACCCTTTAGTCAAAAAAAGTAGGCTAACAATTGTTAATAACATATACGTGAAGGTGAACTGAGAGTTAAAATGAACCAAACAATTTTAATATCCATACTTATTAGTTTGTACATTATTTAAGGAAGCGATAATATCTTTCATCAAACGAATAATATTAATAATTAACTAATGTTAAAATTAAACGTAGGCTACTATTTAACTTAAAACAAATTGTATGTGAAAAGACAAATTCTCAGCCAAAAAGCAATGCCGGAACGACATTACCGCAAAAGTGCATCCCTGGCAAGACCAAAATTTAAAATCAAGGTCACATGAGCGAAAAATCACGCTAACTTCTGCAACATCTTCTTTTAAATTTATTTAAATGGACATAATCTTAAAATGGACATATTCTTTAAATGAACATACACTTTAAAAGGACATATATTTTTCAATACATCAACTCTTTCTCATAAAGATTTTCTTATCCAAGCTGATTCGATATCAGAAAGTTAGAAATTTTTAGGAATGTCATCATTCATACACAACGTAAAAATTAGTTTCCGGAATAAACATTTCATATTCATGCTAGATGTTTGGAAACATTTATTCTAATCAAGTTAATGACATCATCAGCTTTGACTCCTTAATTATTATACAATCCCTTAGATTAGAAAATTATGTGCTCGCAGAATAGAAATTTTATACTCTTATTCAGAAATCTATACATTGCATTTCATTCTATAAATAAAAAGTTGACTAAAATGTAAAATCATTTGCATGCATATAATTCAGAAATTCTATCATTCAAAAATATTAATTATACACTGAAAAAAGAAAGTGTTGATTACTTAGTGTTACTGCTTATTACTGTTAATTTTACAGTATGATACTAGCGCCCCAGCTGCCAGTATCCGTAAAAATTAACAGTATTATACCGTATTATACCGTATTAACAGTATTATACCGTAAAATTAACAGTAATAAGCAGTAATACGCTGCCGCGCATGCGCGATAGCGTATTACTGCTTATTTTACTTTTTATTACTGTTAATTTTCCGGTATAATACTGGCAGCTGGGGTGCCAGTATTATACTGTAAAATCAACACTACTTTTTTTTTTTTTTTTTTTTCAGTGTATAACATGCAGAATCATCTTGAACTAGATAAAATATTTTTTAAAAAAATTGCTGCATATTCAGAAATAACTTCAAATCACAATTAATTAATCCTTATTCGCATAATTTTAATTAAAGTTATACACAAAATAATTTAATATCCATGACGATTGTAAATGTTAACAGTTCATAAAATTGACGAAACATTAAAATTTATTAGACGTTCTTCGTGTATTTTTTTTAATAAAAATTAATTAAATTTCCTAATATTTTTATAAGTGTAATGTATTTCAGAAAATTAAATGCAATTATAAGTATAAAACTTTCAATAGTTTCAAAAGAATGTTCTGTGTGAATAATGAAAGAATGAGAACTATGAAGAATTTAATTAGTTTTCACAGTAAAATGATATTGTTTCTCTAAATCTAAAAATGAAACTAAGAGGAATTTACATCTAATTATATTTTAAACTATAATTGCGGTACATTTTGAATAATATATTTACACTGTGTTTTTATAAAGAATGTTTAAAGTAAATTGCATTGATCATGTTTAAAATCCTGTATAGTAACATAAAACTTTAATTAATAAAATGCAGAACGCTTGGGTAATGCATTCATAAAATTTAATAAAATTATGGTAATAGTAATAGGTTTTTATATCATTTTGAGTTTTTTTTATTCTTTTAATATAAAGTTAGATTATTTTTCTTACAAAGAACACCCAAGAACACACAGATTTTAAAGAAAATTATTCAGGTTGGTAAAGAATACCAAGATATACATACACCTACACCAAATGTTATCTGCAAACGTTACTTTACAGCAAAGATGTTGGGGCTAAAAAATGTCATACAAGAACATATTTGAAGGAAGAAATGCCTTTAATTTTTGAATAATATATTTACAACTAGACAGTATGACATCAATATACAGGGTTATTCTAAATGATGGACCCATTTTCAAAAAAAAATTATTTATTAAAGTACAAATCCAAAATGAACAATCTTTATACCAATGACAGGAGGTAGATTCAAAGTTTTTTTTAAGACATTATAAATGTTCAATGTGTCCACCGTTTGCTGCACGGCAAACATCTACGGAATAGCCAAACTCGTCCCACACACGAGAAAGCAAATGTGACTACTTCTTCTGGGGGTTATGTTAAGGAAGCTGTGTACGTCCCGCCGCTACCAACAACTCTGCTGTGCACTCAGTAACAGCACATAAGCTTTCTCGTGTGTGGGACGAGTTTGGCTATCGCGTAGATGTTTTCCGTGCAGCAAACTGTGGACACATTAAACATTTATAATGTCTTTAAAAAAACTTTGAAATTTCCACTTTTCATTGGTATAAAGATTTTTAATTTGTACTTTAATAAATACAATTTTTTGAAAATGGGTCCATCATTTAGAAGAACCCTGTATATTACCACTTGTTTCATGAGTTCCATGCTACCTATAGCAAATTAGTTGTATAAGGTACAACTTTAATAAACTATTATAATAATGCTGCTAATGTAACACTAACTACTTTAATAATACAATACTATAATTAAACTACTTCAGTAAACTGCTACTTATTTGGCTCTCAGGAGATCCACCAGGAAGTAACAGGGAGAACGGGAGATCCTTTTCGTCATATTGGATAACTAAACCATAATAGATAAAAAACTTGTAAAAAGTTAGTTATATCCTTCACTGACCTTAGACGTCTAAGTGTCTCTATCTTTCGGTAATTATCTCCAAGGCAAATGGCCGAGTTAAATTTATTTCGAGCAGAGAGGCAAATATATCACGGACTGGTAGTACTGATATAAAGCACGATAATGTATGGAATATAACTTTTATTGTATGTTGCAAACAACAATTATAGTATTCTGTTTGCTTTTAACACAAAGGCCGTGATAACTAATTCAAATGAAACGTCAAAAAAATGCTGAAAATCGGAGCATTATTTCCTTCAAACGTGTTCTTGTATGGTATTTTTGAACCCGAATATATGTCCTAAAGTAACGATTGGCGATAAATTTTGACGGGGGTGTAAATCTTGGCACCCTTTACTTACCTAGAATTTTTCGTTACAATCGGGTTTTGTGGCACCGTTATTAAGAACTGTCGCTTGAAGTACTTTTATCCTTTCCGAGTACCATCGCAGTTAATTATGTACTTACAAACTTTACCAATATTTGACGTATTACTTACAAAAATTTAACGTATTACAAAAATGTGTCGAAAGTGTAAAATTCGTTACAATCGGTGCGTGGAGGTTTGTGAGTGTTGCTTGTAAAGAATTTTCATTCAAAGTATCTTTTTCCATTATATGTGGCGTCGCAGTGAATTATTTACAAAACAGATATGAGATAAAATAAACTATTTCATCCGCTGTTGATAATCAAAATTGTTATTTTTATAATTGAGAAAATAATAAGAGAAATGAGACGCAATATGTGGATAACACAAATTCTGACTTACGATTGTTTCAGGTTTCTATCCACATAAACCTATTGTTTAGAAATGGATGTTCTATGAATAAATGAAGCTATAAAATCGAATACTAAAAAGAGATATTTATTAATTTTCTAATGTCTAAGTTATATTAACAAAATAAGTTATAATAATGTAATTTTTACTTTTCCTTATTTATTGCATCTTGACTAAAATATACAGGGTGTTCAAAAGTAAACGATCCTATTTTAAAGTTGTCCACAGACGAAACTATTGTTCAGAAAGCTGTGAAATTTTGTTGAGGACATAATAAAGGGATGGGAATTTGTTTGAGAAAAAAGTTCAAATTTTCGCCTCCAGAGGGAGTTTTTAATAAACTACACATTTAGAACACATTTACGATAGTTTACAAATTTTATTTCATCAAAATATGTTCCATATGACAGCCATCATTTTCAGCTACCATCTGCAATTGTAAAATATGCTCAACAGTTGGTCGCAGTGTGTTCTGGGAAATGCCAAGAACATGCCGTAAAATGCTGTCTTTAAGATAAGGTAAAGTTCTATGATTATCAAGACTTACCAGATGTTTCAAATGCCCCAAAGCTAAAAGTCACATGGATTGAGGTCTGGGGACCGAGGGAGGCCACATATTATGAAAGTAGTGCTGATGACACATTATTATGTGAAGTGATTTTCGAGGACGTCTTTAACATAAAGGGTAATGAGTGGAGCAGAGTGGTAAAAGATAACGTGCGGCATTGATTACTTGCACATCCGAAACAATTTTATTCTATAAACACGATGAATTTTGTTGCCTGGTGATCCAGCATGTTACTGGACCTCTAGTACGTAATTCCTCGAAGAAGTACGAACCAAGAATAAATGCTGCAGAAAACCCACACCATACCGTCATTTTTGATGAATGCAACGGAACCTGTATGATTGAAAGCAGATTTTCTGGTTCCCAAATTCGGCAATAGTGAGTATTCACTGAACCGTCTAAATTAAAATGTTCTTAGTCTGTCCAAAGGTCCAAGGCCATTCTGAATCGACATCAAAGCGAGAAAGAAACTGAAGTGAGAACTGGTGTCGAGTGTAGAAATAATATGGAAGCAACCCTTGCACAGGTTGAAGTTTGTATGGATAATACCGGTGGATATTCCTCATGATCTTCTGGACAGTTAAAGAGGCAAATCCAATACTTCTTCCACACGACGTATACTGGTACTAGCCTGTACGTTGGAACCTTTGTTCTCTTCCACCTGAAGCACAACCTTCTCTATTGCTTCTGCGGAAACAGGTTTTCTTCCTCTTCCAGAAAGAACATTCAACGAATCTGTTTCTTCAAATGTGGCTACCATTAACGAAAATTTTTAACAGCCAATGGACCTTTTCGCATTCCCTTCAAAGTCCGAAATTCCGTAGAGCAATTACCGTTTTGGTAAAACAGTTTTACTAACAAAGATCAATCTGGTAAACATAACGGCATTCTGATTAGCAACAGCAAGAAATGAAAATAAAAACTCCGCCAAAGTTTCTAGGTTTTATAACAACTGGTGCGTGACGTCGACAAATATTTATTTGCATATTTGTTTAAATATTTATTGTATGATTTCACGCCCACTGGCGGCGAAATTTTCAAGGGCGATTCCTCATCAAAGTTGCCAGTTTGACCTTTTTTTATTCAGAAATTTGGAATTCAAACCGGAAATTCTGAAGGAAGATTTTTTTTTTTACTTTTTGTAATCACGTAATATGCAACATTAAATAAAGCAAGAAGACTTACTAAGAGTTCCTGATGTGAATTCAAAATTTCTGCTTTAAAAAATGTTTTACTGAATATGTTTTGTTGTAATATAATTTTTATTCTACCGTAAATAACTGTTAAATGTGTAATTAATTACAAAATCCCTCTGGCGGCGAAATTTTTAACTATTTTTTTCGCTCAATTAAATTTTCATCCCTTCATTATGTTCTCCACAAAATTTCACTACAGTCTAAATAATAGTTTCGTCAGTAGACAACTTTAAAATAAGGTCCTTTATTTATGGACACCCTGTACATAGGATTTCCGGGGTTATAAATAAAACAAATTAGTTTTATTTCAGATAAAAGGTTGTTTTTATAATAATGATTTCAGTTGCTTTTATAAGAATGAAAAAGAAAATTATTCGAAATTTATACAATCACACGACGTTTTACTTTAGATCCATGAAAATGTTCTATTTGTATCAGTATTTTTTGTAATTCTTCTTGAGAACCTTAACAAATATAAGAGTCCTCTCAGTTTGTCCGTTTTAATGCCTCTTTTTTTAAAGAAAATTCTCTCTTTTTAGATTCCCTTACAAATTTTGTAGAAAACTACAGTGACGATAATTTTGTTACAAATGTTGCAAAAACCTACCACGAAACATTTTCTACAGAAATACTGATATTAATAAAAAACGAACTAGTGGGATCTTTGAAATAAAGAGATTGCCCCATTAATTTGCAACCGAAACATAAAAGCGTAGAAAACAAAGAAAGTAATGCACGGATATCCGAAACACAAAAGTGTAGAATAGAAAAATAATAATGCACGGGTATATAAATTTTGGTTGTTAGAAAATGTATATAGCATGCAATGAAATATGTCGTTATAAGTTATAATAGCAATTAAAGCTATAATTCAGCATTAAAATGGATTAATTAGAAAGTTTTCCACAACTCTTGATAAGAGGCTAATATTATTATGAAAAAATCATGGTATGTTCACATTTTTTACTTTATATCAAGTTTCATTTAATTCATCTGGCTCATTAATTGAGGCATGTAGTTCATTTATGTTTGTTGTATGTAAATAAAGTTATTTATCTTTAAAAAATAAGATTTATATAGTTTTAGAGACTGATTATTTGCTAGATTACTAAAATGTCGACTGCAATAGTTTCGTTTAACCCTTCCCGGCACAGACAAATTCTGTTCGTAAAATGAGAAATTACTGAATGACACCGGAATTTACAAACGACTTTTTTAGAAAATAAGAACTCCTTATTTTAAGCTTTCATTGTAGAAACAAAATTTTATTAAAATATTCTTGGTGCCGTATGCATGTTTGGAATTAAAATTAGGTGTGCCCGGAGTGGGACCACTGTGCCGGAAAGGGTTAACAAATAAAATCATACAAATTCGAAGTTCGTTTGCAAAAACAGATCGTAGCACGCCCAAATATGCTGCCTTCGCCAGCATACTTGCCCTAATTTTATGACCAACCTGCAACGCGACCAAAATTAAAATTCCTCCTCCCACCCTCCCATCACCTTTACCAAGCAACTTCTTTCCTTTACTTTCAAAAACAACCTACCGATTTAAATAAATTTTTGGAATCATATAAATCTACACAACGTCTTGCATTTTTTAAGTTTCTGAAGAGATCTGCCCCCTACGAGCTACGCTCGCCAACATCCGTCCAGACACCACAGGCTCTAAAAAAACGCTAATTTGCTCTGTTTTAAAAAGATTGCTCAATTACGGAAGATTAAATTATATGACCGTGACCAGTGGCGATCTTTTGTGATTGAGTCTCCAATCATTTCCCCTTGATTAGATGATTTGTCTGCTCCTAAGTCCTCATCCACGGTTGTCGCAACAGCTGATGACATTTTTCGTAATTGATTAAAAAGATCAATTACACATTTGAAAATCACTGTGTATAAAATGGTTAAGGAAAAAATATCGCTGCCTCCCGGACTTTTATAAGTACGGTATGGACAATATTATTACTTTGGTTTCGAAGCTACAAAAATCCGTCTGCTGGAGAATAACATTCAGAACAACGACATTGAAAAGCATTGTCTTTAGAAAATCTACGTTTCTATTTTATCGAAGTGATTTTTAGATATTTTCAGTAATATGTATAGGTTATACACGAATTCTTTTCTTTCTTTTAATACATTTTTTTCATGTTATTTATAAAATTAAAATTGTTTATTTTAATTAATAAGTATATGTGAATATTGTAATATGCATTTATCAAATAGTATTCGTACAAAATAAATTAAAAATATTTTACGCATGCATTTACATGTATTTTTCCTGCATCAAGTCATGAAATATGTAAAGAAAACTCACTAGCTGCGACTTTTAAGACTCGTTTTAAAAAATGACGGAATTTTCATTACAAAATTCTTTTCGCACGTAACAATTTAATTAAATCTCTATTAAAATAAAAAATGTAATCTCTATTAAAATAAAGATAATTTAAATAAAAAGTTGAAAAAAAAACCTATAAAAAATTAGACAAATTTAAAAAATGATTGAACACTACACACCACAACCTAGTTCCATATATGCTGGCAAAAGATGGTTAAATTGCTATGAATAGTTTTTGATCTTATAAAACTTTTTTAACTGAAATACTTTGACAAATTTCAACATTAAATACTGCTTTAAAAAATATTCAATTTAAAACTGTCTAATTCAGCGTATATATCATACATTTATCTATAAAACTACCAGGTTTCATGTTTTTATATGCCATATTTTTTTATTGTGATTTAAAAGGTCACAATAAATTCAACTGCATCAGCAGCGGCGACAGATCAGCGTTAGTTGCTTTTGTTTTTTAATAGAGAGATATCGCTTCGAACGTTGAAATGAACGTGTTCGTACTGAACGAGAGCACTCGCATTATTAAAATCGACAATAACGACTATTTGAAAACAAATAACTGTCTAAGCATTATACGGTTGTTTGGAAATTTTAAGAATCTAGGTGGAAATTTATACTGATCTCGACATGTTTTCAATTAAATATTTAGTAAATATTAAAACAATGATATTAAAAATGGCTATGGAACAACACTTAACATTATTGTATTGTAAATGTATGATTTAAAAAAATTCAAAATTTTTTTTATTTATATTTGATTAGTTTTAATTTATTTTTTTTCTAACAGATATCTAAAAAAAAATAAAGTTTTTTTGAAATTACACATTCTGTAACAAGTCTACTTGAAATGTACTTACTAACGAAATTCGACGAGTACTTACATATCTACCTATCTACAGTTGTAAACAGTTTTACGTGAAAAAAATGCAGCTTTTGTTTTGCGTTTGTTTCTTTGAGGTAGAAAGAAAGAAAAAACGAATCACACAGAAAATCATTAATAACTTTTACATATCTTCCTCTGCAAAAATGCACCTCCCAGTTAAAAAAAAAACTTTTTTTTATTGAAAAAAAACTTTTCTCAATATGACTTTGTGACTTTGTGAATTGTGACATTTTTCGCAAAGTGTTAAGCATAAAAAACTTTTTTTATCGACTAAAAAACGTTTTCTCTTATTCATAATATTTAGGGACTATACACTGCAGTAATCATCCATTTAAAATATATGTCTAATACAAATTCTGTAATTTTTAACTGTGCTTCCGAATGTTAAATTGTTTCTTTATGTTAGCATTTATAGTGAAATAAATTAGATATTATAATGCGTTTGTTAATTTTTTTCTAAAGAATATACATCTATAAGAAAGCTCGCTTTTTTTTCAGATAAAGCTGTTCCAAAATCTCTTAAGATACTTTTTAAACCTTTTTTTTTCAGAATTTACGAAAAGTTATTAAAGCTCAAGTTACAGATTGATGGATCAGTATAAAAGTTCTATTAGATTTCTTAGGTAATGTGTTTTATAACAACATGAAGTATAAAGAAGCCACGAACGTCTTAAGCTACATTTTCCACCACGAAATTAGATATCACTATGATGGATTAGTTGTATATCCTATCAAAGGCGAAATACCACTTACAGAAAATATTCCGAAAGTTTTGGTATTAACTTATAGGATTTTGGCAATACGGGATGATGAATCTAACACATGTGACTAAAGAATGTATTCCAGAGATAATTTATTTTAGCAGATGTTCATGTATGGAATTATTTTGCTAATAATATTCTGCAAGATGTATATTAAATGCTAGTAAGTGAAAAATAGAAAACACAAACATTTTGAATTAAATGTTTAGAGTGGTTGATAAAATTAAGCAACATTAACTTAATAACTTTAAAATATGTATTACATATGCAAAATATTTTAAGAACTATGACAAAAACTAGGAAACATAGAACTATGATAAAATTAAAAATAAACATACGTTTAATTTTCAAATACTGTTGTCCGATTAACCCGTTAGCGCCCAGCGTCCTATTTATAGGACGCCGAATTATTTTTCTCAATAAATACAAATATTGCTATTCACATCACTTTTATATTAAAGCAACCTAAGAGTTACTTTATCATGGTGCATCAAATAAATGGTATATAATTATCCTAAAAACAAACTGGTGTTACCTTAAAACCTGGTGTAAGAAACATAATGTTGCGAAAGAGCAATGTCGAGCGTTAATGCGTTAAGAAGATAATACATGTCACAGGCTGCATCTCCTGTGTGGTGGGTTCCCGATAACAAAATTTGTGTACCAGTGAGAGTTGATGAAAATCATGCCTCTATATAACAAACAAATTTATTAAAAAAAAAACATAGATCATAAACTGTACATGAATGTAACTCTCTTCATCATAAAGCATACTGCTTTTAACGCAGTTTCTTGCTTCTGCGAGAGAGCATAGGTAAAGACCAGAAAGTCAGCAAAGCAAGCTAGCGACCGGCATAACATTCGCTCTCCGCTGCGTCTTTTTGCTCTCTTCTCCTATCCTGTCGACTGCGCCAATGTCACAGGCTGCATCTCCTGTGTGGTCGGTTCCCGATAACAAAATTTGTGTACCAGTGAGAGTTGATGAAAATCATGCCTCTATATAACAAACAAATTTATAAAAAAAAAAAAAAACATAGATCATAAACTGTACATGAATGTAACTCTCTTCATCATAAAGCATACTGCTTTTAACTCAGTTTCTTGCTTCTGCGAGAGAGCATAGGTAAAGACCAGAAAGTCAACAAAGCAAGCTAGCGACCGGCATAACATTCGCTCTCCGCTGCGTCTTTTTGCGGGTCACCGTTTCCCCTTCCCAGCCAGTTTTTAAAACTGATAAAGGACCACTTGGCACCCTTCCATACATTAGTTGAAATGGTGATACCCCCGTTGTTTCATTTGGGACTTCTCTTAAAGCCCACAACAGTAACGGCAGTATCTGATCCCAATTCTTGCCATGTTTTCTTACTGCATGGTGCAACATATTCTTTAATGAGCCATTAAATCGTTCTACTAATCCGTTACTTAACGGATAACCCGGGGTACTAAATCTAGGAACCGCACCTAAATGTTTTAAAAACTCATCAGTCAACTGACCTGCAAAATTCCGGCCTTGATCCATTGCCACAATCTGGGGAATTCCTGTATGCACAAAGATTTGAAGGAATGCTTGGCATGTCGCCTTAGCAGAGAGGGATCGTATCGGAATTGCTTCCGGCCATCTACTGTGTTGATCTACCACACTTAACACATATTTATGACCCCTAGCTGAATTTGGTTCAATCGGTCCAATCAAATCAGCATTAACTACCTGAAATGGTAATTCAGGGCGAGCTACAGGTTGAATTGGTGACCGATCAGCAACTCTAACTTTCCGCCTTAGCTGACAGTCCTCGCAAGCCGCACAATATTCCTTCACTTCCTTCCTTAACCCTTCCCAGAAAAAAGACAACTTAATCCTTTCTAAGGTTTTATCCGACGCCAAATGACCTGCCGTTGAGTGGTTATGTGCCAGTTTCACTATTTCCTTCCTTCTACACTCAGGGACCACTAATTGTTTGACACTTTCATTAATAATTTTATTCTTTTTATATAATAATCCGTCCTCTATAAAATATTTATTTTTTCCACTTCTACCTTCCTCCCACACTTTTTGCAGTGTCATACATTCCCTCTGTTGTTTCCTAAACAATTTTGATTGAGTACCATGTTCTCTAAGTGTCTCTTCTCCCCTACTACTCTCAACGTTCTCATTTGAGACATTTTCTAATGGCTGAAAATCTTCCTTTATCTCTCTAACAACCTGTAATCCCTCTTCACTATTAATTTCTTCATTATTCACTTCCTCAACTTGTATATTAGTAACAATCTTTTCCCTATTAGTTTTTTCCGGATTCTCTAATCCTACAGTAACACTATATATTTTCGCCTGTTTTAATAACGCATCATAAACCAACGGAGTTATAAGCGCTGGACTATTTAAATTGTCCGTTACCGCGGCGACTATGTCAATTTCCGAGGAAATCGCCTGATTATCCTCCCACAGCGCAACGGGTAACGTTATCAACTCCGCTCTTTGCATTTCTCCCATTGCCGGAATTAGATAAATATGACCTCCTGTCAAATATTTATCAGGAATTAAATCCTTTCGGAATACAGAAATTTGAGCCCCCGTATCCCGAATCGCTTCTACTTTTTGTCCTATAACATTAAGGTCTACAAGTGGTAATGATTCCTTGCCCTGCACTTCTCTCATTTGATGTTTCTTGGGATTCACACCACTGAATCCCACTTTCGCACTAACGTAATAAACCTTTTTCTCTTCATCGCGAGTGCGGTCTTTCCTCTGTGTACACTGGGAGCGATAATGAGCTTGACCGCAATTATAACATTTTAATTTTGGCTTCTCTTTCACAACGCTATTCTTGTTTACCGTCTCACTGCTATTAGGGGGCCTCTCACTACTGCTAGAGGGTTTCTCACTGCTATTAGGGGACCAAGTACTTCCTTTCCCCTCTGCCTGAGAGACGCTCTCCTGACGGAAAGGCTTCATGTTTCTCTTTTCTCTCCCACGATAGAAATCTCCCCCCTTTGCTTGAGGAATAGCCTCTACGTATAAATTTAGTTCTTTAGCCAAATCAACTGGTTTCATCCATTTTGAACCCTCTTTTACTAATATATGAGATCTTATATTATTAGCTAAGGAATCTTTAATTTTATCAGACAAAATGAGGTCCTTTAAACCCTTAAAATCCTTTACCTCTCGACTTTCTAAATAATAATCTAAATTTGTCTTAACCTTTGCTAACCACTGCACATAATTTTCATTGTGTCTTTTATAACACGTCTCGAAGTTCTTCTTATGTTGCAGGGGTGTTAATGCATTTTCCGCCAATATACACTCTTTAATTGCTCCATAATTGGACAATTTATCTATCCCCAAACTATTGGTGAGACTCCTAATGAAATTCCCAAGCCTATGTAAGACTATCTTACCCCAGTAATCTTCCGGGACAGAGTAAATTTCAAAAATTGTCTCCGTTTGATGAAAGAAAAAGACCCAATTTTCCGTTCTGTCCGGAACGCGCGGTAATTGCTCTTTCACCAAATTTAGATATTTTGATAACCCGTCTTCTAACGTGTTAGTATTCTCCCTACGATTCCCGTTGGTGGCCTCTTGTCGTTGGATTTCTAACTCTTTTATTCTGATTTCATGTTCACGTGGTTCCTCGCGTAACTTCCTTTCCTCGCATTCTTTTCGATCATTCGTGATTTGTTCTAGCATGTCTTTAATCATACTTTCCTCATAATCAGGGCTTCCTAGAATAATTTTATTTAAATCAATTATGGTGCATTTTTCCGGAATTGTTTGTCCTAGTTCCTCAGCCAATTGACATAAGTCAATTTTTCTAGCTCTTGCTAAAAGTGCCATAATTTTAATTTTTCTTTCTTTATTTTACTTAAAAAAAAAAAAAAAAAAAAAAAAAAACTAGATTACACCAAAATACTCTTTTTCTCATACATATTTAGATACATATACATCAACCCAAATAAAAGAAAATTGGTGTTTTTCTCGGACACAGCACATATAATTATTCAATTAATTCAATATTTATACAATAATAATATTCATAAGCATAATAATAATACAAGAAATGCTAATACCTGATATATCACAACCTGGATTGATCCTATCATCACTCAGTATTAGCTAGTAACCAAACAAGGCAACCCATTTCCCATTAATATTAATTCCAGCACATTAATTAAAAATAATTACTCATTGCTACTAAAAAAAAATATGTATCCCAATAACTAAGAAGCCAAACCCAAAAATTCTGGTACAACAAAAAATTAGAAGGATATAACCTCCACTTACCAGCCACTGCCAGTGTCGTAGCTCTTAGGTTTAAATCTTTATTATCAGCTCGTCAAAGCCTTGCTTCTGGAATTACGCACTTTTCAGCTTTTCCAAGCCTTGCTTCTGGAATTACGCGCTTTTCAGCTTTTCCAAGCCTTGCTTCTGGAATTACGCGCTTTTCAGCCGGTCCAAGCCTTGCTTCTGGGTTTCAGAACGTCCGCAAACACTGCTGCATCACTCAAGCAACAAGAGCACAATTTCCCATCATTATCACTGTCCTGACCCTAATCGATGATAACTAGAGGCAGATCTCTCACCGGCATATCGGGGTGCCGGCTGCGCCAATGTCACAGGCTGCATCTCCTGTGTGGTCGGTTCCCGATAACAAAATTTGTGTACCAGTGAGAGTTGATGAAAATCATGCCTCTATATAACAAACAAATTTATTAAAAAAAAAAAAAAACATAGATCATAAACTGTACATGAATGTAACTCTCTTCATCATAAAGCATACTGCTTTTAACTCAGTTTCTTGCTTCTGCGAGAGAGCATAGGTAAAGACCAGAAAGTCAACAAAGCAAGCTAGCGACCGGCATAACATTCGCTCTCCGCTGCGTCTTTTTGCTCTCTTCTCCTCTTTCGAAAGCATCCCCTCCTTGACCCCCGACCAGAACCGAAGAGTTCATTCTGAAATTCCAGAGATACGCTGAGGGGAGGGGGTTAGGCGTGAAGTTCTGGACAACGGAAGTTGACAATACAATAAAAATAATATTTACTCAGCGGAAAGAAAAAATAATGCTTTAAAATATGTACTTAATAAATATAGCTGATCTTCTTTAAAAAAAAATGTAATGATAGCCAACGTCATAATCACCAGTTGCAAAAACTAAATACAAGTTATAAAAAAAAAAAAAAAAAAAAAAAAAAAATTCTAGTGGAATGTTAAACAATCCATACGCTAGTACGATAAGCACAAGAGACTTTTGAAAATCGTCAGGTTCAACACTGGAGTATGTAATGTTAGTCGCTAAATCGGTGTAGTGCACTGGGTTCAGAATATTGTTTAGAAGCGCATACGCGTGTTTACATCGACATGGTGTTTTTGCCGGAAGAGTTTTGTTACAGTATCTTTATTTTCTTAACATGAAGTAAAAATACTTTTCCTTGAGATGTCTGGTAATTGTATATCTCATCAAAAACAACTCGTTGTAAATGATCCCGCCAAGTAATAAATCTAAAACGCCAGTCATAAAAAGAAGCGATATTCCATAAAATGAAGCGATATAGAGAGGTATCTATATATATATTTGTCTTACGTGGCGCGGAAATAAGGCTGAATTTCTACCTTATCGTTGGAAACAACCGTAGTTTCAGAGCTCAGACCAAATGAACAGACAAGATTGTGTTAGCTCCGCCTCCAATATGGAGGTCAGTGTCAGAGCAGTGAATCCCAAGCTAGCAATTATTAAAAATAAAATAATATGAACGTAATCCAAAGCGTCTGAGATGATTCCTCATTTTAATTATGAGTAATATTGTTAATTTCAAATGAATTCTCAATTTTTATTTACGAATTTCACTCACACAAAAAATCGGAGATAATAAAATATAAACTTTCTAGAATGACCCTGCTGCCATCTGTTGCTTTTTTATTGAAGTAAAAATAATTTCTTTTGCAGAAATCTATAATCAATTAGAATAGTAAAATGTCGAACGAAATTTAAACAATCATTGATGATAAACTATCTTCCTACCACGTAGTGTTTTTTTTTTTCTTTTTTAATGAATTTAAGCTGCGCTGTACAATATTATAGGTGCAATAAGTTTTAAACTAATTATGTTTCCAAGATCCTTTTTTCACAGTATTTAATTGATTTATATGCCCATTAGTAGCATCAACTAAATGCATTTTTTGTTGCGTTTTCAACGGAATTTTCAATTACTTTTTTACATTAAAAAAATTGTCAATTTCATATGTTCAAATGATTTATTGTAGTACTTATTCCGGCTAGAATTACTAGAAAAATAAAAAGGGGCGAGCGAGCGAAGCGAGCTGGAACCGCGTAGCGGTCTCAATGTGAATTGCTTTGCAATTCACGGGAGGTTGGCGAGCGTTAGCGAGTAAGGGGCTGAGCCCTCTAGTAAATTAAAATTTCAATAATAAATAATTTTAATAAAAATAAATTATATGAATTTTCTAAATATTTCTCCCTTGCTTAAAAGCCTTGCCACCTTTGCTATCATGACTCCCTGTGTGCTCTATTCAAATTGCAAAATTGGTCAGCACCAGCCTGGTTTGGAGACGATTGAATAATCTACATGACGTGAGAGATTGAGGATACTTCTTCTTTGCGGAGACTGAACTCTTTTAAAAGGAGGAAAAATAACTGATAACAATGCTGCTGCAATAAAAATGCTAATAAAAATGATGCTGCAAAGAAAGAGAGGAAAAGAATAGATCCCAGTTCAAAAGTGATTACAAATAAAGAGGAGATATAGACATAAAAATTAAAAATAGAAAATGAGGAAGAAAAATCAAAGCCGAAAGAACTTAAATTCTTTAACAAGTGCAGTAAAGAAAAGAAAACAAAGAGCGGGACTAAAATGAAAATCTCTGAAGAATAACAATGCAAATCAGGATACTATAAGAGGAAAATACAATATCTGTGCTGAAAACTATAAAGGAGAAATTAAAGATGCAGAAGATTGCACAAGTACAGAGATTATTATCCAAACAGCAAGTGTTTAGGCATTATAGATACCGATAGACTAATCTGAAATTGAAGGAGTTTTAAAAATACAAAAACCTAATCCAGAAAAAAAAATAAAAGTTTATTGATAAATTGTTCAAAGTAGACAGCACAGGCAGTGAAGAATCGCCTTCTCTGCATGAGAGTGATGAAGAGTCGTCTTTTCTGCATGAGAGTGATGAAGAATCGTCTTCTCTGCATGAGAGTGATGAAGAATCGTAGTCTATGAGACGCAAATGTTTTAAGAGAATATTAAGAAAAAAAACTTTTATTTTAGCTGACATTAAACGTGAAATTAGTCCACTCACGATAAATACGTTTATCTCATAAACGGAGTGGACGGACGGTAACGATCCACGGCTTTGCAACATTCTAACGCTCGAACTAAGGGCTTATTTTATGTATAAAGAAGATGAAATCTATGCAGTGCACATTATAGATACTGTTCCTGTCCTGCTTTTCTATGAAACCGCATTACAAATCACATATTTATAATATTAGTGACTTTGTAAATATTCATGAACAATGAATTTAATCAATCCGTCCAGATCACAGACTATAATTTATTTATTTTTTATTTTTCAATAACAGCTGTTTTACAATTCCATATTTACTCCAAAAAAGTCATGAAAATATGGTTTAAATATTGCAGATAAATTTATCTTTAGTTTTTTCCCATCAATTATCATTTAATAAATAAAGGAAGGGAGTTTATTGTAGTAGCTTTTTTTAACGGTAATCTGGTGAACACGTGAAAGATAGGTAAAATGAATAATAATAAAAAAATGAAAGATATAGCTGTATCATAAGATACGAGGCAATTTTGATATAGGCCTCTCATTTTCTCAGTACTTAAAACCATTTAAAATAATGGTTTATGTCTTAAAAATAATGGTAAAGTCTTACTTTGGCTCTATAGCCGTCCGTAGTGCTAATATGAGACAAGTTTTTAAATTTTGCTTACATTTGTTTTTATGATATGTAATATTTTCTATCTATAAACAGATACAGGAAACATAAAAAAGCAATTTAAGTTTTTTTTTTTTTTTTTTACCTGAGCCTAAAGTCAGCAGATCGATCGCGACTTTGAAAAATTTTAATTGTCTTATTAATAGCCCCTACTTATTGACCCTACTTATTTTTTGCTAACCCTGTAGAGTTAAGCAAAATTACACATGTTGTATTTTTTTAATGAAACTATTGATTCATGATAATGTTTTTCATTAGTTGAATAAATTCTTTTAAGGCACTTGATGGGGTACCTAGTTGTCATCAACTTTATAATCTGTCGAGGAACAGCTGTATTAAAATTAATGCTATTTGAGTAATTAAAACTTGAACAATCTCATTACATTTCAATTTTTTTAATTTAGATAGTTTGCCAGAAGATGCCTTTTTTAAAATCAGATTCTTACTTAGTTAAGTGATCAGCTAAAGTACCAATCAAAATATACCCCGAATCCTGATTTTGTAATTTATAAAATTTGAAAGAAGAATGACGATAGTTACCGGAACCAATAAGAGCATAACATCAATTACCTTGTAAGAAAACACTATTTATGCACAAAAGTTATTAAATTAACTGCTTGGATTTATTATTTATTTTCTAAACTCGAGAATGTATGAAATAATCCTTATGTTTAGAATATCCTTTGTGTGCTGATGACATTTACAGTGCATATAACAATGTAACCGATAACCACATCAGAATTAAGTGTTTTATGTACTTTCCTTTAATTATAAAATTGCAATTTTACTGGCGAGGCATTTTAAAGTTTCCTGCTTTATAGGGTTCTTTTATTTTCAGGAAAAGTACAATGCAAATCCTTAAAACTAATTACTTTTTTGTTTTCTGATGAGTATAATCCTATTATTTTCCTTTTATAAATTTTGAAATTGTAATTAATACTGTTTTTATTATCATTAAGTTTTATGTAACACAAAATGAGATTGAATAATCTCTGCTTCCAATTGTCCTAATTTACAGCGACTGGCGCTTCATTGTACTTCTTTACAACGTTTAACCCATTTTAGGCCAAGCATAGAAATTTTATAAAATGTGGTATTATTTGCATTGAAATTTGCTTAAATTACATTCATTAAGACACAAAAAAGGTTTCGTGCATGAAAAATAATATTTTATTTAATTTGACGTTACAATTATTAATTTACCATTAATAATTTACCATTAAATTTAAATAACAAATTTTAAGTTTTCTTATGGCATTTGTTTTATTTTTATTTTATTTACAGAACTTGCAACTTTACTCCATTATAAAAACATATGATTAATCTCAAGTGAAATAATAATACATTTTCAAAAAGTCGAATTTGTCAATAACCGTTTCAATTAAAACACCAGCGTATTTTTAAAATTTCTCAACAGAAAGTGATTACTTCAATTGAATTGCTAATATTTTATAGATGTCTCCAGAACCCTTAAAAATAGCAGAAAAATAAAATTAGTGAAAAATATACGTCACAGTGCTAATAAAAATTTGTTTATTGAAATGGTGCGTTTACGCACCTTTGGCCGAAAATGGGTTAATGGCATAGAAAAAATATCTTAACTATCAAAAAATAATGCTAAACTATTCATTGCTTTTTTCTTTGGAGAAAGATTCTATGAATACATAAACTGTGCCAATGGCAACAGCACCCGTAGTGATGATGAGTGATGTGCATATTCAAGACAGCATTTTGTAATTGTGAACAGAATGTAGCGAATATTTGAATTGTACGAGTTTTCATATTTTACTATGTTAGTTGTGCGATTCTAGTTTAATTTGACTTTTAGTTTTTTAAATTACTTATCTAATTTAAATCAAAATAAACACAATTGACCTTTTTTAGTCATTTTGGAAGAAGGTGAAGAATTGAGTATTGATGTGTGTTTGTTCATAATACAGAAACTACGTGCGTACATAAATGTGCAAGTAATTACTTTACTGACTGCTTTCATATTTCTACAGTTTTATCGTGAAATCGTCGTGTTGTGTTAGATAATTTAATTAAAGGATGCATTTTTAATATAGATGTCAGAAATATTCCGTGCATATATTCTAAAATAAATCCTCATCAAAAAATGGAACAATCCTAGCAGCACAGTTGCCGGAAATCCTGCATGATTTTACGGAATTTCCATTCTTTAATTGGTTGACTTTAGATTATTTTTAGCTTACAGGAAAGGTTTTCTACGAGATTTTCAGAATTGCATCCAAAATGTTACTGCCATTAGAACATGTTTAAATGAAGTCATTTTTTGAAAATTATCTGCTAAATTAAAACTGTTAGGCAAACTGTTTATAACAAATTTAATAACTGCACCGGGATTCCAGAAATTATATTTCATCGCCCGTTGACGAATTTTATGTCTTGAATTATATTCATTTGAATAAGGATGGGAAGTTTTATTTTGTTTCAAAAGCAGCATGTGTTATTTTGCTGAACAGGTTAATGATAGGGTTAGAATGACCTTAAAACGGAGGCAAAAAGAAGAACTTTCGTTCCTTTGAAAATTTAAGGTCATTTTTCGTGCCTCAATTTTTCAAAATTGCACAAAAAGTGACGTTTTTGTGCAATTTTTATTAACTTTGTTTCCTTTCCCACCCTAAATCGAAAAATGTAAGAGAACTCACAAGGTTTGCTTTGCACTGAGAAAACTTAAATGGACAAGCATAGTTGTGAATTTTAACGGTAACTTACATTCAAATGTATATAGGTTTGTAAAATGTACCAGATTTTTATTGTTAATGTTAGATATATGTAATTTAGAATGTATTACTTATCAGCAATATGCAGGCATTGTCAAGAAAGCGTCCGCCTTGTGTTTTATGACAGACTTTATGCACTGTGGGACGCAGGGGAGGGGGGGTCAGAGAAGCCTCCCTAAGTCTTTAAAAAGAATAAGAATTAAAGAAATAAGAAATAATAATAATATATATGTATAAAGCTATTTCTGATTAAGATCGAACTCGTCACTGCATAACTGGAATTTCATTGTAACGACAGTTTTATTTTACAGGTTTTCATTATACAGATCCATTAGAAGTGCAAATCACAATTTTATATTACTTACTCTTTTCATTACCACTGCTTATTGCATCCAATGTCTTCAGTTTCAAAAATTTATACTGAACAAAAAAATATTTAAAAATGAAAGCCTATAGCCATTTTTTTTCTTTTTGGGGTGGGTGGACATTTTATTTTCGCATCTACAATGCCTTTTTAAAAAAATAAAAGAATATGAATAGATCGTTTCTCACTATATATGGGGTGCATACAGAAGAGCGCCAAAAATCCAGAAGCCAGAAAATTGTTATTACTGCTATTATGTCTACTCTAATACAAACTTTCTAATTTTTTAAGCATTCACGAAGATACTCATATGCTAAATAATCGAACAACGATTCTGTTTCCCTATAACTGTAACTAATCTTTCAGAAAATGATCTCATTGTTTTTTTTAGAGCCAATATTCGGACTATGACACTGATGAAATTATGACCATCTGCAAGTGGTAAGCTGTAACTCCAAATAATATATTGCATTTACAGGATATGTATTTTTAATGTTAGGTAATTAAATGTGACTACCTGAAATTTTCAAACGAATGGAAAAGAAAATGATTTTGGAATTGTAATAAATATTCGTTTTGTTTCCCGATTTTGTGAAATATCTGCTGCAGATTTTAAATTTATATAAAGCTGTTAATTCTTATGACCATCTATGACCTTTTATGACATTCTTGATGACCATCTGCAAGTGGTAAGCTGTAACTCCAAATAATATATTGAACTTACAGGATATGTATTTTTAATGTTAGGTACCTAAATGTTAACACCTTAAATTTTCAAACGAATGGAAAATAAAATTATTTCGGAATTGTAATAAATATTCTCTTTGTTTCGCGATTTTGTGAAATATCTGCTGCAGATTTTAAATTTATATGAAGCTGTTAATTCTTATGTAAAGTACTTTACGGTACACGGTGCCACTTGAGGTGCATCCCGTGCATAGGACAGTAATTCTCAAGATATTTTGTAAAATATTGGAGCAAATTGTATCCTTTGGATCTATTTTTAGATGATGATATTGATTCCACGTTTCAAAGTTTCAGTGCCGAAACAATCGGTTACATTTTTGCTGGAATTTACGAAATGCATTTTCCTCTGTTAAAAGCAACTTCGAAGAGGACGATTTATAGCGGTTTATTAATACTGAAAGACACTCGCTGAGGACCAACAGACTAACTGATGGCAAAATAC
Source organism: Maratus michaelseni (assembly GCA_963931845.1). Lineage (NCBI taxonomy): Eukaryota > Metazoa > Arthropoda > Arachnida > Araneae > Salticidae > Maratus > Maratus michaelseni. The sequence continues at coordinate 118,749,009 of OZ007591.1, read as the reverse complement.
AATAATGTCCTGCGTCACAAGAGGACAAAAGTGGGGAAGGAAATATGCATCAGAAAGATGCCAATTGATAGTCTAATATCTATTATGGGAATTGCCATCAAATGATTAAACCAAAGAAGTTTTACAAGAGGGAAATATTTAAAATGCATATATATACTGAAGGCGAAACTCATAAATGAAAAGTCTATATTAACTAAACAAAACACTAACAGAAACATAAAATTAAACGAATGTTAAAAAATGCGATTATTCTATATATAAATTACAATTAATTTTAATTTTAATTTCTAGGAGTGAAATTCGCCCGAAACCAATGAATAATAAACATGTGAATTTTGCATTGCTAAACTGAGCGTAAACCCGACAGAATGAAAAATGTCCAAGCCGAGAATGCAAACCGTGCCCTTAGAATAACGCTTCAAGGCTCTACCACTGAGCTACGAGGCCAAGTTCGCACCTCTCACTCACATATGTCGGTAAGACTGAAACCGTAGCGCAGTGCTTATATGTACATACTATATGTCAATACTTACATGTCAATACTTATATGTAAATACTTTTATGTCAATACTTCTATGTCAGTACTTATATGTCAACATTTATATGTCAATACTTATATGTATTGTTCTATGCTTGACTTTGTGTGGCTTTATATGTCGTCTCAAATTTGCCACAGGATTTGTGTGCTCATATTAACTTTTCCATCTTGCGCTGCGGTTGCAGCCTTACCGACATATGTGTCTGAGAGATGCAAAGTTGGGTTTCATCCTCGTAGCTCAGTGGTAGAGCCTTGGAGCGTTATTCCAAGACCCGGGTTCGATTCCCGGCTTGGACATTTTTCACTCTGTCGGTTTTACGCTCAGTTTAGCAATGCAAAATTCACATGTTTATTATCCAATTATACTATTAATTTACATATTTCTTTCGATTATTACTCGCATTTTAGTTTTTCTTAGTGGCATTTGTTTTAGAAATGATAGATAATCCGGAACTGTCACGATTCCGACGGTTTCGATTTTCGACTTTCTTCCTTCAAGCGCTGATAGCATGGCGTTGAAATTTTGAGAATGTGTATTTTAACACTAAATTTGGTTTGGTTTGGTATGGGCGATTCATTATCATTTTTAAGAAAATTTTACTGATTAACTTTCTTGAGGAAATTATTTCATTCATAGTCACATTGACCATTTTTTCATTGAATTGTGAAATTATGAACGTTTTTGGAATGTTCATAATAATTTGCTGAACTTGAAAAATGAAAAATGTCCTGAAAAAAAAAAATGTTCTGAACTAATGAATTCCTTTAAAATGTTAGTGAGTAATATAATTTTCCTTTCAAACGAAAAAAAAATAAAATTAAAATAATGAAATTCATAATAGATTTTATTCAGGGTTCCAAATCCTTTTTTCTGGATATAAAATATGATTGCAATTTTAACTTTACTGTTTAAATTGTAATGTCACTCTTTATATAGAACTGTTTGTATTATATTCAATAAAATTGGTTTTATTTTCTTAAGGATTTTTTCTGACCTTCATCTCTTATCCCAGATTGGGGCGAATTTAATGTCACAGTTATAAATCAATCTTCAAGCACAGCAAGAAATCAGGCCAAATCGCAGGTGTCGTAAGCGTACAGATTTAATATAGAATCAAAATGTTTGAGTCGTTTATTTGAGATAACTCATAATTGACAAAGTATTCAGAAATTAAGTTAACACCGACTTTTTTATGTTTATTGCTATGCTTCGATTGCTACAGCACCCACCAAAATAAAGTTCTTTATTACCTTGTTTCGCCCCTTGATAAATTCGATTATTGCAGAAACCCCACAAGCGCCATCATTTACGGCCCTAAGATTGTAATTTAGAGCATTCTTCCCCTATTTATAAACATTTTCACTGAGCTAATTTCCTAACATTGAGAAGAGGATTTTATTCACTTTTCTTTAATTTCTTCACTTTTCTTTAATTTCTTCACTTTTCTTCAAAGCTTAAAGTTTTCTGAAAATTTATTCAATATTTTAATATATTTTTAACTTTTGTAATTGACGAAATAAAGTCCAAACCAACTAAGAAAATAAGATTTGTTAGCTTTTACCCTAATTCAACTTAGTAACAACATAAAAATAGAAAAACATATAAATACAGTGGAAAAATATATTTTATTACAGAAACCCTATAACTTAAAGGGAAAAAAATGTAATCTCCTGTCCTGAACCTTAATGAATAAATTACTTTACTTTTGGATGTAGAGTACAGTTTTTTCTATTACAAAAGTTTCTCGTAAAAATATCTACTTTAACCTCGGTTTGACAGTTTTTTGTTTTAATGTATCAAAATTTAAAATTTTTTACTTAGGAGTTTCTGGAATAAAAGATTCATTTATTTCATAAAGTTACGTGATTTTGTATAGTTTTTCAGTTGAACGTTGCGCTTTTAGGGTTTCAAATACACTGATTTGTTTGTAACTTATTTTATGATACTTATCACATCCAATAAAAACATTAAACATATGCAGAAATTAGTTCGTAATTAAAATGAATGGTGTACCCCAAAATGCATTAATAACTGTATAGTACTTCTTATAACCAACGGAATTTGGTTTATTATACTTTGATAAATAACTCTGAACATGTTTGTAGACATATCAACACAAATATGGTGCATTTAAAAATAGATATAGACTATTGTACAAAATGTAATTTTAAAAATGATGCATTTTCAAAATTTCTTTTACGATAATTTTTAATTCCGTAATTTCCAAAACATTTTAATAAACAAAAGAGAATTGTCTTGCATATTTAAGACAAAAAGACACCCTTCAACATGTAAAACAATATAAGAAAACTGACCTGAGCCAATTATACTGGCCTGAGCCCTAAAAATATTAGGTTAGTAATATATCATTATAAAGCTCCAAATCAATAAATTATTTGCTTGTAAATAATCAGATCACTTTAAATAGTAAGCTAATTTAACCTAATATTTATTTATTCAGGCAGAAATATTTCATATAGATTAATTACTAGAAATATCAGCACTATAAATATTGAACACGAAATTTATTGTTTTGTTGCTTTCTATTTTTTCGTTTATTAATATGTCTTCTCTTTAACACAGTAAAATCCGTTTAAAAAAAGAATCATCTTTCCAAAAATACCATTTACTTGGGTGCATCAGTGTTTAAGCAGCTAAAAAAATATAATTCCAGGTAAACAATACCCAATCGACGGAAAAAAATTAAATTTATTTTTTTTTAGAGTAGACAATTGTGTAACAATTATGTACAGGGTGCATCAAAAGTTCGTTACAAATTTAAAAAATAAAAAACTAAGAACAAATAATGATAAAAAAAATTGCAGTTTGAACGAGTGAGTTTTGAGAGAGATGAAGTTTTATTAATTACAAAAAAAAATGTTCTAGAAGTTACCGATATGGGTTACTGACACTCAATGAATTAAGGTGATTTGTGCAAATCGAATTAAACTGTTATTTGTGAACGCTGAATCAGCAACCAATGGATGGCTCAAACAGAAAGAACTCAAAACTCGTAAAGAGCCCATCGCGACTTTGGGGATATTGAAGGTTGTCAGAAGCTTTCCTTTATTTTTTTTTCTTGTTCATTGTATTTTGTTACAAACTTTGTTTGCTACATATTTCGGCTAAGGGCACTCTATCGGTGACTTTTGAATCTACAATAGTTTTTAATATAAAAAGAAAATCCAATCTCTCCCTGATCCGATTCGTACAAACCGCAATTTTGTATCCACATTAAGCGTGCCGACAGATAAAAAGTAAAAAGGTTAAAAGCTGGCTGGACCATCCATTCTTATACATTAGTTTCAGTTCACCTGTAAATTTCCTGCAATAATAACTTCACTAGCCACAACTGTTTATGTAATTTTAAATTTTGAAAACCCTCAGTTCATTTTTTTAGACATTCTGTATATTACAATATCATACAAAGATTGAGACAAACTTTTGAAAAAATAATTAAATAATTGATATTTATGGAATACAAAAAATAAGAATTAAGAATATTTTATGAACAGGAAAAAAGCTAAAAAATTAAGCACTAATAGAAAACAATTATTATCATTCAAGAAAGTTAAATTCAGTATATTATTTTATAATTACTGTAATAGTTTAAGAAAACAATTGTTTTGGTTCGTTTTTGTACAATCTATTCAAATAGTTACTGTAGACATAAATTTATATTCCAGAATTACAATTCTTTACTAGAAACATCTTTAATTATTTCTCAACGTTCGTGGATCTGAAGATTTATTATTTAATTCTACGATGCTGATTTCTCCTTTTTCCTTTCTTTCTTCAGCTCTAGTTGCAATCCTCTTTGGAATAGACCAATTTACAGATCTTTTATCAAGGGAACAGATTCAAGAGTGTAAGATTTAATCAAAAAGTAGAAAAACTTGAAAAGAAATTTAATCATATTCCTTCGTAAATAACATTCCTGATAAAAAAAAATATGTTAAAAACAATATTCAATTAATTCTATCTTCCCTACTTTGAAAAAGTTTAAATTAATTTACAAATTGTCTATTTTACAATTCTATTTCAATTGTATAAAATAAACTCGATTTATATAATTTCAAAAACTTCTTGACACAACATAAAAATAAGTAAAGTACTACTCGTTTCGAATGAACGATGTCTTACTTCATCAAAAGCAAACAAGTCGTGCTACAACTCTAAAAGTAGGAGAAAACTGCGTTGCTCCTACTTTTAAAGTGGGGGCGTGTTTTGTTTGCCCCTAGTGAGGGCATTATTCTTTCGAAACGTGTAGTGTTTTACTTATTTTTATGGTGTGTTAAGAAGTTTTTAAAATTATATTGTCCTGTTAACTAGTTTGTGTAATATCGCATTGTAAATTATCTTTAAATAAGAGTTTAAATAAGTGAACACATAAAATTTGAGATTTAGTTTTATAAGTTTTGATTTTGCTGTGTTTTTCAACACTGAACAAAACATGGCTATCGGCAAGTATGTAAAAAATATACACTATATTGCCAAAGGTGACCGGTCACTTGCGATTTTAGACGTTTTGTTAACTATCTAGAAAAATACATGAGGAATTAACCTAAAACTGCAAGTGTGTAAACAGTATAGTATAGGTTATATATTTCCGTGAAGATTTTTTCACGAAACCCCATAGGGGACTGTCAACAAATTGAAAAAGAACGAATATCTTTTGGATAACCCTGTAAAAACTAATGTAGTAAAGGCGTTCAAACTCGAGATTATTAATAAGTGGCTTATTGTAATATACTTCATTTTATGAGGATAGCATGTATACTCGAAGAGAAATTAAGGTTTGTATAAAAACAGTCCCAAATTTCGCCTAGTTTTTTGCTTATAATTTGCAGAGTTCTTAATATGAAAATAAGTTCTTTTCAGAAAATATGACAAACAACATTGTACATAATACTCTGTAATCAAAATTAAAAAATAGTAAAAATTGGATGAAAAATGAGCAGATTTACTAAAAAATGTTTCACTGCGCATGCGCGAATGCAATCAAAATATAATATGCATATTGTTTTAGCTAAATATATAGAGCAACTTTTGTGAAAGTCTCAAAATCATAGCTTGAAAATTCTGAAAATTATCATTGATAGAATAAGCTCGAAATCCGTTGTTCCGAAAAAGAAGCAAAAAGATGAGGGGTTGTATCAAATATCTGTTGATTAGTGCCAAGATAGAGTACACAATATTGCATGTACCACGTATGTTTGGATACAACCCCTCATATTTTTGCTTCGTTTTCGGAACAACGGATTTTGAGCTTATTCTATCGACGATAATTTTCAGAATTTTCAAGCTATGATTTTGAGACTTTCACAAAAGTTGCTCTATATACTTAGCTAATACATTATGCATATTATATTTTGATTGCATTCGCGCATGCGCAGTGAAACATTTTTTACTAAACCTGCTTATTTTTCATCCAATTTTTATTATTTTTTAATTCTGATTTCAGAGTATTATGTATAATGTTGTTTGTCATATTTTCTGAAAATAACTTTTTTTTTTATATTAAGAACTCTGCAAATTATAAGCAAAAAACTAGGCGAAATTTGGAACTGTTTTAATAAAAACCTTAATTTCTCTACGAGTATACATGCTATCTTCATAAAAATGAACACAGTATATTACAATAAGCCACTTATTAATAATCTCGAGTTTGAACGCCTTTGCTACATTAGTTTTTACAGGGTTATACAAAAGATATTCGTTCTTTTTCAATTTGTTGACCGTCCCCTATGGGGTTTCGTGATAAAATCTTCACGGAAATATATAACCTATACTATAATGTTTACACACTTGCAGTTTTAGGTTAATTCCTCATGTATTTTTCTAGATAGTTAACAAAACGTCTAAAATCGCAAGTGACCGGTCACCTTTGGCAATATAATGTATATAAATATACTAATAAATATACTAATAAAGATATATTTGTACATCACTGGAAAAGTGCGTAATACTGATCTGTGACTAAGTTTTCAAGAACTGTTTATTCCTGGTTGGTCCGAAACAGGGCGTGGGGCGACATGGTCGCTGAATGCGGAGCACAGTGGGGCGTTTTGAGGATCTAGGTAGACAAAATTATTGCGTTGAAGTTTAAATAGGTTTTTGCTGGGTTTTCGAATCTATCAGTAATAAAATAATCAAACAATGATAAATATTTGGCTTATTTAATAATTTATATTATTATTATTATTATTATTATTATTATTATTATTATTATTATTATTTTATATTATAATATTGTATTGTCCTTGAAACTGCACATGCATTCAAAGTTTCAGCTCAATCGGATAATTAAAAGTGGTTTAAAATTGACTTGCAAGATTTGAATTAAACACTCAAACACACACTTCAAGTTAATATAACTTAATGATTCGCAAATTTTCGCAGGAGCTTTCATAAGTTTTCAATACTTTAGGAATGGTACTTTGATTTTAAAAAATGCTTATTTCTTAATAATGCTTAATACTGTATTAAAATTCAAGATGAAGTTTGAAAACAAGATGGCGCTTATTTTCAAACAATAATAGGTTAAATCTTGCGACAAAGATGTGACATATGTTCAGTAAACTCCTGCTTTCAAACAAAACAGAAAAGTCACGACTTGCTTTTGAACTTACAGAAAAATAATGCAACTGTTGAAACTCCCTCAAACCAACTGCCTTCTTTACGGTCGTAGTTTATCCACACATCGGATTTTTTCGACAAAACTTGTACGGATCTTGACAGAAGAGACGTTCGGCTACCAGTATACGCGGTCTTGTTAATTTCCGAGATAATCGGAAAAATGAATTTTGTCCACCTAGATCTTCAAAACGCCCCACTGTGCGGGGGGTCAAAAATACGAAATATATTCTTATATTTTTTTTATTTACAACTTTTGTTACTTTTAACACTTTCCAAAGTAGTTGAAAAGTATTTTTAAATTCGATTTGTCTGGTCATCTGTCTGTCCGTGCTCAAACTCACGTAAATATATTTTGATTGCCCATAACTCATACATTTATTGAGGATTACCACGACACATATGGTACGCGTTTTAAGTTTAACTAATTTTTTACATAATTCTTGGTGTGTATAAATTCTATAGATCATAAACAAGGCTACACAAAATAATTCGAGTACATTTCTGTTTATTGACGAAAATTGCTCAATTTTCTATTGTGTTATGCGTTTTCTTCAGTGAACTAAAATTTAGCATATTATATATATACAAATCTACTGATCATATACTGGGCTGCATATAAAAATGCGGATACTATTCTGACTTTTGATGGTAAATGATGAAATTTGGTTCTCAAACGTGTTATGCGTTTTCCCAACTCAATACGAGAATCGTATGCAATAAAATTATTAAATCAACTTCAACTGTTTTATTTCGTTTCCAAAACAGCCACAGAGTAATTAATAAATAAGAACTTGCAAAAAGAGAAAAGGACATCTGTTAGAAAGAATGCCTCTGCGCTTGCGCACCTCCCGCTCCAACGTCAGCTCAGCGTCTGCTCAAAGCACGGAGGAAGATTCAAAGTTTCGCCGCCAGATCGCCATTTTTTTATGAAGGAAAAGATTTGATATGAATTTCATTATAGACTAGAGGTAAGTCTTATCCTTATCTTATTATGTATCAACTTACTATAGTGTAATTTATGAAAAATAATGTTTTTGCAGTGCATGGATTTAAGCTTTATGCGATTTCTGTGTTATGCTTATTGTCGAACCCTTGCTGCTGACAAAACGCAAATTTCCTTTTATTGTATGCATTTGCTTTTTTGTTTAATAAGCTAAAATCTATAGTCTGTTCAGGGAAAGGAGATAACGAAAGTAAACAAACGGGTTGCAGAAAAATCGCCAAGGAGCCACACATTTGGCACAAATCCCTAGGTTGGCGAATTTTATTTTTTATTTCGATTTGTTAATTTCTTAAACATTTATTTTGATAACTATATGAAAACAACACAAGTTGCTTACTGACTTACATCGAGATTTTAAACAAAAATGTAAAAGTTTAAGAATCAAAATATAAATTATTCTCTATTTATTTTAAACAGCGTTGAATTCAGACACATTTTTTCCTGGTGGGATTTCTGTGCCTCCAGGCGAGACATTATATAGTTTCGGGGGGGGGGGGGGGGGGTTATACTTTTTGACCATTAAAAGCATAAAATCTGAAATATTCCGGGAGGGGACATTTTAATGCCCCGAACGGAATTTCCTCCCGGGACAAACCTTCTGAATTCAACATTGTTATAAGCCATCATCAGGAGTTAATTTTGTTAAATACAAAATAGTAAAAAACTATTTATATCTTACATTATTGAAGCCCACTTACTTCATAAACCATTCAGAAAATGAAGTTGAAGTATCGGAACTATTAGAATCTAGATTGATTACCATGGAATCTACTATATTATCTATAGCATTATCTAAATCCCACATTTGTTTTTCCACTGTATTTGTTACATGTTGAACGCATCTTTTCCATTCTACAGTGCCAATTTTGCTGATACTTTGAGAGAATATATCTTTTACATGAGGCATTTTGAATGTTTTGTTTTCTTTCGCAACGAAGTTCTTTATTTGTGCCCAAATCAGTTCAATAGGATTAAGCTCGCAATGATAGGGGGGTAATCGTAAGACAGTTTTATTTTGTGCTTTTGCCATTTCATCGACAGCGTACTTGTCACATTTATTTTTATTTTGCTTCACTAACTGCAACAGTTCCGCTTTTAACATTCCGTCCTCAAAAGGAATATTTTTTGTTAAAAGCCAATCAGCAATTTTTTGTTTTCTCCACGAAGTATTCGGTATTTTTCTGATTTTCGGAAATGATAAGTAGCATTGTCCATTACTATCACACAGTTATCTTCCAGTCGAAATAAGATATCACCAAACCACTTTTCAAAACGTTCTGAATTCATGTCTTCGTGATAATCTTTATTTTTATTTGATTCGAATAACCCAAGCCCTCCATCCACGAAACCGGAATCGCTACCAATATGGGTAATTATCATCCGTTTTCCTTTTCCGGAAGGAGATTTTAATCCGGAAGAAAGACCAGACAAAAATGCTTGTTTTGATGATTTTACTGAGGCATCTTTCCAACTGCATGGCCTGCATTCAACCAAGTTTCATCCATATAATATATTTTGCGCCCTTTTTCTCTGAAAGATTTGAAATGCCTTAAATATTTTCTTCGCCACACAATTATTCCGTTTTTATCAATGAGAGTACTGTCTCGTCCTCTCCGTGAATATCTAAAGTTTAATTCCTTCAGGAGATGATAAAATGTTGTCCTTTTAAAGGTTGGCAAATCAGGGTCATCATTTACAACTTCCAAAACTTTATTTATAGTGGGCAATTCATTCCTCAAAAAGAACTCGTGGATTTTTCTCCTAATAGCATTCCTATCAAGATCATCTATATTTTCTAAAACACGCTTACGTAATTTTATCTTCTTCGGCGAGTTTAACACACCACATTTTTTATACTCTCTTAACACTCGAAAAACAGAAGCTTTACCTACGCCTGTTATACGAGCAGCATTATCTCCTATATGAGAAATCGGAAGTTCAGGATTCGATTCAAGTTCCGTTTTATATACATTTAAAATCATATCTTTCTTTACCTTACTCAAAGCTTTTCTTTTTACTCTCTTCTTAGGCGGGCTCAAAGAAGAATTTTCACACTCCATTTGTGTATATAAAATACCAAATCAATCCAAAAAAATCGTCAATTTTAAAAGTGAAAGACAAGAAACAAACAGCCGTTTGGAAAAAAAAGCAGAAGCTCAAACAATTGGCGTTTCTGGCACAGCGCCAGGTTTAAGCATCGCCAATCCGCATGCGCATTTGTTTACTTTCGTTATCTCGTTTCAGCGAACGGAGTATAGATTACACACTATAAACTGAAACATTTTTTTTTTTGTCAAAAATTGTAACTAATCCTTCCTTTTAAATTATTGTAACCGGCAAAATGTACATTTTCGCGTAAACAGAAGTAATAAATACTTTTCAACTATGCTTTAAAGTTTTGAAAACTATGGAAAATATTTATATTTTTAAACGTTATACTATCAAACATTACCTAATGGTTCTTGAAAAACAATATTATAAGTTTTTTTTTTTTTAACAAGATTAGTTAATTTTTTAAACAAAACAGTCTAAATTGGTTTCCAAAAGAAGTTGCATCGTAAGCTTTGACCTTAAACAGTTTCGATTTTTTCCCCCTTTGCAAACAACATAAAAAAAAATATATACATAGTACACCGAGAATTTTCACGCTTTAACAAGTTAAATTACGTTAAACGAATTATTTTAAGGGGATAGTGGATGGTGAAATATATTTTTTTCAAAACACTATAAGCTACATGACTAGCATGAAAAATTTTCCGTCTGCATATAGAAATAAATTTTGAAATAAAGTATAAAAAAATTCCAGATAAATAAAGGCTTCAATAAAAGTTAAATTAGTTGTATCTTAATGAATTTTTTAGTTAAATAAAGGCTTATTTCATAAAAATAATACATAAGAAACTACTTTTTACAAACATTCCATGCAATTTCTAAACGATTGTTTTAAGGAGGTTTTGAAAAATATAATGTGTCCCACTCAACAATGCGAAGCTTTGACACATTTTTAGATTCTAGCATAAAATCATGATAGTTGCAGGCAGGATTATTAAAATTATTTGTAATCAGTTTTTCATTTTCCGATAAATGAATTATAAGCAATTATTGTCTCAGAGCGGCAGTTATTATTATTATTATTATTATTATTATTATTATTATTGAAATATTGAAGCTCTTTAATATTTAATTATTTTTCCTGCCCTATTTATAACTCTAGTAATGATAAATAATCATCAAATCAAACTATCTCCCCCCTCCCTTTTCTCCATTTTTTTCTTTGTTTCTCCTCAATTATCCCCCTTACATTTTGCAGTGACAACATAGTTAAATAATCATCTTAATTTCCCCCTCCCCCTTATTTTCTTTACCTCTTGCACACTAAGTTTACAATGTTTTATTTATTATTTTGAAATAACTATAATTCTTCTAAATTTCTACTGCTACATGCTGAAGCCTCCGCCCCCCCCCCCCCCCAACCATTTGAATGCTTAAAAATTGTATTTACAAAAAGTAAACTCTATTAAAAAATACAGTAGACTCCCTTAAATCCGCATAGCTTAAAACTGGAAATTATGCAGATTTTGGAATTTTGCAGATTTCTGGTCACTGTTTTTTTTACATTTTTTAAACAACTTGAATTTAATAATGCACACAAAATTATATAATGAATGCTTACTATAAAGTAATATTAGTTAAATAAAATACAAAAATTAAGAAAATGTAAAAAACATTTAAAATATTAAAGGTAAAGGTCAAGTAAATAATTAATAATGCATAACTAAATATGTATAATGATGAGATTTTTTTTCTTGAATTATTCAGTAAAACTTGTCTTATAATAAGTCCTCAGTAATAATTCACATCAAAATGCTAAAATAACAAAGTTTTCCTTCGTGTTTAGCCATACTTAATAGCCAAAAAAGCTTCATTAATACATAAATTATTTGGTAAAAATATTGCGATCGCCACTGATATCAGCACTATCTAGAATTTTTTTCAGAAATAAATTTATACTTCCTTCATGAGAAAACATGAGTTGAATCCTATCAAACATAATTACATATTAAAATGTGAATGATATAATTTTTTTTAAACTTAAATTTTACATCTACATCTTAACTTTAAGTTTCATTGTTTACAATGGAAACGATGTGCGGATTTTAGGGTGGTGGATTTGAGGACGTCTACTGTACATATAATACATATACACATTCACTAGTTTATAGATCCTTAACTTTTTTTCTGTTTGGTACGTAAATGTCCTTGATTTTTATTTAAAAGAAATTGTACAAACAATCCTAAATGCTGAGGGCCTTACTGCATTTCGCAGCGTACGCCCTCGAACCAAGTTTTAGTTCATGTTTAGCAAGATTTAAAAACCCCAAGAGCTTGATTAAATTAAAAAATGTATTTGGTAAAAAGTTGTCAATCTACGTCAGTGCCATCTTGATTTTTTTTATTTTTTTAAAAATAAATTTATATTTCCTTTATGAAAAATGAACCGTCAAATGAACCTAAATTACAGATTAAACATTACAAACAAATAATCGTGTACTGAGTAGTGCTTTGGCCGAAGTCAAGTACCGAGTACCGAATAATTGTGTGTAAGAAAGAATCATTGTTACAAACATGAAGTGCACTTAGTGGTAACAATGTTAACCAAATGTTTTTATATAAGCAGAGTTTCCCCCAGACAGTTTCAGAAGGGTGCTGCACCCTGCCTGCCCTTTGGTTTACAAATAGCACCCTTCTAGCCCTTCATAAAATAATTAGCACCCTTCTTGCACCCCCAGTAAAATAATTAGCACCCTTCTTGCCCATCAGTAAAAAAATATGCCCTTTCTCCTTTTTGCATTAAAAAATTTGCTTTAATAGTAAAAATTGACTCAATGTTCTTGAAAATAGTGCCCTGACTTTTAAATATCAAAAGTGATTTTAAAAACCAACATAATACCTTCTAACAATTAAAAAAAGTGCCCTCAAGAATCCAAAAAGTGCCCTTTTCTCACCAGCAGCACCCTGCCCTTTTTTAAATCTGGGGGAAACTCTGATATAAGCAGCTATTGGCTGCGATAAAGTAAATATTAATTTATTTTTAAGTAGCTAAGTAATAAGTAGTGTTTTGCCCGAGTGCTATGTACTCGGCCAAATACAGAGCTTGTAAACAAAAAACACGTGTTCATGCACTCATAAAAATACGATTTAAGGTAAAACTCGAAATTATATAAGCCAGGACAAAAAAAAAAAAAAAAAAAAAAAAACGCATTGCTTTTTTCAGTTTTAACCACTTGAATAAAGCTGGCTATTATTTAAATATATATATATATATATATATATATATAGTGGTTTACAGTTAATTTATGTTAAATTGGCATTAACTTATATTTTATGCACTCATAAATGTTTTCTACTAAAATATTTATCATTTTCTACTAAATTTTATCAAATAAGACACTGTAACCGTTAGAAGGCAACTATATGTCGGCCAAATTTTAGCCGGGTACTCGATCAATACCAGGTAGCTGTAAGAATTTAATTTCTTAAACATATTTAAAGAGAAAGGAATTTATAACTGATCTGTAAAATGTTATTTGACTTTAAAGGTATAATGTGTGCAATAATTCATAGAAACTATTTACTCTCTACATAAAAATGTAAGAAAAACCGCATGTAAAAATGCATGCAAATTTTAAAGTTTGGTTTTATATTTATATAAGTCCTTTTTAAATTTGTCATAAAAGACTATGACTTAGGATAAAGAAACAATTTGTACAAACAGAAAGTACAAAAAAATGCAATTAAATTCTTTTTTTCAATAATTCTATTTGTTATATTGCAAATTATGGTGCAAAAACACAATCTTCTTATATTTTCAGTAGATAGAGCATTTCTTTTATTATTCATTTGGCTTGACAGAAAAAATGTGTTTGCTTCAAGCACTGTTAAAATAATAGCTTTATTTGCTGTACATACGAAAAAAAGAAAAGAAATGTTAATGCAATTTTTTAATCAAAAGAAAATAAATGTAGTAACTTTGAAAATATGAAACATTCGATTAATTGTTTAAGCAAGTATTTTTGATAGACAGATTTTAGGTATCAAAAAGAGTAACGGTTTGTTAAAAAATCCGTTTTAATTTTGCATTGGGTAATTATTCTTTTTATCTATCCATTTTTTTCTGCATATTTTTTATATATAATGCTACTGTTTGTAAATTTTTGAATTTACAAAAATTGTCTTTAAAAAGGTGCACAAATTAAATTTCAAATTGAAGTTAATTTAAAAAAAATATGGTTATATGCTCAAGATGCATGTTTATGCAAATAGATATGTAGTATGTGTATGTATACAGATAGATATGTATATAAATATACATAATGCTTATGTATAATACTTAAACACACACACATACATAGTATTACTTCCTAAGCTCACTTAAATGTTCGAATTGGTGATTTTTTTTTCTTACACACAATTACTCGGCATTCAGCTATTTGGCCAAAATACTACTCAGTACACCACTAACTCAAAATGATTGTTTTTAATCCCTTCGTGACGAGTGTCCTTTACAGAATTTTTAATCTTTTACCACCGTTTTTTTTTTTCAAAACAGAAATTTTCACCTAACTGATTCGCAGAAATGCTATCATTAAAACAAAGCTTACAATAAAAAGTAACTGGTGAGAATAATCAAGGAGCATCTTATGCGGCATGAGTCGCTCGTCGACAAGGGGTTAAGGCAGTTTTGAATCAATTTCTATTGCTTCAGTTCTATTAAGTCGTGCCAGTGCTGTAGTACTCCTAATATCAAATATGATCCTGATATCAAATATGACAGGAGTACTACAGCACTGGCACGACTTAATAGAACTGAAGCAATAGAAATTGATTTTAAAAATAGTAAAATAATTTACCCATCAAGAGCCTACTACCCATCCATTATCCGTGAATCCATAGAAATCTACATGCGTAACGCAAACATTTGCAACGAAACCGCTTCATTTGAATTGCACAAAATTTGGCACGAGATTCTTTTCCGTTTGAAAAAGCAATAACGAAATATAATTTTTACGATTACAGTTGGCTACTTCAAGCACCTGCTTTTCTCTTTTTTACATATTTTGATCTCGTGATTCGTGTCTTCAAGATTATTTTTTCAAAATTTGCAAGAATATTTTTTATCATTATATTTTTCTTGAAAATGACGCCGAAATGTAGCGTTGAAACGTATGTTGAATCATTAAAAAGGTTTTTATAAGCCTTTTTGTTATTTCTTTTAATCACTTAAGCATTTGTCTACATTTTAGTTTTTTTCATTTTCTAATAAATTAATCATATCTTGAGTTATAAGCAATTGTCTCAGGATCAGGATGGCAGTTTTTTTTTTTTTTTTTTTTTTTTGAAATGTTGAAGCTTCATTTAATGATTTTCCCGCCTTTTTTGTCACTGTATAGTAATAATAAATAATCATCTAATAGAACTCTATTTCTCCCCTTCTCCACAATTTTTTTTTCTTTGCTTCTTCCTAACTATCCCCAACCCCTCTCTCTTCCTTTCTTTTTCCGACAGTACACTAAGTGTACAATGCTTTGACATATAAAGCTATGACTATAAGTAAGTCTTCTAAATTTCTACTACCACATGCTAAAATCCTCCCCACACACACCATTTGAGTGCTTAAAAGTTGAATTTACAAAAATGAAACTCTGTATTAAAAAATTCATATAATTCATGCCACATCTCCCTTACAGTACCATGTGATTTCTGGCTGTTTACAATGTTGAAGGAGAAGCTCCGTGGCAGAAAATTTAACACAAATTCTGAGGTTATTCAGCAGTGAAGAGTTCTTTGAAGCAGCTTCCAGAAAAAGGCCTCTCTATTTCTAAAGTGAGTTGAACGATGGAACCATTTCATATCATCTGAGGGAAAGTATTTTCAAAAGGAATGATGTATTTTATGCTGTAAGTATATTTCTTGATTTTTTTTTATGATTTTACTCTGTTTTTATGGAACACCCTTTGTATTTATTGTTTTTACTCACTGTTATTAAAACTTTTAATCTATCTTATTTGCTCATTAAAAAAGCACAATAAGTATGTTTGACTCTATTTACTAAGCAAAAAAATATATAAAAAATTCATCGCCCCTTTTATGACTGTCCTAAGACTAAATTTCTTTTGAAAGATATTGCTTTAGTACTATAACATTCTTATCCTCATGTGTAAGCATCTTTTATAAATAATAGAATATACTATAATAATTGCAATAAAAAATGGGTGTCCCTGGCTTTTGAAATCTGTTATGTAACCTCTGTTACCAACCATATATATTTTATTTTTCTTATTAGTAGAATATATCGCAGAACACAAATGAAGTTTATAAGTAAGGAAGTAGTCACAATAGTCATTTTGGAATATTTGTTATGAATATCATATACAGTGGCCTGATTTGCATTTTTCTTGGGAAGGTGTTTTTTCTCTCCTCTGTTACCCATTATTTATCACCTTTTTATATTGTGTTTTTAGAATAATTACAAATAAAATTAAATCACTTTTGGTACCACTATCAAGTAATTAGACTAGTGGGTAAACCAAATAAAATGTTTTCACAGGATATTTTTTTTTCTGAATGTAACCTATGCTACCTGATACAGATATTAGTCTTCAAAATTAGCTATTGATTCCTTTAAGAAAACTTCAAACATCATTCCTAAGGTATCAGAATAACAAAATCTATAAATTAAGTTGGCTTTGGTATACACAGGTTACTGTATGCAACCTCTTATGCGAGATAACATAGGTTACAGATGTTATTCTTCAAAATTAGCTATTAACTCATTTAATTAAGAAAATTATTGGTGTAGTAAATTATAAACATCATTCTTAACATATGAAGAGAACAAAATCATTAAATTAAATTGGTGGTTGTAACTTTTCTGTTACAAGTAGTAATTAATTTCTGAAAATTTTCTATTTTGATTATTCTGTATTTTATCAATAGAATTATTTACTCAATAAGTAGCCACACAATCACTAAATGTCAATTTTGATATTGCATTCTTTTTCAAAGAGTTTTGAAAAGGTTTTAACTTTAAAATTTGTAATTTGGTAATAGGGGTTACATGGTCACACTTTTATTCATCCTCCTTAAACAGATTTTAGCCAGTATACAGGATTAACTTGGCTAAGGACATCTATTAAACACATTGGTAAAGATAATTAGTTGACTGCTTGTTTTTATAAATATAATTGTATCTTTGTGTCCGGTAACAGAAGTCAGGAGGCACTTCATAACATGGCAATAAAATTCACCATTAACTGTTTGACCTTCTGGTACGAATTTTTTTTTTGGATAATTCCCTGTTCGTCGAAAAAAGTAATCAACATTGTCTTAACCTTTGATTTTTCTAAACAAAACTTTCTCAATTTCGGCGATGAGGGATCGCGTCACTCCATGCTTTGGCGTTTCATTTGTGGATCATACGTGAAACACCATGTTTCATCTCTTGTAACAATGGACTGTAAAAACACATCATCTTTGTCTGCTGCATAGATGAAGTCGCCGCAGGAGTCCATTCGCTGCTGCTTTTGTTCATCGCTTAAATTATGCGGGCCAAACGTCGCAAAAAGATTCCATTTACCCAAATCCTTGGTCAGTATTGTTCGGACTATTTCACGAGGAAGATTCAATTCGTTGCCATTATCGGACGGACAAACGGCGATCTTGCAGCAATAACTTCCTATCTCTTTCAACATTTGCCGTGGTTCTGCTCGTCACCGGTCTTCCACTGCGATGCTCATTCTCCACACTTTCACGACATTCACGGAAACGCTCGAACCACTGAAATACTGTCTTGCGAGATAAACTTTCTTCGCCATACACACTTCAAAGCATTTCCAAGTTTTCCGTAGCAGTTTTACCCATTTTAAAACAGAAATTCATATTCGTTTTCTGCTCCATTATGCAATGCACTAACACCTCTTATGTTTAAGCGACTGCACGAACAAACACTAACCAAGAAACTTTGCAAATGACCCTGAACTTTAACGTTACATACCGAAGATCGTAATGCACATGCGTCGGGTTGTTCTCATTTTTGAAAGGAGGGGTGAGTCACCTTACTTATCGGTCTCACCTTGTATGTCAATGAATGACTTTTCTTATACATTTTTTATAAGCATTTTAAGTTCCTGCTCCTATTTTTTTATATTAAAACTATGCATAATCATTCACTACTTTAAGTATTGAAATATGTCTGTTTTACAGTCCTGTATCGTATTTGGTAACAGGGTTTCTTGTGAATCTGACCTGAACTTCAAATCAGGTCAGAGCTACAATTTTTTTTTTTTCATTTTGGTTGCGGTTGGGTTGACAAACTTTTTTGCTGCTGGTAGGATTGACTAATTGTTTCAAGTTCAGGTTAGGTTTTGACTCTTGTAGCACAGGATCGAGTTGACACGAATTTCCAAAACAATTTTAGCTGAAAAATGTATATAGATTAAAGCCTGCATAATACACACTCCAGAATAGCAGACATCTCTGTTTAGAGAACGCTTTTTCAATTTCCAACACTTATATGTTTGTAAGCTTTAACCTGTGAATAGTAGAAACCTTCAAATAACAAACTGGTTCAAGGGTAGAATCCTGTGCTTGTGGGGTTGTATCTGACCTGACACTGAAAAATCCATTTCGAAATCAACCTCCCAACCTAATGCGAATTCGACAAAATAATTTCTGTCGGCCTGCAACCTTGCCCAAACCAACACATTTACATCCAAACCCAAAGTAAAATTAAACTAATAGTTTGTTTAAATATTAAAGGCAACTTTTATTTTAAAAAAAACACCAAATTAGTAGCATTGGATTAATGTTTCAGGAGATCCACTTAACCATTTATTTTTAACCTATTGTAGTAACTCCTCTATACCGACCCGATAAAAGATGGTGAGTGGTAGCGAGATCGGATCGCTGGCACAGAGAATTTCTCGTATAAATTAGAAAATAGAATTTATTGCATACCAATATTAATTCTAATGAAAATATGTACAAGAAAGTTAATTACAGCATTTAATTATTTTTCGTGAGTCAATCGCTTATAAATTAATGACCTCTTGACTCCAAGTGTAACTGAAACAAACAAAAGTCTCTAAACATTACAGACAGTCGTGACTACAAAACAAAGTTCATTCGGACCAAGGCTCGTCCGTTCCTTCTCTTCGGAAGATCTACTAATACTCGTTAATTCTGAGTCTAAGAACTCTCACTCTCGCACTTGGTGTGCTTTTTCACTTTGCTGGGATTTTCACCGGATACCTGCTGTATCAATTCTCGAGGTCGGGCCTCACTAGCGCTTACACCACGCTGAGTTCGAAACTCACGTTTCCTTTTCCCTTCTCCAGAGAGTCAACACTCTCCTTTTCGATCTCTCCAAAAAAAACTGTCCTCTCTCACTTTTTCATTCTCGCAGGAGGACTTCTTCTGGGGGCGGGGGCTTTGTCGAGGCGGGCCCCTCGAAACTCTCCAGCCTCTTAGCAGCCTTGAGATCCCTCTGTTTCGTTTTCACTAAGTCCGTCATTGGACGTTCTAAGACAAAGGGCAAAGTTTCGGGCGCAAACCTAAAAATCGTGTGCAGAGATCGCTTCTTTCGCAGATGAACTCTTCCCCACGAACTCGGCAAGGATCAAAGCATAAGACCCCTTTTTGGGTAACGCCTTACCACTTCATCACTGTCCGAACTTTCAGCTCACAGTACAATAGAATTCGGCGTCAGCTAGTCTTCAAGGCAAAAATAGGGAGGGAAGGTATGCAGTTAAGTGCACTCACAGGAAATGCTAGAATGACACATAGTGCAGCTGGATGTCGAAGCTCAAATTCTTTACAGCACCTCCTCCTCAAACGATTCTTAAGGGTGAAACACTAAGAATCTCTAAGAGTCGGATAAAGAATTGCAAGCTCAAATTACATCAGAGTGGCAAGAAATAAAACATACATGAATAAGATAATACTACCTTCCTTTTTTTTTTTTCGCGCTCTGATAAGAAATCATGAACATAGAATGAAATAAAACACAGTGAAATAAAAAATAAAAAATCTTAAAATAATTATATACAAAAGTTTATCAAGAAATCTCCTTAAACTCGACTCAGACAATCAACATGCGGAATGTCTTTGCCTGCGCGATGAGAAATGGCATAATTATAAGGTTGCAGAGCTAAGGACCACCTTAATAATCTGGGATTATTTCCAGAATTTCTTTTTAGAAACACCAAAGGATTGTGATCGGTTTCGATAGAAAAGTTTTGTCCATCAATATAATGCCTTAACTTTTTTATCGCAAAAATAATCCCTGCACACTCTCTTTCAGTGGCGCAGAAACTTTTCTCACTATCAGTAAATTTTCGACTTAAATATATTATGGGGTGCTCTTCCGATCCCTCTCTTTGAGCCAAAACCACGCCAATACCTAAGTCACTAGCATCAGTTTGTACAATGAATTCTTTCTGAAAATTAGGAGCGTAAAGCACCGGTTCTTCAGTAAGCTTCATTTTCAAAGTCTCAAAGGCTTTTCCCATTTCGTCGCTCCATGCAATCTTTTCTTTTTTATTTTTCCCTTTAAGCGCCCTCGTTAATGGTTCTACAATCACTGCATAATCTTTTATGTACCGGGAATAATATCCAGCCATTCCCAAACATCTACGAATTTCAGTTTTCGATTTCGGAACCGGTAATTCCTTAATTGCCCTTACTTTCGCCTCAGCTGGCCTCCGTCTACCCTCACCTACAATATGCCCAAGATATTTTACGGTTTTCTGAGCGAACTTGCATTTCGCCAATTTGATTTTTAGTTTCGCGTCATTAACATTTTTTAATACTATTTCTAGATGACGCATATTGTCCTTCCAACTATCTGAAAAAATCGCCATATCATCTAGATACGGTAAACAGAAATTCTTAAGTGCGTTTATTTCCCGCGTTAAGATATCTGCTAACTCCACCCGTTTTCTGTAAGGCTTTACTAAACTCACGTGAGAAATCTGGGATTTCTGTCGCCTCCCAGGAACATTCACAATATAATTTGTTTCCGTAATTATTGACTCCTTTCTTCCCGGCCCTATCCGACTATCTGACATTTTAATTGGCTTTCTGGTAGTTAAAACTAAAACCTCATCTTTCACATTAAGCTTCCGTTTTACCGCCTTTCTGTCAAACCAAAATTTCCTCTTTTCTCGTTTTTCTGACACATTTTCAACGGCTAAAACTCGACCTCTTTTTAACCTGTTCGTGAGATTAAACACACATCCCTTCACGAATTTATTTTCCTCCGTTTCTCTTATCCATTCTCCAAATACTAACGCTTTCAAAAGCTTTCTAACTTTTCGATGCCAACATGCAATACTATCGCTTATTGAATCTCTCATCTTAACACAGAACCGTTTTAGAAATGCGGTCTCTAAATCATTTATCAATCTTTTCCCAAGGTCCAAGTATTCTGACACATTTCCTTTAACCTTCCCTTTCCCTAAGTGTAATGACACTTTTTCTAGGCACGCGCCAAAAATATCTACCTGATAAGGCAATGGGACAAGCACCTGCTTCCTCCCACTCACGCGATTTTCTCTGGCTTTTGCCACTATCAAAGAATCTCCTGCATTACAAAGCGATTCTTCACCTTCCGTTTTTTTACTAATCCCTTTGAGAGATTGATCTCTGTCTAAATCAATTTGACTATCTTTCCCTCCAATTTCTGCTAAGATCGAAGATCCCTCACATATCGGCAAAGGCGATAATCCCTTATCCACACTGACCAGTTCAATAGGGTTTTCTAGGTTTTCACCCTCTAGTTTTGAATTCAACGCTTCCGCTTCACTGCACTCGCGAAAAATTCCCCCTTCTTTTTCTTTTACTGAATTCAAAGTTTCCGCTTCATCGTGTCGGTGAACATTCTCCCCTTCCTTATCGGAAAACATAATCCGCTTATCTTCCAGCTTTGGAGTATGGTCAATTTTTTTCTTTTGAGCCCGCGTCAAAACTGCATTCATCAATTCGGGTTTTTTCTTCGCCTGTTCTAACAATTTTTGAGTGTGATTACCCAACAAATAGTAAAACATATCTGAATCTTTATTGTTAACTCCTGCTTTGGTTTCAATGACCCCCACGCCTTCAATTTCTAAAGTGACCTCTGCTATAGGTAAACAGTACAATTTACTGTCCAGCGGAGTTTTAATCCATACGTGATCTCCATTCAATTTATCTTGACTGACCAAGTCGTATGCGATGATATCAAATTCACTCCCAGTGTCAGTTAAAGCAGTTGTCTGAATTCCATTCACTAACACTTTACTCAAATAAGGGGAGAAGGTTTCTTCAAGTGTCGGTTTACTTATTAAGTGACCGACCCGCGCAACATCTCTCTTTTTAATTTCCGGACAATCTACTCTGTAGTGACCGCTTTGAAAACACGCGTAACACTTGACTTCTCGCCTTTTCTCGTAAACTCTTTCCCTTTCTTTATGATCATTGCGATCTCTCCAGTTAAAGTTAGTCTCCGGATTTCTGTTACCGTTTCGCCCATTTTCAAAAGTCCTGGGTCTTTCAAAATTCTTCTCTAAAGGGAGTTTCGGATTCCACGTCTTTTTAGAGGGGCGCTTGATTGCCTCGTACGCATCTAAAAGCTTTACTAATTCTTCCGGGTTTTTAATCTCTGCCCAGTTATCTATAAAATGTTCACGCATTTCTGGAGACGCTCTCCGTTTGATCTGGTCCGTGACAAGCAAATTTTTCAAACCCTCAAAATCCGAAACTTGTAAGCATGACAGCCAACCTTCTAAAAAACTATTAAGTTCAAAAATCAGATCCTTCCAAACTGAATTAGGATTTCGTGGATGTTGACTAAATTTTTGTCGGTATGTCTCTGCATTCAAACGATAGCGTTCTAACAGTTTTTCTTTCACATATTGAAAATCATCAATTTTGTCTTCGGGTTCTCTCAAAATTAGCTCGGCCATTCCCACAGGTAATAATGATAGTAAATTCGTCACCAACTCATCCGAATTTAGATTACATTTTTTTGCCTGTCTCTCGAATAAATTCAAAAACAACGAAATATCCGAATTCTTTTCATCAAAGCGATGCATAATTGTTTTTAGGGGTAAATGATTCGTTCTAACTGAGATGCTACTAGATGCGGTACTCCGGTCATCTGACTCTTGCGTCGCTTTTAACCTAGCTAACTCATGTTCCCGCTCCACTTTATTTTCCCTATCTTTTTCTATAAGTTTAATTTGTGCTAAAGCTAGCTCTTTCTCAAATCCCTCTGACGACTCTATTTTTTTTATAATTTTCGGTACAGTATCATTTTCCTCTAAAATGACCTCAAATTCGTAAGCTAACGTTTGCAAATCAGCTTTCCTAAAATATTTAAGCTCCGACATTTTTAAAGTATAAAATTAGAAATTATCTTTCCCACAAATATAAAACAATACAATAAGATTAAATCAAATCCTACCAAGTGCGTCAAAATATTACCAAAATATACGCTCATAAAAAAGTACGCTTAGCAATAATATAGAAAATATGCAACATATAAAGATAAGCAACTCTATCCTAACGTCTACATTCACCTTGGTATTTGGTTATAAAATACATATGGGATAAATTCTACACAAAACAAAAATTTCAAATTCAAAAAGTACAGTAAAAATATTTTAAATTGCAAAAGTCTCATTCAATTCCTTTTTTTTTTTTTTAAATCAATGGTGGTCTTAATCTCTGCATCCACTCTTAAAAAAATTTAGAATAATTCACAAAAAACATATAAAATCAACTCTGTTATCGTAAAATATGAAATGCGTTCGATACTTTTTTTTTAATGAACTCTCATTTATAGATTCAGCTAAAATTTTGTAACACTGCACAACTTTGCATTAAATTAATTCAACAATAATTTAATTTTTAACTACAAAATTTGTCTATTAAATAAGTTACAGTAATCTCGGAAGTATCTCATAATACTTTTTTTTTTTCTACCGGAAAAATTTCTCAAAAATTTACTCTCACAAAAATAAACATACAACTTTTTTTTTTGAAGCCTACAACACCTATATAAACACTATTAACACTTAAAGCCACTCTGAATATAAAAAGAGCTTACCTCCATTACTAAGAGTCTTTCAGGGCGTCAGAAGCACAGACTTCAGAGATTCTCAGGAGCACAGACGGGGTTCTCTGTCACACTTTTCGGATGGGGGAACACTCTCCAGAATTCTTGGAAGATTTCTCTTTCTGATGCTGTGTTGATCCACAGGGGTGTCTAAGGAGACTCAGGTCACAAGTCACAAGGAGACTCTCTCTTGGAGCACTTTGATGATTTAAATTTCAGAGTCCACTCTTTGTCTTTGAAGATTGTCATTAATTTTTGCTAATTAATCCATCACCGCAAGCCACCAGTTGTAGTAACTCCTCTATACCGACCCGATAAAAGATGGTGAGTGGTAGCGAGATCGGATCGCTGGCACAGAGAATTTCTCGTATAAATTAGAAAATAGAATTTATTGCATACCAATATTAATTCTAATGAAAATATGTACAAGAAAGTTAATTACAGCATTTAATTATTTTTCGTGAGTCAATCGCTTATAAATTAATGACCTCTTGACTCCAAGTGTAACTGAAACAAACAAAAGTCTCTAAACATTACAGACAGTCGTGACTACAAAACAAAGTTCATTCGGACCAAGGCTCGTCCGTTCCTTCTCTTCGGAAGATCTACTAATACTCGTTAATTCTGAGTCTAAGAACTCTCACTCTCGCACTTGGTGTGCTTTTTCACTTTGCTGGGATTTTCACCGGATACCTGCTGTATCAATTCTCGAGGTCGGGCCTCACTAGCGCTTACACCACGCTGAGTTCGAAACTCACGTTTCCTTTTCCCTTCTCCAGAGAGTCAACACTCTCCTTTTCGATCTCTCCAAAAAAAACTGTCCTCTCTCACTTTTTCATTCTCGCAGGAGGACTTCTTCTGGGGGCGGGGGCTTTGTCGAGGCGGGCCCCTCGAAACTCTCCAGCCTCTTAGCAGCCTTGAGATCCCTCTGTTTCGTTTTCACTAAGTCCGTCATTGGACGTTCTAAGACAAAGGGCAAAGTTTCGGGCGCAAACCTAAAAATCGTGTGCAGAGATCGCTTCTTTCGCAGATGAACTCTTCCCCACGAACTCGGCAAGGATCAAAGCATAAGACCCCTTTTTGGGTAACGCCTTACCACTTCATCACTGTCCGAACTTTCAGCTCACAGTACAATAGAATTCGGCGTCAGCTAGTCTTCAAGGCAAAAATAGGGAGGGAAGGTATGCAGTTAAGTGCACTCACAGGAAATGCTAGAATGACACATAGTGCAGCTGGATGTCGAAGCTCAAATTCTTTAAGCTCTCAATTCTCTCAAAAGCTTAAAATGTATTTTTTAGTAATTAAAAAGTATAAGCTAATGTATTAGAATAATTTTAAAATGTTAATTATAACAAACATTTAAAAAGCTTAATACAATAAACTTAATTTATCTGAAACATAGTTTTGCTTAATTTCATTAATTTATTTGTAAAAATCCTAATGTCCCGACTTTCAAAAACCTAAATGACCTGCAAGAAAGGCCTAGTGTGAAAATTACTCGCAGAAAAAAGAATATTAAGGACAACCCGAACCAATGCAGAGATGTCTGCTATTCAGAAATTTTATTATATTTGAATATTAAAAAATAAAAATATGTAAATTTTTCAGTAAAACATATGAAATTGGTATTAATGATAATTTAATTTAGTGTTCGGGTTGATCCATTTTGAGTTTTTTGAAATATATCGGGAATTATCTTGTCTGATTTGGATTGGGTTGCGGTATAAGTCAAAATTAACTTTGTTTGCCACTGGTCAGTAACAAGTTTAGAAATACTTAATAAAAAATAGCAAAATTTGTCAAACAACTGCGAAATAAATAGAAAATTTTATCAAGCAATCACAAAAAATAATGCGAAATGCGTCAAATTATAGGGAAAAAATTAATTTTGTCAAGCTATTGCGAAAAAACTCGTCAAATGGTCTTGGGGGGGGGGGGGGAACACGAAACCCTCGAATGATCTTGAGGGAGGAGAGAAGATCACAAAATTTGTCTAAGAATCGCAAAATTTGTCGAACGATCATGGAAAAAATGTGTAATTTGTTAAGCGATCACGTGAAAAAAAAATCTTGAAATTTGTTAATCAACAGTGGGAAAAAATGTTAAATTCGTCAGTCTCTAGTAAAAAGTTGTGAAATTAGTCAAATGGTTTTGAAAAAAAGTTGCGAAATTAGTCAAATGGTTTTGAAAAAAAAAGTTGCGAAATTTGTCAAATGGTTTCAGCGATTGTGAAATTCGCCAAATGATTTTGGAAAAAAAATTGCGAAATTCATCAAGCAACAGCAGAAAACAATCAAATTTTCCATTCAATCATCGCGATTGGCGATTGTGGCTATTAGGTTTGGCCAGTGGTGGCAATAAAGTCAATCGCCAAATTTTCAGTATTGCACGCCAATTGGCGTATGGTAATTTTGTCCTATAGGTTGCAGTTCGAAATATATACATATTTTTTTGTCAGGTTCTGATCATGTTGCATGTTAATGGAAATTATTTTGCTGTGTTCAGGTCAGTTTACGGTTCAATGGAACTTTTTAGGCAGTTTGGGTTGGCTTCAAATGGTATTCTCAGGTTCAGTTTGAGTTGCATGTCAACATAAATAATTTTGTCCTGATCAGGTTGCTGTTTGACGGAAATTATTTTGTCTGTTTCGGGTCGGGTTTCAGGTTTACTTCAAACAGAATTTTCAGTTTCAGGTCGAGTTGTGTGTCGACAGAATTTTTGTCCTTTTTGGATCGGTTGCAGTTTGATTAATTTTTTTTGTTTGGGGTGATTCAAACAGAATTTTCAGGTTCAGGTTGGGTTGTGTGTCGATGGAAATTACTTTGTCAGTTTGGATAGGGTTGCTGTTCGATAGAAGTTTTCTGTTGGATTCGGGTCAGGCTGGGGTTTGATAGAATTTTTTGTCTAGTTGTGTGTTAACGGAAATTATTTTGTCATGTTCGGTTCAGGTTTCAGGTTGACTTCAAACAGAATTTTCAGTTTTGGGTCGGGTTGTGTGTCGAGCGAAATTGTTTTGTCCTTTTTGGATCAAGTTACAGTTAGATTAATTTTTTATTTGTTTGGGCGGGGGTGATTTCAAACAGAATTTTAAAGTTCGGGTTGTGTGTCGACAGAAATTACTTTGTAATTTCCCCATCTTATAAATTTTTAATGCAGTTTCATTTCATAGCTTTTTTTCCTTCTAAATATGATTTTTCCAAAAATATACTACATCTTTAAGAGTATGTGTATGTGAGATATGTACCTTATAGAAATCTTACAGGCGATTTTTGTTTGTTTCAGGTGTACAATGAACAGATCATCAATTTCAGGTAATGATCCCAACAGAGGAAACAAGAAAGTGAAGATTGAATTATTCCATGATTATTGCCTTAGTTAAATAATGTTAATGATTATGAACGTTTGTATTTGTAATTCTTGTAAAAATTAAACTTTTTTAATTATACTTTTCATGGTTTCTTTATCCCAATTATATTTGACATACTTAAATAAATACTTACATAAGTAACTTGCATAAATAAATGCAATACATCTTTCAATGAATGATGGTATTTTCATGATTCTGTAGAAAAATTCAAATTCCAACTACGATGGTATTTTCAAAATCTTTTAAGTAAATTACTTTTCTTTGATATATATTTTTTTAAAAAGCTTGTATACTATATATATTTTTATAAAAAAGCTCGTCTCATCAATATATATATATATATATAATAAAACTTTTTATTAATAACTATCAAATCTCATGAAAATCGACAGTATATATGAACTGATAATTATAATGCAATACAAAAATGTTTATCCAAATATGTAGAATTCAGAAATTGTGGAGAAAAAAAAAGTATGTGGAGAAAAAATCCATATATATAATCTTTTAGATAAATCAGTAGAGTTCCAGGAGTAAAATGAACTTTTTAGCCATTAAAAGCATAAAATTTCAAATCCGGAGGGGGGGGGGGACAGCCACCCCCTGAATTCAACACTGTATGTATTTATATAATTATGAACGCACCTAATAAGGTAAACTTAACACTTTCCTCCTTTAAAAGAAAAAATCATAAAATCCACTTTTAAGTGGGCTGTTTTGAAAAGAATTGGGGGGTGGGGGGTAGACAAACTCTGGTTTATATATTTTTTATTATTTTGTGAGATTACAATTTTTAACCTACATAAAACTTTTAATTGCATTTTGATGATTTGTAATACTGTGTTTATTGGAATACAAATGCCTTGCTTTCAATAAAATGATCTTGCCTTTCTGGCAATATGGGAACTTTTTACTCAGTGTGTATTAATCCATTCGGGACCATGGGTGCATATATGCACCCTCAAAAAGAGCATACAGAATTTGTTTTAGACACTAGTAAAAAATAAAAGTAATATTTGCTTTCTCTAATTAGAGCATTTTTGTAATAGTTTAAGTAAAGGTAGCTTTTTAAAAAAAAGTGGTGTGAACGCCGCCGGTCCCGAAGGGGTTAAGAAAACTAATTTCAACAGAGACGGTAAAATTTCTGTAGAATTTTTCTAAGTAGGACCTGATAAAATCAAAGAGAGACACAAGGTGTAGTATTAATTTGGAATCCACCTTATAGTTTAAAAAAAAAAAATTGATGCCTTGGAACAGTACAAGCTGTATATTTAAAATATCAGCCTTAGTGCCACTGTCCAGTTGGCCCATGCTTTAATCAGACCCTCATAAGTAATTTAAATGTTCCATAGCATGTCATTTAAAGGCTGTAAAAGTTTGTTTTCTGAAAGCATCAAAACCCCAATTAAAAAGTGCTGGACTGATGTCTAATAGCAAAGACAAATTTGGTGTTTAACATCTTTGCAACAAGCATCCTGTTTACTCCTTTTACTGTTTGGCTACCACTATTTCTGTATGAAATTTTTATCTTATTTAATTGCAGAAATTGTGTAGATATGGCAAATAATATTTAGATAAGGCAAAAATCATTGATCATAAATAGTGCTGTTCAAATTCAAGAATTTTGTACATCCTTCCAGTGTTGCCAGTAGGCTACTTTTTTTAAATTCAGATTCTTTCATTGGCACCACTTTTTTGAAATAGTTTAATTCCTCTTGTTTTATTTTGGCATTAAATAAGGCGAATTTTACTTTCTCAAAAAACTGGTGGCAATCAAGAAAACTGAATTTAAAAAAAGTAGCCCACTGGCAACACTGCATCCTTCAAGGCATGTCTACATGCTACTCGTCACAAAGTATTTGAAAATTAAGCAGTCATTGGCGGCTTATGACTGGCTTTATTTGGGGTACTAAATGCATGGCTGCTAAATTTATTCTTTTCTTACCACTATTATTAAAAAGTAATACTTCATATCATTTACTGTCAGAAAGTTCTGCCATTAAACAAGGAAAAAATATCTTGTAAAAAATGGTATGAAAATGTTATGTATTTCAGGCATGCATTTAGGGTACCCAATTTACGGTAATAGGGTAATACAATTTACTGCAAAATTCCACAGCTTTACTCTAAAATGTACAAATGTGCTGTACAAAAATAATAAAAAAAAAGGCAAAAGATAAGGAGAATCTACAGAGGTTCTGTATAACCAAAAAAAAAAAAAACTCAGTAAAAAATTCTGAAAATTACATAAGTTCTTTAAAACTTAAAAAACCAAATTGCTGTTAAATTAACAGCAAAAAAATTCTGAAAATTACAAAAGTTCTGTAAAACTTAAACCAAATTGCTGTTAAAGTAACGGCAAAAAATTCTGAATCATCACGGCAAATCAATCATGAGTGAGTGTCTTTAAATTTTGGTAAGGTTAAATTCCTATAACTTTTCTAAAAGTCATCTGCAGTTCTTGATATGAAATATTTGCTTCATATTTCCTTCAAATTATTTAATATAGTTGGACCCAGTTTTCTTATATATGTATTTCTGATTTATTTCACAGCATCAATATATTTGTAATTGTACAGATTGAAAGCTCTAATTAATATTTTCCAAGTGGTTAAAATTGTTATTTAGAACTTTTTACAAAAAAAAAAAAAAAAAAAAAAAAATCATTTTTTTTCTTTAATTTTCATTGAAATTTAATAGTAAAAAGTTTTAATTTATTTTCCTTGAATAATTTAACAAATCAAAAATATTAATTTGATTGTGATGTAATATTCTTATCAATGTAATAAATATCTAATATTGCAAAATTTGAGGTTATACTTCAAAGAAGAAAAAAAAACAAAGATTTCAATTAAAGAATTCTTTATGTAGTTATATCTACTAAAATATTACAGCATTGCTGCTGATGCTGTATAGTATGCATCTAGAAAAATCTTACAAAAAGTTTTGAAGAGATAAACATAAAGTAACATCATCTTAAAGCTTGTTACAGAATGGCTCTTACACCGGCACATTTCTTAGCTTATATGCTGGATTTAAAAAAAGAAAAAAAAAAAGACTTATTAAAGCAAGAGAAAACTGAAGTCTTAAATTTTGCAAAACAAAGATTCGAAACATTTTTATATGTCTTAAAGATGATATTTTTAATATTTTAAGTATTGAAATTAAGCAATAAATGTGTAATCTTATCCTGTTTCAAATTACTAAATTTTACTTATTAAATTGTTTCTGTTTTATAAACAATAAAATAAAAATACTTTTTATTTCTAAATTAGAAAATAGTAATAAATACTTATTTTTTGTTTATAGTCTGGTTTCTAGAATAAGTCTACTCATAAGATAAACTTAAACATCAAAATACACTATGTTTAACAACATAAGTAAAAGGTGTTAAATTTGAAAATTAAACGAGATATAAGTATGCTTCAATTTTTCAGACTCACAAAACATATGGTTTCAATTAAAATTTACTTGTTTTCTCATATTTCATTATAAAGATTAAAATACCATTGCAAATGCAATTCTGATATAGACATAATGTTATGTAAACCAAATAAACCTGGTGTAAACCAAAAAAAAAGGGGGGGGGGGGAGGGGGTTTGTTTTTTAGAAATAAATCTTTTTTTTTTCAACCCTGATTTATGTGCATTGAAAAATCTATATATGTCTGTCTGAAAAAGGTTCAGAATTGGCTGCATATTTATTAAATATAAATATGAGAATGTTCCTGGCTAAAACTCAAAGTATTATTAATTTTTACTTCATAACTTAAGATAAGTTTATATTTAACATGTCTGCCTTTTCTAGTTTTTTTTAAGTGTCAAGTTACACTTCAGGTAATCTAGACGAATTTACACTTTTGTTTTAAATGGGATAGAATTTTAATTTTCAGCAGATAGATATATAATGCTACTTAGAGCACTTTAAAAAAATAAGACATATAATAAGACAGATATTTCTTTGTTTGTCTTTCTATAATATTTTATGCTACAAAAATAGTTTAGTATAAATGAGGACACCCAGAAGCCAAGGGGTATAAGGGAAAAAATTGAGTTAAGTGCACAAGCGATCTCGAAAGGCAATTTATTGGTTCACTAAAAAATACAGGTGATTTTTTAATTATGTACTGCGTTCTGGAGATCAACTACATAAGTATTCGAAATTTATACTTCCATTTTATCAATATTGATAAATTTAAAAAAGAAAAGTACTTCACCTTTTTTACACAGTTATTGAAATACGGATTCAAAAACCGCTATGAAAAGGGCAACAGTTTCAAAATTATTTTAGTCAATTAATATTGACTCAAAACTTTGAAATCAATTTACTCAAAATCAAAATTTTGTCATTTGTACCCCTTGGCTTTTAGAGGCCTCAAATATAATTATTAACATTAAAATATTAGTATACTAAATACATATGCACTTATTACAGA
This sequence comes from Maratus michaelseni, assembly GCA_963931845.1. Classification (NCBI taxonomy): domain Eukaryota; kingdom Metazoa; phylum Arthropoda; class Arachnida; order Araneae; family Salticidae; genus Maratus; species Maratus michaelseni. Next base: position 118,716,870 of record OZ007591.1, on the reverse strand, counting down.
TTTACATCTTTATATTCTAAAATTTAAATTTAACAGGAATAAAAAACTCAAATGGTAGTTATATTTAAAGGGTGTCTCTGTATTTGGTATAAAAAATTTAATGTTTATAATTATAAATATATATATTATAATTAATTATATTTTACTATATAATTATATATTATAATTTTGTAGCATAAAATATTATAAAAGACATACAGAAATTGCTGCAGAATATTTGGCTTAATATTTATTGAATATTTCTTATTCTTTTAAACAGCCCAAAAAAACATCTGTAATACTACTAAAAAACTGCAGTAATGTTACAGGTGATTTCTCCATAATTTACGCTAGAGTTATAAATGGGATAGAATTTTAACTTTCAAGAGGCGGTTTAATACTATGTTATTAATCCCATATAAAACTCTTGTGAAAATTATGGGGAAAATACCTGTAACATTACTACAGTTTCTTAGTACAGATGTTTTCTTATAAATGTTCTAATATTGTGAAAGTGAACATACAAAAGAAGTTTTTGTAATTCTACTAAAGACTCTTAGTATACATACTAGAAAAACACCTGCAATGGTTATACATATTTTCTTAGTAAAGATACAAGAGAAATATCTGTAATAGTACTAACCATTTCTTACTATACATACTGAAAAAACACTTGTAACACCTACTAACAATTTTTAGTGAAGCTACAGGAGAAGTATCTGTAATACTACTAACAATTTCTTTGTAAACAAACTAAAAAAGGACCTGTAACGGCTACTAACAATTTCTTTGTGAAGATACAAGAGAAGTATCTGTAGTACTACTAACCATTCCTTAGTGAAGATACAAGAGAAGTATCTGTAATACTACTAACCATTTCTTAGTGAAGATACAAAAGAAGAATCTGTAATACTACTAACCATTTCTTAGTATACATTACTAAAAAAGCACCTGTAATGGCTACAAACGATTTCTTAGTATGTTCACTAAGGAAGTCTATGTGTTGTTTACTAAGTTTAATGCAGTAATCTTACTTAAGAAGTAGCTGTATTGGTTACTAGAAAAGTTTATGGAATCCCAGTTGCCTACAGATTTTCTAGTAGTACTACAGATTTTCTAGTAGTACTACAGATTTTTTTTTTACAGTGTACGCTATAGCCTTCTTCTGAAACTTGAAGGGACCGCTAAGTTTTCCACGGCCAAGCTCCCAGTCCTCCTCCCACGCATAAAACAGGTTGAGTCGGGGCCACTCAGAGGAGCCCCCATAAATCACAGTAAATGAGGTAGTACAATTTTCCAAAGGGAGATGGGTCTATCTCAAAAATTTTATTGAGAAAGAGCAAGTCCAATTTTTATTCAATTTTCGGGAAAAAATTACTTTTGAGTTCAAAAATTAAATGTATCTATCCAAATCACAAAATGTAAGGTTTACTGAAATTTAACGAATACGTCATTTACTGAAATCTAACGAATATAGTTATTCTGCCTACTATTAATATAATAATAGTCTAAAGAAGAATCTTTGAAGACGTTTGGAAAATGTCGTAATACAATATGATTAAACATACATCGTAGCTTTAAAGTATTGTTTTTATTTCATTATAAATTATTCTTTCGGAAAAGTAGTCTTTATTTTAAATTTAAAGAATGAAACATATCTACCCTATATATATAAAATCCTAATGAAACGAATTTGTGAAACGATTTTGTGAAACAACTTTATGAAACGAATTTATGAAACGATTTTATGAAACGACTGATTAAGCGACGGATTATGTTTCCGGGCTATTTTTAATAAAATATTAAACGCTTGATGGTGAAATTAATACCAATTGTCCATAAAATTCCGCGGATGTCAAAACTGGTAATATAATTTTGAAATTGGAATTAGTTTCCGAGATATTAATTTTTTTCTAATTTTAATGACATTTCTGTAATGATGGCAACTAATTATTCTGTTTTTTTGTGACAAAAAAGGGAAAAAAATTGAAAAGGATCCCGATAGGGATTATTGATTTCGTCATTTTCAAATTGAAATTGAATTTATCTTTTATTTCAATCGATAATGAAGACAAGATTGTGATTAAATTATGTTTTTCAGGAATATTTGAAAAAAAATCGCATTTCTATCGTAAGGATTCAATCGTCTGTCATTTAATTTAATTTATAAACTGAAAATATTTTGAATAAATTCGTCCAAATGACGTCATTTATGTAAACGCAAAAGAAAGGGGGAGAAAGAAATTTATTTAATATAAAGACGCCATTTATCTATTTTTATGTACAAAAAGAGGTAAATTGAAAGACAATTATAAATAAATTATATATATACATATAAAAATACATATGTATAAACAAGCATAAAAGTTCAGTGCTTTTCCAGTATATGGGGCCTTGACGAAATAGAGAAAATAGCTTTGGCGGAAAAGGAAATTTGACAACATACTTTCTGTCAAACTTTTCACTTTGTCATTTCGTATACAGAAGCGTTTTTTCATTATTTATACAATTTGTTTAGCGTAAAATGTCATTTATCCTATTTTATATATAATCAGAAGTAATTTGTATAACCAATAATAATATACGCATAATTAAAATACGCATATAAACAAAAAAAAAATCGTCGAATTTGTTTCCATGGCTGTTTATGTCATTTGGCACCAAATCTCACTTTCTTATGCCCGAATTGCGCCAAGCTATTTAAAAAAGCGTCAAGACTATAATAGAAAAGCACCAAAAGTTCATTGGGTTTGTTTTCATAACTTTTGGCAACAAATCTATGTATATTAACGAATCTATCCATTTTTGAAGCTCGAATTACGCCAAACCTAACAGCAAAGGATCTTATTCTGGAAAAATTCCCGATTTTCTTATGGACAATATTCAAGTGACATAACATGGTGTAAAATTATCGCGGATAGCAAATTTGTTTAAATATTTCATCAATTGATGCCGAATAAATGCAGGCATGCATGCACAAAATATTTAATTAATTTTGTATGAAAAGTAATTATTAGAAAATTCGTATATACATATTAATTAAAATAAATAATTTACATATTCAAAATAACATGAAAATATGCATGATGGTGCACTAAAATAGAGAGAAAATTAAAACCTGTTACTGAAAATGTCTGTAACATAGTACTTTTCAATACCGTGGTTCTTAATGTTATTCACAAGCAGATGGAATTTTTCTCATCCTTAAACGCAAAGGAAGAATAGAATACAGATCGTTATTATAAAATTCCGAGAGGTAGCCACAATTTAAACCTAACCATTTTATACAAGCTGGTTTTCAAGTTGTAATTGATTTTACTTATCAATCCCGAAAACAGTCGAAAGTTCTCGCAACAGCTGTGTATGAGGCCATGATAATCAAAAAATGCCCCATTAAAACGTTAAAAGCATGGCAACCCAATTACAGATTTACCAATATTTTTAAAACAATGCACGCTGTCATGTTTTTAGAGGCCTCGAAGTCTGAGCGGGGGTTGGCGAGCGTAGCTCGCAGGGGGTAGGCCCCCTAGTATTTAAAATAAAAGAATTTCCAACAAATTATTATTTTTGTTATTATTAGTAGTAAATGCTGAAACATAATGAAGTTATAATAATAAATGTATAGACATATACTATCATTATTACATACAGATAATAACAAAAGTAATTGTTAAAACAAAACAATAGTCAGTGAAAATAAATGTGCTATTAATACGACGCCAGAATCGAAAGAGTTAATGACGATTGTAATATCAAAATGTGCATATACAACCTGTGGCCAGAAAGTTCGGTGAATGAATTTTTATTTCAAATACAGTATTGTACAGCATCAAATACAATTTACTGTCTTTCAAAATAATCTCCATGGATGGTAATGCACTGTTGAGAACGAGTATATAAGTCCTGGAAACTCCTGCAAAACAGTTCTTTCGGAATGGCGTTCAGCTCGGCCGTCACGTTGCGTTGAATGTTGGTGATGTCCATAAATCTCTTTCTCTTCAGGGCAAAGTTTGGAGTTTGGCACGACAAAGTTTGAAGTGGCGGAGTCCGTCGTCGCCTAAAAAAACCAAGGTACGGTCAGAAAAATCGCGCATAAAGACAATGCTCATCACATTCTTCGACTCTAAGGGTCTCATTCACAAAGAATTCCTCCCTGAGAGTACCACATTGAATGCTGTTGCCTACGCCGATATTCTGAAGCGTTTACTGCAACGCATCTGTTGCGATCACCCTGAGTACGCCACACAAGGCTCCTGGACTCTTCTCCGTGATAATGCCCGGCCACACACCACCTTGGTTGTACGGAAGTTCCTGGCCGCGAATGGAGTTGTGACACTTGATCACCCCCTTATTCACCTGATTTTGCACCTGCAGACTTCTTCCTCTTCCCCAGATTGAAGTCAGCCCTGAAGGGAAAGAGGTTTACGGACATCACCGACATTCAATGCAACGTGACGGCCGAGCTGAACGCCATTCCGAAAGAACTGTCTTACAGTAGTTTCCAGATCTTATATACTCGTTCTCAACAGTGCATTACCATCCATGGAGATTATTTTGAAGGACAGTAAATTGTATTTGATGCTGTACAATACTGTATTTGAAATAAAAATTCATTCACCGAACTTTCTGGCCACAGGTTGTATTAAAAATTTTAATGTAAACTATCTTTTGTTTGATTTTATTGTTTTTTTTTTTTTTTTTGTTTAATTTAATATCGAAACAGAAATATTTGAAGGGTAAAAAAAAGAACCTTCACAGGACACCATGGATTCCAAGGATTTTCTATAAGACAAAACGCATCAGACCGGTTGTATATATTGAATACCCATAAAATATATTTCGTTTTTCTCTCCCATAAAAGTAAATGTAAGTGTGTGGGATCTCAAATTTTAAACCATATCCTTCTTTCCCTATTATTTTTATGTTGAGAGAATCGGATAACACTTATTCTTTTTAGAAACACTGTTATAAAACTGAAGATTTTAACAATATAGATAGTAGTTAAGTAAGAATAATAGAATCTGGTAATATGAAAGAATACATCAGGTGGTGATTGCGGGGAGCGAGCGCACCAGATTATTATTTTGCTAAGCTTGCTACTTTTGTTTCGTACAGCTCTGCTGTTTTCTTAAGTGATTGTTCTTTTTTGCGAAATAGATTAATTACAGTTTTATGGATTATCTGTTCTAATCTGGTTTTGGTAAGTGGTTTACGAAGAAATTTCTGTTTTCAGATGTTTAATTTTGTGTTCGCCACTCGCCATGCCCAAATAACTGACTATTTTTTAAATAATAAATCTCCTTCTAAATATAATTTTTAGTTTAAAGACATATTTTGTGTTGAGTTTTTTCATTGATAAGTCATATTAATAAAACATTATAGCATGTCTTTCCAGCTCATTCGGAATGAATAGGTTGATTTGTTTTAAGATACATGCATCAGATTATATACACATAATAAAAACTGGCCTTACTCTGTAAATGGAAATTATTGGCTATGAGGTCATTATATCAAACATGTTAAAAAAAATTAATTAATTAGATTAATTACAGTTTTCTGGATTATCTGTTCTAATCTGGTTTTGGTAAGTGGTTTACGAAGAAATTTCTGTTTTCAGATGTTTAATTTTGTATTCGCCATTTGCCATGCCCAAATAACTGACTATTGTTTAAATAATAAATCTCCTTTTAAAAATAATTTTTAGTTTAAAGACATATTTTGAGTTGAGTTTTTTCATGGATAAGTCATATTAATAAAACATTATGGCATGTCTTTCCATCTCATTCGGAAAGAATAGGTTGATTTGTTTTAAGGTACGTGCATCAGATTATATACACATAATAAAAAACCTGTAATGTAAATGATTGGATATGAGGTCATTATATCAAAAATGTTAAAAATTTGTTGAAATTGTAGTTAAAAAATCCAACATGAGCTATAGTAAATTTCCGACGCTCAAACAATTTTCAAAGCAAAACCACTCAACGAATGCCATTGAAAATTTTTAATGTGTCTCACCTAATAAAGTAAACAACTTCTAAAAATTATATTGAAATCGAAGAATTTTACCAGATAATGAACTGAATATATAGCCCCTTAAACTGTAATGTTAATCGGTTTTTCAAAGGGCCGTTATTTGCGAATGGATTATCGGAGGTTCTTGATTAATAGACTCATTCACGGTATGAGCAAGGTCAATCCACTGTCCAAATTTGTTTCTAATCTGTCTAGTATTTAGACGTTGTGGAGATGACGCATACAGGGTTCGTACGGGTCCTGGAATTTTAAGACCAGGAAATTATTCGGTACCAGTATTTTTTTGTAGATAATCTTTTCTTAAAAAGGGTGAAATTTCGCGCGTTTGAACTTAATGCATTTTTTTTAGAAAAATATACTGGTATGTCACCTGGAAAAGTAACGGTACCCGTACGAACCCTTGCATAACTATAACATATGAGAATACTAAGGTATAATGTCCGATTTTGTGAAAAATTGCAAACGACTAAAAAAAATCTGTCATTGTGAATTCACATTGCATTCAGAAAGTAACAGTTATATGAGATCAAACTAATGATGATATAAAAAAGTCAGGTTTTGGTCATTATTCTAATTGCGGCCTTTTGTGTCCATTGTGAACCAGTTTGTGTATGTGACGTCACAATGTTATCTTATCGACTAGCTGTTCTATTAGATTAATTACTAACATAAAAAAAATTAAATAACTCATTTCTTAAATAGCTTCAATTTTCAAGCCCTACATTCATATTACCAAAAATAATTTTATAATTCTAGCTTACTTCATATTAAGTTAATGCTTTTATTTAGAATAATGTCCCAATTACCTTGTTTTGAATAAAGAAACTTATGTAAAATATTTACTTAGCTCTTTCATAATTTATGCAATGACGCATGCTTAGATTATGAGTAAAGAAATTTATCTCATTTAAGTAAATGCATTAAAATATTTTTCATTTAACTTTAATTAACCTGAATCTACTTTAAGTAATACAATTATAGTATAAGATGAAAATCACTCTTGAATTTTCAATATCAATAATGAAGCATGTTTTAAATTGGATACGCAATCATTGGAGAAAACAAGATAAGTAATTCCAGAACTTATTTTGCTTTTTGCATAGTTTATATAACGATACTCTGTTACATAATAAGTAGAGAAAACTAAATGGATTTAAGTAAATGTATTAAGATATTTTTCTGTTTAATTACTCATAATATACTTTAAAAGTAAAGCACGTGACTATTTCGAAGAAAACAATATTGTCATTAAAATTTCAATACCATAATGAAGCATACAGTAAATTGAATACGTAGTCAATAGAAAAGAAAAGAAAAACAATTGCAGTTTAATTATTTTGTAAATATAAGAATGAAATCGTTAATGGGAATTTTTTTTTTCATTACGAACTCCAAGCAAGTAATTATTTACAAGAGTGAAATCGTAAATATGAAAAAAATATTTTTTGAATTAAAAATTGCAAGCAAGTAATTATCATTTTCCTTAAAACCCTCTCACGGACAAGTCCGTGTTAATACGTTCACCAAGATCCAGGTTTCACTGCAATAGTAGCACTATTTAAATTAATATAATTCAACAGATATAATGAGTTTTAATACATTGATTAATGATTACTACTCTCAAGGATTGCATTAATATATATAATTAAGTTTTTTTTTATAATGTTGGAATAACCATCGTTTTTTAGCATTTAAAGTAAAATAGAGAGAAAAAACGTTACAATTTTTCCCTTTTGCTGTACAGTCAGAGGGTTTTAAAGTACTTAAATTTGTGAACCTAAATTACCAGTTCCCTAAAGTATCAATTTCAGAAAGGGTATTTTTTATTGCATCTGTGATGTCATTTTTTATGCAAAGGAAATGAATGAGTATCTGTAGTATTATTTTAGCTTTAAGTCTCAAGAGGTTAAACACTTTCACAGATATGGCACAAATACTTCTGAAATTAATAAAGAACGTACATTTACAGACACTGTTTTAAGTTTACTTTATACTGATTATTCATAAATAATAGAAAAGAAATCGTGCCTCTAACATTTGATTCCTATTTATTGTTAGACCTTGTTAAGCAAAATGCATAATTACACTGTTCTGCACTGTTCAATTTTTGCCCTTTGCCTTTTACAATTTTGCCCTTTTGCTTTACAGTCAAAGAGTTACAATTTATTGACATAATAAGTAGAACTAGAACTTAGTAGAGCTTAGTTTTTACTATTCGTTCGAAAAGCGTTTCAAAAATACACATAGTGTAAAATTTAATAATCGAAAAGAATGGATTTTCCCATTGATTGTAAATATATAAATTACAATGACTATACATCACTGCATAGAGTTAAAAAAATTTTTATTAATATTTTAAGAAAATCTTCTTTTTTTAAGTTGAATAAGTTAAATAAATTAACATTACTTAAAGTATACAAATTAAAGATTGAAACATTTCTGGAATAATAAAAAAAAAATTAAATTTCCCTTAATAATACTATATTTTATTGTTTTTATTTTTAACAATCTTTTCATACACACACCTATCACAAATATAAAATATGTAAAAATAAAATAAATATATATTTTACTAGTAAAACAAATATTATAGTGAGGATGTAATAAGAGAGATGATTATAAATCTATGTAGTGAAAATACACGTCAAGACAAAAGATTTTTCCAAAGAAAATCAATGTCACCCTGCAAGTATTTGTAAAACATGCAGACTGTGTTACTAAAAGATGAGTTTTATTCCTAACTTTTGCAATATTTACAATAACGTAACTATATTTTCAGCAAGTTTACTTTGCTTAATATAAAATGTGATGACAATACCAAAGTATTGGAAATTGTATCTATCTTCATCAAAACAGCAGAGGCTATTTCTGTCCGAATTACAGTACACGTGCGGATATTTCTGGGATGTTTTCACATTTCAGATAAATTATCAGTTAACAATTTCACTAAAATATCTTCAGAAGCACTCTGTATTTAGTAAATGAAGGTCGACTCGGAATTTTTATTTAAAAAAAAAATGTTTTCCGTGATGTGTATTATGACTATTTAACGTTGTGACAATCTTCTCTGTTACATCCTGTATATATGTATATAAAGTGATTACTTAATGCCATTTCGCCTCAAATAACTGGTGAACTCAGGTACAACAATGAACACGATGTCTAGGTTTAGTGAATCGGTTATGAACTACACGATTATGTACTTGGGCTGCCCACCTTAGCAGCAAACTACGGATTTAATTTTGTTATCTCGAAAACGACACGAGATATGTAAAAAATGTCAATTATAAAGGTATAAAGCGTCTAGATTTAGTATGTATTGATGTCTTACACGTAAAAATAACCTTATTAGAATCCCTGGAATGCCTTTTCCAGTTTCACCAGCCTTTCACCAGTTTAAATACCCCATTAATTGCATTTAGAAGTGTGGTCTTATAAGGCGGATGCAAATTTACTAATAAAACCAAACATCTCAGTAAGGTATGTTTTTTAATAGAAAAATCAAGTTAAGTATGTTATACGTAACCTCAGCGCCACGCATCTACATGCAATTAGTGGCGTATTTAAGCTAGTTTTTGGATAAAAAATAATTGTATTTCAAGTCTTTTAAGAATTTTTTTTTACATGTGAGACATATCTTGATATTAAATTGAGGGCGTTCTTCAACTTTGGAATTGATTTTTTTCCCGTATCTCCTACCGTTTTCGAGATATCACGTTGATTGCTGTACCTAACTCTGTTCATCAGTTATTCTTTGCGAAACGGAAATAAGGAATTACCTATATATAATATTTTGCGTAGTTAAATCAAAAAGAATGTTACACTTAGCACTAGTTGGGAATTTGTTATACTGAGAGCGAATTCATTTGAAAAAGATGAATATTCCTTAGCTCTTCGGAAAGAATATGTTATTTGTATTGGTTTTACGTAAGTGTCTATATATTGAGAAATTCACAATAGGTGGACCGTTGGATTTGCACTCTAAATTAGAGGTTCGATGAGTTATACATTGGACTAAATGCTTAAATAGCAAAAACATTTATCTTAAAAATATGAATGTGTGCAGCGAGCATGCAATATTTTGACTTACAACAGTTAAATAGTGCGAAAAGTTTTAAAATGAACGCACAAAACAGAGTGAGGTAGTGTAGTGTACATGTCGAGTTTAAAACTATACCACACCTGCAACTGCAATCAAGCAATTGATTAAAAATAATAGAAGTATAGCCAGTAAGCCAGAAATCAAAGCATAGTCAAGAAATAGACAGTACGCTTTACAAGAGAAAAGGACAGTATAAAATTGTTTACATCACTCTGGAAGTGATTTCTGTTTCGGTGAAATGACAAAAAAGAAACATTGTGCTTTACGATAAATGTCTAAATTCTTTAGGAAACATTGTCTAAAAATTATTTTTTTTTAGTTTCTCAAAACAATTGCATAAACTACATATGCATTTTAAATAAAAATATCGAATTTAATCAGACATAAAAGTTAAAATCACTTAAAATACAATTAAAAAGTCAAGCAGACGTTTCAGCCTATGTTTTAGCCCCTCATCAGTGCAATAACATAACATACGCTGACCAGAACCAGACAATTTCAAAACCAACTGTCTAGTCAGCGTATGTTATTGCGCTGATGAGGGGCTAAAATATTTCCTGAAACGTCTGCTTGAATTTTTAATTGTATTCTGAGTGATTTAGACTTTTAAGTCTGTTTAAATGTGATATTTTTATTTAAAATTTTATATATCAGATGTTAAAAAATGTTTAGTTACATATGCATTTTTATTATATATTGTTTTTTACTCAAGTTTAACTCACTTCTTGATTCAGCTTCGTAAGTTTGTGTGCTCGTAAATGCCTTTGTAAGTGTTTATAAGCTGTAATTTTCCAGCTCACAATAACTGTAGCATTTTTTTTTTTTTTTTACACAACATATTTTATTTTTATGGAACTGATAATAAAATCACGTTACTCGTTTGTATCACTGTTTTTTATAAATTATTTGATATTTTCTTAAACATCATGTCAAATATTTTTGAAAGAAAGTGGATTTTCTAGAAGAGAAAAAAAGTTAAATTGTATGGTATTAAAATTAATTTGTCACCATGACATACTTTAAATTCTCAAGAAGCAGCTTCTTTTCTTTTTAGAAAAGATAAAGTTAACGCATCGATCATATATGAAATAATTTATAACAAAAAAAGTTGGGTCTGGTATTTGTCAGGTGAGTATGATAAAGAATGTTTTGAATTATGGTCTAACTATAATTTAAAATTTTATTAATGGATTATTTTTTTTCTTTTATAGTAAAATGTATTAACCAAAATGGCGTCATATTTAAAAGGCTAGAGAACAGATTGATAAATCATATTTAATTCTACACTAATATACAATATAAAATGATGACCAGAAAATCACATAAGAAGAAATATTAAAGATTTTCTTCAAATTCTGTGTGCATTAGTCTTATTGTATTTGGGTACAATTTGACTTTTGAATACTCTCATACTAAAATATAAAGCACGGACAATGCTTAAGTTATTTATGTATGACAGTATGGAAAGTGTCATTTCTAACTGTTAAAGAAACTTCATTATCCAGTAGTTTGACTTTTTAGTGTCAAAAATCCTGCATTTCTTAAAATGAATTCAAAATAAATAATGTGTTTTAACTTTTTTTTTCCCGTAAGCGCAATTTTCTTTATAATCGAATCATACATAAACAGAAATACATATAAGAGAAACAGAAAAGAATATTTTCCTTTTTTGATATATATATATATATAATTTGAAAGCCACTACTACACCATTGAAATTTTGAAGCAAACTGTCCAATCATTCAATCGTTTTTATGGAAAATGGTTACAGAAGCTCAATTTATCTCTATTCTGAACATAACATGGGCAATACTATGGTCAGAATAGAATTAAATTACGGCTATGTAACCATTTTATATAAAAATGGTCGAATGACTGGACAGTTTGCTACAAATTTGTAACAGTGTAGATGTTGGTTCCCCCCCTCCCCCCAAGATTGTGCTATTGTCTCCTGGTTAGTGTTTTGGTCACCTAATTAATTCCAGCCATTTTTCTGATCTCGGCTCTGCATCTTACCTCAGGTCGGCTATTCGGTCATTTTCCATCTCTCAAATAACATATATATTATGTTTTAACTTCATCTATTGTCTTGTTCTCTTTCAGTGTACATAATTCAATTAAATTTTAACTATTTAATTCTCTCGATAATCTCAAAACTTTCGTTTGATTTCTTAACCAATTGTTGTTCTATCTCTTCTGTTTATGCCATAGATACATCTTTCCATTCTTAGCGGTATTATTAGTAATTTTTACACCATCTTTTTTGTTATTGTCCGTGTTTCCGCTCCATAAGTTAGTGCAGGCAAAACACATTATTTTAACAGGTTCTTTGTATTTTTCCGAAAAGCACTCCGTTTCTTATTATTCTGCTGATTTCGTTCATTTGTTAGAGGTTATTTCCTGACCACAGTACACATAAAACTGCACTTCCTTAATCTCAGTGTTATTGTGAACAATCTTTTTTTTTCTGCAAATGAATTGAACATCGCCTTATTTTTTTTTCAATCTTTTTAATCCCATTTATCATGTTGGCTTCTGTCAAATTTTTAAACAGTTCATCCACTTCTTCAGAGCTGTTACTGGAAATTAAAATGTCGTAAGTAAACCAGAGATGACTTAGGTGTTACCCATTTATTTTAATCCTTTCTTTCCTTAATCCAATTTCTTAAAAACTATTTCTAATACAGCACAAAAACAGTTTTTAAAAAATGATGTCTCCTTCCTTTTAACAGCTTTATTTTGCTTTTCCTCCGTCTAAAGGTACTGTTTCTGTTGCTTTCTTGTAAATATTTTTATAATATTGATGCATGCTTTGCCTATACCTATGTCTTCCAGAGAATTCAACTACTGCTGATGTGTAGGCGGAATCAAATTCTTCTTCGTAATCAATAATAGTGAGGCAGAAAGTTAAATTATATTCCTTATGTTTCTCTATGAGTTCTTTACTGTTTAAGTATGATTTATCGTACTAAATACACGTCGGAATTCTCCTTGTTCTGTAGGTTGAGCTAAGCCTAGAACTGATTCAAGTCTTGTCGTTAAAATTTTGGTGAAGAATTTATAAATTATGGACAGTAGATGATTGAACTTTGGTTTTTAAAGTTTTTCTTCTCCTATTTCTTGTAAAGAAGCACCATCATAGCATTATTCCAATCTCCTTGTACATCTGACTTTTTTAGACATTTGGATACATCTTTGCAAATTCTTCTCCTGCTTCTTTGATAAAGTTAATTGTAATACCATATTCATCAGGGCATTTACCTTCGTTTCCTACCAGTAATGACTTGTACGACTTTATCTGCCATAACTGGGACTATATCTTGATCTTCGGTTCTGATTTTCCTCTGATCAGGTAGATTGCTTTTTCTTTGATTTACAGATTTATATAGATCATTATAGATCATTATATTCAATTGTTTTTGGTGATTGTTCCATTTACACTTTTCAGGTCAAAAATACTTTTTCTTCCGATACACAATTTGCGCTTAGCTGATTTTAAACCTTTATTATTTTCTAGAAATTTCTTGGGAAGATAACAGTTAAATTTTCCGATATTTTTAGTAACTGACCACTTTGCATAATTCTGTATATCCAACTCTTAATTTGCGATCGCTTTTCTTTACTTTAAATTCTCTGCATTTTTTCATCAACCTTCTTATTTATTCTGTTATTGTTTTTTGTCTGCTTTACTTGTGCTTAAACTACTATACTGCTTTGGAATTGCTTGTAGAATGTTAGATAGTTTCTTGTTCATTACTGTAAAATCTTGATTCTTTTCCAAAATTGACTGCAGAACTTTGAAACTGTTTTTAAGTTTCAAATTTAAATATTCTTTATGTTTCTGGGTGCTATAAACTTATTTCTTGGAGCATTGGTAAATCTTCATTCTTTACTCTTTAGCATTTAACAGCATTTTGAATCTTATCCACCAGTATTGTTTCCATCCTGAATTGGATGCTTTCTGATCCTCATGATGTAGTCGATTTTGCTTGTTGCTCAATTTCAACATGCAATTTCTTATCACCAGTTGCAGCCTTGAAGTATTTCAGTTTCCCACGTGCCAAACAAGTACAGGGTGATCTTTTTTAAAGTGACAGTGTTTGGAGCGACCTGTAGCGCGATCTAATAGCCGAAATGGCACCAAACTTGGTATTTAGACTAATCAAGATATGGGAAAAAGGATTCCGTGAAAAAAAATTAGTTCCAAAAATTTCCGCTAGGGCATTTTGTGACGCTTTGCAATGTATAAAATGTGAGAAAAGAAAAATACTAACACATGCAATCGTACAGTTAAATTATTAATGTTTATTTACTACATTAACTTCCCCGATGAGGAATTAGACCACCTTCAATGTGAGCACCGTTCTCAGAAATAACACCGTGCATTCTGTGCACAACGTTCTCCACAGCCGTACGTAACATATCACGAGGAATATTGTCTTTGTTCTGTTGTCCTTTAGGATAGACAAATTTGATACTCCACCAACATAAACTTGAGATTTCAACTAACCCCAGAGCCAAAAATCGCATGGCGTGAGGTCAGGGGAACGAGGCGGCCATGCAACTAGAAAACTCCGACTTACGACTCTATTATCAGTGAAGGTTTGGCGCAACAGCTGCTTTACCTTATTACCGATGTGTGGCGGAGCACCATCCTGCATAAAGATTGCCTGTTGGAGACGGTTTCTTTGCTGAAGTTGTGGAATAACAAACGTTTGCAGCATTTCGTGGTACCTTTCTGCTTTTATGGTGCACGTTTCATGTCCTTTCGGAGTGATGGTCTCAAAAAAGAATGGCCCAATTACGAATTCGGCTGTGAAACCACACCAAACAGTGACTTTTGGGGAATTTAATGGGATTTCATGCACGGTGTGGAGATGCTCAGAAGCCCGAATTCGGCTATTTTGTGTGTTTACGGACACATTGAGATAAAAATGGCACTCATCTCCCCACAGAATGTGCCATGGGAAAGCATCATCAATTTCTACCCTGGCAAGAAACGATAGAGCGAATGTCACTCGCTTATCATAATCACTTGGTTTCAGTTCGTGCAAGAGGCTGATTTTGTAGGGGTAAAATCCAATAACGCGCCGCAAAACTCTCCATACCGGGGAATAATTCATGTCCAATTGTCGAGATACACCCCGGGCGCTGCTAGTACCAGCAATGGTTCACTGCGATCCTTCGACAATTGTAGTTGCAACATCAGTTATTACATCTTGATACTTGTTTACGTCCTCTCCCAGCGCGAATGGTCAGTGACCCCGTTTCCTCGAACTTCTTAATCATTTTCTTAAGACCATTCAGCGATAAAGGCCCCTTTCGTAATTTTTTTCTGGTTCGAAATTCCCGAAGAGCTGCGGATGCATTACATTGATTCATATAATACAGCTTCACCAGTAATGCACGTTACGGTAACGTGAGAGGCATGTCTACTGGAGCTCGTTTACTTCAGCTGAGATTATTTGTCGGAACTGTCTACTACTTGCTTTTATAGCCCCTATTACTGGCGCTGTCATCGCACAACATTTGCATTTTTCTTTGATACCCGTGTTTTATGCTAATTCTCGTTATTGTAAGCTACAGCAGCGCCACAAAATGCCCTAGCGGCGATTTTTGGAACTAATTTTTTCACGGAATCCTTTTTCCCATGTCTTGATTAGTCTAAATACCAAGTTGTGTAACCAAGGTGCCATTTTGGCTATTAGATCGCGCTACTGGGCGCTCCAAACACAGTCACTTTAAAAAAGATCACCCTGTACTTCAGTACATTAAGCTCAGAAAAAGGCTATTGCTATGCATATTTCTTTCTTTCTTTCTTTCTTTACTTATTTATTTAAATATGCTTTATATCATAAAAAACTGGAAATAGCCAGCAACATTCATAAATGATTTTGCATGCTAAGTGCATTGTAAATATATTCGTAAAAATAGCAGGTATATGTACAGAGATATAAAAGTTTTATTTAAAAATTCTATTTTATCTTTTATTATTATTATTATTATTATTATAACGCAGAGAGTTTTTTAACGAAATTTCACGAAACGTACAAACATGTTGATGATATACGATAGAATCAATGTATTCAATCTTGAAATTAAAAGATTAAACATCTGAAGAGATATCATCATTTACATAAAAAAAAAATCTTTAACTGCTCAAGCACGTGAGATAATGCTAGTATCTCAAAATAAAATTATGAAAGTTGTCTACAGGGTGTATCTGAAAAAGTGGGCAAAATTTTACGGAATTACAGGGTGTATCTGAAAAAGGTGATCAAAAGTTTACGGGATGATCGAACGCAGCTATTTGAGCAAATATCGTCGGGTAGAATATTTGGTCGGAACGAAGCGGTGATAAGTTAAAAGATAATTCTTTAATTGCGACGGTGGAAAACTAACACAAGAATGAGAGGAGTTACTTCAGAATTTTTTTTATTTACAGCAATCTAATTAATGTACATGCTCAAAAGATCTTCCGCCAGCTGTAATGCACGCTTCATACCTGCAGGATAGAGGCAGACGCACATTTGCCAAGACAGCAGACATTTCCCGAATATCCCCGGCAACAACGGCAAGCCTGGCCACTAGATCCGTATCGGTTTCAATGGGGCACTCATAGATTAGGCTTTTCATATTTCCCCACAGGAAAAAGTCCAAACACGAGAGATCCGGCGATCTTAGTGGCCAAGCTATGGGACCACCTCGACCAATCCATCGCCCTGGGAACGTTACACCTAAAGTGTTCCGCACATTCAAGGCGAGGTGTGCAGGTGCACCGTCGTGTTGAAACCACATTCTCGACCTGATGGGGGTTGGAATCGGACGCATTAGCTCCGGCCACACCTCTCGTAGGAATGTGTATTACCATTTTACAATGCCCCCTAGCGGCTCCTCGGCCATACATTCTGTGACGAAATATGCTCGTATAACTGTGTTCTATCACCCCGTAAAGTTTTGCCCACTTTTTCAGGTACATCTGTATAAGTAAATTTAATGGACACGTGTTACTAATTGCTAATAATTTTCGAAACGATTTAATAATTTAATGCTCTAAAACAATGATTTAACCGCATTAAATTTCAAATAAATTTATTTGCTATACTTTTTCATCGGGAATGTCACCTTATTCAAAGGTTTCCACTTCAAGTTATAAATATACAACAACAATTGACTAATTCATTTTAGGCGAACAGAATATTTATAAATGCACACATGAGAAAATTATTAAATTTAGGACTAGTTAAGAATGCAAATAATATATACTTATCTCGTTAAAGTTATACGATAATATAGAAATTCAAATCCGAATTCCCTTGATGTAATTTCCGTACATATGGTACTTTATTAACGGAAATTTTATTAAAATTAATCCCGAAGGAGCTGAATCTAGATTTTCAGAAAAAGATAAAGATCGAAAAATAATTTTGATATTAATGAACTGATGGAGTATTTAAGAAAAGATATCGAATACCGCAACACGGTTAAATAGATTCAAGATACGCTAACTTAAGACAGTTTCGGAAAAATAAAAATTAAAAAATATTATTTCGACTACCACTGCGTTAAAGATTTCAGTAAATCAGTGCATATTTTGCGAGGAGTCTAAAAACATGCAATACGAAAAAGAGGTTTCTGATATTTAGCAAAAATCTGTAACAGACACAAAAGTCTTATTTTAGGAAAAATGAATTTGCACTAAAAACGGAGAGATGATTTTTTAGTGCCAGAAAGTTCCAAAATTTCATAAAATTCAATGTATCATAAATAGATAAAATAGTTTTGATCGTAGAAAAATCGTATTGTTTATTGTTCTACTTGTCAGAGCATGGATAAAACGTTTCTCATTAACACATATAGAACCCACGAAGTGTTTAAAAGTTTAAAAAGTTTAACTTTTTAAAAATTAAACACAGGACTTTTTATTCAACATAGTCATAATTCCTACCTTATATTGAACACTATTGCAATTTACTTTGAATATGTATCTCCAACAGATAAAAAATTAAAGTACGTACACTGTATTGGGGAAAGAGGCAGAACATTTGATTTTGAAAAATCTGGCAGCATTTTTTATGCCTCTCAATTGAATTGTATTTAATTTTCTTACTTATATACATCTTTAATGTTGTTACGATATTATGCAATTCAGCTCAAGTTAAAATTTCTAATTGTATGGAGCCAAATTAATAGCATTTTTATTTTATTGGTGGATAATTCATTAATGAGATATTTTATGACATCGAAAATATATTTAAATCTCTGTCATGTAAATATTGTTTAACTGATGTCATTTTCTTTTCGTTCAAATACTTCAGTTTTAGATTTCACTCTTTTTCCTGATATGTTTCGCACATTCCTTTTAAAAATATAATATAACAAAGAACGAAAATATACAATAACCTCTTCCGAAATAGCAATGAATCAGAAAAGTGATCTTTATCGTTAGAATCTTTATTAGAAGAACCAATATATTTTCGAGATTTGAAAAATAAGCTTTTTAAGTAGCTTTTCAGCTGCTTAATTAAATTTATACATTCAAGAGTAAGAAAATAACATTAACGTTAATGTTAATGATAATGCTATAAATTTATCATCTTTGTCTGTAAAACATATTAGTTGAACACACAAATGTGTACTAGAAATTTTAAAGCACCCAGAAAACTTATATTTTGGGTTTAGAATACTTATTAATGCACTATAAAAAAAAAATACTTCGAAATGTTTTCAAAAATCAAATGGAGCCTAAAAAATTTTGTTTTTATGGATTTTTCTTTAATTCCCGGAAATATATTAATTTTTGAGGTTGCTATAGATAAAGAAATCTTTTCGGAATCGCGGGTACTTAGGAAGAGGTTATTGTATATTTTAACTAGTTAAGAAGCATTGTTTTTTTTTTTTTTGTCTTTTTTTTTTTTTTTTTTTTTACAGCGCAGATATTATGCGCGTAATCGTGGAAATCATAAGTATGGAACATCAAATGTAAGAGAAATTAACATATCAGATGCAATGGTTCGTAAAATTGTTGCTGAAAATATCATATAAATACAGATCGTGTGTTCTTAGGAGAAGTCTAAAATTTTGCCTTTACTGTATTTTTGTCAATTGCGCGAACCCTGTATACGCAAATCTTATTTATATAGCAAAAGAATGCTGAACCAACATTGTTTTTATTCGCTATATATTGACCAATATTTTATATATATAGTGTCAATATCTTCACTAATATTGAAACTACTGGTATTAAGTATTAGCCCAAAATTAGGTTGTTTGCATTTTTCCAGTATTCCTCTAATATTATGAAGAAATATTTAGCCATTTAATTGAAAACATTTCCAATGTATTTTCAATATTTCAGTAATAGTGGCATTTCATAGAAGATATCTCCAGTGATTGGAATATGGACACAATAGTGCACATAAATAAATATAATATAACCAATATTGATTGATACTCATTACCTGGGTAATGTTGTAACAAGTAAAAGTTAACCAATCGTAATCTTAAATTATATTTTTATATTAATGAAAGATATATTAGGGGATTGTGTTTAGAAAAGTGTCAGACAATTGAGAAGAATTCGTAAAATTGAAGCAAAATATTATATTTATTAAAAATATATATTTATCTGTAATTCTTTTATTTTATTATTATTTACAGGAAAAAAGAATGTTTTATAACTACGTGAAAAGAAAAATCCAAATGCATATTTTGAACTATCTCCGCAATAATTTGTCAACTTTAAATGCATCACTATATTGCAAATTCAATTCGAAGTTACATAATTAGGGAAATATGTAAACCGAATGCATTACATTTATGATTTTTTTTTTTGCCATAGAATAAGTTTGTTTTACACCTTAATAATGATTTTTCTTTCTGACAAATGCTAAGCTGGAATTTTATGATATTTCTTCCCTTTGTAATTTGTAGCGCAGTTAAAAAAAAAAAAAAAAAAAAAAAAAATGTTTTGAAACATTTTAGTTATTTAAACATTTTGAAACATAAATACGCATTGCTGATTGTAAGTTACTCAGAGACACCATGGATTTACTCAACTGGGGACATTCTTAGTGCTTTTAAAATGTTTATTTTATACTCAGGTTTTGTACAATATTTGCTTTCTTTCCGCTGCACAATATGAATTCAAAAAGAGTATACGGAAAGAAGCTCTGAAATTCGTAGATGAAGTACCGATGCAATAAATGCCGTATCCACTGGGACGTTTTTGAATACATAGTGAAAAAATTCAATAGCGTAGTTTTATATTAATGTCGAAAAATGCACAGCCAAAATAAGAGTGGCAGTATTTCCGCTTTCTGTTGAAAATATTAGAATTTCATAACTTTGAATTCAATACAGTGAAGTTACAATACAGTTTTTCATTTGAAGATGTCAAAACAGCATGCAGATGGCTTAAAATACGCATTTGTTTGTTTGCTTTTTTAAAAAATATAATTATAGTACGTACCTTTTTCCTGTACATAATGTAAAAAATAGATAAATATATTTTTTTAGTAAATAAGCTTCCGTTTCACTTCTACGAATTGTGTTCTTGTGAAGTTTTCAACATGGTATGATTCTAGCGGAAAATAACTTCAAATTTTCTAAAATCCTGTTTTATTAAATTTACATAAATTTATGTATAAATTCAAAGTTGATAATTTTTATACTTCGAAAACTCTTTCATGAAAAGAAAAATTATCTTTATTGAATTAATTTTAAATTAATGTTAATTTTGGATGTTTTGTAAATGCGTTTTCTGTTTTTAAAACATGACAATACTTACGAAGTTTAGAAAAACCAGAATCTTTTATTACTTGTGAATTATCTTCTATTTACTTAACACAATACATGCATAATTCTTACACATTTATAATATTTACAATTTAGTATTATATAAATAGTTTTATGATGAATTGCACAAAAATTCCTTAAGAAAATCTGATAAAAAGCGGATACGATTAAGCCAAAAAAGAAGAAAATAAGATAAAAAGGAATTAATTCCACAAACAGACATAAACGGCATTCATTTTTTTATTATTATTATTATTTCTTCTCACTATGCATTTCAACTTCAAAATTCCTATTAAATAGACACTGGTGTCTGATTTTCTCTGAGCTGAAATAAATAAGTAAAAAAAACAATTTTCAAACATTTTATATATTACGATTTTCTCTGAGTTGAAACAAATAAATAAAAAGCAACAATTTTCAAACAGTTTACGTATTACGAAACATGAAGAACGCATTGCTGATTGAGGGTTCTTTCTAGACAGAAGGAATTTAGTCAATTGATGATATTCTTAGTGCTTTTGAAATGTGTTTTATATACTCGGATTTGAGAGAGTATTTTCTTTCTCTTTGTTGCCCAATTTGAATTCAAACAGAGTACACGCAAATAAGTTCTGAAATTAATAGATATAAAACTAGTGATGCAATAAAAAACGCATTCTCAATGTTTTTGTATGCATATTACAAAATCCAACAGCGTATTTGTTAATGTTAATGTCGAAAAATTTAAAGTAAAATAAAAATAACACTGAAGGTATTTCATGTTGCTGCTGAATTCTTAAAGAGCTAGCATATGCCCCTGTCGAAACTAACGAAAAAAGGTCCAATGTGGGGATTTCTGTAATGTTGTCTTACTGTCATCTCGTGTTATGCACGATCATTCCAACAGTAGCAAGTCATCAAAATCACCCCAAAAACAGTGTTTGGAAAAGTCAACCTCCGGAGAAAGAAAATATGGTACTTCCTTTGGAGTGTCAACGGTTAACCCAATTTCATCGAAATGGAATATTCTGTCTCGAGCGGAATTAAATCTTTTCATGACACTCTCATAATTATTGAAAAACTCCTCAACAACGTCCTGCGGAAACCTACTCACCTCATAATGCTTGTTTTTTTTCTGATTTCCTCAAACTTAAATTTGCATTCCTACTTTGAAAACCATACAACCAATCTTCCCCTTCCATTGCATTACCATTCCAACTTTCAGGATACTTACAGCGTAGTTTTTTAGCAAATTCATATGCCAAGTACCTCATCTGCTTCAGTGTTAGACCGTGATGCAACTCATTGCATTTAACAAGGTATTCATTTAATTGTTTTTTCTTGTTTGGTGGTAAATACCTGTTGAGAGGAATACTTAGAACCGTGATCTCTGACTCTTTCTTCGCGCATTTCTTGCTTTCATTTTCTCGATGGGCACATTGATACGCATCAATGTGCCCCAACATAGGCTGTATCAATGTGCCCCAAGCAGCCATTTTGAATAATATTATTCTCAAATCCAACACTTCATAATTTATCTAACAAAAAAGAATTAGGAACTGATAAAGAGTAGCTTTACTTACCAGGAGGGTATTCTTTCCTGTTGAAAATACTGGAACAGCTGTATAATATTACTGCAACTGTACAACTCAAATTTACTTTTGACCTACAAAATCAATAAATCACCCGTCTCATTTCATTAAAATACTGAATCACGTCAAGACGTTCTGTGGGTAGTTATGTACCATATATATACAGGCATGATATATACAGGCATGTATCGAAAGAAATTGCGCCATATTTTGGAGCGGTTGTGAAGCTTCCTGTACTGACCTTGAGAGCAGTAGAGGGGTGTGTATCAAGGTGCCCCATGCATCAATGTACCCCAGTTCCCCTTATTACCAATAAAAGCAAGAAGATACAATTTAATTACCTATAATGATTAACACAGCTCATATCTGAGGTTGATCCAGGTAAAAATTACGGCACCCTTCAAAAAATTCTATTTAATAAAAAGGGCCTTTTAACAAAATTTAATTTAATAAATAGTGACCATTCTCAAAATTCTATTTCACAAAAAGGATCCTTTAAAAAAGCTAATAATGAATTCATAATTTGCAGCATTTGATCTTTCAGTGTAAAATTTTATTTATTACAAAATTTAAAAAAAAAAAAAGAAAGAAAAAAGAAAAAAGTAAGAAAGAAAAAGAAAAAGAAATTGCATCTATATTTGCATATAAAGTATGTCATTTTCTTTTCTTTCTAAAATATTAACGGTACATCAATCCAGGAGATAAAAATGGTTGTAAATTGCCAATTTTGTTTGAAACAGTAATTTAACATTATTAAATACATAAAATTGTTTAAAATGGTAAAAAATATAACATATATAAATAAATATAATATAATAAATGAACATTAATAAAAATAGGAAAAAACTATAAACTATAAAAAAAATTAAACTATAAATTATAATAAAAAATAAACTATTATAAATAAGTAAACTATACAGATGTAAAAAATAAGGGTTATTTGTAATTGATATAATTGGCGCCATGCTTGGCGCAGTTGTATTTGACCTGGCCCGGATAATACGTAAGTACCAAACTTTCAATTGGAACATAAAAAAAGCATAATGATGGCGCTAATCACAGCTGTCGGTACAGGAAAAGTCTATAATGTCTTACACTCAAGCACCTATCTTTTTTTTTAATCTTTTATAAAAAGAAAAAAATTACCAAACTTTGGGGATCGCACCTTTTTATTTATTAATTTATTTATTTATCGGTTATAAAAAGAAAAAAAATCACCAAACTTCAGGGATTTTTTTCCTGTAATAATATCCTGGAGATTATGCTTGTATTAAGTAATTAAAGTTGAAATTTTCGAAAGTGCGAAAATCAAAAAATCGCCAAACATCGGTGCGTGAATGTAACAAATCTGTTCCCAGGACAATTTTCCCTTTAACTAATACTAAAATAATATTGAGATCATTATTTATTGTAAACGCGCTTAAAAGTGTTATATATTCAAATTCGAATAGTTTGAACAGTAACTCACAGAACACCAATATGACATGGGATTTGAAATTGTGCAAAAAAATAATCATTATGAACAAATTAAAAATACATGTAATGCAATGGGCTTGCACGGGATTTCCCTTAAGCGAGAAGTTATATATTTTTTTCACCAGATGGCGTATGAAAAAAAACGGAAATTAACTAAATTTTTCACGTATTATTTTAATGAAATGTTCAAAGAGTCGTTCATTTTTCTCTAGATTTGAAATTTGTGGTTTTGAATGGCAATAGTACTTGTTTGTTTATATCTTTTAATACGTTGTTTATAATAGCTGGTTATCCGTTATTTTTAATTTAGACCTTAAAACAGTATAATTGGATAGTTTTTGAAGGTTTTAGAGAAAATAATGAAGAATAGATATTACACAAAGCAGATTATGTGTATATTTCCATAAGTGGAACAATCGGCGTACTTACGGCATCAGAATATTTACGCCAAACATGGCCGTGATACGTTTGCCTTTCTCGAGGATGTATAAGATCCGGAATCGTCACCTCACTTGCGTAGTATATAACTAGATTCTAAAAGAAATATTAGAATTTTGTAACTTTGGCTTCGGCATTGTAATATAGTGATGATTTGAAGTTGTCAAAATATCGTGTATATATGTTTAAAATATTTTTTTCATACAGTTGTAATAATATAGTTATAACTAGGGGGCCTACCCCCTGCGAGCTACGCTCGCCAACCCCCGCTCAGACTTCGAGGCCTCTAAAAACATGGCAGCGTGCTTTATTTTTTTTTAAATATTGGTAAATCTGTAATTGGGTTGTCATGCTTCTAACGTTTTAATGGGGCATTTTTTGATTATCATGGCCTCATACACAGCTGTTGCGACAACGGACGACTGTTTTCGGGATTGATAAGTAAAATCAATTACAACTTGAAAACCAGCTTGTATAAAAGGGTTAGGTTTAAATTGTGGCTACCTCTCGGACTTTACTTATTCTATTCTTCCTTTGCGTTTAAGGATGAGAAAAATTCCATCTGCTTGTGAATAACATTAAGGACCACGGTATTGAAAAGTACTATGTTATAGACGTTTTCAGTAACAGGTTTTAATTTTCTCTCTATTTTAGTGCACCATCAAGCATATTTTCATGTTGTTTTAAATATGTAAATTATTTATTTTAATTAATATGTATATAAGAATTTTCTAATACTTGTTTATCATACAAAATTAATTAAATATTTTGTGCATGCATGCCTGCATTTATTTGGCATCAATTGATGAGATATTTAAACAAATTTGCTATCCGCGGTAATTTTACACCATGTTATGTCACTTGAATATTGTCCATAAGAAAATCGGGTACTTTTCCAGTATAGGATCCTTTGCTTTTAGGTTTGGCGTAATTCGAGCTTGAAAAAGGGATAGATTCGTTAATATACATAGATTTGTTGCCAAAAATTATGAAAACAAACCCAATGAACTTTTGATGCTTTTCTATTATAGGGGTCTTGACGTTTTCTAAAAAGCTTGTCGGAAAAAACCAAGCAGGATAGAAAACCAAGCAGGATATTTTATTCTCCTTCCGTTCAGTTGGGCAATTATTATTTTATATATTCGTTTCAAATATCCGGATTAGTGATTTTGTAAATTCGTGTAATTAAATTTTACAAAAAAATAACAAAATGATATCAATAAATAATAATTACTATTAATTCCTTTTCCCTCTTTCTTTTGCGTTTACATAAATGACGTCATTTGGACGAATTTATTCAAAATATTTTCAGTTTATAAATTAAATTAAATGCTGACAGACGATTGAATCCTGACGATAGAAATGTGATTTTTTTTCTCAAATTTTCCTGAAAAACATAATTTAATCACAATCTTGTCTTCATTATCGATTGAAATAAAAGATAAATTCAATTTCAATTTGAAAATGACGAATACAAAAAAATCAATAATCCCTATCGGGATCCTTTTCAATTTTTTCCCCTTTTTTGTCACAAAAAAAACTGAGTAATTAGTTGCCATCATTACAGAAATGTCATTAAAATTAGAAAAAAATTAATATCTCGAAAACTAATTCCAATATCGAAATTCTATTACCAGTTTTGACATCCGCGGATTTTTATGGACAATTGGTATTAATTTCACCATCAAGCGTTTAATATTTTATTAAAAATAGCCCTGAAACATAATCAGTCGTTTAATCAGTCGTTTCATAAAATCGTTTCATAAATTCGTTTCATAAAATCGTTTCACAAATTCGTTTCATTAGGATTTTATATATATAGGGTAGATATAATAATAGGATAATATATAATAATAATAATAATAATAATAATAATAATAATAATAATAATAATAATAATAATAATAATAATAATAATAATAATATAGTTATACAATATAATTAGTAATATTAAATTCTTTTTTTTTTCGAGTAAATAATGAAAATAAGAAAATATTATACATATATATAAATAAACTTGAAATTTGCTAAAATCTTATTTTAATAACGTTGCAGAAATCATCCATAAAGTAAAAATTGATAATGGTAACATTTTGAAAACAAATTATTTATTAAATAGAAAATTGGCTTAAAATTTATTGAATTAATTTGAATTAATTTCATTCGTTTTTATTTATTTATTTATTTATTATTTTACTCACTACGTATTTCAAATGCAAAAGTCCTATTAAAAATGCATTGGTGTCTGATTTTCTTTGAGCTGGAATAAATAAATAAAAAACAAGAATTTTCAAACATTTTACATATTACGAAATATGAAGCACGCATTGCCGATTGGAGGATCCTATTAGATAACATTAATTTACTCAAATGGTGATATTCTTAGTGCTTTTAAAATGTCTTTTATATACTCAGATTGGAGAGAGTATTTTCTTTCTCTTTGATGCCCAATTTGAATTCTAACAGAGCACACGCAAATAAATTCTGGAATTAATAGATATAAGTTAGTGATGCAATATAAAACGCAGTCTCAATGTTTTTAAATGAATATTACAAAATCCAACAGTGTATTTTTGTTTATGTTAATGTCGAAAAATGGCAGTAAAATAAAAATAACACTGGTGGTATTTCATGTTTCTGCTGAATTCTTCAAGATTTCTAAAGGAAATATTAGAATTTTGTAACTTTGGATTCGGCGTTGTAATATAGTGATGATTT
This sequence comes from Maratus michaelseni, assembly GCA_963931845.1. Lineage (NCBI taxonomy): Eukaryota > Metazoa > Arthropoda > Arachnida > Araneae > Salticidae > Maratus > Maratus michaelseni. Next base: position 118,689,753 of record OZ007591.1, on the reverse strand, counting down.
GAAGTTGTCAAAATATCGTGTATATATGTTTAAAATATTTTTTTTCATATAGTTGTAATAATATAGTTATAATATGATAATATATAATATAATAATAATAATAATAATGATAATAATAATAATAATAATAATAATAATAATAATAATAATAATAATAATAATATAATAATAATAATATATAAATATACAATATAATTAGTTATATTAAACACTTTTTTTTCGAGTAAATAATAAAAATAAGAAAATATTATAAATATATATACTATTTAAATAAATATGCTCCCGTTTCATTTTTCTGAATTGCATTATTCAGATATTTTCAACATGGTGTGATTTAAAAAAAATAAAATTGAAATTTGTTAAAACCTAGCTTTAATAAAATTTCAGAAATCATTCATTTAATAATAATAATAATATAATAATAATGATATAATAATATAGTTATACAAGATAATTAGTATTATTAAATTATTTTTTCGAGTAAATAATAAAAATAATAAAATATTATAGATATATATATAATTTAAATAAATATGCGTACGTTTCATTTTTCTGAATTGTATTATTAAGATATTTTCAACATGGTGTGACTTTAACAGAAATAAACTTGAGATTCGCTAAGACCTTGTTTAAAAAAAAAAATTCATAAAGATGATGGTAACATTTTGATAATAGATTATTGACGTCATAAAATTTTGAATTAAAATTTATTGCATTAATATTATTTTATTTTTAATGTTATGTAAATGCGTTTTTTTTTATAATTATTTTTTTAATGTCACTACTTACGAAATTTAGATCACACAGACTCTTTCATTCCCGGTGAACAACCTTCTAATTATGTAAAATAAAATACAGATATAAATCCTACACTTTTTTTATAACCATTTTTAATTTAGTATAAGTGAAACAGTTTTATGGAAGCAAAAACAAAATAGTTTGATGAAATCAATATTTTAATATAAACCCAATATGTCACATATGTTCACATTAAACGTATCATTTAATGTAAAATTTGAAAATGTGTGATGTTTAAAAGTTTTTAAAAAAATGGCAGTAAAAGCGAAATTTAATCGTCAGGTATTGTCAGCGCTAAAATGACGTCAGCGCAAAACTCGGACACGTTTGTCCTTTATAATAGAAATATGCAGGAGAATAATTTCTAATTTTTGAGGAAATTACGGGGTGAAAAAAGTTATTAACCCCTCTGTGACTCAACAACTCCGATTTGAAAAATATATACTCAGATGTTATAATACATCATTTTAAGCAGGTAAAAAATAATTAAAATATAAAAATAAAAACACACTGATTAAAAGATACTTTTTTAATATCTGCAATAAACAGAAAATTACATATTTTTCATTAATAATGATAATTTTAATACAAAATTGTAAAGTACAAGACCATAACTTTGTAATAAATGTATTTTTGGACGTTTCCAGCCTTCTTAATTTCGCCAAATTTACGAAGTTCATTTCAGCAATAACGCTTGTGAAACTGCTCAAATGATAAATAAAACTGTGACGTGAAAAATTAACTCAGTACCGCCGTCAGTTGAGAATTCTATGAACAATTCAAATTAATTGCTCTGTTGGGAGATAGCAGCAATAAATAAAATTGTCTTTTAAAGCCCACTGTATAAGCAACATTGACTTTTGGGTATAGTACCCTTTGTACATTACCGTGTTGCATATCTGCAGCACGGTAATGCAAAAGGCTAAAACCGTTACAGGTAAAGAGTACGAAAGACAACTCATTGGAAATATGACTCTTTTTCAGATGAAAAGACTAACAATTAATTCAACGTCCTAATGTGAAGTCAATAATGGATGAAATTAATATTTTGAATTTTTTTAGTTTCATAAAGCCTCTAGTAGACAAAGAATTTAAAAGTAGTCGAGACACTGGCTAAAAAAACCCGTACAAATAGTAAACTACAACCAACATCACTGAACCATTTTTTTTTCAAAAAGTATATTCATTTACTTACCCATCATACGTAGTATAGGGTGAGTCTTGTAATCGTTCTGAAAATCGAAAAAAAAAATTTCACTGATTTACACGTTTCAGACACTGGCGATTCGAAAAACATACTTAAAAAAAAAACTTTTTGCCGTCTGTGTGTCTGTAAACGCTCTATCTCCCGAACAAATTGAGATAAAGACTTGAAATTTGGTATTCACTTAGTATGTAATAATGGTAAGAAGCTTATTGAATTTCAGTACCCTCGATTATCCGGATCTATTTTTTTTCGGACTCTCGAAATATTCGTTCTGATAAAAGGTATATCAAAATTTCCGAAATTGTTTATTTTAAGGTGTGAATATAAAAGACAATAAAACAACATAAATTTTGCATAAAAAAAGAAGTCGATCGAATAATTAGTTGCCGAGATATTTGTAATCCTATTTTCAACACTCTTCGATTTTTCATGACCCCCTCTATTTCATCCAAATTTCAATTCAAAGCTATATTTTAATTGGAAATGAGACGCTTAATCCGTTATAAAAATAAATATAAAAATAGTAATAAATAAAATAATAGTAATAAAAATAGTAATAAATAAAAATAGTAATAAACCGTTAGTTAATAGGATTATCATTTTTGGAGTTATAAGGATGTTCCTTTTACGCAATTCAGTAATCGAGCATTTAAAGTTTATGACGTAATCAAGCCAGGATTTTATTCGAATTGCAATGCATTTTATAAGTAGTTTACACATGTTTTATTTTCAAATTTTACATTATGCATATCCCTGATGGGTAAGTATTACGGTGGCCTCCAACGACTAGTTTCATTAGAACGTTTAGTTCATTATATATTTCACCTTCTTCTGTTTCATTCCCATTATTACCGTTCTACTTATGATAAAGGTAAAATATTTTTGGTATTTTAAGATTAATATGCTGCTAATAATTTTATTTTAGAATGTAATATATTTTTATAATTTAAAATTCCCCTAAAACAACTCAATATATAAAAAAAGTATCATTTTTTAATGTAATATAAGTATTTTTGGTACTTCTCTATTATCCCGTCGACCACTTTTCATAACAAACAACTATCGCCAAACTGTAAGATTAAACGCCAAAAATGCAGTGCCATTTACTTGATGTCAGAAGCATTAAACGTGTTTGTTATGTCATCAAGTGGTTTTTAATTCGACATTTGCGTGTATTTTTCATTATGTTTTACTGATTTATGAGTTATTTCATTAATTAAAATAACAATTGTGTCCTTAAATTCTTATATTATATCTTATTATATATATTATTTTTTATATCTATTTATTTTGATATTCCAATGGCAACGTTCTCCCGTTTATTTGGCGTTACAGTTTGGCGATAGTTTTTTGTTATGAAAAGTGGTCGACAGGATAACAGAGAAGTAACGTATTTTTTTAAGTGAAAGCACGAAGTGTCATTTTCCTTTTAACACTTTCCAATATAGTTGAAAAGTGTTTAGGAATTCGCTTTGTCTGTCTGTCTGTGCTGTAACTCTCGGAAATATACCATGAAATATTATACCATAATAATATACCATACTATTAATAATATGGTATATACTATATATTTAATACCATTATATGGTATATAATATACCATATAATAATATGGTATATAATAATATGGTACTAATAATATACCATAATAATATACCATACATTACCATGAAATATTTATATGTTATTGATGCTTAATATAGAATGTTCGGTATTCAAATTGAAATGTCTAGCATTTATAGCTCATTTACAGGGACGCCAAAAGAGTTCCGTTACATTGTGGTCTATGGGGAAATTCGTCTCCGATGCATTTTAATGATTTTACAATATTTAAATCTTATTTAGTTTTACCAATTTTCAGGCATTAGTGTGTATTTTTTGAGAGCAGCTACAAAAATGCATACCTGAAGATCGGTAAAACTAAATAAGATTTAAATATATCACGGGCATTATGCAAACAGAATGTTCTGTTTTCAGACTGTTTAAAAAAGAAAAAAAGATGTTACAACACTTCAAACATATTAAAATTGAAATTGCATCACTGACTGAGATGCACTAAAACATGCTTTCTCAGGAGTATAGAATAAGTAGCATTCATAGTTCATTTACAGGGGCACACAAAAAATTTAATTTCATTCATAGAAAATAGTTTGCGATGCATTTTAATAGTGTTATGATACTTAACATAATGAAATATTAAACCTCAATAACATATATAAATTGCATGACAATCCGAATATATTTACGCGAGTTACAGCACGGACAGACAGACAGATAAACGAATTCATAAATATTTTTCAATTATCTTGGAAAGTGTTAAAAAAAAATTCTTAATAGTATTCTGTTAGTGTGGTAAAGTGTTTCATAATCTATGCTTCATGCATGATTTTTCGTTCATATTTTAGAATCGGATTAATCAAACTTATTTCTCGGTCGTTGGGAATTTGAATTAATGAGAATCGACTGCAAACAAAAGAACAAACATATTTTTTCTTGTATTCATTTGTCTTAAATCTCAAAATTCTGAAATTATTTCAATACAATCTCCATGTAATCCTTATTTACATGATCTTTATACGTGAAATATTACTGAGATAAATCTATTGTTTTTAAAAGTATAACGAGCTCATTAATGTTAGTATTTTAGGATAATCTGCTCATATATAGTACGAGCTATACAGCAGCTTGATTCAACTTTTGAGAAAAGAGATTTAAGACGACTTGGCGGTCTAAAATTGGCGGTAAAGAACTAAAAGGTTTCACAGAAAGAAAGGTTCATAACATCATTAGAATGTAAGAATTTTTTACAGAATATTTGTCAGCAATAGTTAAAAAAATAAAATAAAAACTCTCCTTTTATTTCCGGACTGGTGATTGGCTGTATATTAACTCTGTTCACATGCATACAGACAACAAAACATTTTCCAGAGAATTCAGTTTTCAGATCCAAAAAAGAACAACTCCCAAGTTTTTTTTTTTAGAAACTTTTAGAAACAAAGAAATTTTTGAAGTTAAAATTTCTTTCTTTTTCACAAATATAAACATTTATATGTATTCCAATACCAATAGATGGTTAGATGGCATCACATTTTTTTATGTAAATATTTTTCCTTCTTCTTTTTCTAAAATATTACTTTATTTATTTATGTATTTTACGGAATATAATCATGTACTTTTCTTAGTATATAGCCTTATTGATCAATTAATTGTATTAAAAATATACAAAAATTGTTGATCATTTAATTTATTCTAATCGACAATTACATGCCAAAGATTTTTTCAAAAATATTGGGCATAGTAAATTTTTCTTACTGATAATGAAGAAGAAAATACAAATTCTATAACATTTCCTCCTAAAATAAAATATAATTTGCATTATTGAGCTATTTTCTGCTTACACTAACAGTATCTGAGAAACATCTCACCCCAGTAGAGGTATTCGAACCCAAGTACACTTTGGAGAACCACAATTTCTCTTTCTGTAGCTCTACACCACTCGGCCATCCCGACTTCGATCAACTTTCCTCTGAAACAAAAAAAGAAAAAAATTCTAAACTAGTTTCCCACTCCGTTTAGCGACAGAAAAGTACCCTAAAATGCGCATCAGATCAGCCGAAATCGGTTTTAAGAATTCGACTCTGCTTTTTAAATATATAGATGTTTTGCATTTTATGAATGTAATTTGATGAGAGAAAAAGTATTGGTTCTAATAAAAAATGTCAAATTTTGAAATCGAATTTCTTTAAGGAGTCTCTTCATTTTGCGAAAAATAATGAAATATATATCAACTTTTTTAATTTTTTGATTAAAATGAATTTAGACATGTTACATACTATATTCTCATAAAGTGTCGACGTCGTGAAGATCCAATATTTAAAACTACGCGAAAAAGCATTCTATTGCATTCATTTCCATTTAAATGATTTAGAATTGCAATTTTTAATTCATTTTTTCAGTACAGCTATTATCAAAATATTAACACTTAAACATATACTTTTGAATTGACTCGCATTTTTTTATGGAAGATCTTGAAAGTGCATTTTATAAAATTAAGAATCCGATTTTTAGTAATATAAGTTGCTCGTTGTTAAAAAATAAAAATGTTAATTAAATAGTCATTTTTACTGTATTTCTTTACATGTCATGACAATTTATTTAATAGTGATATTTATTTAGCGATTTTTTTTTCTAACTAATTAACTTTTTGGAAATCTGATCCTTACAGTTGAAAGAAATGTTTGCAAGAAAAGTCTGAAAAAAGAATGTTTCAGCAAGTTACAAATTTTAGGTAAATTGTAGATTTAAAATTTTGTTAATATTTTTATGGTAAGGGGACTCTTTCCAATACGAGCTACGTTCACTAACCTCCGTATAGACCAACCCAGACTCTAAAAAAGGCTAATTTGCTCTATTTTTAAAAGATTATCCGATTACGGAAGATTAAATGATATTATCACTACCCATCCCAATATGTGTTGCATTTCATTTTAATGTGACTGGGGGATTTTTCCATACCCAAGGCCGTATTCAATGCTGCCGCGATAGCTGATGGCTGTTTTCGTAATTGATTAAGTAAGATTAATTATACATTTGAAAATAAACTTGTATGAAATGGTTAAGTAAAAAATGTTGCTGCCTTTCGGACTTTTATAACTATCCCATAAGAAATCGTTTTAATTATGACGTTTTAAATGTATCGTATTAAATAACCCAATTTTCATTATTAAATGCTTTTCGCGCTTAGTAATTCAATAAGTTTTAAGTTTTCTTTCTCTTTTAACATTCACGTGTGAATATATTTTCAATTGAAGAGTGTTTGTAAATATTATTATTTGGGCATTTGAAAATCTGGCAAGAATAGATGAAAATGGCTATTTCAAACTATGAAATTTTGAATAAAAACTTGAAAAAAAGACAAAAAAAAAATTAGACACATTTAAAAATACTTGCACACTGCACATCACAATCTAATCAAGTACGTGATTGCAAAATATAGCTAAATAGCTATGTACAATTTTTCATCTTATAAAACTTTTTAACTGAACTATCTTTACCGATTTCACCATTTAATAGCGCTTTCTCTTAAAAAAATTCTTCGTTTTAAAAATCGCCTCCTTCTGCGTATTACCATACATTTCTCTATAAAATTACCAGTTGTCTTCATATGCAGTAGTTATTGCAGTTTTACTTTTAGTCACCAAAGGTTCCGGATTCGATACCCGGTCTGGACATTTTTTCACTCTCTCGGTTGTACGCTGGGTAGTAATGTGATAATTCACATACTTTCTATTCATTAATTTCCAGCATAATTTCAGTTCGGTTGAAAATTTAATTAGGTATATACACTGTAAAAAAAATTGTAAATTCACGAACATTCTCCGTGAATTGCCGCCGTAATATTACGGAAAATGCCCCCTTTTCAAGGAAAACGGTCAATTTCCGTAAATTTCATGTTTCTACGGGCAAAAACCGTTTATGTAAGTACAAAGCTCGTTTATCTAGGGACAAAACCCGTTTTCTTACGAACATTGCCTGGAATCTCTGCTGCAGTAATTTTACTACAGCAATTTTTTACAGTGTAAATTTTCACCAATACTGGATTTAATTTGTCTCGTGTATGTCACTGAATTTGTGCTCATGATTGACGTGCCGTCTGGTGCTGCAGAGTTGTAGCCTTGCCATATAAGAGTGAGAGAATACCAGACTAGATGTCGACTGGATAGATCCAAATAGTAGAGTATTGGTGCGTAATACCAAAGGTTCCTGGTTTTATTCCCTGTCTGGACCTATTTTCACTCTGTTAGTTGTACGCTGTGTAGTAATGTGATAATTCAAATACTTTGTATTTATTAAATCCCAGCGTAATTTCCTCTCTGCTGAAAATTTAATTGGGTTTATATATTGAATATCTTCCCATTTTTCAAGTTTTGAATGATAATGTAAAATTTTTTGTCTAAATATTTTTCGTTTGACTTTGTAAAACAAAATAATAACTCAGCGTAACAAATATCAGTTATATAATTACAGAAATAAATCTTTAAAACGTGAAAATTATTACCAACATGCTGTTTTTCACAGTGGTTCGGTATTATTTTTTTTTGTCTTGACATGTGATATTATCTTAAATGTTTGTACTAATGATTCGAAGACACTCAATCTGTTTATTAGGATTCGTTGATTAGAAAGCCATTTCCATATATATTTAGCATTTTATTCTCATCAAAGTAATCATTAGAAACTTCTAGCTAGATATCAAAATGTATAAAATTGAGTGAATTGAAATTATATTATAAATGAAGTCTTAAACATCGTACATAAAAAATGAATAATTATCTTTCTATATATATGAATATATATATATATATATATATATATATAATAAATGCAGTTTTTAGAAAATTACAGGGCTAATATTTCATGAATAATTCATTTCGTAATGATAATAAAAACTATATTTCTTAAAATTATTCAGTAATAAGACGAAAATGCATATAATTTATGCATATAATTTAAACATTTTTTTTTCTAAAAAAAAATAATTAGACATTTTAAATATTTTTTTTTTCAAAGTTAATTATCATATATTTATTCTCCTTTTTATTAAGCCATTATAGTTTCAGTTAAATATGTAAGTAATAACGTTTCTGTAAAAAGGATAATAAGACATTTTTTAATTTAAATATACAAAGAAAGGAGTTTCTTTAATTATAATGTCTGAATATTTATCATTTACCTTTTGCTTGGATTAATCAACCCGTTTTTCAGCGAATCATTTTTCTGTTTTCAAATAAGATAATTTTTCTAACATAAAATGAATGCAAATTAATTAAAAAAGTCCTTCCGGCCTGTACCGGGAGGAAAAGGTAGCTTTCCTATATCTTCGTTTTAAAATTTTAGCTAATGTTACACGAAAACAGCAAGTTAAAATGCAAAGAAATGTTTACAAAAGATTCGTTAATACTGAATTTTAGTAAGAATTTCGCCAAATTATTGAGCAATAGCCAAATTGGCTTCATTTATAAAGATTTATTTTGGTCGCCAAATTTGGCGATATTTCGCCAAATGTCACAAATTTTGCCAATTTTGGCGCTAACGGATATGAATATATAGTTTTATACGTATGATTGGGAAAATTATTACAACAATGAAAGAAAATAATTTGCGAGTAATCGCGTTAATGTGCTGTTTTGTTTCAAAATGTCAGCCACCCTAGAATTTCAAACTGCTCTATCTCAGCCATTTTTAAAGATAGAGGTAAAGCAAAAAATGCTCTGGAATCCTTGTATCAAGGCCTAACACGTAATTAAAAAATAAATTTGAATTTTTAAATTTTTGGTATATTTATTTTAGTTTTAAATTTTTAAATGGCCGCCATCTTGAAACAAAATGGCGGACCAAGCTGGCCAACGAACTCGGTCGAGACATTGGTGACCTTAATACACACAATTAGTTTCATCAAAATCGATTTATAAATACGAGCGTTATCGTATAACATAGGTCAGATATATATATATATATATATATATATATATATATATATATATATCAACATTTGAACGGAGGGTGGTTTTGGCGTCTGGGGGTCATGATCGGTGAAAATATATCGAAATTTTCCGGAACTGCTTTCCTTCGAACGACTGCAATAGGTAGCTTTGTACATTTTTGTATTGAAAGCTACCTAAAAGAGAGAAAATGATTGAATATACCAATTTACAATTTTTGTATATCATTTAACCTGAAGCGAAATAAATAAATTTTAAATATATTCTAAGTTATGCATGTTACTTCACAAGATTGAAATGAGTCCTTTTTTGTGTAGTTCTACTTATTTCTCCTCCATAGACCTTTTATGGAGTATCATAAAACGAACTGAGTGTTTAAAAAATTTAATAACAACAAGCACACTTCTTAAAACTAAATACTTCACATTCGCTCAATCTTGAAAAATAGAATTTTTCTTTTTATTATCATAGAAAATGCCTATTAACAGCTTTGGAAATGCCAATTATTAACACTTTTCAACAGAGATGAAAAGTGTTTATAAATTCGATTTTTTTGTCTGTCTGTCTACCATCTGTCCGTACTCTAACTCCCGGATTATCACATAATTGATATATGTTATTTAGGTTCACTATGTCATTGAAAACGGAGTGTGTAGCATTTATAGTTCGTTTACAGGTTCACTCTCAAAATCCCCTTACATTACGGTCTATGGGGAAATATCGTTTGCGGTGTATTTTCATGATGTAAAAATGATATGCATGTCTGAGGAGTACTAAACATGATTTCTATAAAACATGGAGTGCAAAGGGTTATTAATTTACAGGGTCTCAGAAAAGAATTCGATTACAGTGTTGTCTATGAGCGATAAATTCTTGAAGTACGTTTTCAGTTTTTTGTAACGTTTTAGGATTAAATAATGTTTTACGTGCTACGTAGTGTATAAATCCTATACATCATATACAGGGCTTCACAAACATATTCATAAGCATCACTGTGTTTGAGCGTGAATTGCTTAAAGGTGTTTTTAATTGAGTTAAGCATTTTCCAGTTGAACTACATTTAGTATACTAAGAGATGTTTGTAGATTATAAATAAATTCCTATTCTACGCAAAAAACTGAATACATTGCCATCTAAGAACGATTTTTTCTGAAAGTAAGTTTTCAATTGTTATGCGTTGAATAAATTGTTTATTTAAGACATATTGTATCAGATTTTTTAATGGTTAAGTTCTCTTAGTGTATTCAGAAAATATTATAAAGTGCTTCATAATCTATGCTTGACGCTTGCTTTTTCTTTCTTGTTTATTAACAAATATCTGCAAAATTATTTTAACTGTTTCTATTGATAAGAATCTTCAATCGTTCCTTGTTTTTACGTTATATAATAAAAGTAAAATTACTAATAAGAAGTTTTCGAAAAAGTTTAGCTTGGTAATTAGGCATAAGCAATAATAAATCATTCCATTGTAATTATCAAAAATTAACATCGTTCGATGCTTAATAACGCTTGCCAAATGTCATTGCTTAAAAAGGGATATGACATGGAAAATAATGACAATAGTTTAAGATAAATCTTCTGCATATAGTGTAATTATCAGAAATAATTTTAAAAAGAATATTTTGTTTTTAAATCATCGAATTGACACTTATATGTAGACCTATTAAGTATAAAGTTAAATGAAACATAAACTTAAAGGAATAATTATCTTGGCTTAGTTTTTCGAAAGTCAAAATTATAATACAATATTTATCCAAATTTTTTAAGGAACAAAGTTTTATTTCTTTCATTATGGATTTTATTTTAAGAAATATGTATGTCGTTTTTGGACGAATGCCAGAAATCAGTTTCTATCTTTTATTACCCCTACATGATAAATATCGCATAATTTCAATTTTGTTCAAATATGTTTTAAATCTGTAGTTCAATTTAGAGGCATTCAATGAATTTTTAATTAATTTTCAAGGACCATTTTTGCCTGAATCTATCTCATTAATGAACAGTTTTCTAGAAAAATGTAAAATAGGCAGTGTTACCACAATTGTAAACTGACTGTCCAGACCAAATTTAAAAAAAAAGAAAGCATACTAAGCATAAGATCAGATTAACGCAGCCTACGAAAGAGACAGGTCGCGATATTGCTAAGCCTTTTGACTGTCCCGTGATCAAGATAAGCTGCTTTCTGCCAATTGCCGAACTGTCCTGTGAATAAGATAGACCGAAAAGCGTCCTAAATCCATAAGGTATGCGGCCTGTTTGTTTTGTTGTCTGCGAGATTACAATAAGGTAACGCACTTTGGCGCTAAATTGAAATCTATTAACGAAATATTTCAATTTTCATGTTTTGTTCAACATAACATTAATATCCAATGAACCTAAATTTGTTAAAATATCTTTTAATTGGCTAGTGACAACTAAGACGTTTAAAAAGAAACTTGTGTAAGTTAAAAGTTTTTAAATGCTCGGAAACAAAGATGGCATCGAATAATTTCCTATTGCGTAAAATATCTCCGAGTACTATTTACAAGCAATTTTCTTGGAAATATCGCTCATATTTCTATATATAAATTGACATGTGTAGTTTTCCTCCACACACTCAGCTCATGTTTTCAAAATTAGTGAATTACACCATTCTGTTTTTAAACGCCTCATTCTGGATGTAAAGACTAATCGTTATCTAAACATTTCACTTCATACCAACACTTCTATATTAGCGTTTCTTCCCTTCACGACTGTCATGAATGGACCTCTATACATTCTACTTTCAACTTAAAAAATGTGTACATCAAGATCTATATTTAAAGGTGGAATCAAAATGACAGAAGCACACAGAAATAAAACAAACATTTTTTTTTTATACGTGTAAGGTATAGTATAAGGCTTTAGTACTTGCTATACAACCTGAATTAGTTTATGAATTGTACAAATCGTTGATGATGGCTAATTTAGTACATTATAACAATTTTAATGCAGATATTGTGAAAGTTACCTTTTAAGATAAGGGTGGAGAACAGGGATGTAGTGGTGGGTATACTGTGATATACACCGTGTACCTCCTGAATTTTTTTAAGAAGCACCTTATACTCACTGTTTCTTAATTAAAAGTATATCATACAGAGTCTACTCTCGGAGGGTATACTCTTTAGTGTATACCTTCTGCCTGTAGAATATACTCTTTAGTTTTTTTATGACTACACCACAAATAGAAAATATTAACGCGAGAATGTAATCTAAAATAGACTACAGTGGCATAATTATATTGAAATTAGGAGACTGAGTGACAAGTGAGAAGTTAGAATAAATTGTAATGCTCTGCAAATGAAAATTTGACTGTTCTAACTAAATTACTTGGATAGACACATAGAAGATCTAACTAAATGACTTACGAAAGGCGCATTTCTAGGTAATAATGCTTTGAACATCAGATGACCGTAATTGCTAAAATTTCCCGTATAGTCATTTCCAGTTACACCCCTTTGGAGAATATTTACAAGGCCCACAAAAAACCACAAGATTATGTCCAAATCATCATAGGTCTGTTTTCCTACTTGACAATTGGCAGAAGGCAATGTCGGTCCACATTGTTCCCCTGGTGTTCGCCAGTCGCAGGCACAAATAGCGGCGGGGAACAATGTGATAGAAGATTTGTCTGAAAATAACATATTTTATGCCCGTCTCAACACTGTAGTCAAGATTTTACACTGATATACAAAACAAATGACTTTGGAATAGATACTCTGCCGTACATTTTGTTTTTATATAGACCTTTTTTAACTGTAATCGTGGATTCTGGATCCTGCCGATACTAATTGACCTCTGTAGTCACTTTTCCTGCGACGTCCTCAGTTTTCGATGCCACAATCCACTTCTATACTTACTATGAAAAGAAATTCTCCGCTACTAGATATCCCATCACGGCTTGAAAACAGTTGCTCAAGAGATATCCAATACCCATAGGTTGTAGCTACCGAAACTCTTAGTGAACACGCACGATAGTTGGTTGATTGGCTGCAAGCGCTAGGTCATCTTTTGCACAGGAGGGCTAAACATACCGTCAGCACGTAGGAGTTTTGTACTTAAAAAATTTACAGTTCTAATCCCTTATACAGATCACGCAAAATCAGAATGCCAGCAGATTCTTACAACTTTTTAGGGTAAAATTATGTATAATTAATTACAATAGAAAGTTCTAGTAGCAGTTGTTTATGTATAATTTATTTGAAACCTTGTATAAATGATATTCCTAATGATGCTTATTCACATTACTTTCACTAATATCTATATATATTCTAAATAAGACACCCATTAAACCCGCAAAAAAGTCATTATTCCTAGGTATACTCAAACTGCCATTTAAAAGTCAAATTGGTTCTAGTGGGGCGTGCTTCAAACATTGGGAATCACGGGCCTATTATATATTATAATAGGATTATATAAGTGGCTCTCAACATTTTATTAGCCCCACCAAAGCATTTGTAAAATCCCGATGCCCCCACCCACATTATAACATATATCTCTTTTTATTTACGTAGGAAATTATTTTAACATGGATGAATCCTAAAAGAGCTTTAACAATAACATTTTTCATGTTTGTACCTTATCAAAGAGATAATGTTTCTGCCACATTAGATGTTTTAACATAACAACTCTATAAATGCAATGAGACCATACATCTTTGTCTTTATGCCACGAACACTTTTGTTGTTCCTTGCCAACTTTCTACAGTGCGAAACAATAGTATTATATAATCTGCATTTTTATCTTTTACATTTAGCGTTAAATTTAATAGAATTTATACATTTTATAATACATTTTAATAACTTATGAATAATTTATGGAATATTTTTATACATACTAAATTTACATCAGAAGTAACGCATTGCACAAAATCAAGAAGCCTTTCTGGATATTTAGATTTTCAATTTTAAGTAGCCACATTTCTTTCCCATCATAACACGCATGTATCGTCTGATTTTAAAATTTAATGTACATATCATGATATGTATTTACTGTGTATGAGGCCTGCATTAGGACCATAAAAATACTATTTACTCATTTCCTATTCTGAGCACATTTGACATTTATATATTTTATAATTTTTGTAGTACCTCTTTCAGCAATTTCAAGTATTTTTTGAATAAATGTGCTTAATGACAGTGATGTTTAGATATAACCTTAAGTAGTTTCACGTTTAAAACTTTCTTTATATGGCATAGTAAGCAAAACGAATAAAAACGCTTCCCATTCAATAAATAGTTTGAAAAATTGTAAAATACGATATTAACCAGAAAAATTGAAGAACTTTAAAACAAATAAATAAAATAAATGTCAAACAATTATTTTTATAATATGTTTCTGTACAATTATATCGGTTTAAATTCCATTTTTTAACTTTCAATCAGCAATTTTTTGAAAATTCAATAAAACCCTTTTATTTCTTTTTCTTTATAAATTGTAAACTTATTACTTTATTTTTTAGTCGTCTCGAACATTAATTTTCTAAACTTAAAAAAAAAAGAGAAAGAATGGGTTAGCCACTGGTCCCTGTGGGACTTACGATCTACATTGGGAATAACTGGATTATGTTTTATATATCACCAGTGGGGAAGACCGAGATACTCTCGGTTAAAGTCAGCTTTGTGTTCAACTCGATATAACAACAAATTATCGCTGTATCGTTTCTATAAAGCATTTTGTTTTATCACAGTATTATTTACAGAAACAATCAATCGTAAAACTATGTACATATCTCTAAATTTTACATTACTTACAAATTTACAAACTACATTTTTAGTTCGTTGCACACTTTCTTTTAGTAGCAGAACTTTTAGGCCTGTACTACTTTTTATAAGTCAGAAAGCAAAGTACAGCATTCCGTGCACAAAGGACTGTGGACTCTGATTGGTTGAATCATGTGTGTCGGCTCTTGTTCAGAATTTCTAGAAAACTCTATCAGATTCTGAAATCCAATTTTTTAGCTAAAAGTAGACAACATATGAACGAAAAGTCGCAAACAGCGAGATTCCTTCATTTGGAGCCAAGCATTTGTTTTGACATTAGTTATCTTGAAAGTTTATTTTCCTGTGAAATCTCGCCAATAATGCCAACATTTCGCAAAAATTTGGTGATATTTGACAAAATGTTGCTAACTTTGTGATTTCGTTTATTGCCAACTGTTCTAAAACTTAATAACTATTTCAACCTTCATTCACATTGAAATGCATTGACCCGTAGTGACCCAAAAATTATCCATTAATCGAACTTTCTTGAACACGTTACCTTTTCCAATGATCTTGTCGTAATCCAAAATGGAAGGATACAAAATTTAGTCCAAATCCTTAGAGCCGTTTTTTAGATAAAATTATTATCTTGACCCTTACCCTTAGTGACCCAAAATTACCCAAAAATCGAATTTTCTTGATCATGTAACCTAGCCTAATGCTCTTTCCGTGCCCGAAAACGCTAGAATACAAAATTTAGTCAAAATCGTTAGAGCCGTTTTTTAGATAAAATTAGCTTGACCAGCAGGAACACAAAAATGACCCATTAATAAAATTTTCTCGAACACGTGACCAGGTCCAATTGTCTTTCCGTGCCCTAAACTGGTAGAACACAAAATTTAGTCAAAATTGCCAGAGCCGTTTTCTAGATAAAATTAGCTTGACCCGCAGTGACCCAAAGATGAACCAATAATCTAATTTTCTCGATAGAAAAAGCCTTCAGATTCTAAAAGTCCATTTTGGAAGAATGTGCAAACTTGGCAAATTCTTTCATTTGGCGCCAAACATGCATTTTGGCATTGCTGATCTTGAAAGTCGATTTTCCTGCCAAGTTTTGCCCATGTCGCCAACATTTCGCCAAATTTGGCTATATTTGGCAAAATGTTACCGACTTTGCGATTCGTTTACTGCCAACTGTTCAAAAACTTAATAACTCTTCCAACCTTCATGCATTCACATTGAAATGCATTGAACCGTAGTGAACCTAAAAATGACCCACTAATTGAATGAATTTTCTCGAATATGTGAACTAGTCCAATGGTCCTCTCGTGCTCAAAGTCGAAATCGCTTGAGCCATTTTTTAGATATAAGTATATCCAACCTGACCCATTGTGACCCAAAATGACACACTAATCGAATTTTCTCCAATAGTGACATAGCCCAATGGTATTCTCGTTTTCGGAAACGGCAGAATAAAAAAATAGTCAAAATCATTTCAGCCGTTTTTTATAAAATTAGTTTGACCCTGACCCATAGTGACCCAAAATGACCCACTAATCGAATTTTCTTGAACATGTGACCCATCACAATGGTCTTCTCATGTCTGAAAACGATAGGATACAATATTTGTTCAAAATCGTTAGAGCCGTTTTTTAGATAAATTTAGCTTGACCCGCGGTGACCCAAAAATGACCCACTTATCGGATTTTCACAAACATGTGA
Source organism: Maratus michaelseni (assembly GCA_963931845.1). NCBI lineage: Eukaryota > Metazoa > Arthropoda > Arachnida > Araneae > Salticidae > Maratus > Maratus michaelseni. Next base: position 118,672,804 of record OZ007591.1, on the reverse strand, counting down.
CCTAGCCCAATGATTTTCTTGCGCTCGAAAATGGTAAAATATAAAAATTAGTCAAAATTGCTTGAGCCGTTTTCAGATATAATTAGCTTGACTCTGACCCATAGTAACCCAAAATGACCAACTAATCGAATTTTCTCGGGCATGTGACCTACTTCAATGGTCTTCTGGTTCCCCAAAACGGTAGGATACAAATTTCGTCAAAATCGTTAGAGCCGTTTTTAAGATAAAATTTGCATATATATATATGTTACGGTCAATATCATTAATGCGGTCATTATTAATGATCGGATTAATCATATTGACCGTAATATATATACACACACACAAGATTTGCTCGTATTAGAATATATGATATGATAATAATATATTTCACAACAATGACGATGGTATTATATATATTCATTACATTTCACAACGTAAATTCATAAAATGTTAATCTACGTATATGCGCAATCAAAACAGAGATAACTCATTTGAGTTACTTCTTCTAAAATAAAATCTAACTTTATTACTTTCCTAGATACGGTCTAATAACATCTTTGGAAATGCCAATTATTTTTTAATAAGGTATCTGCAAAATTATTTTAACTGCTTCAAGGGATAAAAAAGATTTTTGATTCAATTCTTTCTTGTACTTTTATCTTATATAATGAAAACAAAATTTAACGAAAAGGCAACTAATAAGACGTCTCCGTAAAGCTTTAGTTTGGTATTTAATATAAGCAACAATTAATCATTCTATAGTAATTATCAAAAAATAACATCACTGGAAGTTTAATAACGCTTGCCAAATGTCACTGCTTAAAGATGGATTTGATGTCTAACATAATGACTACAATCTAAGATAAATCTTGTGCAGTTAATGCAATTACCAGAAATAATTTAAAATGATAATAAATTATTTCTCTCTGAAAAAATAATATAATGGTTTTTTTTTTCAAGCATCGAGATGACACACACTATTAGATACTTACTTAAGTGAAACAGAAACGTAAAAGAATAATTGCATATACCTGCAAAAATATATTTTCTGAAAATTGTTTAATTTTGATGACTTAAATTTACATTATCTTCAGTTCTGATTCTAAAAATGAAATTCATTTTTTCTATCACGTAAGGTTTTAATCATTCATATTTTGAAGGAAATAACCGAAACAGAAAAATTTTGGCTTAATTGTATTTTAATCATGATTCTATACAAATTACATTTATATCTTAGTTCAAGAAATTACTAAATTAAAAATAAATCTACGTGAAAAAGGTTACAAGAAGTCCTTATATCAACTCTCCACCCCCCTCCCAAAATAAATAAATAAATAAATAACTGTTTATCAGTTCATAAGCATACTCAGAATTTATTATGGTTTCTTCTTCTTCCTGGCTAGTATTTAAATGGACCATTTTACTATTTTAAGATAATAAATATGTCAATCAAACTCATATAAACAAGACAGGGCTACAGAAAATAACTTGTAAAAATTACTGAGTATGAGCGCGAATTGCGTGTTTTTTAATTGAGTTATATATTTTCCAGCTGAACTATATTTAGCATACAAATGTATTTTTGTAGAATATAAATAAATGTATATGCAAGGCTACGTAAGGAACTGTATACATTTCTATCTATACATGATAATTTCTTAAAGTACTTTTTCAGTTGTGCTGTGTGTTTTTTGTTTGAATAAAATTTTAGTTTAATATGATACGTGCATAAAATCTGTAGACAAAATGATTCGAGTGCATTTTTGTCAATTGCTGGAAAATTGCTGAAGGTGGATTTTCGACTGTGTTATGCGTTTTGTAACTAAACTAAATTTTAGCACACTATGTAGTGTTCATACAGATCTATAGGTCATATACAAAGGTGTATAAAAAAGTTCGAGTAAGTTTCCGGCTGTAGAGGGTAATGGCTGAAATCCGGTTTCATCTTTTTAGAAGATGAATTTCCATTCTAGTATTCTGTAGCTTTGGATGGTGCTGCATAATCTATGCTTAATGCATTTATTTTTCTTTCTTGTTGATTTCTGCCTAAGAATTAAACCGTTATTAAGAAAGGGTGCTCAGTTTGGAGCGCAAGAGATGGTGATCTGAAGAATGAACATTTGGTGAACATAGCTTGGAGGGCAAAACTTAAGTGTTTCTATTAGGAATGTAGCGAATTTCGATAGAGCAGCATAAAGTAACGGGTATAAATTTTTCACAGTAAAATAGGTAAGATAAATCTGCTTACCTTCATTTTCAGCATTCGCTCCAGGCCACGACTTATTCCATGCTATTCAGCAGAATAGATGGCACAAATTTGTATATCCAAGATTCAGCGTATTCTTTCATTTGTGTCTGAAGTTTTTATTTGTATCACTAAATTTTGCCATAGTTGATATCTGTATTGGTTTAACTAAATGGTGATAAATATCGTTAGTAATTTAAATAATTAATCATTAAGCTTGTCCATTTTAAAGGTTTAATTATAAATATGAAATTAAATTTACAATTACAGTTACAATTAATGCTTGACATTTACTTTTAGACATTTTAAAAGTGCAAAAACATTTTGAAACTTTAGCGCGTGAGTACTTAATCCGAAGTGATGAAATGAAAAAACAGCTTTCCCAGTTCTTTTAGATGACATAATTTTTAAGGCCTCTTATTGGAAAAAACTTATTGCACCATCTGGAATCATAAACTTCACTTATATTTCACTCATATTTCACTTACGTGATAGTAAACACTCTTCGATTTCACTGAGATTTCATTTCTTGGTTGAAAATTGGGTTCTGTTCTTTCATAAAGTTAATTAAGAAGGTTCAAGTTTTCTATCTTTCTCTTTTCATGATCAATTGCATATATTATTTTGAATTAATTTCAAAGGGTTTCTAGAGCAGTGTTGAATTCAGAAACTTTTCTCAAGGGAGTGATTTCTGCAGCTCCAGGGGGAGATCATTATCGAGGAGAACTTTCACGTCTAGACCATATTTAAGTACAAAATCTCAAACCGTCTGGGGGATATTTCGATGCTCCACATGTCTCCCCTGGGCCACTCCCTAAATTCATCACTTTTCTAGAGTTGAATTGACTGAACGTGCGGGTGGGTATTGTCACGTTGGAAAACAACCTTGTCCTATCTTTCGCCTTTATTATGGACGTTTTTATTCAAATAGTTTTTCAAACTAATTACATATTACTTGTAACATCCACCATTGATTCTCGGACGTGGTTGAAACTGTCCATAATAGACTACGTCCATTTGGTTTCACCAGATAAACAACGTAAACGAACTGCCATGAATGTTCTATTTCGGCACTGACAGACCTGCTTCATCTGAAAATATAATGCCTTTCAATCGTTTGGTATTATCGTCAGTATTAAATTCATACATATTTCTCTTGGAGGAATTTCTGGGTGGGGAATTGCACTTACTAGACCCTTAATCAGTATAAAATGCCGGAGGGAGGCATTGTGAAGCTCCGTTGGGTGAATGCTTCGTATCACCCCCTGAATTCATCACTGATTGTCGTAGTGAATCCATCATTCGTCTTCCATAAGAATTGGGTAAAAAAAATATTTTTTTTTCTTTTTTTTTTTTTTAAAGGAGCAGTTCACATATGATTTTTCGACATGTTACATTCATCTGGAGCCCGATTTTGTTTTTTCTTTTGAAACATGCACGTTATATATAGACATTGCGAAGTGTATATTAGGACAATAAACAATCATTTCTCAGAATTTTATTGCAATAGCCAATTCAAATTGTGTTTCGCAATGATCCTCATCGAGGAGGGAGTCATAGTTAACATCTAATACTATATTAATGCCGTTATCACAATATTTAAATTTTTGATAGAAAATTTAAGATGCTGAAATCTACAGAGTTATAATTATTAAATTATTGAAACAATGGGGGAATGTTTAAAGTAGTAAATTTCACAGAAAAAAAAAACAGATACCGTATAACTAACTAACAGTACCGTATTTCGCATTGCATTTCGCAAGAATTTTCCGAAACTTCTTTGTAATACAAATATGAAAGAAATGAAACTGGGTGTTGAAAGTTTCAATTATTAAATAAAATGAGATCAAAATAAAAATGTGACTTGCAGAGGTGACGCTGAGATCCCTGATTTGCAGATTTACTAGTTAACAATAATAGTGCTTCTTTATATACAAAGTTCTTTTTTAGAATGATTTATCAAATGCTCAGACAGAAAATAATCGTCTTTAGAGCAGATTATGTGACATAAAATATTTTCTTCTTTTGAATGGGGTGAGCTTGAACCCCTAGAGCTCCTCCTTTTACAACGTCCTTGAAATTTACTACACTCTGGAAAGTTTAGGAGAACTACAGAGTAGAGCTGCGGAGTGCAAGATAAGGTCAAAACTTAAGCAGAAAACTTGCGAACTACAAGGTTTAACTAAAAAAAAATCTGTATGAAAGTGCTATTCCAGAAGGAAGTAAAATAAAAGGGCATTTAACGTTATAAACAAATTAAATCGTATTTATTCAATTATTGAGCAACTGACATTATAAATTAATATGTGGTTCAGGGAATAAAGTATAAGCTAATATGACATAGACGGGGAAAAAACCGCTTTGTTGCAGTTATTGTTTCGATTTCTGGTTTAAAAAATCGGAAAGTATTCCCTCAGTCGTAACAGTTATCAGAAAGAGGCGAAATTTCTCGACTCTGTACCCTTCTCCCACCCAATAATATCCTAGTGAGAGGACTTTCCATACCACGTATTTTGTGTATTCATGTATGGCATGTACCGACAGCCAAAAGATCGCAGTATTCTCTATTGATCTGCACACTCTGAAGTATTAATCATGCTGCATGGTGCTTCACATCTGATCCAGTGAGAACCGGCATCTTGCAGGAAGTTTTGAACGTGGGCCCTCAACGATTTATTTAAAGAAAAATTTATTGTTTTCTATTTTTTAGTTCTAGTTGTTATCTTAATCAATAAATGGATTCGTATAAATTTGCGTCGCACCAACAAATGGCAGTCGAACAGTAATACCTCGCTTATTATAATAATTTACTTTCGGAAAATATATATTTCAATTAGCAAGTTCGACTGTGAAAACAAATCTTCCAAATGTTTACTACGAATAACTGCAAAAAATTCCCCTTTAGATATTCAAAATACTCTAGTGCAAACTAAAGTTTAGAAGGTTGAAGTTTTTTTTCCTTTTTAAATTATTTAAACGAATTTTTAAGTAAAAAGTGTAAAGTTTAGCACTTTAATCAATTTATCTAATAATTTAAACTGTAGCATAATATGCACTTCAAAATAAGTTTTTACCAAAGAAAATTAATTTTAAATTACATTACGAAAAAGAGTATATTTTCTTAACGGAAACCAATTTTTTAATATTCGCTAACAAAAATAAACACAATTTGCTGCAGTGGTTGCTAAGCAACGCTTCATGTTTTCAAACAAAATTTTCTTACCAATATTTCATATATCAAATAACAAGATATTTTCTTTAAAAGCAATTTGTAAACTTAAAAATTCAATTTATTTATCTTGTTTAGCATAAATAGTGGAAAATAAAATAGGTAAAAAACACCAAAAAGAATGTTTCATGGAGAATAAAAATGTTCTTTTTTTACAGTTGAAACATTCTTTAACACTTAATAGAATACTGGGGCAATTTATATTTTTAACATTTTATAACATTAGTTGAAAAAAAATTATGACTTTGGTTTGTCTGCCTGCCGTCTCCTGTCTGTTTGTCTGTTCACGCTCTAACTCTCGTAAATATACCAAGATTGCCTTGCAACTGATATACGTTATTGAGGTTTACTATAGCATGTTCGCTATTGAAAATGAATTGTTTAGCATTTATGGTTCGTATGCAAGAACATTCAAAAGAACGTCGTTATATTATGGTCTATAGGGGAAATCGTTTGCGAGGTAGTTTAATGAAGTTACGATATTTGAAACATAATGAAATTCAAATGCATCGCTGAGATATAGTACAAAATACTTTCTGTAGAGCCTATGTAAATTTTATAGTTACAAACCATTCCATTACATCATGATCTATGGGGGAAATGCTTGCAGAAGTTTCCAATGATGCTACACTATTAAAAAATAATTAAATGAATATGCGTCACTGCGATGCACAAAAAAATTATTTCAATAGACTATGGAGTGTGTAGTATTTATCGTGCATTTACAGAGAAACACAAAATAATTCGGTTACGGGACTGCCTATAATCGAAAATTGCTAGAAGTGCGTTTTCAGCTATGGTGTTATTCACTTTTAAACGTAACTAATTTTTAGTATATTTCTTGGTATGTATAAGTGCTATAGCTCATTTACAGAGCTATTATACGAAAGAAGTCACATACATTACCGGCTATGGGCAGCAATTGTTGAAAATGAATTTTTACTGTGTTATGTGTTTTTTTTAAATTGTTTAGTTGTATATCTCATTACATTGTATGAAACTAGTCGTTGGGGGCCACCGTAATACTTACCCATCATGTATATGTATAATATAAAATATTAAAATAAAAATGTGTAAACTACTTATAAAATGCATTGCAATTCAAATAAAATCGTGGCTTGATGACGTCATAAAAAGGCTCGATTACTGAATTGCTTGAAAGAGGTTTTTCCTTATAACTCCAAAAATAATACTCCTATTAACTAGCGGTTTATTGCATCTGATTAAGCGTCAAATTTCCAATTAAAATATATATTTGAAGTGAAATTTGGATGAAATACAGGGTCATAAAAAATCGAAGAGTGTGGAAAATAGGATTACAAATATCTCGGCAACTCATTATCCGATCGACTTCATGTTTTATGCAAAATTTATGTTTTTTTATTGTCTTTTATATTTACTCCTTAAAATAAACAATTTCGAAAATTTTTATATACCTTTCATCAGAACGAATATTTCGAGAGTCCGAAAAAAAATGTTCCGGTTAATCGAGGTTATTGAATTGAAATAGGCTTCTTCCCATTATTACATACTAAGTACATACCAAATTGCAAGTCTCTATCTCAATTTGTTCGGGAGATAGAGCGTTTACAGACACACACACAGACACAGACACACAGACACACAGACGGACGGCAAAATTTTTTTTCTAAAAATATGTTTTTCGGAATCTCCAGTGTCTGAAACGTGTAAATCCGTCAAAAAAAAATTTTCGATTTTCAAAACGATTACAAGACTTACCCTATACTACGTATGATGGGTAAGTAAAAATGAGAATCTCTTAACAATAGTTTGATGGTGTTGGAAAAAATCTCATAATCTATGCCATATTTATGATTTTCCGTTCTTGTTTCTTTTTTTTTCAATTTTAGTTATTTAGCTAAAAAAGAAGAAAAACATATACAATGTTATATATTTTTAGTTTAGTTTTTTTTTTTTGGTTGTTATTGTATTATCAGTTACTCAAATTATCATACAAAACTTTGAATTAAATGAAGACTAAATTTCATTACACAATTCTGATTTATATCTAAGCGTTAAAGCCAATCATGATCTGGTTACGGCTGTTTATCCTGGCACAAGCCCTTTATTATATCTATGATCTTAAGTGCAAGAAATTACACCGTTGAAAGCATGCGTGATCTGATTTTGGCAAAATATAATGGCAAGTCACATACTTATATATCTGTTGATGGCAATTAAGGGGGTTAGAATGACAGTGGAGTAAATAAATATTTTTGAAAATCGAGATAACTATATTTTCACTGAACGTATATTAATTTCTGTTCAATGTGCCAATCAAATAAGTCATAGTTCACTTAGGTAGTCGCAAGAGGGCAAAAGAGGTTGAACCACTCAATGCAACGGCAATACAAGTTTCACAAAACCCTTCACTTGTCAAATTACTAAATTTTGACTTACTCCACTATCATTTGAATCCCTTCAATTTACGAAGAAGCGCACTGCCCAACCGAATTCCTCAATTCAATAACCTATCTAACAGCCATGACATTACACAATCTTATACGTAATGTTGTTGCAACTATCATACAGTTTCATAGCCTAAATCATTAAAAATTGAGCAATGGATCTGTCAAAATATTGTGAAACTGCAGAATTATCTCATAGAGGACATTATAATCAGTGGCTATTTGTAAAAAGGTACGGTACCTCGGATACCTTTGATTTCTGAGTGAAAATTCTGGTTCGGTACTGCTTTACCCTATTATAGCACAGGACCAAAGTTATAAAATTGGTGGGCTAAACGTAGACACACTCTGCTTTTCTGATGGCTCGTATTTTGAAATTAAAATCAAAAACGAAAAAAAATATACAAAGAGAAAATAAAATTTAAATTATTTTCAAAAGAAACAAAATTCTAGCATTTTTTAAAAAGTTATTAATTGATAAATAACGGTGATAAAAACATACTACGATCATTGTCTATAGTTATATCAACAACAGGAGGCGAAATTAGATACAGTATTGAAGGACTTGAATATTTAAGATGAAGAATATATGAAGTACATTTTTTATCAAACTATTGGGTTGTTCGGAAGGTTCTTTCCGTTTGGGAAAGTTGGTTCGTACCGGAAAATTCTGTCCTTTTATTATTAGACATTAATTCCGATATCTAATGTATAATAATTGACGGGCAGAATTTTCCTGTACGAATTGGTTTTCCCAAACGGAAGGAACTTTCCGAACAACCCAATATTTTGTAACTTTCCGGGTCTTCTTAGTCTTTAAATCACAAGAGCAAATGAAATTCAATTAACAATTGGGGCGTTGAGAAGCAGAGAGGCCTTTCCCACATTTTTGTCATCTATTGGCTATATAATGAATTTTATTAATTTTGAAACTATACAAGTGATAGAGCCAACTTAACATATTGTTCGACGTAACTTGGATATCAAGTTGGCAGTCAAAGAGTGGATCAAGTGGCTTGGTCCTCTCCGGCACTGCCAACTTAATTACCATATGCTTGATGAAGAAATTTGGTCTCCTCTGGCACTGGTAGAATTGGCCTAAATTAATACAAGTTTTGGAAAGCTTATTTCTCAAAATCACAGCAGTTGAGGTTGGTCCACTCTGGTTCTCAAAGCCTCAATTATGCTTGATTATTTTTCATATTTTATAAAGAGTTAGCTTTCTTAGGAAACACAAATATTTAATCTTATAGATAAATGATAGATTAAATTGTAAGTGTGAGACAAATATTGATAACACAATAAGGGGAAGATATAATTTTACGCGTTGTTTTCACAATGAAATGCAGCTAAATATTAAACTAATCAATTCCCTTAATTGCATTTTATTATTCTAGTACAATAAAACTGTAGTTTATGTAACGAAATTTTGAAATTGATTTTAATTATTTATATAGGCGTCTAGAATCGATATATAGATAATTAAATATAGGAGAAATTTACTGATATGAAGACCCCTTATGGAATGTTGTATAGATGTATGGAATATGAAATCAATTATACAAGCGATAACGTCATTTATCCAAATATCAAGCTACCAAATATCAAACTTCAGTTTTAACTTTTGCAAACACCTAAAATAATTATAAAACTCATAAGTCAACAAAATTTGTGCTTGTATGATAAGATTTAAATAAAGATTTAAAATGTTAAAGTAGCTGAAATCTTACTTTTCTAGAGATAATTAGTTTAACTGGAATTCTTCTAAAAGAAATATTATTTTCCATACGATAAATACATGAAGTTACTCTTTTATATAAACATTAATAAAGGAATATATTGAACTTAATTTCTTACTTCAAATTCTTTTCAATTTTATTTTAATCATTTCTATAATATTTGTAGGATAATTTGTTTTTTTATTTAAATACTGAATCATAAATAATCGTATAGCTCGATTCAGGATGAATGTATACTTATGGTATCTAGATGAACTTAATAGGGTAACTTTAGGGACTTAATAAGGTAACTTAACCCCTTCGGCCCTGACGTCCTACTAATAGGACATATCTTTTATTGAGTATTATTTTGTCTTAAACATTATTTTTATTAATTCCAGCACCTAATAGTGATAGTATGAATCTTTACATTTCCTATTATGACTTCACTTATGTTTAGCATTTCGTAATAATAATAATAATAATAATTTTCATAATTATTAGCAAGCCTTTGGCATTTCTTTTAATTAAAACATACGCTTCACTCTTCAAATTAAAATTTAGGAATCCTTTTCCGAATTGGTAATTTGAGATAAAAGATAAAAAATATTACTAAATTTTTATGCTTGTTTAATTTAGTTGTAATACGACATTTTCCAAACGTCTTCAAAAATTCTTCCTTAGACTATTGTTATATGAAAAACACACAAAATAACTACATTTGTGAGGTTTTGGTAAAGAACGCATTCGTTAACTTTCATTAAACCCTAACTTCTGTGATTCCGATAACTATTTTTAATTATGTTAACATAGCAGTAATTTTTTCCCAAAATTGAAAAAAAAAAATCAGGCCCGAAGGTGTTAATACTTGTCTAACAGTTAAGTTACGGGCTGCTAATCTAGAACTAGAGATGTGTACCTGAATCTCGGTTTGGATTTAGATTTCGGGTACTTTCTTTTTATAACGGCATCGGTGTGATAAAGAAAATGGTTTAGGCAAAATAAGGACAAAATTGAAAAGCACTTTCCGGCAATCATTATTTAGATTCTAAAATTCCATCAAAATAGATACATCTCTATGGAAAACATATGTGATATCATATATTAAAAAACTCAATACTGTTGTCTATCACAATTTTTGCTCGAAAAGGCACATTAGTACTTATTTTCACACATGTACTTATTTTTTATACACAACAGTGTACATTTCTTGACTTAGAACAATCTACATTTATTCACTTATTTTTATGAAAAAAAAAAAAAAACATATTTATTTAGTTACGCTCATGTAATCTCCATTCTCCATTTTTTTTTCTTTTTTCGAATTTTGATTGGCTGGTAACTTATAAGTAGAACAGTCGATCAAACAAAGGTGAAAATAAATCGGTTAAGTACGAGTATAACTCGCGCTCAAAGGGTTACGTACATTAAATTTATTAATTACTGTTTATTAATTAATAAACTCCTACTACCTCTAATTTTTTTCTTCATTTTAGTTTCAGTAGATTCGGAAATAGGATGGGGAGGAGGGACATATTTTTCCAGTATAATTTCGACAATATATCTGAAAATATTATACCTAAAATTAAAACAAATATATTTTTGAGTTCGATGTTACGAAATCTTTCAAACGATACCCTACACGATATATAGAAAGAAATTTTTTTTTCAAGTAACTTAATTAAAATCTCGGCTAATTACCGATACTTTTTTGCGAAAATCAGTATCAAATATCCTTGGATGATTCTGCGTCGATAGATACTTCGAGTGTCCGTCAACTACCCCACTGACCGCCCGAAAAGTAAAGTTTGTGTGTAATAGATAAATGCGTTTTTCTCAAAACCTATGTTACCTAAGAAAATCGCTATAGTTTTCCTGCACTGTTTAAATAAACCCCTACTAACCTTAATTTTTTTCATAATTTCAGTTTCAGCATTTTCGACGATATATCTGAAAATATAGTACCTAAAAATAAAAAATATATTTTTTTCTGTTCGATATTACGAGATCTTTCACACGATATCCCACATGACATGCAAAAAAGAAACTTTTTTCAAGTAACTTAATTAGCCCCCTAAATTTTTCTTAAACATATATTATGAATGGCTAATAATCTGTAAAATATGTGGGTAAAAAGCCTTTATAACTTTCCCAAGTTTGAACTTTCCACGTTCCATAGTTTTTGAGAAAAAGGGCTCTGACAGACAGACAGAGGAGTGATCTTATAATAATTCCGTTTTTACTTTTTAAGTACGGAACCCTAAAAAAAACAGACACCCTCCCCCCTAAATCTATAAAAATAGCTATTCTACTGGAAATTATGTTTTCTTGAAATGCTTGTTATAAAAGTAAGTTTAGGGCGCCGTCTTCATATTAAAATTGTAACAACTGTGAAATTTTCAATATGAACAATTTTGGCACCATATTTGGATTCTTTGGTAAATTTTACCTTCGAATAGCAAACAAAAAGTCATTCGGTGGAATACACTGTAAAAAAAAAATTGCAGTAAAATTACGGGCAAAGGCCGGCAGCAGAGATTCCAGTCATACCCCGTAAAAAAAAAATCTATGCCCATCATTTTGTGCAGCCCGTAATTTTACGGGGCAAAGTAATATAGCATTATAATGCACAGGGTATGATGCACTTTAAAACACAATAACACTTTGCTTACTGTTCCGTAGCACGTAGCACGATAGATAATCATCACAGAATCGCTGTTTTGGCGGGTTAAAATTTTCGAAACACGAGTAAAATGAAGGGTTACACCCTAGCGGAGGACAATGTATGGGGTCGTACCGTATTTTTGCTAATATATGGGCTAGAACTGTAAGAATATGCGTATTGCTCTTAATTTTCTAAGTATCTAAGGGATAAGGCGGCTTATTTAATGTATCAGACCGTTTTTCATCAAATAAGGCTGTTACCCGTGAAAATTGAAGGGCAAACGCTCATAAATTTACAGTTTTTTCTGAGAGTATAGTTTAAGAATTAAGGCGATTTACGATATTGAGCATCAGCAAAACAATGCCGGTAGTTTTTTAACCAATTTGCTTCCGATAAGTGCATTTAAGGAATTCTTTTTTTATTCAGAAATTCAACAGTAATTTTTGCTTTATTTAATAACAGACGTTTCGTGATTACGTAATTTCAAAATTCTTCTTTCGGAATTTCCGGTATGGATTCAGAGTTTCTGAATAAAATGAAATGGACTGAAATGGACGCATATAATGCGCTTCGGATGCAAATCGGTTAAGCATAACTCAAAAACTACTTGGCGGAATGAGCTGTAATTTTGGATTCGCATTGTTGAAGCTAGGTCATTCTACGGTAAATGTTACTTTCTAAACGTAAAAATTTCAATAAAAACGTTTAAACCAAAAAAAATAAATTAATATTCATAATTCATCTTTCACCTCTTTGAAAATTTTTATAGGTGATCTTTATAGTCTTCCATTTACATAATGCTTAATTTATTTGGGAGTAATTTCCTTAAAAATAGTGCAACGGAGGATACCTCTATGGCGGATACAAATACACAATATACTGTTTTATAATGCCATGCTTATTTGGGGTAAGATATGAAACTTGAAGTAAATATCTAAAAAAAAAAAAAAAAAAAGGCCTTAAGTTTATGAATTTAAAACCTTTTTTTCTTAAATAAATGATGTTTCCATTTTAAATAAAGATCAGAATACACCAATAGTTCATGTCAATTTCTAGTTCAACGAGAACATTTCAAAATTAATTACAAACGACAATATACTTAAAATCTAGAGAAATGCTTAAGTGATAGTAAAAGATACAACAAAAGACTTATAAAAAACCTTTTAATGATCAGCATACGTTTCAACGCTCCTACGGCGCCATTTTCAAGAAATATAACAATAAGCAAAGTATTCTCGCAAATTTGGAAAATAAATTTGAAAACATGAATCACGAAATCAAATATGTAAAAAAAAAAAAAAAAAAGAGAGAAAAGCAGGTGCTTGAAGTAGCCAACTATAATCGTGAAAATTGATATTTCGTTATTGCGTTTTAAAACGGAAAAGTACCTCGTGCCAAATTTTAGGCAATTCAAATGCGGCGGATTCATTGCAAATGTTTACGTTACGCATGTAGATTTCTATTGATTCACGGATAATAGATGGGAAGTAGACTCTTGATGGGTAAATTATTTTACTATTTTTAAAATCAATTTTTATTGCCTCGGTTCTATGTAGTCGTGCCAATTGCTGTAGTACTCCTGTCATATTTGATATCTGCTATATGCTCTTTTAATCTTGTTTGAAACTTTCTGGTGGTCATTCCTATATAATATTTTAACGTTCCATTCGCTTTGGTGAACGGGATTCCATAAACACCTGATAGTTGATATGGCTCTATTGGGTCTATTTTCTTACAAACTACACTTTTTAATTTTATGGATGGTTTTGCGATAAGACATATATTGAATTTGCTAAGTTTATTTTTCAATCTTTCAAAGAACCCAGGGAAATATTGTAAAGTAGATAACTTTGAATTTTGTTTATTGAAGTTTTTCTTCTCCTTCTTCTCCATGCTCGTAATTACTTTATTAATAGTGCTTTCTTTATATCCGTTGTCTCTTGAAATTTCATGTATTTTATTTATTTCACATGTTAACTGTTCTGGAGTACAAACTGTAAAGGCTCTCTTAATAAAACGCCTAAATGCCGAAACTTCGTATGAAAAAGGTGCTTGAGCATTATGTGGGATAATGGATTGTTTGGCTATTGGTTTTCTATATACTGTACGCTCTATTCCATGGCGGGCTTATGTGTACAACAATGTGTACATTCACAACTGAAATTAACAAGTTGGAAATTGTACGTTAAACGTGACAAATGAGTTGCGTTCGTACGATAACTAGTTTTACAATGTGAAAAAATCCATCGTTATTATTTCAGTGAAATGAATTATATTATATCGTCTGTTATGAGCGAAATGAGCATGCCTTTTCTCTTATTGTGTATGCCACGTTTACAGGATGACTACTAAATACTGTTACAAAAATTCAGTCATTTTATTTTACAAATATCTACTTATAATAAAATCCGAAGGCAAGAAAGTGTCTGTAACCATTCCGGGCGGGACCACTCTGGTCTGCGAATCGACTGTAGTTAAACGCCATGTTAGGCTTAATGAAAAACCTATGGTAACATATGGCAGCTAAATGATAATATCTTCTTCAAATCATGTCTGCTCAGCATATTTTTCTTATAAAACGTGTATATGATATCCTATTATAATGTTTTAAGTTCTTAATTTAAAATCCAGATTAAACATCGGAATCCCAGATATAAACAAACGAACACTGTTGCGAACAATATTGTTTTGGCGCCATCTACCGGCTTTAAAAAGTACTTTTCTACAATACAAACCTTTAAATAGTAAAATCTTCATGCCGTTTGTATGAAGTCTTAGGAAAATTGGAACGCAGATCAACAATGCGTTATTTTTTATGGGGGTTATATACTAGCTTTTTACAAACTTACTGTATTTAATTTTTTAAAGCATAAGGAATTAAGTTTAGAAACAATTATTCAAAGTTTTTGTTGTTTATTCATAAGGTAAAATATCCATAGAAAATTTCCAAATTATGTTAATTATAGATTTTATTATTTTTTATGTCATTTTAAACATTTAGTAGATTTATGATTTTAAAAAAATCAGTTGATTTAAATCAACGATTTTAAAAAATCAGACGATTTAAATTGTGATTTAATCACCAATTTAAATAATATTATTAAAATGGTTGACGATTGTTTTGGCACCGGCTTTAAAATGTACTTTTCTACAATACAAACCGTTAAATAATAAAATCTTCATGCTGTTTGTATGAAGCCTTATGAAAATGGAACGCAGTTCAACAATCCGTCATTTTTGACGGGGGTTATATACTAGTAAAATATAAAATGATAAATACACTAATATGATGAACATCAGAGATGAAAGTTTACCTGTAAATATTTTTACTCGAATCGGCCGGCACCTTTATCGATTACCAAAGATAATGTTTTATGCCATTGCCCGACCGCAGCACGAATCATTTTAAGAGATAATTGGTCCCATTCACGCAATTTGGAACCTTTGAGATAGTCCAAACTTCTGTGTTATTTGCTATTTACTTTAGCCTGTAAAATCCGCAGACGCAATAATATGAAGGATTTAGATCCGGTGAAGAAGGTGGCTAATCTTCTTGCATGATAATGTTTGGACAATTGACATGGATCCAAACCTGAGTTGATTTAGCTCGGTGCGAAGGTGCAGAAACTTGCTGAAATATCAAATTATTTTTGCGATACAACATATCAGAACGTGGCAATAAACATGTAGTCAATATCTCCTGTTTGTTATATTCCGCATTCATTTTTACCCTTTTACCGATGAATTTCAAAGTCAATTTTCCATTGTTTGATACTGCAACCCAAACAATGACAGAATTCTTGTTCTGAAAGCGTTTAACAGTTCGTAGGTTTTCAGGTATATCCGCAAAGGTTGCTGAATATGCGATAGAATTTTTAGCATTATAACACTGTTCCGTGCAGAATAGCTTCTCATCAAAAAATATTATTCTATTAACACTATTCCTACCATGTCGCTTCAAAAATTTCTTGCATCTTTGTAATCTTTTTATTCTTTGTGCAGCAGTCAAACCTTGATCTTTTCTTTTGCGATAAAGGCGAAAACCCAGGTCTTAATTTATAATAACTTACATAGCTCTGTGGCTCACGTTCTCTTCTGCAGCCATTTTATTTGCAGAACATTGTGGATTTCTTCGTATATTTTCCCGTATTCTTTTGATGCGCTCTTTTGTACGAACTGAGCGTGTACGACCAGACCTAGGTCAATCTTTACAGTTATTACTATTCAATAATCGATTTATAGTTCCATATATAATGTTCTATTAAAACCAAGGCATTTTAATTGCTTAAAGATTTTACCTGCGGAAAATCCGCGATCAAAGAGCTGTTTAAACATCATTCTTTTGGCTTCCATCTTTAAAATAATTTTAAGTATTTGCTGGTCCTCCTGCAACCTCCTGCAGCCGAGAACCGTCCCAAAGGAAGGGACAGCCCGAGGTCGTGTGGGCAGCACGTCTACCCAGCCTCCAGTTCTGTCGGCTAATCAGACACCACCTAAACGCCGGTGCACCATGTCGAGGTGGTCAGAGAACATCTCGCAATGCCAGGCTCCTGGTCATCTTCCCCACTTAAGGGGCCGATTCAGGACCACCTGGAGGGGCCCGCTGGAATTATATTGGGTAAAATAACCAACTAATTCAATTTCCCCACAGATGTGAATTTCGCGGCCGGCGAGGTGAAAACTTATATTGGCAAAGATTCCCTTTAATATTTATAGATTTTGTTGCAACAAAAAATGTAATTAAAAAAATTGATGCATAAGTAAAATAACATAGGTCGAATTCTCAGGTCAAAAAAGTTAATGATGGGTAGAAACTTGAAAATATTTTTAGTTTAAGACACGTTTTCTTCTTAGAAATCTTATTTATATGACCCTACATTTGCCGGGAACGTGAAAAAATTTCCATTTGAGGCAGGATTCCGTTATAGACACGTTACTTTTTCAGAGGTTTTAATATAGTTATTTTTGTTGTTATGTATTTTTCTTCTTTTAAAAAAAAAGTAGCGCCTGTTGTAACTAACGACAATGAATTTTTTGTCTCAGGAGATCTTTCTTAGGCTAATATTAAGGAAACTATTGCATATAAAAATATGAAAATTGGGAAGTTTTATAGAGAATTGTTTGATAAAACGCTGAAAAAGACAGTCTTTAAATCGAAGAATTATGTTAAGAGATATTTAATATTAAAGTTGGTCAATAAACTCTTTAAAAAGTTGTATAGGCATAAAAACTACGCATAGGAATTTAGCCATATTTTGAAGGGATATAGTTGACAAGCTTGCGGTATGCAGTGTGCAATTATTTTGTTTTAATTTGACTAAACTTTTGATTTTTTTTTTAAATTTTTTAATCAAAATGTCATCATTTTACTTTAGATTTACTTCATATTTCGAAAAGTTCATTTATTTGCATCGTTGCCTATTTATAAAACAACCCAAATAATAATATCCCCTTTCAATTAAACAATGTATTTACACGTGACTGTTAAAAACAGAAATAAAATTTTAACGTAATAATTAAATGATCAAGTGATAAGAGCAGTAAATAGAGAGACTTACGTCATAAAAAATGTTCTTACACGTGAATATTAAAAAGAGAAATAAAGCATTAAAATAATAATTAAATCATTGAAAGCATTAAGTGATGAAATTATGCCAGATTATAAATGCTAAAATAATGATATTTCCCACTAGTTTAAAATTAAAAATACATTTACACGAGAGATTTATTTAATATTTTGAAATGGTCTTTTAAATTATTAAAAAATGTATTTTCACGTAAATACTAAAAGAGAAACGAAACTTTGGTGAAAATTACGTGATATGTAAAACGAAACATTTAAAATGCGTTATTTAAAACAATCTTCGTTATAAAATTACGGAAGGTATTGATTACCTAGGCCTTTTATACAAACTGATTTTCAAATGTTTAATTGATCTTATTTAATCAATCATAAAAACAATTGTTAGCTGTCTCGTCAGCAGTTAATTCGGCCTCTTAAAATTTCCCGTAAAGGGAAATGAATGGAAACCCGATTACAGGAGATCGCCACGGGTCGTTTAATTATAATTCAATCTTTGGAAATCGTTTTAAAGGATTAAAATTAGGTCAAATTATGTGTGTTTTTAGAGTTTGAGGTGTCGGAGCGGCAGCTGGCGAGCGCAGATCGTAGGGGACAGAGTCCCGTAGTTATTCTAAAAATTGTATAAATAACTAGTGGCCTATTAGTTAAGAATGTATCTAAATTTCTTAACCCACTCTTTAATTAATTTAACCCATTCCACAGAAAATTATTGTTTCGAAAGAGGCTACCATTTTTCTACCACTATTTCTATACTAAAATTTTCGTGGTATATTCCAATAACAAATGTAGAAATAAACTACGAAGACTATTTTTTTTAATTAGTGATAGCCAAAACTTAATTTTAAAATAGTGGCAGCGTCAAGCATCGTCGAATCACACTCGACAACTGAGTGCAAAGGGTTAATAGATTTAATTATTACAGTTATAAAAAAATCGGTAGTAAGGAAACCTGCATATGAGGAATATTTTTTATGTACCCTTCATTTTCGTTATAAGCAATTTTCACACAGTATTTATTTTGCTTTATTCATACATTCTTAGTTCATTGAAGCTTTAATAATTCGTATATGTCAGATATATTTTCAGAATGCCAGAGATTCTGCAAATGTAATTAAGAATAGTACTTGCCTGAGATCTTCGGGTGAACCACACCTGCAGAAACATTAAGAATTAATGTACTCGCAATTCATCATTCTCGGCAATCTCATGAAGTAAACGTCAGATGATAATTGAACCTAATGTTATGAATTCGCCTGATAACTCGAGCTAATTACAGATTATGTGAAAGAGACGAATGGGGAGAATGAAAACGACATACATGTGTAATGCGTGAGTGTAAAAAAATATTTTAATGCATTTTCCCAATTGTTTAAACATCCTATTAAATACTTTCTTTCGTTTATTTTTCTATTTATCCATTCTCAATATTCTGTTTATCAATAATAAATTTGTTTTTAAAATCTTATAACGTATTATTTTCTTTTTTACTTTTAACTACATTCATTAGAGCTGATTCGTGAAAATTTTCGATTTCTGGTTTTTGATGAATTTACAGAGTTGCCACAGGCGACTTTTTTATTATTAGTGGGTCTTCTACTTTTACCTATTGTAGAAGTTGTTTAAAATATCGTGTAAGAAAGATGCCCATAGACGTTAATGTATTCAAAATCTTTAGGGAATCTGTATAGGATGCATACATTTTCATGCGCATCAACAAATATGTTGAAATTTGATTCAGCTTTAAAGCGCATAACACAGCTAAAAACGTTTTCCTGAGAATGATAATAATCTACCAGGAAGATTATTGTTTGGAAATGGTGTTAGGCGATATAATAAAAAAAAAGTAGGCTGTGGCAACCCTAAATTCACACATTTCAGGATGTCCTAAACACGATTTGTATAATTTTGGGCAGATGTATGTCTGTTTTGCCGTGCACTACACAGATTTCGAAGGTAACTTTTTAACTCAAGAATTAATGCACGGAATTCCATAAAACTTCTTATTTAGTTTGTTTTATTACCCTAATATCTCACTAATTTTACGTTTTCTGTTCAGAATATTGTGCTATTTCTGGTTTCTGGTGTATCTTACGGGTGCATTTTACACAGTGCTTTTATTAACATAACAATCCTTGTACAAGTAGCATTATCCTATCTTATTAACACATTGAGCGCCATGTGTACCGCCGGCGGTCACACTTAATTTTTATTAGAGTACGTGCGTACCTTCGGCGGTCATGTGTAAATCTATATTAATAAAAGAAAGTTTCGCTCTGTGTATGTGTCTGTCTGTGTGTGTGTCTGTTGGCGATGGCTAGCAAAATCTAGCCCACCTAGAACTTTGGAAATTTAGGTGTGGATAGTCCAAGGTCTGGCCATGTGCACCTGAGCCTCAGAATTTTAATATTTTGAAAATTAAAGTAGTTATCAATTAAAAACTGATCAAAGATCACAAATAAAAAAGTCATTATTCTGAAGCTAACTGGCGCCTGCGAAGAAACCAATTTCCGTATCTTCCGGAACAGAAGAAAGAAAGCAAAAGACATTCCGTTTTTTTTAAGTATTTCTAAATTCGCCATGGACAAACGGCTAAAAATACGGAAAAACCGTCTACATATTTTAAAAGAACATACTTTTACGTCTCGAACGATCTGGTTGGTTTGAAAATTTTTTACATTTAACCATTTAAAAAGAAATAATCAAAAAGCATCGAATTCATGTTTTTTATTTTCTCCCGTTTTCCGAGCCTTGCATCTACCGAAATTCAAAAGATTTCGAAAAACGAAGGTCACCAAATTAAAGAACTGTTTTTTTCCTTTTCAATACTACCTTTGGTTTAAAAAAAATGCAAAAATTAACCCTTCAAAAAAGTATATTTTATGTATGCCGTTTTGCGATTTTTGCGATTTTGGTAATTTTTAAAAATTTGCATCGGCAATTCAGAGACAGTTACGAAAAACTAAAAATACCAGACAATATCTACATTTATTCTTTTTTCGACATCTGTATTTGTTTTTGAAAAATACGAATATAAACCCTTCAAAAAAAATTCGTGCGCAGGACTCTCTTTTGCGAAATCCGATTTTCTATGATATATAAAATCTGGCATCGGCTTTCTAAAATAACCAAACAAAAAGCAAACACACCTAAAGACATCTACGTTCTGTCGGATTTAGGCAGAAACCTTTAGTTTAAAAATAAAATCACGTTAACTCTTTCGAAAACGTTTTTTACCGTAAGTCAATTTCGCTTTTTTAACTATTTCACCTATCTTTAAAAATCCGAATTGGCGTTTGTAAACAAGATACGAAAAACTAAAAATACCTCGACTAATCTACATCCCTTTGTTTTTTAAAATCTGGTATTCGTTTTGAAAATTTTTAATTTTAACCTTCCAAAAAAAATCCTTTCCAAAACTCACTCACGCGATTTTCGGTTTTTGGTCCAGATTTAAAAATCGGCATCGACTCGGCAAATGCGAGTACGGACAAACAGTAAACTCCAGATCATAGATACGTTCATTTTCTTCAAAACGCACTGTTGGGTTTTAAAAAATATCTACATTAACCCTTTCGAAACCGATCGTTTACGTAACCCGCTTTCGCGATTTTCGCTATTTTGGCACTGTTTACCTGTGGTTAAATTTCAATTCTACTAGGAAATTTGGTTGGGTCGAGTGTTCTGAAAAGGCATCTTCCAAAACAGACTGCGCCCCCTGGCGGTGGAAGGTGGAACTCTCTCTGGTGGAAGGAGTATCTCTGGTTCTATGTTCCCGATTACGACGGGGTTTGGCTCATTGGACTTGATATCTATAGCCTTAAATATTTTAGTTGCACTTTCGATCACCAGGATGCGCTTTCCGATCTTGGGTTTTATGAGCCTGATTACGACGGGGTTTGCCTCATTCGACTTGATTTCGGCAGTCTTACAGATTTCAGTCATATTCGTATAGATCAGATGATTAATATCTCGGGCCGGGCAACGCCGGGCGGGTTAGCTAGTATATATATAAATGTGGTGCATCTAAAATTTATGCATTGCACATACATTTTAGATTTTATGCACATTTTATGTACAAAAAACGTAACGTTCCTTATTTTTTATATGTATTAAAATAATCCAATTTTACTAAATTAACTTAAAAAAAAAACCGACAACATAATAGAGGCCTTTAATCAATTTTCCTTTGGTAAGTTTTAAAGAATTAGAAAAAAAAATTAACACTTTCCGACATAGTTCAAAAGTGTTTATGAATTCGGTTTTTCTGTCTGTGCTCTAACTCGCGTAAATATACTTGAATTGCCGTGTAATTGATATGGGGTTTTGAGTATAACCATTGTACGTTCGGTATTCGAAATGAAGTGTGTATCATTTATGGTTAGTTTACAGGGACACTCAAAAGTATGCCACTACATTACGGTAAATGGAGAAAAATCGTTTCCAATGCATTTTTGTGTTGTTATACTGGTTTCAACATAATGAAATTGATATGCATAACTTCAGTGGATGACAAAATATTTTCTACAGAGTATAAATAAGTAACAAGTATAGTTCATTTACAGAGACACTCAAAAATATTCTGTTACATTACGGTCAATAGGGAAAAATCGTTTTTAGTGCATTTTAACAATGTTACAGTCTTTCAAACATTATGAAATTGATATGCATATCTGAAGTGGACGACAAAATGTTTTCTATAAAATATAGAATGAGTAGAAATTATAGATCGTTTACAGGTATACTGAAAAGTATTATGTTACATTACGGCCAATGAGAAAAATCGCTTTAATTGCATTTTAATGATTTTGAAGGTATCGATGAACATCCACTTTCGGTCCAACGATTACGTTGTGGGGGGCAAGTGCACCTGGGGATTCCGATCCACTACAGAATCGTGCACTACCCACGTCGCTACCCATTCAGGGGAGGCGGTGGGATATCACACTGTCGTGCCCAGAAGCAATATAGACGCTTGCAGGGTCCGGACTACCAGGGTCCGGTCGGACCACCTTTTTGATTTTATACCTTACTCCGCAGTCCAACTCTGCAGACCAAGTCAACTTGCCGCTGTCTATCTTTTCATTTATTTTACTAATTTTTTATGTTTTTCTGTTGTTTTATCCGCCGGCAAGGAGCTAGTGGTATCCTTTCAAGGTGCTCCATGATCCGAACTGGAAGTGGAATGATTCTCGGCTGAAGGTTCGTCGCTAGTATAAATATAAAGCATATTAATTTTGGTGGCACTTCAGTAACATACATTACTGTTGTTCTATGGCACCTAGATACAACTTTTTTTTTATATGTTTCTTAAATTAATTTCTAATTTTATATTTCGGATGAGTACGGAGTCTTATATTCGGATAGAAGGAATAAAAAACATATTTTTGTTACAGCTCAAAATTTTATTTCCTCACTCTTACTTTCATCAGTCTTTTTACGTTTTCCATTAAAAAAAACTATCCATTTTTATTACTAATTCTGGTTATTACTAAAATAAAAACTATATTGATACCGTTATAAATTGAAAAAAGAGAAAAATTCCAAAAGGAAAAAAAGAACTTGCGTGACACCCGGCGGTGCACAAAACAATTTTTTTATAAATTCTACTTCCACTTGTAATAAATATCACTAAAGTTATTAGTTTGCCGCTAAATGTAATAATAATGCAGTGATGGAACAATGGCGCAGCAGAGAATCAATTGACACCGTTAAATTTAAATTGTACTCTTTGTCTTATTTAAGGATAGAGTTTCAAAGATTTTTTGAAGGCGAAGAATACTATTAAAATTTATTGGTGAGAATCGCCCAACTGTTAAATCACTGAATAACGGCATCCTATGAAAGCTTAATTTATATATATGGTGGCACTCAAAGTGTTAACGACATTTATTTACATGCCAACCAAATATTTCCACATATTGCAGAAGTTGGATAAAATCTCGTGTAAGAAAGATGCCCGTAGAAGGTAATGTATTCAAAATGTTTAGTGAAGATCAGTATATCTTGTTTAAATTTTCATACACGTTAAATAACATATTGAAATTTAATCCATATTACAAATGCCTAATTTAACTAAAAACGCTTTTCTGAAAATTACTATCTAAAGTAGGCAATATATAGATATTCTTTTGAGCTATCCTGTATATAAATTTATTTATATTATACTCACACCCCTTAGTATAGTAAACTTTAGTTCCATAGGAAAATGCATAAGTTTAGTTCAAAACGCATTGCAGCAAATTTTACCCACAGACGGTAATGTTTTTGAAAGCTTTTGTTCAACCCTGTATATTATCAATAGCTATTTACTGAAATAACTCAATATATTTAAATTTAAATATATTTAAAAACACAGGAATACAATACTTTTTACTGTTACAGATCGAAGAAAATAAAAATTGAGAACGAGTTCGCGTCTGGCTCGGTCTCGGGCTGAGCCCGTCTCATCACTAATTTCAACTACTATGAAACAAGCAATTTAAACCGCACCGTACTTTATTGGATAGGATAAAATATTAACTGATCAACTACTGGATGTTGATCACTGACTTGTGCGGTCACCCTACATACATACATTTCAAGACAAGCATAAGAAAATATGTATCACTCATACACTCACATATACTATTTATGAGAAAGTAATACATGTATACCCCTTGAAAGATGTGCGTGTTTAGATCACTTAATTTTAACCCCAAAATACAACAATGGCACCAAAATTTTAGAATAACATTTTCCTTTGTTTAGTACGTAAAGAAAAGCTTTTACTTATTTTCAAATAATTTTGTTCGTAATTTCTGGTGTCATTCAATCATTTTAATATTTTAGAAATCGAAGTACTTTGCCCCTGAAATGAATATATAAATGTATTAGGAGATTAAATAAGTTCCCGCTGTTTTCCAACATATGACGTTATCAGAACTGGGTGAGTGATGTTCAAGATGGTAACGCATCTATAAAGAAGTACTACAAACAAGCTTGAAACTCCGTGTATGTCATTTCTCCAAAGTGTAAACAACATTTTTTTTCATAGTGTTAAACATGTCGAATTTCGTGCCAAAAGAAGAGTATTTGCGAGGAATTTTACTGCACTCTTTATTTAAAATAATCTGCAGCTGAAGCACACAGAATTCTTTTGGAGGCTTACGGCAACCATGCTCTGTCAGAAACAACATGCAGAGATTGGTTTAGACGCTCCAGAAATAATTAATTTAATGTTGAAGATAAAGAACGCTCTTGCGCATCGAAAAGTTTCAAGATAAAGAATGGAGACATTACTTCATAAAGACTCATTGCAGACGCTAGATGAAAGCCTTAAGCTGAAAGTGTGAAAGCATTAGGAATGATTCTAAAGCAAGGACATTGGGTGCCGTACGAGTTGAAGCCGAGAAACGTCGAACGACTTCTTTTCACGTGTGAACAGCTGCTTCAACGGCAGAAAATAAACGTTTTTTGCCTCGTATCGTGAATGGCGATGAAAAATGTATACATGTGCAGTTTATTATGAAATGCTCAAACCGAATGAAATCATCACGAGAGATCACTATAGACTACAGTTGATTCGTTTGAGCCGAGTATTAAAAGAAAAACGGAAGACAACATGAGAACGCTTGGCACATGTTGCAAATCCGGTGAAAACCTACTTGGAAACACTCTTACACCATCCGCCACCGAATTCACCAGAAATTGCCTCTTCCGATTATCACTTGTTCCGATCCATGACACATGGCAACACTTTCATTCTTATGAAGATGCCAAAAAATGGGTCGACTCTTGGATAGCCTCTAAAGAGTGTCGTTTTTCCGACGTGGAATTCAAATGTTGCCAGAGAGAGGGGGGAAAGTAGTGGTTAGCGATGGATAATACTTTCAGTGACATGATTTTTACTAATTAATTTAAATAAAGCATTAATTTTTACGAAGAAACAGCGAGCACTTATTCGAATACATCATATACGTTCGGTTGTGGGTATAATACCTATATGCATATATACATGTGACACTTTTAACTTCAATGATTAACTGATTTTTCATGGTTATTTTTTTATTATGAGACAATAAGACTTCTAAACATGGGTGAATTGTTCTATGTATTCTTTTTATTATTAAATAAACAAAATAAAGCATCGTCAGTACTAACTATAAGAGTAGCATATTCTACAATTGCATATTTGTTTTTCTAACTGAAGATTTATGCTTTAATAAGCAAAAACAAAAATTACTTTTTGCTTACATAGTATACAAATTATACCTAAATTTTTAACATAAAATAAAACAAAAAATATTGAAATAATAAAAAGTTTTATATTGTTTTTTAATTAATGCTTCAATTTAAAATACGCTTGAAAGGATTAAAAAAATCATTTAAACATTTTTTTACAGAACTTTTTATAACATTTTTTTTTTTATATAGCAGACAGCATTTTTTTTTTACTTCTTTATACAATTTTTTTTAAATGTATTCTATTTATAAAAAAAATTCTTTGGTAGTTAACTTAGTAATTAAAAATGCATTTCCTATATATAAGAGAAAATATATATAAATATATATTTCACATGCATAATTTCATCTAATAGAAACGTAATACATGATGTGCTTTTTTTTCTTTTACTTTATGAATTATTCATCATAAAACAGTGCATGCATTATTTAAGCATTTTAATTCAAAATTACGATGAAAAAAATATAAATTAGCATTTATTTTAGCGTTGGATGGTTAAATCGTATATTTAATGAAGCTTAACAACATTTTTAGTAAAGTATTCTGGAAATTGATTTAATATGTTAATGAAAAAGAAACATTTTCTTTAATTATTTTTTCAGTTTCAAACATTTTACTTCCAATCTTTGCTACTTGTTTTAATATATAATGTTGGAATTAATGAATTTTATCAAGAATAAAGGTTATTTAAACGCATCCATAGAAATAATGAAATTTACGCACGTGAAAATACATTAAAGGAATAAAGAAAATACGATAGACAACTAATTATAATTATTTTAGAAAATGTTAGAATATTTTAGAAAAAAATGAACTACCATTCCCTTTTTAATATTTTATGAAGTATACGAGTTGTGAAATCTTATAGACGTTTTATGAAATCCCGTATTAGATTTTCGAAATCATTTTGTCTACCAATAACGATACTATAAAGTTGTGGATTCTTCGACAGTAAGTTAGATTCTAAAATATTGTTTATTAACGATTGTGGAGTTGATTAATTTAGCGATAAAGTATTCTGCATTGCTACATTACTATCATTTACAGGGTAATTCAAAACTTATCGTTCAAATTTCGTGGGGAGGTAGGGAATACGTCAGGAAACCGATTTCACATAGGAAAGTATGTCCGCAAACGTCATCTACATGAACAAAATGGACAAGTAAAGTGAACGCAAGGTTAAGTGCTAACGAATGCGACTTTTATTCCAAGAAGATGAAGTACAGGCTCACAGTAGGTGCTCAAAATTGCGACCATTTACACGAACACAGGATTCACAGCGCCGTTGCATTGAACGCTGAACATTTTCAAAAACGCCTGGCATATCACAGACCATGCTTGCGGTGGCCACTATTCGTGCAACAAGGTCCGTTTCACTGTCGACGGGGGTCTCGTACACATGGTCTTTCATGTCCCCCACAAAAAGAAATCCATGGGACCAATTAAAAAAATAAATAAAGGTTAAAAGAACCGGAAAGAACAAAATTAAACGAGAAGTTTCCAGGCGTTGAATAAAGGTCATTAACGAGATTTTTGGAGTTTTGAAAGATGTAAAAGGCTTCGTGGAAGTCCAAATGAGAAGTGAAAATAGGAGAAGAAATAATACTAGCTTTAGGAAAGTCAAAACAATGATTGGGACGCATTGGAAAGTTGGCAACACAGAGCGCCCTCTACATACGCATGCGTACATTTGCGGACATACTTCCCTATGTAAAATTGGTATCCTGACGTATTCCCTACCTCCCCACAAAATTTGAACGATAAGTTTTGAATCACCCTGTATATAAAAACACTTTACCTGTTGAAAGTGGAACTGCAAAGTAGAGATGGCTTTCGATAGTGGGCTAGTAAAGTTTTAGTAATCGGGTTATTTTAGGGGAAACTGCATTTTTGAAATGTTATAAATGTGATTTATAAAATTTAGTGTCATTAACACATTTTTTTAACTGTTTTTTTTTAATTATTTTCTAAACTCCTTT
This sequence comes from Maratus michaelseni, assembly GCA_963931845.1. NCBI lineage: Eukaryota > Metazoa > Arthropoda > Arachnida > Araneae > Salticidae > Maratus > Maratus michaelseni. Next base: position 118,644,752 of record OZ007591.1, on the reverse strand, counting down.
AATTTTCGCACATGTGGATGCTTCGTCGAGAGACACTTAACTGCTTGTAATTGTGCAAGAATTTTATGGGCGTTGTCAATTGATTTTCAGTATAAAATGCACGTATTAGTAGATTAGGTGTGTTTTGACATCCCAACAGACTTATCAGCATCCCAAGCTTTTAAGATAAAATGAATTTTGGAGTGAGTTTGAAAAACGTCTGATTAAGATCTCTGATCTCCTTAATAACAGATTTAACATTATATTTACGTTAATTTACAAAAATAACTTAAGCGATTGGTAATGTGTTGGAATTTTTATTGATTTCGTAAACTGAGCTGAAGTTTGTTGAACTGTTAAGTTGTTATCAAAATTGTGAATAAAACAAAATAGTAATAAAAAAACTATTTCGATGTTAATGGCTTTTGATACAGTGAAGCATTTAAAAATTCGTTTGTAATTGGAACGGTACCTTTAAAACTATCGGTTTGGGAATTAGTTGTTGGATAACTATAAGTCAGGACACCCTGTATAGACACTGTTAAAAATGGTTACCGTATAACGCACACCTAAAATTTTAATCAAACTATTTTTCCTCTTTTCAGGAATATTCGTCATATAACGAAGAAACCTACATGAAATATGTAGAAAAAAAACCCATCGAAAACGGAAATAACTAGAAATGTTTATGCATGTAAAAATCTTAATGTTTATAATCAACTTTTTATTCAAATTTTCGCACTTTTTTCTTTGCAGAGAAACCTTTATGAAATATGCGGCAAAAATTAAAATAACGATCACGCAAACAGAAAATAACTATTAATTTTCATGCAAGTGAATAGCATTTTTTTCGCGAATAAATAGCATGTTTATTAATGTAAAAATGTAAAAATCTTAATGTTTATAATCATCTTTTTATATCTTAAACTTTAATCTTTTATTTTCATAACCGGCGTATAACGCACACCTGTAAAATTTCGACAAGTTTTCTTGTATTAAAAGTGCGCATTATACGTCAGAATATACGGTATTTAAAAATAAGCAAAGTGCTTGGACTTGTATTATTTTTGGTATTAAGTTTTGAGTAATTTCGCAGCTTATATAAGATTTGTATCTCAATTTTTAACAACACATATGTTCATTAGTGATTTTTACGTGGTCACTTTGCTTTTTTATATAACTTTTCTGCTATATCCGTTCGCTTTTATGTAGGTGTCTATAATAAATGATCCACTGCTTAATTTAATATCTAATAGGCTAGAATTAAAACGAATGAATTAATAAATCACTGATAACATCTAAATAAAATCTATACTCTTAATCGCTAAAATTAATCTGATCGAACTTTAGTTCAGCTAGAATTATCTGAAACTATCTTTATTTAAATAATGCATGCGCCACAGTTTATTTCAAGAAAGACTGATTCTTTTTATCCGCTGGAAAACTACTTACTTGCTCGAAATTCCATGAGCCGTGCGATCAATCTAAAATTTCCTATCGGTATAGCGAAAAGGAAATTTCACTTTTGAATAAAAGAAACATTTCACATTGCCTGTATAAAATGGATTGTACTTTGGCCTTTATCCCCCTTATCTTTTCCTAATGGTTTTATTTTTATTCTTTGAATTTGGAGTAAAAGAATGGTTTCAGCATCTATCTTCCGTGCACTTTTTACATTAGATAAAGAATAGTTTCAAATGAATTTCCAGAAATGAATATCATTGGAATAATTTTAAGTAATGCTAATGGGAAAGAAAAACTACAGGCAGAAGTGGAATTTAAATATTTCGATTTTTTTTTTCGTTTAGTTAATTATAAATTTATTAGATGTTTCTCTAATGATTCTGTATCTTTAACGCAAAATAACTTTTCAACCCTTTGTAGCGGTTTTCAATCTCTTAGTTACAACTGATGACTTTTTGTATTCTCTCTGTATTCACGATTTTCTAGGAGTTAAGATTAAAATTACTCGTGTTATTTAGAATATCGCAAAAAATATATAAACTAGTAGAAATATACAAAATAGTTGTATTGTATTTTTTAATATTGTTCATAGTATTTCTTTTTTTCATTTTACACCCAATATTCCATTTTATCCCCACTCAGATCCAAGGTAAAAGAAGTCTGAATATATTGAACACTAGATACTTCGTGGACCCCCTTGAAGATGCACTACGGTGCCCTTGGTGTCTGCGGACCACAGTTTAAGGGTCTTCTCCCTCACGCAAAAACTCCCGCTCGCTAATGTTAATCCTATGGGACAGTTATTTTCTAATATCTCTTTTGCCTTTGAGTATTTTTAAACGATATATTTTTTTTTTGCATTGATAGCTGAGATCGATCTCTACAGCGTCTCTCTTTTACTTTTTTATTTTTCTTTGCGGATTTTTTTATGAGTATACTTTCACTTGCGAAACCAGTTCCCAAACTAAAAGTATCTTCGTAAAAAAATCAGCAAAGAAAATCAAAAAGGTAAAAAACAGGCGCTGTAGAGATCGATCTTAGCTATCCAGTGCAAAAAAAATCCTTTAAAAATGTTTAAATCAAACGAAATAGCAGAAAATAAATGCCCCATAGTATTAACATTAGCAAGAAGGTGTTTTAGCGTGAGGAGGGAGGATCCTTTAAGGGTTGCGTCTTTAGAGCATGATCTTTTTTTTTTTTTTTTAATGTTACAAATAAATAAATAAAATAATGCCACGTACAACGAGATGTTTCTTTTCAGAATGTATCATAAACTAATAGAAATATATAAAATAATTATATATTTTTTTTACATTGTTCTTTTTTTTTTTTTTTTTTACATTTTACCCCCAATATTTCATTTTTTGCGCTCTCAGATACAAGGTAAAAAGATTTTAAATATGTTGAACGCTGGATCTTCGTGGACACCCTCGAAGATGCACTATGGTGCTCTTGGTGCCTCCCCTCACGCGAAAACACCCGCTCGTTAATCCTCTGGGACAGTTATTTTCTAATACCTCTTTTGCATTTCAATATTTTCAAACAATTTTTTTTTCTTTTTTGCATTAGATAGCTGAGATCAATTTCTACAGCGTCTCTTTTTTATTTTTTCGATTTTCTTTACGGATTGTCTTTTATAAGGATACTTTTACTTTCGAAACCGGTTCTCGAAAATGTCACACTGAATTTGTGTATAAACAAAAATTACATACCTTGTAAAATTTATGTAATATTATGTAATATAGGTTCTTCTACCACAGTGAGGTTCGATCACTGAGTCTCGTGGCTTTGAATGGAGTATAGAAGAGTTTTACCCTCGGGGTGTTTAGTTCCCATTCTTCGGGCTGGCTATCCACGAGGGGATCGTTTCTGTGATTTCTGTTACAAAAAGAAAATAAAGAAGTAATAAATATAAACTGTTCCAGTAATGTGAAAGAAAGTAAGTTTTCTAATATTTGGTTAAATTTTTAAATCGGAATGTTGAATTTTTTTCGTTCGTGACACAAATGGCTCAAAATGCAGTTTCATTTATTTAACCTTGCCTTCAAGTCCTGGTGTATACAAAAGTGAACCTCTATTCTCATCCTCATAAAAACTACATTCTTTCTGTTTTTTTTTTTTTTTTTTTTTTTTTTTTTTTTTTTTTTTTTTACATTTTGACTTTACTTCGATGCAGCTGAATGTCTTTTTGCTTAAAAACCTAACCAATAAATGGAAGATTCGATGCTGATTTCCTCATAAAATAAATGTTATTTTCATCTGAGGTTGCAAAATCAAGAAAATAAGTAATTTTCATAATTATTTTTTAGTAATTTTCATTATTATTTTCATAATTATTTTATTATTTTTTAATGCTTAACAATAAAAAGTTTTGAGGATTTGTAGATCATTAATTTATGCTTAACCCTCTGATGGACACGCCCGTGTTAATACGTTCACTACTCTCCAGATTTCACAAGTATTTTTTAAATTACCATAATTCTACGGATATAATGCCGTTTTAATACATTGAGTAATGATTGATACTCTCAAGAATTACATTCATGTATGTAATTAATTTTTTATACAATTTCTGAATAATCACCTTTATTTAGCATTTAAAATAAAATACAGACAACACAATTACAAAACATTACAACTTTGTCCTTTTGCTGGACAGTCAGAGGGTTTTAAAGCACTTAAATTTGTGAACCTAAATTACCAGTCCCCTAAAGTGTCAATTTCAGAAAAGGCCTTTTTTATTGCGTCAGTGATGTCATTTTGTTTATGCAAAAGCAATGAATGAGTATCTGTAGAATTATTTCAGCTTTAAGGCTCAAGAGGGTAAACACTTTGACAGATATGGCACAAATACATCTGAAATTAATAAAGAAAGTACATTTATAGACACTATTTTAAGTTTACTTTTTACTGATTACTCGTAAATAACAATAGAAAAGAAACCGTGCTTCTAACGTTTGATTACTATTTATTATGACCTTGTTAAGCAAAATCCCATAATTACACTGTTCTGCACTGTTCGCGTCTGTAGAATATTTTCTGCTCACTGCACCATTTAAAAATGCGGATTTTTTTTTTAAACTGTTTTAAGTGAGTATGGATACCATAACCAAAATACCATCATCTACACATACATACGTACATTGATACAGAATCGTTGTAAAAATAGAAAAATAGGATTCAAGGTACCTTAAAAACGTAAAAATATATTAAAATTTCATATCCGGTTTTTCATCATGATTACAACATATTTCTTAAAATATATGCGACTGGAAAGCAATAAAAATAATTCTTTGCATATTTTGTTCCTTTAAACAATATTTTTGACAACATATGTTTTAAAACATCCAGTCAGTTTTATCAGTGAATTCAAAACCCAGTTTGCCTAAAGAAAGAATAAGCAGAATTCAAAAACTTTTGTTTTTCTTTATCAAGCAACATGGCCACCTGATTACATTAAATTTTAAACTTTTCATACCATAAATGTTAGCTAAGGAGATAAGCAATGCATGTTAAAGCTAGAAACAAACTTTTTAATAACTTCATTATTTTTATAAACTCTAGATAAGCTTAAATTATGGAGAAGTTCAAAGAAATAAATTTATTTTCTTGTTCTGCAAGATTTACGATTATTGCATTTCGTGAAATATTGAAAACAAGATAAAAGCGTAAAAGATTCTGCATTAATTTAGAATGAAATATAGCTTTGTGTGTTTAAATTTTTACTCTAAAAATTTTTTATGTATATTTTAATAAGAGGGATATTTTAAACTACAGTATTTAAATAAATATAAGGGTTTAATTAAGAACAGAGAAATTTACTTTTTAGATTTAGAAAATAATTAAATTTAAAAGAAATAAATATACAGTAGACTCCAGATTAACCGGGATGGTCGGTAAATGCCTCCTCCAGGATAAGCAAATATCCCGGATAATAGATTTTGTGCAAATTTTGATGAAAAATTTTGGTAAAAAGATAGCATAAAGGGTTTTTAACACCACGTTCAGATTTGCCATGAATTTGGCAATATAAATTTTTTCAGTATTTTTTTCATTCTCATTATAAATGTAAATTAGATAGAGTAATTGTCCCATTTGTTGTAAAACATTTCTGATTCGGTATTTTGTGAATTTGGTATCTCACGTTATCGAGTAACTAATAGTATCAATACTTAATGATTAAGCATTTACTATTATTATGTATGTAAGATACGCGTGTTGATGTATCTTATATCCTGTGTTTCTGAGAGTTCCTTCTTCATCCTCATCATAAATGTAGCTGAGGCTACCTGTCTGATCGATTATAAAACATATCTGATCGCATATGTTTCATGCTTTGTATCTTACATGATCGAGTAACCGATAGTATCAGTATCTAATGAATAAACATTTGTTATTACTAGGACTTCCCTCAAAGGGATTAGTCTGAGTGATATTGCTGAGAACATAGGGTTAACAATTACAATATAAAGAAAAAGAGCAAATTAAATGATAGAATTACAAAATATATTATATAAATTCATATACACTGTTAAAAAAATATAAAAGAAGTACCGTTCATCAGATGTGTTGTCATAATTTTTTTTTAACATGTGGCAAAGAATCTCATTTTCTTAAGCGCGTATTGCGCAAAACTTGGGGAAAAAAAAAAAAAAAAAAAAAAAAAAAAAAGCCTGATCTTTTGAAACGCCAAGCTTTTTAAAGTTACGTAATTGGATTTGCAGCCAATAGATTATTCTATCAAGCGTGGCTTAACGCAAATTTAATTTCATTGTTGCACCTTTTTTTGTGTGTGAATTAAAAAATTTTCTTACTTGATTATATATCTATTATTTGTATAACTGTTTATAGAAACTCTTACACTTCAAACCACATTGATAGCATGCTTTGCCACAAACCATATTGCAAAACTACAGTCTAAATTACTATTAAAGTATACAAAAAATCTTCGATGACTTCTGTAAAATAACTTTTACATTAAATCTCCATATCGGCAAAATTGAAAAATTATATATATTACAAAGTTAAGCTTAACAGACTTTTCTTTTGCCTGTCTGTCTGTCTCTCCACAGTCTGTCTGTTTCCCTATACGTTCTTCTGCCCGTCTCTCTAACCGATTGTCTACCTCTCTACACGTCTCGCTACCTGTCTCTATATTTCGCTACCGGTCTCGCTACCCGCCAATCTATTTCTCTAACCGTCTGTGTATCCGTATAACTACTTGTATGTCTTGCCGTGTCTCTATTCACTTCGCTACCCATTTGTCTATCTGTCTCACAACTTGTCTATCTGTCTCTCTACCCGTCTGGCTATACGCCTCTCTACCCATCTTCTTACCCATCTCCGTACCCATCTACTGTCTCTCTACTCGTTTGTATACCCGTCTCATTATACGTCTGTTTTTGTACCCGACTCTTTACCCGTCTCGCTACCAATCTCATTACCCGTCTGTCAACTCGTCTCTTTATCTACCACGCTACGCGTCTCGCAACCTTTCTCGCTACATTCCTGTCTACCGGTATCGCTACCCGTCTCGTGACCCATCTCGCTACCCCTCTATCAACCCTCTTTTTACCTTTCTCTCTAGCCGTCTGTCTATTCGTTTCGCTACCCGTCAGCCTACCTATGTCGCTACTCGTCTCTCTACCCATCTCTCTACTCGTCTGTCTACCCGTTTGTTTACTCGTCTTTCTACCTCTCGCCACCTCTTCCCAATATTTAAACAATTCATTTAATATATAGAAGTCGTTTATCAGTTATTAAATGCAAACAGAAGTAATTTATCTAATAAGTGTAATCAGATGCAATTTTTTTTTTAAATACATACATAAACCTGCATAATAATTCATCAGTTTTGTGTTCGTAGTTGTTTACATCATTTGATAGTAAATCTCAACTTCTTAAACCTGAATTGTCTCAAGCTTTTTAAAAAAACCACAAGCTTTGTATAACTGCAAAGTACCCTGAGGGCTATAACACATGGGCTGATAAGTTCCCGGTCTAATAAAGAAAACACAACTTTTTAACAAAGTTTTATAACTTTATGACTTTATAACTTTAATACATAACATAACTTTAATAATAAATAATAATTTAATAATAATAATAATAATAATTTTATAATACTAATTTTATAATAATAATTTTATAATAATAATTTTATAATAATAATTTTATAATATTAATTTAATAATAATTTAATAATATTAATTTAGTAAATGAATAATAATAATAATTTAATAATAAATAACATAATTTTATAACGAAAAGGCTCCAAACAGTGCTCAGAACTCGTTGTTGTTTTTGGTCAAAAGTCAACACGCGCGGCAGCCACTTTGACAACAGCTTTTTCATAAACAAATGTTCATTCAAAATAAAACCTACACGTTCCTTGGATATCTTCAGAGACTGAGCTATCTCCTGCAACTTCACTTTACGGTTCCCCAAAACGATTTTGTGGACTTTTTTATGTTTTCCGGAGTAACCACCTCTTTTGCGTGGTGCATCACTGGTGTCCGTACGACCACGTTTAAATTCAGCAAACCAGTCAATAATGGTTGGATTACCTGGTGCAGTGTCCGGATAACGCTTATCAAGCCAAGCTTTTGTTTGAACGATGTTTTTCCCATCAAATAACAATTCTTGAAAATCTTGTTTATCCATTTTTTTGTTTATCAACAAAGTCGTTCAACTGAAACCACTCTAACGTTCTATCCACATTGCGAATCGTCATGCCATTTTTTCTGCTACCTTTTAAAGGTTAGTATTTACTAAAAAAAACATCAGTTCGGCGATTGCAACGCAATCTGTGTTCCAGACCGGGATCTTATCAGCCCATGTGTTATTAGCTACATGTTATTAAGTTAAGTGAAAGTTTCGTTATCGCGTTTGCAGACAATTGCTTATGTCAGAAAGCGGGGCTTAACGCCATTTTAAATTCATTACTGTAACTTTCTTTTTTGGGGGGTGTAGGGGGGGGGGAAGGGTTTCAAATATATACATTTAAATTAAATTTTTTGCCTCCATGCCATTAGTGTTGTTTGTATTATTAACTAATACCTTGTAGACCGAGCTTCATTTGAAACAAATGTAAAAGACTTCTACAGTTTTTTTAGGAGAAACTTTCGTAATTGGGCCCAAAGCCAATCGGAGTATTTAATATCATTATTGTAACTCTTATAGAGTTAAAACAATATTGCTGCTAGCTTTACTCTTGTTTGAGAACAGCTTTGCCTGTGTATCTGAATGGGGAAAAGTTTCGTATCCTATGTCGGTTGGCGAAAAAATTTTTAAATGGTGTCAAAAGGTAGTTTTAGCATCTTACAAAAATTTTCAAGAGAGCGGTAAAACATGTTTTTCAGATATTTACAAACATACGTTTATTAAAGCATGTTTTTGCACCATCTTAAAACTTTAAGCACGATGCTAAAATAAAATTTTATCGCCATATTCGATATTTTAATAAGTAATGAAAATACATAAACAAACTTATTTAACAAACCTAAGAGGCATTTTTGTGATAAATAATTGTTATTTTCAGGGGGGTAAATTGTAAACAATTAATAAACGGCTAGTAAATAATAAATAGCATTTAAAATCTAAAAATGGAGAAGTGGTCCGTATAAAAATTAAACGCTTGATATATGTAAATATTTTTAAATTTTTTAATATTTCCGAAGGCACAGATAAAAAGGTAAAAATCTCTTTTCCATATTCCAAATAGAAAATATACAAAATAGAATGCCAAATATACAAAATAGAAAAATATCTGCAAAAATATATATTTACATAATACTACATCTGAAAAAAAATAAGATTTAGAAAAAGTAAGCCAAATTCTGCAGATCCCAACAATCACATCGAAAAACTTATCACCAAAAAAGAACTCCTCAAATCTTACGGCACAGAAGATGGATTTTTCCCTCTGAATGCAGAATATTAGTTTTTTTTTCTTGTACGCTGGGTGATTATAATATAATTGTTTCATTTCACATACTACATACCCTTTGATATATTGGTACTTTTATGTTATCCTGGCGCAGTTGATAAATCGCCAAATATTGTTCCTATAACATTTTCATATTGAATTCATTTCATTTAAATATAAACCTTTCACTCATTTAATTTAAAATACATGCCTTTCATTAATCCCATTTAAAATGCTAAAAAGAGAAGAAAAAAAGAAATAATGCCATAAATCGAAACCTTTTATTTAAACACCAAAGAATTTTTTTTTTAAGTTACACACGCGAAATAAAAAAAGCTGCTATTGCTGAGATTTGCGCCAAATCTCTAATACCAAGTCTACCAAGTTATTGCGGGTTTTTTCTTTCAAACAGAAAAAAATCCAGATTAATTTTCAATTTCTACTAAATTGAAATATATTTTATTGTGCTGAATATTAGTGCGTGCATATTTTTTTGCTCCATGTACTCCATGAACTTTTCAATTCCGATTGTCTACGAAAATCTCCCGCCGGTGAAAATGACGTACGACAAAATTTTCGTGACGTATGTACCTTAATTTTGCTTTTTTATCTATTTTTTTAATATAATTTCCAAACGGTTTGACATTTATTCTTGGTATTAAATAGACGTCGTTGTCACTTTTATAGGTACCTGCTATAAATTTGAACGAAATCCGTTAAATATTTTTTGAGTTATGCTTGACGAAAGGTTTTAATATCCATCGTAGCTATATATGGGGCAAAGTAATACTGCGCTGTGTATGAGTCTTCGTTGCACTCAGACAATTATGTACCTAAGATTAGTGTCGATATATTTCATATCGATGTTTCAATTTTCAGAAGTAGTTCCTTGTTCATTCTCATCATAGATGCACCTGAGTACACTGTAAAAAATTATTGTAAAATTACAGCAAAAATCAAGCAAGTCTTGCTGTAAAGAAATAAAGCACGCGCGCAGTGATTTCAAGCAAATCGTGCAGTATTTTCCATTTTCAAGCTGACGTTCACCTATCACATGACATTAATGAGCCAATGAGATAAAAAGAGAATTACATTTAATCACCCTCACTGTTGTCTTCAGGCCGCCATTTTATCGGATACGGATAGATATGGATAATAAAACGATTCAAGGTAAGTCAAATTAGATTTTAATTTTATATTTGATTCATTTTTTCATTATGTGGATGTAGGTTATATATCTTCAGTGTATTTTAATTTCTAAAATATAAGATCACATATTTCGCTTACTGGTTCTTGTACTTCGTAAATGAACGTTAGAATAATAAATCCTTTTTCTATCTCATTCAACATAACCATTGAAGAAAAGTTATTCCATAAACGATTTAACTTACCATTGTGATTCAAGTTTAGTTTATGTACAAACTTTTTATTCTAAAAGAGAATGACAAGACATTCAAAACATTAGGAAGTACTTTAGAAAATATAGGAAATATTTAAAATATCATTTCATTCACAAGAAAAAAAAACGGTTTTACATGAATTAATGTACCAATTCTTACAATTTTTTTTCTCGATTTAAACCAAATCTATACAATATATATATAAAAAAAGGGGGGGGGGATTCTTTTGAATGTGTTTTTCTATATTGATATATTTGTCTGAATTTTGTCATAACTAACAGCACGTCAAGGATAGTAATTTCAGATTTATTTTTGAGGGGAATTTTTTTTTTTTTTTTTTGGGGGGGGGAGGGGGGCATAATTCTAGATTTTCTTTCTTTCTTTTTTTTTAATTATTATTATTAGTTTTTCATACATTTTTTTAAAGAAATATTTTTAGTGTTACAGTTTATTTATATGGAATTATTAATATGTTGGCAAAAATAAGCGAAAGTGTTCAACAAATAAAAAATTAAAGCAATTATTAATGAATAAAGTGAAAAAAGTCTGCAATTCAGAACCGAATAGCCCTATTCACTAAAATACTGCGGCACTGTGCCAGTGTTAATCTTAATTCTTTCGTTTCGGTTAAGTGACACAGAGCTCAAAAAGATCACTTGCTTTTGCCGCCCGATTTAACGATGTAACACAATTCCTTTCTCGTCCGCAACGCTTCTTAAGGCTAGTAACTCAGTTTCGGAATGTGACACCTTCTACTTGTGAAATTTTCCTCCAGATAACTTTTCGTTCGGACAGGACACCCTCTGAAAATCTCGCTTTCTGGTAAACAGGACGCAGGTGGCTTACAAAAGCAAATCAAGCAAAGTTACACTTACCACTTAAAACAAAACAAAGAAAATAGGTTCCAAAGCCAATAACACATTGATATCCGCCCACAAGAAATATCAGGATCTTTAGATTGGACAAAATTTGTTAAAACGTAGGCAAAAAGGGACCAAGGTGGGGGGGGGGGGAGTTGGTTACCATGCTATAACAATCCAGGCCCAGAATTCATTCTCACTTATTTTTCAGAAGTGACTGTCATCAGGAACCATCTACTTTCTACTGTAAATCCAAGTCAGAAGTTAAAGGTAAAAATTTTTCAAAGAAGACTCATCTTTATATATTTTATTCAATAAAATAATTTAAACTTTTTTAATGCTTTTTACAAATTGCCTTTTATAAATAAATAAATATATTACTATACAATTAAAATTTAAAATGCAACAATTGGTACCTAATTTTTTTATTTCATTGAAAAATGGTCTTATTTAATAATAATAATAAATAACTTTTCCTATAGTAAAAAAAAATATTTATGAATTTTCTATTTCTCTAAGAAGTACCATACTTATTTTAACTTTTAACATAAATTAATTTTTAGTACTTTACATTTATTATTGTCATTATCTTAATATCTTAATTAATTTAGGTATAAGCAGGGCTTAATTTGTGCCGGAGACCACCGGAGCTCAGCTCCGGCACTTCTTTGTTTTTAATAAATATTTAAATATTAGCCAGAATTCACCGGAGCTCATAAACATTGCGCTCCGGAACCCAGTGCAATAACGCTTCCGAAAAACGAATCCTAAATGACCCTTTCCCTCCCATCTCCGATCTTTTGCCTTCTTTTGTATCAAAACACTTATAAATGACGTAATGTGCCACTCACGTAAGAGATGGAGATAAAACAGGCTCGATTTTTATATCAGTCTTCGGGTTTGGACAGGCTAGAGCTCAATCTGTCTTAAATTCAAATTTTTTTTTATTTCTATTTCAAATCAATTTAATGTTATTTGGAACAAATAGTTGTATTTAAAATTTTTATATATTAAAAAAAAAAACAATGCTTTAAATTTTGAAAAAAATATGTATGAAATATAAATATGCAGATTGGAGTAACAGCGGAGGGAAGGGGGGGGGGGGGTACGCTACGGCTGTTAGTACTGCAGAATATTAGGATTCCGGTACTTTTTTTTTTCATAGAAATTAAGCCCTGGGTAGAAGATTTGAAATACTAAATTTCAAGAAATTAGATTTATCAAATTATTGAGGGGTTTAAAAGGATTAATAAAAAAATCTCAAAAAAAAGGAGTATTCTAATATGCATGGAATCATATTTCCTGTTATTCTTTACAGCTAAATTTCCTGAAGGTGATTGATTTATTTCTTTTAGTAAATAATATTATAAATATGAAATATATTATACAGTAGATTGAATGTTTTCAATACTAAATAAAATGATAAAAAAAAAAGAAGTTAATAACTTTTTTTTTTTTTTTTTTTTTTTTTTTTTTTTTAAGCGGACTTACCTTTATATATTTTATTCAATAAAATAATTAAAAATTTTGTAATGCTTTTTTATAAAATATATAAATGTATTAAAATTTAATGTGAAATAACTGGTACAAATTATTATTTATATATTTTATGTATCAAATTATCATATATATTATTATTTAATACAAATTATTATGTAAGTAAATTTAAATTTACGTGCAATAACTAATAATACAAATATGAAAGAAATGAAACTCCTGGTTGAATGTTTTAAATGCTAAATAAAATTGTCAAAATAAAACTACAGAAATTTCAGTTGTGCCACTGAACTGCAGATTTTCTAGTTTCATTACTATTTTAATTGTAATTTATATTTCTAGTATTTTCTATTTATTTATTTATTTATTTGTCATAGTTGAATTATAAAACTTTGAAATTGTAAAGTAATGGATTTTTAACAAATTGCCTGACTTAAAAATTTGTCTTCATTTAAAGGAAAGGGCTTGGGCCCCATACGCCCCTTCTTTTTCTATCCCTTTGAACATTATTCCTTGATGGTATTAAAAAAATAATTAATCAGATTTATTAATAAAAATTTTAATAATCACATTAAAATAATTAAAAGCATCTAATTTTACAAATTTCTTTCTTACATTATGGTAACTTCAATTTAAAAATTAAATGTGATTAATTAGCTTTTCATTTAGATCAAAATATTTTATACACTATGACCATTATTAAAATTACACTTTTTATAATGGCGACCTGACCATTATTGGAAATTGCTAAGAATGCCAGTAATAAAAACTGATCCTAAAACTATATAATTAAGTACATTTTTGTAAATGACTAATAATGTATAACATTTAATATTTTCTTTTGGTATAAAATCAAACACATACAATTTATGCAAGAAATTAAAGAAGATATAAATAAATTAAAACCAGTTCAGTAAAATTTTCACTCAAAGGCTGTGGAACTGTGAAACATTATTTTCTATGTCCTGACTGGTTTGATTAAGATAATTAAAATAACCCAAATTAATAAACATGCAAGGGAATCTTATGTTAAAAAATAATAACTCCGGAAATTTTCTTGGTTATTATTATTATTTTTTTAAACAAAAAGTTTGGAGGGTGTCTATTTATAGCTCATAATTAGTTAGAGAAAAGGAAACTATGTAATTTTTTTTTTTGGATTTTTTTTTTTTTACTTATAAAATTGCTACTGCGCATTAAAAATTAATTGTTTTTTTAAACATGTTAAACTAATTCAATTTTTTATAAAGTCTGCTAATAATTATTAGTTATTATTTTGTCATATTTATTTTGAAACTACTAATAATTTGAAAAAAAAATTACAAAATATATAACAAATAATTGAATTTATTGTAGTTCTATTTAATTATATTAAAAAATTATATTAAAAATACAACTACTGAAATAATTTTTCTAGAAAGGCTATATTTCCTTTTAAAGTAAGGAACTCACTGATTAAAAAGAAAAAAGTATTTTATTTTTAACATTACGTGGAAACTTAAGCCATAATAAAACTTTAGATCCCGCCTCTAAAAAAAGACATCTATTATTAATAAAAATGAATTTAAATTTATTAAGAAATGTTAGATTAAAAAGAAATAGATTTTACTAAATATATAAAGTTGTCTATTAAGCATATATATCCTGTATATATATATATATATATATATATATATATATATATATATATATATACACACATACATACAGGTGTTGTGGTGTTTTGGGGTTCTTTCTAAAACAGAACTTACTTAAACTTAAAAAGCTCATTTATTACTCAATCTTCACTTGACAATTAAATATTTAAAAAAAAATAAGTATACCCTGATTAGCTCCACTGAAATCTGTTGCCATGGAAAAGGGAGCAAATTATATTAAACTAATCAAAATATCAAAACTTAAGAATCCGAATAGGTTAATACAACAATGATAATTTTGAACTCATCATTTTAAGACAATATTAAATGTAGTAAGGGGCAACAATTTTGGACTCATCATTTTAAGACAATATTAAATGTAGTGAGGGGCAACAGATTTCTAAATCAAGTAGCATACTGGATTGCATAAAGAACACCCAACTCCACTCCAACCCGATCAAGCTCAAATCTCCATATACATTAAATTAACAAAAGTTAACATCATATAATTTGGAAAAATGCAGACAACCTGAAATTCCTCCAATATGAGGACCAAAAGGGGAAAGAGTTAAATCCGTTAATAGAATAGGGATATGATGATATACTAAAATTTTAGAACAACTATGGAGATTCTGAACAAGATCAGATCGGTTAACCAAGAATCGTATAGTGGCTTATAAACAAGGAATATAATCCTTTCCTTTTTTTTTTTTTTTTTTTTTTACTTTTTAAAATTTATTTTAGAAAACAATATTTCTGAGAGAGGAGGGTTAAAGCTTAACTTAAACAATTATGAAATTAGATTTAATATTACTGTTTCACTTATTAATCTATCCATCCTTAAATCAAGATCAAAAAACAAGATTTAAACTTAAGAAATTTTAAAGTCCTAATTTAATAAAGTTGGATTTTATCTCTTTTTTTTTTTTTTTTTTTTTTTTTTTTTTTTTTTTTTTTTTTTTTTTTTATCACTCACAGAAAGGTTAAGCCTTTCTTATAGGTCTACTGTGAATATAAAAAAATTAATTATTTAGAGATTTATACAAAGAAAAACATACCGTCTTTAAGAACAAACAAATCTTTTATTCAAACACTTAAAGTTATAACAACGGAGTTACTTCAAATTATTATAAAAACACAATCTAAACGTTGATCTATAATATGGGGTTTAATTACTTAAATATATTTTGAACCAAACAACACATTTCTAAAATTATCACACTATCATGCTTTTAAGGTTGATCAACTTTGCTGAAATCACTTATTATTTTAATTGCAACTAGGCACAGAGAATCTTAAAAATATAACATTACATTAAAGCTTAACAGTCTAAAGTTTAACAGTCCATCAATTGTAAAAACATTATATAATAGTGTTTTAAAATACGCACTTATCATTCTTAATCTCTCCAAATAGCCATAGATAATTTAAAGTGGGAGAACATACATTTATGAGGAAATAAAAAACTACTTACAAAGTTAGCAGGTTTAATCGAATCATCAGTGGGCAGACTCTATTTCCCTTCCCTCTTGAGAAGAAACAAAACTGTGGACGAGCACCATCTGACGTAATTACACCTCAGGGGGATGGTTTCCTAAATCACCAGAGCATCAGTCAAACTTCACTCTTTCTCAGCATTTCTTGTAACATCCGCGAGCATTTGAGTTGAGTCTTTTGCTTGCCAACTTTGCGATTCAACCGAACACCTCATATATCTCCCGACGACGGAGGTTTCTCGGACTACCCATATCTTCACAAATCCAGCTCCAACACACACAGCGATCAGTCTTCCTTATTATAAACAAGACAATATTAACGTCTCATAGATAGTTGAGACCCCTCTGGACTGCACAAGGAAAAAAAACTTAATCTCTACGCATCTGGAACCGTTGACGCTCTTTCACTGACTATCATTTTCATTTCTTTGACCAGTAGCTTTTCGCTCATTATCACAAGTGCCGCTACGCAACGTCCACTAATTTTTCGAACCAAACGACAGGTATTTCAGCCAAGCAGCAAGTGTCGTAAACATTCATTCTCCCGCGCTGCTTGAAAAACGGGACCGATCCACCCTGCCAGGGGTACGGGAATGGAAACAAAAGGAAAAATGGACTCTTCCTGAAGACTACAGCTTGCCGCTCCACTCTGCCGGCCGCTTCATGGGGGAAGGCAGCCATGCTTCACCCCCATGGCGTGTGCTGAAGGGGGGTCCTGTGAGCCTCTGTTTACATGGGCGCCAGCTATCCGCCTGATAGCATAGCCAATTGAAGCCTGTCGTAAACTTACAAAGCCTAATTGCGTATATAGTACACTCATAAGATAACGTAATTCTTATACAGGGCGGACGGTCTTTCTTTTAACCAAAACCAGACTAGGTGACTACAAACACATGATTCTAGGGTATGGGAAAATACGAACACGACTGCCCAATACAATATGTGTGGTCTTTTACTGAGAAACCTCCCTCCCTGCTATATATCTTTCGTATTTGAAAACAGGAAGCAAAGCTAGACTATAGACGTTGAATTTACTTTGCAAAAAGAAAAAGAAAGAAGAAAAAATAAAAACTGATTTTATTATTATTATTACAATTACTTTTATTTATTTAAATTTTTATTAGAAACAGAAAAAAAAGAGTGCTTTTAAATAAATGTTGAAAAAGTGATTTAAATAATTAATGTAGATTAAAAAAAAAAATTGGTTGAAACCAACCGTAACAAGATTGCTCCCCCCGGCTAATTAAAAAAATTTTTTTTGAGAAAACAAATTATTTTTTGAAAGGTAACTGGGTACCACATGGCATGCTGGGACCTCAACACTGAAAAAACTGACCCACAAACACAAATCATACATCGATCCGGGACGGGATCCAGAGAGTTCACCGCTGAAATACCACCCTGACAATATATTCCGGATATATACAACCAGAGCTCGCACATCCGTAGAAACCATTACCTAAAATATTACCTGAAACATGACCATAAAAGAGTACTACCAGAGGAGGGACCACAAGGCTGATTTTACCACTAAAATGACCAAGATATTTTCTGCACCTGTAAAAGAACACATGTTCCACCTGACTGTGAAACCTCACTTCCCTACTACTGTCATTCCTACGCATAACTGCATCCTACCTGAAACTTCTGGTAACAGAACTGTAAATAATACATAAATTGAATTTTGAAAAAGAAATTAGCCGAAAAAGAAGAGAAGTGCCCACTGATTAATTGTCATTATACTGCTTATATACATAACTTCAATAATTGGCATCACAGTATATTACAACACTATCTATTAATGTAAATAAGTACTAGTAATATCATAGTTACAACACTGTAAATGTCAATGAAATTTGTAAAACACATATTAATTCTATTATACAAAAATACACAAGAGCAACTGGTGACACACAAAAAAAAAATATACATATACATCTGCAAGACACATATTATGGTATCACAGACCATGTTAGAGAAATACGCACACAATTGTAACAATTTTATATGAGAACACATGTTTGTTTTCGAACACAGTCTAATGATTCGGGATATTATGTAGATTTTACAAATGCACGTACAAGTAATGTGCATGGGAAAGAGTATCTCTGCCTCTGTGCTACTTATAGCAAAAGCAGTTTCGGGCTTTTGGGCACTACAGGGAAAACATTCCACAAAATAAAATAAAAAACAGGGGTGGTGACATATATCACCAGGAAGGAAAAACACACACTCCACCAAAAATAGGAAGTAAATTTAAGAAAATACTTAATTCTAGTAATTTAAGCCATACACAACCACATCCAGGCATGTACATGAGACAGTATGTACTAGAAAAAGAAAAAGGTAAATAATAAATCTATCTAGTTAAAATGTAGAAATTAAAGTAAACACATACTTAAAAAGTTATATACAAAACACTGATGCATTAAAAAAAACTGAACTAAACAGATCTACCTCGGCAAAAGGGCATACAAAACACAACATCCTAAAAAAAATTTAAAGTAACAAAAATTACATTCGTTTTTTTTTTTTGCAAAAATACACCCAAAATCTACGAAAACGGGGTACGGACGGGTATATACCACATAATCTACCATAAAACAGACAAAAACCTTAAGTATAGGCATAAAAAGGGTTAAAAATGCCTACATGAAAGTATCAACACACAACCAAAACAAACCTTTAATACGCTAGAAAAACTAAGTTCCGTTTTAAAAATGTCAAAAAAAATAATTAAATATACATACACATTAACTAAACTATAAATAAATACAAATAAACAAGGTAACATTGAATAAAAATGCTTGAATAACGAAAAAAGGTAGTTAGTATTTATAACTCGGACGGTCTCGTCTATCCCGTAGCGAATAGTCGGTTCTAGAAATCGATATTGAACGACTACTTCTATTCGATTTAGCAGCTGAACGAATCGATGAACGAGACCTGCGCGAATCGCTGTGCTCAGCAGCTGAACTGCTTTCTGCCGTGGCTGAATTTTTACCTACGCGCATTTCGCTGCCTTCTGCCATTGCTAAATTTTTATTTACGCACATCTCGTTATTCTCTGCCGCTGCAAACTCCGGAGAAATGGGAGGTGGGGGAGAGGGATTTATGATTTCAGTCGCGTCGCTGTCTGTTTCCTCCACTTCCGGCGCTACCGGAGTTTCGTTATTTTTGACGTTCACTACTGCTGGTGCGCGGTTACTATGATATGGTGCCCAGGGAATGAATCGGTTGCGTTTACACCTGCGTACAGGAGGAGAATCGCGCGGTTGGTGTGGTGAATCGATGGTCACGTTTTCAGTCGATCCCAGGCCAATTGTTTGTTTTGGTTCACTGGACCAGATGGGGAGTCTGTCTTTGAAAGAAGACAACCTGTCAACATGGACAACCTGACAATTTTTGGGATTAGCAACTAGCGCTATTTTAAAATTAACCTCATTTAGCTTCTCAATTATAGTAAAAGGACCATTATTTTGCTTGCTTAATTTTTTTGTATTACCAGGGGCGACTGTGGGTGTAAATAACCACACAAGATCTCCTATTTTAAAATTTTTATCAACAGCTGTCTTTTCACGGTATTTTTCCTGCTGCTCAGAAACTTTAATTAAATTACTATGTACTTCAGTGTATACTTTTTGAAGAGCTGGGATTAAGAGTTCGCAAAAAGAGGGTGCATCATTATAATTAAAAGAAGGTGGTTGAGAAAAGAGATTATATGGTAGATTCATATTTCTGCCATACATAACTGCAGCTGGGCTAAGTTTAGTTGAAGAGTGGACAGCTGAACGCATAGCTAGTAGCGCAAATTTTAGTTTAGTGTCCCAGTCAGATTGATTTTGATTGACTATGTGACAAAGTGCATTTTTAAGAGTACGATTCTGTCTCTCCACTTGCGAGTTGCCAGCCGGGTGATAAGATGAGGTCTTAATATGTTTAATACCAAACATTTTATATACGTGCTCTATCGCATCTGAAATTAGATTCTTCGCGTTGTCCGTCGTAATAAAACAGGGTGCTCCGTAGCGTGAGATGAAGTCAGCTAAAGTGTCCGCAATGACATCTGGAGTGGTTGAACTAACCGCATATGCTTCTAGCCACTTAGTAAATGAATCTATATATGCGACAATATACTTATTTCCCGAAAAAGATTGCGGTAAGGGTCCAATGAGATCCAAATGAACCTTGTTCATGGGAAACTGGGGGGGTCGGCATACGTTGCAGAGGGGCGAGCTGGTTCGCTCTATAAGCTCTCTTCTGCTGGCAACTAATACATGATTCCACTAGATGCTTGACATCTGACGACATTCCTGGCCAATAGAAGTGCTCACGAATGCGATCAATGGTCTTTTGAAAGGCTTGATGACAAGCCGCTAGGGACTCATGTGTTAGTGCAAAAACTTGAGTAACCAATTCTTTTGGCACGACTAACTTTACAGATTTATTCAAAATAGCTGACTCCCTTGTATCCTCACAAACTAAAATGTCATCTCTAAAAAAATATTTCATGTATTTAGGAGCAATTTCTACACCTTGGTCTAATTTTCTTGCAATCTCGCAGCATTTCTTGTCTGATTTTTGTAATTCACCAATTTTTTCAAGTAGATTGGAATGAGGCATAAAAGTAACTTCCTTTTCGACTTGTATACAAAAATTACAATTAACAGTATCATTGGAGTTATCATTGTTGACATACCTCGAAAGGAAATCTGCGACACTGTTACACTTACCTTTAACAAACTTTATTGTAAAATTAAAGTCTGAGAGCGTGCAGATCCATTTAGCCATGCGTGATGTGGGGTCGTGAATTTTTAACATAAATGTTAGAGGCGCATGGTCTGTATAGATGAAAAAATGGGTATTAGCAATGTAACATTTAAAGTGGGCAGTTGCCCAAACTAAGGCTAGTAATTCCCTTTCAGTGGTGGAGTAGCGGGTCTCAGCATCTTTCAATTTTCTGCTGGCAAAGGCAACAGGATGGAGCATGTTATTTTCATCTAATTGTGATAACACTGCCCCTAATGCTTCGCCACTGGCATCACTATATAAATGGAATTCTTTCTCAAAATCAGGGAGTGCAAGACATGGTTTTGAAATAAGAGCCATTTTAAGGTCTTCGAATTCTTTCTGTGCATCTTCATTCCATGAAAACTTTCCTGTCTCTTTCGTTAAGTTGATTAGATTTTTAGCTCTCTTAGTAAAATCTGGTATAAATCTCCTATAAAAGGATAGAGTTCCAATGAATGATCTAACAGCCTTTCGGGTAGTTGGAGGTTTAAAATTTTCTATTACGGCAATATTTTTATTGATAGGTGATACTTGGCCACTACAAATCTCAAAACCTAGATATTGTATTTTATTCGAAAGGAAAGTGCATTTACTGGGCTTAAGTTTAAGTTTATGCAGTCTTAACCTTTCAAAGACCATGCTAAGCTTCTCAAAATGAGAATTAACATAACTGGAGGCAATTACAATGTCGTCGATATAAACAAGAATTCCAAGATTGCCTAAATCACCGAAAATAGCATTCATAAGTCTTTGGAAACTGTTACCTGAATTTGAGAGCCCAAAACAGTTACGGGTCCACTCAAAAAGTCCCTTGTGGGTGATTATAGCAGTTTTATGCCTATCCTCTGGGCGAATAACCTGTTGAAAAAAACCACTGGTTAAATCTAGCGTTGAAGAAAATTTAGCCCCACTTAAAGCATCAACAGAGTCGGTGATGTTAGGTATTGGATAAGCATCTTTAACAAGATTTTTATTTAATCTTCTGTAGTCAACAGCAAGTCGACAGGAACCGTCTGATTTCCGAACCAGAATAACCGGAGAAGCAAATTCAGACATGGAAGGGGAAATTATGTCCGCCTGTAATAAAGTATTAAGTTGGTCTTCCATTTCTTGACGTAGTTTGTAGGGGACTCTATAAGCTTTGCCTTTAACTGGTTTATTTGAAGTTAAGTTAATTTCATGCGGGATTGTATCACAGCCGGGTAAATCTAAGACCGATGCTGCAAATACATCTTTGTTTTTGTCTAGAAAATTTTGCATTTTAAGTTTTAATGGGGGTTCTAAATGATCTAAATTAATTTCAGAGCTCCAAGTGAGATCAGCGTGATCAAAGTCACCAATTGGAGGGGCCAGATTTACATTACAAGTAAGGTTATTTTCAGTTACGGGTACATTTGATTTGTCTACACATTTTTGAATTTTGGCAACAAAGGTTCCTTTATTTAAATGAATACTATTGTCTGAAAAATTTGCAAATGAGATATATAGGCCATGTTCTTTAGTGCAAATGGCTCTGGAGGTAAGGAGACCTTGATTTAAATTTTTCGCCAAAGGTTCTAACATAACAATATCATTTTCCTTAATAAAATTTTCCTTATAACTTTTAACCTGGGCTAACATTTTTGACTGCGGGGGAATTGAAATTTTACTACATAACACAGCGAAACTTATATTTTTATTTTTATTGGTTTTATCACTACTGCTATCTTCATTGCTCTCCTCCTCGACTTCAGGTACCTTATCCTCTATACTTACCAAATCTTCACTTTCATCAATATTACAAATTTCAGTAGTATCTTCAGCTAAATTACCCTGGGTTACCTGACTCGCTGCTGATAGATTATTGTCGACATTTTGAATACTTGAAAAATTTGCAGTATTATTACCCTCAGAGCTACCGCCTGATATTGTTTGCATGCAAAAGTTCTGCGCAACACTTTTAACTTCCTTATCTGACTCAGTTTGAATGATTATCTCAACATCTTTTCCCATATTACTCAACTGTGGGTCCTGAACTACCATATCTTCACTACTATGATTCCCATTTTCAACACTGAGTGAGTCATGAACATTAATACATGCAAAACTTTCAGGGGGGCTATTGGCATTACTACTTTTTGTATTTTCCTCTACTTTGTTGACACATTTTATATTTACAGAATTATTTTTAACAATATCATTATTCACACAATTATTATTAGAATTTACACTATATACAGAATTAGAAATATCTACAGAATTAGTAGCAAGACAAGTATTAGACCCTGAAGTATTACTTGGGGTTTCTACGCTTTGTTTACATTGGCCTGCAACTGGCACTTTAAGAGCGACAGCATTTGTATCACAATTTATACTTGCCCGGTACTCTTTCAAAAATGGCATTCCCAAAATCATATTAAATTCCTCTGCTAATTTACCTTCCACTACATAGAATTCAGCTTGACATTGAACATTATCAAAAACAAATTTTAAAAATATCTTCCTATTTAGGTGCACTTTCTCACCGGTGACAGTCATAATGGGGATATTGCAATTCTCCGTTTCAAAATTCTCTAAATAGTTACAATCAGTACCACTCAGGAGATTAATTGCAGAACCCGTGTCACATAATGCATTCAGGCAAACTTTATTTATGTAAATTCTTGCAGTTGGTAATGTATATGATTGGGGCTGAAACATACTATACACAGTTGGGGGGTCCAGGGGCCTGTTGGGGATCTACATGACCATACCTGATCCGGCCACTAATAGTTTAAAGCCTCACTTTCATTGTTAGCTACTGGGGTGTTATTTACCGCCTGCTCTTCATTTCTGTTCGCAGCTGTATTCCTACTGTTTTGGTAATAACCACCTCTTCTTCCCCTGTATCCGCCTCGCTGATTGTGGTTCCCTCTAGGATTTTCACCTCTGTTTCTATAATTTTGCCCACGGCTCCTGAAATTTTGACCACCTCCCCTTCTAGAATTATAGTCGACAAAATTTAGTGGACAATCTCTGGCATAGTGGCCTTGTACGGAACACCTATAGGAGGTTACGGGTCTTATTTCCTGGTTTTTTTCCTGTACATCCCTAGCCCTAAGATCAACTAAACTGTCTATCTTTGCTGCTAAAACATCAATTTGTGATTTCAGCTGGTCTATCTCCTTCTTTTGTGAGCTATCTTGCTGAAAAACTGCAGCACAGGGTAGGTTTTGGGTCAAATTTGGGTTGAGAATTTCCTCGCGGTGGTTGTAAAAAGGGTTAATGCTTCTATAAGCTTTTTCTTCCAGAAGCGCAATTTTGAGAACCTCTTCTGGGGATTGCGGATTTCTCGCAATTACTCCCTTTCGCACTTCTGGTGTAAGATTGCTCAACAGCATGGAGTGTAGTAGAGCCGTTCGGCTTTTATCGACTACTTCACCCTGGATACCTTCAATTACAAGGGCTCTTAATGACATATCATATGCCTTGTCATAAAACTCCTGAACACTCATATTGGGTGGCTGTTTAAAATTTAGAAAGTGACTGAGTGCAACATCTGGTGTGGCCTGTGAAGTGTAACTCTCTTTTAAGATTTTTAATAGCTCATCAGATGTTTTTGCTTTGTGAATTTTTATTCGCCTAGAAGCAGCTCCTGAAAATCTAGCAAGTAAAACAAACTTCTTTTCCTCCTCAGTCCAGTCGAATAATTTTGAAAAACTCTCAAATTTCTCAGAAAAATCTGAGAAGCAGACTGAGCTGGCCTCACCATGGAATGGGGGAATATTAGACAAATTATCCACTAAAGCATTTTTTCGCTGAATAGTGGCAATTGCTTCCGAATGCTTATCAGCCATAGTTAGAGTTAGAAAATGACAGACAAACCAAAAAAATGAAAAATGGGGGGGGGGGCAACTTAAAAATGAGAAAAAGAGAGGGGAAAGGAAAACCTTATAAATACATAAAACTTAAGTACAGGACTATGATTTTAGTGACTAAGCTAAAGTTATGTACACAAAACATAATTTTGACTGGGGATTGTATCTAATAGCACAGAGAGAGAGCCTAGACCTCTTTTTACACTTGAACATATAAATAAAATTTTAATTGCAAAAACACCCAGTTGCTCTTTGATACATAAATACATACAAGTAAAAAAAAATCAATAACCCAGAGACCGAAATGTTACGGCTCCATTTGTTGTGGTGTTTTGGGGTTCTTTCTAAAACACAACTTACTTAAACTTAAAAAGCTCATTTATTACTCAATCTTCACTTGAAAATTAAATATTTAAAAAAAAATAAGTATACCCTGATTAGCTCCACTGAAATCTGTTGCCATGGAAAAGGGAGCAAATTATATTAAACTAATCAAAATATCAAAACTTAAGAATCCGAATAGGTTAATACAACAATGATAATTTTGAACTCATCATTTTAAGACAATATTAAATGTAGTAAAGGGCAACAATTTTGGACTCATCATTTTTAGACAATATTAAATGTAGTGAGGGGCAACAGATTTCTAAATCAAGTAGCATACTGGATTGCATAAAGAACACCCAACTCCACTCCAACCCGATCAAGCTCAAATCTCCATATACATTAAATTAACAAAAGTGTAATCATCATATAATTTGGAAAAATGCAGACAACCTGAAATTCCTCCAATATGAGGACCAAAAGGGGAAAGAGTTAAATCCGTTAATAGAATAGGGATATGATGATATACTAAAATTTTAGAACAACTATGGAGATTCTGAACAAGATCAGATCGGTTAACCAAGAATCGTATAGTGGCTTATAAACAAGGAATATAATCCTTTCCTTTTTTTTTTTTTTTTACTTTTTAAAATTTATTTTAGAAAACAATATTTCTGAGAGAGGAGGGTTAAAGCTTAACTTAAACAATTATGAAATCAGATTTAATATTACTGTTTCACTTATTAATCTATCCATCCTTAAATCAAGATCAAAAAACAAGATTTAAACTTAAGAAATTTTAAAGTCCTAATTTAATAAAGTTGGATTTTATCTCTTTTTTTTTTTTTTTTTTTTTTTTTTTTTATCACTCACAGAAAGGTTAAGCCTTTCTTATAGGTCTACTGTGAATATAAAAAAATTAATTATTTAGAGATTTATACAAAGAAAAAACATACCGTCTTTAAGAACAAACAAATCTTTTATTCAAACACTTAAAGTTATAACAACGGAGTTACTTCAAATTATTATAAAAACACAATCTAAACGTTGATCTATAATATGGGGTTTAATTACTTAAATATATTTTGAACCAAACAACACATTTCTAAAATTATCACACTATCATGCTTTTAAGGTTGATCAACTTTGCTGAAATCACTTATTATTTTAATTGCAACTAGGCACAGAGAATCTTAAAAATATAACATTACATTAAAGCTTAACAGTCTAAAGTTTAACAGTCCATCAATTGTAAAAACATTATATAATAGTGTTTTAAAATACGCACTTATCATTCTTAATCTCTCCAAATAGCCATAGATAATTTAAAGTGGGAGAACATACATTTATGAGGAAATAAAAAACTACTTACAAAGTTAGCAGGTTTAATCGAATCATCAGTGGGCAGACTCTATTTCCCTTCCCTCTTGAGAAGAAACAAAACTGTGGACGAGCACCATCTGACGTAATTACACCTCAGGGGGATGGTTTCCTAAATCACCAGAGCATCAGTCAAACTTCACTCTTTCTCAGCATTTCTTGTAACATCCGCGAGCATTTGAGTTGAGTCTTTTGCTTGCCAACTTTGCGATTCAACCGAACACCTCATATATCTCCCGACGACGGAGGTTTCTCGGACTACCCATATCTTCACAAATCCAGCTCCAACACACACAGCGACCAGTCTTCCTTATTATAAACAAGACAATATTAACGTCTCATAGATAGTTGAGACCCCTCTGGACTGCACAAGGAAAAAAAACTTAATCTCTACGCATCTGGAACCGTTGACGCTCTTTCACTGACTATCATTTTCATTTCTTTGACCAGCAGCTTTTCGCTCATTATCACAAGTACCGCTACGCAACGTCCACTAATTTTTCGAACCAAACGACAGTTATCTCAGCCAAGCAGCAAGTGTCGTAAACATTCATTCTCCCGCGCTGCTTGAAAAACGGGACCGATCCACCCTGCCAGGGGTACGGGAATGGAAACAAAAGGAAAAATGGACTCTTCCTGAAGACTACAGCTTGCCGCTCCACTCTGCCGGCCGCTTCATGGGGGAAGGCAGCCATGCTTCACCCCCATGGCGTGTGCTGAAGGGGGGTCCTGTGAGCCTCTGTTTACATGGGCGCCAGCTATCCGCCTGATAGCATAGCCAATTGAAGCCTGTCGTAAACTTACAAAGCCTAATTGCGTATATAGTACACTCATAAGATAACGTAATTCTTATACAGGGCGGACGGTCTTTCTTTTAACCAAAACCAGACTAGGTGACTACAAACACATGATTCTAGGGTATGGGAAAATACGAACACGACTGCCCAATACAATATGTGTGGTCTTTTACTGAGAAACCTCCCTCCCTGCTATATATCTTTCGTATTTGAAAACAGGAAGCAAAGCTAGACTATAAACGTTGAATTTACTTTGCAAAAAGAAAAAGAAAGAAGAAAAAATAAAAACTGATTTTATTATTATTATTACAATTTCTTTTATTTATTTAAATTTTTATTAGAAACAGAAAAAAAAAGAGTGCTTTTAAATAAATGTTGAGAAAGTGATTTAAATAATTAATGTAGATTTAAAAAAAAAAATTGGTTGAAACCAACCGTAACACAGGCCAGGTGAACCTAATGGATACCCTTAAGGATTTTCTTCAAGAAGGACTTTTTAATTAATAGTAACAATTATTATATTCCAGGTTTTTTAAACGTTATATTAATCTATCAACAATATTTAATAATTCTCATAGAAATTGAAGAAGATATAAATTAATTAATTAAAACTAGTTCAGTAAAATTTTCACTCAAAGACAGTGGAACTGTGAAGCATTATTTTCTGTGTCCTGACTGGTTTGATTAAGATTGTCAAAATAACCAAAATTATTAAATATACAAGGGAATCTTATGATAAAAAATAATAACTCCTATAATTTTCTTGGTTATTTTTTTAAAACAAAAAATTTGGAGTGTGTCTATCTAACCCTCATAATTAATTAGAAAAAAGTGAAATATATGAGATTTTTTAGGTGAACTTATTTTTAACTTTTAAAATTACTATTTCACATTAAATTTAATTGCTTTTTATGAAACATCTTATGCTAATTCAAATTTTTATAAGTTTGCTAAACATTAGTAGTTATTATTTTGTCATATTTATTTTCAAACTACTAGTAATGAAAAAAATACAAATATTTAACAAATAATTGAGTTTATTATAGTTTTTTTTAACAATATTAAACAATTATATTGAAAATGAAACTGCTGAAATAATCTTTTTAATAACGGTTATATTTGCTTTTAAAGTAATGAACAGATAAATTAATTTATATGAATTCAGATAACAGCTTATTCGCTGATTGTTTTTCTTTTTTTTTTTTTTTTTTTTTTTTTTAAGTAATAGATTTTTAACGTTACATGACAACTTAAGCCATACTAAATCTTAAAATACTGCCTCAAAAAAAAAAAAAAAAAAAAAAAAAAAAAAAAACCTATTATTAATGAAAATGAATTTTTAAGAAATGTTAGATTAAAAAGCAATAGGTTTTACTATACATATGTAAAGTTGTCCATGGGCACATCTAGCCTGTAAAACAAAATAAAATAAAATATTCTTGTTGTATTTCTTCATGAAATCTTATTTGCCATTACAATTCTTTAAATTTAAATTTCGTGAAACTACTTTATATTTTACTTATATAATTAGTAATACAAATATCAAAGAAATGAAACTACTGGTTGAATGCTTTAAATACTAAACAAAAGGCTGTCAAACTAATACTGCAGGCCTTTCAGTTCACCCTCCTGATCTGCAGATTTACTAGTTTCATTGCTATTTTAAATTTAATTTATATTTATATATTTATATTATTGTTTTTTTTTTTTTTTTTTTTAAGTTGTTGTTGTTGTTGTCAGTAGTGAGTAATCAAACTTTGAAGATGGAAAGTAATAGATTTTTAACAAGTTGTCTGACTTTTAAATTGTCTTTATTTAAAGGTTGGAGGCTTGAGCCCCATGCGCCACTCCTTTTTCTATTTCTTTGAACATTATTCTCGGCTTCCTGATTAGTGTGATCGATTGTAAGATTATACAATATGCATGGCGTGATATTAAAAAATAATTAATCAGGTTTATTAATAAAAATTTTCATAACCACATTAAAAGAATTAAAAGCATCTAATTTTACAAATTTTGTTTTTACATCATGGTATGTTCAATTTAAAATTTAAATGTGATTAATTAGCTTTTCATTTAAATCAAAATGTTTTATACACTATGACCATTATTAAAATTACACTTTTTATAGAACACATTATTTTCTGTCTGTGAAACATTATTTTCTTTCTCCTGACTGGTTTGATTAAGATTGTCAAAATAACCCATATTATTAAATATGCAAGGGAATCTCATGAAAAAAATAATAAAAAATAATAATAAAAAAATAACTGCGGAAATTTTCTTGGTTATTTAAAAAAGAAAAAAAACTTTGGTGGTTGTCTATTTATACCTCATAATTAATTAGAGAAAAGGAAAGTACATGAGATTTTTTTTTTAGGTGGAATTTTTTTTTAACTTTTAAAACTGCTATTGCAGATTAAAAATTAATTGTTTTTTTTAAACATATTAAACTAATACAATTTTTTATAAAGTTTGTTAATCATTATTAGTTATTTTTTTGTCATATTTATTTTAAAACTAATAATAATAATAAAAAATTTCAAATATATAACAAATAATTGTAGTTTTATTTAATTATATTAAAAAATTATATTAAAAATACAACTACTGAAATAATTTTTCTAGAAAAGGCTATATTTCATTTTAAAGTACGGAACTCACTGTTTAAAAAGAAAAAAGTATTTAGTTCTTAACAATACATGGAAACTTAAGCCATAATAAAACTTTAGATCCTGCCTCTAAAAAAACCACCTATTAATTATGAAAATGAATTTAAATTTAGTAAGAAATGTTACTGATGGAATGCTACAGAGTGATCATTTGAATTTAAGTCTGACTGCATAGGATTTACCACTATATTGCTGTTTATTGATTAATATGAGTATTTTAAATTATCCGAGACGTATAGTATTTATTTTGCACCTATGACTCTAAGGATCTGATATGATAATTTATACTTAGAGAATTTTATTAGACAAATTATCAATTAATTATAGAAAAGAAAAAGTTGCGTTGTGAATTATTTTTGAAGTTCGGATCCTCTTTGAGCCAATTACAATCATCAAAGGTTACCTGCAGAGAGTTATGTAACATTAAATAAATAATGGCTTATTTTAAAACCTAGATTGTAATATTAAAGAAAACATTTCCTAAAATAAAAGACTTAATATTAATTCAATAAATTAAGTAAACAAAAGGAAAACTGACTAAAATTAATTGAATATAAAATTGAGTTTATTTACAAGGTAATTATAAGCATATAATTAAAAACAAACATAAATGTTTAAAAAAAATATATTCAATCCTAGTTGAGAACTGTATTCTCAACATTTATTTTCTGAGAATTACAGTTTATCTTACTGAATTAACAAATTCGATTTTGAAAGGCAGAGTTCCATACCCTAGAAGTATTTATTTGATTAGCCTTTTTATGTTTAGATCGGGGTAGGATCTTCATACACACGTAAATTCGTATTATTAAAAGAATATAGCTTAATTAAATAAAATGGAACAATGGTGAAGGAAGATTGTTTGTTACCTTATATTACTAGATAACGTTGACAGCAGGAGGTGATGGCTGACGCGTTTTCGCTTTTTCTTAGCGCGTACATTTCCATCTATTGGCACACACACTCAAAATCTGTTTTTAGTTAGAGAGCAGTCAACCTTTTACTTTTCCATTTTTTTTTTTGAATCTCAACTCTCAAGAAAAATCACATTCTTTTCGTGGAGCAAAAAAAAAGGGATGGAACCATTTTTCCCTTTTCACATAAAATTAAGGCCTTATACGTTTTAACTTCTTGAAAATTTGCATGTTTCGGCCATACCTCTGATTTTAGAGAGATGACCATTGGCAGGCGGGAGAAATTTGGTACTCCCCTTGAGTGTTTCATAGGTCCGTCGGTACAATAGCGATTCCTCTTGACGCCGTGCTGTGTCTGGAAGGTAAAGATGCTTTGACTTGGGAGGTCTTTGTGCCTATTTAAGCTCTCATAAATAAATGTGTCATATTATTGTTCTGACAATTTTCTCCATGACATTTTTATTAGGTGTAGTTAAATCATTCGTGGGAACGGAAAACCAAATATTTCCTTGACTGCCGTGGTTCACTTTGTTCCATAATTATCTATCTGTATGCGCTGATCCTAAAATGGATCATTAATTTGTATTGTTCACTGTTCACTGATTAAAATGATACCAAATACTCTGTTAATATGCAGAAAAAAAACCAAATACTTTTTTTTTATAGTGTGTGCTAGTTTAGATCTAGATGGTGGTATTTCTCACCATCAGTTACATTAAAAAGAAATTTGTTTTACTATATTATATATTAAGTGTCTATTAAGCACATATATCTTGCATATATATATATATATACACACATTAAGGCCAGATGAGCCTAATGGATACCCTTAAGGATTTTCTTTAAAAATTAATTTTAATTAATAGTGACCATTATATTCCAGTTTTTTTAATGTTATATTAATTTGTCAACAATATTTAATAATTCTCATAGTCAGATTTGCTAATGCGAATCAAAATTATACTGTAAATAACATAAAAATGAATAGACTCGAAATTAAAATTAATCAACACGACTTGTTCCAGTAACGGACACCCTATAAAAACTAATAGATTTTTTTAATTTTTATGATTGTATTTAAAACCAAGAATTTAATGAAAATATACCACTGAGACAAAATAGTCATTTTATAGTAAATTTAAAAATTAGGCTATCAATAAATAATAAAATATTTTTGAGAAAAATTCTCTATTTAAATTAATTATTGTCATTATCAGAAGATCAATATTATAATTATTTTAGATAGAAGATTTAAACTAGTGAATTTCAGAAAATTACAGTTTTCAAATTATAGAGGCAATAAGGGAGGTGGGGAATATTAAATTAAAATAAATTCAGAAAATATATTCTTGGAGTATGTCTGCATGAAATTTATTTTCTCATTACAATTCTTTAAATTTAAATTTCATGAAACTACTTTATATATATATATATATATATATATATATATATATATATATATATATATATATATATATATATATATTTAGTAATACAAATATGAAAGAAATGAAACTACAGGTTGAATGCTTTAAATACTAAATAAAATGCTGTTGAAATAAAACTACAGAACTTTCAGTTAAGGCGCTTGATCTGCAGATTTTATAGTTTCATCACTATTTTAAATGTAATTTATGTTCTTAGTATTTTTTATTTATTTATTTATTATCAGAGATAAATAATCAAACTTTGAAGATGGAACGTAATAATTTTTTAACAAATTGTCTGACTTACAAAATTGTCTTCATTTAAAGGTTATGGGCTTAAGCCCCATAAGACCCTCCTATTTTCTATCCCTTTAAACATTATTCCTTGATTCTTGATTGGTTTGATCGATTGTAAAATTTAAAATATGCAAAGCACAGTCATAAAAAAATAATTAATCAGATTTATTAATGAAAATTTTAATAAACACATGAACTTAATTAAAAGCATCTAATTAAAAAAATAATTTTTATTACACTATGGTAACTGCAATTTAAAAATTAAACTTCATTACTTACCTTTTCAGTTAAAACAAAATATATTATACACTATAACCATTATTAAAATTACACGTTTTATAATGGCCACAGGCTGACCTGACCATTATTGGAAACTGCTAAGCATGCCAATAATTAAAACTGATCCTAAAACTATATAATTAAATTCATTTTTGTAATGGACTATTAATATATAACATTTAATATTTTATTTTGCTACAAAATTAAAAAAATACAATTTATGCAAGAAATTAAAGTAGATATAAATAAATTAATTAAAACTAGTTCAGTAAAATTTTCACTCAAAGGCAGTGGAACTGTGAAGCATTATTTTCTGTGTCCTGACTGATTTGATTAAGATTGTCAAAATAACCCAAGTTATCAAACATGCAAGGGAATCTTATGTTAAAAAAATAACTCCGGAAATTTTCTTAATTATTTTTTAAACAAAAACTTTGGAGTGTGTCTATTTATAACTCATAATTAATTAGAAAAATGTAAAATATATGAGATTTTTTTAGGTGATTTTTTTTTAACTTTTAAAATTGCTATTGCACATTAAATTTAATTGCTTTTTATGAAACATCTTATGCTAATTCAAATTTTTATAAGTTTGCTAAGCATTATTAATTATTATTTCGTCATATTTATTTTCAAACCACTACTAATGAGAAACAAAATACAAATATATAACAAATAATTGAGTTTATAGAAGTTTTATTTAATGGTATTAAACAATTATATTGAAAATGAAACTGCTGAAATAATCTTTCTAGTAAAGGCTATATTTTCTTTTAAAGTAATGAACAGATAAAGTAATTTTTATGGATGCAGATAACAACTTACTCACTGTTTTTTTTTTTTTTTTTTTTTTTTTTTTTTTTTTTTTTTTTTTTTTTTTTTTAAGTAATTGATTATTAACGTTACGGGAAAACTTAATCCCTACTAAAACCTGAAAATACTGCCAAAAAAAAAACTAATAAAAATGAATTTAAATTTATTAAGAAATGTTACATTGAAAGAAACAGGTTTTACTATACGTATATAAAGTTGTCCATTAGGTACATCTAGCCTGTAAAAAAAAAAAAAAAAAAAAAAAAAAAAAAAAATAATATATATATATATATATATATATATATATATATTCTTGTAGTATCTCTGTATGAAATCTTATTTCTCATTACAATTCCTTAAATTTAAATTTCGTGAAACTACTTTATATTTTACTTATATAATTAGTAATACAAATATTAAAGAAATGAAACTACCGGTTGAATGCTTTAAATACTAAACAAAAGGCTGTCAAAATAAAACTACAGACCTTTCAGCTCATGTCCTTGATCTGCAGATTTACTAGCTTCATTGCTATTTTATATGTAATTGGTATGGAAAAATAGTGAAAGGCAAATACATTCCATAATTAATTTAAAATTCAACTGCTGGGGGTGAAAAGAGCTTTAATTGGATACTTTCTTGGTAAAAGAACTTTACAAATGATAAAAAAATAAAATTTATTTATTAAATAATTATTATTTACCTGTCATAAACTTGTTTTCTATACTGCTTTTTAGTAGAAACTTAAAATGAAATGGGATTTTCTGCATCCTATAAATTGCTTTATCAAGCATTAATTTTGCAAAGTTTTGTTTTATGATTTGCTATAAAAATATTTTCTTCTACTTCAGACACCCAAACATTACTTGCCTGCAATATATTGCTGTTAATGTCTGATGTATTCAAATATATTTTATTAAACATTGTTAAATGATTAGTTCAATACTTAATTTTTAGATGCATTCTGAACATCGAGCCTGTTGAAGGAGGACACAAAAGGGGAGGAAAGTGAAAAAGAACAGCCGTTCATCCATCAGTTCTTCAGTTAGCCAATAATCTAAGATCACAGGAATCCATTTGGGACATTAGTAGTGATGATTAAATTCTTACCAGCATTTTTATGCTAATATACAAACTTTGAGTTTCATATACAGGTGTAGGAAAAATAAAGTAAAAAGTCATTTAATATGCTGGCACTTTCCTATTCCAAAATTTTGTGTTTTGTATCTTGCTCCTTTTCTATATATATTTATATTCATTTAGTATGTTTTTATTGATTTTTAAGCCTTGTTTCATTCATGTACGATGTCAAATGGCAAATATATTTAAGTACATCCTCTACATGGAGTGAACAAACATTTTTTGTGATGGTGTTGACATACACTTTAAACATTGCTATTAATGCAAGCACAGAAGAAGAAGCCGTGTTGACTGCAACCGTCACTCCTTAATTTCATTTTGCTGTACATTAAAATTGCTCATTTTCAAAATTGTATAGAATATAAATTTCATACAGTACTTTAATATTTTTTTGATTTATGTAATCTATATGTAATTCAACGTTTGTATGTTCTTTATACATTTCTTCAATTTTTAACCGATTTGGACCAAACAAGGCATACTTACAATTTAAGATCTAGTGAAAAACACTAGCTGCTTCGCATTACAAAATTTTAAAGGGGATAAACAAGTGGAAAAGCTTCTAAAAATAGCATTTTATTATGATTTCAACAGAGATGCTGCCACTAGAAATCTGGAAATTAGTATGTACATTTGTTTTAACATATACATGCTCACTGTTAAAAAATTTTATAATTTTGCAGAAAACGGTTCAAAATTGATTATTCTGAAACTGCTCAAGCTAAAGTTGCAGGAAACTTATCCTGGCGATTAAGGTAAAAGCTAGAAAGCCTTTTTACACAGTTTAGTGCAGTAGGATTGCCAAATCGGAGATATAGTGTTCATTTTGGCCTGTAGAAAATAATTTTTTGAATTTAATGTAAACATTTGTATTCCAGAAATCTTTTCGGTCTTCTTTTAAAACATTAAATATACTACCTAATTGGCTATATACAGCCTAACATTAATGCATGTTATTTAAATCGGAATAATAAACAACATTTTTGAGCGGTTGTAAGAATATTTAAATATTTTGAAAGATATATATTTTAAATGTTGTAATTTAACAGTGCCTATAATTTTTTTAAATGTATTTATTTTATGTAAAAAAATTATTTTAAAAATTACGTCAAATCTTTTTTGGCATAAAATCGTATTTTTTAATAAACGTTAAAATTTTTTGGCTAGCAATATATCTTCTGTTGCATGCAGAATTATTATTTACATAATGACATTTAATGTTTTGTATTACTGGAGAAGTTGTAAAAATAGCTTAAAACTATTCTATTTAATACATTTAAAATCTGCTGAAATGAAAATTATTATTTTATTTTTATTTTTTAATTGTATTTAGAAAAATGATAACTGTGAGAATGTTTTCCCTAAACAAACAAATAAATATTTATTTTTAAATATATTTGTATAGAAAGTTTTTTTACTATTATTGATTTAGTTTTAATTTCTTACAATATCTGTTTTATTGGAAATATTCATTTTACAGAGAAATTGAAATAATATTTATTTTTTGCAATATTAATAAGCTGATATTAATTACAAAAGCAATATTTTCTGTTTTTCATATTGTCAAATCACAAAAAACTATAAACTATTTTCTCATTTTTACAAGTTTATTGCATGCATCGAGCAGTTGCAGAGTTTGTCCTGCTATTTTTCGAGTGCGCCTTTCGATTTCGATTATTTTATCTTAGATAACACATTACAAACAGATGTGCTTCTAACGTATAAACTTATTGATTATTTATGTAGAAAAATATTCAGAAATGAGTAATTTAATATTTAAGTAAAATAGTTGAGTATTAGTTTTGAAAAAAAAAAGACAAAGGGGGAAAAAAGTTAATATATGATTTATGCCAGTTGGAAAATATTAATATATATATATATATATATATATATATGTATATATTAATCAAGAGGTGATCAGACAAAATCTGATAAATGTTTTTAAACTCTTCATTAATATGTTACATTTTCTTTCAATTTTAACATGCTGAGAGTTTATATGACATACTCTGGTTCATACAGATAACTGGTTAATTTTATCACTATATTCTGAGAGGAATAGTTGTGAAATACAAACAGACAATGATATTTTAGTATTAATAAATGCATATTTTAAAATTGTGTTATGAATATTTAATTTGTTTTGTACTTAAATTTAGACTACCCAAAAATTAATAATTTATAATATGAATCTCATAGTCAAATAATATATATTAAAATTTTACTTTTAAGATAATGTTAAATATACTTTTGTTAAATTTTACTTGACTCTGAGTCCATGACTTCGACTTCACAGCTCTTCTA
Organism: Maratus michaelseni; assembly: GCA_963931845.1. Classification (NCBI taxonomy): domain Eukaryota; kingdom Metazoa; phylum Arthropoda; class Arachnida; order Araneae; family Salticidae; genus Maratus; species Maratus michaelseni. The sequence continues at coordinate 118,607,518 of OZ007591.1, read as the reverse complement.
CCACCTACTATGATTTTTGTCCACTACTTTTCTGCAACTAAATCTTCTCCTTTTTTAATATTAAATTTCAGCTTATTTAAATAAGGCGGTGATTTTCTTTACAGAAAAAGTGGTGGTGAAAAAAAAATCTTAGCAGTTAACAGGCAGTTAGTTATTCACTAATTCATTTTTCTAATAAAACAATTTATTACAAGTAAGTGTTTTATAGCAAACATTATATTTTTGTATTAGTTTATGTTCATTAAAAGTAGTTTTAAAAATGAAATAATAACATTCAGGCGTTTTAAAAATATTTTTTGTATATATGTTTATAGATAAGAAAATTGTACGTATTTTTGTTTTTACAATAAAAGTCTTTAGTAATGTTTTTAAAAATTCCTTATTAAGCATATAGCAATTTCTACATTGAGTTACAAAGCGAGGTTTGGATATAAAAGTCAAATTTTTAATAAATGTAATTAATAAAATATAAACTACATATGATGATAAATGGATGCATGACTTATCTAAGCAGTAAGATAATCATTTTTAAGTAATATGTGTTTTGCACATAACATATTTATTAGTTTGAATTTTGTATTTTATACTGTTGAACGAGGTATCTGTTTCTCATGAAGTAAGCAGTAATGTTTATATGTACCGTATAATGTTGAAAAGAAGCATTGAAAAGGTTCTGTAGAATGGAAAAATTTTCAAAATTGTAGGTTATGAAAGCATTAAAATATTTGAAATTTTAAAAACAATGTTTTTTTTTTCTTTCCTTTTTCATTGGGCAATATGTATAAGTAAAATTACAATATTGCAAAAGAAAAATGTTAACTCTTTTTTAGAAAATAGTAAGAAAAATTATATATATATATATATATATATAAATTAAATTTAGTTAATGGAAGTCGTATAAACAAAATTATCAAAGTAAATTTTGTTTGTACTCTCTTGTTACATATTCAATTGAGAAAAAATATTATAGATTAAACAAGAATAAAATGATAATTTAATGTTATAAATGCATATGTAGCTCAAACATTGAAAGTAAAAAATTTGAAAATTGGAAGATGGTAGATAATTTGTAATTGTTTTTCTGTTTAGTGCCCTAAAATCTATATAAAACAAACTATATACATTAAGAAACAGAAAGTTAGTTAAAAATTGCCGACCCAGTGTTATTAATGCGGTTAGAATGTTATTAATGTTTTAAAAATGTTTTGGCAGGTCAAGTAGTTAAAAGATTTTATGGAATTTACAATTAATAGTATTTTATTACTTATAGAACAAGTATTAAGGTATTATATTAAATCTGCAAAAATTCAAAAGATACTTTGATTGTGAATGATTAGGTTAATTTCAAATAGTAATGTATGTTGTGTGCATAAGGTAAGATGTGGCAATTTTTACATCATTTCTAACTATTTCATACTTTTTAGGTAGATTTCGTAAGAAATACTACCTATTACATTCTCACCTAAGTTGGAAATTTTGAAACATTTTTGCAGATCTACGCCGATCATGACTCCCAGAACCCAAAACTTTATCTATCTATCTATGCCACTTTTTTCTGACCACGATAACTGGAAAAATTCTGCATAAATCTCTTCCAAACTGATACGTGATACATAAAATCAAGGGTCATAAAATCTCGGTCAAGTTCGTTAATGGGCAAAATCGAACCAAGGGGGGGGGAAATGGGGGGGAGCTTTTTGTGAAAACAGAAAAACCCTCATAATTTCTTTATTATTATACGTATCGAATCCGTTTAAAGTTATTATTATTACTTCTAGGAAAAGGGTCGAAAATTTATGTATGACAGATTTTTGATATCATTAAAAATGGCCCCAAGGGGGGGGGGGAATGGGGGGTTTTAGAAGAAAAAAAATCATAGCTTCGTCAATTCACAAGATATCAAATCCGCGTAAATTTATTATTAATCCTCTTAGTATTATCTAAAACTTTTATATTGACAAGTTTTTTATAGGACCAACCGTTATAGCAAAAAAAATTTAAAACAAAAAAAATCCCTGCCGGCTCCGCCTGCAAACAAGTTATTTTTCGAAGTAGGCGGTTCCTACTCCCGCATCTTTTCGAAACTGATACATAAAATCAAGGGGCTTAAAATCTCGGTCAAGTTCGTTAATGGGCAAAATAGAACCAAGAGGGGGATGGGGGGGGCTTTTTGTGAAAACAGAAAAAAAAACAATTTCTTAATTATGATACGTATCGAATCCATTTAAAATTATTATTACTTCTAGGAACTGGGCCAAAAACTTATGTATGACACATTTTTTATATAATTAAAAATTGCCTTAAGGGGGGGGAGGGAAGGGGGGTTTTAGAAGAAAAAAATTCATAACTTCATCAATTCCCAAGATTTCAAATCCGCTTAAATTTATTATAAATCCTCCTAATATTATCTAAAACTGTTATATTGACAAGTTTTTTATAGAACCAATCGTTATAGCAAAAAAAAAAATTAAAAAAAAAAAAATCCCTGCCGGCTCCGCCTGCAAACAAGTTATTTTTCGAAGTAGGCGGTTCCAACTCCCGCATCTTTTCGAAACTGATACATAAAATCAAGGGGCATAAAATCTCGGTCAAGTTCGTTAATGGGCAAAATCGAACCAAGGGGGGGGGGATGGGGGGGACTTTTTGTGAAAACAGAAAAACCCTCATAATTTCTTAATTATGATACGTATCGAATCCGTTTGAAGTTATTATTACTTCTAGGAGAAGGGCCGAAAGTTTATGTATGACAGATTTTTGATATAATTAAAAATTGTCTTAAAGGGGGGGGGGGGAGGGGGGTTTTAGAAGAAAAAAATTCATAACTTTGTCAATTCCCAAGATTTCAAATCCGCTTAAATTTATTATAAATCCTCTTAATATTATCTAAAACTTTTATATTCACATGTTTTGATAGGACCAACTCTTATAGCAAAAAAAAAAAAAAAAAATCCTTGCTGGCTCCGCCTGCAAACAAGTTAGGTTTCGAAGTAGGCGGTTCCAACTGCAGCATCATCGCAAAAAGGTCATTTCTTCCGCAATTCCCGACAAACAGGCGCCCCACGGTCTGCGTCTTCGAAATCTACCTGTGCCTGTAGGCCGAGCCGTCAGGGATTTTTTTTATTATGAATTATTACATTAATTCCAAATAATTATTATGAATCAAAATTTGACCAATTTTTACATTCTAATCATACAATATTTAAATCCAGCAGCAGGTATTTGTTCAATTATATGTTTTTAAAACTCTCAGAGTCCAATACTAAGAACTGCTTAAAAGACAAATTTAATTTCTTTGGCTTTTTCTCTGAATTTCAGACCAAATGAAATAAAAATATTAGGAATAGGAGAATATTTTTCTCCTACTCTTGGTATAAATTATTTATCACAATTTAAAATTTAAGGTTTTTTGAGATGTAGAATGTAACGTAAATGTGATTTTTTTTTAAATATTTATTTATTTGATAGAATTTTTTAATAATTTGATAAATATTTACCATGAGAGAGTTTCCAACTAATCTTAAACACCTTTTAAAATGCTGCAATGAAATTTTAAAGTTATGAGCACTAGCTAATAAATCAATAAATATAACTGTAAGGATATAAGAACACTTATTTCCTTAAAATCGATATGATTAAAAAAAATTACGATTTCCTCATATAATTTGTTATGTATTTTACAATGTTACTTGAGAAGATTAAGATTTTACAAGGTTTTTTGTCCAACTGAATATTTAAAGCCGATTTCCACACCCTAAAATAGAGGCTATGTTACTCTGTCTATGATTTCTAAAACCCCCAAAAGGAAAAAAAAAAACTACTTGTTTCTTAGCACAAGACATGTTTAATATTGCATGCAAAATGTAAAGGTCTATCATGTTGATAAACACTCTAACAACCTGACTATTTAGGCAACTGAGCTTTCTTCGCCAGTAGTTTTAATTGGTTGATTGTTGAGAGGTGCACAGAGTAAATTTGCGAACAATTTAAGGAAATGACGATTCGTGTGTCAGCTTCCTCCCTTGATTTCACGACTAGTAATTACCTGATTAAAAGAACAACAACAAAAGGTAATTAAGATATTTGTAAAATCTACGAGTTCCTTATATCTCGGGAAGCACAACAATCTCATTTTAAAAATATATAATGGTAAGAAAAGGGGTACGCACGTAGCTATAATAACACCAACATTTATCAACATTTTACCTAAAAACTTAGACATGCCTAAAACAGTAAAACCTTTTAAAATAGAACCCGTCTAAGGTGAAATGCTGCTTTAAAATGAAGAAAGTACGTGGTCCTGTGTAATGCACTACCGTGCAATTATGCGTGATAATATGGAAACATGTCTAAATTGGATAATATTGTGGGTTCTTAGCGTTTTCATTTGAAATTCAAAGGTATTACAATTATATATATATATACTTGACTGTATATTCTACAAGTTTATCACTTCAAAGCGAATATATTGCTAAAAATAAATACGATTTCTTTGCAAAATCATACAGTGTCAAAATGTTCTGAAAAACATTATTCGACTTAAGAATCAACAATTAAAATTCACACAATTACATTTTATCTGATCAAAATAGTTAAAATAAAATTGAAAATACTCATGGGCGAACTCAGGATTTTTTTTTTTTGGGGGGGGGGGATGAGGGGGGGAAAAGAGCCGGTACCTTCAGCAGTGAAAAAGACCAATAAAATGAAAAAATAAATAAATAAATAAAACAATCATCTAAGAAAATTACAATCATGCATAATCAGCTCAATAACAATCCTAAACAAGACTCTCATGTTTACATTATTTGTATTTATTTGAAAACATATTTATATTTCTTAAAACCTAAAAAAAAAAAAAAAAAAAATCTTACTTTTCTAGGATGATGGTACACTCTCTGTGTACTCCTATGCAAACACGCTTTTTTTAAGACAATGCTAAATATTTTTCAAATAAATCTACAATTATGATAAACAATGTTCAGCTTAACACATAATAATTACCTGCCTTAATTATCTTCAATAAAAAATTCTCTGTCAATAATTATAAGAAAAAGAAAGAAAGAAAAACAAAAGAAACCTTTATATACAAATGAATACATTACAGTTATATGAACTGCTTGAACAATAAAATAATTTTATAATGTTATTCTTCAAAATTGGAGAAGAAAAAAAGGAACTTGCAAAGCAAATAAAAAAAAATATTTCCATATTATTAAGCCCAAGAGCGGACATATATTAAAATTATTTTATTTAGTCAATGCTACAATAATGTTGAATTTTTATATTAGATCTTGTTCAGTCTATTTAATCTTAAAAAATTAAATTTAAATTTGAAACATGATATTAAAACAACTTTAAAACATTTCATTTATTTGAAATGAAATCTAAATAAATCTTCAACCTTTTTTTCAGTTTTACATGCATTATGCAAAATTTGTATTGTAGCAAATTCTAACAGAGAAGAACTATGAGAAGTTCAAATATTTTAAAAAGTTGAAGATTTATTTAAATTTTATTTCAACTAAATGAAATGTTTTAAAGTTGATTTAATATCATGTTTCAAATTTAAATTTAATTTTTTAAGATTAAATAGACTGAACAAGATTTAATATAAAAATGCAACATTATTGCAGCATTAACTAAATAAAATAATTTTAATATATTTCCCTTCTCGGGACACCGGAGGTGCATAATATGATTAAGCAGTCTCAGACCTTTCCAACGATATATAACATGAGGGGTGTGTGTAAAATTTAGAAAAGTACCCCCCTTGGAGGGGCAAAGTGGGGGGATGGACTGTGGAGATGCATAATATGATTAAGCGGTCAGAGACCTTTCCAACGATATATAACATGAGTGGTGTGTGTAAAATTTAGAAAAGTACCCCCTTGGAGGGGCAAAGTGGCGAGATGGACACTGGAGATGCATAATATGATTAAGCGGTCAGAGACCTTTCCAACGATATATAACATGAGGGGTGTGTGTAAAATTTAGAAAGTTACCCCCTTGGAGGGGCAAAGTGGGGAGATGGACACTGGAGATGCATAATATGATTAAGCGGTCAGAGACCTTTCCAACGATATATAACATGAGGGGTGTGTGTAAAATTTAGAAAAGTACCCCCCTTGGGGGGAAAGGGGGGGAGGGACACCGGAGGTGCATAATATGATCAAGCGGTCACAGACCTTTCCAACGACATATCACATGAGGTGTATCGGCAAAATTTAGAAAAGTGCCCCCCTTGGGGGGCAAAGTGGGGGAGGGACACCGGAGGTGCATAATATGATCAAGCGGTCACAGACCTTTCCAACGATATATCACATGTGGGGTTTCGGCAAAATTTAGAAAAGTGTCCCCTTGGGGTGCAAAGTGGGGAAGGGACACCGGAGGTGCATAATATGATTAAGCGGTCACAGACCTTTCCAACGATGTATCACATGAGGTGTATCAGCAAAATTTAGAAAAGTTCCCCCCTTGGGGGAAAAGTGGGGGAGGGACACCGGAGGTGCATAATATGATTAAGCGGTCACAGACCTTTCCAACGACATATCACATGAGGTGTATCGGCAAAATTTAGAAAAGTGCCCCCCTTGGGGGGTAAAGTGGGGGAGGGACACCGGAGGTGCATAATATGATCAAGCGGTCACAGACCTTTCCAACGATATATCACATGTGGGGTTTCGGAAAAATTTAGAAAAGTGCCCCCCTTGGGGGGCAAAGTGGGGGCAGCGACACCGGAGGTGCATAATATGATCAAGCGGTCACAGACCTTTGCAACGATATATCACATGTGGGGTTTCGGAAAAATTTAGAAAAGGGCCCCCCCGTTTGGGTTGTATTTTTCAAGTATGCTGTAAATACGTATGTGCTTGAATTTTCAAGTACGGGGATGTAATGGAACCCCCCCCCTCCCCTCCCCATAATTTTTGACGCTGCTTCATTTTTAAAAAATTATGTTATTAGTTATAAAATATCGTAAAGTTTGAAACAGATCGCTTTATTGTATTTCCTAATTGTGTTCGCGCCCTTCTCCCCCCCCCTCCCCATAATTTTTGACGCAGGCTCACTTTTAAAACATTATGTAATGTGTTATAAAATATCGTAATGTTTAAAACAGATCGCTTTATTGTATTTCCTAATTGTGTTCGCGCAACACATTGTGTTGTAAAATTACATCCCCATACTTGAAAATTAAAGCACATACTCATTTACAGCATACTTGAAAAATACAACACATTATGTTGTAAAATTACATCCCCGTACTTGAAAATTCAAGCACATACTCATTTACAGCACACTTGAAAAATACAACACATTGTGTTGTAAAATTACATCCCGTACTTGAAAATTCAAGCACATACTCATTTACAGAACACTTGAAAAATACAACACATGGTGTTGTAAAATTACATCCCGTACTTGAAAATTCAAGCACATACTCATTTACAACATACTTGAAAAATACAACACATTGTGTTGTAAAATTACATCTCCGTACTTGAAAATTCAAGCACTTACTCATTTACAGCATACTTGAAAAATACAACACATTGTGTTGTAAAATTACTTCCCCATACTTGAAAATTCAAGCACATAATCATTTACAGCATACTTGAAAAATACAACACATTGTGTTGTAAAATTACGTCACTGTACTTGAAAATTCAAGCACACTTGAAATTTACAACACAAGGTGTTGGCGATTTTTTTACCCACACATTGTGTTGTAATCAGTCATATTCATTTTTTACAGTGTATCTGTCTGATTTTTTATAAAATATCTGATCGTGGAATTTGTGAATTGGGTATCTGACATTATCGAATAACGAAAATACCAATACTTGATTAATAAGCCTTTCTTATTATTATGTACCTAACATTCGTATGTCAATGTATTTCATATCGATATTTCAAAGAGTAAGATTAGTTCCTTGTTCATCCTCATCATAAATGTAGAAGAGGCAGAGTAATTGTCTCATTTATTGTAAAAAATATCGGTTTGAGTATTGTTTTAATTTTGGATCTCACATGTTCGAGTAACTAAAAAGCATTTTTATTAAGCATTTTTATTTTTATGTATTCAAGATTAACGTGTTGAAATATTTCCTATCGATGTTTCTAAGTGTAAGGTTAGTTTCTTGTCCATTCTCATTATAAATGCACCTGAGATACAATGTCTCTCTGCTTTCGTAAAAACATATTTGATGGGGTAGTTTGTGAATTGGGTATTCCATTTGATCGAGTGACTGATAATGTCCGTACCTGATGATTAAGCATTTATTGTTATTATGCATCTAATATTCATGAGTGCATACTATATCTCATATCGATGTTTCAAAAAATAGTTCGCTAAAATAGCTGGATGCGCCTGATAATGTTTGAGAGAAATATTGGCGGAAAATCTGTGTAAGATGACTGAGCGTATTTTCTTTCAGTCAGTGGTGCGTCTGTAAACCAGAGCTAAAAACGTAAGATTTTTTTTTTTTTAATTTAAAGTATCTTGAATAGTAAATTACTTATACTGGGAAGTAATTTTGAACATATTTTTTTTTTACTTTGATTTTTCCGCTGACAAATTGAACAGAAGATAACCAAATGAGTTAGTGCAACTATAGCCATAATAGGTTAGTAACATCTGGAAATTCTTTTAAAAACATTTCACTAAAATATTAATTTAAATTTCTTTCGGTACGAAAACATTTCCCTGGAAATATTCTTCAGATCCCAGGAAGATCCCAAGTCAGTAACCTCAACAACACTTCTTTTTTAAGCAGCTTTAGGAATTACAAAACAAACTTTTGGTTTTTGTTTCTGTTTGTTATCCATATTAACATTTTTCTTTCCACATATGCACTGGAAATTTTTATTTCTAGTGTACAAAAAATAATAATAATAATAATAAAATAATCAGAAATTATTTGCATGATATTATAAAGTAACCACCCTTTTTGTACAATCAGAAAGTGATCTCTAACACTTTAACACGCCATTTCTTATGACGCTTCATCATCATCATCATCATCATCATCATCATCATCATTATTATTATTATTATTATTATTATTATTATTATTATTTGTCGTTAAAAAACCTTCATTTCTTCGAGTTCTAGCACATATTAAAGTTTATTCTACAGTGTATAACATTAGTGATGAATATTGAAGTTATTTTTTTTTTATTCAACCATCAAACGTTTTAATTCAACTCTATTTACTCGTCGTAAATAAAATTTGTATTTATTTTCTCCCTCTGTTATTAATTTGGATTACTTCCTAATTTGCACATTGTATAAGATACTTCTTCGCGGTTATCCTCCTAGAGACATGCAAATTGATCTCACCGAAAATTATTGCAATGGAGAATATGTTATAATGGAAATCTAGAGTGGTATAACCAAGCAATATACAACACTAAAAAACTAAATAATAAAATACAAAAAACATATAAAAAAATAATAAAATCCGTTATTTCTTCATATAGATAATCTAAGATCCACAGAGCTTAATAAACTATTTTCTTGGCCTACCACAGATGATTTAAGACTTTGATTAAAAGGTAATTTAAAACATTTTTAATAATGCATTATTTATTTTTTATTCAGTGTTTGCAAAGCTAATTGTAGGTTCGGTTTCAAAGAGTAATCTTGTTTATTATTATTATTATTATTATTACTATTTAAACAACTAGTTCTCTGAGAAATTGAGTCCGTCAATGAAGACAGAAAAATACTCTTTAGTGTAAGGAAAATATTGTTAGTTATTTTATACGTGACAAAACAATGCAAGTGCAATTTGTGTAAAATATCTGTTTTTAACAGTTTTAATAACAGTGAAAAAATCATGAACGTAAAGTACCCACCATCAGTTCCGTCGACAAGATAAAAACAGGTAATGATTATAGAATAGTAAAATAAAATAGAGTAACATGTAATATTAATTATACAAAACATAATTCAGCAGCATCATTCAAATCCATTCTTGTATTTAGTGTGTTAAAAATAATTTACGAAAAAAGAGTGGACAAAATGTCTGTGACATTATGGTTACAAACATAATATCTACATAATGTAAACAAGAAAGAAAAACAATGCATCAAGCATAGATTATGAAACACTTTCCAACACATTCAGAATACTGTAACAAAACTGTAGCGTTTAATAAGGTGAAAGATGATGCTTAAGTAAACAAGGGAATGACAAGGGATGACCGCTCCGGGAACTAAGCTTTGGTTTTACAGTATAAATGCAATCCCGGAGGGAAGTGCCGAAGTAGAATATTTAGAAAACGCATAACATATTTGAAAGCCCAATTTCAGCAATTACATTCTTAAAAAAATCCGTGATTTGAACAAATTTTTCCGTTGCCTCTTTTCGTTAAAACACGAAAATTTCCGCTTTGATTTGCTTCGCTTCCCCCAAAATACGGAAAACTCCCCAATCTAACATAAAATTCTCCAATCTAAGTCTGCAATTTCTTCAAACCACAGGAGTGTACCGGCAACTGTGCTGCGTGTTACTTTTCCGTATTAGAAACGGAATTTTTACGTATGTTTTTTTTTCCTTTAAAACACGGAACATTCAAGAAACGAAGGTCAAATTTTCCTGAAATTCCTCAGTCACAAGACAGACATTTCTTCAAATAACAAAAATCTCTTCCAATGACAGGGGTGTTCCGGCAACTTGCTGTCTGTATCTTTTACGGTTTTTACCAAATTTATTTTGTGAGTGTACCATCTATTGTCGGAAAAATATCCCAAATATTTTGTGTAGCGCTGTATATAATCTATATATTTGTTTATGCACTACATTGTATGCCAAAATTCAGTTCAGTTAGAAAACGCTTATCAGTTAATAATTCTCTTTTAGCAATTTCCACCAATAAGCGGAAATGTACTCGATATTTTTTGTGTACCCATCTATATTATCTATAGAATTTATACACACCAAGTAATATACAAAAAATCAGTTAAATTTAAAAACGCATATCACAATTGAAAATGAGCTTACAGAAATTATCACTCATACACCGTACTGTAACTGAATTCTTTTGTTTGTCCCTGTAAATGAACGATAAATGCTATGCTCACCACATTCTATAGTCATCATCATGTTACAGCACACCTCAGAGATATATATAAACTTCAATATGTTTGAAATAGTCTAAGATCATTAAAATACATTGCAAACGATTTTCGTCGTAGACCAGAATGTATTGAAGTTCTTTTGAGTGTTCCTGTAAACGAACTATATATGCTACAGACTTCATTTAAATGCCGAACATTCCATAATAAACCTGTTTACTCGGCTGGTTCTCATTGACTTTATAAAGTTACACTGATTAAACACACAATCTAAATGTAAACTGTAAAACTTTTAATTAAAAACACTAAACCCTCTTGGTTACATATTGACAGCGATCGCCGTCCAACACACACGAGCTCTGTGCTCTCAACTGAAAACTTACATAAAAAAACAGTTACTTTGACAGTTAACAAGAGAAAAGAAGAAACAAAACATTCAGACTGCGAAATGTCCTTGGATACAGAAAAACTCAAAATTACTTACGAAGTTTCTTCAGATGCACTAGAAACTGCGAAGAACAAAGTCACTTACCGAGGTGTCGTTCGATACTGAGCTCTATCAAAAATGAGTCAAGTAAATATTTTCGAACAAAACCTCAATAACATATATCAATTCTGTAGTAATCCGAGTAATTTACGTGAGTTAGAGCGCGGCGAGACGGCCAGACAAACTGAATTCATAAACGCTTTGCAGCTATGTTGGAAAGTTTTTAAAATACAAATTTAACAACATATTTTTCATGATCTGTAAAAATACTGGCATGATGTTAAATAAGTGCACAGCAATATAAAACATCTTTTTTAACCCTTAATTTGATTTATTTTTTCAGAAAATTTAGCAGTGAAAATGTACGTTTATCTGCGAATAACCCTGGAAATGACTCTTTTATTCTCTTCCATAATAGCGAATAAAATATTCCACAAATAGTCAATTGTTGAATGACCATTTTTTTTATTTTTCAGTGACAGCATCTTCTGGGTGATATGCATTTTGTTCGGAATAATTGACATATTTCTCAGATTTAAATGCAGTGGGATTTTTAGAGATTGTCAATCAGATAAGTCACTCCCTCTAAAGACTGTTGATTATTTGAATATTGTAGGATTATTTAATAATTCTCTGTGAGGTACTTTCCAATTTTTAAGTTTCTAACGAAAATATTACCTTATATGTTTCTAACTAATACTTTCAGACAGCTATTTAAACAGCGAAATTATCTATATATAAAAACGCTATGGTAGGTGGCGGCAAAAAAGCGTTTATCTCTCTTTTGTTTGTTTAGAAAATTGAACCTACTAAACGTAATTTTAGCCGGCTGCGTTCTTTGTTGTGGTGTGAAATATTATACCTTTTTCTCGCAAAAAATGAGTAACTTGTGATTACAATATTGTGATACAATAAAACGTTAAGGTACGTGGAGGAGAAAAAACCGTTATTAACGAGTGGTTTGTTTAGAAAATCACACCTGCTAAACCTAACTTTAGCTGGCTTCATTATTTGTTGTGGTATTTATCGCAAAATATGAGTTCCGTATGATTACGATATTTTGATACGATGGTTTTTTGATGAAGTTACAATGATTTTGCTGATGTAACGGCGTGTCGTGATGCGACATTTCATTCATTGATCGGGGGGAGGGAACAAGTTGAGGTGTAAAAATATTTCACAAATCTTTTGCTTATTTAGAAAATGCTGTCAAAGATGGCGTTTTGAACAGAATTTCTGCACGCGGCAGCCCAATAAAGATAATCATAAGAAAACATTCACTTATAACTCAAGATATAATTCATTCGTCGAAAAATCTAAAAAGAAAAACTATTCGATTTCAAATCATCTGCATAGCCATGCCTGGAATTGTCATGTTTACGTGTACAAATTAATCCGTGAATGTGTCAGAAAGTTTCTCGTTGTTGAGCGCGAAAGAAAATATTCATTTTCCTTAGAACCACTACAATAGAATCCTGCACGTGTCGGGTTGTAATTCCATTGTAGTCAATCCCATTCGCAACCCTACATATTTCAACCGGAATCCGAAATACTTTAACCCGGGACTCGACCCGAACCCGAAAATTCCATTTGAAATCCAAACCCAACCCGAACCCGACTCGCAACGAAAAAACATGGCGCCGACCCAACCCGAACCGCGTCGTGTTCGAGTAAAACAGATTACCCGACCCAATGCCGCCATAACCAATAAATTTAGATTATAAATTTTGTTTCAAATCGTCTTTGGAAAAGAATTTTTAGTCCTGCTTTGAAATTGTGTTTTCTTGGATAAAATCTCCAAATTTTGACTCATATTTTCTGTTGCACCCTTCTACTTTGTATAAGTAAAAATAATCAAATATTTTCAATTTTCAAAAAATTTTATTTCTTTGTCTTATCTCAACCCTTTTAAGATAAAATCTCTGCATATAAATTTTTATTTCTATTAATTTAATGTTTTCTCCCCCCTTCCCAAAGTCTATCCTTGGTCAAAGATTCCGTAAATATATAAAAGTTGCTGTTCTTTACATAGACTATCCATGTAGCGAGTTGAAAAAAACTATAGATTGTATTTTATATTTAACGCCCCCCCCCCTTTCAGGGACTCTTAATGAATAGCGTACGTCTCCGGTCAGCGAATACTTTTGCAATACACAACACCTCAGAACTTGCGGGCCACTGATGGCTACGTTAGCCTTGGCCCAAACTAGTAGATGAGGGGCCGCAATCGTTTGCCGTAGCTATTATTTGTATGCTTTAGTATAAAGATATGTATAAAATAATGCTTTTAGTGTTAGGGGTACAGATACGCGTGCTTAAAGCACGTGCTTTACTTGAAAAAAACATAGAATCGGTTTTCTATAACTGAACATATATGCATCTCAATAAATAATATATCTCCATTTTATGTTCAATGAAGTAATGTATTATCTTTGTTTTGACCGTTGACTTTTTACCTGTTGTCGTTTTTACCGTTAACCATTTTGCCTGTTGACATTTTTACAGTTGACGTTTTTACCGTTGACCTTTTTACCTGTTGACGTTTTTGCCGTTAACCATTTTGCCTGTTGACATTTCTACAGTTGACGTAATTACCGTTGACCTTTTTACCGTTGACCTTTGTACCTAAATTCTTTAAAAATTCCTACCAACTATTCGCCTTGCGGAATGAAATCTTTCAACACATTTCTCTCTCTCTCTCCTCTCTCTCTCTCTCTCTCTCTCTCTCTCTCTCTCTCTCTCTTTTATGTAAAATCCTAAGGTTTTTTATGAATCTATAAAATGTATTGAAATTTCTATAACTGGACATCTACATAAATTAATGCAATTTAATAATCGCCTTTTTAATGTTTTAAAAACAATTTTTATAAAAATTCATATGCGTGAGTTATGCATATTTCTTTTTTCTTTCTTGTCTTTTCCTTTTTCACATTGGGGTTCCGTTTAATTTTTTTTACTCTAATTTATTATTTTATTAGCATGTATTTATCAATAACTAAAAATATTACTATTTTAAATTAGCTTGTAAAATGTTTTATGCACAGATTCCCCTTAAATTATTCTAAAGGACAAATATTTTTTTTCTTCTAAATAATTTAGTTGAAGAATTACATTTTTATAACACAAAAACTTAAGTAACTATTTAATTCAAAGTAGTATAGAAAAAGTTCCTCTGAAGGCAGTTCTCAAAAGAGATGATAGATAAACATTATGGCCCCCTCCCCACGATAGAGTTAAAAATCATTTTATCTCTAAGTTGTTTTGATTATTAAATATAATTTAGGATTTATATTTACTCACTCTCTTAATGATGATTGTTTGAAGATTGCTTAAAAACACAAGTTCAAAAACTTGGGTTTGTTTAACAAAGTTTCTGTATTTCAATTACACCTAGATTATTACTATATTTTTTTCGATATAAAGCGCTCATAAAACCATCATAGGTTTAACATTTATTTACAGTAGGGGATTCAACCCAGGGTTCCCAGGTTATAGAGCATAAGTGAAAAAAAAAATTTAATTAGTGAAAACTCTAATAGATTTTTTATATTTAATATATTTCTTTAGATTGTCCACAAACAACACCAAACAACATTTTTTAGTGAAAGTTATCAATTATGTATTCAAACAAAGCTTTGCAATGTATTAAAAACGGTACTTTTGGAGTTTAATAGCCGATAACATCGTGAAAGATTTCGCTACTTATAACAACCTTTTGTGATTCTGATAATTTCAGTTGTTTAAGCGTATAGTTAGATTACATGTATGTTAAATTTGTATTTTATTTATATTATTATATTATATTATTTATTTATTTATTGATAAAATGTTAATTTCGCTTTGGAATATTAGCCGGAAACAAACGCTGAACCGCTTATATCGTTTTAATACCGTTTATATCGTAAACGAGTTCATTCTTTTGTAATCGAAATGCACGCGATATAAATTTTAAAACAAATTATTCTGGAAAATTATTTTAAAAATCATAAAAAGCCAATAAATTGAGATATAGTTTTCTAACAAACTGTATTTGGAAGTACATTTTTTTTTTACCCTACTCGACGTTGCAAAAATTGAAATTGGTGATTTCTATAAGTCAAAAAAAATTGCAGTAAAATCGAAACTTATTTGTTAGGTGTTGCTACCGTCAATATGATGTCAGTTTTATCCATGACATGTTTTTGCTCAATAATATAGATCTGAATAATAAAGTGTAATACCTGTAGAATCTACGATGGTGTTATGAATGCTTCATATCGAAAACAGAAAATAAATTTATAACATTGAAATGCAGTAAAATTTGCTACACAATTCTATGTATTTTATATTGTATAACATACTTAAGCAATCTTCAAACAAAAAGCAATAGGCAGTAAATATCAATCCTAAATTTAAGCAAAACAATCACGGCATTTTATAACAAGAAAGAAAATTCATGCGTGAAGCATAGACAACCCTTTCCAACACATCAGAACTTCCCAGTTTAATAAAGCGAAAGATGAGATTTAAGTGAACAATTTGGAAAATGCATTAAAATTTGAAAACAAATTCTTTTGTTAATCCTTGTGTATGATATATGGATTTGTATATATACTAAACAGTATGCTAAGATTTAGTCTAGTTAGGAAACGCTTAACACAGTTAAAAATTCTGTTTTATTAATTTTCGTCAACAAACGGAAATGTACTGGAATTCTTTTTCGCAGCCCTGTATATGATCTATATAATCTATACACACCAAGAATTATTTAAAAAAAATAATTTAAAAAGTCTACCACAACTGAAGACGCAATTATCTTTCATAGACAGTACGGTAACCGAACACTTTTGTGTGTCCCTGTATATGAATTATAAATACTATGCACATCCTATTCAACAGTAAGCATGTTGCTATCCACCTGAGTGATATATATGAATTTCAATATGTGTGTAACAGTCTAACATCATTATAATACGCTGCAAACGATTTTTTCCAATAGACCATAATGTAACGGATTTCTTTTGAGTATCACTGCAAATGAACTACGAATGCTCGACACTTAATTTTCAATACCGAACATACCATAGTAAATTTCAATAACATATATCAATTACATGGCAATCAGACTATATTCACGGGAGTTAAAGATCGGACAGATGGATAGACAAACCGAAGTCATACGCACTTTTCAATGATGTTGGTAAGTGTTAAATAAGACTAAAAAATTTTTGATCTTATATGGGAACGAAAATCAATACTTATCTACCCATATTCTTCTCCTTAAATTTATTGACCTTTGGTTTCAATTTTCATGATAAATAAATAAATAAATAAAAAGATTTTAAGAAAAAAAATACTAATAGAGTTAATACATTTTAGTTAAAATTTATCTAACCCTCCAACGCCCATAAGTAAACTTAAGGGGTCTCAGGACTCTTCCGGACTCTTCAGGAATCCTTCAAAATTTTCGAATTTTTTATTTTTTTTATATATTAAACTTCTATCTTTCCTGAACATTTTTGTGTAAATGTTTTCGTGAAATTCCCATTAGAACAGACGTTATGGCTTTTAGAATTATACCCACTCAAAGCTGAAGCATACTCAAAGCTGATGCAAAACATCATTTTTCTCAAAATAATGTTTTTGGGCACAACGCGAATGATATCTCAAAAACTTATCAATATTTTTTCATGAAATTTTCCAAAAATAGGTGTTATTTTAGTCTACATAAATTGAACCTAAAATTTCATTTTTATTATTAAAAAAAAAAAAAATTAAGTGGTTATAATGTTGTAAATTTAAAAAAAAAAATGTATTAGCTCAATACAACTTTGCATTAAAAATATAAAAATTCTTTAAATACAAAATTATTTAGATTCAGTGTAATTATTACAATATGAAGTGTAATTAGACTCCAAAATTTTTATTCTAGATGCAAAAAATATTTTGTAATTGTGCGCGTAAGCTGTCATGTCAATTTTCTGCTTGACAAATGTCTGACAGTTTGAAGCCCCCTATAAATATTAATTCTGCATCTTGTAACTTTTTTAAATATGTGAAGTGAAAGAACGCGCTTATATCGTTTCATCCCAATAAAAATTGTGTTTTTAAATCACATACATTTGAAGATATTAACTGTTAAAAATGGTCCTTTTTTTTTCTTTTTTTTCAGTTTTAAGAGTCCTGAGACCCCTTAAGATTCCCCCCACCCCCAAGTTCGTAGTTTGTATTTTATCGTTTACACTATAAAGAAGTAATAAAAAACACATTTCATCAAAAAGTACTTGTCCTATGAATAGCATACTCATTCAAGATCGCATCACAGCAATAAGAAATAATCAAACATTTGAAATCCTACAATTATCAATTCAAAATTTAGTTAACTTTAACATTCAGGGGAAAAAAATCACACTTACTTTTGACATTTTTATCCCAAAAGAGAAGACCAAATCGTCTTCTTGCTTGTTTGGAGGATGCATAAAACTTTGAAGGGTTATAGTACATTGTAAAAATAAAAAAAGACAAAAAAAACGAACGTTTGTTTTTCTACAAAATATAATATAGCCATGAACGAAAATACACAATAACCTCTTCGGAGTTACCGATGGTTCCGAAAGGCGTTCTTTGTCTTTAGAAACGTCAGAACATATACAGGGTGTTTCTAAATGAATATCGGGGTTTTAACGCTTTGCAGTATCTGTTATATAAAACTTAAAATTATACTTAATACATAAAATGAAAGAGCAACTCAATCAGTTTTACCTACAAGCTTACAAGTGTTCAATGTGATCACCTTTCGTCATACCTCACACATCGTCGATAGCTCAGTTCTTCCCAAACGTCACTCTACGCTCACCCGATCTGACGCCATGTGATTTCTACCTGTTGGAGTTCATAAAAGATCGAGTGTATGTGCCTCCACTACCAGCTGACCTACCCTAGACTGAGTTCTAACCTAACCAACCTAAGACACAGGATTGAGGCAGCTGTTGCAATAATTACCCCACAAACACTAATTAACGTTTGGGGAGAACTGAGCTATCGATTTCATGTGTGCTGTGTGACGAAACGTGTTCACATTGAACACTTGTTGTTAGAAATAATTCCTCATATTGGATTCAATTGGAATCTCTGCAAGCACTCGAAAATACAGATGTTCAAAAAAGAAAATGCAGCAGAAGTTTTTCCTCCACTTAGTGAAATATCTCATGAACAGATCCGCGAACATAAATATCTTGTTGACTATTACATCCAGTTATCTTCAAATGCAGTACCCAAATTATCATCTTTAAAAGTGATAATGAATTAATGACTATTTTATTTTATATCAGCAAATAATGAACAAAGTGAGTGAAAACATAGAACTTGTATAATTGGTGCAACAAGTAAGAAATCACAGCTAATTAGTGGTGTATTATATGTGCTTCGTCATGTGTGCTCGTCTATTTCTGAAATATGCCAGAAAACTCCAATTAAAGAGAATCCCATGACTCTAAAAACAGTTCAAGGCCTAAAATCAAGAACATTCTCTTTCTTTTGGACTGAAAAACATTTAAGTTAGTCTGCCTACAAAACTCAACCGGTCAACACATTTAAAAGGAGCGAATGGCTCTTGTAATTTCTAAAATATGAATATCTTTTTGTAACTTACTAAATTTAATCTAAGATTTAAATTCAATTAACTGTAAAATTACGTAATATATATATTTTTTGCTTATACACAAAATGACTTATTATTTTAGTCAATAATAATTTCCTAAACCAATTTTTTTTAGAAACATAGTCACAAAGGATTATAGTGACTTTATTACAGCACATTGTGAACGAAACCTAATGGATATCGTGATTTAACATGGATTATACAACTATGGCGATCATCGAAAGAAAAGGTAGGACAATTCCAATTTTCATTTCCCAATTGTTGATCAGTCTCAATAATTATTTACTTTCTGAAAAACCAATTCTTTGAGATAACGCGCAATCGAACTTGCACTTCTAAGACTTGTAAGCTTGTAGGTAAAACTGTTTGAGTTGCTCTTTCATTTTATGTATTACTTATCATTTTAAGTTGTATGTAATAAATACTACTAAGCGTTAAAACCCCTATATTCATTTAGAAACACCCTGTATTTTCCTTCGTTTTTTCATTCATTATTTCAGAAACATATATTTTCGAGATATAAAGAAGCATTTTTTTCTTTTGCTGCTGCTGATTTTTCAGAAACGTTCCTGAGTAGTTTTATTTTGTTTTTTGTTTTATTTTTACAGTGCATTAATCAGTTTTCTCAAACCAGAATATCGGTTTTTAGGATGTTACCAGTTCCCAATTAAACATTTTCAGCTGCGTAACCAGATTTATCTATGCAACAATATAATACAAACAATATAATATTAATTTTAATGTTAATGCTATTAATTTAATATGTTTGTCTATAAAACATGTTTGTTGAACATCAGAATGTTTACTTGAGAATAAATAGCACCCTAAAACTCGATATTCCAGTTTGAGAAAAATGTATTAATACACTACAAAAACTACTCGGAAACGCTTCTGAAAATCAGTGGCAGCAAAAGAAACTTCGTTTTTATAAATGCTTCTTTTAATCTCGAATATATAATTGTTTCTGAGGTTTCTAAAAATAAAAAACGCTTTTCGGAATTGTGGGTAACTTGGAAGAGGTTATTGTATATTTTTGTTTGCAGTTATACTACATTTTCGTGTATAGAACACACATATAGTATAAGACACATTTGTGTTTTTTTTACAGTGTATCAGGGTTATTGATAATAAATGCTTATCTACCATTCTCCTTAAAAATTTTGAATTTTTGTTTTAGTTTTCATAAAAAAATTAAGAACAAATGAAAAATTTACTAATAATTAAAATAATTTCTAATTAATTTTCATGAGACGAACAAACACCCAGCATTGGAGAATATATATATCTAATTAATATTTCAACTGAACTGAAATTACGACAGGATTTCGTCCGTATTGCTCAAATGTTATAGCATTGGTGCGTTATACTAAGGGTCCGGGTTCGATTCCCGATCTGGACATTTTTCACTCTGTCGGTTATACGCTTCGTAGCAAATTCCGATTATTAGCTTTGATTATTCACACCTTTGTTATTTCAAATAATATCGTTAAAAATTACTTAATATGATAATATTTTTTCTCTTATTCACAATATTAAAGAAAATCGGAAACATACGTTATTGTGAAATCTAAATAAATACAGCAGGACTCCCACTGGTCCGTTTTTTAATACCACCTTTTCCAAGTCACAATCTTCGTGGTAGGTTTCTACAATATTTGCAGTATAAATATATCACGCTGGTTAGAAATATTGGTAATTTAAAGGGATACCAGTCTTACTCTGATGTAGAAATTCAGAAAAGGTTTTTAACAACTCTCTCCTATTTTTTAATTCCTACTATTAGTTCACTCCCTATATATATTTATATATCCTGTTCAAATTTTCAATCCTTAATAAAATACTTTTTATTCATCCACTCAAGTTCAAATAAATTTTTTTAAACTTGTAGTGGATGACACTTCATGTTAATACAGTTTTTTCATATATTAATTCATTAATTGAATTTAATTAATTAATTTTAGTTTTTGCATCATAAAAAGCGACTAAAATAAGTAGCAATGCTTAAGCCAGCGGAATGTCTCGTCATGGCGCATTGGCCGGGAACTCCAGTTTAGTATACGGAAGATTGCGGGTTCGATTCTCATCGTGGCAAGGTTTTGTTATTTACACAGAACTCACTCAGAAATGCAAAAAAAGAAAAAATCAGAAATATATCAAGGTTGTATATAAGGTTGTTCTTGAGAAGTCACTTTTTTTTTGGTCTTATAATGTTTATTATAACATTATAAAAAAATTCTAATAAATTTAATTAATTAATTTTAGTTTTATATGGGAGAAAAAAATTCTCTTATGCAAGATATTTAGCAGCATATAAATTTGGGAATAAATACCGTTAGTGGCGAAGCGCGTAGATCGCTGGAAAAAAATTTCTTTTTGACCTAAGTAGGAATTGACGTTAATTTTATATATATATATATATATTACTTGTTAAAAGTGATACTATGTCAAATTTATATAAATTTATGATTAAAAATAAATTATATAACTCTGTCTGATTTGTCTTTATCATAAAATATAATAGTAAACTTTTTACGTATTTTTTTCTTATTTATCATATTCAACGGAGTTTTACTTATAAAGTACTAGTTTATAACATTAAATAACAGAAATTATTTATAGCATTCCACTTCAGGGTTTTCATTATTATTCTCAGGAGAGGAAAGAAAATTTTATTTGAAGAAAGTATCAAAGCCCAAAAGTAATTTTTCTTTCTCTTACAAAGGACAAGAAATATTTTGCCGACACAACAAGCAACCCATCCATCTCCGCCTTCTGCTGTTGCCATTCTGCTCTTCAGAAATGATCCGTCAGTTGGATGTAAACGAGAACAGCTATTCTAATCTCTTGGCTTTATTTCATTCTCCGAGCGTGAAGCAAGGCAAGACAGATTGGATGTCGTTTCTGCGAACAGTGACAAATCTTTGAAGAGAACGAGGAGAAATGTACACAAAATGTGAATAAACAAACTTTCGATAAAAAAAAACCTGTTTTTAAAGATTGTATTTAAAACAAAACCTCTTTTTGAAGGGTTAAAAAAATTGTCTTTCGACGAATAATACGTTTTCTTTCTGGCTTAGCCCTTTATATACAAAATCATGAATTGGTAAAAATTTCGCCTTTCGAAATATTTTTCGTTATTTTTTAAAAAGTACGTTAGAAAATTTGTGCAATCATTAAATAAATTTTTGGAAGATTTCGTGTATTAAAATTAACCCATTAACCAAGCTCTCGGCTAAGGGAAAATTGCCTTAAAATCAATTAATTGATAATTGAGTTTTAAAAATATAAAAACGTGGTATTGTCATCGGAAACACACCTGTGTGCATAATGTCGATAGTTCAACCATATCAGGAATTGAGTGAAAAATCGATTACAAAATTCTATCTTTACATACAAGAACCAAATTAAGTTAAATGATTGGAAAATATGATTTATCCACACTTTGAATTGTGCAGAAATGATTAAACAATTTAAAGTGTTGAACAATCATAGTGTAAAAGATTTTTAGCTATTTGAAATAGATTTCACTTTCTACAACGGTATAATTAATCATAATTATTGATATAATTTAACACAAATGATGGCGTTATTCTACTTTCGAAAACGAAGTTTAAACGTATCTAGAGTACTTACTTTTGATAATGGCTCAAATGAAGGAAGAATGAGAAAAAAAGCACAAACAGTAGTAATGTTTTTGCAAGAAATTCGCTTTATAAGGTATTCACCTACAAATTGAATTATTTTTGAATCCAGAAATTATGAGATAATTCACACTACGATGATTACTGAGCTGTAAATGATCCTCATCAATCTAAAATTGTTTTTCGCTTTATAAAGACAATTTTATTATTGCAGATTTTCACACGCTAATGTTTCTGTAAAATTGAAAGAAACGAAATGGTTTTTTTTTTGTTGTTGTTGTTTTTTAATTTACAATTTTTAGAATTTTTTTGCTAATTACGATTATTTTAAAATATTAGAGGAGTTTTAATATAATAACACCTTAAAATGTATTTAATAGTAACAAAAGCTTATAATAAAAGTTCAAGTTTATTAATTTTCGGTAGTGAAAAGGGAATTTTATATTAAAAAATATGACAAACTTAATGGGAAGGTGGATTTTCAAGTGAAGAAACATCGACGAAAGATGCGGAAGTTTGGTTTTGAGCTAAGATTTCTTGTTACACTGTAAACTGAAGTGTCTGAAATGAACAGAAGTAAACTGAAGTAAATCTGAAGTAAACTGAAGTGACAGATGATTACTGTCTCAAATGGAGTGTTCAATTTTAAGACTTTTAAAATGTCTTATTTTTTTCAGACAGTTGAAACGTTTGAATCGCGGCCATTTTTTTAAAGTATTATACGCATCCTTGTTTGACCACATTGAATCTTTCTTGATAAATTTGAAACCATAAAAGCATTAAAGATGAACATTTACACCGTTGATTAAAAGAGTTAAAAATATTATGACGGGTCCAATGTTATAATTATGAAGAGGTAGCGCAGGCCTTCAAATGGAACCACCCTCATTTATCATAAAAATGAACTTATTAAATTCTGTACTTTAAACAATAAAAACATATTTCTTGATTAAATACACAACAATTAAATGAAGTAACGGTTAGTTTAGCTTATAATCATTCATCAAATGGGAGTAGAGTCCAGTTCTTATCAAAGTTTGTGCTCGCGTCTCGAAAAACTATCGATGTCTACTCTAAAATGAGCGCGGGAGGGATAAACTGCTCGCTACCCGACCCCTTCACAAAAAGTATCTAAAGTCAATGTTCACTTGAAAAAGGAACGGGAATAATTATTTTCGTCGTCATAACGAAACAGGAACTGTTCACACTCAGTATACAAGGCTGACAAGGAACAACCTCAAAACATAAGCCAGAGAAAAGGCTTCTCAACCTAGGATCTTATCAAACTCCCGAATTTCTCAACCGGAGTTTACAACTCCGCTATTCCAGATTCAGCTGGCCTGAATCCTATTTCAATCCCTAACTAACTCTTAACTGACTTTTTCTTTCTAATATCACGTCCGTTTATCGCCTAGAACAATAAGGTTTTCTCTAGCCAGTAGATACCCTGAAAAATGAGATCACTGCTAAAGTCTGTTATAGTTGGAGGAAAAATACTTCTCACGATGGAATCTCGATATTAGTTTTACTTTCACTTTCACTGACTTCACCACTCCCTACCCCAAGATGAAACACACTCCATCTGGGTCCTTCCATTATCATAACTGCCTCCATACCTTCAAGATGGATGATTGGTTCTGATGAATCGAATGCTTGATGTTTTCCGGCAGATTTGTGGACTCTGTTAAAATTCTGTTGAAAAATCAATTTTACATGAGAATCTCCTATGCTTGCATTTTGGGCTGCATACAGGGGTTTCTAATGAGATATTGTGAATTCCTCACAATATAAACAGTACATAATTTACTTGTACTTTTCTAAAAGCAGTGTAAGATGGAAATATTAAAACTCAGCTAAAAACCATATTTTTCCAACAGCTTCGTCTAAACTTTATAACCATTCTAAGGGACATCAAAAGATAAAACAGGTGATGCTTGCAGCTGGACGAGAGATAAATGAGAAATGGTAGGGAAAACCAAGACTGAAAATGAGGGGAGAAACACAATATGCTGGAGCCACCTGTGATGTTGCAATAGGAACAATCAAGATTATTTGTGAGAGATAAAAATTAATAATTGCTATTATCTTAGTGAACCTGTTAACGCTAAGAAGATTAATATGATTCTTGAAATAAGAATTGAATAACTCTTTCCAAGAATATAATTTTAATTATGGGTGATAAAATAAGGACCACTGAATTTATACATAATATATTTATTATACATATTCTATTTCCATCTTCAATTATAAGTTCAGTGACATATTTAAAGGTTTTAAGAAATATAGTAAACAAAGAAAAGTTCTTAAAATATCTAGTATTTGTGTGTAGCACAGTTTTTATTGATACCTGAAAATTGTTTAATCTTGGACTTACGTCGTATATGAAATCACTGATTCAATTTTATTTACGTATTTCATTTAAGACTAGTGCTCGCGAATATACGTTTATATACGTTTAAACGTATACGTAGTTAAGCCTTTTTCCATATGATTCCTATCCAAAATCGTTACCGGTTACAATACGTTTTATACGTATTATATGTATAATCGCGAGCACTGTTTAAGACCGAATATACTTTTTCCTCATGTTGATAAAGCACGGGAAATGCTATTTTGCTGACACAACAGTGAAACCCCGTTCATCTAAGTTTCTGCTGTTGCCTTTCTGACCGTCAGAAATAACCTTTTTGTAACGTTGAACGTAGAAGAGAGCAGTCATTTTGGTCTTTTAGTTTTATTTAATTCTTTGAGCACGAAGACAGATTGGATGTCGCTGCTGCAAACATTGACAAATCTTAAAGGAGAGAAAAGCGCATAAAATGTGAATGATCTTCCAAAAATTGTTTTCTTTTAAAGCGTCTGTTCTTCCATTGAATACTTTTTAGCCTAAGGAATGATGAAAAAATTGGGAGTGTTTAATAAATGGTAGTATGTTCTTTATAAAATTATCAATATCAGAAAGTAGTCATTCATATAAGAGGAATCTATTTTTTTATTTATTTAGGTGTTATATAATGATTTTTTTTTTCGATTTTGAAATGGAACAAACTGCTTGTTTGTAGCCAGAAACATTCCCTTTCTGCCTCTGATAAATTTATTGTTAGTTATGCAACTGTTTCTGCGACTATTCCGGACAAACATACAGACAGACAATGCTTTTTAAACGTAAATTTGAGTTTACGTCGAATAATCTTAGTAATATATATATATATATATATATATACATTACAGATGTTACTACTACTGTCGACTTGAAACGTTCGTTTCATCATACACCCGGGACCGAATAATCAGATCAATGTAGGCGCAGTCGAGATATATGAAATGCAGTCATGACATTTGGAGAGGGTATTATTCCTATTTACTCACTATAAAGACAAATCTCGGAGTACAAGTCACATCAAAAATTCGTAGTGTAAATGCAATCGTGAAAGCTGAGTAGAGGCAATTAATTCCAGAAGAATTTCCCCAAAAACATTAAGGAAGACTTAATAGATAAGCAATGACTTTATTGACAGCCGATATGAAACAAACTCCACCGACTTTCGCTTCATTAAAACTTGAACACATTAAAGCAATTGTAGAAATTGCAGAACTTGAAGAACAGACTACCGACGAAACATTGTAGACTCTCCCAGTGACGGCTTGTAGTTGACAACAATTAATTCGTGGAAAATCTGTCTCCGAAGCCAGTGCAACCGTATAAATACTCCAAAACTTTGCCCAAAGGTAGAAACGTGCGAAAAAGCTGGCCCACTCACAGCAATGTTCGGAGGGAGCCAGGGGATAAAGAAAGCGGGACCTGCTCGCTAATGGAGGGGAAAATGAGGCCACGAGGGTGTGTCTCTGACGTATGACCACAACTCTTTATCAGAAGCGGCAATTTAAAAAGGTAAAAAAGCTTTGGGCGCGAAAGACACGGAGAATCCTGGGATGCCGAATGATAAAAAATAAAAAATGGTATTACAAAAGTTTCAAAGAATAAAAATTCAATGTCTCAAATAAGAAGAATTTAAGCAGGTGCGTTTCAGAGGCAGTTTTGCAATTTAATAGAATAAGGTTTTAATAAATACGTGAAGCTTTTAACTGATTAAGATTTTTAGAATGATAAATAAAAGAATATTTTGATTAAGTTATGGAATAAAATATAAAATAGATTTAAGAGATATTTTAAGAAGAGAGGGAAAAAAGGAATTGTAAGAATTTAGAATAATTTAACTAAGGAAAAATGGCGAAATTTTTTTATTATTACATATATATATATTTAAATCACAAAGAGACAGTCCAATTTTATATATATGTGTATAGATTATACAAGTTTGATAAATCATCTCCTTATTTATCCAATAATCACAAAAGCTAATTGAATTAGCACATCTTTATACATTTTCAGTTATAAAAAGCAAATTTTATTTCAAGAAAGTAGCTAATTAAAATTCTGAATCTAGTTATTATTCTTCCTGGAAAATACAATTTTGTTGACACAACAAGCTTTATCTAAGTTTCTGATGTTGTCTTTCTGCTCGTCAGAAACAATCTGCTTTTTGAACGTAGAAGAAAACAGTTATTCTTGGGACTAGAGATAAGACTCTTCTATAGTCCTGTGTTATTCTAATTCCTTGGTTTTTATTTAATTCTTTGAGCATGAAGCAAGACAAGAAAAATTGAATGTTGCTTCTACAAACGGTGACAAATCTCTAAAGAGAATGTAGATGAAAAAGCATATAAAATGTGAATGATCTTCCCGGAAATGTTTGTTTCGAAGGCGTTGCTCTTCCATTGAATGAAAAAAAATTAAAAGAAATGGTAAAATAATTAGCATTGTTAAATAAATGGTAGTATGTTCTATAGACAATTATCAATATCATAAAATAGTCATGCGAGTTGTCTGTTCTTTGAATTTATTTAGGTATTATTTAATGAAATGTTTTACATATTATAATATAACAAATTGCATGTTGATGCCAGAAACGTTATCTATCTGTTATGTTATCTATCTATAACGTTATCAATTGAAAAGTTGTAGCTGTACAATGTAGCTATTTCTGCGCCTATTCTGAACAAACAAACAGACAAACTTTTTTAAACATCCGTTTTGACTTTACGTCGTCTAAATAGTCAAACGAACTTCTTAACAGATTTTTATTTTTTGGAACTAACAGACAAACACTCCAATTGTATATAGATTAGACAGGCGTGAAAAAAGCATCTCTTTATTTATCTAATAATCACAAAAGCTAATCATAATAGTACATTTTTATTAATTTTCAGCTATAAAAAGCAAATTTTATCATAAGACGGTATCTAATCTTAAACCCGAACCTTGTATTTATTCCTCTTGGAAAAGCACGAGAAATACAATTTTGTTGACATAGCAAAGGAAACCCCATCCATCTAAGTTGCTGCTGTTGCCTTTCTGGTCGTCAGAAATAATCTGTTTGCTGAACGTAGAAAAGAAGAGTTATTCTAATCCCTTGGTTTATTTCATTCTTTGAGCACGAAGCAAGACAAAACAGATTGGATGTCGCTTCTGCGAACAGTGTCAAATATCAAAGAGAAAGGAGAGAAAAGCATATAAAATATGACTGATCTTCTAAGAATTGTTTGCTTTTAAGGAGTATGTTCTTTCATTGAAAACTTTTTAGCCTAAAGAATGATGAAAAAATTAAGAGTGTTAAATAAATCGTAGTAGGTCGTTTATAAAATTAACAATATCAGAACGTAGTATTTCACGTACGAGGAGTCTATTCTTTTATTTTACTTAGATGTTATACAATGAATTATTTTAGACATTGTACAAATGGCTGGCTGTAACCAGAAACATTCTCTATCTGCCAGTGATAAATATTTTGATAGTCATACAATCGTTTCTGTGCCTATTCCGGACAAACAGACTGACAGTCTTGTTTAAATGTTATTTTTGACTTTACGTAAAATGAACTTAATAATAGTTATATTTTCTGGAAATAACAGAGAAACACTCCAATTTTAAATATATGTGTACATCTTACACAAGTTTGAATAAAGAATCCCCATATTTATCTAATAATCACAAAAGCTAATCAAAATAGTACATCTTTATAAATTTTCAGAAATGAAAAGCAAATTTGATTTCAAGAAAGTGTCTACACAAAAAAATATATATATATATATATATATATATGTTTCTGTTGTTGCCTTTCTGCTCCTCAGGAAATAGTTTGTTGAACGTAAAAGAAAGTGGTTATTTTTAGGCCTAGAGATAAGGGTATTATATAGTCCCGGGTTATTCTAATCCCATGGATTTATTTCCTTCTTTGAGCATGAAGCAAGACAAGATAAATTGTATGCCGCTTCTCGTATATTTACAAATTTCTGAAGAGAAAGGATAAAAAGCATATAAAAAGTGAATGATTTTCCCGGAAAATAGAGGTATGTTCTCTACAAAATTATCAATATCATAAAAGTTGTCTATTCTTTGAATTTATTTCGATATTATATAATGAATTATTTTAGATATTATAATATAACAAACTCCAGGCTGTAGCCAGAAACGTTATCTATCTGCAACTGATAAGTTTAGTGTCAGTTATGCAGCTATTTCTGCGCCTTTTCTCGTCAAACAAATAGACAAACTTTTTTAAACATCAGTTTTGACTTTACGTCGTATAAATAGTCGAATCAACTTGGCAATAGATGCTTTTTTGGAAATAATAGACAAACTCTCTCTCTCTACATTTATATATATATATATATATATATATATATATATATATATATATATAGGTAGTTAGATAGATAGATAGATAGATAGATAGACAGACAGATAGATAGATAGATAGATAGATTAGACAGGATATGTCGGCTTGAATAAAGCATCTCCTTATCCTTATTTATCTAATAATCTCAAAAGCTAATCATAGTAATACATTTTTACTACTTTTCAGCTATAAAAAGCAAATTTTATTATAAGAAGGTATCATAATCTTAAACCCGAACCTTGTTTTTATTCCTCTTGCGGAAAAGCACGAGAAATACAATTTTGTTGACACAACAAAGGAAACTCCATCCATCTAAGTTGCTGCTGTCGCCTTTCTGGTTATCAGAAATAATCTGTTTGCTGAACGTAGAAGAGAGCAGTTATTCTAATCCCTTGGCTTTATTTCATTCTTTAAGAACGAAGTAAGACAAGACAGATTGGATGTCGCTTTTGCGAACAGTGACATCTAAAGAGAAAATGAGAAAAGCATATAAAATATGAATGATCTTTTAAGAATTGTTTGCTTTCAAGGCGTAATTTCTTCCATTAAATACTTTTTAGCCTAAAGAATGATGAAAAAATTGAGATTGTTAAATAAATGGTAGCTTATTCTATATAAAATTATCAATATCAGAAAGTAGTAGTAGTCATTCGCGTAAGAAAAGTCTATCCATCTCCTTATTTTTCAAATAATCAGAAAAGCTAATCAAACTAGTACATCTTTAGTTATTTTCAGTTACAGAAAGCAAATTTTATTAGAAAGTGTCTAATCGAAAGCCCTAATCAAGTTTTATTATTCTTGGAAAATACAATTGTTTCGACACACACACACAAAAAAAAAATGTATCTACGTTTTTGCTGTTGCCTTTCTCTTCCCATTTTTATTGGACAAACTGCAGACTGTTGTTAGAAACATTATCTCTTTGCCCCTGAGAAGGTTTTTGTTTGTTATTCAACCTTTTTCGAGCTTATTCCAAAGAAGCAGTCAGAAAGACAATGTTTTTAATGCTATTTTTGACGTTGTGTCTAAATACTCGAATAAACTTAGCAATAGGTGGTTTTCTGGAACTCTCAGACAGACATTCCAACTATGTATATATGTGTGTATAGATTAGACAAGTTTCAATAAAGCATAGCATCTCCTTAACATTTATCTAATATTCCTAAAAGCTAATAATTATAGTGCATTTTTACTAGTTTTCAGTCATAAAAAAACTTTTATTTCAAGAAAATATCTATAAACACCGAACATAGTTGTGTCCACTTGGAAAAACACGAGAAAAACTATTTTGCTGACACAACAAGGAAAGCCCATGTATCTATGTTGCTGTTATTGTCTTTCTGCTCGTCAGAAATAATATGTTTCTTTGACTTAGAAAAGAGCATTTATTCTAATATATTTATTCTTGGCTCTATTTAATTCTTTGAATAAGAAAACAGATTGGATTTCGTTGCTGCGAACAGTCACAAACCTTTAAAGGAGAGAAAAGCGTATAAAATGTGAATGATCTTACCGGAAATGTTTGCTTTGAAGTCGTCTGTTCTTCCATGGAATACTTTTTAACCTAAGGAATTGTGAAATAAATGGCAATGTTAAATAAATGACAGTGTGTGTGTTTTGTAAAACATTATCATCATAAATTAATCATACGTTTAAATAAAAGGCATCCATTATTTGAATTAACTGAGATATTATATAACCAATTGTTTTAGATGTAAAAATACAATAAACTGTAGATTGTTGCCAGAAAAATTCTCTGTCTTCCACTCAGAAGTTTATTGTTAATTATTCAACCGTTTTTCAGCTTATTTTGAAAAGACAAACATACAATGTTTTGAAGTTATTTTTTATTTTGCGTCGTCTAAATAGTCGAGTGAACTTAGTAATAGATGTTATTTTTGGAAAACAGACAGACATTCCAATTTAATATATAGATAGATAGCTAGATAGATTGATTGATAGATAGATAGATAGATAGATAAATACATAGATAAATAGATAGATAGATATATAGACATATGGACAAGCTTCAATGAAAAATATTCTTAACATTTCTCTAATAATCATAAAAGCTAATCGTAATAGTGCATTTTTCTAATTTTCAGTAATAAAAACCAACTTTTATTTCAAGAAAGCATCTAATAAACTTCAAATGTCGTTTTCGTTCGCTTGGAAGGGCACTAGAAAAACTATTTATTGACACAACAAGGAACGTCCATCCATCTAAGTTTCTGCTGTTGCCTTTCTGCTCGCCAGAAATAATCTGTATATTGAACGTAGAAAAGAACAGTTATTCTAATCCCTTGGCTTTATTTCATTCTTTAAGCATGAAGCACGACAAGACAGATTGGATGTCCCTTCTGCGAACAGTGACAAATCTCTAAAGGAAAGAGAAGTGTATAAACTGTGAATGATATTTTAGAAATTATTTGCTTTTAAGGCATCTGTCCTTCCATTGAATAATTTTTAGCCGAAGGAATGATAAAATAATTCAAAGTATTAAAAGAACGGATGGCTTTAAAAATTACTTTTGATTATTTATGTTATTAAACCAACTTATGTTATTAAAAAACTACTTAAATTGTTTTCTGTATCTTGAATTCAATAAATGTTTGAAAAATAAATTCAGTTTGCAGAAAAGAAAAATGAACTATTAATTAGCTTTTTAGATAATTCAAATGCTCCGTATGTTCTAACTTTCAAAATATTTTGTATAAGAACTTTATTAAAGAAATTGCGTATTCATTTTTTAATACGACAGACAGTTATTAAAAAATAATTGTAAAAACTTTGCCTGAAACTTAAATTATTCATCCTTTAAAAATTTACATTATTATAATTTATTTGAGGACCTTAATAAACTGACACACAAATATTACTACACATATTTATTACCTTATGTATTACGATTGCTCTATAGACATATTGATAGTTTTGAACAAAAATCAAAATGCATGGAGCATTTTAAAAATGTATAGACTGTAAAAAAGAAATGTTTTAGTAAAATGTATTTGAAATACTTGATATTCTATTTTCATTAATTACTTTAAAGAAGTATGAAAATGCACTTTCTTCGAAGTATGTGGCAGTGTATTTTTATTTTCTAAATTTTAACAAATAATGACAAAAAAAATGCGTTTTTGGCTCATTTCAGAGACCACCGTATCTTTAAATAAATGATAAAATGTTCTGTAAGTAAGTCCTCGTAAGTAAAAGTCATTTACTTACGAGGAGTTAATAAGTTGAATGGCTTTGTTATAGAAGGAAGTATTGAATTCATTTGTTTATAAAAATTAATAAATATCCTTAATACTTTATAACATGTGTTTAAGAAAAAACTAAAAATGCCACATTACTCATCACGTTTACATGTTAGTTTAGAATAAAATATGTCTTTAAACTATCATCTCAGTATTTGTTATTTTCATGCAAAAATATCTAAAATATTCGGAAGATTCTATGAGTCCTTACGAAATTACTGTGAGTTGTAATTAATCGTCAATTATTTACTTCTCAGCTATTGAATCCAGAGCTCTGTTTAAGATGTAGCTGGTAATTGCATTATTGTATAACTTAACAGGTCCCGATTAACCTTTGTAGTTAGGAGAAGCCGATTTCGGAGCCCCTTATAATTTGAGGAAAAAAAATTCTGAATTCTACATGCACGTAATTTCATCAATATTACACATTTTATTCACGAGAAAAACTTAGCAGAGTTCACATTTCCTTAAATAGTTTTCAATGTCCCCTGTATAAAAGTACTATGAACTATATTTGAAGTATATAATTATTTTATGTTCAGTTACCTGGAAGGTTTCTAACCAGGGGCAGTCTATAAGGCATGCGAAGTCTTTTGAGCAGCAATGTATAAGATTTGTGGCTTTGTAAACACACAACGTGATTTGCTAAAATTTAATTCAGCTAGTAAACGCATAACACATTTTAAATTTTATTTTCAGCAATTACCGTCTATAGAAGGTAAATTAAATTTTCTTGTCAAATACTTTATATGATCTACAGATTTTTATACGCACCGCATTATTACGCTATAATTAAATTGACCTACGAAATGCATAACACAACTTAAAACTCACTTCCAGAATTTTATATCCGTAGCTGGCAATATATTCAGTTTTTTACGAGTCGTGTACATGAACTTATTTTTATTCTACAAACATATCTTAGTATACTAAAGGTAGTTAGGCTGGAAAATGTATAACACAATCAAAAAACAACTCTAAACAATTCACGCCCATAAACAGTAAAGCTTACTATATTTTTGTGCAGTCCTGTATATGAAGTATAGAATTTATACAATCCGCGTAATTTATAAAAATTTGGTTACGCTTAAGAGCGCATACCACATGTGAAGACGCACTTTCAGAGATTAACGGTCATAGACAGAACTGTAGCCGAATTCCTTCGTGTGTCCCTGTAAATGAACAAATAAATGCTATGCACTTCATATTCTAAAGTTAGCATCTTGTAGTACAGTTCAATAATGCATAACAATTTCACTATGTTTAAAATATTGTAACTTCTTTTAAAAATACACTGCAAACGACGACGATAAAAATACACCGAAACGATTCCCCATATACCATAATGTAACGGAATTCTTTTACATGTCCTACTAAACGAACTATAAATATTACCCACTCCATTTTAAATAGGAGTTGTCTTATGGTAAACATCAATAACACATATAAAACTCATGTTGACAGAAAGTACATTTACGCCATTTAGAGCAAGAAATGGGAGTGCTCCTAAAAAAATGGAAATTTTGGGGGGAAAAAACAATTGTTTTCTTTTTCCCGAAAGAGTTTGTTTCCACTTTAAAAAATTGAAATTTTGAAACTTTTTTAAATATTATATTATATTTTTTTATAATAACTACATTCTGGTGATTTCTTCTTCATATTTTTTCATATCCATGAAAACATCCCATTTCCCATATGAAAACATATTAATTTTGGATAATATAATTTGTAAGATAATTAAATAAAACTTATCTCATTAAAAATTAAAAAATCATATGCAAAATTTTATAAATAATACCAAGTAGTGAAAATGGTATGGTTGATAACTTAATATAACTAGGTATCATTTGAACAATTCATTTATTTTTGCTGTTCTTTGTGCAATTTTTGATAACCCTTAGAGCCACAAATCTAAAGTCTGTTACAATCATAATGGCCGATAGCATCACCTATTTTATCAATTAATACATTTGAAATATTGTAATATCTACTAGTAATGGTCGTGACAGTACCTTCTAGCTTCATAGTTTAAAATTTAAACAGACCCAAGCATTATCTATTGTTAAAAATATATATATATCATTTTTCTCTAGATAAATGCTTTTCATAAAGAATTCTGCATCGTGTACTTCTTTCGGCGATATGTCGTGGAGAAAGACGGTGGGCATCGTGTTTTTTGGCCTTTTTAAAATTCAAATCAGTGTTAATGATTTTGCTTACAGTTGACAGTGAGCATTTTAATGATTTAGTAATAGTCCTTTGACTTGGAGGATTGTCTTTTACCATAGAATTTACCTTTGCCATATTCGAAGAATTCCTTTTTGTTCTTGAGTACATATTTGGAAAAAATTTTCCACTTGAAGGCCTGTGTTATTTACTATATTACCTACTGTGGCTTTATATATAGGAAAACCATGCCTTTCACAGCGTTTTCTAATAACCGAATACGAATAATTCTCTTCGGAAATTGTAGGAATATAGCCTTCCATCCATCGGGTCGTTAAAAGCGCCATTTTGAATGTAAACAAAAATTTCATTTGCTAGACGAGAATTTATACTTTCAAAAATATATTAGCTGTGAAAAATAATTTCTCTATGCAGATATTTTTTTTTAACATCACACCAAACTCGTCTAAAAAAGGTGCACACAGCCTCTGTATAACTGCTTTTGTTGGAAGTCAGTTAACAATAGAATGCCGTTCTTAATTTACATTAAATTATTATAGAATAACTTAAGAATAATTAATGATTTTGCTTACAGTTTCCAGTGAGCATTTTAATGATTTAGCAACATTTTTTTGACTTGGAGGATCTTCTTTTACCATAAAACAATTTACTTTTGCCATATTCGAAGAATCCCTTTTTGTTCTCGAGTACATATTTGGAACAATTTTTCCACTTGAAGACAGACATTCACATTTTTTCGCTGTCTTATATTAGCTGTGAAAAATAATTTCTCTATGCAGATATTTTTTTTTTAACATCAAACCAAACTCGTCTAAAAAATGTGCACACAGCCTCTGTATAACTGCTTTTGTTGGAAGTCAGTTAATAATAGAATGCCGTTCTTAATTTACATTAAATTATTATAGAATAACTTAAGAAGAATTAATGATTTTGCTTACAGTTGCCAGTGAGCATTTTAATGATTTAGCAACATTCTTTTGACTTGGAGGATCTTCTTTTACCATAAAACAATTTACTTTTGCCATATTCGAAGAATCCCTTTTTGTTCTCGAGTACATATTTGGAACAATTTTTCCACTTGAAGACTGACATTCACATTTTTTCGCTGTCTTATATTAGCTGTGAAAAATAATTTCTCTATGCAGATATATTTTTTTAACATCAAACCAAACTCGTCTAAAAAATGTGCACACAGCCTCTGTATAACTGCTTTTGTTGGAAGTCAGTTAATAATAGAATGCCGTTCTTAATTTACATTAAATTATTATAGAATAACTTAAGAAAAATTAATGATTTTGCTTACAGTTGCCAGTGAGCATTTTAATGATTTAGCAACATTCTTTTGACTTGGAGGATCTTCTTTTACCATAAAACAATTTACTTTTGCCATATTCGAAGAATCCCTTTTTGTTCTCGAGTACATATTTGGAACAATTTTTCCACTTGAAGGCAGACATTCACATTTTTTCGCTGTCTTATATTAGCTGTGAAAAATAATTTCTCTATGCAGATAATTTTTTTAGCACCAAAACAAACTCGTCTAAAAAATCTGCGAACAGCCTCTGTATAACTGCTTTTGTTGGAGGTCAGTTAATAATAGAATGCCGTTCTTAATTTACATTAAATTAAGATAAAATAACTTAAGAAGAAATAAAACTGTAAATTCTTAAAATTTGTTTTTCATTATTATTCAAAATACACTTTTGAAATAGGCGAATAACATCACATATTTATAATTTCTTTATAAAGTCATATTTTTGAAATATACTTTGAAAACTATTTAACCAAACAAATTGTGAAAAACTTCAAAACTTTCTCAACTCTTTCAAAAATCTTGCTTTCTTTCATATTTTTCGTTTTTCATATTCCATTATTTTGCCCCTTTTTTCCCATGTTTTAGTATTTTTCGGAAACTGCAACAGATGGTGCATTTTCACACGAGTAACTGCAATTCTGAAGTTTTCATATACATGTATAAGGCTATAAAACCCTTTGGAATTTAGTTCACATTTCTGTTACTTTATAAACTTATTTTTCAATGAAAATTGATTTTTCTTTTGTAGTTAATACATGTATTCCAGATCCAAGGAAATGCGGTTTGAAAATACATAGCATTTTTTCGTCATAAGAATTTAAAGTGTAATACATTTTTCAATACAAACACTTGAAAGGATATTTCACACTATTTCTTATATTTTAAATAGATTTTTCTTTTTTTAACTCGTTTGGAAGTTTATTTATTTCTTAGCATTTTGTAGAAAGATCGATTTAATTATATCAATATTTCAGATTTTCAGAGTTAAAATTGTAAAACTTTCTAATTCCGTTTGAGCTTTAAAATTTCAATCCTTGAACTTAATACATATTTTAGTATTTTTTGCGTCATAATTTTAAACCTATTAAAGGTATAAATGCTGAATTTTACATACACGTTTATTACAGTTTAATTTATTTTATTAAAGTTACATAAAAGGAAGTACAATCTAAGAAAATAAATAGTATAAATGCTGAATTTAACATACACGTTTATTACAGTTTGATTTATCTTATTAAAGTTACATAAAAGGAAGTAAAATCTAACAAAATAAATAAAAATTATCATAGTGTAGACATTTCATTTTTTAAAAAAGATAACAAACGATGTCGTGATCTCACTTTAAAACGTTTAAGGTATAAAATATTTAAGTTATTTCATTTTTTTTCAGTACGATTGAACAAAAAGGATGCAGAAATCGTTATATTTTCGTGTCAACATTATCAGAATGTCACTTCCTTTAATTATGGCCTTTGCATCTAGTCTTTGTTTTGTTATTTCATTTAAAGTTTTTGACACCGTACAAGATGAGGTTACATAGATAGATGCACACACGGATTTAATAGGATAGATTTCTTTAGTGCAAAATGAATGGATGAGAGCAAGTAAAAATTAACAGCAACAAAGTACCTATGTTACTGTTGTTATTTTTTCTCCTTCTTTCTTTTATTCTACTTGAGAGATTAAAGAACAGGCTCTTTTCGTGAAGCCTTGAAGCAGCTGAATACTAAGTTTATTTTGTCTGCTTGTGCTTTTTATTACGTTGGTTTTACACGTCATGTATTTACTAAAACATTGTTTTTCTATCGATTGGGTTTTTCTCAGGAACTTTTAGTCAGAATTGAAAGTGTAACCTGTCTAAATGTGAGAATTTAAATTGGCAATCTCTTTAACGGAGCCGCTTAGTCCATTTGCGAAAACAGAGAGCGCATAGCATGTCCAATGTACACTGACTGTAGTTTCGTTTAGGTAGATTTTCATTTAAAAATATAATATCTTACAAAACCAAGGGTGTGCTCTGCTGAAGGCAGTGAGGCTTATAACATTAGATTCATTTGGAAGATTTTTTGTTAAAATATAAAATACAAATTTGATATTTGTTTGCAAAAACAAATTGGAGTATGCATAGCACGCCTTTTCTTTTGCATTCCAATTTAAGTCCATTGTTTAGACAAAATAAACAAATGTATGCACGCAACCATAAAACTTAATGGAAATTCAAATATAGCGTAACAAAACTGTACAAAACCAACAAGGTAAAACAGATTCTTTAACTTTTAAAAAAGTCTACTAAAGTGTCACCAACCCCTTTGAGAAAACATTTCGTTACTACATATATGCAATAATCTTCTGACATTATCAATTTTTATAACTATTCTCGTACAAGCCAGTTGATCTTCAGATAGAGGAAAAAGTCTAAATACAATAAAAGACTAAATTGTCAAATTGACCCTGTAGACATATATATATATATATATATTATATATATATATATAATTACACTTGATTTTTAAAACACTGTCGCAGCCAATGTAAATTACTTAAATTTATTTTCATGTTTTTCTTGATTTTTTTTTAAATGTCTGATTGATGTATATGTAGATGAGAGTATGAAGATGTATAGATGTATAGATATATGAGATATATAAGATATATGTGAGATATATGAGGTATATGAGATGTATAGATATATGAGAGTAGATGATGTAGTATATGTATATGAGATATGTAGTATCTCAACTTTTCAGAGTTCTGAATAAAATGATTACTCGAGTAATTCGGGCTGTAATTAAATGTTATTTTTTATCTATAAATATACATTTTATTTATTATTATCCATAAATATTACTTTTGTGAAGAGTTGTACATCATTTAAATTTTATGATGTTTTTTCATTTTTTTTTTTGTTTTTGAAACAGAATTGCTTAGGTAAGCATAGATTTTTGGCCCCACGAAAGGGTAAAATTTTGTTTTTTCGTCTAAGGTATTTTTATTGTTTTACTACTAAAGAAGGTTCAAATACCGGCTACTACTTTTATTTCCCATCTAGATCCTACAATTTTGAAAATTGGGGGATGTAAAAGTCAACGTAGAGTACCTTGATATGTTTCACATCGTCTTAGAAAAGAACATGGGTTTCATAAATTTGATTCATTAATAGCAGTTAATATGTACAGAAAGAACATGGAATTTTTAATAAAGAATCATTTTTGTCAAATTTTCAAAAATCTTAACGACTATCTCTGACAGTCTTCTTTCCATTATTCTCCTAGTTGTTTTTTAACGTGTAAACAAAAGAAATCTTGCTTCTTGAAATGTATATTATTTTCGCTACAAAAATCACGAACTTAGTAATCACTACCTGCGTCGGTACAGTCGCTATGGGCCCACATATCGCATTCTAAACATCCAACAAAGAGTTCTTCTAGTCCGCACAGAAAGCATCTTTGCAGAAGACACAAATTGCATCATCCTTCTCAGATAAATATCTTCTTTTTTTACATTTTTAAAATCCAAAGCTACCCCTTTCGCCTTTTTTTCCTTAGTTTTTCCTCCTCTGTCTCTTCCCTCTCTCATCTTCTTGTTCTTCTTCCTATTTATTGCAGACGATTTTGGTCAACATTGTAACCATAGCAATATATTGTAACAGTCAATTTACGCAACAAAGCAATGCATTGTACATTATACCATAAATTAATTTATTTACGGTATGATATGTTATGTTATGTATGTTATTAATAAATTTATTTATGCTCACACGGAGCAAACTTAGAGAGGTCCAAATAGCAGCTAGTCAGTATTTAAATCACTCTGAGTGGCCGCTATTTCAACCACTGTTATGTTTCAGTTAAAACCTGTATTACTCATTCATATAAGTAAATTACCCATAACGTGCTTACGGAATTTGGGAGCTAAATATGTGCAGAAATCAATTTCAAAGATTAATTCAGGTCAACATACGATCGATATTTTAAAAACAGATGAGACCCTTTTCCCTGAAAAACTTTTGATAATTCAGATTTCGTCGTGTCGACACTTTTCCTCTTCCTGTTTGTAAATTACACAGACTTCAGCGACGTACAGCTCCTGACTTCATGTTCTTCTGTGAAATAAAGATGCAAAGTCTGCCTATCGTCTCTAGGCTGTGCTGCGCTCGGTTCTCAGAGCACCTACTAGCCTATATTTGGACCCTAGCCAGTATTTGGGCCCTTTCCTCTATTGTTTTTTATTTAATTTTAAAATCATCATTGTTCATAGCATGATTTCTGACACATTTTACGATTTATGACGATAATGGGAAAAAACTTGCGAAATTTTCTGGTTATATATATTATTTCTGACGTTAATATAATTTTTCTTATGCACATTCAAAACGCGCAATGATGAATGGGGTATCATGTGAAAAGATTTTGAACAAGATTTTGACATAATATATTCACATTTCGTTAGAGCACGTTGTTTGTTTAGAAATTGAAGTTAATGAAAACGTATCACCAAATAATCTCAGAGATTGGAGTACGAACGCCTCTTACGGGTCTACTGCTGATTAAAAAAATCTATAAAATTCCTTTAGAATAAAGTTAATAAAATAATTACAAAAAGTCTAAAATCAACTTATGTGTATTCAGTATAACATAAGTTTTATTACACTTTAGAGAAACAAAAAGTTTTCACATAAGTAATAAACTTTTAAAATATTTTACTTATAAGTAATTGATAAGGATTCCTGATCTCGTTTCACAGTCAAAGTTCTTAAAATATAAGATATTTATCACTAATTCTGTCTATTTAATAATATTCCCTTATAATTACTGAAAGTGTCACATTATGTCATTATTATTATAGTTCGTATTTATCACAGAAGGAAAGCACTGACCTTTAGGTACTGTATTAGGTATTCTATTAAATTTTATTGTTTACGCCATGATATATAATGCATTTTACAACCCATATAAATAATAGGTAGAAACTTACGAAAATTTCTTATCATAAATAAATTATTAAAATTGCTTCAGAAGAAAATTAATATCAGAGGTATTAGGGTATCAAAGGTTTTAATATCAGAGGTATTAAGGTCTCAGAGGTGTCAGAGGTATTAAGAAGATGGTTGGCATTCAATTATACATTTTAATGCACAGTATACACCATTGCTGTCCAACACGACACGCGCATATTACCAGAAATATCTGCCTCATTTAATTTGGACATATTCGGAGATTAAATAAGGCAAATATTTCTGTAGAAATTTTCTGGTGTTTCACGGGTGCCAGGCTGGACAACTCTTGTATACACACTCGTATATACCATGATACATAATGCATTTTACGACCCGTATAGATAACAGGTAGAAGCTTTCGAAATTTTCTCATGATAAATAAATCACCAAAATTTCTCCAGAAGAAAATTAACTGGAAGTAGAAAGGAGATGGTGACATTCAACCATATATATTATTTCTGTTGTCAACATCCCTTTTTCTATGAATTTATTAAACGCACAACAACTAATGAGGTATCATTCGAAAGGTTTTTGAAGCAGCTTCTGACATAGTACACTCACATATCTTTTAACATTTTTTAATTAAAAATTGCAGTTCATTAAATATTAAATCGGCATTGTTTTCCCAAATGAAATGAAAGGTTTTCCTCAAATTTGTGTTGCCACAAAGCCAAATACTGCATGATATGATGCTCAACAATGATTATAAAAGTAATAAATTGTACAAAAAATATAAAGTAGGATTTTTCCGCACGGGTTTATTTAAATTTATGGTTAAAAAGTAAAATTGAAAATGAAAATTTATTCCAGCTGTAGAATAAAAGCTAATCTTTGTTATATTAGATTAAATTGCATTTTAAAAACATTCAATTCATTTTTCTTTGTTTCATGTTTTTCAAGAAGTGGATGACGTCATCTTCTAATGCAGTTAAAATGCGATTGTTTTTGGGGTTTTTTTCTCGCGCGTGATTTTACAATCTCCGATCAGTTTTTACTTTAACTTCAATGGAATATATGAGATGATATTCTGGCTTCAATAATGTTGTTTGCAGATATATTTAATTCTTAATTTTTCTTTAAAAGTTTAAATCTGCATCTAAAAAATATCAGATATTTCTGAAAAGTTGTGTACTGCAGTGCGAAATCCTTGCACGGGTCCACTGGTTAAGATTTATTTCTTTTAATTTAAAACTTCTATAAATTATGACTGACATCAAATCAGGATTTTCTCACGTATGTAGCATGTTTCCAAATAAAATGCATAAACTTTTGTTTAAGAAAAATGACTTTTTTCAAGAAAATAATAGGGGAGACCGGGGCACATTGGTACATTTTGCAGAAAATTGGCTTTTTTATGATGAGTATCCAGATT
This sequence comes from Maratus michaelseni, assembly GCA_963931845.1. Classification (NCBI taxonomy): domain Eukaryota; kingdom Metazoa; phylum Arthropoda; class Arachnida; order Araneae; family Salticidae; genus Maratus; species Maratus michaelseni. The sequence goes on along the minus strand of OZ007591.1, from coordinate 118,564,802 downwards.
TTTAAAAATTTTAAACCATGTAATTGAAGAGTGTTTTCTAATGTTGCAATGTGATGAATCATTTTGAAAAATTTTGCTGTATTAAAATCAGTAACATGTAGTTTATGAAATAATAATTTTTGTATCAATCAATCGGTGGGGTAAATTGGTACAAGGATGGTGTACTTTGGTACACTTACAAGAAATATACATAGGTAGCTTAACACTTTTATTAGTAACAGTAATTGGGATACAAAAATGGAAAAGAACTTAAAAATACATGAATATTAATTTGAAACTGCATCAATGTATAGAAAACACGAGACAAAACATAGGAAAAAATAATAGTAGAATTTGTATACAATTAGTGGACATTATAGTCACTTAACTCAACAGGAAAAATATAATATTGTTGCAGCTCTAGCAGTACCACCACAAAATGTAGGCTGCGGATTGATAAAACAAACATCTGAAATATCAATAATGCTACTATCAACCTGTTCAGGGAAATAAAATTTTGAGCAGTCAGTTTTCTTTCTTAAACACTTTACGGAAAACTCAGATTCGGTATTCTTAACTTCAATCTGGCCAACAAAATAAATAAATCTCTTCTTTCCTGCAAATTTTACTAACACATAATCACTAACTGAGATATTGGATCTACCAGACTCATATATTTTGGGTGGGATAAGTTGGTAAAGCAAAGGAGATATATACACTTATTGAACTGTGCCTAGTAAATATACTGCAACAATACAGAAATTACAGTAAACTGGCTTTAACTAAAAAAAAATACTTTGAAAAAGAATGTTATACCAGTTTACAGTCTATTATAGGGCACATTGGTCCAATAGGACTGTACCAAACTACCCCAGTAGCAGATTTTTGAAAAAAGGTGTCAGGGCTGATGTTTGTTGTTTACATTGTAGTTCAAGACAGTGTGAAAATAAATGTCATTAACATACGTTATAATGTGCTGTTATAGTCAAAGTTATAGATTAAATGGAATTCGGATTATAATGTTACAAGTAGACTTCCAAAAGATTACAGAATTACAGTAAAACAGTTAAAGTTACCTTTTCCAAGAAACTGCTAATCCAATCCCAGTAAACTTTCACCTGAAGAAAGTCTTCAGTGTTGCCAACTTTTAGGAGAGAAATTAAAAAACTTTAAAATAAATCAACTAAAAATATCTACCTTGTACCAATATACCACATGTACAAATGTGCCCGGTCTCCCCTACATAAAAATTCAATTTGTAAAATGATGCAAAACAAATAATTACCTTATTTTAAATTCAGCTTCTTTACACATATTTGTTAATTGGTTTAGATTTAGATATACACGTATTATTACTAGAATTATAGTAATATTGGGTAAACTTTCTAGATTTTTTTATTTTAAATTCAGCTTCTTTACACATATTTGTTAATTGGTTTAGATTTAGATATACACGTATTATTACTAGAATTATAGTAATATTTTCTCCATATTGGGTAAGCTTTCTAGATTTTTTTACTTTATACTACATTTTTTAATGAAAATTTTGTTAATTATTCTTTGTTTTACATACGGATGCACATTTTTAATAATAATATAACCATTAACGTATTTGAAAAATTACAAACGGATTAGAAGAAAAAAAGCTTGCACGGCACATTTTACTCATTGATTACAGATGAGATTAAGTCATTAGCTAACCTGCATAGCTTCCATAAAGCTAACTTAATTTTTTTTGGGGATTTAAATAACAATAAATTAAAATAATAAATAATAAAATAAATAATAAATAATTAATAAATTAATTAATAAATAATAAAATAAAATAAAATAAAATAAAATAAAATAAAATAAAATAAAATAAATAAATTAATAAATAATAAAATAATAAAATAAATCCAAACAATTCGTCAAATAAAAAAAAACAATTAGACTTTTTTTTTGGCTTTTTATTTAAATGAAAAAAAATCTATTTTGATCTACACTGTCTACCATCATCTGAGGGTGTACTACTAGTTCCAGGTATTGATTGTATATAGTTACAAAAAGCCTAAAATCAACTTAATTAATATTAATATTTATAATATTAATAAATAATTATTAATATTAATAATATAATATAATTAATATTTATAAAGCAGTAAGTTTCTTACGGTTTAGAAAACAGTTTTTCTAATAAATAATAATCATTTAAATATTGTTACTTTATACGTAATTAATAAGGATTCCTAATCTCCGTTTCACAGCCAAAGTTCAAAAATATGAAATTTCACACCAATTACAGCAATTTAATAATATTTCCTTTTCATTACCGAACGTGTCATATTATGTCACTGTTATCATATCCCGTATCTAGCCCTGCAGGAAAGCACTGACCTGCAGATATTGTTTTAGGTCTTCTATTAAAATCTACATTGTTCAGGGCATGATTCATATTATATTTTACGACCCATATAGATAATAGGGAGAAACTTCGAAAAATTTCTTATGATAAATAAATCACTGAAGTCCCTAGAGCGAAAACGGGGTGCTCTGACATTCTTTTCCTATATATTTCCGAAAGTGTTATATTATTTTTCGGGATGTAGTTTCATATTTAGAATTAATGATAGGAAGAAAAAACAGTAGCAATATGTACACATGCGTTATTGGCATTGTCAGTATTGTAAATTCCTATTTTGTATTATTTTTATACTTTTTAGTATTGTCAACTTCTATTCTTAATTTTTAATACGATTTGCATTTTACTACCCCACATGCACTATAAAAAAATACAAATTTTTCTTAGTCTAGGAAAATCTAATGTAACCACGAACGAAAATATACAATAACCTCTTCTGAATTTCCACAATTCCGAAAATTTCTGGTCTTGTCTACCACCTTTGAGAGCAAAACCTTTCACAAGGGGAGGTTCCGAGATTGGGAACAAAGAATGGGGTGAACGTTTGTGTACCGGTAGAGTATAGTTAGTACATAAATATGTGAATGCCAAAAACCACAATACCCATGGGGTCTTGAGAAAATAAGTCTTAAAGCTTATTTTACAGTTTATAATCGGATAAATTTTGTCCTTTGTCAAGAAGCTCACCAGCTTGGTTGACAGCAAAGTGGATTCCAGGTTTTTCTGTTTGGGTTCAAATCCCAGTTAGACTTATTTTTTGCAGCGAAAATTTTTATCAATTACTTTCGAACCACAACTAGAAAAATGTGTGTAATCATTGAAATTTACAAAAAATATATATTAAATATGATGTTTTGTAGCATATAAGAGCAATTTTGACTATGAAATTTTGCATGTTTTTACATGATGCATATGCTTTTACATAAAAAGTAAAAGAAAAAAAAGTACGCTATTTATATTTCTATAGACCATGAATTTTTGCTGTTATTTAAAATTTTTTACAGTTATTTAAATGAATAATTTACTACTTTTCGCAGATAAATAAATTAAAATACGTCATATAAAGCTATAGTATATTATTTTCATTTTGTGGCATTATCCAAATATTTAAAAAATTTCATGATTTATTAAAAATATGTTTTTAGATTTTTAATATATTTTTTTTTAATCTGAGATTCTTTATTTTTTAAATTAGAATAAGTATCTACATAATAATTATTGTTGGCAATTCAAATTCTTTTTTATTGTTTAATATGTTTTTATAATACAGTTTAATTATATATACAATTTAAGCTATGGAATTTTACATGTTTATATATTTAATGAAAACTAAAGACAAAATAGATAAATAATTAAGAAAAGGCAATTGGTAGTTCTATAAAGACCACAAAATTTTGCTAGTTTTAAAATTTATTTAGTATTATTTACATAAATAAACTACCATTTTTGACAGTGAAATAAAGTAAAATACGTTACATACAATTATAACATGCTGCTTCAAGTATTTGTTAAACTGTAATTTTTCTATTATCATAAAAGTATTTCAAAATATGCGGTATTTTAAACAAGTAACTTTTTAACTTTTGAATTTTTTTAAAATCTTGGATTGGTTTATATAGTGTAGTTATAGGAACATACGAAGAAGAATTTGCTACCAAGTTGTGACCGTTTGGTAAGAAGTTAATTTTCACACTCCAAATAAAGAAGTATTGAGACTCACAGAGTCTATGTAGTAGTTCGCTTTTAGTGAGGATTGCTCTTTCGGGTAAAGGTAATTATTTTAGTCATTGTGAAATTAAGTGCAAGACTTGGGTACTTTTTCACTATGTTGGCTATACGCCTATTAAGCAATTAAAAAATTTTTTGAATATTTGAATGCAAGGCGTGAGAAATTTTCTATAGAAATATTTCCAGGTATTGAATATGAATTTATTGTTGTTGTTATAGTTAAACTTTCTTCATGTCCTCATTTTAAGTGAAGAGTATGAGTATGTCACAACAGAATTGTCTTTGAACGATAACCGCCGAAGGTATATTTTCAGATATGGTATGCGTTTTTAACCCTCTGAGCGTATGAGGGCTTTCCTGAATTTTCATAAAAATATTTGTAAAACTTAAAGTTATTTAAATTTTCATTCACCGTTTGTTTCTAAAATACACTTCATATCTCTTTATTTTACATAATCTTAAAATAGAATTTTGTTTAAAAAAATTGTTTAGAGCCGATTTAAGTTGTTTTTAGGAAACGGAAAAATACGGGCAAAACGCTGAGAGGGTTTTAAGTTTAACCAAATTTTAGTATATTACGTGGTGTGTAAAAATTCTATAGTTCATATAGAAATCTGCGCACAAGCATTACTGTCCATGGCGTGAATTCTTTAGCGTTGTTCTTTAATTGTTTTCGTCTATGGGGGATAATTGCTGGAAGTGTGTTTTTAGCTATAATATGCGTTTCCTAGATGAATTACATTTTAGCTTAATATGTGATGTGTATACAAATTCGTAGCTCATATACAGGGCTTCACAAAAAGTTTAAAAACACCTTCTATGGACGGTGAATGCTAATCTTCAAATGAATTACAAATTTTATTGCTGTACTATACTTTAGAAGACCATCTGGTGAGTATACAAGTCTACAGATCATACATAGGGCTGCTTAAAATTATTCGAAAATCTTATGGATTGTGGACGCTAATTGCTAAAATTTGGTGTACATTTGTGTTATGCGTTTTCTAAATGGTTTATTTAGATGTCTTATTTTACCAAATAATGAAGTTTTTTTGCAGTATTCTGAAAGTGTTGGAAAATATTTTAATAATCTATGCGCGATGTACGATTTTCCTTTTTTATTTTAAAATGTGAACGCTTTCTCTTTTTCATCAGTATCGGTCATAATCTGACATACTTAAAAAGTAATAGGCATGTACAAGTTAGCATCCCAGTAGATTTTTGGTGTAGTTATCGATGCTAGAATTTAATAGTAACTAGATGGAACCCGTCAAAACTTGACGGGAAAAAATACTATAATATTATCGGTAAAATAAGCTTCTTTATTATTTATGAAGGAGTGCGCATGAAACAGTCTTTCAAATGTTTTATTTTAAAAGTTTTTATTTCCGATGCAAACGCCAAACAAACAATCCGTAAACAACTGTGTAATGAAAATCAGTTTGACATTACCGCCATATTCCCTACGGCCAAAAAGAAATTTCATGGACCTATCAAGTATATACAAATATTATATTCCTACGTTCATATCATATTCAGTAAATAAAAGAACATAGTAAATAAAACACACATCTCACCCCCACCTGTGATAATGCAACCCAATGAGCTCCTATGCGCATGTGCATTTTATCTGCCCAAAAGCGCCGTCGATATCCGACGTTAAAAAAGTTTTTAAATGTTTAAATTAAAAGTTTTAAAATGTCCTCTTTAATCATTCTTCGTTTCAAATCCATATCTTCTAAAACGCACCCATTGTTTTAAGCTAATCAATTTTTATGTAAAGATGAAGAATTTTTTTTATAGTAATAAATCAATCTGCAGATGAGGGAGATTTTTAATGTATTCAAGTGTAATTTATTTCTATGGTTTCTTCGGTTCCTTTACATAATCAGGATGATTATCCCTTTTCCATCACCGTCGGGGATATTTTCCCTCTTATACAGTTGGCAAAAGTAAAAAACATTTAAAAAAATACAATTCCTAGCATATTCTGATATCTGATGGAACATACACATCAACGAATTCAGCATTCCAATTTTATGTTCAACATAAAACTGAAAATAGTTTTTTTTTTTTTTTTTTTTTTTTTTTGACAGTTTTTCGTTTAGCATCAAAATGCTCTATCTTATCGATAATCTGATCTTATGATTTATCACTGCTTTTACTATTATTATTATTATTATTCACTTTTTATGATGGTTAGGGAAATCTATTTTCAATTGTGGCAACTTTCCTAGGGGCTATTTTACATTATTGAAGCAAACTGGTGGTCATTGTTAAGATAGAATTGAAAAACTTTTCATGCTTGAAAATTATTTAAAAAGTCGTTAAACTAAGCGGCAGTTTTCAAATAAATTTCATTCGAAACCTAATTTTTTTTCTTATTGATTATGTAAGAATTAAAATTATAAAATGTAGTAAAATGTAGTAAAAAAATGGAAATTTGTGGTATTTAGAAGTGATGTAAGCGCGATGAAAGCTAAAGCGATAGCGCCGTTTGTTGCCACAACCGATGTACATTTCTAAAAATTGCCACTGTATTTTGGCTGGCGTCCAAAAGTAGAAAACCATTTTTTGACATCGAAAGAGAAATTCACACTGAAAGAAATAGGACTTTGCGCTAATAAGGAACTGTTAAATGAACTTATAATAAATCTACCAAAATAATTCCTATGAAATATTAGTCTTACATCTTACATTGTTTATTCTAGCTAAAAATACAATCGTTATATCATTTTTTTTCTTTTTTTAACCATAAAACTGTTTTTAATAATTTTAAATTTCCTGAAATCCTTTACTTTTGTGATTTTTTTATTAAAAAGGAAATCTTCTAACCTATAATTAAAATACAGTAATTGGTAACATGTAATCAAGGTATGCAATCAAGATGAAGAAATCAATGACGGCTCCAATTCTAATCTTTATAATTATGAATGAAAAAATCAGTTAAAATTACGTCATGTTGACACAATCATATACATTTTTCTCTTTAGTTTTATCAATGTTAAAATGCATTTCAAGCTAAGCATAACGTCATTTTCACCGGCGCAAACTTTTCACGCGTACTTTATATACGTTACATTAATGCTTAAACACCATGCATACAAATAAAAATATATTTCGTATTTAATTGTAATGAAAAAATGACATCAACAAAGTTATAATACATACTGCTAAAATAAACCCAATGGACAATATTCCCGTGACGTCACAATAAATATGATATTTTATTCGCTTATAAAACACGCGGATAAATATTTTTACCGAAATTTAACTTCCAAAAACTTAAAAAATTTGGCCTAAAAACCGCGTGCTTTTAATATATTTATTATTTTTCTTTCATTCTCGCAACCACTGAGTTCAGATAATAAACTCTGTTCCTCGCAACACTGGGCGTTATCCGATTATGACGTCATTAGCAGAAGTAAAAGTTTAATTGAAAATTACGGCTAATTAATTAAATTTTCGAACAAACGAATGCACGATAACAAATCTGTGTCCAAATATCTTTAATTTAAAAAAAGAATGGTGTAATTTGATGCAGTAGTTTGTTCTCACGGATTGTCGAAAGAAATCGCTTAGCGTTTTAAATATATAGATTTTTACAGTATGTTTTAAGATTACATGAACGATAACGTGGCGGAGAAAATAAATGCATCCCTTAGAATAATAAACCTTTTGTAATGTAAGCGCACTATTTTGCTTGCCTAAAATTAATTTAGTTGCTTCAAAAGGCAAGGAAAGACATCATTGCACGTCACTATTGCGTCATATATAAATTACGAAGTATTGCACCATCCAATTTCCATAAAGAGAACACCAAATGGGGAGAACGGTCAACTGTTGTGATTTTGTATGCAGTGAAAGCATGGCTCCGTACGTTTGACTGCCACCACGGAAAAAAAGTGTGGCTGTTGCTTTAGCTAAAGAATGGTTTTCGGTACGTGTGATCGCCAAAATATTAGAATGCCACCAGTCTACAATTACAAGGGTAATTCAAATGAAGCGTGGAACTGGTGATGTGTAGAGAAGAGCCGGATAAGACAGAAAGGGGGGTAATTACTATGTCTTAAGATCGATATCTGAAACAAATGTGTCACCGCAATCGTTATGCAAGTGCTTTTGATTTATAAGTGGAATTTGAGAGTCCTCTGGAGATTAATATAAGTGCATGAACTGTACAAAGACGGTCTACGTAATGTTGTCAGCATGCCTATCGTCCCAAGAAAAACCTTTAATTACAAAAACAAAAAAAGAAAAATAATGCGTCAAGCACAGATTATGAAACACTGTCCAACGTATTCAGAATACCGTAACAAAATTTCATTGTTTAATAAGATAAAAGAAGATATTTAAGTAAAAAATTTGGAAAACGCATAACACATTTGAAAACACAATTTTAGCAATTACCATCTATAGTCGGAAAAATATCTCAATTCTTATATGCAGCCCAATATATGTGATATATAGATTTGTATAACGGTACATATACTACATAGTATGCCCAAATTTAGCTCAGTTAGAAAACGCATAACACAGTTGAAAATTTCCCGTTCAGCAATTTTCTCCAATAGGCGGAAACTACTCAAGTTCTATTGTGCAGCCCTGTATATGATCTTCAGAATTTATAAACACCAAAAATATGGGAAAAATATGTTCAATTTAAAAAAGCATACCACGTCTGAAAACGCACTTTCAGCAATTATTGCTCATAGACAATACTGTAATCGAATTTTTTTGCATATTCCCGTAAATGAGCGTTAAATGCTACGCACACCTTATTCTATTGAAAGCACCTTGTAGTGCACCTCCGTGATGTATATCATGTATATGTTTATGTATTCAATATGTTTGAAATATTTTAATATCATTAAAATACACTGCAAGCGATTTTTCCCCATAGTCCACAATTTAACGGCATTCTATTGAGGGCCCTGTAAACAAATTATAAATGCTACAGACTTCTTTTTCAATTCCAAACATGCCATAGTAAACCTCAATAACATTTATCAATTACATTGTATTCCGACTACATTTACGCAAGTTACTGTGTACAGACAGATGAGCAGACAGACGGACAGACCGACAGACGGCAGATAGACATACAGGCATATAGATAGAAGACAGATAGACATAAAGGCATATAGACAGACTAATATAGACAGATGATCAGACAAAACGAATTCATAAACACTTTTCAACTATTTTGGAAAGTGTTAAAAATGAACCAGTAGTGACTTGCTTGAGCGAAAAAACATACTTCATGAACCAGGACTCAGTGGGACTCCGTAAGTTTTTCGGATGAATGCAAATTCAATCTCCATGGATCGGATGGTAAGCAGTATGTTAGGAAACGAGAATGTGAAGTATATTATCCACACTGAATATCGCCGATTGTGAAATTCCCAGTGAGCCAAATGGTCTTGGAAAGCATGTCCAGCAAAGGTGTTCGACTATTGAAATTTATTACGGGAATTGTGAATGCACTATTTTGGACCTTAGAAGAGTGTTTCATTCGAGATAATTTTAAAGTTGAAGGAAAATACATTCTCTCTCTCTCTCTCTCTCTCTCTCTCTCAACAATATTCAGGAGCCTGTCATACAGCAAAACCAGTGAATAGAATATAACATATTCATAAACAATTTGTTTGCGTCAATTGCAAGTTTTTATCGTCATAACATAACAGATATTACAGTCTGCCTCACAAGTTTAAGCACAACATGAAATTGTCTTCGTTAAATTACAATAACAAAACGTGTTATTTACTTATGATTCTGTAAAATTATTCAAATAAATCATATAAAAAATGAACAAGAAAGAAAAACCATGCACCAAGCATAGATTATGAAACACTTTCCAACACTAACAGAATACTTTAACAAACAATCGCTGTTTAATAAGGTAAGTAAGATATCTAAGTAAACATTTTAGAAAAACACAAAACACATTTGAAAACCAGATTTCAGCCATTACATGTTATAGCCAGAAAAGTAATCCAAATCCTTTGTGCAGCCTTGTATATAATTTATAGATTTTTATATACTGTATACTGTATGCTACAATTTAGAATAAACACATAACATAGTTCAAAATTCTTTTTCAACAATTTCTATTACTATACAGAAACATATTTGAATTATTTTGTACAGCCCTGTATATAACATTAAGATTTTTAAGTGCGCCACATATTAAGCTGTAGTTTAATTAAAGCAAAAACACGCTGTAAACTACAGAAATCTCATTTCCAGAAATTATCATACATCGGTAGTTCTTTGCGTGCCCCTGTATATGATTTCATTACTAACATCTAGTGGTATACTAAATACAATCGAGTCTCTCTATAACGAAACCCCATACATCGAATTTCTCTATATAAGGAATTTTTAGTAGGAACGGTCCCCTTTTTCCATGATCTCATAAAAAACAGTTTCCATATAGCAAATTATCTATCTCCATATAACGAATTTTTTTCATAAAATGTTCTTTATTTATTCAGTTTTAAAAAAGCTTCCAAATCACATAGAATCAATTTTCATCACTTATTCCTGATTTATCGTTCAGTGCTAAGTTTTTTCTAATCTTACTTTTCTACCTTGAATCTTCTTCTTTAATGTCCAACGAATTCATCTCCCCCCCCCCTCCCCATACCTTCCAACATCCATCTTAAGCTCTCTACATCCATTGGCATGACACGTGAGCTGATGCGCGCCAGAAAAAAGTGGGCGGAAAAAAAACGCACGCACGCTATTGGACGAATGGAAACTTTTACCTTGACAGCTGTAGCCGCGAGAGCAGATTATTGTCACTATTTAGAACACGTTTTCATCTATCCAAATTAAAACTCGCAACCCTTACTGTTAGAGTAGATGTTTATTGTTTCTAAATTTCTTTAGCGTGAAAGATTCACAAAACTTGTGCGTTTTTTTACTGCTTCTGCAAAAAATGTCTCCTAGGAACTGCATAACTCTCTGTGATAAAGTGAAGATTTTGAAAGAAATCGATAAGGGATTGAAAAAAAAAAGATGTGGCCAAAAAGTTTGGGATTCCGGCAAGTACTCTGTCAACAATCATAAAAAATAGAGAGTCAATAACCGAGCAGATTTCGGATCTTGGTTCGGCGCGAAAAAGAAAGAGGGCGTGCCAATACGAGGACTTAGACGAAGCAATGTTTAAGTGGATTTAATGGATAACGGACCGGAATCTACCACTTTTGGGACCAATGACTTTAGAAAAGGCTCTAGAATATGCTTCATCTCTTGGGCACTCTGACTTCCAAGCCAGCATTGGTTGGCTAGAAAAGTTCAAAAAGAGACATGGGTTATCCCAGAAAACTATCTGCGGTGAAGTGCGGATGTTCCGGTGACAGCATGTGAGAACTGGCGTCTTAAAGTAGCAGAAATTCTAAAAAAAATTCACTCCTAAAAACATTTTCAATGCTGACGAATCAGGTCTCTTTTACAAGTGTCTCCCAAACGAGACTCTGGCGTTTAAAGAAGATAAATGTTTTGGCGGCAAACAAAGCAAACAAAGGATTACTATTCTGTTGTGTACTAACATGACAAGGAAATAATAATTTAAAAAGTTAGTCATTGGTAAAAATAAATCTCCTCGATGTTTTAAAGGCGTGAAATACTTAGGAGTGGACTATTACTTTAATAAAAAGTCCTGGATACTCACTGAAATTTTTGGCAAATGCTTTTAAAAGCTCTTGAGAATCAAATAAGAAAACAACAACGAAAAATTGCTTTGCTTATTGATAATTGCCCAGCTCACTCACAAAACTGTTGAAAAAAGCTACAAAATGTTGAGGTTGTTTTCTTGCCACCCAATTGCACATCAAAACTGCAGCCCATGGACTTGGGAATAATAAAAAATCTAAAGGTGCATTATAAGAAAAGAATCATTAAAGAGCTGATCATAGCTATTGAAAAAAATTATTCCACCCAAGACATCATTAGTCTTAGAAAGTGCATTGCGGAACTTTATAAAGCTTGGATATTTGATGTAACTGAAAAAACAATCGACAATTGTTTCAAAAAGGCCGGCTTTTCTGAACTGGGGAATAATTCAGATTCTGAGGACGAAGAAAATGTGGCTTTATTAGACTTAAAGGAGAAATGGACATTAATTAAGGGACGTGGAAATGTCGAAGGAAATGTTACTCTCTCAGATTTTTTGGAAGTGGATGACAATCTCACTATTGCGGAGTATCATACTGACAGTGATATTTTAAGCAGCGTTATGAACGATGATGGTGAGAGTGACAATGAGCATGAAAACGAAAACATACTACAAGAGAAAAAACCATCACGCAGTGAAATGTTGAGTTCTTTTGATCTTATAAGGCGAGGACTTCAAATGGAGGAAAATGTTCCCGATACAACTTTTCATTCCTTGCTAAATTGTGAACATTTTTTCGAGATTGTAACAATTTTGAAATCAAAACAGCGAAAAATTACAGATTTTTTCATCTAAAATTACTGTAAGTTTTCCTTATGTGATTTTTATTATGCTTTCAAATAAATGTCTGTTCTCTTTTTTGAAACTATTTAAATACGTAATTAAGAAATACGATACTAGGTTAATATTTAAAGTTAAACATTTCAAATTCTTAACTTAACACTTCAAAAATAATTTTTGTTCAAAATTTACACATTAAATAAGAATTTTTACTCATTCTCTATGTAACGAATTTTTACTGGAACAGTGGATTTAGTTATACAGAGACTCGACTTTATATTTCATGTTCAAAATGCGTAACTCCATTAAAACCCCTATTAATCAATTTACGCTGATGCACCTTAATGCTTACGAATTTCTTTGTGTAGCTCTATATACGATCTGTAGCATTTACACATACCTCATAGCAGGCAAAAATTTTGTTAAACGCATACCTCACTGAAAGCGCACTTCCAGTTACGGCTTATAAACAATACAGATGGGATACAGTACTGCACCCGAAATATTTTGCGTGTCCCTGTAAATAAACGATAAATGCTATGCACATCACATTATAAAACAAGTATCTTGTAGTAAACCTCAGTAATGTATAACAATTACTTCATTATATTTGAAATGGTGTAACATAATTAAAATACGTTGCAAACAGTCTCTCCCCGTACACCATTATGTAAAAGATTGCTTTTGTGTGGCACTGTAAATGAAAGAAAAAAAGCTTTACACTCCAATATTCTACAGAAAGCATGTCTTAATGCATCTCAGAAATTGATACCAATTGCCTTATTATGTAATAGTGTAACAAGATTAAAATGCGTCGCAAATAATTTTCCCCATTGAACCATAATGTAATTTAATACTTTTTAGTTTCCCTGTAAACTAATTATAAGTGCTAGACGTACCATGTTCGATAGTAAGCATCTTGAAGTGTATTTCAGTGATGTACATGAATTTCAATATATATGAAATATTCTAACATCATTAAAATGAACTGCAAAGGATATTTCCCCGTAAAACATAATGTATTTTGAGTGCCCCTGAAAAAAAATGTAAGTGCTACTGATGCACCACGCTTGATAGAACCCTGGAGCGAACTGCGCATGGGCGAAAATGACTAGTCCATGTCGAAAATGGGGAAGTCCGTATCATCTCAGAATGAGTTTGTTTATTAAATATCACAGATATGTTGCATTTTTTTGGTGAATATCTTTGGAATATTGGCTTTATTGGAATATATTTTTGTTTCTGTCATTGAATTATATGTTTTAAAATTATATATTGTAATCCAATCATATTAAAGTAAGTTATAAAAAGACAAATATAGTAAAAAAGCTGGTTTAAAAATATGATCATAAAACTAAACATAACTTTTTTCCTCCCAATATATACTAATAAATATGAAGTGCGAACTTAATCTTTTAAGAACGACAACATAAATATTATAAGAATCAGTTAATTAAATTTTTGAAATAAATTATCTAAAAATACATTTATTAATACATTAATAGTAATAATAATAAACGAATCATATTCATTTTTGCAAATAATTTAAAACAATCAGACACTTACTTTCATTGGATATTTTCATTTAAATGGTTTTTAGACACTTATTAATCACTGGATTCAGATAATAAATCCGAATCATCATCTGTTTCAAAAAGATGTATTTCGAGAGTTTCACACATGTCTTCAATTACACCATCCCTTTCCCAATACATAGTTTCTAATGAAACAACATGGGAACAGTATTTTTTCCAGTGTCCAATAGTGACACTTTCAATGGCTTCATGTGAATATGTTAACAATTTTGACATGCAAATATCTCCCGTTACATTGTGTTTCCGAATAAAATTCTTGATTTCTGCCCAAACATATTAGATTGCATTAATATCGCAATGATAAGGTGGCAGTCTCAATGCTGTAAATCCATTTTGTTGGAGCATAGAGTCAAACTTATAGGATTTTGTGCGAGGCTGATTTAGTTTAACTAATTCCAATAATTCAATCTTTCGCAAATCATTTGAATATGGAATATTATTAGAGGAAAGCCAATTCATAATGTCATATTTTCTATTCGATGAGTTTGGCACTTTATTTAGCTGGACTGAATGGTAAGGAGTGTTATCAATTACTACCACAGCATTTTTAGGAAGGTTTGGAATCAGCTTTTCTGCAGCCCATTTTTCAAAAATCCTGGAATTCATTTGTCCGAGATAATCTCCACTTGAAGAACTGGCTTTATATAATAAATTGGAGTTCGGTATAAATCCCATATCCCCTCCAGCACACAAAACTATAATTCGTCTTTATGCATTTCCACTTTCAATGACACCAAATACATCATTTGTTTGCCAACATTTACCAAAAGTTAAGTTGCTATCGATCCATGTTTCATCTAAATACACAATCGGCTTGTTCTGTTCTCTGTATCGTTTTATACTTCTTAAGAATTGTGTTCGAGCCAAAACTACATCACTCCGTTCCATTAGATGTTTTCTCTTATTCTGTGATTTCTTAAAACTGAATCCCATTTCCTGCAGAATCTTTCTCAAAGTTTCCCTTTGCCACGAAAAGTTTATTTTTTCTTTTAATATTGGAATAAGTTTAGGAATTGTAGGGACTATTTTATGAACAGCATAAAATTCATGAATTTTTCGTCGAATTACATCACAATCAAAATTATCTAAAGCAATATTTTGAATGATTCTCTTTTTTGCCGTTTCTTTGGTGATATAAACTTTGGGCTTTCTTCTCCCTTTGATTCTTTTCGAATTCTTTTTATGCTGGATTCCGATACACCAGTTATTTCACTCGCACGTTTTACGGACTGCGAAACGGGAACAATAACTTTTCCTTCTAAAGCTTCCTTATCGCAAAATTGAATCACATTATGCAAAATACGCTTGCTATCACTTCGAAAATGCCTAGTCCGAGAACTAGTACGATCCATTTAATTAAAAATTTAATTTCACTCAGAACAGAAAATAGCAAACGATATTGAACACTGTTTCCATATACAAATAGTAATCTTGGATAAAGAGCGGCGATTTCAACTTCTTTTGCCGAGGCTATTCTCCCTGCAGTGTGAATGGAATCGACTTGGCATTCTGCCAACCGGGGTTCTTACAAGTGTGGTTGAACAGTACACACTTCATTTTCTCAACCGAACATGCCGTAGTAAATCTCAATAACATATATTAATTGCATGACTATCCAAATATATTTACGCAAGTTAGAGCACGAACAGACAGGCAGACAGACAGACGGCAGACAGAAAGACAAACCGAATTCATAAGCACTTTTCAACTATGTTGGAAAGTGTTAATAAATAGGTATATTATCATAACTTTGATGAAAGTCTGTAACTATACGGTGCCTTAAAAGTTTAGGCTGAATGGAAAAAATTACATCATCTAACACTTTAACACGATATTATTTATTATTAGTATTCCCCTGTTTTCGGATGATTTCAAATAATCGTATTTGATTGATCGTGTTTGTGTTGATTCAATTAGTTTTTGAAATATTTTTGATGGTAGAGAATACCCTTTTTTAGGTAGATTTCGTAAGAAATACTAACCTATTACATTCTCACCTAAGTTGGAAATTTTGAAAAATTTTTGCAGATCTACGCCGATCATGACTCCCAGAACCCAAAACCACCCCCAGTTCAAAACTTTATATATCTATCTATCTATCTATCTATCTATGTCACTTTTTTCTGACCACAATAACTGGAAAAATTCTGCATAAATCTCTTCCAAACTGATACATAAAATCAAGGGTCATAAAATCTCGGTCAAGTTCGTTAATGGGCAAAATCGAACCAAGGGGGGGGAAATGGGGGGCTTTTTGTGAAAACAGAAAAAAACCCATAATTTCTTTATTATTATACGTATCGCATCCGTTTAAAGTTATTATTACTTCTAGGAAAAGGGCCGAAAATTTATGTATGACAGATTTTTGATATAATTAAAAATGGCCTCAAGGGGGGGGGGGAAAGGGGGGTTTTAGAAGAAAAAAAATCATAGCTTCGTCAATTCACAAGATATCAAATCCGCGTAAATTTATTATTAATCCTCTTAGTATTATCTAAAACTTTTATATTGACAAGTTTTTTATAGGACCAACCGTTATAGCAAAAAAAAATTAAAAACAAAAAAAATCCCTGCCGGCTCCGCCTGCAAACAAGTTATTTTTCGAAGTAGGCGGTTCCAACTCCCGCATCTTTTCGAAACTGATACATAAAATCAAGGGGCATAAAATCTCGGTCAAGTTCGTTAATGGGCAAAATCGAACCAAGGGGGGGGGGGGGAATGAGGGGGGGACTTTTTGTGAAAGCAGAAAAAACCCCATAATTTCTTAATTATGATACATATCGAATCCGTTTGAAGTTATTATTACTTCTAGGAGAAGGGCCGAAAATTTATGTATGACAGATTTTTGATATAATTAAAAATTGTCTTAAGGGGGGGGGGAGGGGGGTTTTAGAAGAAAAAATTCATAACTTCGTCAATTCCCAAAATTTCAAATCCGCTTAAATTTATTATAAATCCTCTTAATATTATCTAAAACTTTTATATTGACATGTTTTTTATAGGACCAACTCTTATAGCAAAAAAAAAAAAAAAAAAAAAAAAAATCCTTGCTGGCTCCGCCTGCAAAGAAGTTAGGTTTCGAAGTAGTTTGGTTTCGAAGTTCCAACTGCAGCATCATCGCAAAAAGGTCATTTCTTCCGCAATTCCCGACAAACAGGTGCCCCACGGTCTGAGTCTTCGAAATCTACCTGTGCCTGTAGGCCGAGCCGTCAGGGATTTTTTTAAATAGCCACTTTTATTTCTTTAGTAGGGTTATATTACTTTCAATTCTTGTATACTTCACCCCCAAAAACTTCTCAAATGGATCTAAGTCGAGGCTTAAAGCTGGCCAATCTAAAACGTTAACATTTCGGGCAAAAAACACTGTTTCATACGATGTGAGTTAAGAATTGAAACATTGTCGTGATGAAATTTCCACGACCCCTTAGGTGTCACCAAATGGAAGAGTAGATTTGCTCTAGTGTTTCCTGATACTTTGTTGAATTTTGTGTCCCACGAATAAATGCCAAGCAAGTTTAGCCATTAAAGCCAATCGTCCGGCAAACCATCAGAGACTTACTGCCTTGTCGTCTACTGAAGAAAGTACGTGGCTGTTGGCCAAGGTCGTGTCAGTAAAATTTCCAGCCATCAGGACCATGCAGATTCTATTTCTTTCAGAAAATCTGATGGACTAAAAAAAACTTAACATGACTTTTTCATAGTTACAATTTTACGGTATTACATTCAATGGTTATTTCGTAATAATGTTTTGTAATCAGGAAAATGACCACCCTATGTTTTAGTATGTGCCTAAACTTTTGAGACAGACTGTACAATTGTAATTTTCTCACTATTTCCTCATTTTAGTTGCAGGCCTATCTGAAAAAATCTGGTACTAAATTTTTGTATTGGCATGGAATAGTCCTGATATTAATCCTTGAAAATTGTTGGCATATACAGATTGTTAAAGTTACTGCAAAGAAGACAGCTATCTAAATTAAATTGCAAGAATGCATTCTTTGGGTTTGATGCTATGAATTTGACCACGATTACATTCGAAAGTTAATTTCTTCCATGGTTGACCGCTGCTAGATAGCTGGCCGAAGATCTACAAAGTATTGAAGTGATCCTTTTATGTGTAATCACATGAAAGAGCATGTAACATGATTGCAGTTATGTAATACCAGCGGGTACGACCGAGCAATGCTCGGTCAACATTTGCATTGTGTTCTGACCCTGACCCTTGATGACCCAAAATGACCCAGTAATCGAATTTTCTCGAACACGTGACCTAGCCCAATAGTTTTCTGGTGCCCGAAAACGGTAAAATACAAAATTTCGTCAAAATCGTTTGAACCGTTTTTTAGATAGAATTAGCTTGACCCTGACCCTTGATGACCCTTGATGACCCACTAATCGAATTTTCTCGAGCACGTGACCTATCCTAATGGTTTTCTGGTATCGTGCCCGAAAACGGTAAAATACAAAATTTCGTCAAAATCGTTCGAACCGTTTTTTAGATAGAATTAGCTTGACTCTCACCCTTGATGGCCCAAAATGACCCACTAATCGAATTTTATCGAACACGTGACCTATCCCAATGGTTTTCTGGTACCGTGCCCGAAAACGGTAAAATACAAAATTTCGTCAAAATCGTTTGAGCCGTCTTCTAGATAGAATTAGCTTGACCCTGACCCTTGATGGCCCAAAATGACCCACTAATCGAATTTTCTTGAACACGTGACCTAGCCCAATGGTTTTCTGGTGCCCCAAAACGGTAGAATACTAAATTTCGTCAAAATTGTTAGAGCCGTTTTTAAAATAAAATTTGCATAACCACACACACCCAAGATTTTCTCGTATTAGAATATATGATTTATTAATAACTAGCTGTTACCCGTGACTTCGTTCACGCAACATTAAAAGAAGAATAAATACATTAATTAAGCAAAATATTTCACTCCCGATAATTAAAAACGTTAATAATTAATTAACTATTTATCACATTTCATAGGAGGCAATACGGTATTTTTTGTTATAGGGACCATGACATAACTCAGTCTTAAAAAAGTGAAATTTTGTGCCAAATAATCGCGAAAATGAAATTGCAACAAATGCAAAAAGCAGAGCCAAATAAAATCGTGGAAATAAACGAATTGGGTAAAAACAAATGTCAATTTTACCTGATAAACTATTTTACTTTTAACGCCTTTGAAACGTTGTAACAGCTATCCTTAAATTAAAAAAAGCATTAATTGGAAATAGTATATGCTTTGTCTTTAAATTCAATTCTGCCTCCTTGGTTTAATGTATAGCTGAAACAAATCTTGTTTTCTAAATGACAATATGTTGACAGGAAATTTTTGTTCTCCAGAATAAATTGATTCATGAAGTTTGAATATGTGAAAATATGTTTTTATTTTTCGGATAATTTACTGAAATCAAGATTTTTATTTTCACCATCTATTCAAAGTGAAAATAAATTCTGTTTTTCAGTTTTAATGAGAAAATGGTGTAAAAAATATACTGATCTGTTTTATTTCTCCTTTTTTATACACAAATATGGAGTAATTTACTTTCCGTTTTTAGAAAAACTTCGTTAAAATTTACAAAAAAAAAAAATCTTGGCATCTAATTTAATTTTTTTAATTGTGAGAGTTTATGTGACATCCTCGGATCAATGATAACCGGTAGTAAGTAAATCGCGTTGCGTTCAATAGTCTGCGAGTAGTTGCGAAATACAAACACACGGTCAGATTTTAATATAATAGATTCGTGTTCATTTTCTTTTTCTTAAAATTATTATATGATTTTTAGCAGAAAACTCTCATCTGTATATAACGGATACTCATGCTTAAAAATCAGTATAGATAGCAAAACATTTAAATTTTTCGTTATAAATATGGCGTGAAACTCATCTACTTTCTATACTTACTGACCCTTGTATTATTAATGTAAGGAATTGATTCACTCTCATTTTAAAACATATTGGAAAATTCCCGTTTTATTTCAAATATGACGTCTCTTTTTCTTCAGAGAAATCCCTTTTTAATGACATAATTCTTGTTAATTTTCTTTTCCAGGCAATTAATTTCAATACTGGCATAGGGGAAATTATGTTACTTTAACGAAATAATATTAAATCTTTAGGTTTTATCAACAAAAATGGAACATTCGTCATTTTTTTTTTTAGGTAATCGAGTTATTTCTTTTAGTTTTAAGAATGAAAATAGCTATTTCTCGCTATTCATGACATCATTTTCGACATGGATAATTTTGCGGAGCATATTATTGTCATTTGCTAATTATTTTCTTTTGAAACTTCTTTTTACTTTTTAAAAATTTACATAAAAAATACGATATAGTTATATTAGCCATGCGCAGACGGTAAAACGCCAAGTATTGTTACCATACAAAAGAAAAAAAAAGAAAAAAAAGTGAAGAAAAAAAACCAAGATCATTTTATTTCACCAATCAAAGCATATCCGCTGTATTTTCCATGAATGACGTCATACTCACCTGTTTCCCATGGTTACGCATATTAAAACCTTGTAATATTATCAAAAACTAAAAAAAGTACGTTTTATTTCTAATAATATTATTTGATATTCTTTTTAATTCTTTAATTTTCTTATTTCATTTTCATTTTTCATGTGAAAATTTTTCAATTGAAACTAAATTGTTGAGTAAAAATTATTATTCCGGGGTTTGAATTAGTTTTGGCAACGATAAAGTATTAGCAACGGTAAAGTAAATTTAGCCATTTTAAAGTATTATACGAAAAAATGTCCATTTATTCTCTATGACAATAACGAAATTTTGAATTATTAAGAAAAATATTTGAATAAAATAAACAAAAACCAGTCTATGTTCATTTGAGGGTTATAAAAAAAGCTATATGCAAAGATACAGGATCAATAATTGCTCCATTTTGACGCTGGCTTCAGCCTAACATTTGCACACAATCAGGTTTATAATATTATTAGGATTACGGCATTTGTGTGTCAATTACTTTGTTCCATGTTTTGATAAATATGTTTTGATTTTTTAAATATTGCATTTTTCACTTTTGAAAATTATAAAAAGTAATTGGGTGCTTCATTAAACTTCTATTTACGGCAAATTTATCTTACAGGTTTATTTTATTGTAACATCGTCATCTTTACATAAAACATAAACTTAAAGCACATTATCTGCATATTTTTCTATTTTTTCAGAGGTGATGCAGTTTTTTTGTCCACATTTCTGTATTTGCATTTCTAGAATGTTTCCTAATTTCTAAATTCAGCTAAAGGCTAATTTATAAATTCAGTAATTATCACATGCATTTAGAAAAAACAAAAACGAAACTGTTTTTAGGAAATAACTGAAAAGATTTGATATTTTAAATGAACATTTGAATTATTTGCTATATTGTATAAATATATCAATGAATAGAATATTTTCTGGAAATTCTATTTTGCAATTATTATACAAATTGTACATGTTCAATATCCGAAGTAGGATGATAAAAAAAAACAAGTTGGAAATTGTACGTCAAACGTGACAAATGAGGTGCGTTCGTGCTATAGCTAGTTATATAAATATTCATATCTTCTTGATTTTTAATTCTGTGAAATGAATTATATCGTCTGCAGATTAATTTCTGTCATAAAATAAATATCTCGGCCGCTTGACGATTCAACCTCGGAAGCTCCTATAACAAAAAAGCACCGATTTTTTAAAAAATAATTCACATTTCTTAATAAATATTTTTATTACTATTTCCTAAAGTTTGGATTCGATTTTCATATTGAAATGTCTCGAAAAATTTCTGCAAAGATAATATATCTAAAATTTCAAACCATTCGGTTGGGTAGTTTTTGCGTTGTTATATGCGGACGGACGGACAGACGGACGGACAGACAGACGGACGGACAGACGGACGGACAGACAGACGGACGGACAGACGGACGGACCGAGCGACGACAATAGGTGCTACGTATTTATATAATTACGAACGCACCTAAAAACTAATGCCATTTTTTCCATCAATAAAAAGTTAAGAGGAAATGATATATCTACCTATAAAAAGGCATATTCTTTCTGTCATTCCATTTCTACTTTTTTAATTCTATAAAAAAAAAAGCGAAATTGGCTGTGAAATACATCTTATTTTGTTAAATAGAGAAGAAATTTAAAAAAAAAATGGAGAACATAAAACATTATTTCAGTACTAACTAGACGGCAATCTCGTTGTACGATGTATGACAACTGTATAAGTAATAATAATATGTCTTGCTTAGAGTAAAACTTTCGTATTAGTTATGTGTAACGCTGAATTTTAAGATTATTCTTTTTCTAGACTAAAATAAATGAAATAATATATTTAATATGTCGAAAGTATAATAAAATTTAATGTTTTTCCCGAGAAAAGATTATGTAAATTCGAAAGAGGCCAAAAAACTATTAAGAAAATAGATTATTGTTAGTTACTTCTAAACTAAGAAGTAAAAAACAATTTTTTTAATGTAGACAACTGACTCATGTATTATTTTGATTTTTAAAGAGATTCCACGTGTTATAAAAAATGTCCTCAAACTTTCTGGGTGTTTTAAAAATTAATAACTTTTGACATACAGTGGGTTGTCAAATTAATCTGAACAGTCTTGATAAATGTGTAATTTGAGATTTTGGGTTGAAACACTAATACAGTATGTTACTTATTGCTCCAATGTGTGTTATTTAAGCTTAAGAAATAATAATTTCAATAAATTAAAAGCAAACATAAATTATTAAAAAGTTAAATTTAGCATTAAAATATTATTGTTTAGTTAAATTTAGCATTAAAATATTACTGTTTACTCAATTAATATTTCATTAATATAACATTAACTTTCATGTTAATGGAAACATATATGCAGCTTTTTAGCGCATGCTTTTGGGCAACATTTTAATATTAGGATTGCAATACAACACTTTTATTAGCTTTTCTATAAGTTTTCTTTTGTTGTAATGGCTTTCTTGGCTATTTTCTTCGGCTATTGTAAAGTCTTTTGAAATTCTTCAAGGCAGTATTTCAAATGGTAAAGAATATCTTTTAATGTATGATTGAACTTTTTGACATAAAGCATTACTATATTCTTGCCAGAGCACAAAAAAGAGTAATTGTACATCGAAAATAAAATTATCGGGACTAAACTAAGGAATAGACACATGGGGCACATGCTCCGGAATTCCAAATGTAAGATCTCCCCCCCCCCCGAACCTTTAGGTAAAACTAGTAACATAATTTAATGATTTAAATAATTGTACGTTCTAATATAGCAACATATAAATACTAGATCACGAAAATATTTTTAAATTCAGAGTTCTCATCTCTTTTGCAGATCTTTAGACTCTTTCAGGCTTAAAAAGGTACAACCCAATCTTACCACTGTAGAAAGATCACCAAGTGTGATGCCTAAAATCAATTTTTTAATTGAACATATCCTGTCACTGCGTACGTGTACTATTATACATAAATCTGACATTCTTTTACCGTTAAAATAATTTTTTCCTAAGACAGTTTTAAGCACACCACTATACATGCACAATAAGCATTTTTTAAATTGTAAATAGATAATGAGAGAGGCTAACGAAAAAGGACAGGATGGGCAAATGAATCATTATTTAAGAAAATAAAAATACAGAGTAAAGTTGTATATAATTCTTACTTGATTGCAATAAAAACTAATTCATATCTGATAAACGATCTTTATACTAAAGTAACGATAAACGACATTTGTAAAATGTGTTTTTTTTCTTTTATTTTGTTGTATGATATAATTTTAAAAGTATCAACTGAAACTCATATTAGTGCTTAAAAATATGTATTAAATATATAATAAATAATTGGAAAAAAATATTATCGTAAAATAAGTATTTCCATTCAAAAATTTCATCATATATAGCAGATAGATACTTCGGTGAGAGGTTTCATCAGAGATTTTTTTTAATATAAAATAAAGCAATATTTCATCCAAAACTAAAGGTATTTTGTATCTTCAAAGTTAAAATTCCATAAGAAAATTCTCACCTGTGTATTCTGTGATTGATGTTCTTCGGGCAAAGTTTTATCAATGACAATGACGTAGCTGGATTTAGAGGGATATTGAAATAAACCTTCTAATACGTTGTAGATAGGCTGATATCAGTCTTTAAAATAAAGGAAAGTGCTTTAAGATTCAAATGCTTTTTTAAAAACAAGATAGGTCATTAATAAGCATCGAAATCCAATAGGGAATTGTAGAAGTAGATAAAAAAAATATTTATCAAAGTATATTTATTTTAAAACTCTTTATGTTAAAATATGATAACCTGATTGAATTCAGTAACTGTATATTTCGAAGTATAATGCGCACCTGAAATTTCATACTACACATTAAACTTTTTAAGTGTATTCAGCTTATTACACCTTTTACCTTTCTTTGCAAAGAAACCTTCAGGGAATATGTTAGTAAAAGAACAATAAAGAATATTTATAAGCATAAAATTATTAACAACTAACTTTTCATGTAACTTTTCGTGTAATTGTTCTCATATAGTAAAAACTAAAAATAAATACAAATCGGGTATGAATCTTTCATAGCACTTACTTGGATTTTACAAAATTAGAATGAGATGTAGTCTTTTGTCCATGAAATCCCATATGTAGGTTGACGTTTTTATTTGACAGCTGAAAATCTGATCTGTAAGAAATAAAGGACTTCAAGATATTGAATCAAAGCAGACATAGCTGCACAATAAAAACAGTCTTTATTTTCGTATGCAGTTAAGACCAGGTTCAGCTACATAAGCCGCCGGTCTCCAAAATCATTGTTGAGAAGGAGACTTAAATTTTATGAAGAATAATCCAAGAACAGGCGGCGAGAGAGTTTTTTAAAAGTTACACAATTTCTTTAGCGATTCCAGTGAAGCGTTGGCGGTACACACATAATGCTAACTAGCCACATAACGTAATTTTTGTCGAGAAAGATGCGAAGGGATGTAGATGTAGTTTTTCCGTGAATGAAAAGTCTATGGGAGGAAAATTATGAATTTAAGCGCCATAGTCCGACACGGAATTTTGGTAAACTAGCGAAATCACATTTCAGAGTTCACATGAGGGGTTAGCTTAAATAATTGAGAGTCGGAATTAAAAATAGAAGCGGTACGTTACATATATTAAATAAAAAGGCATATGGACTATATTGGAGAAAAATTATTTTATAAGTTAAAATAAATGAAAGCTTAACGCACAAAAGTGTAGGCGTAATATGTCTTTTTTAATTTCCAATGCTTATTGAAACGAGTGAGTTACAATGGAAATAAAATTCTTTTTTTTTTTCTTTTTCTTTTTTTTTTAACCAAAGAACGTTTTTATGTGGTGAGGAAATAGAATCCGAATAAATTAAAAGATAGCTTAATAAGAGAATATACAGGGAGTAGCTAGATTTTATAACCCGGAAAATTAAATATCTTTAAAGAAAGAAAATTTAGAAAATCTTATTATAAGGGGAGGGGAATGAATCTTTATTGCAGTGGATTATGTGAACTTAAATCCCCTTCTTAGATGCTTTCCTTTATTTTATCATATCTTAAACCTTACATTTATATAATGCTCGGATACTGTACAGACGTGTGCATAAAGATGAAAAAATCAAACACAAGTCTATGGAATTATTTGAGTTTAGAGCTTAACTGACTGACATTCTGCTCTTATGGTGAAATGAACATTTTGAAGCGTGGAAGACTATCTAACAGAATCCAACCAGAAATTAAAACGCAAAAACTCGCTCCATGTGTATTTTTGCCCAAAGCAGAAAAAGTGTTAGGTATAACTCATGGTCTTGAACATTGAGATGCAACAAAGATTCAATGCATAATCTTGTAAAGGTTGTATGAACATGAAATGCTTAAAATGGAATGTTCCATCCTGTTTTAACAAGAATAATAATTATTTTGTGAAATCCAATTTACATAATTTATGTGTATAGAATTGTGCAATATGTAATAAAATAAAAAATCCTCAGTACTTTTATTTTTTAATAACACTTTTATTTTTCTTTAATACAGCTAATAACTCTGCATATTTGCATGGTGTAGACATTTGGCGCACTAAATAGTTTTCACAAATGTCGGATAACAGTTGGCATGGAAATTGTTTAGAAATTTCCTGTTGTATATGGGATTATTAGAAACACATAATTTTAAAAAATCATGCAACGTCTTTTTAAAGCTTCTATAAATCGATTTCTGTTACAATGTTTATAGGTTGCTGCTTAATTTTTTTTATATTAATTTCCTATTTTTTTTTAATATTTCATAATAATATAAGTGACCACTTAGTCCAGTATTTAGCATTCCGGACACAAAAGGAGAATCTAGAATCGATTTTGGTGGATTCCATACCAACGTTGTCTGGGCGGGTGACGCCGCAAAGCTTTGAGAGTTTCTTTGTATGAGAACAGTAATTCGAGTCACTCTTTCCTCAATAATTGTTATATTTTATTTCATTAGGCTCTCCAATTATGTAGCTATATCTGATTTCTATAATTTTTCATTTGCTTTTCTTGTCAGAGTAATTTCGAACAGTTAAAGACTTATTGAATGGCAACTTTTACAATTTGTTAACTTTTCACCGAGCACGCTGTCAGACAAACGTGATTTGTTTTTTCACAAATGGTTCCGAAATTAGAATTCATTTTTTACTGCTGATATCTATAATTGATCGTCTAACAGAGTCTAATACTGATATAATACAAAATGATCGGATAAATTTCACAGTTTGTAAATAGTATAAAAATATAAATCGTCGTAAAAATGTAATTTATTCTGCATGAGTTTATAGTATTTTGTATCAGATGCAGCCATGCCATGATATTAAAGATAACGGAAAGTGAAGAGTGGAAGCGATCAGAATATTGGAAATAATAATCTGCATCATGATGATTCGCGCCAGTTATCCAATTCCGCAGTAAAGATAGCTCCTCAATTCTCTATAATCACTACAAAAATTATACAAAGCGTACGGACGAGGCGAAACGAATACTATGAAATGGGTACAACAGCAAATGTGATAGTTTTCGAATTGTCTCCTACGAGGAGAGAGGGGTTGTTCTGATTCGAACGTTTGTATCCCCAACTCCTTGGACTGCGAACCGATAAATTAAGTGTGTACCGTTTTTGTTAATGTAACCAAACGCACTTCCAGTATCACAAATAGCCAACTGCTCGACAGAATTAGGGCAGCTTTTGCCGCGTTCTGGAGCCACTTCCAGATCCTTATGGCTGCTGAGGATGTCTTCTATGATCAAACTCTCTTTGTATTATATGAATTGTAATTACCTAACTGGGCGAAAAATGTCCGGGTCAGTATTCGAACCAGAGATATCTTGACTGAAGCTACCGAAGCTCTACCAACTAAGCAATCTCGGACGAGTCTAGAGTTCCTAATTCACCCAGTTAACCTTATTGATCATATATCTGGTCTGATATCTGAATCAGCTCAACAGAATAAATCGCAGGTAATGGATTTCCAAAAATGCTAGATACGTAAATACAGTAGATTTAATGCACTATATTTAATTCATATGATTTCTTTACCAATTTCAATAATTGTGTTAAAATTTACTTTGTATTGTTGAAAATTTGTATGTCACGTATCAATTTTTACAATCTTTTATTTAACATTCTTTGTGTGTCAATAATATTCGGTTCAAATCTTGCAAACCAATTTTAACACACTTCCTAGTGCTACAATTGACCTAATTTTTGATAGTGGACGTATTTACGGTTAGAATACAATGTTAAAAAATAGTTTGCATCATCAATAAGTTTGCCTCCGCCTTTACTTAGGGGGCATTTGTTCAATAAGGGTATGTAATCGTCATGACGGATGCGAACACGTAAATGTCAATGATTGCTTCAGAAATAAGCTGGTGCTCTTCGATTGAACCGTGGCATGGTTGACAAATGCGCCATCTTTGAGTTCCGCGCAGGGTTGAATGGATGTGGGTTTGATCTTCAAGCGGAAGTTGATCGATTTTTTTCTTGCCAGGAGGCTGTATTTAAAACTGTATATACATTTTATTATTTTTTTTAACAAACTGATAAAAAAATCATGCGCTATTTAATTTATTTCTTTTTAAAAAGTTATTTGTTTCAAGCAATTTTTGTTTTTTAGTGCATTATAATGAAGGCTTGACTTTAAAACATTTTTTACTTATAATTTATTCCATTAAATTTTATTTTTTACTCAGATATTTCATGTTTTCTTTTTTCACGGGTAACTGTGAAATTTATCCCGAACACACCTGTACATAATTTAATTGATTATCTTTGCAAAAATAAGTGATTTCTCATTAAAAAACAACTCGTTGTAAATGGTCCCGCATATCCATAAACCTAAAACGTCACTCATAAAAAGAAGTGATGTCTCATTTGAGAGCCGTGTGAAAATCGATAACTATTCATAATATTATTGCAAATGCCTCGGATTACGGTACAATACAGGAAAACGGCTGGGCCACCTGCAGACATGTGTCATTCTGAAAGTTTTAGATATTGATTTAGAAGAATTGGTACAATAAAACGTTTCAAGGTACCATAATCATTCTTTTAAAATTAATTGCACGAAGTATATCATTAAATAGAGCATAAAGCGCTGTAAAGTTATATATAAAATCAGATATAACTGTGGTAAGTACCCATTATCGAAATTGCATTACCATGTATTTTTAAAAAGAATCTTCAATAATGTATTTAATGTTTCATCATCAATTCATTTGTTACTCTTAAATTTCTATTGTATGGTGCACCTACATTTAACATTTTCATTTTCATTTTATAATCAGAAAACGCATACCAGAAGTATTTCCCGGACATATTGATGGTGAAAATAATGCCCATCATAAAATAAACTAATTTATTATACAAGCTGATAATTAAGGATTCTCACTACCCAACTTTATGCTTATTGATGGAGAAATTGAAATTGTAATTAAATATAGCAAGCATACAAAAGGATAGCCGGCAAACATGCAGCCATATGGAAATACATACTCTACACATATCTGATGGTCACCAATCAGTTTCGTATACTGTACCACACTATGAGACTTTTGAAACAATGCTATGAATATTTATAGATTTTCACATTGCACTTGCATGAGATATCAATTCTTTTTATTGGTGACGTTTTAGGTTTATGGCTTTGCGGGACTTTTTACAATGATTTTTTTTTAAATGAGATATTTATCTATGTGACATATTCAAAAAACATATACCGGGCACGCCATAAATTTGTCAAAAGATTATTAAAAAGGAACTAATGATGCTGAAATTTTGCAATTTAAACGAATGGGACTAGAGGAAGATCGGATATATTTAATAACAAAAAAGTTGTTGTTCAAAAAATTACCGAGGGATGGCGCTGACCTGCAGAATATGAAACAGATTTATACAAATTAGGCTGTCAATAAAACATCTCGATGCATATAAATTCTTCATTTGATGCCAGCAGTATGCTATTCTTACCAGATCAAGCATTGCCCTTTTACAAGAACGGTTAATCAGTAACCAGCGCATTGCGAAAATTCCACGCGGCAAAAGGACTCAAGACGAGAAAAGAGCCTGCTTCATATGCTCTGATACTGAAACTTATCAAACAGTTCGAAGAAACTGGCCTTTTACTATAAATCTAATTGTCATACATCTGCTTCATATTAGTCATGTCAGCGCCATCTAACGGTAATTTTTGAACCACAACTTTTTTTGTTATAAAAAAAATCCGATTCCCCTCTAATCCCATTCATGCAAACCTCAATTTTTAAGCTTTATTTGTTCTACTTTAATGAATTTTAAAGTTTTAACAAATTTATGGCGCATTCAGTATATTAAAAAAAGTCTGATAAATTTTTCAAAAAATTTCAACACAAAAGTTAATGCGAATAGCTGAAATTTATTTTCAAATTTCTCTTGAACTTTTGTTGTAAGATTGTCTATATCAGTAAACACATATAGGGAATAATGACTAAACAAAAATTAAAGTTTCATAAAATTTAATAAAGTAATTACCGGTTTATTTGGCGATGTAATTATATATATATATATATATATATATATATGCACACATACTATGTTTTGACGAGTTATACACCATTTATATTCAATTATGTTTGTTAAAATTATTTGAAAGTTTATTCACATGCCAGGAAAAACATTATACTTTCTTCGACAGATAATATTTTTTATACGAACAATTTTTTTATTAAATTAATATTTATAATAAGAAAAGTGCATTTTTCTTTCAAAATTTAATCCTTTGCCGTAGATAAATTAGACACCTGCAAGAATGGATGAAAGTTTCCAATCCAAACTTTAAAACTAAGACACCACTACTCTTTATTGGAGCACTAGATGCGTTTTCTATCTTCTGAACAGAAATTTCATTAGATGGTTCTCACCTTTGTATTTTGTGATTAATGTCCTTCGGGCAAAGTTTTATGAATGGAGGTGACGTTGCAAGATTTAGGAGAAAATCGAAAAGAGCCTAATAATACGCTGTAGATAGACCGATGAGAATTTTAAAAACAGGGAAAGTGCATTACGATAGCAAAGGATTTTGAAAAGAGGTATAGATCATTAATAAGCTTTCAACTCCGGTAGTGAATTGTTGAATTAAAAGATTTTACAAAATGTATGGCAAATATATTTACTCTAAAATTCTTTGTGTTAATACATGAAAACATGATTTGATCCCAATTATAAATATTCATTATGTTTACAAAAATTAAATTTTAGTTATTTAAGTCATTTTCAAGACTTAAAAGTATAAGGTTACAATTTTCATTAATTTTTCGAAAATAATTGTCAGTGATTCTTAATCCACACTTTATCCATTCTTATCCATTTAGACACCAAATCTGTTACTTCAATACAGTGGGTGATCGGTTAACGAACTGTTCGGTTTACGAACAGATCGGTTAACAAAAACTTTTGCGAGAGATTTTTATGTTCGGATAACGAACACTTGACAAAACAAAACCAAGAAGAAGCAATGCTGTGTTTCAGATTTGCAGAACCGTGTTTAATTGCATTTACTATTATCGACTTAGAAAACATTTTAACAGTTGTATACTTACGGTGTAATTAATTCAAGGGCTACCGGGATTTCAGACACTATATTTTAGGTCCCTCAAATTAGAATGAACAGTACAAAAACATTAATTTTTATATTTTGTGTCCCTTTCTAAAGAAACATGTTTAGTTAAAAGTTAATTATTTTAACTGAAATTTAATTCCTGAATTATTAACTGGCACTAGGCTCCACTTGATCTTTATCGGGCTCTGCAGTAAACTTTTAGAGAACTAATGGAGTTTTTGATAAGTCAAAGTGATAAACTTATACACTGTAAAAAAATTGCAGTAAAATTACGGGCAGAGGCCGGCAGCAGAGATTCCAGTCATACCCCGTAAAAAAGAAACCATGCCCATCATTTTGTGCAGCCCGTAATTTTACGGGACAAAGTAATATAGCATTATAATGCACAGGATATAATGCACTTTAAAACACAATAACACTTTGCTTACTGTTCCGTAGCACGTAGCACGTTAGATAATCATCACAGAATCTCTGTTTTGGCGGGTTAACATTTTCGAAATACGATTAAAATGAAGGATTACACCCTAGCGGAGTATGGAGTCGTACCGTATTTTTGCTAACATATGGGCTAGAACTGTAAGGATATGTGGATTGCTCTTAATTTTATAAGTATCTAAGGGATAAGGCCGCTTATTTAGTGTATCAGACCGTTTTTCATCAAATAAGGCTGTTGCTCGTGAAATTTGAAGGGCAAATGCTCATAAATTGACAGTTTTTTCTGAGAGTGTATGACTTAATGCTGTAGTCAATGAATGTGATCCTAAAAGTTTTTATAAAGCATACGTCACTTAATATTTTAAGTACTGCACAACACGGACAAAGCCATGAAACTGCTATCTGTCCATATTAAATACGGACTTATATTAACACTATTAAAATGGGAAGATTGAAAACTCCAGAAAGAAAAAATAAGCTTTTGTCAAATATTTAATGTCCCACATACTCAAAAAAAGCATGACTGAAGGAAGGACAAGACTGTATGTATGTAATGTATGTTTCATTATTATTACATTTAAATAAATTTAGGTAGAATTTATATTAATGTTTATATATTATTTATAAGAATGAATTAATTGAATTCCCAAACAAATCTATACTAAATCTATGATCGGTTAACGAACAATTCGGTTAGTGAATATTGATTTGGAACGGATTAAGTTCGTTAACTGATCACCCACTGTGTATATTTTTTTGCATTTTCCTTAATTAATACATATTTATCTTCATTTATGAAAGAAAAAAATCTTAGACATATATATTTGATATATTCAAGAAATATATATACGGTCAAACTCGGTCTTTTCCAGAAGAAAGCGAATTATAAAACCCCTCGTACTAACTGTTACTCATAATATCCATAAAGGTATTAAAAATCCTTACAACACACACATAATTAAATTAATTACTGCTATTAAACACTCTAATTTTCTCAATATTAAAATTAACTGAGTTACGATGTTAGGTTTATGTTAACTTTACCATAAAATATTAAGTCTTAACTTTCTAAGTGTCATTTTCTTAAGACAAAGTTGCAGTACTGAAGTCAAAGCCTCTAAAGAACTACGAAGGGTTTTCGAAAAGTAAAGATAAAATGTCGCATTCTCATTCAAAAAACTTTTAATTGATAAAATGTCCATTACAAATTACTTACTGGCACATGTCTTATTTTTCGACATAGTTGCCATCATTGTCCAAGCATTTGTTAAGTCTGTGGGTACAAGCTTTAGTATCCCACAGTCATAGCTGTTTACCGGAGGTTGTCGAACCCACATTTCAATATCAATTTTGATCTCATTATCGTCATGGACGTTTTGCCGTTCAAGATGTTTCTTCAGGTAAAGGAATAAGTGGTAGTCGGTGGGGACATCAGAGATTACAGTTGGCGCACCTGTTCTGGTTTCTTCATGAACATTGGTCCTACCTCCAGAGAAAGCACAACACCATTTCGTTGCATTTTGTCGATTCATCTAAGTTTCCATATATGGAAACATTTTCTTTGTGAATATCCATTGGACACTCAGCTTTTGCATAAAGAAAATGTATGACGGAACGTACTTCACACTTGGCGGGATCCTGAATTGACTCAGCCATTATAAACATGTGCTGCAAGAAACAGACTCACCTTACAAATACCTGCGAGGGAAAGGTCAAATGTTCAAGGTTACATTATGTGTCGCTAACACGTTCATTAAAACTTTTTCTTTCCAGCTGTCTGAGATGTATCTTTACTTTTCGAAAACAACTAATATTTATTCCAAGGGACATAAACAACAGACGGTGATGCAACTGGTCACTTCAATTTTTCACGGAAAACTTGGCTAACATTGAAATATTCACAAGCATGTTCGAGCTTTTTAGTTCACATCTCTTTTTAATTTTAACAGTATAATAAAAGACATGAAAAGACTGGTTAAAATAGCTCAAATTCCGGTTTTAAAAGAAGAAAAAAGCTTTCCTTTTTCGTTGCTTTCTTTTCATGGCTTAGTTGCAAATCTTACAAAGGGGCGACATTTACTTATTTCTCCATTTTTCTCTCCTTTATTCGAGACTTCAGGATATTCCTTTGTCTATTTCAAAAACCACACATACAAAACCGCAGGTTTTGCTAGTATGAAATAAAATACAAATTAATTTTTAATTCAGTTTAGCTTATGATAACTTCTTTGAAATTAAGTCATTTTAAAAAGATACATTATGCATCTCTCACTTCTTTCTTTCATTTTTCCAAAACCTCACGACATTATTTTGCATTTTCTTGTTATAAATTAAGTGGGGAGGGGGAGGGGATCTTTGAACATAATATAAAGAATATCCATATGATTTACTTCAACCTTTACTAAAATTATTATCAAAAAGCAAAACGATTTTAATATTATTTATCCGTATGAAATATTTCCCGAATTTATTTAAAATGATAAATAAATAGTCTGTAATAGAACATGGAGTTTGAGCGTGGAGTCTGAAAATACGTAACGGGCATATGATCAAATTAAAAGTTTTTGTCCAAATCCTAGCAACTCACACTACAGAAATTGGCAATACTCGCCTGGACAAAGTCTCTTAGACGAGACGAAGAAACAAACAAAAATTAGCTTGGCAATAATTGCAGACTCGTCAAATATTTATCCAAAACCAACTTGACCAACGGAATTTCACAGATCCAAAATTATACTACTAAATCTTCAGATCAAGGCCTCGACGTCAATTTTCAAAGTCATTTTAATTTTCACCTCACTTTGCACACTACTGTGCTGTCCTCTAAAGAAAACCATTTTTTAAAATTTTCTCTGTATAAAGTCTATTAAAAATTTCAAAAAAATTAAACATCGCTAATTTTTTACAGCTTGTTCGTTCTAACTAAAGTTTTAATGTTGAGTATTTTTCATTTTATCACTTTATTTCAAAGTGGCAACCAATTAAGTAAAAGTTTGAAAAAAAACACTTTTCCAAAAACTAACCCATGTTATCTGAAAAAAACCCACACCTGACATAATCTGCTGAAAATGAAGTATTTTATTACATATTAATGGCTTAACATAAAAGCAATTGAAAATTTATGTACATCATTCTAAAATTCTATTATAACAAGAAAGTCTGTAAAATTGGAGCTCATGTTTGGCCAGAATTCTGAATTTGTTAGTTTAAACTATTTTTTAATTAAATAAGCCCTCCTTAGGTATTTTAAACGATTTTTATTATTCTAAATGGGGCATAAAAACAGAAAAAAACAAAACAAGTGGGTAAGTGTGATCGAAGAGCGCTCAAAGGGTTTCGTTTAATATTCCTTTCAAAACACTTTATACTTTCTTTAATAAATCCAAATAAATTTCATTTAACAACCAAAAAAAAAGTCATGTTTTTAATAAAGTAAAAATTTACCGGTCTATTTTTTCGCTTTTTCGAATATCTAAACCAGAACGATAGTGGGCGAAGCCCGCTATTATATTCTGTCATAATAATATCTGTCATGCGGACTAAATGCGATATTTAAAAAAAATAATTTCAAAATTAAACATGTTGTACACGTTCAAAATGTTAACATATGCGAATATTTCCATAATCAGATTTTTGTCATGATTCAATATGTTTCTCAAACTCATATATTTACTATTCTCTATTACTCATATTGATACTCGCTTTGTATTATTCTCAAACATTTGAAAAATTCGTTAAACTTCCTATATGACGTCAGATTTTCTTTTTAATTCTCTAATGACGTGATTTTAATCTTCTTAGTGTACATCCACATACTCATACTCCTTGTATTATTGAGAAATCTTTGAAAATTTCCGTTTTATTACCACTATGACGTCAATCAATTTTATTTCATATTAATCTTTTTTTCAATTGGTGAAACATTTTATTTAATTTTAATTTTTCACGTGGAAATCGTTCAATATAAAAATTAATTATTGTAGAAAGAATTTCATTGTGGATTTTTAATTTTTGGCAACTGCTATAACGAAAAATGTTTAAATTTAATAGGAAAAGACTGTTAGAATTTTGGTTTTTATCTCTATTAAAATAATACGATTTTTTCAAATTTTAATATTTTGAGCTTCATAGTAGCTATTTAGCTATAACTACACGAATTTTCATGCCTGTAACTTATATAGTTTCTGAGAATGGCTCTGTGACGGACAGACAACGCAGCGGGAGTAATAGGGTTTCGTGAGATGAACGAAACTCTAAAAAATATGTTAGTGAAATATTTGAAGTACTAGGCTGGGTTTTCTTTAGGAAATATTTCACTCTGGGTTTTTTTAGAGGATAGCACAATATCTAATATCTTGAAATCCGCAATTAATAATGTCAGATTATTCGTATATTTCTAAGCGTATAAGATTTCCCAAAACATTCAGAAAATCTAATTTTTGACTACGTCAAATTAGGCTGATTTTATTTTATTTCCACTCTTTGATATGCTATGAAAAGCATTTGCTAGGGCACCTGTTAATTGAAAACAGGAAAAAGAAAGAAAAAAACATAGATATTATTTCAAAATTATAAAAAAATGATAAAGAAAAAGATTTTATATATTTTTTATACACATGCATAAAATTCCATAAAAAATTTAAGACAGAGAACCAGGAATAGCCGTGAAAATTGTTGACAAAATTTCAAACCGACTTGATTAATTTAAGACATAGCGAAAATTTAGAATCATATTTCAGCACTGAAACCAGTTATTCAAATGTATCATTTTTATTTCAGTGAATGAATGATCAGATATGAAAAACGTCTAAATTCTCATAGAAAAGCATTATGATGTAGAAGAAAATGTTCCACATTTTTCGAACAACTGAACCAAATTTAACCAAAAACTATACAGCTAATTACGGCTACCTCACCAACGTACCATATCACCAACATCACCAATCCACTTACAAGCTAATCGGACGCATTTTGCGTCGGTTATCGCGAGACATACAGAGAAACAGACAGATACCAAAAACTTTTTTGAGTCTGAACTGATGTTTCGGTAATTAAAACAATCGAAACATCTTAAAAAACAGAAACAATTTTACCCTTTCAGGAGCCAAAAAACAATGCTTATCTACCCACCTCCTTTATTCATATTACATGCCATAAAAAAAAATATTTTTTTAAATAGATAACAGTTTTCTCCCAAATTTTTTCTTAATTAAATTTAAATTTATCGCAAGAAAACTGTACATTCCTTTCAAAATTTAATTCGTTGCCATATATAAATTAGATACTTACGAAAATGTGTAAAACTTTCCTATCCAAACTTTAAAACTAAGACACCGAAACTGTTTATTCGAACACTATATGCATTTTCTATCTTCTAAACAGAAATTTCGTTAGATGGTTCTCACCTTTGTATTGTGTGATTAATGTCCTTTGTGAAAAGTTTTATGAATGGAGGTGATGTTGCAGGATTTAGGGGAAAATCGAAAGAAGCCTACTAATACGCAAAACGATGAGAGTTTTAAAAACACTGAAAGTGCATTAAGGTAGTGAAGTATGTTGAATAGGAGAGTTGATCATTAATAAACTTTGGAATCCGGCAGAGAATTGTAGAATTAGAAGATAATGAAAAATTTTTGCAAAATATATTTATTTTAGAATCTTTTTAGATAATATAGAAAATTATTAGTTTCTACAAAAAGTTAAATTGCTGTTATTTTATTAATGTTCCGAAATAAACGAATGAGAACAATAATAATTTTAATACACATTAAACCTAGCTGAATATTAGTTTTTGCAATAACTTCAAGTCTGTTATCTTCTAAACTGTTTAAGACACTAATTTAAAATCGAATAATGTCGGATTTGTTTTAGAAATTTGTAATTCGAAATTCACTAAAAGATATTGAAAGGTTCAAATATGTCGTTTTAGTTAGTGAGCAAGGACTGAACATCCTTAACGAATTTCTCTAGAAAAATAAAGCCATTACTTTGCACCCCTTTTTTTCTTTTATTGAACAATAACAACTCTTTTAAATACAATAATATTGAAACATGTATTCATAATTCAGATTAGTGCGGCAATGAAAAGGGAGCTCATTGTCAAATAAGAGTAACTGTTAAAATCGGTAAAATGAGATGACGTTATCTAATGAGTTTGTTTAGTCATGTCTGCAATTTCAGATGATACACAACGCATTTTAGCTTGTATTTCCAAAGTTAGGGAACTTTACAGGGTTCTAACTGCAGTCCTTCCTATGGAAAATAGAAAGTTTCATCTTATTTTTCTCAAAAGAGTGGTTGAAGCAATTAAAACTTTGTCATTTCAATGCATCAACATATTATATTTTCTGAAGAAATTTTTCTTTTTTCTTGTAAAAAATAGCATACCTGTTCTTTTCTATCCAAAATACAACAAATATTGTGTTTTAGCAAGTAAAAGGGGACCTTTTAAAATATAATGAATCTTGATCCAGGTATATAAAGGATTGTAAAGATGCATTCAAATCCGTTTATCTTCCTCTGCGGTAAACGTTTCATTGGTGGTCAATACCCTCGTCAAAAGCGGAGGAAGCCATACCAACAACTAACGGAGTTCGTACGAGGCCGCATCTTTAGTATGCGAGAAGGTGGATTTTCGTATCGAGAAATCGCAGCCCGCACGCAATGTAATGCCACAACAGTGTTGCATGTTTGGAAGAAATGGACAGAAGAAAACCAAACAAGGCGAAAACCTGGCTGTAGGGCACGCAATAGCACAACGGCAAGGACGACAGACACCTCATCCGCATGGCTGTTACGGACCGTACAGCGTTCTCTCGTGTGTTAATACAACTTTGGAGCACAGCTACAGGTGTTTTGTTGTCTAGCTCCACAGTTCATCGCCGTCTGCTGCAGCATGAATTGTGTGCGAGGGTTCCTCTACGCACGATTCTCCTCTCGCTGAATCACAGATGCCTCCAACTTCAATGGGCTCATCAACACAGCACGTGGCGTGTTCAGTGAAAACAAGTTGCATTTTCCGATGAAACTGGCTACAATCTGGAGTACAATTATGAAAGAGTACACGTCAGACGTTACAGAGAGGAACGTCTTCTCCCACAGTGTGTTATCCAGCGTCATACCTTAGAAACGCCTAGCATCATGGTGTGGGGAGCTATTGGATATAATTGTCGATCCCATCTAGTGCACATTGCGGGCAACCTTAACAGTGATCACTACATGTGGGAAATTGTGGAGCTAGAGGTCCTCCCCCTTCCACGACGCATTCCCGTTGCTGTATTTCAACAGGATAATGCTCGTGCACATGTTTATCAGACTGCACAAAGCTTTCTTCAGTGCACAACAGGTTTCGCTTCATCCAGTGGCCTGCTTATTTCCCGGATATGTCTCCCATCGATCACGTGTGGCAGTTCATTGTGGGCGAATCACTCGTATAGCTGGTGGGGCACACAGTAAGACTGAACTTTGGCTTCAAGTTGAAGCTATATGGAATGCCATTCAACAGGATTACATTTAGAATCTGTACGATTCAATGACACGACGTGTACAGGCTCTCATCGCTCAGCGTGGCGGACACACAAAGTACTAATTTCCAACGTTCTTTTTGTTTGTTTTTTGTCTTGCAAATCTGATCGTTTAATTGTACAACTATCAGTAATATGTGGAAAAAATTTAGTAAATTTCTGTCAATCCCTTCATGGTGTTGCAATTTTCACAAACATAAATGTATTAATTCTAATGGTCTAAAGTTATTTTCCTTATTAAAATAATTCCAAGAAGACCAATAGCCTATACAATACAGGTCACGAAAACCCATCCGGATTACATAAACCGTTGTAACATACATAACTGATACGCTAACTTCCTATTCTGTTACATTGAATTCAGAGGTACGCCCATTCGCCCATAAATACAAAATATCATAAGATTTCTGCGAAAAAGTATGGCAAAACACCTATTTCTTCCCATAGTTTCGTATGGGGTAAATATTTTCAAATTGGATTATTATTTAATTTGAAGTTGCTAGAAATTTCACTAAGTTATATTATCTTTGTTTTTGATTGTCTGTAAAGTTCTATAATTGTTCTAATACATTATTTCGAGCATATTTATAGCAAGGAGATCATGTATGGATAATATATTTTGTCTTAAACAAATTGTTCAAAAAGAAATGGCGGTTCTATTTATTGATCTTACGAAGGCATATGATAAAGTTCTAATCACAAGTTTATGGGACGTATGAAAGAAAATGAATATAAATCAAAATATAGGGTGGTCATAAAAAAAACTCTGCCAATATATGGAGCTCTAGCTGCCGGTCCGTTCAACCGATCGAGGTGAGATTTTAGATATAGTTATTCAGAGGTATGAGCTCGGGATTCTGTGAACGGCAACAAAGGGGTACTCATGGTTACGGTTATAGGTACAGAAACTCGAAATTTTCCAATGGCAACGCCCTTTTTTTTTCATCGCAAAATGCTCAGCGTATGCGAAAACCCTAAAGAGCGTTGTAATCGTACGTGTATCGCAAGAAACGGACTCGTTATGCACGCACAAAAAACAGCTCTGCGAACGCCAAAAAAAAAACACGATCGGTCCGCACGGAGGAAATTTGCATATGACTCAGAGTCAGTACACCAATCACTGATTACAACACAGATCGGGGAAAAGAAAACTTTTATTTTGATTACACATTTTCCTCATGGGTGCCATCACAGGCAATTACACATTGCATGCGGGTGACTGTGGACAATACAGCTGAACGTAACATCGCATGAGATTGAAATCTCTTGTTTGATAGAATCTTTCGAATTCGGTAAAGTTTGCAGATTGCACATGTGCACTCTATATTTGAAATATCCCCAGAACCAGCAATCCAAAGTAGTGAGTTCGGGGAGATCGCGGAGGCCACGGAAATGGAAAGTTGCGTGAGATGACATAGTCGCCAAAATGATGTTCCAGGGCACTGTGAACAGATTTCGCTATATGTAGAGGTGCACCATTTTGCATCCAAACGAAGTCATTCAGTGCATTTCGCTGCAGCAATTCTGGTATGACGTTATTTTCCAGCATTGCCGTATAGCGGGAGCCTGTTACAAAGCAAGTTACAAATCCCGTTGGTGTCGCTTCCTCAAAAAAGTACGGCCCGAGAATAATTGTGCCTGCAATGCCGCACCACACAGTAACTTTGACGTCGTATAAAGGTACTGGTACCACAGCGTGTGGATTTATGTCTGCCCAGTGCACACAATTTTTGGTGTTGACGGTACCAGTTATGGTGAAATGTGACTCGTCCGTCCATAATATGCGAATAGGCCAGACGTTATCTCCATCATATCGGATAAGAAATTCATTGGCAAAATCTATATGTTGTTCATGGTCCCCCACTTCCAACATCTGGACGCGCTGGTACCGGTAAGGAAACATGCGGATTACAGGGCGCAGTAGCTTTAGGACCGTTGATTTCGGTATACCCAATACACGAGATGCACCTCTTGCAGTTTGCATTGTCCTGTAGTCACTGTGTGATGCACTTCCATAACAGTATCCTCAGGAACAGTTGGTCGTCCAGATCGCGGTCTATCACAGGTGCTACCGGGTTCCGAATTTCTTTACTAAATCACGAAGATCTTGCGGGTTACATGGGACATGCATTTGGCGATGGTTTTGACAGTAAACACGCAAGGTTTTCGCAGCATTCATACCATTTTGATAATAGAGTTTTACCAATTCACCACGAACTGTCGCTGGAAATGTCATTTCGTCGGCATGTGCGTGCTCCCAACTGAAGAAATAACATTCCCACCCCACTTTTTATCCGTTTTCTACGCTGACTATCTGGCGAACGGCGTTCGATGATTGGTGTATTTCCTCTGTCATATGCAAATTTCCTTCGTACGCACTGATCGTGTTTTTTTTTTGCCGTTTGCAGAGCTGTTTTTGTGCGTTCATAATGCGACCGTTTATTGCGATACACGTACCGTTCCAAAGCTCTTTAAGGTTTTCGCATGCGCTGAGCATTTTGCGATGAAAAAAAATGGGCGTTGTCATTTTAAAATTTCGAGTTTCTGTAGCTATAATCGTAACCGTGAGCGCCAATTTGTTGCCGTTCACAGAATATCGAGCTCATACCGTGAATAACTATATCTGAAGTCTTATCTCGATCGGTTGAACGGACCGGCCGCTAAAGTTTGATATATCGGCAAAGTTTTTTTATGACCCCCCCTGTATTATTAGAGAAATTCAAAAACTTTTCAGACAATCAAAAAAAAAGATTAAAATAGGCCAATGATTGTCAAAAGGTTTTACAACAGACAAAGGACTCAGACAAGGATGTTGTGTCTCCCCAACATTTTTTTAAATTTATGTTGAAGAAGCATTGAAAATTTGGACAGAAAATTGCAGAGGAATGGGACTTAATGTGAATGGAACATCAGCTTTTATTCTGCAACTTACAGATGACCAGGTTATAATTGCAAAAAAAAAATGATTTAGAGAAAATGATGATAAAAATTAAAGAAGAGTATGAGAAATGGGGGCTTTACATGAACGTTAGTAAGACAAAATACCTATGAATATAAGGAAATTAGAACTAAATATAAATAATAACATAAAAATAGGAAGTTTGGTGTAGACATTAATAGAGTACACAGAGACTCACAACAAATTAAATAAAGAATCTGTCAAGGAAGAAAGGCTGCAAAACTATTAAATGCTATTTGGTGGAATGAGAAGATATGCAGGAAAATAAAGTATAATATACACAGTTCTATTGCAAAGAGCATATTGTTATATAGAGCAGAGAGATCGAGAATTATGGAGACACACAGAAGGAGATTAGTGGCAGTGGCAATGGATTCCCTAAGAAGATCATGCAGGATATCAAGAATAGAAAGAATAAGATATCAAAGATCCAAAGAAATGAGGAAAATAAAAGGAACCATATTAGAAGATCTTCAAAAGAAGCAATTAATTTGGTATAGTCATGTTAAAAGAATGAGCGATGAGAGATTACCCAAAATCGCACTTATTTATACAGCAAAACAAAAAAGGAAACGAGGAAGACCACGAAAGAACTGGATGGACGGTATAAAAAAATCCATGAGGGATAGAATTCTGAAGGAGGAATGGACTATTGACCGGAAGAAATGGAGTGCTTCTTTCTTGTAGATTTTTCGGATGGCGGCACCTGATGCAATAAACAGAATTTATATATATATATATATATATTATCACTTTTATAAAACTGATACAAATTTCACTAAATTATATATTTTTTTAATTTAAAATAAAAATTACATTTAATTTCAACAGAAATATTTAATTTTATCATATTTAAAAAGAAAATCTCATCTAACATCTACTAGAAACATAAAACGCTTGTTTAGTATTTCTCAGTTTATTAAGTGTTGTTTGCTAAATATGAAAAACAGTGTAACAATAACTAAAAGTGAGAAAAATATTCTGAAAATTTTGAAAAAAGTGCTGTTAAGATATGTGCGTGCTTGTCACGGCAGATAGTGAATTGGTCAATTAGTGATCCGTTTTATTATGTAATTCTATGTTCGGTCCAAATAACAATGTACAAACTTATGAAAAGTGAACATATCAACACGCACATTATATGTCCAAAATTCACCGGTAACTCGATTTTAGACTTTATATATATATATATATATATATATATATGTGTGTGTGTGTGTGTGTGTGTGTGTGTGTGTGTGTGTGTGTGTGTGTGTGCATATATAGCGAAATACTCGACGACTTCTTCTGGATCTTCAGGGATATACAAAACATGTTCCACCTGGTAATTTTCGGCGAAAGTTTGATGATAAGGACAAACAGGGTGCAACAGTAAATTGAATTAAAAAATAATAATATTTGCGATCACCATGTAAACTAAACTGCTCTAAATAATCTGTAGCTGTACCATATAACTATGAGTGTTCTGTACAATATTTGGTGTTCATTTTTGTAAATATAGCACGTGTATTTATGGATATATAATGTTTTCTTTAAAAATTTCAAGAAACTTCAAATGTTTTTTTTTTTTTTTTGGTTTGTTTGTTTTTTTGTAGTATAGAGTATTTTCAACCAAATTTAAACACCACTTTCAGGAAACTTGACAGAATAAAATAGAAAAAAAATGCTGTAATGATAAGATAAATGTAATAAATATTTGATGAAATATGAACATCTGTATGAAATAATTTTTAACTGCGC
Organism: Maratus michaelseni; assembly: GCA_963931845.1. Taxonomy (NCBI): domain Eukaryota; kingdom Metazoa; phylum Arthropoda; class Arachnida; order Araneae; family Salticidae; genus Maratus; species Maratus michaelseni. Next base: position 118,520,838 of record OZ007591.1, on the reverse strand, counting down.
ATGTGCGAACATGCAAGAAAATTCTTTTTGCATAATTTGGTAGTCAACTGTATAAGGAAAACTCATATAAATAAGTCAGTCGCATATCATGAGAAAAATCAGAAATATATCGACGAGATAGCGAACTGAATTTAAGTTGTTTCTAAAAGTAGCTGGATGATAAGGGCTTATCCACAAATTGTCATTTTTAATTTTTAAACACTTTCCAACATAGTTAACATGTGTTTATGAATTTGGTTTGTCTGTCTGTCTGTCCGCGCGCGTATTTGCGTAAATAATCGCGTAATTTATTGCCATGTAATGTATGTATGTTATTGAGGTTTACCATGGCATTTTCAGTATTGAAAATGAGCTTTTAGCATGACTTGTAGCGTTTACAGGGCGCTCAAAAGGATACCGTTACATTATGGTCAATGGGTAAATTCGTTTGCAGAGTATTTTAATGATGTTACACTATTTGGAATATATTGAAATTGATATACATTATTGAAGTTCACTACAAGATGCTTACTACAGAATATGTTGTTCATAACGTTTATCGTTCATTTAGAGGGACACACAAAAGAATTCGATTACAGTACTGTATTTGTGCAATAATTGATGAAGTACGATTTCGCTTTCAAGAATTTTAAATGTAACTATTTTTTTACAAATTACTCGACGTGTATAAATTCCATAGATCATATACGGGACTTAACAAAATTCGTGTACATTTCTTCGTATTGAATCTGATTATCATACTTTTCCAAATTGTTCACATAGGCATCATATTTCACGTTATTACAAGGTGACGTTTATTACATTTTACTGAATGTTTTGGAAAGTGTTTCATATTCTGTGCTTAACGCATGATTTTTTCTATCTGGTTATTTTTTATTGTAATTTTTTTATCGGTGTTTTAGTACTGCTTGGAAAACAATCAGAACGAGTCCATTCCAACATAAAAAGAATTATCAAAATCGAAGTATCCGTCCAAAAGCTATACATGGACTTATGTTAAAGTGATAAATACACACTCCTTTGATAGACGTCAGTAAATAAACAATAATAATTTGCGCAAAATCCTTTATCCAGCTACTTTTATTAATCAAAAGCAACTGAAATTCAGCTCGCTATATCGCCAATATCTCTCTGAGTTTTCGAAACTTTCGGCTAGCATTTTCATATACGAGTTACCTTATATACTCGTAGTTGACTACTAAATTATGCAAAAAAGATTTTCCTTATCTTTCGCGTATGCGCAGTTTGAAAATCATTTCATGCAATTACTCATATTTCATCACATATTTAACATATTTATGTATAATAGCAGTATGTTGTTTGTATTTAACTTTATCATGTTTCCTGAAAGTGGAATCAAATTTGGATGAAAACCTTGCGTTCTATAAACAACTAGTCGGATGTGCCAATCCCAAAATTTTCTTTTATCTCACAAATGTTAATACTTCAAAATTCGCTATCACAACGCAAATAAAGTCAATATTTTTCGTCATTCTGTTGTACGTCAGCTGCTTGCGCAGCACCGGGTTACCTTCGCTTCCAAAACAGCCAATGTACAACAAAACTACGAAAAATCGAGAAAATCGTCTAAAAATCACATCACTGAAAAATCACGCCCCTTCCGCTGAAGTAGTCCCACATACAATAGGCATCCTGCAAGTAATAATCAAAATCCTGCACATAAATTTTGGTTCAATTCTATGGATAATGTCATACACTTCTCCATGATACTATAATGAAAATGGCACAAACATCGTTATTACAGCACCCTCTTCCATTGGGATATCTCCAAATTCAAGTAGAACCTGCTGGTCACAGCCAAAAACCTATAAATGAAACTTGGTTCAATTCTATGCATAACTTCATACACATTTCAATGATACGATGAAGACAGACACCCGGACATACGGACAGACATACATTTTTTATAAACATGTTATTCGGGATCTCTGACCCCTTAAATGTGTAAATCCGTCGAAAACCGGATGTCGATTTTTTTTATTATTATTATTACAATACTGTCTCTAATATAGATAGAAGAAAGTAAAAAACATGAGAAAATTATTTAATATCTTATGAAACCTTTATATCTCCATGAATATGTGTGCTATGTTTACACAAATGAACACAAATGTTGAACAGAATCCACATAGTGATGCTGTAAAGTTACAGTTAATTTTGATTATTTTTAATTACAGGGTGATCACAAATATTATTATTTTTTATTCAATTTATTGTTAGTAACTTTTTTAATTTGATGTTTTAATTTTTACAATTTTTATTTTTTATTTCCTTAAATTGAAAAGTAATAGAAAAATATCTTCCTACAGACAAAATTAGAAGAAAATAAAATATTATTTAAAATACTATCAAATTTCCTAAATTGTTACGCATTTGTATAAACCTGTATGTAAAACTGGAATTTTTGTATTTTTTCTTCAACTTTACTTTTTTTTTACTTTTTATAAATCCCTCCAGAATTATATAAAAGTAAGAAATGTTTGTATATATTTACTATAGATAAATATAGGTAAATATGGAGGTTTATTCACCATTTGCATGAATTCATTTGTCTGAATATGTATGACTTATAAGCTTATATTAGTGTATTTCATTACAATGTAGTGATTAAAAACATTAATAAATATAAGTGTCATAAAGAATAATTTTCAGGGAGATTATTAACACACAGACAAGATATAATATCATAGGCACATGGGATCACAAATCACACATTCAGTGTAAAATACAGAATATTCCACTCTAACCGAAGTTGAGTTTTCTCTAATGAGTTGGCGAAACAAAGGAAGATATATGACAATTAGAAGACACATACTTGCTTTGTTTTAAATGTGATAAAACACGAAAATTGATGGAAAAGCATAGTAATCTAATCAGTGATTTCGTATGCTCATTTGACATTCCAAATTATAGAGAGCCGAATTCGCGCTATTTCGGCGCGAATCGTGGAAGTTTCTAGCACATATTTTTATGCTAGCACATTTCGATCAAAACGAGGCCAATCTCTTCAAATTTACATTACAATATCTTCAAATTTAACAAAGTTATTAAAGGAAACCCGAGTTCAGTTACAATGGAACATACTGTATATTTGATGGAATAAGTGGATTTGGTCCGTCTTTCCTGAGTTTTTATCGGTTGGTTTTGTATCCCTGCCTCTACAAATTATTTAACAGTTAAACTAACTCATCTGTATATCTTTAAGTTTTTAATTTTTATATTTTTATTTATTAAATATTATTTTTATATTTTTATTTATTAAATATTATTTTTCTATTTTTACTATAGATAAATATAGATTCACCATTTTCTCCTTTTTCTAAGATAATATACCCATACTGATAGAAAAGTGATTTCAGAACTATAAACATTTTATCATGAATCAACTTAATTATCCTTCAATAAAATAAATAAGTGATTGCAACGAGGAAGTGGAAATAAACACGTGTGCCGGGAAAAAGTTTTTTCTACATATCTGTGAAATACTCGGGAAAAACTCATGACTTTATGTGAACTGTAAAGTTCAAGGTTCAGTGATGTGATACTTGACTTTTATGTTTTTCCTCTTAGAACTGAATAACGAACAGTCTCTATCTTGCTCTTTTTAAGTGAAGGATTGCAGAAAAATTCTCTGCAACTTAATTGTTTTAACTAATAAAATATAATGTAAATTTAATGTAAATTTAATATTTATTTCTTTCTTATTAAATTAGTATTTCTAGTTAATTGTGCTTTTATTCACTGAACAAAACAACGGAAATACTTTGATATTTAAGGATACTTCAAATTATATAAATATGGATTATTCATTATTCCGATATGATGGATACTGATGTCGCCGTGGACTTAACAGGTAAGAGAAATTTCCTTACCTATAATAACTTTTAAGAAAGAAAAAGGATTTATTTAGTTTTTAAAGACAAGCTGCAATTGCCGTAGTTCACAATTTTTTTCACATACAGTCTTTTTATAGAAAGACTGTAATATATTTTTTACATTACTTACTCTAATTTACAAACAACATAACTCAAACATTCTCTCACTCCTCTCTTTCTCGAACCGTGATAACCGCTTATTACCGGGATAATTAATTGCATTAGGTTCCATTACCGTTCGACCAATATTTTATGGAACTATTTGAGTTGATGAATAGGGAATGCACTTAACCAGTATGTTCTGACAGTAAGAGTTTCCTGTGTTTTATGGAGATTGACGTGGTTTCTAATTAAAGCTCTGAAGTTTGTAATGCACAGAAGTCTACACCAACAAAGGGAAAGTACTCGGCTGGTTAGGATGCAATTTTTCGAAAGTAGGCTCCGTCGGAAGACCATCTCGAGAAACACTAGGGGGAGCCAGGTTTTGTTTCTTAAATTCACATGAGCGGAATTTACAAACGTTATTCTTGGCGCGGTCGTAGCTTAAGTTACTTTTTTTCTTGTGGTCTTCTATCAAGTGTGAAACAGTGCTGTTTCAACTCGAACTTCGTATTTGTGATAAAATACTGATATATGAGGTGATAATAATAATATGTGATAAATAATAATTAATTAATTAATATTAATAATAACAATAATAATAATAGTGATAATAGTAAATAATACTAATATGTGAGGATAAACTTTTTCTGATGATATTCCTTCTTCATTTCACAGTCTATTGCAAAATTTTTGTTTAAAAAATTCCATCAAACAACTTAAAGAGAGCATTTGCTTTTACGTGCTTTCTTGCAACTTTGACCTTGTATTTCTCCTCACACGTGTAATCGTGTTTTTTATAAATTCAATGAGTACTATCTATTGATGCCTAATTTACTTATTTTCATCCTAACTGGTTGAGTACCTATTCTTATAAGTACAGTTGTGAAAAATAAATAACAGTACAAAAAAGATAAATAAAGCGAAAAAAAAAAGTATCCATGAAGTCCAAGAATCTGTAATTAACCTATAGTCTCTGAATTTGAATTACAATGCATTGATTAAAAGATCTGAATAAATAGAAATGAAGAATATCTTTTTTATATTTTAGTTTCTGATTTATTATTACTAATATTTTATACATTTACTATAGATGATATATTTAAATATTTATTCAGAATATCCAACATTTACTGTGTTAATGTGGATAACAAGCTTACAGATGCCGCATTTAATTATAATACAAAATATACCCAATAAATAGGACGTGATATATCTCTATAAATTCCCCTCCCCCTTTTTCTAAGTTAGATTTTATTAGAATAATAACTTGGGTATTTATAATAAATAATGTAAAAATAAACAAATATTTATACAGAGCTTTCAGCTTTTTCCAGCATTTATATGGCCTATTTATTTTTTATAGAAACATTTACGTCACTTAATCTAATTCCCTAACAGTATAAATCACCCTTTCAGCCATTCATCTTTTTCGAACTGTAATTAGAGTTTGTTAACAGGAGAATTTATTGCATTAGGTTCGATTACCCGTTCAACCAATATTTTATGGCGCTATTTGAACTGATGAATAGGAAATGCACTTAATCTGAATGTTCTGAAAGTGAGGGTTTCCTCTGTTTTATGGAGAGTTGCGTGGTTCTTGATTAAATCTATGAAGTCTGTAATACACAGAAGTCTACACGAAGTAGATTTGTGAACAAAGGTTAATAGTGCGAAAAAGATAAATGAGCCACGAAAGAAAAAAATAGTATTATGAAACACAAAAGTTTAGACTTATAAGTAAACTTATAGCTGCTATATTTTATTAGAATGAATCGATTAAAAAACTGAATAAACTGAAATGAACTATACCCTTGTTTTCATTTTTTAGTTTCTGCTTTTTTATTTCTAATATTTTTATACATTTACTAAAGATGATGTCGAGAAATATAATGATTTATACATCGTTTCAAACATTTTTTGACTTTATATGAATCACAAGAGTACAAGTAACACATTTCATTATAATATAGTTATTAAAAAGTACTCAATCAATAAGACTAAGATATTTTTATTAGGTTTTGCTTATTTTAGATTTTTATTTCTCTTTTTAAAAAAAGCTTACAGTTACCCCATTTTATTATAATACAGTAATTAAAACAGTACCCAATAAATAAAATTATGATTTAACTATAAATTTTCCCTTTTTCAGATTCATTAAAGTAACAATCATGGATATCTATTATAAATAGAGTTAAAAAAAAACACAAAACATTTTCAGGACTTTCGACTTTTCCTATGTCAGAATCACCCACCTAACTTTTTTTTAGAAAAAATTACGTCGCTTACTCAAATTCACTAAGAGCATAAAACACCCACTCACACATTCATCTCTTTCTCGAAGCGTAATTGCCTCTTGTTATCAGGAAAATTGATTGCATTAGGTTCGATTACCCGTTCGACCAATATTTTATGGTACTATTTGAACTGATGAATAGGAAATGCACTTAATCTGAATGTTCTGCAAGTAAGGGTTTCCTCTGTTTTATGGAGATTGGCGTGATTCTTGATTAAATCTGTGAAGTCTGTAATATACAGGAGTCTACACGAAGTACATTTGTGAACAAGGATTAATTGTGTGAAGAAGGTAAATGGGGCATGAAATGAAAAAATAAGTACTATGGAGCACAAAAGTTTAGGAATAAACTTATAGGTGTTGTATTTGATTAGAATGAATTGATTAAAAAACTGAATAAATAGAAATGAAGTATACCTTTTTTATTTTTTAGTTTCTGATTTTCTATTAGTAATGTGTTTATACATTTACTGAAGATAATCTAGATAAACGTAAAGGTTTATTCATCGTTTTTAACATTATATGAGTTTATATGGATCACAAGCATACAGTTGACATATTCCATTATAATATAATAGTTAAAAAAATACCTATACAATAATATTAAAATATCCCTATTAGGTTTCCCCCTTTTTATAATTGATTTTTTTTTTCAAAGAAAAGCTTACAGTTGCCGTATTTCATTATACTACACTGATTACAACAGTATCGAATAAATAAATTTATGATTTTCTTATAATTTTTCCATTTTTGAGATTTAGATTTTATTAAAGTAACAATCATGGATATCTATTATAAATAATGCAAAAATGAAAATGCAAAAACATTTTCAATGCTTTCAACTTTTCCTATGTCAGAATGACCCACATAACTTTTTTATAGAAACAATTACGTCACTTACTCTAATTCTCTAACAACGTAAATCACCCATTCACCCATTTTTCTCTTTCTCGAAGCGTAATTACCTCTTGTTATCAGTAGAATTGATTGCATTAAGTTCGATTACCGTTCGACCAATATTTTATGGTGCTATTTGAACTGATGAATAGGAAATGCACTTAATCTGAATGTTCTGTAAGTGAGGGTTCCCTCAGTTTTATGGAGTTTGGAGTGATTCTTGATTAAATCTGTGAAGTCTGTAATATGCAGGAGTCCACACGAAGTACATTTGTGAACAAGGATTACTAGTGTCAAAAGGGTAAATGTTGGTAAATTAGTATTATGGAGCACAAAAGTTTTTAAGTAAACTTAGAATTGCTGTATTTTATTAGAATATAGTTATTATAAAGGAACTAAGAAAATAAAAGTGAGATTAATTTCTTTATTAGTTTCAGTGTTATAAATGCGTATTATTACAAGTATGTAATATTAGAGACTATAAAAATTTATGAAAAAATAAGTATTCTATTTTAGTTCTCATTCTAAATTCTAAATATATATTAACTTTCAGTTCGATTATATAATTATGCATAATTGAATAGAGAAAGATCAGTAGATAGATACACAGATAGATAGACATTAAAAAATGCAAAATGCGTATTTAAGCTGATGGTAGAAATAAAATAATTATACCTCAAGGCTTCTAATAAATATATTTTTACGTGCAAGACATCATATCACAATAAATCGAGGACTCTCTACAACTTTGTAATTAACTTTATACTCGTATGTAGTACCGTGTTCTGGATAGGAACGCTAACTAAGCAGTTTTTTGCTAGGTGACGCTGTCAGCGGTCTCTTCGAGTAATATTTGGCCACTTTAATATACCTAGACACCACGTTTAGGACTATAAATGACGTTGTTCTGAAGTTATTGGAGGTGGACTTTAGTGGGCAATTCGTATCGATGAAAAAGATGATACAAAAATGGGCAGGCGTACTCATTTTGGAAAAGATAAAAATAAAAGTTTTAAAGAGATTATTAATTTTAAAAAAAATTTGGTTCATGTGCAGAGTTTATTGACATAAGGGGGAAATACACATTTCAAAACAAAAATTTAAAATTGTTATTAATTTTAATCCAGTCTGGCATATAAAAAATCTACCAATGTGGCAGTTTGTTTTACTATTTGTTTTTATTTTCTACTTAATACTGTGTTATAAAAAAGACAGTCTGATAAACCCCAACATATGTGCCTAAAAGTTCGTCATAGTAGACTAAACTATTTAAATATATGTATAAAAAAATCAATGAGCATTTTATTAGATAAAAGTTTACCTTGAATTATTGAAAAATGTCCTCCGATTCTTTATGAGCATAATATCTTAAAACCTTTATATTTACGAATATTTATCTGAATTTCTGCAAACAGACTATTAAATACCAATAATATTGTAAAATTTCAAACATTTCTCATCTTAAACTTAAAAATTAATCTTAATAGATCGATTTTCTAAAGACTAACGTTATAGCTTAGACAATTAATGGATTACGTGGTGCATGGAACAAATCCTATTGGAATTTAGTAAATGTCTTTATTCTCTAGAGAAGAAAACTATCGATTTCAGCTATTAATTTGAATATTTTAAATTAACTGCGATGCGTTGTGTATGATCTGCAAATTTGAATTTACATTTCAAAATGGAAATTATAAGAATTCATTGCATTTTATCGAAAAATTAGTAGCGTAGTTAGAAAATACTATAAAATATATTCTGCAATATTTTAAAGTTATTTTACGAACAGTAAATTCTTCCATAGAGAAAAATTTGGGATTTAAAGAATTCTCTGAAAAACAGAATTGGGGAATGGTATGAGTAGAGTTTTGTTTTATGAATCCAGAAATACAAATAATAGACTTTAAAATTGTTTACACAATTTATAATATTTCTGAAGGAAGCGGTCGATCAAGCGCGGATAGTGTCTCAAGAAGATTAAAAAGGATAAGATAAAATTATCTTACCTTTTCTGAAGGTGCATCTCACTTCGACGGGTTAATTCAGGTAAAGGTAATCCAGTTAAATAATCCAAGGAATTAAGTAATCGGTCGCACTGAACACAAGACCTTTATGCTGAAAAAACTAAGTTTATATATTAGAGTGAGGCTGAATAAATTCATATATTTCACAGTCTTGATTAATTATATATTTAGTTGTTTAGAGCACATGGACATTACAAGAATGAATTAACATTTAACAATTAAGTTTAGATTGTATTAATTGTCATTTTAGAGCTTACTCGCTCTAGTTGTTTACGCGTTTACATTTTGGTAGAGGACTGAAGAAGTTAAAGTCAAAAATAATAAGTTCAGAGTTTATCATTACATTATTGTAAATTACGCATACGTCAGTGGAAAATACACATTGCAGGGTTTCAGCGTAAGAACGCTATGATGTCGCATCATATATTATTATTTTTTTTGCAATTATTCCCCTCTCATTTAATTCCCTTTTCCAAATTTGTTCCCCTTTTCATTATTTTAACGCTCAATATTCTACAAAAAGTTTTTCATTTTACTTTCCCACCCTTTGTTAAATTCAGTGGAACAAATTTAATTCCGTTTATTCTAATATCCTTTTTAATTCAGTTACACTAAAAATATTTCTATACTGTGCTGATAAAGTAAATGAAAACCATTACATCTACACTTTCAAATAGCCAGCAAAAATATGCCCATCTGCTATCTCCTTATTTGGTCACACAGTTCTGTTGCTAACTGATTTCTTCATACACACCCTTTTTAATTACAATGATTCCCAAGCGCATCTGAATAACTCCGGTCCAAAAATATCTAACGTGCTTATCAAAATCATAACAATCTCTAAGATTTGCGGGTTCAAGAATGCGATAACTCTCTCGAGCCCCATTTGTGTGGTTTTTGCATTCCCACACATGTTGACTACCGCCGCAAAATTCGTTAGGACGATTGATGCCAAAAATGGCTCTGTTCTCTAAATTTTTAATTGTCTTTATGCTCTGTTTGGAGAATTATTCCGTTTTCCTTCAAATTTTGTTTATAGGTTCATTGGGTTAAGACGCTTCCCTGATTACTTTTCGGGATTGATTGGTTAAGTATAAAGGGGGGAACGGGGGGATAATCCCCCCTTAATTTATTTAAATGGGTTTTTCATGCAGAATTATTCCGTTTTCCTTCAAATTTTGTTTATAGGTTCACTGTGTTAAGGCGCTTCCCTGATTAGTTTTCGGGATTGATTGGTTAAGTATAAAGTGGGGGGGAACGGGGGGATAATCCCCCCTTAATTTATATAAATGGGTTTTTCATGCAGAATTATTCTATTTGCTTCAAAATTTGTTTATAGGTTCATTGGGTTAAGACGCCTCCCTGATTAGTTTTCGGGATTGATTGATTAAGTATAAAGGGGGGGGGAACGGGGGCTAATACCCCCTTAATTTATGTAAATGGGTTTTTCATGCAGAATTATCCCATTTCCTTCAAATTTCATTTATAGGTTCACTGTGTTAAGGCGCATCCCTGATTAGTTTTCGGGATTGATTGGTTAAGTATGAAGGGGGGAACAAGGGGCTAATTCCCCCTTATCTATACTAATATATAAAGTAGTAAAGATTGTTTGTTTGTTTGTAGAGGGTAATCTCTGGAACCACTGAAGCGATTTTAAAAGTGATGGTGGCAAATTAATGGTGACAATCCCTGCTCCAACATAGGCTATATTTTATGTCGGTGCCACCACCCCAGGGGGGTGCAGGAGCGAAAAACATTCTAAAATTTCGATTTTTTGTATACTGAAGGAGATAGAAGCATCAAATTTGGTATGGTAGTTACTTATAACATGTAAATGCTCTCTAAGAACAAATTATAAAAACATTCGAAATATAAAAGGGTGAGATGAGGAAGAAGCGTTCTAAAAACATTCTAAATTACAATTTCTATGGAATCTCTGAAACTACAGAACCGATTTCAAAAGTGATGGGGGCAAATGAATGGTGACAGTCCCTGCTCCAACATATGCTAAATTTTATGTCAGTGCTACTACCCGCAGAGGGTGCAGGAGCGAAAAACGTTCCAAAATTATGATATTTTCAATACTGAAGGAGTTAGGAACTTGACATTTTGTATGGTCGTTACTTACAAGATTTAAATGCTCTATAAGAACAAAGTCTAAAAAAATTCGAAATTTAAAAGGCTGAAATAAGCAAAAAATTTTCTAAAAACATTCTAAATTACAATTTCTATGGAATCTCTTGAACTACTAAAGCGATTTCAAAAGTGATGGTGGCAAATGGATGGTGACAATCCCTGCTCCAACATAGGCTATATTTTATGTCGGTGCCACTACCCCGAGGGGGGTGCAGAAGCGAAAAACGTTCTAAAATTGCGATTTTTGCGATGCTGAAGGAGCTAGAAACTTGAAGTTCGGCATGATTGTTATTTATAAGATCTAAATGCGCTCTAAGAACAAATTCTAAAGAAAAATGATCTAATGATTCTGCGATTTTTCAACTATTGAATTTCTAAAATTACCAAATTTCACCATAGAGTACCATAGCGAAACCTTCACGCGTAAAAAGATAATGATAAGGGCGACGTGTCCTGACGTGTATATTGGCTATAGCACGAGTCACAAATTATAGTATCCTTATTATTCTGTTAAAATATAAAAGTGAATTATGAAATGTCAATATTTTGTTTGATTAAAGGTTCGTTAAGAGAAATTGACCAGCGTAGCGGGCGTAGCTTGCTAGTATTAAATAAAATAAAATAAATAAATAAATAGTTAAAGTATGCAGTATGATCTACAAAGTGATACCAAAATTTTGAATATGCTACAATATTCCTTATTATTTCCTTTTTTTTCTTCAATACACTTAATATAAAAGATATACACACTATTTTATTTATATATTACTTATATTTTCAGTTATTGTTTATATAGCATGGTTGGTGCTATTTAAAAAATGTCTCATATTTTATGGCCTTTTTAACTAATGAAACAGTTTTTCATGCTTGGCCAAATGACCTATGAACAAAGTCTCAATTGCATATAGTACATGCAGTATAGGTCAAAAATAGTCTAAAAGGACTATATTAAATATAAATGTGCACTGTTATATCTATATTCTTATAATAATGCTGCAGCTGATTTTTGTATGAGACATATATTCTTATTGAAATATTTCACCGGTGTACATATTGAGGTACCTCATCAAAAGAATGCAAAAATATGCCCATCTGCTATCTCCTTATTTGGTCACACAGTTCTGTTGCTAACTGATTTCTTCATACACATCCTTTTTAATTACAATTATTCCCAAGCGCATCTGGTTAACTCCGGTCCAAAAATATCTAACGTACTTATCAAAGCCATAACAATCTCTAAGGTTCGCGGGTTCAAGAATGCGAAAACTCTCTCGAGCCCCATTTGTGTGGTTTTTGCATTCCCACACATGTTGACTACCGCCGAAAAATTCCTTTGGACGATTGATGCCAAAAATTACTCTGTTCTCTAAATTTTTAATTGTCTTTATGCTCTGTTTGGAGAAATGATCGCCATATTGTAATCTTTTGGCGAAATGTAATTTTCATTCGATTTCATGTCATGATACGAGAAACAATCACTTCTCTCGCTAATCATCCTACTGCCAACATGTAACATTTTCACGAATTGTGTTACGGGCCCGGGTGCCCTGCGCTGCCGTAGGCAGCAGTAGCTATGGAACGTTTCCTGTACTTGTGCAATTATATATAGAACCTGGGATAAATTAAAATATCTTCATCTACTCATGTCTGCCTGTTCTTCCAAATGTGCTTATCCTTATTTCTTCTGAATTTCTAGATGTCTTAGAAGGTAATGATGATTTTAGTCATCGAAGCACTCTTCGTATCAAATCGACTTTACCACGACCAAGAACTCATACTACAAACGCAATTGGAATAATAAAGTTTCATTTACTGCTATAATTATTGTTCTAAAGTCTTTAATCTATTTCGTATAATAACGGTTTATCAATTTAGAAGAGCTCTTGAATATTTATTTGAAGTTGAGTGGTCATAAATATCACTCTGCAATTCATTATGCGTTGAAAGAAATGTTGCTATTTCTTTTTCTTTATCAAGATTGTTCCTTCTTTCCCCTTTGCAAAAGGAAATGTAAGAGTGGTTTTTCTGTAAATAAATTTCTCGGATGAGGTTAATATTTATAACATTTCTATATATAATTTTCATTGTTTAAGGCATTGAACTCAAGACTAATCTTCATCTATTCAACTTAAATATTATGGTGGATCAAATGTAAACGGAACAGGAGCCACAGAATGAAATGACATGGTTTATTTCAAACACAATCTCCAAATCTACACACTCAATTGTCCCAATGTTTTTCCAAATGGTGGATATCTTGCTCATAGAAGTCATTTGCCTGAAATCGAAACCAGTTTCGAACATTGCCCATGATTTCGCAGTCCGAGTAGAAACGGCGACCCTTCAATGTCTTTTTCAGCGGACCAAATATGGGATAGTCACATGCTGAAAGATCCGGACTATACGGTGGGTATTCCAAGACTGTCCACCGAAACTTCACAAGTTTCCCTTGCGAAAGTGCTTGTGTGCTTCCTGCACACGAGTGAATGGCAGTCCATGTTCTCCGTTTGCGAAATCCAAATTTTTATCTCTGAATAACGAATAACATTCGGTTGCTCTTTTTTACTCGCAAACATTCAGCAGACGCTGATGAATAAAAAAAATCGCTTGCCTGACAGACGAAACTGTTGGCCGATCGCCAGAGCTTATCACACGCTTCTGCGTGACGACCTAGGGCAAGTTCATTTCCTCAGTAGGAGTTGTTTTCCTTGCATACCCACTCTACCCTGTACACAAAGTTCACCACACTCATACAAAAATAAACCAAATTATAACCACTGTCCCGTTTTCTTTTGGATCCGCCATTATACTTTAAATATTTGAAATAAGTATAGATCACACATTGCAAGTGCTAATAAAAAATTTTAAAACCTTGAAAATTATGTAAAAAATAACTCTTTTGCATTATTTTGCTCTGAAAAAATTCTATGAAAAGTATGCATTAAAAAAATAAAACATTTCATTCTCCAAACACAAATAGTAATCAAAATAAAACATTTACGAATAAAAAATCCCAATTCTTTTAAATCTGCAAATATGTATTTGTATTATTTTAAGCAGTGTATTAAACGTCAATAAGATAAAATTTAAAGCATCTCTAAATTAAAACTAAAAAATAAATCTTGATAGATCGAATTTCTAACAAGTAACTGTTACAACTTAGACAATCAATGCATAATGATCTGGTGCGTCCAATATATATTTTTAAAATTTTATAAGTATTTTTAATTTCTAGATGTAAAAACAGGTGAAAAAACAAAGTTTCTTTTGGTGCAATGATTTTCGAAATTGTTTTAGGGTAGTTTTTATAGTGTCATCAGTTCATCAGTATATTCAAGCCGGAATATAAGTTTTTAGGATGCATCGATTCTCAAATAAACATTTTCATGTTCGATAAACATGTTTTACAGACAAACATAATAAATAAACAGCATTCACATTAACATTAACATTAAAATTCTTTTGTTACTGTTGTATGAATAAATTTAATTATACAGCTGAAAATGCTTGATTGAGAATTGATAGCATCCAAAAAACCGATATTCCAGTTTAAGATAACTGAATAATACATTATAATAACTACACGGCCACGTTTCCGAAAATCAATGAGAGCAAAAGAAACGTTGCTTTTATAAATGATTCTTTAAATATCGAAAATATATTGGTTTCTAAAGTTTCTAATGATAAAGTGAAGTTTTTGGAATCATGAGTAACTCGGAAGAGGATATTGTATATTTTCGTTCGTAGTTAAATTATAATTTCGTAGATTAAAATCATTTGTCGTTTTTAACAGTTATGCCAGTAAATAGGATTTTACTAACCCAAAATTCGCGGTAAGCTGGAAATTGTTTTAATCACTTTGTTTTCCATCCAAATGAAGGGATTTGAAATTTGTCCCATTTTTCCTGGTGAGCTTTAGACGTAGCACTACATAAACCTCAAAATTTTCGGAAATTGTTTCAGTATTTCGCAAATAACTCAAAAACCGTTCACTCTACATAAAACATCCTTATTCACAAATTGTAGAACATAAAATGCTGCGTCGATTGAGTACTACAGACTAAAAATTCCACCAATAATAAGCGAGATATGATAAATAAAACAAGAACGAAAAATCATGCGTCAAGCATAGATTATGTAACACTTTCCAACGCTTCCAAAATAATTTTACAAATCATTACCGTTTAATAAACTGAAAGATAACATCTAAGTAAACAATTTGGAAAACGCATAGCATATTTAAAAACGTAATTTCAGGAGTTTCCAACATATACAATATTCGGAAAAATATCCGAATACTTTTATTCAGCCCTGTATATGATCTATAGATTTGTATATATACTACATAGGATGTTACATTTTAGTTTAGTTAGGAAACGCGTAGCACAGTTTAAAATTCTCGTTCTGGACTTTCTGTCAATAAACGGAAATGTGTTCGCGAACTTTTGTGCTGCCCTGTAAAGGATCTACAGAATTTATACACACCAAGTAATAGACGAAAAAGTGAGTTAAATTTTAAGTCGCGTTCAGCAACTTAAAACGCATTTCCAGGAATTATTATTAACAGACAGTAGAGAATTATTTTGTGTGTCCCTGTAAATGAACGAGGACTGCTATACACACAATATTCTGTAGTAAGCCTCTTGTAATGCACCTTAGTGATATATATAAATTTCAATGCGTTTAAAATAGTGAAACATTATTTAATTAAACCGCAAACGATTTTTCTCCATTAGACGTAATGTAACGGAATTCTTTTGACTGTCCCTGTAAAGTAACTATAAGTGATATGCACACTCTATTCCATATTAAGCTTCTTGTAATGCACCTTTGTGATATATATCAATTACAATGTGTTTGAAATTGTGTAACATCATTAAAATAAACCGCAAATGATTTTTCCCCATAGACCGTAATGTAACGGAATTCTTTTGAGTACCCCTGTAAAAAACTATAAGTGCTAGACACTTCAGTTGAAATAGGGAACATGCTATGGATGACGATAATAACATATAAAAATTGCAGGGCAATCTGAGCATATTTACGGGAGTTAGAGCACGGACAGGCGGCAGACGGCCAGACGGCAGACGACCATACGGCAGACAAACCGAAGTCATAAACACTTTTCAACCAGGTTGGAAAGTGTTAAAAAGTACATTTTTCCAAATTTTTCTAATAAAACTCATAAAATTGGTGTTTTGAGTACCAGTTATCGGTTAAATGAATCATTTCGCTTACAAAATAATATAACTGCATAAATCGCCGAATGGTACTGTTTAATTAACAACTTCAAAATTTAATTACATTAATATATTTTCACCAAACTTTTTAACAGATGATTACACTTGAAATGCAACCGATGTTCCCAAATTAATTTTAATTCTGTCGTTTGTAAGCAAATTATTTTTTGAGGTGGATAAATGATTATATTTGGAAAATTCAATGAAATGATGAATATAACGGATAGATAATTGAAAAATGAAAGAATTGTATGTGTACTTAAAATTATGTATTTTATAAAATGTTCGAGAAAAATATAATAAAAATAGAAAATCATGAAAAATAATGTATTTAAAAAAATTAGTATAAAAGCAATCGTAATAAAATCAACTCAAGTTACTTGAGGGAAATACAGGGAAATCGAGCTTAGAGCATTTTTTTTTGCTGGACCTTGAGTTGTGCATTGTTCTTCCTCTTCCTCTAGATGAAAGGCCTCCTTCTCCATATCTACTTTTTCGTCGTATCCGGTTTGTGGGTCTTCTTCCTCCGCAGTATTTGTGCACGACACACCTTTACAGTGGTAACATATAGTTGAGCATTCAACCCTGTCCCTACAAGAACATAAACTATCTTTGCACCCTTTTGCACATTTGCATAACAGTGTGTTTAGAAGCTTTGATGGGGCAGCTACAATGTTCGTGCAGACTGGACGTATACACTGCCTGAATGACTTCCAACCGCAATTATTGGAATTCATCACCTTTCCATACCAAATACTGATCTGAAGAAAAGCTTTGAATGAATGTTATTTGGCTGCGTTTTCAGTTGGCGACAGAAAAGCGAGGTTAAATTAGATTTTCAAGAGGTATTTTGAAAATATGTTGTATCACAATTTGTGCAGTGTTGTGGCTTCGTCATACTGGGGATTGTATAAGGTGGCAATAAATTTCTGCCCCGCAGCACTTACTTCCTGAGGCGTAGCATATTGGTTATTAAAGATTGTTGGAACATCCTGTAGGTGAGTATGTTTTTTCAAAATCTTGACAAATTTCAGTTTGCCCTGCCTGAAGAAAGCCGATGTAGAATCACATCCACTATAAGCATGCAGAAAGAGGATGTTAATCGTCACGATCGGCGAGTACTTGAAACTTAATGGTGAATACAAAACATTGCCTGACTGTTCTTTCCCAGATTTCAAGAAGTATATCGTGGATGAGTTTGGCACAAATACAGTTAAAAGCACAAGCAGATCAGATTCAGATTCAGATTCAACCAAGCAGGGAGGCCTACCATATGGCTTTAGCCTCTGCAAGCCCTGCTTGGCAAGTTTATAAAAAAAAATACATATTTGACAAAGCAGACCTCAAGTGGGCATGCTGAAATTATTATACCTCTAGGCTTTGTAAAAGCTCGAGATTTGACATTTCATTAGTCTTAGATGAAATTACAAATTGAGTATATATTTTTAGTACGAGTAAGCAATGAAATTTGAGATAATAATTAAAATTTTGGATGGAAATATTTGAAAAATAAAAGATTAAACGAGTCATAACAGAATAAACATTTCTTTCCAGAAGCAACAGATGGAATACCATTAAATTTTTATGTAAGAATAATATGCTTTATCTAACTATAAAATCTTGAAGTACTGACATTTTAAGTATATGTTAAATTATTATTTAACTGATTGTATATAGGTCAGAACCTAATCTAGAAATTCAGATACAAGTAGTATAGATATGAAATAGTATGTAGCTCTTTTAGTGAAGAATTTAAGCATAGATATAAAAATTTCTCTTTGGGTGCTAATTAAATAAATGACTCTTTACAGTTTTAAATACTAACAGAACAGAATATTGTCGCGTAGGTATTAAATGAGAACGAATGAAGACAACAAGCATGAACCAACTCTAAGCTTTATTTCTGCCAACTCAAGCATACACCAGCTTAAATACACTCGAGGGGTGCTTTCTCGAGTGGAACATTCCAAGCTTGGAAAGTTCTAGAAATTAAATAACGATTAACATAAGAATTAACATAATAACAATTTAATAATTATTATTTCCGAAGGAACTAGAAACAAATACAAAGCAATCTTTAAATCAAAACGAATTTTAGGACACTTGCTTTCGACAGGGAACGACCTCACCACCTTCTGGTCTGTAGTCAAGCACTTTACCTCGGAGCCATAGGTCCACACAACAGATAATTCCAGTTAAGCTATGTTTAGTGAGGTCGGCCTTGATCAACCAGAAGACTCTCCCGAGCACATAATGCTAGTTTCGTTACATTTCCCCTTCCTTAGGAGGAAGCAGCGTCCCGCTGCAATCTAGTCTGACTCCTCGTGACAGGTCCCCTGGAATTCCTGTGTATCTATTCATCAACTATTTGTTCTTTTGGATCACAATAGGGTTTCAGTCTCAGAATATGGACTACGTCCTTTAAACTTCGTCGCCTTTTATTCTCCTCCATGCTCTCTACTTCGTATGACACATCAGATAGTCGTCGTGTGATTCGGTATGGTCCGAAGTAACGCCTTAGAAGTATTTCCGAAAGCCCAACTTTTCGTATGGGAGTAAAAACCCAGACTAAGTCTCCGACATTATAGCTGATTGGTCGATGTCTTTCGTCATATCTTCTTTTGTCACTTGCTTGAGCCTCGAGGATGTGAAGTCTCGCTAGCTGTCTAGCCTCCTCTGCCCTGGTGACTAGATGTTGTGCATAATTTTCGTTATAGGGTTCTGCGAAGTGAGGAAAGATCACATCCAGAGGAATCTGTATATCTCTACCATGTACGAGAAAGAAGTGGTGGTATCTTGTTTTGCTGAATTGTAAGCGAAAGTCACAAAAGGCAAGACTGTATCCCAATTTCTTTGCTCAACGACAACATACATAGACAGCATGTCGGCCAATGTTTTGTTAAATCTTTCGGTCAGTCCATTGGTTTGCGGATGATAGGCTGTCGTTAGAAGATGAGATGTTTGGCATAGTTGATTAATGTCTTTCACAATATTGGATAGAAAGGAGCGTCCTCGATCACTTATCATCTCTTTGGGGGCACCGTGCTTGAGTATGATTTCTTCAACTATAAATTGGACGATTTCAGTAGTTTCAGCAGTTGGTAATGCCATTGTAACTGTAAATCTCGTCAGGTATTCCGTGCAGACAATAATCCATCGGTTCCCGTTCCGAGTAATGGGGAAGCGTCCAAGTAAATCTATTCCAATTTTAGCGAATGGTGCATCAGGGGGCTTTATTGGATGAAGTTGCCCAGGTGGAAGTCCAGGTGGAGATTTCCGTCTTTGGCACTCTTGACAGTGTGCCACATAACGGCGTATGCTGCCATATAGTCCTGGCCAATAATATTTCCTCCTTATCCGATCATACGTTTTGGCGAATCCAAGATGACCTGCAGTTGGAGCATCATGAAGACTCGTTAGTATGTCGCGACGGAGTTGTTTCGGGACTACCAAGAGCCATTGCTGTCCCATAGGGTCGTAATTTCTTTTATAGAGTACTCCGCTTCTCATTTGGTAACCTCGGCATCCGTCGCCTTTTTGGGTAGTTTTAATTATAGATTTCAACTGCTTATCTTTTAGCTGTACTTTTCCGTAGTCTGCGATGACAGCAAAGAAAGGTATTTCTCCATCGTCGTCGACTGCTGTTTCAGCAAGGGGCTTTCTTGACAGTGAGTCAGCGTCGGAATGCTTTCGACCACTCTTATAGATGACGTTGATGTCGTACTCTTATAACCTCAAAGCCCAACGGGCACGTCTTCCAGATGGATCTTTAACATTATGCAGCCAGCATAAAGAATGGTGATCCGTCACTACAGTAAAGGGTTTTCCAAAAATGTATGGTCTGAATTTACTGATCGCCCAAATGACAGCAAGGCATTCTTTTTCGGTTGTAGAATAGTTCTTTTCAGCTGCGGTCAGGGATCTGGAGGCGTAGGCTATTGGTCTTTCCTTACCATCTTGATCCTGTACTAATACTGCACCAATGCCATAGCCACTAGCGTCTGTATGTATCTTTGTTTCAGCGTTTTGCAGGAAATGTCCCAAAACAGGGCCACTGGCCAGTAACTTCTTGAGCGTTGCGAAAGATTCCCTCTGCGATGTGTCCCAAGAAAACTTTGCATTTTTCTTTAATAACTCATGCAAGGGCTTTGCGATATCAGCGAAATTCCTGATGAAACGTCTGTAATAGGAGCACAGGCCTAGAAAACTTCGAACATCTGCAACATTTTCTGGAACAGGGAACTTTGCCACAGCAGCTGTCTTTTGTGGATCGGGATAGATCCCATGTTGATCTACTAGGTGTCCCAATATGGTCAGCTTCTTTTTGCCGAACGAGCATTTGTTCGAGTTAAGCGTCAACCCTGCCTCTTGAATACATTGCAAAACTTTCCTCAGGCGTAATTGGTGCTCTTGAAAATTTGGTGCATACACAATGATGTCGTCTAAATAGCAAAGACAGATGTTCCATTTGAGTCCTCGCAGTTCTGCATCCATCATTCGTTCGAATGTAGCGGGGGCATTGCATAGTCCAAAAGGCATGACTTTAAACTCATAGAGGCCGTCTGACGTCACAAAAGCTGTCTTTTCTCGATCTTTTTCATCAACTTCTATTTGCCAGTAGAATGACTTCAAGTCCATCATAGAGAAAATTGTCGCACCGGCAAGACAATCTAAAGCATCGTCTATGCGTGGCAGCGGATAGACGTCTTTTTTAGTGACTTTGTTCAATCTTCTATAATCGACACAAAAGCGCCATTCACCATTTTTCTTCTTCACAAGCACGACGGGAGATGACCAAGGACTGTTTTATGGCTGTATCACGTCTTCTGTTAGCATCCGCTGTACTTCATCTTCAATTATTCGTTTCTCAGTTGCTGATGTACGATAAGGTCTCTGCTTAATTGGAGCGCTGTTACCTGTGTCAATCTTGTGCTTTACACCATTGCATCTAGATTTTCTCGATTTTCTGTTAATATCGAAAACATCACTATACTCTTCCAGCAGACTTAACAGCGCGTCTACTTCTTGACTAGTTAGCTCATTATCTAACATTTCTTTAAATTTTCCTCGAATCAGTGTCTTTCTGGACCTATGTCTTTTGGTATGTTCTTTATCAGTATCATTCAACGAACAGATGGAGTTATTTTCGATTACTGTTAAACGAGCTATATTCATCCTCTTTGGTATTATCTGAGTTCGTCCAGAGAAATTTGTTACCCATATTTTACAACAATTATTTTCTACCGTAATGATTGATGCTGGTATGGATAGGTCTCTTTCCCACATGAGAGTTTTGTTGCCAATAACCATAGCTTCATCTGCTTCTTGAATTTCCGGACTAACGGCACATATTTGCTTCGCTGAATTTGCCTCAATTGCGTAATCTGTTGCAGCAACCAAGGGAGAATCAGATTTACATATCACGGTGTCTGGGAGAATTTCCAATAGTTGAAGCTCTTCATTCCCACAATCTATAACAGCATCAGTGGCACGGAAAAAGTCCCATCCAAGTATCATTTTATGGCTACATCGTGGAAACACAAGAAAGTCAAATGGTTTCACAATTCCATTTAAGTTGACTTTTAATACACAATGTCCTGAGGCGGCTACAGGCTTTCCAGATGCAGTCTTCAATATAGGTCCATTTTCACTAAACATAGGTACATTCAGTTGCCTGTGAAATGCTTCAGATATAACAGAATAATCGGCATCAGAGTCGACGAGGGCTTTTACACACTGTCCATTTACGGTAACATAGGTGGATTTTTTTAACTTGGTTATAATGTACCCTGGAGGATTTTCTTTGATTGCGGCCTCACCTCCTGCATAGGTCGCTAGAGCTAGTTTTCCTTTTTAGCTCGGCGTGGAGAACGGCTAGAGCGACGCATAGGTGACTGCGACTGTCGGCGGCTAGAAGAGCGACGGGAATAAGGCGAACTACTTCTGAAGCTAGAAGATATGGGCTGCGAATAATTCTCGTCGGAGCTGCGTAGGGAGTCAGTGTCCATATCTCGTCCGGGATTGGATGTCCAAGAGGTGTTTGCATCCGCGAATACCCTGCGTCTTTCTCTACAGTACCTTAGCACGTGCCCTGGACGTCCACAATGGTAACAAAGGGGTACATTATTGGTAGTTCTCCATATATCTGTCTTTCGTTGCGGAACGGTGCTGTTTCTGGATTCACGCCTTGGTTGAGGCCTGACCGGAACTGTCCGTCTGGGAGTGAAGGTACGTCTTTTTGGACCCGTGAGTGGTGCCAATGCTTCCATAACTTCTTCTCTTATTAACGAAGCAACGTCCGTTGGAGATTCGCATTCATCGTTTGTGCAGCAACTCGTTTCCGGCAAGAACTTTTTAAGCTCTTCCTGCACAATTACTCGTATCAATGATGTTATATCACCTAAATCTGCTTCGGCTGACATTGTAGCAACATTAGGAAGCCTCTGGAATCTTGGCCGGGTGACACGTTTACGTCGAAGAGTTTCTATTTGACGACAGCGTTTCACGAAGTCATCGACAGTTTGATAATCCTGAACCAACAGGACCTGGTACAAATCTTTTGCAATCCCTTTCATGAGATGAGCCACTTTCTCTCCTTCTGGCATAGAGGAGTTAACTTTACGACACAGGGCAAGAACGTCTTGGATGTAAGATTCGGCCGTTTCACCAGTTTTCTGCGCCCGTGTAAGCAACAGTCTCTCAGCTTGTCTCTTTACGTCGTCCGTTCGGCAGAACGTGTTTTCCAAGGAATTTTTAAATGCAGTCCAATTAGTAAAACTTTCCTCATTGTTGTCGAACCATTGTCGAGCTGTTCCAGCAAGATAGAAAATAACATTCGCCAGACACATCGTTTCATCCCAACGGTTATAGGTGGCAATTCGTCTGAAGTCTTTCAGCCACCTGCTGACATCTTGTTCGTCCTCTCCCGAAAGGATGCACGGATTCCGAGGTAGCTGGTATGTCATGATGGATACAGGAGTAACGTTAGCTGGAACGGTACTAGCCTTTTCTGAGACACTGTCCTTATCATCAGCCATCTTTCTTCTAACTCTCCTTGGATCGGGTAAGAGGCCAAACTCAGGAGACAGTCCTTGAAGGCGTTGACATCTGCGTGGCTCCTCCGTAGTTTGTATAGTGCCCGGCGCCTCCACCAAACTGTCGCGTAGGTATTAAATGAGAACGAATGAAGACAAGAAACATGAACCAACTCGAAGCTTTATTTCGGCCAACTCAAGCATACACCAGCTTAAATACACTCGAGGGGTGCTTTCTCGAATGGAACATTCCAAGCTTGGAAAGTTCTAGAAATTAAATAACGATTAACATAAGAATTAACATAATAACAATTAGCATACTTCCGAAGGAACTAGAAACAAATACAAAGCAATCTTTAAATCAAAACGAATTTTAGGACACTTGCCTTCGACGGGGATCGACCTCACTACCTTCTGGTCTGTAGTCAAGCACTTTACCTCGAAGCCATAGGCCCACACAACAGATAATTCCAGTTAAGCTATATTTAGTGAGGTCGGCCTTGATCAACCAGAAGGCTCTCCCGAGCACATAATGCTAGTTTCGTTACAATATGATAAAGACCTATATTACTCTTTGATTAAGACATATAATTAATATGAATATGATATAAATTTCTCTTTGAGTACTGGTTGAAAAATGACCACATTCATAATATTTGAATGCAGAGAATAAGAATGAACATAATAAAATAGTATATTACTGTTTCAGTGCAAGCTTAAAATAAATATAGATGTATAAATTTCTCTAATATATAACTCTTTGAGTTCAAAGTCTTATTTCTCACTGAAGTTCAAAAGTTCTGAATTTGATGACACATACAATATTGGACATTTGAAAAATAGTCACCATTATTGTGAGAGATTAATTTTCAGAAAAGTCACAATTAATGAGAGTTTAAAAGTTATTTGAAATTGACAGATTTTTAGTGTCAAATATTTTAAGCGTAGAGACAGTGGATTTTCTCAATAAACTTCTTCATTATCAGGAAAAGCATCATCATCATCATCATCACCAATGATGTGTACTGGTGGCATTTGGAATAACAATTGTTTTTTTTTCTATTAAGGACTTTTGAAGCAATGAGGAATTCGCCGAGATTGATTTGAACCAATTTGACAGAGAGATGGTGTCTGTTTTCCTCAAATATAGAGTAGCCGTCAATGGGCATGTGAGAACGTAATGTAGCGAATCCCTTCTTGTGCCACAAGTGCATCTTGAAGACAAAACTTTATTAAATTTAATTAAATATTCCGGTAAAGGGCCACGATTGATAGCGAATATATATAGGTATCGATGACTTAGAAGATAGTTTTCTGAAACTTTTGGCTTCAATGCATAGGTATATCGCCCAGTGAGACATAAGTTCCAATCACGTTGCCATGAGTTATGTAAAGTTTGCTTTAATATTCTCTTAAGATATGAGGATGGATATGGTATAAATTTTTCTGGTATTAATGAATTTAGGTCAGTTTCTTCCTTTGCTAACCGATCCACTAATTCATTACCTGTTATGCCTGAATGTCCTTTGACCCATTGTAGATAATTTTTTTGTGTTGCTCCTTGCAGAGATTGGATTATTTGACTGATTATTATATTTTTTGTAGATATATCTTTTAGTGCGCAAAAGCAGAACAATATCTTCCCCAACTATGACGACACATTCTGACTGCTGATCAAATTGGATGGCTTCCATCACGGTGGTAGTATCTGCATCTGCGGCAGCTTGCTTCACAGTAAAATTGTCTTGCTCCAGTTTTTCAATGAGCAGTTTTATTAAACGGAGTTTATTGCCTTCAATTGCAAGGAAGTGCTCTTTTTACATTTCGTCAAAGTCAACATTTGCTGCAATGTATTTATTTTTTCGACGGAAACGCTCGGCAGACATGGTGCCATGTTCTGATGATTCTTCTGGGTAACCTTCAAATACAATGGCTGCAGTTTTACTATAGTTGTTTTTCAAATATTCAACTTTTATGTTTACTCAAGTGTCAATTTAAAACAAGTCAAATAAAAAAATGTTTTAAGCCAGAAAATTTATTTGGCAATTTTTTTTTTAATTTGTGTTTTATATTTGATTACTTTTAAAAAGAGTTTTTCAAACCGTTTTAAAATTCAGAAGACGGACGTCTGAATTTCACTGAATTCTCAAATTGCCTCTTAAAAAGTTAAATTGTCCCCTGTGGGGTGTGCACCCCGTTGGGAACCATTGCTCTTTACGCTAGCTAATATAACATACATACTTCAAAATGAATATAATGTGCATTTTAATATTTATAATAATAATAGTTCTACTATTTTATACTTGGTCTGTAAAGTTTTAAAATTGTAATCATAAATGCAAGTATATGTGTGAGTACTTTTGGTTTGGTTACATGAGCACTTTTTGAGTTGTTCAGAGTCAAAAAACCAAGTTTATGAGGGTTTTTTTTATTTTGGTAAAATGTACTTTTTGTTTTATCATATTTTGCTTATTATTGGTGTAATTTTTAGTCTGTTGTGCTCAATTGACGCAGAATTTTATGCTCTATAATTTGTGAGTAAGGATGTTTTCTGTAGAGGGAACGGTTTTTGAGTTATTTGCGAAATACTGAAAAACGTTCGAAAATTTTGAGGTTTTTGTGGTGCTACGTCTAAAGCTCACCAGAAAAAATTAGACAAACTTCAAATTCCTTCATTTGGATGTAAAACGAAGTGATTAAAACAATTTCCAGCTTTCCGCGAATTTTTCGTTAGTACGGCTCTTTTTTGAGCTAATTTTATTGGCCTAAGTGTTGAAAGAAAAGTATTGATTTTAGCTTACAATTTGAATATTTTGAATTAACTGTGATACCCCGTGTAGATAGTCTGTAAATTCGAATTTGCATTCCAAAATGGAATTTTTTAAAGTTATCTAATTTTATGGCATTTTATTGAGGAATTAGCAAAATTGTTAGCAAATATTATAAATTACTTTTTGTAATACTTCAAGAAAAGTTATTATCCAAACATTAATTTTTTTCTATAGAGGAATATTTGTGTTATTCGTTATCGTAAGAGATTGAGAAAATGACATTATGAGATTAAAAATGCGTTTAGTTGTACTATATTTTATAGCATTTTTTAATTTAGCAGAGGAAATAACACATTTTGAAAATGTTTACACTACTTTTTAAAAAATCATGTTTGATTTCGTCAATTGAAGAATTCAGTTTATATTTAAAATCATCATTTATTCAGCTAACATTTATTAAGATTTTTTCGTAATTACATAATGCAGACTGCAAATTCTCATAAAATTTTAAAATAAAAAATATACTATGTAGGAAAAATACTTCTTTTATTGAACAACAAAATAAACAGCATTCTTTTCAACAAAACTTTTCAACATTCTCAACAAAACTTTTATGAGAATAAAATATCTATCAGCAATATTTTAAAGTTTAAAGTATGTTTTAATTTAAGCCGAAAAATTAATCTTGATTGAGCGATTTTTATCAAGTAAATGTTACAGCTTAGACAATTAATACATATAGACCTAGTGAATTTTAAAAGCGTCTTTATTATATACAGAAGAAAAGTATTGATTTCAGCTAACAATTTGAATTTTTTAAATTAACTACGATGCCGTGTCTATGATCTGCAAATTTTAATTAACATTTCAAAATAGAGATTTGAAGAGTTATTTAATCTCACGGCATTAATTCTACTTTAATGTCGTAAGTAAGTAAATACGACAAAATATTTTCTCTAATATTTTTAGAAAAGTTACTGTACAAATACTTATTTTCTACTGTACTGAAATTTTGTTTTATAAACAGCCTATTGTCAACACAGAATGCGGTATTGAAATTATGAGATTAAGATTGAATTTAGTTTAATTGTGTTCATTTTTATAGATTTCATGGGGTCATAACCGTCTGCCTTTTGAATACCATTATTCGTCTTATATTTTTATTCCAAATATTGTAGAGATGAATCCCGAAAGTTATTGTTTAGAAATAATGGTATTCAAAAGACAGATCACTAATATAATCAACACATTACTGAAATACAAACTACATATTAAAAATGTTTAGGCGATCTAAAGTATTTGAATATTTAACTTTCATCATTTAAAGCATTCCGTTTATGTTTAATCTTCATTTATTCAGCTGATACGTTTAGGTATGTACATATGTACATACAGTGGTGGCCAAAAGTGTGGACATTTTTTGAAAGTTTCATATTTTTCAATTTTGTGTGTTTGTATAATATATTAATTTTCACTTAAATACAAACGTTTATATATCAAATTGAAGGTACTTTAATGTAGAATTTAATAATAAAAACAGTATTACAATATCTGTATAACAAAAAAGTTATGCATCTAATAGTAAGATCTATCTTAGATTTGCATTTTTTCAAAGTGATACTTACACAATCAATACTTAGTAGGATAACCCTTATTTTTTAAGACAGCTTCACGACGTCTTTTCATCGAGTGATCGAGTGTTTGGAGTTCATCTTTCGTAATCACATGGTGCCAAGAATCAATTATAGCTTCAATAAGTTGTCTTTTATTGGATGGACGTTTTTTTTCGTACAAGAATTTTCAAACGTCGCCACAAATTTTGAATTGGATTGAGATCAGGGCTGTTTCCTGGCCATGGTAATATAACTATGCCTTTATTTTGAAACCATGCTTTGCATACTTTTGCTGTGTGGCATGGAGCTGAATCCTGCTGAAAAATAAATGGTGCGTTGTTGCGGGAGAGATCCCTGATGAAAGGTATCAATTTTGGTTCCAGGACAGTTTCGATGTATTTTTTGGCATTCAGGATGCCATCAATCACTTGAATTCGGCTCACACCATCTGCAAACTTACATGCCCAATTCATGACACTTGTTGGTTTTTTTGTAGTTGCTTCAATGCAATCAGGATGAAGTGCTTCTCCTACTCTACGTCTAACGTATTTTCTACCATCAATACCAAAGAGCAATATTTTACTCTCATCGCTCCAGATTACTCGCTTCCATTGATTTTCTGACTATTTAATGTGTTCTTTTGCCCACTTAACTCGTTTTTTGCGTTGCTTTTGATTTAAATATGGTTTTTTCCTTGAAATTTTAGCTTGTAGTCGAACTCCTGATAACATTCTTCTTATTGTTCTTGAACTTACTGCAATACCCGCTGCATTCATTTCATACCTAATGGCATCTGATGAAATTTTTCTATCTTGAAGGCATAGCCGTTTAATTTTTCTATTGGCAGTAGCCGATTGTGCATTTTTTTCGGCCTGATTTGGCCTTATTTTCCACTGATTTCGTTTTTTCATAACGTAAACAGAACTTTCGTAAACCAGAACAAGTCACTGAACCACCAACTTGTCTTGCAATTTCAGCATAAGAGAGGCCATTTTCTCTCAATATGACAATTCGGCTTCTTTTTGTAGATGTTCAATTAGTTCTTCTTGTTGATGAAATTGTTTACAATTAGTTTAATTAAAAAAAAAGACTTTAAATATTCAAAAACAGCAATACTCTATTTAATTGTGCTAGTATACATCATTCCGCAAAATATTTCCACAACAATAACTCTTTTACCATCCAAATAACCTAAACTAAAGTTACAGACATTTGATTGGTCCTCAGAACCGCGTTTGGGATTGGCTAGTACGCTTTTATTATAAAACATGTCCTTATTCAAAACGATTTGTGTTTGTTTGTTCTACTAAAATGAGCATAACTTTTTTTGTAATACAGATATTGTAATACTGTTTTTATTACTAAATTTTACATTAAATTACCTTCAATTTGATATATAAACGTTTGTATTTAAGTGAAAATTAATATATTCTACAAGCACAGTTGAAAAACATGAAACTTTCAAAAAATGTCCAAACTTTTGGCCACCACTGTAAGTACGTAAGTGCATAATGTAGATTGAAAATATTCATAAAATGTTTTAAATAAGAAAATTATAATTAAAAATTATGAAGCGAAAAATCTTGATTGATCGATTTTTAACAAGTAAATGTTACAAACTTAAATAATTAATTCACTACGACGTGGCTCGTGCATTAAATCCTTTTGGATTTTTATGTCTTTTATTCTCTGGAGAAGAAAATATCGGTTTTAACTTACAATTTGAATATTTTATATTGCGATATTCCGTGCGTATGATCTGTAAATCTGAATTTACATTTCAAAATAGAATGTTTAGTGTTATTTAATTTCATGAAAATTTATTAGTTTTTTAGTAGTACCGTAAATTAGTTAATATTATAAAATACTTCCTCTAATAAATAAAAAAAATATATTGTACAAAATTTAGTTTTCTTTTATAAAAAAAAATGTTTATGTTACACAGAATTCCTTGTCTAAACCGAATGATTGAAGTACATTGTGGATGATATTTTGTATTTACGTCTTTAATGTAGTACATTATGGATTTGCGAATATCTTTTACTGCAGTTCTGTTCATTCTTATGAATTTAGTAACAGAAACAACTTATTTTTTTACAAAATACGTTATTAAAAATATTTGAATAGTTAACTTTCATCATTTTAAACATAGCAGCAGTGGAAATGGATGTCCTAAGAAGATCATGCAGGATATCAAGAATAGAAAGAATAAGAAATGAAAGAATCAAAGAAATGATGAAAATAAAGGGAACCATATTAGACGATCAACAAAAGAAACAATTAATATGGTATCACCATGTTAAAAGAATGAGTGACGAGAGACTACGCAAAATCTCATCTAATTACAGAACAAACCAAAAGAAACTAGGAAGACCACGAAAGACCTGGATGGATGGTATAAAAAAAGCCATGAAGGATAGGGGTATGGATGAGGAATGGACCATTGACCGGAAAAAATAGGGTAGTCTCTTGTAGAGTTTTCGGATGGGGTCACCTGACGCCATAAACCGAGTTTATATATATATATATATATATATATATATTAAACATTCAGTTTATGTTTAAACTTCATTTATTCAGCTGAAATGTTTTTTAAAAATTTTACATAAATACATAATGTATATTTAAATGTTCATAAAAAGTTTTAAATAAAAAATATATCTCAAACTTAGGTAGAAAAGATACTTCTTTTACAGAACAACAGAAATAATGTTATTTACAAATTAAAAAAAAATCGCCAGAACGACACCTTTACAGGTAAAGATATTAATCCTTTGAAATATGCAAATACTTAGTTGCATTGTTGCAAACAGACTATTGAATATCAATAATACTATAAAATTCAGTACATCTCTTAATAAAACTTAAAAAATAATCTTAATAGTTCGATTTTTAACAAGTAAATGTTACAGTTTAGATAAATTAGTTAGAGCTAAATTTAAGTTAGGGACTCCCCCTGAGCATCAAAAAGTCTTCGCCCCGGAGCGTCAAAATGCCCGCCAGAAAATTCGAGATTTTGTGTTTGGTAATAGTCAACAAGTGGCTAAGTGTGATCGAAGATCGCTCAAAGGGTTTCGTTTAATATTCCTTTCAAAACACTTTATCCTTTCTCTTATAAATCCAAATAAATTTCATTTGGCAAAAAAAAAAAGGTCATGTTTTTATAAAGTAACAATTTACTGGTCTATTTTTTCGTTTTTTCGAATATCTAAACCATCCCGCTATTATATTCTGTCATAATAATATCTGTCATGTGGACTAAATGCGATATTTAAAAAAAATTAATTTCAAAATGAAACATGTTGTACACCTTCAAAATGTTAAAATATGCGAATATTTCCATAATCGGTTTTTTATCATGATTCAATACGTTCCTCAAACTCATATATTTACTATTCTCTATTACTCATATTGATACTCGCTTTGTATTATTCTGAAACATTTGAAAAATCCGTTAAACTTCCGATATGACGTCAGATTTTCTTTTTAATTCTCTAATGACGTGATATTAATCTGCTTTGTGTACATACACATACTCATACTCCTTGTATTATTGAGAAATCTTTCCGTTTTATTACCACTATGACGTCAATCAATTTTATTTCATATTAATCTTTTTTTCAATTGGTGAAACTTTTTATTTCATTTTCATTTTTCACGTGGAAATCGTCTGATAGGAAATTAATTATTGTAGAAAGAATTTCATCGTGGATTTTTAATTTTTGGCATCTGAGATAACGAAAAATGTTTAAATTTAGCAGGAAAAGGCTGTTAGAATTTTGGTTTTTTATCTCTATTTGTTAAAATAATACGAATTTTTCAAATTTTAATATTTTGAGCTCCTTACAGCTGGTATTCAAGTATATACACAAATTTTCAACTCTGTAAGTTATATAGTTTTTGAGAATGGCTCTGTGACAGACAGACAACGGAGCGGGAGTAATAGGGTTTCGTGAGATGAACGAAACCCTAAAAAAGCAAGCCACCCACCACCCGTGGATAAAAATGTCGGAATTGAATACTTCAATTGTGTATTATGAATATGATGTATGTTGAATATGATGAATGTTGAATATGAAAGTGATGTATGATGTGTGTTATGTAAGTTCAATGAATACTTTTGAAAGTCTGTAAGTGTCTTTGTTCTATAGAAAAGAAAATATCCATTTTAGCTAACAATTTGTACATTTTAAATTAACTGCGGCGCCCTGCGTATTATATGAAAAGTTTTATTTGCATTCCAAAAAGGAAATTTTAAGTGATATTCATTTCCACGGTATCTACTTTCATTTACGTTAGTAACCAAGTTAGAAAATAATGTGAAATATTTTCTGTAATATTAAGAAAAAAAAGTTATTATACGAAACAAAGTTCTCTGTCAGACAGAAAAAATTGCATTATTAAATAATGCAATGTCTAAAGAGAATGAGAGAATGATTTCATGAGTTTGAGAATGCGTTTTGCAATGATCATTTTCATTGTTATGAATTTAGTAGTTTAAACAAAACATTTAAAAAATGTTTACACCATTAAAAATATTTCCGTTTTTAATTTTCATCATTTTAAACATTGAGTGTTATCTAATTTTCATTTACTCAGCTGTTGTATTTTAAATTGCTTACATAAATACATAATGTAGATCGAAAATCTTAATAAAATGTTAAAAAATATATATAACTAAAAATTACGCTGGCAAATCACTTCTTTTTCAGAAAAACAGAAATATTTTTATTTTGAGACAGAAAGATTCTTTAGAACAAACCTTCGTGGTTAAAAAATCTTAATTTTTTTTTATTTTGCCAATTTGTAGTATATGAATTGTTTTAAACAAACTATTGAATAAAAATAATATTATAAAATTAGTTTTTTTTATTATTTAAACAAAAAAAATTATGTTAATTTATCTATTTTCCAACAAGTAAATGTTACAAAACTTTTAACGCAAGACATTTAACGCTTTAAGACCGTTTCAATTTTATAAGCGTATTTATTCTATAGAGAAGAACAGTAATGATCGTAGCTAAAAAGGTAAATATTTTTAATTAACTGCAATACCTCGGGCGTTTGATGCGTCAATATCAATTGACACTCCAAAACAAAATTTGTAAGAGTTATTTAATTGTATGGCATTGATTCTACGTTGTAACGTAAGTAAGAAAATAAGACAAAATATTGTCTCTGATATTTTTAGAAAAGTTATTGTACAAATAGTAATTATCTGCTATGGAGAAATTTTGTGTTGAAAGAATACATTGTCTAAACAGAATGAGAGAATGGCATTATACTATTGAGAATGCGATTAGCTATTATTATGTCCATTTTTATTAAATTCATAGGGATACCAACGGTTTGCCTTCTGTATGTTGCAGAAGAAATAAAGTTAAACTTTAACTCTATTTTAAAAACAGCTAAAAATACTTATACTCAGGTCCAAAACATCTACCCGATGTTTGCGTCTGTTTTGAAGAATTAAAGATATCCCGTTTTACAAAGGTAGACATTTATTTCCACACAACAAATCAAATAAAAAACATATCTCCAATAACATTACAACGTCATTTCAACTACATCTGAGAAACTTCTAGAACATCTACCTTTTTTATAAAAATTAAAACGATAAAACATAAAGTTGCCACATCACAAAAATAAATTACAATAATAAAATAAAATCAACAATTCAATGAGTTTTAACATCAAGCAGATACAATAAAATAATGAAAAGCCATGTCACGCGATCCCACTCTCAGCTAAGGATCACGCGAGCTAAAATTAAAAAGTTTATGCAGCATCCTCCCCCCTTTTTGAGTCAGTGGCAAAAGACTCAAAAAAATAAATTCTCTGATTAAAAAGATCAAGTCGCTTAGGAATCTTAATTAGCCGACCGAATGAAGTAAATTTCTTCTCAAGGATCTTCTCAGGACATGATGACTGTTCATCACATTCGGTCTCATTTACAGGGTCATTTGATCTCAACATACCTCCAAGCGAATTAATCTCTTTAGTAGTAATCTCCAACGGATAAATACGTTGAATAGGTCTTATGAAAATTCCTGAAGCCGTTTTAAGTCTAACTGTTCGGACCTTTCCATCACGACCTTGAATTTTTTTCGATAACTCTCGCCAAAGGCCAATATAGTCTCTTTTTGAAATCATCCCCTATCAATACAACTTCTCCAATTTCAGGTTCTCGGGAAACTTTACCTTGAGTTTGCTTCATTACTAACTGTCCTAAATATTCTTTTCTGAAACGACTTCTTAAATCCCTCAAAAGCTTTGCACGGTACCTGATTCTTTTTTGCAAATGTTGTGAATCAACTTCATCTATATCTGTTACGTCAGAACAACAATCCTCTTTTAGAAACATTGAAAGGGTTAAAGGAATTAAATCTTGAAAATCTTCCGATACATATGTTAAAGGTCGAGAATTAACGACTGACTTACAATCACAAATTATAGTTTCAAGTTCTTCGTATGATAACACAGATTTTCCCAATGCGCGTCTAAGAAGCTCCTTTATGACGCGTACTAATCTTTCCCACCAGCCTCCCCACCAAGAGGCAGTAGGAGGGTTAAATTTCCAGAATATCCTTTTTGTATTCGTCTCCTTAAGTATCACTTTCCAGTCTAATTTTGAAAGCTCATTAAAAGCACATTTAAAATTACCCCCATTGTCAGAATAAATTATTTCGGGCCTACCTCTCCTAGCTATGAACCGCCTTAGAGCTAAAAGAAAAGTTCCACCGATAAGGAAGATACAAGTTCCATATGGACAGCCCTGTACACCACACAAGTGAACAAAGCAATCCAAACCTTTCCACCATCTTTTAGAAATAGAGGTCCCGCCAAATCAGTCCCTACAACCGTGAAAACAGAACAATTTTCTACGCGATCAGCTGGCAGAGGCACGGAATCACATGACATTGGCTTTGACTTATACCTTTTACATTTCACGCGTCTATTCAACACTTTGCGTACAGTCTTACGTTGTTTAGTTATCCAAAACCTTTCTCTCAATAATGACTGCATCATATGAAGTTCTGCATGACAATTTTTTCTATGCACTGATTCAATTAATAATTCAGTAAATATACATTTACAAGGTAACCAAATAGGTCTTAAAAAATCAGAACTGTCTTTTCGTTCAGTTATTCTTGTCTTCACTCTAATGATGTTTTCATTATCAGTAAATACATTTAGACAGTTAACAGTCTTTAAATCAGATAAAGTAAAATTCTGAATAAATCTAATCAAACACTTCTCAGAACTTACAATTTCATGAACAGAAAGATTTTTACACAAATTAGGAGTGCTCCTACAGTTGTTAATAAAACGTAAAACCCAACCGAAAACCCGAATTAATTTATCATAATTCGAAAATCTTCCAACATCAAAAGGATCAGAAAACTCTGACACATTAATATTTATTAGCTTAACTTTTTTATGTTCATCATTAACTTCATTAGGTTCCCCAAAAATTTCATTAACAGGCACGATTCTGGATTTTGCTTGAGCCATAAAGGTCCATTAACCCACTCAGAATCTAGCATTCGACTGGGTGCACAACCTCGAGATAGTATATCCGTTGGATTCATGTGACCAGGGACATGTCTCCATGATTCAGATTGTGTCAGATGCCTGATTTCTTTAACCCGGTTAGCAACAAAATTAGACCATTCCACGTGGTTTTTTATCCACCACAATGCAACTGTAGAATCACTCCAAAATGTAATTTTCATATCAAAAGCATTAATTGCATTACAGATGGAAAAGGCTAACCTGGCTCCTATGCAACACGACATTAACTCCAATCTTGGGATGCTCAAGATTTTCAAAGGTGCTACACGACTTTTCGCTCTTAAAAGAGTCAACATAATTCCCAATGAATTACGAGTTCGAGCAAAAACACATGCAGCATAAGCATTCTTACAAGCATCGACAAAAACATGCAAGTCGAATGTTGCATTTGAGCCTACATAACGTGGTATTGTCACATCTTTTAACAAATACACATCATTTAACCATAAACAAAATTTATTTACAATGTCCTCAGGCAACATATCATCCCAATGAATACTTTGTTTCCATGTTTGCTGTAAAATTAACTTTGGTAGCAGTGTAGTTGGGGCAAGTATACCAACTGGATCAAATATCGATTGCACAATACATAGAATCAATCTCTTAGTTACTTTACCATCACATGTTAACATATTTTCATTAATCTTACATTTTAGCGTATCATTATCTAAGTTCCATAACATTCCTAATAAAGATGTATCCCCGGAATGCTTAGATGTAAATTTACAAGCAACATTGCTTTCCCAACTACGTAAGTTAAAACAGCCTTTGGACATAATAATTTTAGCCTGTTCAATAAAATTCTCTTCTTCTTTTACATTATTTACACCAGTTATACAATTATCAACATAAAAAGAATTTTTTAACTTATGAGTCACTTTCTTGAAATCAGGTGAGGAATTGTTTAAAAGATGAATGATGGAAGCATTCAGTAAATAAGGAGAACAGGATACCCCGAAAACAACGCAACAATGCCTATAAACCTCCTCATCGCATGGGTACAAGAAACGCAAATAATCTCTATCTTTCGGAACAATACTCAGCTGAAGGAATGCTTTTTCGATATCGGCACTCAAACCAATAGGGAACATTCTGAACCTGTCTACGATGTCTGGTATGAATTCTACTAAATTAGGACCTTTAAATAAACACTGGTTTAAGGATGGCTTTCCCTTTTCGTTAGCAGAAGCATCAAATACGGGTCTTACTTTTGTAGTTTCACTATCCATCTTTATAACTGGTCTATGCGGCAAATAATGACATTTATTATTTAATATTTTTTATGGCACCCTTTCAATAATGTTTAATTCCTCCCATTCTTGAAACACCTTTTGATAACTACCTAGAAACCCACTTTCTTTAGCACGTTTAATCATTTTCTCATGACGCATCAAAGATATAATTTTGTTATCTGGCAATTGATTAGTTTCGTGTTTCCAAGGTAACTCTAATTCATACCTACCATCCGGAAGTATTGATAATTTGTTTTCAAAATCAATCTTTTCATCGGCTATTCTATTTTTTGTTTTAATATTTTCAGTAGGATCTGAAATACCTAAAGCCTCTAACTCCCACAAATATTTTACTGAAATATCTCGCGCATGTAAAGACAGACTTGATAACACATTATATGTAACATATTCGTTATTTATTTGTTTACCCATGAGAGCCCACCCAAGTCTAGTTTTGACAGCAGTGAGTCCCGAAGACAACTATACAAATTCCCTCGTTAATAACTTCCCGATAACATCTGCACCTAATAACAGATCAATTTCATTTTCCTTACATATGCTATCAGTAATTTATATTTTTCTCTGTTTTAATTCCTGCAGAATTTTAGGATCATTAACAATGGGTACAAAACCGCATATTTTTTCTTCCGAAAAGGCTTCAAGACAAAGTTTAAAAGTTCTATCTAAATCACCTACTTGCAAAGAAAAAACTGAATGAGATAATGGTTCCGTTTCTTTCCCCCCAAATAAACAATGAATAATTCTCTCTTCCCTAATCGGGTCTACTCTCATCTCCCGAATAACCCTTTCGGCCACATAGCTATGTTGTGAGCCGGAATCTATAAGAGCTCGAATTTTCTTTCTTTTACCTTTAACAAAAATATTTATACATAAACTTTGCAAATAAACATTATCATTACTATTATTAGAAAGAGAAACCTCAGCTTTTGAATCCTTTTGTTTACACTCATTTTCTTTCATATTCTTTGAACACATTAACTTTAGATGATTACCATTACAAATAAAACATTTGATATTAGCTTTACATTGATTTCTTAAATGACCAATTCTTAAACATGCGAAACAAGCCTTTTTCTTTTGTACAATCAATTTTTTATCATTAAAACTCTTTCTCTGCTTTAAAACATTTTGCACTAGAATGTGGTTTATCACAAAAAATACAAGTAAAAGACAACTTACCATTAGAAAACTCATTTGTACTTACTAACATAGCTCAGTTGACATATCTAAATTGTCACTACTAATATTTTTATTACAAACGCGTTTCACAATATTATCAGTAAAACCAGTTTGAGCTAATTTAATCATTTCTTCGGACTCCACTTCATGCCGAAGGAAAATCATAAGATTATCTAGAGTTCTTTCAGAATTCCTTGTCACTCCATCTTCAGGAACACGGCTTCTCTCCCATGCTCTAAGTATACTTTCAGGTAGACAAGATTCCACTAGAGGCCCGAGAAAATCAGCAAACTTTTCTTTAGTTCGCCCAAGACTTTCCAATGCTCTCAACTTACTCTCTGTGCTGTCGTATAGAACAGCCAAATCTGTAGCAGTACGTCCAGTAGTAGCATTCTTCATTACAAGATTCAATAGATCCCGAACATATATTTGAACCAATAAATCATCACGTCCGAAACGATCTTTTAGTTGTTGCACAGCTTTCGGATAATTAGTAGCCGTCAAAGGAAAACTGCTTATCAGTTGAGCTGCTCGGGAATTCGGTGTCACACACTGAGCCAGGTATTGAAATTTATCTTCTTCAGCTAAGTTAGGATCCTCATGAATCTTAGAAAATTGACTCCAAAAGCCCAAGAATTCTCTGGCATCTCCAGAAAATTTTCTCATTTCTAATTCAGGAAGTTTGAATTTTCTATTATTCTCTGGATTCGATGGCAAAGATGAAACTTTGTCGACCACTTTCGACTGATGTTCTTCCATTTTGTAGTTTAGTTTAACTTTTAAACTCAAATATAAATCTCTATCGGCTTCAGCTGCATTAAATTTAATTTCAAAATCATTTTCATTAAGTAAATCCAGGATCTTATCTTCCGTCAAACACAGCCTGTTAAATTTATCATCTAATTGATTTAATAAAATTTGACAGTTAATAAGATTATATTCTTCATTTGTGATTTCTACTTCCACCTTTTCAGCAACTGCCGTAAATGCTGCCTTTTCATTTTTCTTTTTAGTATTTAAAGACTTCAACGACATTATCAATTCGTATTAAAACAGATCTTCTATTCATTCAAAACAAACGGTCCTGATCGCGGACGCCAAAACTGTATACTATTAATTGCAAACAACATTATTCGTGTTAAGGTGAAGGTTAAAGAAAGGGTGGATCAAATGAAAACGGGACAGTGCTTATAATTTGGTTGATTTTTCTATGAGTGTGGTAAACTTTGTGTACAGAGTACAGTGGGTATGTAAGGAAAATAACTCCTACTGAGGAAACGAACTTGGCCAGGTAGTCACGCAGAAGCACCTGATATGCTCCGGCGATCGGCCAACAGTTTCGTCCGTCAGGCAATCGGTTGTTTTATTCATCTGCCCTGCAAAATGTTTGTGAGTAAAAAAGAGCAACCGAGTGTTGTTTGTTATTTAGTGATAGAAGAAGTTGGATTTCGCGAAACGCATCGGCGAACAATCTTGGAATATCCACCGTATAGCCCGGATCGTTCGGCATGCAACTATTCAATCTTTGGTTCGCTGAAAAATGCATTGAAGGATCGCCGTTTCTACTTGGACAACGAAATCATAGACAATGTTCAAAACTGGTTCCGATTTCAGCCAAAAGACTTCTATGAACACGGTATTGACCATTTGGTGAAACAGTGGGACAAGTGCATGTGTGGATTTGGAGATTGTGTTTTAAATAAAACATGTCATTTCATTTTGTGGCACCTGTTCCGTTTTCGTTTGACCCACCCTAGTATATTGCAAATGTTGTAAAGACCTACCGCGAAGGTTATTATTTGGAAATATAGGTATTCAAAAGTAGTGCCAGTCGGACACATAATATTTAATATAGACAACACATTAAAAAAATCCAAAATATTTCAATATTTAACTTTCATTTGAAGCATTCCGTTTATGTGTAATTTCCGTTTATTGAGCTGATATGTTTAAACGTTTTTCGTAAATACATATAGGGGATTGAAAATGATCATAAGATGTTTTAAATTTAAAAAAATAGAATTTTAAAATGTAAAATAAAAATACTTATTTTTTCCAGAATAACAAGAAAAAATTCATTCTCAAATAAAATGAATATTTAAAACGAAACCTTTAAGTTTAAAATTTTTAATTCTTTTTAATCTGTAAATATTTGTCTGAATTGTTGCAAACAGACTGTTTAATATAAATAATATTATAAAAATTAAAACACATTGTTTAAATTAGGTTGGAAAATATTAATCTGGATTCATCGATATTCTAACATGTAAATGTTACAACTTAAACAATTAATGGATTACGATGTAGTGCATCGAATAAATGCTTTTAGAATTTTGTAAATGTCTTTATTCTCTAGAGAAGAACGTATTAATTTTAGCTTACAACTTGAATCTTATAAATTAACAGCGATACCCTGCGCGCACCGTCTGCAAATTTGAATTTACATTTTAAAATTAACTTTTTAAGAGCTATCTTATTTCACAGTATTTTATCAATTATTAGTAATGTAATTAGTAAATAATATAAAATATTTTCAGAAATATTTTCAGAAACGTTATTGTACTAACAGTAAATTATTTCTATAGAAATAAGTTTGAGTTTTAAAGAATTCCTTCAAAAAACCCAAATGGCAGGCCGACATGAATGGAATTAACTACGCTTATTTTCTTTTTCATGAAATCAGAAATACAAAGAAAGATTGTGATTTTTTTAAAATTTCTACTATTAGCTCACACTCTCTCTATATATATCTTGTTGGAATTTTCAATCGTTAATAAAATATTTTCTATTCATCCATTCA
The DNA here is from genome assembly GCA_963931845.1 of Maratus michaelseni. NCBI lineage: Eukaryota > Metazoa > Arthropoda > Arachnida > Araneae > Salticidae > Maratus > Maratus michaelseni. The sequence continues at coordinate 118,480,025 of OZ007591.1, read as the reverse complement.
AGTTCAAATAATTTTTTTTAAACTTGTACTGAATGACAATTGATGTTAATACAGTTTTTTCAAATATTAATTCATTAATTAAATTTAATTAATTAATTTTTATTTTTATATAGGAGAAAAAAAATTCTCCCATTGTTTTCATAAATGAAATGAAAGATTTGTCTCAAATTAGTGATGCCAACAAAAAATAAAATACCGCAACGATGATTATAAAATAATGTTCAATAAAGGTAACGTGGGACATTAATGCTGCACGGGTTTATTTTATATATTTATGATTGAAAAGTAGGAATCGACTTTAAAAAAAAATTTATATTGCTTGTTTATCATTCACAACATTTCCATGCATAAGTTACTTGAGACAAAGAAGTTATGTCTAATATTCATTTATTCAGCTGAAATGCTTGAAATGTTTTACTTAAATGCCTAAGAGAGATTGAATAGGCTTGTAAAATTTTAAAAATTAAAATTGCCTGAAAATTATTAGAACGCTTCTTTTTCAGCATGTATTTAGAAAATATGAGACGAGCTTAGCCCGAGCCAGTGAACCCAAGCCTGATCACGTGGTCATTATTCACATACAGTTAATATTCAAAAGGAAATTTTTACAAGTATAATATCTCAGTTCCTTTATATAAAATATATTTATCTTTACAGATACAAAAAGACTATTGAATATCAATAATATTATAAAATTTAAAGCATCTTTAAATTTAAAATTTAAAATTAATCTTGATAGATTTACTTTCTAAAAAAAAATAATAATAAAATGCAACCTAGACAGTTAAAGGATTACGACGTGGTGCGTCCAATAAATCCTCTTGAAATTCTGTAAATGTCTCTAATCTCTAAAGAATAAAATAATGACTTTAGCTGACAGTTTGAATATTTTAAATTAACTCAATGTCGTGTGTATGATCTGCAAATTTTAATTGGCATTTCGAAATGAAATTTTTATTTAATTTCACGGTATGTTCTTAGTTCTAACTTAGTTCCGATATAATATTAAAAAATATTCTGTATTATTTTTAGAAAAGTTATTGTAGAAACAGATTTTATTTTCTATAGAAAAGTTTGTGTTATAAAGGAATCCTTGTCTAAACATAATAGGAGAATGGCACTATGAGTTTGAGACTGATATTTCAATAATTATTTTTCTTTTATGAATTTAGTACTATAAATTATACATTAAAAATGTTTACACCATAAAAAATGTATATTTCATATTTAACTTTCATTATTTGAAGCATTCAGCTTATGTTTAATCTTCATTTTTTCAGCTGCTATGTTTTAAAAATTTTACGCAAATATGTAAATGTAGAATGAAAATGCTCAAAAAAGTTTAAAATGAAAAATATGCTTCAAAATTATGTAGGAAAAACCTTTCTTTTTCAGAACAACGGAAATAATTATATTTTCAAATTTAAAAAAAAAATCTCTGGATCAGGTCTGTCCAACCTTTTGCTTTCCTCAAACCACATCTTAAGCATTTTTTACCCCATTTGGGAAGCACATACACTATACTAATACTAACTTTATACTCTGAAAACACGTAATTTGGCAAGCTTTGTAATCAGAGGAAATTGAGTTATGTATTTATAGATTATCTTTGGTTTTGATGTAGTACTGCATTGAGAAATGGTTTTTTACCTTCTGAGATTTCATGATTGTGGTTGCCCACTGTCGTCAAGAATATCATTGTTTACTGCCATGCTTACAATGTGAAATGATATTGTTACCTAAAGTTTGCTTTGCAGTTTCAAATGGAACTGGATAGCAAACTGATCTTTTTTTTTATATGCAATGTTACATAATGTCATTTATTAATCCCACTAATTACTTGTACCATCTACTTCAAATAGACATTGTATTATTTTTAAAAACACACTTAAAAACAGTGTACCTGTCTAAAAGTTATAAAAAGTACCTTCAAACCACACTAAAAATTAGTCACGATGTACAAAAATTTTAAAAATATTTTCACCTCTTAGTCGGAGGCATCATCCGTTACTGTTGTTCGTTTCTTCCTCGCTAGTCATCTGCGTAGAAGTCATCCTTATTTTACCCTATTCCTAATAATATGTGACGCCATCTATTATCAATTTTGGCATGCAACATATCATCACATATTTCAGATTTTGCTGTGATTTCTATGGCTTCCCTTAGTAATGCGTAGTTTAAACTATTATAACTTGTCAACTTTTCGACATTGTTGAAATCTGTTGTAATTAGGGATTTATTAACCTGGCGATCGCAGTAGTAGCTTTATTTAAGTTTATATCACGCCTGTGTTCTTTCATTCTGTCTTCAATATTTCTTTTTGTCATACCTATGTATGAAATTGTTAGGGAAACATGTACAAATAAAAAGCTAATAAAACAACTAGAACGAAGCATAATTTCCCAAATCATTAAGTGTAGCAAAGGGTGGAAAAAACCGGGGGGGTTTGGAAGGGAAATATTAAACATTCCCGGGGAGTTTTCAGAAAGATTTAGCCATGGAATTTTTAATTTGTAAACAAAATGTTCTTTTACAAATGTAGACAAAATTAATAACATAAATACAGAAAAATAGCACAGTTTACATGAAAACTAGCGAAATACATAGCTGCAGAAATATTAAGTAAAAGAAATTAAATTATCATAAGTAAGTTGATATTTTAACCTTGAATAAGTGAAAGGTGCAACAGGAAGTCTTGCCTGACATGAATATAAACATCACCACCTGTTCTCCGATCGATTCATACAATGAAAACAAAAAAGAAAACGAATAAAACGAAAAGAAATCGATGAAAAATACAAGAACTCACAAGAAAATTAGTATAGAGTATGCCTGAATAGCTAATATGCCAGCTAACAGAAATTAAACAATTTTAATTTTTAAAGAAACATTCAAATCCTTACCAACTTACAGCCGTTATTGTTGTAAAGCAAATGAGTTATAAAAAATTATAAAAACTTAGAGCGCAAAATCCTAAGTTTTGTGAATTCATAAAGAAAAACCTTTTTGAAACTTTTCAAAACAGTGCCTGAAATTTCTTTACAAAAAAAAAATGAAAATGACTAGTTTTGTTTAATTTCAAAACTCCTTCAAAATTTCCAATGTTCTCCAAAATTCCAGGTTTATTCCCAAAAATTCCCGGGTTTATTCCCGTTCCTCAAAAACTGCGGGTTTTTTGCAACTCTAATTAAGTGACATTAAATCTTTTTCTCTTGACCGATATCAGCGCACTGGCGCTAGTGGCGTCAGCCAATTGCTGATAAGAACGTAATCGAGTGTTTGAGTTCAGTTTATATTTGAATGTTGATGAATATGTAACTTGTTTTTTATGAGAGTGAAGATTAAATGTTTTACTTGCAGCCTATTAGTTGTTATGATACTGTATAAGTAGTCTTTTTTTTTATTATTTGATGAATCCACTGATGTTAAAAGTGAGCTAGTTTATATTTAAAGTTAAGAGATTTAACAGAATTTGCCTTCGCCTCAATATCATTGATATTAATTTTGTATATGCGTGATGTCTACAGATAAGTAATTTTCTCAGAGTCTGATCTTATTAACTTGAAAATTGATGGAACTGGGGTGATGGCAGTACTTATTTCAATTTGTTTGAATTATCTTTTCAATTTTAGGGAAATGACTCTTATAAATGAAATTGAATTTGTAAATTTTATTTTCTTCTGCGCTGGTTGTTTCTTATCATACCTTTATGCCGCTTTGTCGATTAACTTTTGTATTGTTTTCGTGGCGTATCCTGTAACCTTACACTGTTAAAAATTTGCAGCAAACTGTCCAGTCATTTGACCGTTTTTATAGAAAACAGTTACATAACCGTAACTTAACTCTATTCTGACCATAATATGGGCAATAATATGGTCAGAATAGAGTTAAATTACGGTTTTTTAACCGTTTCCTCTAAAAACGGTCAAATGACTGGACAGTTTGCTGCAAATTTTTAACAGTGTAGCTATTATTTTAATTTTGTTTATTTCTGTATGTAAGAGGTCTTCTGTTGAACATACTTTAAGAACTCTATGAACATATGTATTTATTGCTGCTATTTTGTATGGGAATATTCTGAGATTATGTGAACGTTTGGATTTGGTTTTCTGAATATTGTCATTAGTAGACTACCTTCATCTATTAAGTTTTACGTCAGGAATGCTAGGGAGTCGTCATTTTCTGTTTCTATGGTGAATTGTATAATCTGATCGTATGAATTAAGTTTTTTCAGTAAGTGGGGGAGAGGGGGGGGCTCTATATATTTCTTAGTTATTACAAATATATCATCAACATCTCTTATCTATATCTGAATAACTCTTTTAAGTCCTTTATAATAGCCATTTGAAGTGCTCGCATTTACCATTCAGCCTCTTAAGTTTGATATTTTAGATCCCATTTATTACTCTTTTTATTAATTACTTATATATACGGTTATTACATTTAAAGAAATTTCCCCTTAATAACAAATTTGTTGCACTTTGTAATGTATTTTAAAGTGATCGTATGAATATGGTTAAACTGATATTTATGGAAAAAACAAACGGAAATCTGCCTGAGACAAAATGATAGTTTTATATACCTATTACCCTTTAAATACCTTTTTAACACTTTCCAAAATATTTGAAAAGTGTTTATGAAATCAGTTGGTGTGTCTGCCGTCTGTCTGTCTGTGCTCTAACTCTCGTAAATATACTCGATTGCCATGAAATTTGTATATGTTATTGATGTTTACTATAGAATGTTCGGCATTGAAAATGAGGTGTGTAGAATTAATATTTCGTTTACAGGGACACACAAAATAATTCTGTTACATTACGGTCTACGGGGAGAAATCGTTTGCGGTTTATTTTAATGGTTTTACACTATTTCAAACATATTGAAATTGAAATATATCACTGAAGTACACCATAAGTTGTATACTATAGATAATGGTGTACATAGCATTCGTTGTTAATTTACAGGGACACACAAAATAATTCGGTTACAGAATTGTTTGTGAGCAGTATTTGCAAAAAGTGCGTTTTAAGTTGGTACGCGTTTTTAAATTTGTCAATTGTTTTGCATATTACTTGGTGTTTAATATTTATAGATCATATACATACAGTGTTTCACAAAAAATCTCGAGTACATTTCCGGTTACTGAGGGAAATTGCTAGTGGGGAATTTTCAAGGGTGCTATGCGTTCCCTAACTGAAAAAAAACACTATGTAGTATATATACAAATCTATACATTATATACAGGTCTATACAAAAGAATTCGGAATTTTTTTTTTTTTACTATCGGTGGTAATTGCTGAATTTGTGTTTTCAAATATGTTATGCGTTTTCCAAATTGTTTATTTAGACATCATTTTTCAACTTATTAAACTGTAAGATTTTGTTACAGTATTCTGAATGTGTTGGAAAGTGTTTCATAATCTTTGCTTGACGCATTGATCATTTTACGAATAGAAGTATTTTTACGAGACATGCGGACGACAAAGTGTTAATCTACTATGGAAAACAAATTAACTCAATCGATATGAAATGTGCTTTTCAAAATTTATATGTTTAGAGTGTCTGATTTAAAGAGTAAAAACATTTTTAAACAATTTGAATGACACTATACTATCCTCGGGTTTACTTCAGTATAAACGCATTAATGTTTTATGAAAAGAAATAAAAAAAGCCAGACATTTAAGAATTTATCATAAACATTACTATAAACAAAAGCTTAAAAAAATTGATATGAAAATAATATATTGGGATCTTTACAATATCTAACTAAATGAATTAACATTTTTATTTATTTTTTAATATTATGTTTATCAGTTTACACATTTATTTGCACATAAATGCTTTTATTAATCTGCCAGCGTGTAAATGTGTATTACTTCTGGGAAATACAGAATAGAGAACTTTATAGTAGACGACTATAAAACATTTTACTGTATAAACTATACGAAACACTTTACCATCGTTTACTAAATTCATTACATTAGCTATAATTGAATTCTATGATAAAACAACGTTTTAATAAATTACACAAGTTTGGAATCGTTATGTGAATGTTTCTCGTTTAAAATTTCATCTCACAAAAGGATGCAATTACGCAGAGACATCATTTAGGAAATGGTTCAATAGATTCAATTTAATTTCACATAGTAAACCTAAAGGATTTCCTACAATATGAATAGACATCCAGTGAATAGTCTTGTGGGACATTAATTGTTACCTTCAGAACTATGTACACTAATATCAAATAGTACATTCAACTCATCTTCAGATATATTGAAAATAACATGTTTTACGAATTTATACATTATATTGATTGGGTAAAGTACATAATACTGCAGCTTTACTTAAATTGATTACTTTATTCATTAATAACAAATATTGTTAGTGGGACAAAATTATTGTAAAACCTTTTCCATTGAGAACAGGTAAAATAATGTGTCTTCGATGTAAAAAATAATTGACTATGGGGAAAAAAGCCCTTCAAGCATGTATCGGGAAGAAAATGTACCTTTCCAGTGCTAGCTTTCAAGAATTCAGCTAATTTTACTTAAACACATGAAGCTAAAATGCATGGAACCCGATTATAGAAGATTCACAGTTTTCGTCAATATCGAATTTGCATGGAAGTTTTAAAAAAGAAGTCAGGTACCACCAAGTTTACTTTATTTAAGGCGACCTATTTTTCTCGACATATTTGGCAATGTTTCAGAATTCCAGAAACTTTTGGTATATTTTCCACCGATCTTGACTCCCAAGTACCCAGAAACACCCTTCGTTCAAATGTTGATTATAGTTATATATAATACATCTATTCCAATCTTGAACTTTGCACTACTTATTTAAATAATTCTACTATTAATTTTATGGACATTAATATCTCTATTCTTTCTAATCATACTTTAACATTCAATATTATGGTAAACGTAATGATTTTTCTTTCAATGTTATTAATTTTACTAACTTCCATTCAGGTCTACATATTTCAGTTTACAGAAATATTCTTCTAAACAACTGCAATCGCATTAAACGTTTATGCTCCTCTCATTTCATTACGCCTAGTTTATTACAATTAAAACGTGCAGCTTTGTCTTAGAATTATCCTCTTGCTTTTCTTTCTTCTTGGATTACACATTGAAACATTCATCTAATTTTACCAGTACGGACATTAACTATGTATAAAAATTATAAATTTGAAAACAATATTACGGAGGGAGGGCATGGATTGCTAAAGACTTTTTTTTAGTCACCGAAAAAAACCCCACAAAATAACAAAATATATGCAAAATTTATTAAAAAATAGGGTTTTATGCATTTAAAAAAATAATTTACACAACATAAATAATACTCTTCATTTTACTTACACACAGTCTGCTCATACATGGCTAATTATTGTACTACTATCTTCCCATTTGATCTTTATAATATTTAAATTAGTTTTCATCACATTCTAAATTTTATTTACATTAATTACTACTTTGTTTTAAATTTATTTATTTTTATTCCGTCTTCTCCCCTTTAAAAATAGATGGCAACAACAGATTTATAATTTAACTAGTCTGTAATTTCAGTTATTCCTTTTATTTTTATGAGATAGATGGCATCACCAAACAATTTTATTTTCCTTTCATATTTTTTATCAATGCAATGACTGATAAAAATTATGAAGGGAAAATAAAATTGTTTGGTGCTGCCATTTTGGGTTATATGGTAATATGAAAAGTTACAGTATTTGTAATGTATTTTTAATCCAGTTACATCTTCTCCATATTAGTTTTTTGTGTGTGTGTGAGTTATGCACATTGCTTTATGATCTAATTTCTGTTTATGTTTAATAATAATTTATTTATTGATTTATTTTGTTATTTGAACTCCAGTAGGTTCTTATTTTTATTTTGCCTCTGATATATGTAATTAGGAGCTTTATGTTGTCGATTTTTAGCATAACGCTGACAATATTTGATGAAATAACATATATTTACCATGAATATTCTTATGAAACTCCTCTGAAACTTTCATGCGACATTCATAGTTTTCGATTTTTGATTTTTCGTTTTATTATGTTGAATTCCTGTTGTATATTTTCCATTGCTTTTTATAATATCTCATCCTTTGTTTTAATTTTTAAATATATATATACTATATATATATAATTTTTGTCTTACAATAGTACTTCTATTTATGAACCAATTTCGATGTGTCTTAAACTGTAGTAATTCATGTGTACAGGAATTACCACAGTTTAAATTGAATTATTGCCAGGTTCTTGCAGGTTGTGGTAAACAATTAGAACATTCGCCCTTGTAATACGTTCTCAGGAGCGACGAAAACTTACTCTTTAACCTTGATATTTATCTTTTAATAATGCGAATCCTAATATTTATGTATCGACGAAAATTTTAATTATTTTTTTCTTGTATCCAAAAACAGAAAAAGCTTCTTTGGCAAGTTTTATGCTGTAGAAAACGACAAATGTTTCTAAATATACTAAAATTGAATATAACTATGAAGGAAAATATACAATTATTTCTTCCGAGTTACCCACGATTCTTTTATCTTTTGAACTGTGAGAAACAAATATATTTTCGAGATGTAAGGACTAAGTTTTAAAAAGAAAGTTTCTTTTGCTGCCACTGATTTTCCGAAACGTTGCCGAGTAGATTTATAATGCATTAATCAGTTTTCTCAAACCAGAATATCGGATTTTAGGATTTCTACTAATTCTAAATTAAACATTTTTAGCTGACCAATTGAATTTGTACATGCAAGAGTAACAAAAAAAAATTAATTTTAATATTACTGTTAATGCTGTTAATTTATCATATGTGTTTGTAAAACATGTTTGTTGAACATGAAAATGTTTAGTCGAGAATAGATCCTGCTCATACTGTCAACCTATAATCGCTTCCGAAAACGAATATTCCGGGTTGGAAAAACTGATTAATACACTATAAGATCTACTCGAAACATTTTCGAAAATCAGGGGCAACAAAATAAACTTTGTCTTTATAAATGCTTCTTTAAATTTCGAATATAATACACACACACACACACACACACACACACACACACACACACACATATATATATATATATATATATATATGTGGGTTCGTGTTTCAGGGGAAGCGCGGACGAAAACAGGTTTACACACCCGCTGACTGAGGACGCACAGGGATCCGAGGACGTCCTCGGATAGAAAAAAGTCATTTTCCGTCGTCTTTAAGCATTTTTATGAATTGTACAAATTTTTATTGGTTTATAAAATTTGTCCTCGGAGGGTTTTGCTGTTTTCTGGTTATGTATCAGTGTATAATTGTGTATGAGGGAGAAAAGATGGTCCACGGAACCATGGTAATAAAACTTACTAAATGTGTGTCCTCAGATTACCTTAAAATTAAGTGTTTTGAGTATAAGTCCTCTGAATCCTTTAACATTATATGTTCTGTGTATGGGTCCTCAGAATACTTTAAACTTAAGTACTGTGTGTATAAGTCCTCTGATTCCTTTAATATTTAGTGCTCTGTGTATGGGTCCTCAGAATACTTTAAAATTAAGTGCTGTGTGTATGAGTCCTCTGAATCCTTTAAAATTTGGTGCTCTGTGTATGGGTCCTCAGAATACTTTAAAATAAAGTTTTATGTGTATGAGTCCTCAAAATACATAAAAATTAAGTATTATGTGTATTAGTCTTCTGTCACCTTTAAAATAAAGTGTTCTGCATCCCCCCCCCCTAAATACTTTAAAATAAAGTGTTCTATGTTTAGGGTCTTTGTTCTCACTAAAAAAAGCCATTTATAAGTATTTCTCTATTTTTTTAGCAAAACTTCTTATTTTTTATGAGATATTAAATATTAATAAGTAAATTTCCAATTAAATTTTCAGCAGGACTGAAACTACGCGTAAATTTAATAAAACTGATAAAGGATGTGAATTAATTTTCACTTTGCTAAACAACGCATAAGCAGTAGAGTGAAAAATATGTCCAGACTGGGAATCGAACGCAGATACTCAGGTATAGCGTACCAAGGGCTTTACCATTTAAGCTATCTGGACGATATCCAGTCTGGCATTTTTCACTTATACGTTGGCTTGGCTGCAATCCAATGTCAGATATATGCAATATCCAATGTCAGATAATGTTACTTTCTTCGAGATCTGGATATCCGTCCCCTGTATATATGTGCCCCCATACGTAATTTTGACGTCACAATTGAAAGGGCCATATTTCCAGTGCTAGAGCATTTTACTTTAGTCGAGAGTTGGATATTCGACCACCCCTGTATATATATCCCCATACGTCATTTTGACGTCGCAGTAGACAAACACACATATCAAGGGGGAACATATCGAATGCTATCACATTTTACTTTTGAGGAGAGCGTTGGATATCCGTCCCCTGTATATCTGCCCCCATACGTTATTTTGACGTTATAGCAGAAGAAGACACATATCCAGTACTAGAATATTTTTACGCTCGTCGGGAGTTGGATATCCGACCCCTGTATATATGTCTCCTTTTACGTACAGTTTTATTGTTCCCGTGAACGTCCTTATTTATCTAGAAATCTGTAGACGACATTCAGAATATCTTTGATACACGAGCCCTGAAATGAGATAAAACGAAGAAACATTTTTGCTCATTAGACATCTGTATCACATCCCTCCCCTGTTTTTTATTATTCAGAGTCATGGTCTGTTCCTCTTTGTACACAAATTCGACATCCTGTACTGTTTTCATAGAACAGGTCAGAAAAAAAAATATTCTGCATATAAAGTTTTCAACTGAAATATAACTAAACAAGGCAGCTTTTTGTAGTGTTAGTAAAAACCATAATGAATTTCATGTGGACTAAAAAGATATATGAAATATATTATGTATAAAATATAATTGTAGAAACATTTTTAGAACATTTGTTTATTTATTTCGTAATCAATGATATTCCACAAATGACATGTTCAACAACGCGAAAGTTTTCTGACTCAATTTTAAACGGAAAGGCATAAAATTGGCAGGCCTGACTATTGAAGCGATTGGGAACCGAAATGAGTTTCCCATTTTACTATTATTATTTTATAAATTAATTAATTATCGAGTTATAAGCGATTCGTGTCACGTGACGACACGTTTTCCCTCTTTCTTGTGCTGTGGCGTTAGAAATTTGGTTCAAAGTGCCAACTTTGACTGTATTTTCTGAAAGATTTTCTGTCTTTATCAAAAAATTTGTGGCCTTGCGATTACAAAATTTCTGAATTAAGAACACTTGCAAATTTCATGCGTTTCCGAAAAAAAAAAAAAAAAAAAAAAATATATATATATATATATATATATATATATATATATATGTCATAAATTAACCAGTTTGGATTTGAAAACAGCCTTAAGGGGGTTGCTCAATCAGCCCCCTAATGCCTCTCGCTATAATTAACATATGGGCGTAGAAGAATGCATCGTACATTTAAAAATCTCTTCTAGGAAATCAAAATTTATAACTTCTTTTTTCTTTGTGCTCTTCTTAAAAGATGTTCTTTCTTCTTAGTTGTCAAAATTTTTTCTGAAATATCGGCTTAATTTAATATTTTATGTGTTAAAAGCGGACGAGCTGTGAGTAACATTTTAACACTTCAAGATAAATTCTGACAAAAACTTTAACAGCTATGAATTTCACTTACCACAAACGTTTAAAATTCGACTGTATTCACGATCTTCAATGAAATCTTGCGGTCTGATACATTTATAACTATTTTTATTAGTATTTGTGCATTAATATTTCGATTATTTTTAATGTGTTACTTAAATAGCTGTCGTTAAGGATTATTTTTTTAAGTTAAGCGCATAATTTGTTGAGTAATGTATCCTTTTTGGAAAACGGGGAATTTAGTTCAAAACTATAAGCAAAATATAAAAAAATATAAGTTTTCAAAATGTAACGATTTATGTTCAACGTGTTATTTTACTCTCTCTTTATTTTATTTTGTTTGAACTTTTCATTTTCAAATAAACAATATATTACTTTTTATATATTATGTCAATTGATTTAACCGTGTAATAATAATAAAACAATGCGCGTAACTGATTTAAAGCAATAATAAGTACTATATTTTTTTACCATAAGCAAAAACAATTATACTCTACCATATCATTAAAAATTAGGAAAATCATTAAGAAAAATAGTAATTTAAAAAAAAAAACAGTAACAAAAATCATGATGTAAATATATTTTATCATAATCAGAAATATAAAAATACAAAACTAGCAACAAATAAAAAAATATTTTTCTAATTGCTTCTATTAATTGGAAACTATAACTAAAATTGAAACAAAATCGATTCACTATGTAAATAGTCTTTCAGCAGTAAGTAATTTTGTTGCTGTAATGTTGAATTCACACCAGAAATTTCGAGAAAATTCATTTGAAAATTAAAAAAAAAATGAAGTAAAAGTAAAATTTTATAAACAAATTCTGGAAAAATATTGATTAATACTAAGTGGTGTAAATAGTATACCTCCGATATATCGATATACTTAATTTACAATAGCATTTGTTCCCTTTAATTTTTCTCGTAAATGAGAGAGAGGATCAGAGCCATGTAACTTAATGGGGAAAAAAAATGCACGACTGACTTTTTTCTCCCAAATTTCCTAATATGACCTAGTAATTTTTCATTTGGTTTTCTCATCTCGGATCTTTGTCTCAATTTTTGCGGAAAAACAATCATATATGTTTGTGTTTTCACATTTTGACATAAGAAAAATGCTTGAATAACAGTGAATTTTGAATATTACATGCGAGTAAACTACAGCATGTACCCCCCCCCCCTTCCCACACACACACACCCCCTTGGAAAAAAAAAAGAAAACATAAATGGTGACAAGTTGTTTCGCAGAGTCAATAATATTTTGTAAAAAATACAACATGTATATGTTAGGATACTTCACTCAATTGAAAAATAGAAAGAGGGATATTGGAGGTGCTGTACTGTATGATTCTGTCCTCTTTCGCCGAACGAATTCCCCAGGTACCCTGTTGTTTCCTCTGACAGCCCCTACGAGCGAATGGAGATGACAGGGAAGCAAAATAAAACGTGTTTGAAGAAACACGAAAAACTGAACTTCAAAAATGGGACATTTCCGAACCCTTTTCAGAAAAAATATCTTCCCCTCAAAAACGATTAGGCCACTAATTACAAGATTTCGTCCAAAGATGTTCGAGGTGACTATTAATTTCAAGATGACACTTCTCAAACCATTAAGATTAAGCAATAAACTAAACCATTAAGATAAATCCTTTCTTGTTGATTATCTTTCTTATCAGTTCAACTTGGAAAATTACATGAAATTGTATTTCTTCAGCAAAGAGGAAAGTGGTCTTTTTACGTTAAAAACATATTTATTTTATATAAGTACAATTTTTTTTAATTTTAATGCTTGTATTTTATATGCGTCTGAAAGAAAAGTCAAAAATTGGTATAGTTTTCTGACAATTAATGATGAATTTGCAACAATCTTCTTTGCTAAAATAATTAAGAAATATTTTATCTCGCATATTTAATGCATTGATGATAATAATAATAATGATAACTACAATAATAATTATACTACTACTAATAATAATAATTATACTAACAATAATTATATAGCATTACTAGATGGAACCCGTCAAAATTTGACGGCAAAAAACTTGATAGTACCATAAAAATAAAATTCATAGCTGCTTTAAAATGTTTGAAACTTTTGCAGAATAATTCAAATAAATAAAAAACCCACTTTGAATTAAAGCTAGGTTGAAGAACAGCAATTGGCTAAGTTTCACTGGCACATGCACTCGCGGAATTTCTTGCATTTGACACATTTAGCGCTGTTGTGCAAGTAAATGGTAAGTGCCCCCTTGGGGAGGGGGAAATGGCAGGATGGACCAAGGAGATGCATAATATGATTAAGTGGTCACAGACCTTTCCAACGATATATAACATGAGGGTTGTGTGCAAAATTTAGAAAAGTACCTCTTTGGGGGGGGGGGGGCAAAGTGGGGAGATGGACATCAGAGATATGCATATGATTAAGCAGTCACAGACCTTTCCAACGATATATGACATGAGGGTTGTCTGCAAAATTTAGAAAAGTACCCCCTTGGGGGAGGGGGAGGGCAAAGTGGGGAGATGGACATTGGAGATGCATAATATGATTAAGCAGTCACAGACCTTTCCAACAATATATGACATGAGGGGTGTCAACAAAATTTAGAAAATTGACCCCTTGGGGGGGGGCAATTGGGGAGATGGACATTAAAGATGCATAATATGATTAAGCGGTCACAGACCTTTTCAACAATATATGACATGAGGGTTGTTTGCAAAATTTAGAAAAGTACCTCCTTGGGGGAGGGGCAAAGTGGGGAGATGGACATTGGAGATATGCATATGATTAAGCAGTCACAGACCTTTCCAACGATATATGACATGAGGGTTGTCTGCAAAATTTAGAAAAGTACCCCCTTGGGGGAGGGGGGGGACAAATTGGGGAGATGGACATTGGAGATGCATAATATCATTAAGCGGTCACAGACCTTTCCAACAATATATGACATGAGGGGTGTCAACAAAATTTAGAAAATTGCCCCCTTGGGGGGGGGGGGGCAAATTGGGGAGATGGACATTGGAGATGCATATGATTAAGCGGTCACAGATCTTTCCAACAATATATGACATGAGGGGTGTCAACAAAATTTAGAAAAGTGCCACCCTTAAAAGGGGGGAAATGGCGGGATGGACCCCGGAGATGCATAACATGAATAAGCAGTCAAAGACCTTTCCAACAATACGTAACATGAAGGGTTTGTGAAAAATTTACAAAAGTACCCCCTTGGGGGGGGCAAAGTGGGGGATGAACACCGGAGATGCATAATATGATTAAGCGGTCACAGACCTTTTTAACGATATATAACATGAGTGGTATGTGCAAAATTTAGAAAAGTGCCCCAATTGACAGGGGGGGGGGGGGATGGACCACACAGATGCATAACATGAAAAGGCAGTCGCAGGCCTTTCGAACGATATATCATATGAGTGTCAGCAAAGAAAAGTCTCCGCCCCGTGTGGGCAAAACATACTCCCCCCGCCGCCATAATTATTGATGCGGACTCATTTTTTAAATTCGTTCGCACCCCTCTTCTCCCGCAAAATGTTGTGAATTTTAAAAACTCCCCTTCCGAATTTTTTTATACCAAAAGCACTTATGTCCATCGTCTGCATGCAGAGTTTTGTGCTTACAGACGCCAGACACAACAACACACACACAGACAGACGTTTACCGACATTAATAGCAGTGTTTCCCCCAGACAGTTTGAGAAGGGTGCTGCACCCTGCCTGCCCTTTGGTTTGCAAAATAGCACCCTTCTTGCCCCTCATAAAAATAATTAGCACCCTTCTTGCCCCCTCCAGCAAAATAATTAGCACCCTTCTTGGCCCCTCCAGCAAAAAAATTTGCACCCTTCTTGCTCTCAGTAAAAAAAGTGCCCTTTCTCCTTTTTACATTAAAAAATTTGGTTTCATAATAAAAACTGACTCAATGTTGTCTTAAAAAGAGTGTTTTGACTTTGAAATATCAAAAGTGGCTTTAAAAACCAAAAGAATACCTTTAAGCTTTAACAATTAAAAAAGTGCCCTTAAGATTCTGAAAAGTGCCCTCAAAAATCCAAAAAGTGCCCTTAAGAATAAAAAAAGTGCCCTTTTTCTCACCAGCAGCACCTTGCCCCTTTTTAAACCTGGGGGAAACTCTGTTAATAGTATAGATGATACTCAGTGCCTACACATTTCACCCTTTATAATTCAGCCAATGAGTTGACAGTCGTTCATTTCCAGAAACGAAACAATAATTCTTTAGGATGAATTTTGTTTGTTTGGTGTCACAAACTTTTTAGGGCACCTGCAGACTAAAAACATATAATGAATCTTCGCGGGGAAAAAAATCCTAGATTTCGTCAAATGATCACGGGAAAAACACTAATTTCATCAAAGGATCATGTAAAACGTGAATTTTGTTAAAAGGCCACAGAAAAACGTGATTTACGCAAAAGATGAGCAAATTTTGTCAAAGAATCGCAAAACAGGAAATTCCACCAAAAGATAGCGCTTTCTTGCCAAATTTCGTCTAAAAATTGCGGAATAAAATGTATTTTATCAAAAAATCGCTGGAAAACGCACATTTCATTAAAGTATCGCGAGAAAAATGCGAATTTCTTCAAAGATTGCTGAAAAAACGCGAATTTCATCGAAGGATTGCTGAAAATTCATGAATCTTATCAAAAGGCAGCAGAGAAAATGTGATTATTATCAAAGCATTGCGAAAAAAGAAAATTTCGTCTAAGGATCACAGAAAAACGCAAATTTCATAAAAGAATCGTGGAAAATAACGCAAATTTCGTGAAAAAAAAATCTCAGAAAAAACACAAATTTCGTCAAATTATCGCTGAAAAAAAACACGAATTACGTCATAGGATAGCTGAAAAAATTGTGAATCTCGACAAAAAAAAGATACAGAAAAAAATGCGAATTTCATTAAAGAATCACGAAAAAAAATGCGAATTTTGTTAAAGGATTGTGCAAAGAATGTGAATTTTTTGAAAGGTTCGTGTGAAAAATGAAACTGTCTTTATTAAAAACAGCACACACACAAACATCTATACAAACCTCAATACACACAAACATATTATAGGCAGGGCTTGAAATTCAATTTTTCCAAGGACGGGAGTCTCCCTACCAACATTTTTAAATGGAGGGGAGTTGTAATGTTTGGGAGGGAGAAAAAAAAATTTTAAACCCCACTATTATTTTACGTGTTATTTAAAGAATTACATTAATGCAGACATGACAAAATACCATTGAAAAAATTAAGTCAACTGAGAATGATTATGTAAAATGTTTATTTTTATTATAAAAAAGGGAAGAATGTTAAGTTTTATATATGCAGTGTATTTTTCAAGTTCCATTAAATGTGTTAGGGACCCTTAACAATTAGGTTGTTAAATAAATTTCTGACTTTAGATTTTACTTGATTGAGATTCACCGATCGATCGTGGAAAAGACGCAAAGTTCATCGATCTGTCGTGGAAAAAACGCTAAGTTTGTCGATCAGTCGGGGGAAAAAAGCAAATTTCGTCGATCGATTGCAGAATAAACACAAAGTTCGTCGATCTGTCCCCAAGAAACGCAAGGTTCGTCGATCAGTCGCTTAAAAAACGCAATGTTCGTCTATCTGTCGCAGAAAAAACGCAAAGTTCGTTGATCTGTCGCGGAAAAAACGCAAAGTTCGTAGATCAGTTGCGGAAAAAAGCAAATTTCGTCGATCGATTGCAGAATAAATGCAAAGTTCGTCGATCAGTCAGGGAAAAAAGAAAAATTTCGTCGATCGATTGTGGAATAAACGCAAACTTCGTCGATATGTCCCCAAAAAACGCAAGGTTCGTCGATCAGTCGCTTAAAAAACACAATGTTCGTCGATCTGTCGTATTCGTTTGATGTCGTCGTTGAAAATTTATGGATTTCTATTATTAAAGTAATTTTTTCATTTTACCGTATTTATTTTATTTTTGTGTTGTATGTATTTTGCTACTTTGAATTTTTTTAAACTAACCCTTTTTTTTTTGGAGAGTGAGAGAGAGAGATTTAGTAATTTGGTGACACGAAGTTCCGCAAATTCTTAAAATCCACAAATCGTTTCCAATGTAAACAATGAAATTTACAATTAAGTTGCAAGTGCAAAATTTCAGTTTTTTAAAATTTTCATGTCATTCTGTACACATTTTAATATGTCATTCTGATCATTATACATATTTAGTTATGCATTATTAATTATTTACTTGACCTTTACTTTTAATATTTTAAATATTTCAAACTTACAGCTGAATGTAATTATTAAAACATTTGAAATACTGCATTCGAAAAATGAAATTTCAGCTTAGAAACGCGACAATTACTATTAGGTTAAAAAAATTTAAAGTAGAAAAGTACTTATGATATAAAAAGAAGAAAAAAAAATACACCAGAATTTATCTGTATTACGAAAGCGGGAGAAATGATTTTCTGTGCTATACGAAAAGATATCCAAATAACTCAATCATAAACATAGAAATAGGTATCAGTTTCTATGTTCATGTGCACTCAATCCAAACTTGAAACTTTTAAAAAGGTCATTGAATGAATGAAATTCATCTCCGCCTTTCACATCCAGAAAACTTGCTGTGTCGCCAATTATGTTTATATTTTATATATATATAAAAAAATAATAATTCAGGCACTTTTCCGTTATACGGACACCATTGTCGCCAAACATACATACATACATACATTTTGGCATAGTGTCCGTATAACAGAAAAGTACTAAAGTTCATGGTTTAAAATCACAATAAAATATCATGAAATTTATTGATTAGTTGTGGGAAAATATCGGGGAAATAATGTGTTTTTCGTGAATTTTTTGTTTTGTTAACAATGTGGTTAGAGAGCCAGGGAGAAATCCAGAAAACTTGCTGTGTCGCCAATTATGTTCATATTTTATATATATATATAAAAATAATAATTCAGGCACTTTTCCGTTATACGTACACCATTGTCGCCAAACATACATACATATATTTACATACATACATACATTTTGGCATAGTGTCCGTATAACAGAAAAGTACTAAAGTTCATGGTTTAAAATCGCAATAAAATATCATGAAATTTATTGATTAGTTGTGGGAAAATATCGGGGAAATAATGTGTTTTTGTGAAATTTTTTGTTTTGTGTTGTTGTGTTTAATTGTAAGCATTCATTATAATTTTCAGTGCATTATTAAATTGAAATTTTTGTTTAAAATATGTAAACAAAACAGTGACCAGAAACCTGCACAATTTCTAATATAGATAGATAGATAGATAGATAGATGCATGCATGTAGTACTTTTAATTATTTGGTAAAAATACTGTGATCGTCACTGAGAAAACCTGAATTTAACCTAAAAGTAATTGTCGAGTGTTTAAGCTGAAATTTCATTTTACGAAAACAGTATTTCAAATGTTTTAATAATTACATTCAGCTGTAAGTTTGAAATATTAAAAGTAAAGGCCAAGTAAATAATTAATAATGCATAACTAAAAGTAATTGTCGAGTGTTTAAGCTGAAATTTCATTTTACGAATACAGTATTTCAAATGTTTTAATAGTTACATTCAACTGTAAGTTTGAAATATTAAAAGTAAAGGCCAAGTAAATAATTAATAATGCATAACTAAAAGTAATTGTCGAGTGTTTAAGCTAATTTCATTTTACGAATACAGTATTTCAAATGTTTTAATAGTTACATTCAGCTGTAAGTTTGAAATATTAAAATTAAAGGCCAAGTAAATAATTAATGCATAAGTAAAAGTAATTGTCGAGTGTTTAAGCTGAAATTTCATTTTACGAATACAGTATTTCAAATGTTTTAATAGTTACATTCAGCTGTAAGTTTGAAATATTAAAAGTAAAGGCCAAGTAAATAATTAATAATGCGTAACTAAATATGTATAATGATGAGATTTTTTTTTCTTGAATTATTCAGTGAAACTCGCCTTATAAATGTACGCAAATAATTCACATCAAAATCTTAAAATAACAAAGTTTTCTTTCGTGTTTAGCTATGCTTAATAACCAAAAAAGCTTGATTAATACAAAAATTTTTTGGTAAAAATACTGTGATCGTCGCTGAGAAAACCTGAATTTAATCATATCACACAGAATTACATATTAAGTTTAAAAAACTGAAATTTTACACTTGTTTACATCGGAAACGATTCGCGGAATTTCGTGCCACGAAATCTCTCTCTCTCTCTCAAAAAAAGGGGTTAGTTATAAAAAATTCAAAGTAATAAAATACATACGACTTAAAAAGAAAATAAATACGGTAAAATGAAAAAATACCTTAATAAAAGAAATCCATAAAGTTTCAACAACCGAACAACCAAATGGAGTCGTAGTAATCCACATACGCTTCTAGAGAGAGGAAAAAGCCTTCACCTCATTGGCTGAAATATCGCGTCTGAAGATAGTAAAAGCCTCTAGCTGATTAGCTGAATGCTCGCGCATGCCTATAAAAGGCATTTTTGCACGAAAAACTAAAAAGCAGGTTAGCTTTAAGTATATGGACTAGATGGAACCCGTCAAAATTTGACGGCAAACAACTTGATAGTACCATAAAAATAAAATTTATAGTTGCTTTAACTTGACAAATTTCATAGTGGGGAGGATAATATGATTAAGTGGTCACAGACCTTTCCAATGATATATCACATGAGGTTGTGTGCAAAATTTAGAAAGTACCCCTTGGGGGGGGGGGGCAAAGTGGGGAGATGGGCATCGGAGATGCATAATATGATATAAGTGGTCACAGGCCTTTCCAATGATATATAACATGAGGGTTGTGTGCAAAATTTAGAAAGTACCCCTTGGGGAGGGGGGGGCAAAGTGGGGAGATGAACATCGGAGATGCATAATATGATTAAGCAGTCACAGACCTTTCCAACAATATATGACATGAGGGGTGTCAACAAAATTTAGAAAAGTATCCCTTGGGGGGGTGGGGGGGGCAAAGTGGGGAGTTGGACATTTGAGATGCATAATATGATTAAGTGGTCACAGACCTTTAAAATGATATATAACATGAGGGTTGTGTGCAAAATTTATAAAGTACCCTTTGGGGGGGTGGGGGGGGCAAAGTGGGGAGATGGACATCAGAGATGCATAATACGATTAAGCAGTCACAGACCTTTCCAATGATATATAACATGAGGGTTGTGTGCAAAATTTATAAAGTACCCTTTGGGGGGGGGGGGGCAAAGTGGGGAGATGAACATCGGAGATGCATAATATGATTAAGCAGTCACAGACCTTTCCAACAATATATGACATGAGGGGTGTCAACAAAATTTAGAAAAGTATCCCTTGGGGGGGGTGGGGGGGGGGCAAAGTCGGGAGTTGGACATTTGAGATGCATAATATGATTAAGTGGTCACAGACCTTTCCAATGATATATAACATGAGGGTTGTGTGCAAAATTTATAAAGTACCCTTTGGGGGGGTGGGGGGGGGCAAAGTGGGGAGATGGACATCAGAGATGCATAATACGATTAAGCAGTCACAGACCTTTCCAATGATATATAATATGAGGGTTGTGTGCAAAATTTATAAAGTACCCTTTGGGGGGGGGGGCAAAGTGGGGAGATGGACATCGGAGATGCATAATATGATTAAGCAGTCACAGACCTTTCCAACAATATATAACATGAGGGGTGTCAACAAAATTTATAAAAGTTCCTTCCTTAGGGGGGGGGGTGGCGGGATGGACCCCGGAGATGCATAACATGAATAAGCGGTCAAAGACTTTTCCAGCGATATATCACATGAGAGGTGTCTGCAAAATTTAGAAAAGTGTCCCACTTGGGGGGGGGGGATAGACCCGAGATGCATAATATGATTAAGCAGTCACAGACCTTTCCAATGATATATAACATGAGGGTTGTGTGCAAAATTTATAAAGTACCCTTTGGGGGGGGAGGGGGGGTGGCGGGATGGACCCCGGAGATGCATAACATGAATAAGTGGTCAAAGACTTTTCCAGCGATATATCACATGAGATGTGTCAACAAAATTTATAAAAGTGCCTTCCTTAGGGGGGGGGGGGTGGCTGGATGGACCCTGGAGATGCATAACATGAATAAGCGGTCAAAGACTTTTCCAGCGATATACCACATGAGAGGTGTCTGCAAAATTTAGAAAAGTGTCCCACTTGGGGGGGGGGGATAGACCCGAGATGCATAATATGATTAAGCAGTCACAGACCTTTCCAATGATATATAACATGAGGGTTGTGTGCAAAATTTATAAAGTACCTTTTGGGGGGGGGAGGGGGGGTGGCGGGATGGACCCCGGAGATGCATAACATGAATAAGCGGTCAAAGAATTTTCCAGCGATATATCACATGAGAGGTGTCTGCAAAATTTAGAAAAGTGTCCCACTTGGGGGGATAGACCCGAGATGCATAACATGAAAAAGAGGTCACAGGCGTTCCAACTTGCAACTTTTTCTCGAAGGCATTTGACAATATTAAATTTTTTTTTACCCAAGACAATTTAACGATATTCTTAATTTTTTTGCGTAATTCGTCAAACGTTCATGGAAAAAATCCTGAAATTCGCTAATCAATAGTTGATAAATTATAAAATTCAACAATCGATAGCAGTAAAATCGGTCAATCGATAATGGAAAAATCACAAAATTCATCAAATTGTTCACGTAAAAAAAATTGTCCTGCACACTGATGATATGATCAAAAGGGTTTTGAAGTATAGGACAAAATTAGCACTTGCCAAACAGCGAGTAATCCTGAAAATTTGGCAATGGACTTTATTGCCACCACTGGTCAAACATAATAGTCACACTCACCAATTGCGATGATTGAATGGAAAAAGATTTTTTTCTCCGCTGTCGCTCGACAAATTTCGAAACCATTTGGCGAATTTCACGATTTTTTCTCCGAAATTGACGGATTGTGATTTTTTTTCTCGAAGCCATTTGACGATATTCGAAAACTTTTTCCCCCGAAACCAGTTGATGAATTTTGCGATTTTTCCACTGTCGATTAATGAATTTTGCGATTTTTCCGCTATCGATTGACGAATTTATCAACTATTGATTAATGAATTTCATGATTTTATCCATGAACGAACAAATTGCGCACTTTCTTTCCGCTAATGTTTGACACATTTCGCCCTTTACAATTCAGCCAATGAGTTGAACGTTGTTTCTTTCCAGAAATGTCAAGAATGAAACAATGATTCTTTAGGATGAATTTTCTTCGTTCGATGCACCATGGAAGAAAGAATGTGTGCAATGCAGCAACGGGCGTCACAGACTTTTTAGGGCACCTGCAGACTAAAAACATCTAACCAATCTTCGCGGGGGGGGGGGGGGGGGGGAATCACAGATTTCGTCAAATGATTGAGGAAAAAACACTAAATTCATCAAAGGATCATGGGGAAACATGACTTTCGTTAAAAGACATCAGAAAAAACATTAATTATGCAAAAGGATCGTGAAAGATAAGCAAATTTTGTCAAAGAATCGCAAAAAAGGAAAGTTCACCAAAAGGTCATGCTTTTTTACTAAATTTCGTCTAAAAATTGCGGAATAAAATGTATTTTATCAAAGAATCGCTGGAAAATGCGAATTTCGTTAAGGATCATGAGAAAAATGCGAAATTCTTCAAAGGATCGCTGAAAAAACATGAATTTCGTCAAAGAATTGCTGAAAAAACATGAATCTCGCCCAATAATAGAAAAATCATGGTTCATAATCATTATATCTAGTAGTATATGTAAATACAGTTTGTGATATAAGACAAAATTAACACTCACCAATCGGCGAGTAATACTGAAAATTGGTAATTGATGTTATTGCCAGTACTGGCTAAACTTAATAGTCACACTCGCCAATTGCGATGATTGAATGTAAAACGAAATTTTTTTCCCGCTGTCACTCAAAGAATTTTTAAACCATTTGGTGAAGTTTTTCCCGAAACCATTTTGTGAATTTCCCGATTTTTTCTTCAAAATCATTTTTCAACAATATTCGACCCAATACGCATGCGTCAAAAAAATCGCCGGCCAATGAGGTGAGAGTCTATTACTGTCTCTATTAACGTGTTTGGGATCATCTCCTGTTTTTTTTTTTCTTGCACATTGCATTAAACCTAGGAAGGTATTTATATAGAACTCACTGTGGAGTGTTTAGAAGGTATTTATTTTATTTATTATAATTTGTATGAATACTTAGGTGTCCATTTCGGATTTACTGTTTAAAAATGAATTTAGGCTCATTTAACATTCGCAAAATCAATCCCGATGGAAATTGTGTTTTTAGATCTCTATCATTTTGTGTATATAGTACAGAAAATAATTATTCAAACGTACGTAAAATATCGTAGAACACGTAATACAAAATTGGACCACTTATAGTCCGTTTATTATCGGGGATGAATCTTATGGTGTTCCGATTGCTAATGAAAACGATTATGTAAATATATGGTTCTTCATAGAAGTATGTGCTTCTTCACACTTCAATAGAAGCATTGTTTAAATTAATATAATTCTACAAATATGATGCAGTTTTAAAATATTGAGTAATGATTAATATAGTCAAGGAATCTACTCATATACGTAATTAAGTTTTGGTACTTCTCTATTATCTCATCGACCACTTTTCATAACAAAAAACTATCGCCAAACTGTAACGCCAAATAAACGGGAGAACGTTGTCATTAATACGCGCAAATGTTGAATTAAAAACCACTTGACGACATAACAAACACGTATAATGCTTCCGACATCAAGTAAATGGGATTGCATTTTTGGCATTTAATCATACATTTTGGCAATAGTATTTTGTTATGAAAAGTGGACGATGGGATAATAGAGAAGTACCTAAGTTTTTTATACCAATTTTGAAAATTTATCTTTTTTTGACATTTAAAAAAAATAACAGAAAAAACATTACAAATTTGCCCATTTGCTCAGCGATCAAAGGATTAAGAAAATATTAATGATTAGCGGAACTGGTTCTAGCTATGAAGTAATATTATTTTGCTCAAAAACCCCCAGCAAAAAAATAATTACAAAGAATAAGTAATCATCTTTAAATATACAAAAAACAATGTGATTAATGGCCAGGATTTTTTTACATATAACATTTTTTATATACAAAATAAAAACCGAAATAACCTCATTCATTTCACCCGATGTCAAAAATAGTTTTGTTTTCCACATTCTTGGGCAAAGCACTAAATCAATAAAATCACCAATTTGTGACAAATTATGAGTTTCATATGAATCGCCCATGAACGGACATGCAAACTGGTAAAAAATGAATGTAATAAATTAAAACATTCAAGATTTGTACTAAATCAATAAAATCACCAATTTGTGACAAATTATGAGTTTCATATGAATCGCCCATGAACGGACATGCAAACTGGTAAAAAATGAATGTAATAAATTAAAACATTCAAGATTTGTATACATACAAACAATACAATGTAAATATTAATATTGTTTGTATATATACTTCTTTGTATACATATATTGTTTGTATACATACAAACAAATATAATGTAAACATTATTCAAATATTAATAGTTTGCAAATCAAAACATTCTAAACATTTGTATACATACAAACAATATAATGCATACATACTCTTTACAAATTAAATAGCACACTTATGTAATGACAAAACTTTTAAATCGAATAGAGATAATATATTTCTGTTAAAAAATAATGCTAAAGTTCAGACTTACATATATTATACATTCACATAAAGCTAGTCACATTCCTGCATATTTATTAAATATTTAGTTGCTAAATATAGAAATAATATTTTATAATTTATATTCAGGCGCTCAGATTCGCTTTTTTCGAACACATAATAATAAAAATATTACTACCGTGCGTACTGTCTTTTGACATTATATTTACATAATCGAATTCATTATCAATCGGAACACCATAAGATTCATTCCCGATAATAAACAGACCATAAGTGGTCCAATTTTGTATTACGTGTTCTACACGTTTGAATAATTATTTTCTGTACTATATAAACAAAATGATAGAGATCTAAAAAAAAAATTTCCATCGGGATTTCGCCAACTTATGAGCCTAAATTCATTTTTAAACAGTAAATCCGAAATGGACATCTAAGTATTCATACAAATTACAATAAATAAAATAAATAAATAAAATAAATACCTTCTAAACACTCCACAGTGAGTTCTAGATAAATATCTTCCTAGGTTTAACGCAACGTGACAACAGAAAAAAACAACAGATGATA
This sequence comes from Maratus michaelseni, assembly GCA_963931845.1. NCBI lineage: Eukaryota > Metazoa > Arthropoda > Arachnida > Araneae > Salticidae > Maratus > Maratus michaelseni. Next base: position 118,454,122 of record OZ007591.1, on the reverse strand, counting down.
CGATCCCAAACACGTTTGTAGAGACAGTCATAGACCCTCACCTCATTGGCCGGTGATTTTTTGACGCATGCGTATTCGATCGAATTTCGATGGAATAGATTTGACAGAATTACCAAACAGCTTTAAATATATGGATTATAGAGAAATCTTTGATAAACACGCTGAAATAGACAGTTTTTAAATCGAAGAATTATTTAAAGAGATTTTTAATATTAAAGTCGGCCAGAATCGTTCCATTAAAAAAAATTTTAAGAACAAAACAATGCATAATTTTTTTTTTTTTTTTTTTTTTTTTTTTTTGTAGGGATATACTTCTCAAGCTACACTGAGAAAAATGACACTTTCAAATCTGAGCAAATCGATGTTTTCATTTTGTTATGAAACTTTTTGTTTCAAATAGGACGACCCAATGATTTCAATTCTGAAATACCAGAAATTCTCAGAATATTTAAACATGGACATATTCAAAACTGAAAACATAGAGGTCAGTTTATACTCATAATCATTTTTGAAACATGGACATACTCAAAAATGATTAGAATCAGTTCAAACACATTTTTGAAACATGGAAATATTAAAAACTAAAGACATAGATGTCAATTTATATTCATTTTTGAAAGATGGACATACTCAAATATGAGCACATAATGTTTTATTCTTATGTGTGTGCATGTTTACAGAAATGAGTATATACATGTTTCAAACTTGAGTCATTTTGATTCAAAGCTATTTTGACTGTGTAACATACTCAGATTTGAGTACTTTTTGATCAGTTTTGAAAATGTCGTTTATAGAGTGTAGCTGTGTGCAAACTGCGCTTATTTTTTAAATTTAATTCTTTAGAGCTCTTTTTTTTTTCAATTTTTTATTCAAATTTTCATTATTTCAATATTTTTTTTTTTCATATTTAGAAAAGGTCATTTTTTTTATGCTGTTACCAATTTGTAAAACTGCGCAAAGAATTATATTTCCTCTTTAAAAAAAAATGTATTTACACGTAATTATTAAAAAAAATCCCTGACGGCTTGGCCTACAGGCACAGGTAGATTTCGAAGACGCAGACCTTGGGGCGCCTGTTTGTTGGGAATTGCGGAGCAAATGACCTTTTTGCCATGATGCGGCAGTTGGAACCGCCGCAAACTACTTGTTTAGTACTAACAAGTAGTTTGTACTACTTGTACAAACTACTTCGAAACCTAACTTGTTTGCAGGCGAAGCCAGCAGGGATTTTTTTTTTTTTTTTTTTTTTTTTTTTTTTTTTTTTTTTGCTATAAGAGTTGGTTCTATAAAAAACTTGTCAATATAAAAGTTTTAGATAATATTAAGAGGATTTATATTATAAATTTAAGCGGATTTGAAGTCTTGGGAATTGACGAAGTTATCAATTTTTTTCTTCTAAACCCCCCCCCCCTCGCGCCCCCACCCTTGGAGCCATTTTTAATTATATCAAAAATCTGCCATACATAAATTTTCGGCCCTTCTCCTAGAAGTAATAATAACTTCAAACGGATTCGATACGTATCATAATTAAGAAATTATGGGTTTTTTTCTGTTTTCGCAAAAAGCCTCCCCCTTGGTTCGATTTTGCCCATTAACGAACTTGACCGAGATTTTATGACCCTTGATTTCATGTATCAGTTTCAAAAAGATGCGGGAGTTGGAACCGCCTACTTCGAAAAATAACTTGTTTGCAGGCGGAGCCGACAATTTTTTTTTTTTGTTTCTAATTTTATTTTGCTATAAGGGTTGGTCATATAAAAACTTGTCAATATAAAAGTTTTAGATAATATTAAGAGGATTTATAATAAATTTAAGCGGATTTGATATGTTGGGAATTGACGAAGTTATAAATTTTTTTCTTCTAAAACACACCCTCCCCCCCCCCCCTTGGGGCCATTTTTAATTATATCAAAAATCTGTCATACATAAATTTTCGGCCCTTCTCCTAGAAGTAATAATAATTTCAAACGGATTCGATACATATCATAATTAAAAAAATTATTTAATAAAGGATGTGCAAGAAGAGAAAGAGGCAACTATGCGAATGCTCAGAGTAGGGAGCTCAAGAGCACCAGCATCGAAAACTAAATACAGAGAATTAAATGAAAAGATTGCAAGTTTAAAACGTAGTTTGATAAATGGCACCATTGATTTACATAATTATATTAATTCAATATCCTATTTAATACATTTGGTTGACTAGTCCTGTTTTGTTTTTCGAAATAAATACATTCTGTCTGATTTTCTGTCTGTTTGATATGTACTATATTTATGAAATGATTATTTTGAAGCTAAGTGAAGATTTTATACATAACTAATAAGATAATTAACGATATATATATATTTTTTAAATAGCAGTTTTTATTATGAGTATCTACCTTGTGAGAAGTTTAAATTAGTGCTTATTTTCAAGTAAACATTTTAGTAAAATTTATCATTTATATTATATCACATAACAATAAGACACGGCATAAAATAAATTAAAAGTACACAATTTCGAAGCAAATCGTGATGTCCTATCTAAATGATATCTATCATCTACCTACGTATACTGGGGTTCGTCAGAAATTGACCGGTGGCCAATGATTTTTTAATTCTACAATGGAAAATAATTGCGCAGTTGCTGACGAAATTTCATTTTGCAACCATTACCGTAAATATAAATAATGTAGAAAATGAATAAGGAAAAAGTTTCCGAATTACTAAACTCATACCTCTTATATATATATATATATAGGAAATTTACAGAAAAATGTTTAGCAATTTTATTGGAAAAAAGTAATTGGATAAAAGTCTATTAAACTGTTAATAGCAGTGAAAATATTGTACTAAAAATATGAAATTAGCCTCGCATTATTTGAAACACAACATCCAGAAAAATGCACGAAAATTACAGTAATTAAACTAGTGGTACCACATAATACTAGCCATATCCAATGTCCAGTGCCCGTTTTGGCACGAAAAATGGCAATTTCTAGAACTTGTTTTGTATCTTCTAGAACTTGTCTGTATTTAATTTCTCATGAAGCTAGATAAGTCTCTTCAATATTTTATTGCAATATTTTCCCTTTTCTAAGGTTATTAAAAGAGAGGAGAGGGAGAAAACATATTTTATAAGAAACAAATTATTTAAAAATATATATAAATTACTGAAGCATTGAAATCCAAACTGGCTTCTTTCTGACATATTCACAAAGTTATTGTTCATGCACAAAATAAGCAGTTATTCTTCTTCATGGACTGAGGAATCGGAAAGCATTTTTCATATTTTTATAAAGACAAAATACCATTCAGAATATGCCGTCCAAATTGGCGTTTTAAGCCGAGTTTCTGGATTCTACAACCCGGGAAATGTTGTTTTGAGACAGCAATTAATTAGAACTCAATATGATATACAATTATAGAAAATGTAAAATACTGTTCGATTTCAAATTACCCCAATAGTCATGCCTGAAAATTCCTTACATTTATGTATAAAATGAGTCGGTGAATATATATTTTGAGTTACTGAGTGAGGGAAAATATTTAAAAAACCACCTTAAGTGTTATAGAAACTTTCTAATTCGCATTTCAGAGAAAGAAAAATATCAAGTGAATGAAAATTAGAATTGTCTAATAGTAAATTGGTACAGCGCACTCAGAAAATGGCACGAAACAGTTTTGTACTAATTACGTCTAAATAAAACTCAAACTGTATTTCTCATATAATGCGAGCACTTTTTAATCAGTTTAATATTTAGAAATACACACAAATTTTGATCTGAAGATATTTGTTTTAAATGGAACATTTTTATTTTAATCACACGTTTTATTTCAAGGAATCATCGTATATGATAAGATTAAAATCTTGAAATTTTATTACTTTACTAATTCGATTCATTCATACTTATAAATTATCATTAAAATAAAGAGAAATTTTCATCTTTTAATAACATATCATTGATATATCGCTGCATAAATATGGTATTACCAAAATTGTTTCGCCCATACTAATAGTATTGCAAAGAGTAATTTTTCAATATAATCATAATCCAGCATAACATTTGTATTTTAATTCATATGCTGCTAATTATTATGCTCGATACAAGTATTGTGTTAAATCAACCGTGGTTTAAATCAACTGGTTCCTCCCCCCCCTCTTTTTTTTTTAAAAAAAGAACAATTCTTATACAATGTTTCTCCCCTTTTTTGTAATTTAATTTTCCATTTTTAGGGTTAAAATAATCTTTTTTCTGCAACCAACACTATATATAGTAAGTCTAAGGTCATGCTTGTATGTATATTAGTATGAAATTTAACATGCATTAATGAACCTATCGGGTTCAAAGAGTTATCTTAAAACATTGTCAACGCGTATAAACATATGCACACAACATGATACAACTGACAGAAAATAATATAGATAAAAAATATTCAACATTTAGCATAAAATGTTTTCTCTCTCTCTTTTTTTTCCCTTTTTTTAATGGTATTATTTACAGCAATTAGTAACATAAGATGCTCTTAAAGTATTTGGTCATATTAAAAGAAAATTTTCTCGATTGGGAAGATTATCCTTTAACAATTCGAAAAGGAATACGCAAGATATGAAATTGAATAAAATGATATTCAAAAATTGGGTGCCAGTTACAGCATTTTAGTAACACCAGTGTTTTTTTTTTTTTTTTTTTTTTTTTTTTTGTTACTTACTGAATTTAAAGGCCAAAAATGTTGACTTACAGTTGTCTTAAAAAAAAAAAAAAAAAAAAAATCGCAATTTTTTTTTTAAAATTAAGTTCAGATACTGAGATTTATACAAAATAGTTAGCCAATCGGGTGATACTGTCTTGAAGAAGAATTAGTTTATAATTTTAAAGTATTGTTTAGGTCAAGAAGAAAATATTAACATGTTCAGTGAACTGATTTTCGCTTTAAAAAGTTACTGCGTGGTCAATGTATCCAAAATCTATTATTGGTGGGAGTTTGTATAAATAAAATCGCAACAAGAGATTGCTTAATAAAAAAACGTTTATATCTTTTTTTTAAATTTTAAATAAAAATTCTGTTGAATGTAAATATTTACTTCTAAGTAAAATAATAATAAGATATATTTAAAGGCTCTTTAACACAACAAATCCCATTATCTTGAACGAAAGAGGAAAATAAGGGAAAATCAGGCTTGCTTGAGACATCAAGGTTTCCTAAAAAATAATGACTAAAATATATAATTGTATTAATGCTTAATTTTGTCATGTAAAATAAATGTGTATTACAAGAAAGCCCAACGTAGAAAGCATTAGTATGAAATAAGTTTAAATTTCAGCATATTTAGGTGCATATGACTTATTTTATAGAATATTAAAGTCATAAAAATGTAATCAGAAGATCGTGAAGATTCCTATGTTCAATAATTCGCAAAATTTGGGGGGGGGGGGGGAGATTCGGGTCGTACCCGACCCAAACACGAAATACTTCAACCGGCAATCCGACCCGAGCCCGACATAAAATGAAAGTAAATCATGTTTTAATGCAATGAAAAGTAATCTACAATTATATCTCTAATACCAATTTTATGTTTTATACAATAAAATGGACTAATCTATATTTTTAATATTCAATTATAGTAAAACCTCTGAATAGAAACTTCGGCATCGTTGAATAGAGTTCTGCATCGTGTCGGGTTATCCCTAACTTTCTTTTTCGGGTCAGGATGACTTTAATTTTCTTTCTGTGGGTAGGTTTCACCCAAGAATAATTCTTGCGTGTCATAGTAAGTTTTTTTGCAAGTTGGATTGTTGGGCTTTTCACAAAAAGTTTCAGCAGAATTATGTTTCAGATGAAAATAAATATCTATTTCAATCTAAATAAGCATATATTTAATTTACTGCATGAGAGTACTTTATAAAAAAAAAATGTGATCACAAATTATTCCTTCTTTAAGAACCATTTATTCTTCTCGGAATATGAAAATTATTACCAACAATTCGTCTATCAAACAAACAAAAATACATGTATCGTATTTGTGATAATTTATGCACACATACACTCGCACATGTGTGTGTAGATTAGGAAGTGCCCACTAATCAGAGATATATTTAAGCGTACGAGTATTTAGGAATTGAAAAAGTATTCGTTGAATAAAGGTGTCCGCTTTTCGGGAGTTTCCATTATGGAGGTCTTATTGTATATAGATTTTTAACCTGAAAAAATATCGTGAAAATTACTTTGAAAAATCTCGTCAACCCGAACCCAACTCGCAAGAGTCAAAATCCGAAAAAGGCCCGAACTCGAAACAATGAAAGTCAACCCAAACCCGGATCCAACCATTGACTAGAAATATAATTTATTTATTATTTTATTATTTATTTAATATTTATATTTCTAGTCAATGGATCCAACCCGCGACGAAAATATGTAGCGACAACCCGACCCGAACCACGAGTTCGGTCAGGTGCGGATAACCCAACGCAGTTGAGAATTCTAATCCAAACCGCTGAATTTTATTTACCGTTTCTTTTCATTTGAGGGGGGGGGGGGGGAAGGAGAAAATGTTTGAAGAAGTTTCCTTTTTTTTTATACAGTTTTACGATTCTCCAAAAATAATAAATTATTTGTAAAACACCTTAATACAATCAAAGAAGTTATATTTATTCGTAAATTTACAAAATTAGTCGAAATTCTTATTTGGATATCAAGAAATCCAGTATATATTTTTCCTCTATAAAGACAAGAAATTACCTTCGATAAAATAGTGTCAAAGTCTATTTTCAATCGATTATAACTCAATATGTAATAAATTCATCAATAACTTAAAATCGCTGTTTGATTCCAAATCATTCGCATATAGTTATGGCTGCAATTTTAAGCATTTAATAATAAAAAAAAATACATAAATAAATGAATAAATAAAAGACTACGGAACGGATATGTATTGACATATGTGGATACGTATATATGTGATAAATATTTATATGTATATGTAATAAAAATGTTTAAAAATCTGAATTGTATTTTATTTCAAAAACAATAAAAACGTAAAAGATGCTTCCGAAAAATTTTCAACAGGAAAAAAGGTAATGTGAGAATATAGATTGAATATATACGCGGAGAAAGATAGATTGGTACTTCGGTGATTTGAAACATTATACGTATCAAGTAAAGTTACCCCCTAATGACAATTATTCAACTAATCGATTACAGTTTTGGAGGAAGTTTGGAGCGACCCGACGGAATCAGTTTAGAGGCGAATCAAAATGGCCAGCTTGGTTTTTTTTTAGGAAAAAAAAGAGTCTCTCTCAAGAACTTTCGTCAGGTATTTTCCTACCGGAAGTATTTGATTGATAGAGACGTATTACTGCTTCGGCGAGTCCGGACATTACCGTACTGTATCCCAGTGACAAAGATAAGATTAACACTTTGTAAGTCCAACTATATTTAGATGTTTAGACAACAGAATGGTCATCACACAACATAAAACAAGACCCTTTTTGCCTACAGGCGAAGTAGGGGAAATTGATACCCCGCAGGGAAACAAGTGATTAGCGAACAAGAGATAAGCTACCACCTGCACCTTCTCAGAAAGATGTTCTCAAGTCCAAACTGTTTATTTTCTGACACATTCTGAAAACATATATATTTTTAAATGCACGAAATTTCCAGATATTCTTATTCAGATACTAAAAAAAAATGTTTTTTCTCTTTTTCCTATGAAGACAAACGATCATTCCGAAAACGATGTCAAAGTTGCTGTTTTGTTTTTACTCGTATACAAAACAATCAGGAAAATTGTCATCGGGTAGCGATTCTTAATAAAAATGTAAAAAAAAAAAAAAAAAAAAAAAAAAAAAAAAAAAAAAAGAAAAAAAAAAAAAAAAAATGATATTGGATTTCAAAGTGATTGAATAGTAATGTCAGCAAATTTAAAGTTCCTATGCAAGAATGTATCAGAAATATTCAAGTTGTTGAGCGGGGCTTTATTCTTTATTTTTTATTTATATTTTTTAACAGCTTTATATAATGTAATGAAATAATAAAATTAGAAATTTGCTTTTTCAATTAGAGTGAAGTACGGGAAATTAGAGTCTAAAATTCTTATTTTTTATTTCCTGTTATAAACATTACATAACTCGTATGAAAAGTAATAGTTCAAATATTCTTTTTCATATATTAACGGCGCCGTATTTTCATTCACTGTAATTCGAGAATTACTAAGCTTTTAGTGCACGTGGGTTTGCCACATTTTTAAGGACATTTGTTACATATGTTTCAGCGAGCATTTATAATGTTTGTTTGAAATGCGTAAATTTCTACTTACTTTAAGACGATTCTCAAATTTCCTGCTCAACAAACGTGAAACTTTCCGAGATATTTTCTCACTTATTTTTACACGTAAAGGCATAAAATTGGCAGTCTTGACTATAAGCGATTTGAAATCAAATGATGCTCTCAACTTTTTGATAAATAAATTACTTATCAAATTAAAAGCGATTTTTGTCACGTGACAACATCTTTTTAACCTTTCGCGTGCAGTCGTGTCCTGAAATTTGGTTCAAAACATCAACTTTGATATTATTTTCTGAAACATCTTTTGCCTTTACCCCAAAATAGAAAACGCTGTTCGATTACAAAATTTCTTAGTAAAAACACATGCCAATTTCACGCTTTTCCGAACAAAAATGAATACTGAAATGTGTCAGAAAGTAATTGCTTTGGATTTGAGAACAGCCTTAAACAAATTATATGCCTGTCAAAAAATTGATTATTGACACACTTATATAAAAGGGCATGCATACTATAAAAAATAATAAATTTATAATAACTACTAATCTTAAAAATTACACTGAAATATGTAAATATTAACCTCTGGAAAAATTGTAAAGAGAAGCAAATCCTATCACTACCGTTCCATTTCGAAAACTACCAATGTAACTCTTTTTCTTTATTTATCAATTTACTCCGAAATTGAAATTTTGAGAGATATTTTAAATAATAATACTTTAGGTAACTAGAATTTTCCACATTTGAAATTTTAAATGTAAATAGTGATAACTCAGCTTTTAATAACACTATTGTTTAAAGTATTTTGATTACGAAACTAAATGACAGCAATAAATCTAACATCAGCCAGAAATAAAAATATGCAATATCTAGTTTTGCACAAGAACAAATCATATAAAAAAATTTATTAGTGGGTTGGCAGAACAAAATAAAAAATAATATAGAAGTATTTTCTTCAACAAGCTTTAGAACTGCACCATTAAGTTATTATTTGATTCAAGCAAGCATATAACTTGATTCTTAAAATGCCCGATATTGAAGTATAATTTACACTATTAAATGGTAGTTTACACTATAATACAAAATTTATCTTGTCATGCAAATATTGCATGCTGTTTCAGTAATAATTTGAGCTTACTCAATAAAATATTCAGTACTTTCACTTTCTATGAATATAGGAATTCAAAAAATTTACTTTCTTTTAGAAAGTCCTTCCTAGACATACCACTGTCTTTGTGCCTTATGACCAAGCAGTAATATGCTAATACATCCTCTTTCAAAATAGTTAATTTAAAATAATTTGCCAGTTATGCAGACGTACGCAAATAAGAAAAAAATCTTTATGAGCATAATAAACTGTATGTATTCGAACCGTATTCAAATTTAATATTGAAGTTCCACAGTTCACATTATCTTAATTTTATTTTAAATATATCTTCTGAATTTGTTTGTCAGTAATGTAAATAAAATCAGTGCATATGACTCCAAATAACAGTTGATTTTTTTTCTTTGTAATTTATTTTTAAATTTTTTATTGTTACTGTTCGTCTATGAGAATCTTTCTGATACACAAATAAATTTCCATTCCTACATATATGAAAATTTCACATGCTAACATATAAATAAATAAAATACGATAAGTAAAATAGTACTTATTCGATATTATCTGAAACAGAAATAAGGGTTAAGCAAAACTTTACTTAGAGAGCTTTTGCTTAGCGAATATTCCTGTTGGAGAAACAACTACATCATTCTCTCTTAATTCTCTTCCATATATCCTATTACTCCCTGCAAAACCATAGATATAAAATCCTTGGTGAAATTGCTGGTTTTCTTAAACGTAATGGAATAAACCAAATAAGCAATCATCCATCGCAGAACTGATGGTATTGCATCAATTATAATAACCCTTACAACACATTCAAACTAAAGCTGAAGGGGGGGGGGGCGGACTTGTTTCTAAGAGCTAAACTGTGCTGTAATGTTGGAATATGAAATTCGGAAGGGCAGATGCAGTTGCACAAATATGAAATCTCATTCATGAATTCAACCTATTTCATATTCTTCATGCACAAATTGCACAAATCTTTTTCCTTTATGTATCGAAATTTTTTTTCAAAAGTAGGGGAGGCTAAAAGTATAAGGGAACGAAAATTACACGAGTAATACTCTATAATTACGCAGTAACAATTTCGAAAGTCTTATATGAACTCAAGAAGGAATTTATATATACATTTCATAAAAATAATTTTATTATGTCTTTAATATAGCATTTAATGCAAAATTACGAAAGATGGAAAATGTTTTATTTGCCTATCATTTTTGTCTCTCTGAATTCAGTTAAACTTTCTAACTTCCTTTAGTTATTCATTTTTATTATGATAAAAATATAAACCTTTTCCAAAAGTGACAAAAAGAAACAAAAAATTAAGTTTTAATAGATATATTCTACACGAATGAAGTTTTTTTTAGAAAATCTAATTTACATTCGTGCCACAAACCTTGAAATTTACGACAAACCGTGCTGACAGCTGTATTCCGCACAGGGCTAAAACTAGCTTTTTTTTCACCCGGGGCAAACATGGATTTCGACATCCCCTCCCTCCTTCCTCCGCAAAGTAAATTTACATAGAGAATTTTTCTAAGTTTCTAATTGCCGATTTATTTTGAAATATGTAATCACAAAATACGTAATCAGGGAGGACGTTTAGGAAGAAACTGTGTCTTTTAAGGACCCCTTCACAAAAATTTTCAACTCAAAACAGGATCCTTCACAAAACAGGACCCTTCAAAAAACTTTTCTCCTTAAAACAGGACCCTTCACAAAATTCTTTGTCTAAAAAATAGACCTTTCACAAATTTAATTATTTAAAAGTATAATCTGCCTGTCACTTTTAAATATAAAGAATTATATATAAAGTAATCTTTATATATAAAGTCACTTTCATATATAAAGAGAATATGTATATTTTACATACATATATCTTCTCAAAAATGTATAAACAAGAACTTGACTATAACGATCATTTCAAATTCAAAAAATTACGACTATATTTTTCACCAATATAAAGAGTTGTTCACAATTTAACAAAAACAGGACGCTGTGACACTGGTAATATTGAAATACGTAATCAGCTTTGTCAAATATTTATTTATTAAAACACCGAATAAAATTTCGCTTTCGACAGTATTTCGTCTTAGCAGATCAGGTATACTATTCTTTATATTCTTTTAGCCGAGACAATGAAATTTTCCGTTTAAAAATGTTTTCGCTATACGTTTTCCCTTTTTTTAGTCTTTAATCTATCTTAATTAATTTAAATGTAAAATACATAACCTCTTTAAAATGTACGTGAAACATAATAGAATTAATGTGTTTACAGTATTCCTACGTGTTCATAGAAATTACGTATGCTGTTCTTTTAATTGAACCTAATTAAAACAAATTCATACTACTTTTAAGGCGGTTCTGGAAAAAAAAGGCTCAATAATGAAAAAAATTAGCACACGAGCACACGTTCAAATCACTTGAATGCATTCAAGTGATTTGGAATGTAATATTCTTTTAAATTTTCGATAAAGGAATTACATCTGGAGTTATAAACAATCGTTGTCTCACAACGACCTTTTTCGTTGTGTCGTGTTCAGAAATTCTATACAAAACGCCATTTTTGACAGGATTTTCTGAAAGACCTGTTTTTTACGAAGAATGGAAAAACTATTCGATTTCATGGTTTCTGCATAATCTCATGCGTTAACAACATGCGTAATCAATCTCATGCGTTCACAAGCAAAAATGAATTCATAAATATGTCAGATTCCCTGAGGGTCACAACACATCAAATTTCATTATTACACAAGTTTTTTACTGAAATTTAGATATTCAGAGTATGAACAAATATTCAATCTGACAAGCAGAAGTTCAAAAACTATTCATTATAATTCGAACTGTACATAGTAGTCTTTTTGTGGTACGTTTGAATAGATATTGCTCGTCTAAAGACATTACTATAATTTACAATAACTACTATATTAAGGTGGGGTGAACCAAAGGTGACCAGTGTTCCTAAGGTAGCCCACCCCTCAAAAGTAGAATTAATTTAAATTTTAATCACAAAATGGCGCTACTGCATTGTCAATCATGTATCTGCAGTGCACGGGGCTGAATTTAAAGAGATCACCTTGATCCTATGACATTTTATGCAGTGATTTCACTTTTCAGGAGTAAGTCGTTCTAATTTCCAGGTAAGATGATATTTTAATTTACACGTGTTTAAATTCTTAGAACTTTGAATTATGATGCGTTTTCTGAAAGCTTATTTCTTTCTCTTTAACCCCATTTACTTCAATTCTAAGAAATTTATAAGATTAATACTTTTACGTCGTACATATGGTGACCATACGCATGTACCCAAGGTTGTCACCTTAGAAAACAAACGAGGAAATCAGTGTAGTAAGGCTGATTTTCAAAATTTCTACATAAATATCGGAAAAAAACTTATTAACATTTATTGTTAACACCAGAGATCACCCAAAGGAAATCAGTAACTCCCAGAAGAAAATTCATGAACTACCGTGCACAAAATGTGCTTCAATGTATTTTCGTGTCACAGAGATAAGAAGATTAAGAAGAAAAACTCGAAGGATATCAAAAGAAGGAAAGGATCATCAGAACAAAATAGTTTGCAAAGTATTTTTTTTTTTCACATTTTAAAAGTGATTTCAATACATAGGCCACCTTTTGAACACTATGCGCCAAAGGTGGACCACAAGCTATAATTTTGAGATTGTATTATAAAAGTAATTACATTTTATTTTATAAAGAAAAGTTTACTTGATATGTGTTAGAGATATGTGAAAAATTTTATAAACAAAACTTCAGCCACACACACACAACCAAAAAATAATAAACAATTCTCAAAGCTTAACTATGGCCACCTTTGGATGACCTACCTTACTATAATTTACCGAAAATCAAAGAAAATTTTTAAAGATTACGTTGGAGAAAGAATTTGTGAATAATATCTAATGTAGTCAATTGATTTTATTTCGGTTTCAACAATCGATTTTCATAGTATCATAACTTATTTTGTCTTTTTTTTTTTTTTTTTTTTTTCAACTTAAAATTTTACAGTGTGATAAAGTAACAGCCCATGTTTATACAGTTTAATGCTTTCTAAGTTTTAATTTTAATTATTATTAGATTTTTTATTTTTTACCAAATATTTTGCAGGTCTTAAATATAAATATTGTGAAATTGAAATCTGTGTTTGTTTGTTTTTTACACTTAATTATTAAAAGTGTTTATCCGAAATATTTAATGAACTAATACGAGTACATTGGAACTGAGTTTGTGCACTATTAATAGGTCAATGTTCCATTTATTAGCACAATAGGTTTAAATCGATAGAAAATTTTTCAAGATTCATGTGTATCCCTTGACTCTTCTCTCTCAAAGAAACGTTTTGGGGCAAAAGCGTCAGTTTATAAAATGAAATAAATGTTTGAAATAAAAATCTAAATAATGTAACTCAACATTTTAAGTGCATTTTTCCTATTTTCTTGATAAATTCTCTGAATATTAAGACATGTGCAATTACTTGGACACCAGACTCAAAAAAAGCTAAAACATTTTTACAAAATGAACTTTGTTACAATCCATAATGATTCATTGATGCAATGATAGTCTCAGTCTTCATAAATCTATCCTAGGTTAGCATAAAATGTGTTCTTAAATTATTTTAAAAAAAGGTGTGAGAAATACATTCTACATTATTTTAAAATACGAGATAAGAACAAATAAAATAAAAGTTAAAGTTTAAAAAAAATAGGCACAATTATGTAATAATTTCTAAATCGTGATGTTTGGTTTCACGCTGAATTATCAGTGCAAAATATAGTATTGCCAAAATAAGTAACCACATAAATAATTCATTCATTTTTTATCAGATTATTTTACTCGAAAACGTTAAAAGTTTAGTGAAAGATAAAGATGAGATAAATAATACGATGTTTAAAAACGGTCTGAAATCTTAAAAGCATCTAAGCTTTAGTTGAAATATTATCAGTTATTGCAGGTGTAAAGGTGTTTTCAAGAAACAAGATTCAATATTCAAGCTTAATAATAAATCCTAATTTCATTCACTTTTAATAATAATATATATGAAATAACGTTAATGTAATACGTTAAAAATTATAAATTTAGTCTCAAATAGAATTTGTTCCAATTTCAATGCTCGTGTTTAAAAGAGAATGTTTGAGAAGCTTCCTATAAAAAGCAAATATTGCAACGGAACAGAGAAACGAGAACAGGTGCATTTCTACGAAAGTTAAAAAACTAATCATTTTTAGTTGCTAAAGAAAGGAGAACATGTGGTGATTATTATCACCACCCTATGGCTATGAAGGGACCATCACTGGCACAAAATTTGTGTAAAAGCAAAGTATTCTTAATATGTTTACTGTTTCCGACAACCATGTGTTTTAAATAGTTAGTTGACGAACCCCTTCACACTCTTGATTGATATACCCGTAACAGCGTCACATTCTTTCGGTAGTAGTTATTAAAAAGGGCCTGTTTTTAAACACATTTTAGGTAAATAGTAGGGACATCAAACCAGATCGACCACTCCTATGCAAGAATCCTGCTAAAGACATTATCCCCCCCCTTTCCATTACCTAACTTCTTCGTTTATTATTCACATTGATAAATATTTCCTGATTAATTCCGAGGATTACCTCTTTTAAACAGGAAAAATTTACAAGCATTGTCTGTCTGTTTTCGCGTCTTTTTTTTTTTTTTTTTTTTTTTTTTTTTTTGACTCGTTAGTCTTTAATTTTCGTAAAAACTGACCAATCGTCACGAAATTTTAATATGGTGTTAAGGCAGTTCTCAAGAAAATATTTCTAGCTCAACAATGCAAATCTTTTTGGCATATTCATGGATTCATTAACAGAAAAGTATGGCACTTATAGGCATGATTATTAAAGAGATTTGTAATCGAAAAGTTTTCTTTTTTTTATTTATATTATATAAATATTATATTAGATTATATAAATTTTATCCTGAGTTATAAGCGATTGTTCTGTCATGAGGGCAGTTTTTTCCTTTTCCTGCGCTGCCGCAACCAGAAATTCGGTACAAAACGCCAACTTTGACAGAATTTTCTGAAAGATCTGAAAGGTTTTCTACCTTGAAAGAAAAACGGAGAAATGTTCGATTACATAGTTTTTATACGAGTACCTGCCAATTTCATGCGTTTGAGAACAAAAATAAATAATAATAAAAAAAAATCAGAAATCAGTCAGTCCCCTCTCTGGTTTTAACCTTTCAGCTTTTTAATTCATTTTTGTTCGGAAACGCAAGTGTCCTTATTCAGAAACTATGTAATTGAAAGACGTTTTCCATTTTTTGGCAAAGGCAGAAGATCTTTCAGAAAATACTGTCAAAGTCGGCGTCTTTCCGAGGCAGCTGAGCGAGAATGGGAAAAATCGTGTTGTCACGTGATACGAGTTGCTTATAACTCGATAAGTAATTTATTAATAAAAAGAACGGAAAACTCAGTTCGATTCCAAATCACTTCTATAGTCAGGCCTGCCAGTTTTATGCCAATATGTTTAAAACCACAATTGCGTTAAGTACCCCGTAAAATAAATTAAATGTTGAGTTATAATCGAACTCTGGATGATAATATTCTTTCCCTGACAACTCTGTCTCGAAAATGTGTTTCAAACGCCATTTTCGAGAATATTTTTTGAAAAATTCTTTGTTTTTACTTAAATAATAATAATAAAAAAAAAGTAAACATTCTTCGATTTTTTTGTATTTGAATAAGAATATCTGAAATTTTCGTGCATTTACGAATATAGATGGCTTCTGAATTTGTCGGATAATTACGATTTCGATTTTAATACAAAACTCCTATTTTCAGACTCAATCACAAAATTTTTTCATTTGCTCATGACTGAATATTTTAGAAATAGAATAAAACCCCTAGAGTTGACTCTTTACATTGTAGTACCACAAATATCACTAAATATAAACAGATAAAAAGCCGTAAGTAAGTATCCTAATAATTATAAAGAAATAATTGATTATTCTGAGTAGCATACTTTGAAAAAGATTTTAAAAGAACAATAACCCATTCCCCTCTTTCAATGGAAAAAATGAATTCCTTAGGGAAAAAAAACATTGAATGTGTTAACTCATTTTCAGATAACAAATAGAGTAATAATTTATCAACTATCTTAAAACATAAATATATCATATTTTTAAAAAATAATACTAATGGAGGATATGGAGGATATAAAAGCATTTTTTCTTTTACATTTCTTTCAGTATAATACCAAAATCTGATGTTCGTGTGTAAAATCTGAAAATTTACCTCATAACTTTTCTGTGATCACTTTACCTCTGCCCCTTCCGTACCCTGAAAAGTCCAGAAAATGAAAAATCTTCGCAATGTACTAAATCACTTCATCTCTCCTTAAAAAATACCCACAATTACTCTTAATAATGTGGTTTATTATTACTATTATTATTTTAGTATGTTTTTCAAATCACTGTTAATAGATGCATTTTTAAGGCCCTATTTTTTCCCTGGTACCTTTTCCCACTCTACCGCTTTATACGATTCATTTATTTTTACTCTTTGAGTTCGGGAGGAGGGGGGGGGGGCGCAGGGTCAGCCCAAGAGCATTTTGGCGCCCATGCGAGCACTCATCTGGCGCCCCCTCCCTCACAAGGAAAATTGCTTTATTTATATTCTTAATTTTTTTAAACATTCGTAACTTTTATACTTGCTATCATTAATTATTTAAGATATTAATTTAAAGCGGTTCAAAAAACATAAAAGTTTTCAAATTTTATCCCATCTTTGAGTCTGTATTTGTTAAATTGTAAAATCAAATCTCATAATGGAAATTTGAATTTTACAGTGATTATTAGTGTAACATTACGATCCAAGAGTGAAGCACAAGACATAACGCATAGTCAGGGGTCGGAAAAACTACTTTTTTATTGTAGCGAACTACAACTACAACTACTTTATGGAAAATGTAGTTAACTACAACTACAACTACTTATATTAAAAAGTAGCGACTACAAACTACTTTTCAAAAGTAGTCACTACTTTGCTACTTTCAGATTTTGCCAAAAGGTTCAATTTACACTAGAAATTGAAGGCACGATTAAATAATAAAGCGATCCCTCGTTATATTGCAACTGTCGAGATGCAATTAAATAAATGCGACATAACTGAGGACATTAAAAAATTAGGAAAGATAAGATATAAGAAAATGTTTTCTTTTTGCCTCCAAAATGTTAGTTTGTACACATTACAAATTTGTAGCAAAATTAAGAGAGGTAGCATAATCTAGAAAGTTACAGAAAAACAACTCTAAATGCTAACAATAAATAAATTTGTAAATAAAGCAATTCCAAATAATAAGAAACCTGGCGTTAAAACATGGAAACCTAATAACGAGTAAATAGACAAATGTTGTCAGCAAAAAATTAATTCCATTGGTGGGTTAGTACTTGATTTTAGCAGCAAGTGTGAATGGGAAAAATCTATGACTTTATGCAATGTTTCTAATACACTGCAGCTGAGATTTACCGCTGAGTTTCACAAATTGTTGAGCAGAACTAATTTTGCACAAAAGAAGAAAGTTTCGACCACTCGATTTTCAGAGTGGCAAATTTTTTTCATAAAGTAGCGTTAAATGTAGCGTCGATTCTCGCTATAAACTACTGATTTTTTGTATCGCGCTACTCGCTACACTACATTGTCCAAAATGTAGCGCGATACACTACAAACTACTGTAAAAAGTAGCTACTACTGTAGTTTCGCTACTTCCGACCCCTGCTATTGGACGAAAATAACAATAAGTTAATTAATTAAAAGAAGAAACTTTGTTAGAAGAATACTGTTTGCCATATTTCTACAATTAAAGAAGCAGAACCATTAGTAAGTAGCCTCTGTGTAAAATGAAAACTGCAATCCTGTGTCGTTATTTAATACAAAAGGAGCACGAATAAATTTCAAATGTAAATATCTATTTGCGAAAATAGTTAATTTTTCCTGGTGAAAACTTTCGAGAAATTGAAAAACCCAGTTTTCTCTTCAGCTCATCACGGAAACATATAAGTGTTTTTATTCTTTAGTTTCATTTTTGGAATGGCTCTCATTCTCTTCCTTGAAAATAAAATTTTCTTTATCTGTGATGACTTTTAACAAAGAATAATAATAATAAACCTAATAAAGTATTTTTTTAAGTAACCTAAAATAGTTAAACATTAAGAAAAAACTATGGTTGAAAGTAAGAGGTTTATTTATAATTAGAATAATAAGGAATACAGTTAACACAAAATGTCTCCCCCCCCCCCCCCCCCAAAAAAAAAAAAAAAAAAAAAAAAAAAAAAAAAAGCTTCCTAGATTTCGTTCTACTAGCGTCCACACTAGGAAAAAACAATCCACTACAAAGAACTACTATATGTTTCACTTTGTCTGAATTTATGCCTTACCGCCGCTCCGAAATTGGATAAAAAAAGTGTCATTATAAATCCAGTTAAATCATAGGGTATTTATTTGTAAAAGACATCATGAAAAAAATCAACATAATGGACACTAAAGACAAAAAAAGAAAGAAAAAAAAAAGGTATTATTTAACAATAAATGTATTAAATGAAAGATTTTCTCAAGACGATTACAAAATAAAATTTATAGACAAAAAAAAATGAATTAAAAATCGTCCAATTTCACAATTCCACAGTGTCTAGCTCATGTTCATTTATTTATTACATGACATCACCTGTTAATAAGAAATCAAAGTAAAGTAATTCTATTCAACTCTATTTATTTAGATTTTCAAGTAATAAATTGCATGTCATGGTCGCCGGCAAAGGAGGGGGACATGGCAAGTTCTATGTCCCTTCCTGGTTTTCGAAAAAAAAAAAAAAAATCTATCTTGAATAATTAAAAAAAAAAAAAAAAAAAAAAAAAAAAAAAAAAAAAAAAACGATAAATTGCGCTTGGGTATAAATCTGTATATATTAAAAGAAGATTTAGCTCAAAATTATCTCAAAATTATTTTACACCTATGTCGATTTCGTTCTTCTACCGCTCATGGTGCAAGTTATTGCACAAAAGAATGAAGAATCTTAGTGTGTCGAACAGAAATTTCTTCTGGATTAAAGAAAGTTTGACTCAGTATTAAATACATAATCGGATTCCAGAAAAATCTCTTAAAAAAAAAAAAAAAAAAAAAAAAATGTAATATTGGTTAAATATCTAGCAGTTTTTTTTTAAATTTATATTTGCTAAAATTTTTAGTTATTTGAATTCCATTATTGCGAAATACTTATTATGCAATAGTCCAAAGACTATATTTCACTATTAATTAATCCCTAATGATGTATGAAACAGTGTGTCATTATAATGCAATTATATTTTTATGACGTTATTTTTACTGGTGAAAGCTTTCCAATAAGTGTTTCCCAGTGGCTGAGAGGTTCTGCTCTCGAAGCTGGTAGACGGGAGGTGCTGGGTTCGATCCCAATCGCGCCCGTCGGCCTAATCCTTCGGAGTTTTCGTGGTTTTCTTCGAGTCATGGATTTATCCATGCGTAAATACGGGTTAGGTTCCCTTAGAAAGACCCCCACGAAGGGCACTAATTTAAAGAATAAAGCATGGGTGCTGGATGAACAAAATTCCTGAAGGAGCAGCTTTTGGAAAATATGTGTGCCCGTAGCAAGAATAGGAATAGTTTAAATTTTGTTTTGTACAGGGGAGACCTGAATCCCCTGTATTTAAAAATATGTACATGAAAACAGAACTGAAAAGGATCTATCACGGGAGGTTCAAAAATTGGAGATGCACCTAAACACCTGACGAAAAATCCTTTTTTAGGATTTCGTTCATCTCACGAAACCCTATTAGCCCCGCTTCGTTGTCTGCCTATCACAGAGCTGGTTCTCAGAAACTATATAATTTACAGTCATGAAATTTTGTGTACTTATAGCCGAATACCTGCTATGAAGCACAAAATAATAAAATTTGAAAAAATCTTATTATTTTAATATAGAGAGATAAAAAACCAAAAATCTAACAGCCTTTTCAAATTAAATTTAAACATTTTTCGTTATAGCAGTTGCCAACAATTAAAAATCCACAATAAAATTCTTTCTACAATAATTAATTTTCTATTGAAAGATTTCCACGTAAAAAATGAAAATAAAATAAAAAGTTTCACCAATTGAAAAAAAAAAAAGATTAATATGACGTCATATTGGTAATAAAACAGAAATTTTCAATCCTTTCTCAATAATACAAGGAGTATGAGTATGTGTAAATACAGAGAGCAGCTTCAAAAGAGAGAATTAAAAAGAAAATTAGAGAGTTACATTATTAGAGAGAACATTAGAGAATTAAAAAGAAAATTAATCTGACGTCAGTAGAGGGAAAAGGAGAGTTCGATTGGAGGGGTGGTGGCGGTGGTGGAAGGGGCTTATTTTTGAGGGGGGGCTTATTTTTGAGG
Organism: Maratus michaelseni; assembly: GCA_963931845.1. NCBI lineage: Eukaryota > Metazoa > Arthropoda > Arachnida > Araneae > Salticidae > Maratus > Maratus michaelseni. Next base: position 118,433,329 of record OZ007591.1, on the reverse strand, counting down.
GGGGCTTATTTTTGAGGGGGGCTTATTTTTAAGGGGGGCTTATTTTTGAGGGGGCTTATTTTTGAGAGGGCTTATTTTTAAGGGGGGGGGCTTATTTTTAAGGGGGGCTTAATTTTTTTTTTTTTTTTTTTTTAATTTTAGAATTGACTTTCAGTTTGAAGGTTAAACGAAGTTTTTTTTCTTGGTTCGTTTTTTTTTTTTTTTTTTTTTTTTTTTTAAGGATCAAATTTAAATGTTAGTTTGAAGTCTGCTATAGAAGTGGGTATAAAATGGAGGGGCTTATTTTTGAAGAGGCGGCTAACTTTTTTGAAGGGGGGCTTATTTTTGAGGGGGGCTTAATTTTTAAGGAGGGATTAATTTTTTTTTAGATTAAATTTAAATATGTTAGATTGAAGTCTGCTATAGGAGGAGGGTCTAAAAGTGAGGGAGCTTATTTTTGAAGAGGCGGTTAACTTTTTTTAAGGGGGGCTTATTTTTGAGGGGGGGCTTAATTTTTTTTTTTTTTTTTTTTTTTAAATTTTAGAATTGACTTTAAGTTTGAACGCGAAACGTATATTAAACATTTTTTTGGTGTTGCCCTCTATCGGTAGGGAATGCAATAACGGATATTTAAAATAGGTTTTCTTGAAAAGATTTCACTGGGGTTTGAACCTGCAAAATAGCTTCTTGACTTGATAATTTGTGGTAGGTTTAACTGATCAAGCCAAGAAGTTATACATGAATGTCGAGATTTTAAGTGTTTAAAGAGAGGTATCGTGAGAGTGACGTATCATGTGTTAAAATGACTTGAGAAAGGAAGTGATTAGCGTCGTGTGTCTGTATATAACGGTATGCATTGTGTTTTCGCTCATTTATATGCTTACCGGAAGTGAAAAGTTTAAGGTTTATTTTATACTGAATTTAAATGAAACCGGAAATTTATCTTTTTCGATATGATTGGATTGAATATTAACATATTTATTTTAAAATGTATAGTGGAAGCAATGGTAAAAAGAAGACATCTTTAGGGGTAATTACTGTTTTTATTGTGTTTGGTGTAGAAAACATAGGAAAGAGGTAGAGTTATAAAACAAATTCAATTTTATCAATAATTTTCCCAATGCAATACATGTGGACCCACTTTTCGTTTTTTAGCGGGTTTTGACAAATCTAATACAGAATCTTGTTTAATGTTTGTTGACAAATATTTATTTTTAATAAAATTTCGCGGGACATTCATTTCGTTTAATGTTTCTAATAATTCTTTCTGTGCCTTGATCGGTTTTCTTTTATTCACAGAAAACAAAAGATTAAATAAATCTGCCAAGTTTGATTCGGGGATAGGTTTTCCTTCGAAACTTACAGTCAAATTTTTATCCTATCGAAATATTCTTGGACGTGCCATGACAAACTGAACTAATGCTTTGATAATTTAGGATAGCTTTATCTGGATATCATGGTGGTTAGATTACGGATATTTGTGTTTGGAATAACGTGATTTTTAATTTTGCCTGTTCAGTTTCAATTATATTGTGAAATGAGGGTTTATTTTTGAAAGATAATGTTAACTCTTTGTGATTATCTTGTAACAGACTGCTTTCATTAAAAGTGTATTTTAGAATTGTAAACTACAATTTTGAAATTTTCGCCTGTTTGGAGAAAAAGCACAGGGAAAAAAAAAAAAAGTATTAAAAAAATAATAACAACAACTGTTCAAAAATATAATAACAACTAAACAAATGATCAAAAATAATAAAAAATGTTCAAATAATAATAACAACTGTTCAAAAATAATAAAAACTATTTAAAAAATAATAACAACTGTTAAACGATTGACTTTATACAACCAACATTTAAAAAAAAGATAATCGAATCTAGTTTTTTCTAACATGACTTATTTGAAATATTCACTTTTTCTAGTTAGATTTATAACACGTAAGTGATTCGATCAGTAAAATATTATTTATAAAAGCACTAAATACGAGATTAATAAGAATTTTTAACTTACAAACATATGAACTTCTGATACACAAGTGATTCGACCAGTAAAATATTATTTAGAAAAGCATTTTTGACTTACAATTGTACGAACTTCTGATATGTAACCCTTTCTGAATCAATGTGTAAGAATTAACTGACTATTGAACTTATAACAGAGTATGATAAAATAATCACGTGACTTTTTTAAACCAATAAAATGTTATTATTTTCAAACAAGCGCCCTCTATCATTTTATGAACTTCCAAGAAACGAGTTAATATGATTATATTGTTTCCTGTTACCGCTGTGAAAGGTTGTGTTTTCCGTTTTAAGTTAGTTTACATTTAAGTGATTACGGAACGAGTCATGGATTCTGCTTTGTTAAGTGCTAATGATATGTCTAACGTGAAGAGTGAACCCTCATCACCGGGATTAAATGACCATGACATGGAATTTTTAATACAGCCTAAAGAAGAACCCGTTTCGAATTGTGAAGTGAAACCCACCTCATCAGGATTAAAGAAACAAAAGTTACCCTTTGTGTGTTCTACTTGCGACAAAGCTTTTCCCCGAAAGGTTAACTTAACGTTTCACATGAAATGTCATCTGGAGAAAATACCTCTTGTGTGTATAATTTGTGAAAAAACATTTGCTAGAAAGTATCATTTATTAAATCATATGAAGGTCCATTCAAAGACCCATGTGATTCATAATTGTAATGTATGTGGCGAAGTATTTTCACAAAAGAGTGATTTATTAAAGCATGGGAAAATTCATAATACTTCCAAGCCAAATCAAAGGAAAAGTAGACAGTCACCCAGTCACTGTAAATGCGACGACTGTTTTGAAACATTTAATAATAGATCTGACTTAGTGAAACATAGAAAAATTCATCTTTCACCTAAAGAACTTAACCCGTCTGATCAACTTTCCTTGGGAAACAGTTCGAAATATGAAATTTCAGACATCACTCAGTTTAGTAAAATATTTAAGTTTTTCGATGTTTTTACTCCTGCTCATTGGAATTTAGGTGAGGAAATGATTGTTGAAGTACAAATGAATAAGAACTATGAGCTTTATGTTCACATACAGAAATACGAAGAATTTGAAAAGAACGGTCGTGAACTTACCCCCACAAATGAAGGCATTACATTATCATGTGCAACATTCGACAAATTTGAATCGAGATTGGATAAATTTAATTTTGTTTCTGAAAAAGATACATTCGTATGTAATAATGACTTACTAATCGCTTATGTAAATAAGGAATCATGCATACTGCAAACATTATTCAAATCGAAAAAGTTTGGGTTTTGTTTGAAGTCGGATTTTTTACTGCTTACAAAAGATCAATATTTGAAACTAGTGAAAAATGGCTTTAAAATTACCAAATGTCTCATTGAGACGCTTTTAACCAAGCTTATTCCTGTTTCGATTTTAGAAAACTTAAACAAATGTAAATGTACCCACCTCACAATAGAAGAGACTTTGAACTATTTCTTAAAATGTTTCGACGACGAGTTAAAGTCATCCGTTTCTCGCGTGTTTGATTGCTATCGATGTTCAATCGGAGAACCAATTAATGTGAAACACGAGTGTGATAGTTATAATTTGCGTAGAAAGTATAAATGGTGTAGCGACAGTGCACTGCTAAATTTCAACGTGACTGAATTTGTAAATAACATATTCAAGAAATGTTCATGTAATTATACTCATTTATTTTTTGAAACTATGAATATGGACTTTTATAATAACCATTTAGACAATGTATTTGTAAATTAACATAGAAATGTATTTATTTAATAAATATTTATTTTTATATCACATATCTGTTTTTATTTCACATGTCTATTTATTTTTTTATTTTTATTTATTTATGAAATCAATCTTTGAAGTTTCATTTTCTAGAAAAAAAAATGAACATATATTTATGAGTAGGCAATTTTTTTAATTGTAGTATTTAAAGTTAACCCTTTTTGGTCAAATGAAATCTCTTTTTAAGAAAAATTGATTATTTTTATTTGAATAGGTATTAAACTTATTTATTGATAAGAAAGTTTAATTTTCTCTCTCCTTTTAAACAATGACATTGCATGTTTTGATAATTTCCATCCCACAGTTAACATTACAGTATTTAACATAGTTAAGAAAATGTTTAACTTAAACCGTCACTGTATTTATTATAGATAAGTAAACATTTTATCTTTAACCTAAATGTAATTTAAATGATTAACTATAACTGTGACTGCTTTTAATCTAGATAAGTAAATGTTTCCAGGAATCACAATCAGTTTACTGTAGACTTTTATCGAGATTACACCAGTTAGTGGAATGCTGATTAAAAATATTTTATGACATTAATATGCAGAAAAGATCTCACGAAGAAGTACTTTCACCTTCAAAACGTCAAAGTTTAGAAAAACCCATGGAAAATTTAAATACCTATGAGAAGGAGTTAAAAGACCCAAGATTAAAACTTTCTAAAATGGGTAATAACTGTGTAACTACTGAGGACTTACAAGATGTGAAACCCGAGATCGCTATGAATTTTTCAAACTTTGCCTATGGGAATGATACAACATCTTTCGAGAATCCCGGTCGAATGCCAAATTCTGCCACGGACTATTTGAATACATTTTTCGAAGACATGAATTTTGAAAATTTAGATTGTTCTACTACCTTAGCGTTTCAAGAACCTACAAATAATATTTTACAGACTACTGTTAAACGCGAGGTCAACGAGCTACAAGCAAGCAACCTTCCGCAAACAAGTGGTGAATTACAAACCACCATCTCACCTGCAAATGACATTAAAAGTGATAAATTATGCAATTCCTATGTGTTTCACAAAGAACTAAGTGACTGTTTCTATTTAACTTTGAAGTTAAGAACTAAACAATATTATATACTTATACGAGAATTTAAACGCAATGTATCTACTAATGAAGAAATCCCGACCAACCGCGTGGTTAATATGGATATTCCTAGCTGGTTTGAGTTTCAATATAAACTCATTGCATTTAATTTAAGATACAAAAGTACGTCCTTTGTTTCTAATAACATGATTTTAGTGTTAAACCAATATTCTACAATGCGAATTAAAAATTTAAAGAATCATTCTTATATTGACTTAAACGAACATCAACTAGAAAAATTAAAAGAAAGTACCTCTCATTTAAATAGTGCACTTTTACAACATATGTATACAAAACTTTTACCATCTCTTATTAAAAAGAAATGTATGGTGAGTAATATATCTACAGAAAATGAACAGGTGTTAAAGTATAAACTTAACACGTGTATCGAGAATAATATGTTATCAATACTTAATCAATTGTATGAATGCCATGCTTGTGCACTACGACATTCGAGCAAAAGCCTTCACTCCTGTTTCACATTTAATAATAGGGAAAAATTTAATCAATTAGGGGAAGCTTTGTTAATGCTCGTAGATTTCGATTATGTAACTTCAACGTTTCTAAACGGAGTTTATAATGTTAGTGAGCACTTTTTATGTAAGATTAATGAACAAACTATTTGTAATGAATTGTTTAAGACCTGAAAATAAAATGTTTTTGATTAAGTTCTGTCTGTTTATTTTTGCAAAGTGTCTATGAGTGAATTTATTAGTTTATAATTTAGTAGAAATTTAAAGTGAAGTGATGTAATCCAATTAAAAAAAAATTATTACAAAAAATTAATTGTAATAAAAATATTCACATTAAAAAAAAAGGTTAAAAAAATTAGAAGTTAATGAAATTAAAACTTATTAAAATTAAAAGTTAACAACAAAAAATAAATAATAAAATAAAATAAAGATTAACAAAAATATAGTTTTAAAATAAAAGTAAACAAAAAAAAGTTATAAAGTAAAAGTTAACAAAAAGTTAAAAGTTAATAAAATATTTAAAAAAGCAAAAGAATGTATGTGTTATGAAGAGAGACTATTTGAATACATTTTTCGAAGACATGAATTTTGAAAATTTAGATTGTTCTACTACCTTAGCGTTTCAAGAACCTACAAATAATATTTTACAGACTACTGTTAAACGCGAGGTCAACGAGCTACAAGCAAGCAACCTTCCGCAAACAAGTGGTGAATTACAAACCACCATCTCACCTGCAAATGACATTAAAAGTGATAAATTATGCAATTCCTATGTGTTTCACAAAGAACTAAGTGACTGTTTCTATTTAACTTTGAAGTTAAGAACTAAACAATATTATATACTTATACGAGAATTTAAACGCAATGTATCTACTAATGAAGAAATCCCGACCAACCGCGTGGTTAATATGGATATTCCTAGCTGGTTTGAGTTTCAATATAAACTCATTGCATTTAATTTAAGATACAAAAGTACGTCCTTTGTTTCTAATAACATGATTTTAGTGTTAAACCAATATTCTACAATGCGAATTAAAAATTTAAAGAATCATTCTTATATTGACTTAAACGAACATCAACTAGAAAAATTAAAAGAAAGTACCTCTCATTTAAATAGTGCACTTTTACAACATATGTATACAAAACTTTTACCATCTCTTATTAAAAAGAAATGTATGGTGAGTAATATATCTACAGAAAATGAACAGGTGTTAAAGTATAAACTTAACACGTGTATCGAGAATAATATGTTATCAATACTTAATCAATTGTATGAATGCCATGCTTGTGCACTACGACATTCGAGCAAAAGCCTTCACTCCTGTTTCACATTTAATAATAGGGAAAAATTTAATCAATTAGGGGAAGCTTTGTTAATGCTCGTAGATTTCGATTATGTAACTTCAACGTTTCTAAACGGAGTTTATAATGTTAGTGAGCACTTTTTATGTAAGATTAATGAACAAACTATTTGTAATGAATTGTTTAAGACCTGAAAATAAAATGTTTTTGATTAAGTTCTGTCTGTTTATTTTTGCAAAGTGTCTATGAGTGAATTTATTAGTTTATAATTTAGTAGAAATTTTAAGTGAAGTGATGTAATCCAATTAAAAAAAAATTATTACAAAAAATTAATTGTAATAAAAATATTCACATTAAAAAAAAGGTTAAAAAAATTAGAAGTTAATGAAATTAAAACTTATTAAAATTAAAAGTTAACAACAAAAAATAAATAATAAAATAAAATAAAGATTAACAAAAATATAGTTTTAAAATAAAAGTAAACAAAAAAAAGTTATAAAGTAAAAGTTAACAAAAAGTTAAAAGTTAATAAAATATTTAAAAAAGCAAAAGAATGTATGTGTTATGAAGAGAGACTATTTGAATACATTTTTCGAAGACATGAATTTTGAAAATTTAGATTGTTCTACTACCTTAGCGTTTCAAGAACCTACAAATAATATTTTACAGACTACTGTTAAACGCGAGGTCAACGAGCTACAAGCAAGCAACCTTCCGCAAACAAGTGGTGAATTACAAACCACCATCTCACCTGCAAATGACATTAAAAGTGATAAATTATGCAATTCCTATGTGTTTCACAAAGAACTAAGTGACTGTTTCTATTTAACTTTGAAGTTAAGAACTAAACAATATTATATACTTATACGAGAATTTAAACGCAATGTATCTACTAATGAAGAAATCCCGACCAACCGCGTGGTTAATATGGATATTCCTAGCTGGTTTGAGTTTCAATATAAACTCATTGCATTTAATTTAAGATACAAAAGTACGTCCTTTGTTTCTAATAACATGATTTTAGTGTTAAACCAATATTCTACAATGCGAATTAAAAATTTAAAGAATCATTCTTATATTGACTTAAACGAACATCAACTAGAAAAATTAAAAGAAAGTACCTCTCATTTAAATAGTGCACTTTTACAACATATGTATACAAAACTTTTACCATCTCTTATTAAAAAGAAATGTATGGTGAGTAATATATCTACAGAAAATGAACAGGTGTTAAAGTATAAACTTAACACGTGTATCGAGAATAATATGTTATCAATACTTAATCAATTGTATGAATGCCATGCTTGTGCACTACGACATTCGAGCAAAAGCCTTCACTCCTGTTTCACATTTAATAATAGGGAAAAATTTAATCAATTAGGGGAAGCTTTGTTAATGCTCGTAGATTTCGATTATGTAACTTCAACGTTTCTAAACGGAGTTTATAATGTTAGTGAGCACTTTTTATGTAAGATTAATGAACAAACTATTTGTAATGAATTGTTTAAGACCTGAAAATAAAATGTTTTTGATTAAGTTCTGTCTGTTTATTTTTGCAAAGTGTCTATGAGTGAATTTATTAGTTTATAATTTAGTAGAAATTTTAAGTGAAGTGATGTAATCCAATTAAAAAAAATTATTACAAAAAATTAATTGTAATAAAAATATTCACATTAAAAAAAAGGTTAAAAAAATTAGAAGTTAATGAAATTAAAACTTATTAAAATTAAAAGTTAACAACAAAAAATAAATAATAAAATAAAATAAAGATTAACAAAAATATAGTTTTAAAATAAAAGTAAACAAAAAAAAGTTATAAAGTAAAAGTTAACAAAAAGTTAAAAGTTAATAAAATATTTAAAAAAGCAAAAGAATGTATGTGTTATGAAGAGAGGGGTTTCCTTGTGGAAGTAACTTACAAAATGTATGTGTATGTATTTATTAGTTTTTCATTTAGTAGAACTTTTAAGTGAACAGTTAGAATTTATGTTTTTATATAACTTAACACAAAATAAAATTTTTAACTATTGCAAAAAGATTCAACTATTGAATGGAAATATGCATATTAGTAAAACAATCACAAGTTAATAAAATGAAAGATTTTAAATTTCATACAATTAAACAAATATATATATATATATATACGAAACACATTACGGATTTAAATATTATAAGAAATGTTTGATTGAAATTTTTAAGACAGATTTAATTCTTGGTTCTGCCATATATAGTTCGAACTTATTTTAGAAGATAGTTTTCAATAGTCTTGTGGTTCGAACTTGACAAAATGAAATCAAGACACAATGAATTGTATGTTATTTTAATCATTATGTCATGACTTCATACTTCTGAAAGTGTATTTAAAGGTTTCTCTAGCTTTATTCAATGTTATTAAGCGTTTGTAAAACCGAAAATTAATGAAAAACATGAAATAAACTAATCGGAACTATAATGAAATAAACTAATCGGAAAAATTTCTTTTCATACCAACTTACTTTTAAATCACAATGTTAAAAGACTAAATTTTATTATCTTAAATTAATCTTTTTCGCTTTCAAAATAATAGATAGTTAAAATAACAATGTTCATCCTTTAACTAATTAAAACCGTTTTATAAGAACTTATTTGCAAATATATTGTAAGATCTTTTCTTTGACATTTAAAAGAATAATTTAAGATAATAAAATTTAGTCTTTTAACATTGTGATTTAAAAGTAAGTGGGTATGAAAAGAAATTTTTCCGATTAGTTTATTTCATAAAAAGAAACAAATGTTAGACAAGAAAACTTACCGAACCACAGTATGCGAAGTCAGAAGTTAAAATGACCAACACGCTGTTTTTAGCTGTTATCGCCCTGAACATGTAACTGATAAGGTCTTGATCACGTGAGTGATAAGGAAGTAAACTGATAGTTTAACCTCATTCTGTTATAAACCAGACACTTGACTTTAGCAAGCTGTAATGTATGGACCCCTTTTTAAGTTATCCTGTTTTTGTAAGTATATAAATTATATTTATTTGTTAATGTTTTAAGATAAATAGGGACGAATAGTTGAAAATTATAAATTTTCTAAGTATGGAAGATATTCGACTTGTATAATATATCTAATCTAGCAAAGGTTTAAAGTAAAACTCAAGTTAGTGTTTTTTTTTTCTGCGCATGTGTAGATACAAAGTATATGGTTGGCTAGGCAACCAGTTGGTTGGTTGGAAGATGGGTAAACAAATGATTATGGGGATAAACAGTTAGCTCGATATTTAAAACATTGAAACTTACATTAACATAAAACTAAAAGTTAATTTTGATTAATTTGAAGATTTTTAAACATAACTTAAAAATTTTAAAAACTTTTAATTTTTATAAACTTTACTTTTCATAATTTTTATTTTAAAATTTTATTTTATTTAATTTTTGGTTAACTTATAATTTTTATAAAGTTTTAATTTTGAAACTTTTATTTTGTAAACTTTTATTTATTTATAATGAACAGAGGAATTATTTATTTTGTTAACTTTAATTTTTTATTATTTTGAATTTAAAATAAGTAATATTCTAAAAGGTTTTATTATTTATAATAATTGAATAAAACATTCTTAGCGCAATTGGTAGCAGGCGATCTGTTTTTTCATTAATTTTCGGTTTCACAAACGCTTAATAACATTGAATAAAGCTAGAGAAACCTTTAAATACACTTTCAGAAGTATGAAGTCATGACATAATGATTAAAATAACATACAATTCATTGTGTCTCGATTTCATTTTGTCAAGTTCGAACCACAAGACTATTGAAAACTATCTTCTAAAATAAGTTCGAACTATATATGGCAGAACCAAGAATTAAATCTGTCTTAAAAATTTCAATCAAACATTTCTTATAATATTTAAATCCGTAATGTGTTTCGTATATATATATATATATATTTGTTTAATTGTATGAAATTTAAAATCTTTCATTTTATTAACTTGTGATTGTTTTACTAATATGCATATTTCCATTCAATAGTTGAATCTTTTTGCAATAGTTAAAAATTTTATTTTGTGTTAAGTTATATAAAAACATAAATTCTAACTGTTCACTTAAAAGTTCTACTAAATGAAAAACTAATAAATACATACACATACATTTTGTAAGTTACTTCCACAAGGAAACCCCTCTCTTCATAACACATACATTCTTTTGCTTTTTTAAATATTTTATTAACTTTTAACTTTTTGTTAACTTTTACTTTATAACTTTTTTTTGTTTACTTTTATTTTAAAACTATATTTTTGTTAATCTTTATTTTATTTTATTATTTATTTTTTGTTGTTAACTTTTAATTTTAATAAGTTTTAATTTCATTAACTTCTAATTTTTTTAACCTTTTTTTTAATGTGAATATTTTTATTACAATTAATTTTTTGTAATAATTTTTTTTTTAATTGGATTACATCACTTCACTTAAAATTTCTACTAAATTATAAACTAATAAATTCACTCATAGACACTTTGCAAAAATAAACAGACAGAACTTAATCAAAAACATTTTATTTTCAGGTCTTAAACAATTCATTACAAATAGTTTGTTCATTAATCTTACATAAAAAGTGCTCACTAACATTATAAACTCCGTTTAGAAACGTTGAAGTTACATAATCGAAATCTACGAGCATTAACAAAGCTTCCCCTAATTGATTAAATTTTTCCCTATTATTAAATGTGAAACAGGAGTGAAGGCTTTTGCTCGAATGTCGTAGTGCACAAGCATGGCATTCATACAATTGATTAAGTATTGATAACATATTATTCTCGATACACGTGTTAAGTTTATACTTTAACACCTGTTCATTTTCTGTAGATATATTACTCACCATACATTTCTTTTTAATAAGAGATGGTAAAAGTTTTGTATACATATGTTGTAAAAGTGCACTATTTAAATGAGAGGTACTTTCTTTTAATTTTTCTAGTTGATGTTCGTTTAAGTCAATATAAGAATGATTACATTTTTAATTCGCATTGTAGAATATTGGTTTAACACTAAAATCATGTTATTAGAAACAAAGGACGTACTTTTGTATCTTAAATTAAATGCAATGAGTTTATATTGAAACTCAAACCAGCTAGGAATATCCATATTAACCACGCGGTTGGTCGGGATTTCTTCATTAGTAGATACATTGCGTTTAAATTCTCGTATAAGTATATAATATTGTTTAGTTCTTAACTTCAAAGTTAAATAGAAACAGTCACTTAGTTCTTTGTGAAACACATAGGAATTGCATAATTTATCACTTTTAATGTCATTTGCAGGTGAGATGGTGGTTTGTAATTCACCACTTGTTTGCGGAAGGTTGCTTGCTTGTAGCTCGTTGACCTCGCGTTTAACAGTAGTCTGTAAAATATTATTTGTAGGTTCTTGAAACGCTAAGGTAGTAGAACAATCTAAATTTTCAAAATTCATGTCTTCGAAAAATGTATTCAAATAGTCTCTCTTCATAACACATACATTCTTTTGCTTTTTTAAATATTTTATTAACTTTTAACTTTTTGTTAACTTTTACTTTATAACTTTTTTTTGTTTACTTTTATTTTAAAACTATATTTTTGTTAATCTTTATTTTATTTTATTATTTATTTTTTGTTGTTAACTTTTAATTTTAATAAGTTTTAATTTCATTAACTTCTAATTTTTTTAACCTTTTTTTTATGTGAATATTTTTATTACAATTAATTTTTTGTAATAATTTTTTTTAATTGGATTACATCACTTCACTTAAAATTTCTACTAAATTATAAACTAATAAATTCACTCATAGACACTTTGCAAAAATAAACAGACAGAACTTAATCAAAAACATTTTATTTTCAGGTCTTAAACAATTCATTACAAATAGATTGTTCATTAATCTTACATGAAAAGTGCTCACTAACATTATAAACTCCGTTTAGAAACGTTGAAGTTACATAATCGAAATCTACGAGCATTAACAAAGCTTCCCCTAATTGATTAAATTTTTCCCTATTATTAAATGTGAAACAGGAGTGAAGGCTTTTGCTCGAATGTCGTAGTGCACAAGCATGGCATTCATACAATTGATTAAGTATTGATAACATATTATTCTCGATACACGTGTTAAGTTTATACTTTAACACCTGTTCATTTTCTGTAGATATATTACTCACCATACATTTCTTTTTAATAAGAGATGGTAAAAGTTTTGTATACATATGTTGTAAAAGTGCACTATTTAAATGAGAGGTACTTTCTTTTAATTTTTCTAGTTGATGTTCGTTTAAGTCAATATAAGAATGATTCTTTAAATTTTTAATTCGCATTGTAGAATATTGGTTTAACACTAAAATCATGTTATTAGAAACAAAGGACGTACTTTTGTATCTTAAATTAAATGCAATGAGTTTATATTGAAACTCAAACCAGCTAGGAATATCCATATTAACCACGCGGTTGGTCGGGATTTCTTCATTAGTAGATACATTGCGTTTAAATTCTCGTATAAGTATATAATATTGTTTAGTTCTTAACTTCAAAGTTAAATAGAAACAGTCACTTAGTTCTTTGTGAAACACATAGGAATTGCATAATTTATCACTTTTAATGTCATTTGCAGGTGAGATGGTGGTTTGTAATTCACCACTTGTTTGCGGAAGGTTGCTTGCTTGTAGCTCGTTGACCTCGCGTTTAACAGTAGTCTGTAAAATATTATTTGTAGGTTCTTGAAACGCTAAGGTAGTAGAACAATCTAAATTTTCAAAATTCATGTCTTCGAAAAATGTATTCAAATAGTCTCTCTTCATAACACATACATTCTTTTGCTTTTTTAAATATTTTATTAACTTTTAACTTTTTGTTAACTTTTACTTTATAACTTTTTTTTGTTTACTTTTATTTTAAAACTATATTTTTGTTAATCTTTATTTTATTTTATTATTTATTTTTTGTTGTTAACTTTTAATTTTAATAAGTTTTAATTTCATTAACTTCTAATTTTTTTAACCTTTTTTTTAATGTGAATATTTTTATTACAATTAATTTTTTGTAATAATTTTTTTTTTAATTGGATTACATCACTTCACTTAAAATTTCTACTAAATTATAAACTAATAAATTCACTCATAGACACTTTGCAAAAATAAACAGACAGAACTTAATCAAAAACATTTTATTTTCAGGTCTTAAACAATTCATTACAAATAGTTTGTTCATTAATCTTACATAAAAAGTGCTCACTAACATTATAAACTCCGTTTAGAAACGTTGAAGTTACATAATCGAAATCTACGAGCATTAACAAAGCTTCCCCTAATTGATTAAATTTTTCCCTATTATTAAATGTGAAACAGGAGTGAAGGCTTTTGCTCGAATGTCGTAGTGCACAAGCATGGCATTCATACAATTGATTAAGTATTGATAACATATTATTCTCGATACACGTGTTAAGTTTATACTTTAACACCTGTTCATTTTCTGTAGATATATTACTCACCATACATTTCTTTTTAATAAGAGATGGTAAAAGTTTTGTATACATATGTTGTAAAAGTGCACTATTTAAATGAGAGGTACTTTCTTTTAATTTTTCTAGTTGATGTTCGTTTAAGTCAATATAAGAATGATTACATTTTTAATTCGCATTGTAGAATATTGGTTTAACACTAAAATCATGTTATTAGAAACAAAGGACGTACTTTTGTATCTTAAATTAAATGCAATGAGTTTATATTGAAACTCAAACCAGCTAGGAATATCCATATTAACCACGCGGTTGGTCGGGATTTCTTCATTAGTAGATACATTGCGTTTAAATTCTCGTATAAGTATATAATATTGTTTAGTTCTTAACTTCAAAGTTAAATAGAAACAGTCACTTAGTTCTTTGTGAAACACATAGGAATTGCATAATTTATCACTTTTAATGTCATTTGCAGGTGAGATGGTGGTTTGTAATTCACCACTTGTTTGCGGAAGGTTGCTTGCTTGTAGCTCGTTGACCTCGCGTTTAACAGTAGTCTGTAAAATATTATTTGTAGGTTCTTGAAACGCTAAGGTAGTAGAACAATCTAAATTTTCAAAATTCATGTCTTCGAAAAATGTATTCAAATAGTCTCTCTTCATAACACATACATTCTTTTGCTTTTTTAAATATTTTATTAACTTTTAACTTTTTGTTAACTTTTACTTTATAACTTTTTTTTGTTTACTTTTATTTTAAAACTATATTTTTGTTAATCTTTATTTTATTTTATTATTTATTTTTTGTTGTTAACTTTTAATTTTAATAAGTTTTAATTTCATTAACTTCTAATTTTTTTAACCTTTTTTTTATGTGAATATTTTTATTACAATTAATTTTTTGTAATAATTTTTTTTAATTGGATTACATCACTTCACTTAAAATTTCTACTAAATTATAAACTAATAAATTCACTCATAGACACTTTGCAAAAATAAACAGACAGAACTTAATCAAAAACATTTTATTTTCAGGTCTTAAACAATTCATTACAAATAGATTGTTCATTAATCTTACATGAAAAGTGCTCACTAACATTATAAACTCCGTTTAGAAACGTTGAAGTTACATAATCGAAATCTACGAGCATTAACAAAGCTTCCCCTAATTGATTAAATTTTTCCCTATTATTAAATGTGAAACAGGAGTGAAGGCTTTTGCTCGAATGTCGTAGTGCACAAGCATGGCATTCATACAATTGATTAAGTATTGATAACATATTATTCTCGATACACGTGTTAAGTTTATACTTTAACACCTGTTCATTTTCTGTAGATATATTACTCACCATACATTTCTTTTTAATAAGAGATGGTAAAAGTTTTGTATACATATGTTGTAAAAGTGCACTATTTAAATGAGAGGTACTTTCTTTTAATTTTTCTAGTTGATGTTCGTTTAAGTCAATATAAGAATGATTCTTTAAATTTTTAATTCGCATTGTAGAATATTGGTTTAACACTAAAATCATGTTATTAGAAACAAAGGACGTACTTTTGTATCTTAAATTAAATGCAATGAGTTTATATTGAAACTCAAACCAGCTAGGAATATCCATATTAACCACGCGGTTGGTCGGGATTTCTTCATTAGTAGATACATTGCGTTTAAATTCTCGTATAAGTATATAATATTGTTTAGTTCTTAACTTCAAAGTTAAATAGAAACAGTCACTTAGTTCTTTGTGAAACACATAGGAATTGCATAATTTATCACTTTTAATGTCATTTGCAGGTGAGATGGTGGTTTGTAATTCACCACTTGTTTGCGGAAGGTTGCTTGCTTGTAGCTCGTTGACCTCGCGTTTAACAGTAGTCTGTAAAATATTATTTGTAGGTTCTTGAAACGCTAAGGTAGTAGAACAATCTAAATTTTCAAAATTCATGTCTTCGAAAAATGTATTCAAATAGTCTCTCTTCATAACACATACATTCTTTTGCTTTTTTAAATATTTTATTAACTTTTAACTTTTTGTTAACTTTTACTTTATAACTTTTTTTTGTTTACTTTTATTTTAAAACTATATTTTTGTTAATCTTTATTTTATTTTATTATTTATTTTTTGTTGTTAACTTTTAATTTTAATAAGTTTTAATTTCATTAACTTCTAATTTTTTTAACCTTTTTTTTAATGTGAATATTTTTATTACAATTAATTTTTTGTAATAATTTTTTTTTAATTGGATTACATCACTTCACTTAAAATTTCTACTAAATTATAAACTAATAAATTCACTCATAGACACTTTGCAAAAATAAACAGACAGAACTTAATCAAAAACATTTTATTTTCAGGTCTTAAACAATTCATTACAAATAGTTTGTTCATTAATCTTACATAAAAAGTGCTCACTAACATTATAAACTCCGTTTAGAAACGTTGAAGTTACATAATCGAAATCTACGAGCATTAACAAAGCTTCCCCTAATTGATTAAATTTTTCCCTATTATTAAATGTGAAACAGGAGTGAAGGCTTTTGCTCGAATGTCGTAGTGCACAAGCATGGCATTCATACAATTGATTAAGTATTGATAACATATTATTCTCGATACACGTGTTAAGTTTATACTTTAACACCTGTTCATTTTCTGTAGATATATTACTCACCATACATTTCTTTTTAATAAGAGATGGTAAAAGTTTTGTATACATATGTTGTAAAAGTGCACTATTTAAATGAGAGGTACTTTCTTTTAATTTTTCTAGTTGATGTTCGTTTAAGTCAATATAAGAATGATTACATTTTTAATTCGCATTGTAGAATATTGGTTTAACACTAAAATCATGTTATTAGAAACAAAGGACGTACTTTTGTATCTTAAATTAAATGCAATGAGTTTATATTGAAACTCAAACCAGCTAGGAATATCCATATTAACCACGCGGTTGGTCGGGATTTCTTCATTAGTAGATACATTGCGTTTAAATTCTCGTATAAGTATATAATATTGTTTAGTTCTTAACTTCAAAGTTAAATAGAAACAGTCACTTAGTTCTTTGTGAAACACATAGGAATTGCATAATTTATCACTTTTAATGTCATTTGCAGGTGAGATGGTGGTTTGTAATTCACCACTTGTTTGCGGAAGGTTGCTTGCTTGTAGCTCGTTGACCTCGCGTTTAACAGTAGTCTGTAAAATATTATTTGTAGGTTCTTGAAACGCTAAGGTAGTAGAACAATCTAAATTTTCAAAATTCATGTCTTCGAAAAATGTATTCAAATAGTCTCTCTTCATAACACATACATTCTTTTGCTTTTTTAAATATTTTATTAACTTTTAACTTTTTGTTAACTTTTACTTTATAACTTTTTTTTGTTTACTTTTATTTTAAAACTATATTTTTGTTAATCTTTATTTTATTTTATTATTTATTTTTTGTTGTTAACTTTTAATTTTAATAAGTTTTAATTTCATTAACTTCTAATTTTTTTAACCTTTTTTTTAATGTGAATATTTTTATTACAATTAATTTTTTGTAATAATTTTTTTTTAATTGGATTACATCACTTCACTTAAAATTTCTACTAAATTATAAACTAATAAATTCACTCATAGACACTTTGCAAAAATAAACAGACAGAACTTAATCAAAAACATTTTATTTTCAGGTCTTAAACAATTCATTACAAATAGTTTGTTCATTAATCTTACATAAAAGGTGCTCACTAACATTATAAACTCCGTTTAGAAACGTTGAAGTTACATAATCGAAATCTACGAGCATTAACAAAGCTTCCCCTAATTGATTAAATTTTTCCCTATTATTAAATGTGAAACAGGAGTGAAGGCTTTTGCTCGAATGTCGTAGTGCACAAGCATGGCATTCATACAATTGATTAAGTATTGATAACATATTATTCTCGATACACGTGTTAAGTTTATACTTTAACACCTGTTCATTTTCTGTAGATATATTACTCACCATACATTTCTTTTTAATAAGAGATGGTAAAAGTTTTGTATACATATGTTGTAAAAGTGCACTATTTAAATGAGAGGTACTTTCTTTTAATTTTTCTAGTTGATGTTCGTTTAAGTCAATATAAGAATGATTCTTTAAATTTTTAATTCGCATTGTAGAATATTGGTTTAACACTAAAATCATGTTATTAGAAACAAAGGACGTACTTTTGTATCTTAAATTTAATGCAATGAGTTTATATTGAAACTCAAACCAGCTAGGAATATCCATATTAACCACGCGGTTGGTCGGGATTTCTTCATTAGTAGATACATTGCGTTTAAATTCTCGTATAAGTATATAATATTGTTTAGTTCTTAACTTCAAAGTTAAATAGAAACAGTCACTTAGTTCTTTGTGAAACACATAGGAATTGCATAATTTATCACTTTTAATGTCATTTGCAGGTGAGATGGTGGTTTGTAATTCACCACTTGTTTGCGGAAGGTTGCTTGCTTGTAGCTCGTTGACCTCGCGTTTAACAGTAGTCTGTAAAATATTATTTGTAGGTTCTTGAAACGCTAAGGTAGTAGAACAATCTAAATTTTCAAAATTCATGTCTTCGAAAAATGTATTCAAATAGTCTCTCTTCATAACACATACATTCTTTTGCTTTTTTAAATATTTTATTAACTTTTAACTTTTTGTTAACTTTTACTTTATAACTTTTTGTTGTTTACTTTTATTTTAAAACTATATTTTTGTTAATCTTTATTTTATTTTATTATTTATTTTTTGTTGTTAACTTTTAATTTTAATAAGTTTTAATTTCATTAACTTCTAATTTTTTTAACCTTTTTTTTAATGTGAATATTTTTATTACAATTAATTTTTTGTAATAATTTTTTTTTAATTGGATTACATCACTTCACTTAAAATTTCTACTAAATTATAAACTAATAAATTCACTCATAGACACTTTGCAAAAATAAACAGACAGAACTTAATCAAAAACATTTTATTTTCAGGTCTTAAACAATTCATTACAAATAGTTTGTTCATTAATCTTACATAAAAAGTGCTCACTAACATTATAAACTCCGTTTAGAAACGTTGAAGTTACATAATCGAAATCTACGAGCATTAACAAAGCTTCCCCTAATTGATTAAATTTTTCCCTATTATTAAATGTGAAACAGGAGTGAAGGCTTTTGCTCGAATGTCGTAGTGCACAAGCATGGCATTCATACAATTGATTAAGTATTGATAACATATTATTCTCGATACACGTGTTAAGTTTATACTTTAACACCTGTTCATTTTCTGTAGATATATTACTCACCATACATTTCTTTTTAATAAGAGATGGTAAAAGTTTTGTATACATATGTTGTAAAAGTGCACTATTTAAATGAGAGGTACTTTCTTTTAATTTTTCTAGTTGATGTTCGTTTAAGTCAATATAAGAATGATTCTTTAAATTTTTAATTCGCATTGTAGAATATTGGTTTAACACTAAAATCATGTTATTAGAAACAAAGGACGTACTTTTGTATCTTAAATTAAATGCAATGAGTTTATATTGAAACTCAAACCAGCTAGGAATATCCATATTAACCACGCGGTTGGTCGGGATTTCTTCATTAGTAGATACATTGCGTTTAAATTCTCGTATAAGTATATAATATTGTTTAGTTCTTAACTTCAAAGTTAAATAGAAACAGTCACTTAGTTCTTTGTGAAACACATAGGAATTGCATAATTTATCACTTTTAATGTCATTTGCAGGTGAGATGGTGGTTTGTAATTCACCACTTGTTTGCGGAAGGTTGCTTGCTTGTAGCTCGTTGACCTCGCGTTTAACAGTAGTCTGTAAAATATTATTTGTAGGTTCTTGAAACGCTAAGGTAGTAGAACAATCTAAATTTTCAAAATTCATGTCTTCGAAAAATGTATTCAAATAGTCCGTGGCAGAATTTGGCATTCGACCGGGATTCTCGAAAGATGTTGTATCATTCCCATAGGCAAAGTTTGAAAAATTCATAGCGATCTCGGGTTTCACATCTTGTAAGTCCTCAGTAGTTACACAGTTATTACCCATTTTAGAAAGTTTTAATCTTGGGTCTTTTAACTCCTTCTCATAGGTATTTAAATTTTCCATGGGTTTTTCTAAACTTTGACGTTTTGAAGGTGAAAGTACTTCTTCATGAGATCTTTTCTGCATATTAATGTCATAAAATATTTTTAATCAGCATTCCACTAACTGGTGTAATCTCGATAAAAGTCTACAGTAAACTGATTGTGATTCCTGGAAACATTTACTTATCTAGATTAAAAGCAGTCACAGTTATAGTTAATCATTTAAATTACATTTAGGTTAAATATAAAATGTTTACTTATCTATAATAAATACAGTGACGGTTTAAGTTAAACATTTTCTTAACTATGTTAAATACTGTAATGTTAACTGTGGGATGGAAATTATCAAAACATGCAATGTCATTGTTTAAAAGGAGAGAGAAAATTAAACTTTCTTATCAATAAATAAGTTTAATACCTATTCAAATAAAAATAATCAATTTTTCTTAAAAAGAGATTTCATTTGACCAAAAAGGGTTAACTTTAAATACTACAATTAAAAAAATTGCCTACTCATAAATATATGTTCATTTTTTTTTCTAGAAAATGAAACTTCAAAGATTGATTTCATAAATAAATAAAAATAAAAAAATAAATAGACATGTGAAATAAAAACAGATATGTGATATAAAAATAAATATTTATTAAATAAATACATTTCTATGTTAATTTACAAATACATTGTCTAAATGGTTATTATAAAAGTCCATATTCATAGTTTCAAAAAATAAATGAGTATAATTACATGAACATTTCTTGAATATGTTATTTACAAATTCAGTCACGTTGAAATTTAGCAGTGCACTGTCGCTACACCATTTATACTTTCTACGCAAATTATAACTATCACACTCGTGTTTCACATTAATTGGTTCTCCGATTGAACATCGATAGCAATCAAACACGCGAGAAACGGATGACTTTAACTCGTCGTCGAAACATTTTAAGAAATAGTTCAAAGTCTCTTCTATTGTGAGGTGGGTACATTTACATTTGTTTAAGTTTTCTAAAATCGAAACAGGAATAAGCTTGGTTAAAAGCGTCTCAATGAGACATTTGGTAATTTTAAAGCCATTTTTCACTAGTTTCAAATATTGATCTTTTGTAAGCAGTAAAAAATCCGACTTCAAACAAAACCCAAACTTTTTCGATTTGAATAATGTTTGCAGTATGCATGATTCCTTATTTACATAAGCGATTAGTAAGTCATTATTACATACGAATGTATCTTTTTCAGAAACAAAATTAAATTTATCCAATCTCGATTCAAATTTGTCGAATGTTGCACATGATAATGTAATGCCTTCATTTGTGGGGGTAAGTTCACGACCGTTCTTTTCAAATTCTTCGTATTTCTGTATGTGAACATAAAGCTCATAGTTCTTATTCATTTGTACTTCAACAATCATTTCCTCACCTAAATTCCAATGAGCAGGAGTAAAAACATCGAAAAACTTAAATATTTTACTAAACTGAGTGATGTCTGAAATTTCATATTTCGAACTGTTTCCCAAGGAAAGTTGATCAGACGGGTTAAGTTCTTTAGGTGAAAGATGAATTTTTCTATGTTTCACTAAGTCAGATCTATTATTAAATGTTTCAAAACAGTCGTCGCATTTACAGTGACTGGGTGACTGTCTACTTTTCCTTTGATTTGGCTTGGAAGTATTATGAATTTTCCCATGCTTTAATAAATCACTCTTTTGTGAAAATACTTCGCCACATACATTACAATTATGAATCACATGGGTCTTTGAATGGACCTTCATATGATTTAATAAATGATACTTTCTAGCAAATGTTTTTTCACAAATTATACACACAAGAGGTATTTTCTCCAGATGACATTTCATGTGAAACGTTAAGTTAACCTTTCGGGGAAAAGCTTTGTCGCAAGTAGAACACACAAAGGGTAACTTTTGTTTCTTTAATCCTGATGAGGTGGGTTTCACTTCACAATTCGAAACGGGTTCTTCTTTAGGCTGTATTAAAAATTCCATGTCATGGTCATTTAATCCCGGTGATGAGGGTTCACTCTTCACGTTAGACATATCATTAGCACTTAACAAAGCAGAATCCATGACTCGTTCCGTAATCACTTAAATGTAAACTAACTTAAAACGGAAAACACAACCTTTCACAGCGGTAACAGGAAACAATATAATCATATTAACTCGTTTCTTGGAAGTTCATAAAATGATAGAGGGCGCTTGTTTGAAAATAATAACATTTTATTGGTTTAAAAAAGTCACGTGATTATTTTATCATACTCTGTTATAAGTTCAATAGTCAGTTAATTCTTACACATTGATTCAGAAAGGGTTACATATCAGAAGTTCGTACAATTGTAAGTCAAAAATGCTTTTCTAAATAATATTTTACTGGTCGAATCACTTGTGTATCAGAAGTTCATATGTTTGTAAGTTAAAAATTCTTATTAATCTCGTATTTAGTGCTTTTATAAATAATATTTTACTGATCGAATCACTTACGTGTTATAAATCTAACTAGAAAAAGTGAATATTTCAAATAAGTCATGTTAGAAAAAACTAGATTCGATTATCTTTTTTTTAAATGTTGGTTGTATAAAGTCAATCGTTTAACAGTTGTTATTATTTTTTAAATAGTTTTTATTATTTTTGAACAGTTGTTATTATTATTTGAACATTTTTTATTATTTTTGATCATTTGTTTAGTTGTTATTATATTTTTGAACAGTTGTTGTTATTATTTTTTTAATACTTTTTTTTTTTTTCCCTGTGCTTTTTCTCCAAACAGGCGAAAATTTCAAAATTGTAGTTTACAATTCTAAAATACACTTTTAATGAAAGCAGTCTGTTACAAGATAATCACAAAGAGTTAACATTATCTTTCAAAAATAAACCCTCATTTCACAATATAATTGAAACTGAACAGGCAAAATTAAAAATCACGTTATTCCAAACACAAATATCCGTAATCTAACCACCATGATATCCAGATAAAGCTATCCTAAATTATCAAAGCATTAGTTCAGTTTGTCATGGCACGTCCAAGAATATTTCGATAGGATAAAAATTTGACTGTAAGTTTCGAAGGAAAACCTATCCCCGAATCAAACTTGGCAGATTTATTTAATCTTTTGTTTTCTGTGAATAAAAGAAAACCGATCAAGGCACAGAAAGAATTATTAGAAACATTAAACGAAATGAATGTCCCGCGAAATTTTATTAAAAATAAATATTTGTCAACAAACATTAAACAAGATTCTGTATTAGATTTGTCAAAACCCGCTAAAAAACGAAAAGTGGGTCCACATGTATTGCATTGGGAAAATTATTGATAAAATTGAATTTGTTTTATAACTCTACCTCTTTCCTATGTTTTCTACACCAAACACAATAAAAACAGTAATTACCCCTAAAGATGTCTTCTTTTTACCATTGCTTCCACTATACATTTTAAAATAAATATGTTAATATTCAATCCAATCATATCGAAAAAGATAAATTTCCGGTTTCATTTAAATTCAGTATAAAATAAACCTTAAACTTTTCACTTCCGGTAAGCATATAAATGAGCGAAAACACAATGCATACCGTTATATACAGACACACGACGCTAATCACTTCCTTTCTCAAGTCATTTTAACACATGATACGTCACTCTCACGATACCTCTCTTTAAACACTTAAAATCTCGACATTCATGTATAACTTCTTGGCTTGATCAGTTAAACCTACCACAAATTATCAAGTCAAGAAGCTATTTTGCAGGTTCAAACCCCAGTGAAATCTTTTCAAGAAAACCTATTTTAAATATCCGTTATTGCATTCCCTACCGATAGAGGGCAACACCAAAAAAATGTTTAATATACGTTTCGCGTTCAAACTTAAAGTCAATTCTAAAATTTAAAAAAAAAAAAAAAAAAGTAAGCCCCCCCTCAAAAATAAGCCCCCCTTAAAAAAAGTTAACCGCCTCTTCAAAAATAAGCTCCCTCACTTTTAGACCCTCCTCCTATAGCAGACTTCAATCTAACATATTTAAATTTAATCTAAAAAAAAAATTAATCCCTCCTTAAAAATTAAGCCCCCCTCAAAAATAAGCCCCCCTTCAAAAAAGTTAGCCGCCTCTTCAAAAATAAGCCCCTCCATTTTATACCCACTTCTATAGCAGACTTCAAACTAACATTTAAATTTGATCCTTAAAAAAAAAAAAAAAAAAAAAAAAAAAACGAACCAAGAAAAAAAATTTCGTTTAACCTTCAAACTGAAAGTCAATTCTAAAATTTAAAAAAAAAAAAAAAAAAAAAAATTAAGCCCCCCTTAAAAATAAGCCCCCCCCTTAAAAATAAGCCCCCCTCAAAAATAAGCCCCCTCAAAAATAAGCCCCCCTTAAAAATAAGCCCCCCTCAAAAATAAGCCCCCCTCAAAAATAAGCCCCCCCTCAAAAATAAGCCCCTTCCACCACCGCCACCACCGCCACCACCCCTCCAATCGAACTCTCCTTTTCCCTCTACTGACGTCTAACATTTTGAAGGTCTCTATACAACATGTTTAATTTTGAAAGTGATTTTTTTTTTTAATACCGCATTTAGTCTACATGACAGATATTATTATGACAGAGTATAATAGCGGGCTTTGCTCACTATCGGACCGGTTGATTTTAAAAAAAAAAAAACGTGAAAAATAGAACGGTACATTTTTACGTTATAAAAAGAATGACCTTTTTTTTTTTTTTTTTAATGAAATTTATTTTGATTTATTAAAGAAAGAATAAAGTGTTTTGAAAGGAATATTAAAAGAAACCCTTTGTGCGATCTTCGATCACATTTACCCATTTGTTTCTTTTTCTGTTAGTGTTTAATTAGTCCAAGTCGCTTGTAATAATTATGCACTAAAAGAAAAATAAACTAAAGATGTGAAATGGAGTTCATTAATTGTACTGTTGCTCGATAATTTCACAGGAACTGGGGGGGGGGGGGGGGGGTATTTATGCCGGAGAGGCCCTGCCTCCTATGAGATGTGCCTGAAAGAAACACTAATTCTGCTCAGAACCTTATTATCGCAAGGGCAAACAATGGAGTTGTTCAGGGCGTGACTTCCTTTTTCCCCAAAAAATTTCAACCCGAAAAAAGAGAGGGGACTTTAGGGATCTTTTACAAATCAAAATACGGATCCGAGATAAGGAGTGTCACACCCATTCATGCGTGCATAACCCTCTTCGCGGGTTCAGGGGTCAAAAAGGTTACTGAAGCGGTCTGGTAGCAATTAAGGTTATAGTCCTTTTTTGACCATTGTCCAAAAAATGAATATAGAAACAAAGAACTTCAGCGAGCAAAAATGTGTTTATTTTACTTTTGTTTGTCGCAAAATATACCTAACATCCAAAGAAATGTATGGTTTCAAATAAAGATATGAATGGATGTTAATAAAGCTGGGAATAAGTAAGCTGTGTGTGCGTGCGTGGTCAATCAATGGCGATATCTCATTTTACAACAAATACTGTAAATATAAATATTGTAGAAAATAAAATAGGAAAAGGTTTCCGAATTAGTAATCTTCTTAAATTTATTAATATTTGTGGAAATTTGCAGAAAATATCTCAATAATTTTCTCTGTATAGTAAAAAAAAAAAAAAAAGCAGCTGATGCTGATGCCGCCTTAATTAAATATTTTGTGATTGGAGGTGGCTTATATTAAGAAAACTATTGCATATACAGGTTTAGTAGTTTGCTAAAAGAAAATTGGTAGTTTTATAGAAATAAATTGTTGAAGCAGGTATTTTTTAAATCGAAGAATTCTTTTAAGCGCAATGTTGAAGTCGATCGAAGAATTCTTTTAAGCGCAATGTTGAAGTCGATCAAAATAATTCCTGTAAAAAAGAGATGCGTTAACTTGCCCCCCCCCCCCCCCCCACTTTCGAAAATTTAAATTTCAAAGATACCAGGCATTAGCTCTCAATTAGCTCTAATTTGCTCTCTAATATTAGAATTTGCTCTGATTATGGTACCGCGATACTCCATAGAATGGTGGGGGGGCTAAGTTAACGCCCCCCCACCACTTTCGAATATCGAAATTTCAAATATGCCAAAATTTAGCTCTCAATTAGCTCTAATTTGCTCTCTAATATTAGAATTTGCTCTGCTTCTGATGTCGAGATATTTCAGTTACAAGAAGGGGCCGAGCGTTAATTTAGCTCCCCCCACCCCCTTCACTTTCGAATATCGCAATAAGTAAAATCACCGTTTTTAAAAAATTAACTTTAAACATCAAATTTCCACTTGATCATTTAAAAAGAGTTCATATTCATTTGCACACAACTTCTCTATGAAAACGAATTTTTGCAGGGGGGTTCTTAAGTTTCGTAAGTACTTTTAGCATTCCTAGCAATTACATTCATGATAGAAATCTAGGCATTCATGTATTCAACCTCTTTTTTTGGAGCCCAAACCCAATGACTCTAAATGCGAACCCGAGTCCGACAGTAGGCAGCAGAAAATCATTAATAAAATTTTAAAATTGTTACAGATTTATTTTGTTATTTAAATATATATATATATATATATATATATATATATATACATAAAAATAAATATTAATCCTAAGTACGCTTTCACGTTTCGTGATTTTTCATATTCCTGAAAATCTGTTTAAAATAACAAATTTGTTATTTATACACCACTACTGGCAGAAATTAAAATTCTTATATTATTCTTTTTAATATAATTGTACAACTATGGCAAAAATGCGTGAATTATGTTTCCCAGTAATTTTGGAAAAGGATTTCAAACAGAAAGAGACGATAGACAAAGGATATCTCACGTCTTTTTTATGTTATTAACACTGACCATGCATAGGCTTCAAAATCAGATAGAATATTTCCCCTTTTGTCCCATCAATAACAACTCAATTCCATTTCAAACAAATTTTTAAATGAATTTAAAACACCTTAAGAAACTTAGAGTACATTCTTGTCTCTCTAATAGCAAGTTTTTTTGTCACTCATTTCAATTTGTGATAAAATAAAATAAAATATTTTATCTTGAACTCACCCGAGCCCGAAAACTGGCATAAAATTTATAGACCTAACCCGTTTCGTGCCCGAACTCGGACTCCAACTGATCCCGCTTCATATCTAATGCATGCTTTATAAAAGGAAAAAAAAAAAGTACAAATTTTCAACGTTCTGTAAAATGGTAAATCGATCATTTATTCATACATATGTGTAGATGTTTGAAGATTTTGCTCAACAACACAAAATTTTCTGACACATTCATGCACATTAGTCCGTTTTAAATATAAATATTACTGAAAACATTTGAAATCGAATAGCATTTTTCATTTTTTGATAAATGCATGGATTAAATATTGAGTCATAAACGATTTTGTCTCATGACGATGCATTTTGGACTGTCGCATGCCTAAAATCTATTCAAAAATCCAACTTTGATATACATAAAATAAGTTTTTAGCATTCAGTCAATTGATAAATCCATATGTGTTTGTGATTAACTTTTTTTTAAATTCATAAACTTAGCATAAATCTAAAATTATAATTTCTTTAAATTTAAGATTTTACTAAGTTAATATTATCATTTTTGCGAATTTTTCCTTTTTTCCTTTATTCTTAAGAAGGTGTTTTAGAAATTTCATAACTGCTTATTATTTCTATTTACTATTATTAAAAGGGAAAATTTATGCCTAGGAATTTAATATTTTGAAATAGCTTTGTCTTTGATTATTAATCTTTACATATCTTTATGTCATTAGCAAGGGCTTCAAATAACAAACATTTCAATTCAGAACAGAATGTTTTGCGGAAATATGGAAGTTAGGTACATTATTAGCCACACACAGGGTGGCTTATTCTTTCAATCTCTATCATTTTTCATGTTTATGAAAAGTCACAGCAATCCATCGTTGCCACAGATTAATCTCGGAAAATGAAACATTTGAAGTTACTTAAAAAATTAATAACTCGAAAAGTATTTGTCACAAAATTGTTTTACAAACTGCGTTAGAATGGTAAAAAATTGTATTTTTCTTGATATAAATTTCAAATCTAATAATTATGTCGTTTTTCAAGTATTAGATTTCAAAAATTACAAAACTTCACAATGGAGTACCGTAGCGAAACTTTTACGCGTAAAAAGATAATGATAAAGGCATTGTGGCTCGAAGTGTATCGTGTATACTGGCCATAGCATGAGTAACGAATTATAGTAAACTTATTATTCTGTTAAAATATAAAAGTGAATTATGTATATACATTTTTAAAAAATAAAGAAAAACATTTTATCACAAACATCAACAAAATTTTTTCTTCTATTTATTCCCTTATTCCAAAGATATCGTTTTATCGTCTGCTGCCATAGCAACATGAATTAAATTTCATTAAGAAAAATTGCTCAGTGGTAGAAAAATATTTTTCTAAATGGAATGGTTATTCAACAACTCAACACTTTAACAGGGGAATTTTTATTTGTTATTTAGATATTTTAAAATTGTTATTTGTCATTGCGTTTTTATTCTGAGTTACAGCTAGTTTATTTATTTTTTTAAATAAAAGCCGTGTGTGGCAATCTATATTCTGCCTTATAGCAGAATTTTCCCCTCTTGTTTATCAAATATTGTCAATGTAAAAAAAAATTCAAAATAAATACATTTATTTTATTTAACATTTTCTTAATTCCTTTTTTTTTCTAATTTTTGGAAAAATAACTTTTACGTTTACAAAATTTAAAGTAGTGACAAAAATTAAATTTTACCAAAGTTTAACGAACATATCATTTACTGAAATCTAGTTAATTGCAGTTGGCCATTTTACAAGTTGAAATGGCTTATCAAAAATATTTTTAAGGGAACAAAAAAACATTTTATAAACGTTTATGCCATTATCGGTTAACAGAATAAATAGAAGGTAAAAAAACAATAATTCTCGTAATTATTAAAAAATAATTTTATTTTCAAACCATAACCATCTTCTGTTATGACGTCACATTTTTATAACAATCAGTATAAAACATTTTATGTTGAAAAAAAAAGCATTCTGTAATACTCTCACTAACTACAATTTTTTTTATTGTACCAAAAAATATATACATTTAATGATTAAATATTCTAAAGTAATGATATGTATGTAAAACATTTCTAAATATCATGACTAACTTTTTAGTTCTCTTCTTCATTAAAATCCTCTTCAATTATGAATCAAATTGATTTATGATTATTTTAATTCTGAATTGGAAGTGGCAATAATGCTAATAATTTTACTTTTAAACTAAAGTTTATCAATAGCAAAATCTTCAAACATACACACACAAATGCATGAATAAATGATTGATTTACCATTTTACAAAACATTGAAAATTTGTGCGTAATTTTTTTTTTCTTTTATTAACCATGCATTAGATATGAAAAGGGATCAGTTCGAATTAGAGTTTGAGCGCGAAACTAGTTAGGTCTGTAAATTTTATGCCAGTCCACAGGCTCGGGCGGATTCAAGATAAAAAAATTTAATTTATTTTATCACAAATTGATAAGAGCGACAAAAAAACTTGCTATTTGAGAAACAAGAATGTACTCTAAGTTTCTTAAAGTGTTTTAAATAAATTTAAAAATTTGTTTGAAATGGAATTGAGTTGTTATTGATGGGACAAAAGGAGAAATATTCTACCTGATTTTGAAGCCTGTGCATGGTCAGTGTTAATAACATAAAAAAGACGTGGGATATCCTTTGTCTATCGTTTCTTTCTGTTTGAAGCCCTTTTCCAAAATAATTGAGAAACATAATTCACGCCTTTTTGCCATAGTTGTACAATTATATTAAAAAAAAATAATATAAGAATTTTGATTTCTGCCAATGGTTGGGTATAAATAACAAATTTGTTATTTTAAACCGATTTTCAGGGACATGAAAAATCACGAAACGTGAAAGCGTATTTAGGATTAATATATATTTCTATGTAACGAGATATATTTAACTAATAAAATAAATCTTTAAACAATTTTAAAATCTTATTAATGATTTTCTGCTGCCTACTGTCGGACTCAGGTTCGCATTTAGAGTCACTGGGTTTGGGCTCCAAAAAAAGAGGTTGAATGCATGAATGCCTATATTTCTATCATGATTGTATTTGCTAGGAATGCTAAAAGTACTTACGAAACTAAAAAAAACCCATGCAAAAATTCGTTTTCGTAGACAAGTTGTGTGCAAATGAATATGAACTCTTTTTAAATGATCAAATGGAAATTTGATTTTTAAAGTTAATTTTATAAAAACGGTGATTTTGTTCATTGCAATATTCGAAAGTGGAGGGGGGGGGCTCCCCTCGGCCCCCTTAACGCTCGGCCCCTTCTGGTAACTGAAATATCTCGATACCAGAAGCAGAGCAAATTCTAATATTCGAGAGCAAATTAGAGCTAATTGAGAGCTAAATTTTGGCATATTTGAAATTTCGATATTCGTAAGTGGGGGGGGGGGGGGCTAGCGTTAACTTAGTCCTCCCCCCCCCCCCACAACATTCTAATTGGAATATCGCGGTACATAACCAGAGCAAATTTTAATATTAGAGAGCAAATTAGAGCTAATTGAGAGCTAATTCCTTGTAACTTTGAAATTTAAATTTTCGAAAGTGTGTGTGTGGGGGGGGGGGGTCAAATTAACGTATCTGTAAAAAAGTTTTATAGAATCAGAAACTATGCATAGACATTTAACCATCTTTCATAGGCACATACTTGATTATTTTTTAGTAATAAATAATCGTTGTATATCGCAAATTTGTTATTTTTTAGCGAATTTATAAAGCGCACTATACCATTGTGACTGACACAAAGCTGAACTGTGGCAAAAATCAGACCTTGTAATAATCCTACAAAGAAAATAAGAAAGAAAGAAAATCCCTGGGAAGATACTTTTCACAGAATTTTCTAGTTGTTTTTGCCTTAATACCATTTTATTGGTCAGTGGACATGAAACATCAAATAATACTAAACCTTGCTCAGAAAAGCAATAAAACGATAAATTTTACTCCAACAAGTTCACCGTCAGCTCTCGCCACAGACTTCTTTTGCGTATCTTCTAAACCCCTCTTTCAAAACCCCTTCCATAGCAATAAACCTGTGAGGGTGGGGTTCGTATTTGTCCATTTCAGACCTGGAAGATGACAGTATGAGAGTCCTACACAACCCCCTGTATTTCACTGTCTTAATTGCTTTCCACTGGTAAGGAATTTGACTAGAATGGAACAAACCGTTCAGGGTCCCCAACTCTGAAATGGGCCCCCCTAAACACAAAATTCATTTTTTGTTGTTGTTGTTTTTGTTACGAGTAGAAATTGTGAATACAAGCATATTATAGGGGTCCCAACTGAATCCCTACTTTGCCTCACGCACCAGGGCGCCATGTAAGGCTAGTCGGGCCCTGGTTCCACCGTTCTGAGTTTAGGGACCAATATATTTCGTAATTTGAAGAGTTGACGACTTTCAAAGATTTCAACATGCATTGCAACTCTAAATATTCTACTATGTTGCACTTGGGTCTTTGAAGGAAAAGTACTCGTTTAAATGAAATAAATAATAAATGGATCAAGCTACTTAAAATATGTCTGGTTTGCTTTATTTTTATCTATTAAATATTCCACTTAGAGTAGCTTAATAATATAATTATTGAATGACCGATTGTATTGTCTCCATGCTGCGGTCTTATTTAGATAAACATAACTTTTCTGGTTTTTCATTTTCGGCAGTTTTTTTTACTCTAACACTTTTGACAATTAGCAGAAAAAGATAAGCTCATATCCAGAAGACTTTGTCAGAAAAATAAAAAACATTTTCAAAGAAGACTGCTTTTTATTTTTGAAAGTTTCCTTTTTCTAATGATTTCTCTTTTCCGTTATTTTTGTAAACTGACCTGTAAGCAAGATCATCTGGGAGCCAGTCGTAGTTTTCTTGGGGTGGACGTGGAATGCGCTTGAATAGCTGCAAGTGGCAGAATTCACCTGTCAAAGTCGAAATTAATTAGCATTCCGCAAGGGAAGGGGATTGGGGTGGTTCCTGGTTATGTTTCTCTGCCCAGAATGACGAAGCAATTTAAGCATTAATAGCTTAAAGACGCATTTCTGTTCTCCTCAGAAAAAGAACAGAAGCCACTGCCGTGAGGCGCACGTGATAACCACTGCGCTACGGAAACATATTGAAGAAATTTTTATGTGTTGTAGTGATAAATTTTCTATTAAATGATTTGAAAGTATTTTTATTTTTTAACTTAGGAGTTTTTTTTTCTTAATACTGTAGAACCTCGATCCATCGTTTTTCAAGGGGTGGGTGAAAAAAAAAATGATGAATGCGGGTTAACGTCAAAACACGAAAAAAAAAATACAATGTTTATGCATTACTAATACATGCAATGTATACAGTATACTAATAAATACCAATTTGTTACTTACCAAACAGTAAAAGAAATAAATCGAAGTTATAGAAAATTGATATTTGTTTAAAAAATGCATGCAAAATTTTCAGTACCCTAGAATTCTTTTTTAAACACAAAGAAGAATCTCTCCTTGAGCGGGTTCTAAGAGGGAGGGAAAGTGGTTTTACAAAGGTAATGCAATCGATAAATTCTTTCAACTCACTATATGGGGGGTGCTTATCTATAAGAACAGTAGCCTATATATATATATATAAATATATATATATATATATTATATATATATTTGGAGACTTTGAACAAGATTAACTTTTTATTTGGGAGGCGGGGCTGGAGAGCGAGACATGAAATTAAAATAATAAAAACTTCACATACAAAGATATTAAAAAGGTTGGTATAAAGACAAACAAATGAAATATTTTTAAATCTAAATATTTCTCATTATCACATTTCTCTTTTACAAGGTAGGGGGGGGGGATTAAAGTGGGGTGACAGAAAATATGAGTCAATTTTTTCAGATTTGGCTCAAGAAAATACAATTTTAGGCATAATACAGCAGAAATAAAGTTTTCCAAAAATGCTTTGATATAAAATTTAAGATAAAATTTATTAGTTATGGCATGGTTCTAAAAAAAATGAAATAATTATATGTATATAGTAAACACTGTTAATACGAGAAACAAGGAAATTATAAAATTCCTTGTATTAACCGTTACTCATAATACCTGTGAAGACAGTAAAAATCCTAAACACACATTTAAATAAACTAATTACAACTATTAATTATTCTAATTAATTCTAAAATTAACATAATATCATAAAAATTCAAAGAAGACTCAGCTTACATTGCAATAATCACTGCAATTTTCGCGCAAGAGATTTCACATATATTTTCATCTTAACAGTGAAATAGTATGGAAAAGTTGTTAATAAATCCCAGAGTCCGAATTTAAAGAAAGAAACGAATAAAGGTTTTCTTCTTTGCTCCTGCTTTTCCATGGCTCAATTGCAAATCTAACAAAGAAGCTGTATTTGAAACGTCCTTATTTCTCCCTTTATTCTTTCATTTTTACAAGACCTCAGCATCATTCCTTTGAATGAAATTCTGTCCGGGAATACTAATCCACTGCTATATTTTGACAAAGCGTTGTGATGTAAAAATAGTCTCGCTGAGACAAAGCAGTGTTTGATAAGAAAAAGATTTCCACCCTGTTAATTCTACTCTACATTTGGCGAAAAACCCATTGAAATAAGCAGATGTTTTGCTCATATTTGTTGTGATCCTGTTTTGTAGCTCGTAAAAAGCGTAAAAAGCTCAGTGTAGTATAAATGATCATAAAGATCAACAATTCTTAATATGTAAATTGTTCATTTTGACAGTGTCGTTTTAGCCATACTCGTATTAAACGAGTTCGACTGTATATATATATATATATATATATATTGCCCGCGGAATATTTTTAAACGTCATAGCACTTGCAAAGATGACTATTCAAATGATTTAGATTTTTTTTTTCCAAAACATGAATTGCATTTTGAGCTATAAGAGATCCTTGCGGGGTTTATTTATTTTTTCTTATGTGTGTGTGGGAGGGGGGGGGATATTTGAAAAGAATCAATTGCAAAATTATTATTGAAATCGCATGAAGTGACCAAAAAATTACTTAAATTTGTTAGATAAAGTGTCATTGTGAAAATTAGCAATTAAACGTTACATCCAACTAATCCTGCCTGAGTCGGCAAACACCCAGCTAGAGTCCTATCCGAATCCGCAAATTTTTATTTAAAGTCGATCCGAGCCCAACAAAAACATTTCGTCTACCCGCAACCCGAAATACTTCAATCTGAACTCTAAAGGAACCAATCCGACCCGAAACCCGAGGTCAGAAAAAACAGATCTACAATTTAGTGCAATTATGAAAAAAAAATAAAGTCTATAATCATATTCCCTATATTAATTTTACATTTAATATTAAAATAAAAACATGTCAGGAGGCCTTCTTATTCAAATATATAGTTTTAAAAAAAATCAGAAATAGTGTCCTGCGTGGATCGGTTTGTACCCAAACCTGACAAAAATTGTTTTGAAGACCCAAACTCGAAATACTCAAACCCGCGACCTGAAACGTATTATTAAAAAAAGGTCTATAATTTAAAAAACTTGAAAAGAGAAATATTTTACGATATTATCTCCAATATCAATTCTATCAGTTATGTAGAAATTTAAACATGTAAAGACTCGTTCATATTTAAATTTACAGTTTTTCATCTGAAACGATAGTCTAGACTTTCTTTTGTAAAATAGACTGAAACCGACCGTAAATAATAAAACTCAACCTGACAGCGATACGATCACGAAACAGAGTCACCCCAACCGAACACAAAAGTAAAGAAAAACATCAGCTACAACCCAAACCACGGTTCGGATCGGTTTCAGGTAAAATTAGGTTTCCTCACTCGATGCAGGGCTAACCTAAGACAATATTCTGAACAAAAAAAAAAAAACTAGATAAATCGAAACTCCAATTTGACGCTGAAGAATAAAAACTCAACCCGAAACAATTACATCATACCCGACTTGCAAAGAAAAAATCGCCGGCAGCCTGACCACGGCATTTTTTTTTATAAACTAACATCGGGTTATTTTTAAAGCATATCTATACCCCACTCGAGTTGACCGGGTCGGGTCGTGAACGGGGAAAAGTGGGTTACCCAACCCGATGCAAGACTCCACTCTCAAATTAAAATATTTTCACCGACGAAATTTAAATTTTGACACCGATGTGGGGGAAGTCAGGTGTGTCCCACGCGGAGTAATTTGACCCCCCCCCCTCTGGATCCCCTTTAGCGCCACCCTTGGATAAATATGATTAAAACAATACTTTTATTCGATATTACTTTTAAAATCAGTTGTTAAAAATGAGATAATAACTCTCAACACAGACAGCCTAAAAGTGATGAATTAAAGCATCAAAATTTCAGTTTTACAATTTTTTTTTTCTAGTTTCAATACACAACATTTTGATTAAGACAAATTTAGCAATAGGAATGGGAATGAATTTTAAATTTTTAATGTTTTTCGAATAAAGCAGAAAAAAGAAAAAGTAGTTCTACTAAAACTGCAACTACTGGGACCTCCATATTATGAGGGCTATGGGGCGATGCCTCACTTGTCCATATAGAAATCTCGTAGGAAAATGCTAAAAAAAAAATTTTTTTTTAAAGAACACAATGCATACTGAATTCAATTTTGTCCGTAAACACATGAAATTTGCAAATGTTCTTATAGAGAAATTATAAAATCGAACAGTTTTTCCCTTTTTCGGTAAACGTTACGTCTTTTACGGTAAAACGTCTTTTAGAAAATGCTGTCAAAATTGATGTTTTCAATCGAATTTATGTACAAGATAGACAGAAAGATCATCATGAAGAAACGATAGTTCAAGAAATAGATCATTTGGTGAAAAAAAAGATCTATTTGATTCTAAAGTATTTTAATAGTCACACCTGCATAACGTTTATAAATTAGTCCCGGACTGATTTCTGTCAGAAAGTTTCTGGTTTTTGAGCGGACATTTTTTTCTTTCTTTTTTTTATAAGAACCACTATAACTAATTTAAATTTAGATCCTAAATTTTACATCAAATTATCTTTAGAAAAATATTTTTATTTTTGCTGTATGTTGCCTAAATGCCTAAATTGTGTTTTCTTAGACCAAATTTCAAAATTTTTACTGATATTTGCTGTTGCACTGCCCCTCCTCCCCCCTACCACGTAAAGAAAATAAATCAGATATTGAGAAATCTTCTCTTTTCAAATTTTTTACATTGTTTCTCTTTATATAGATCCCATTATTTCATGCTATTTCAATACACAACACTTTTGTATTTGTATGCTTTAGTATAATGATATGTATAATATATATTATGTCTTCAATGTTAGGGTTAGAGATACACGGGCTTCACTTGTAAAATAGAATCGGTAATAACTGAATATATAATATGTACCTCAGTAACTAGTATATCTCAATATTATGTTTAATGCCTTTTTTACCGTTGTCTTTTTTACCAGTGGACCCTTTTACCTAAATTCCACTATTACTACAATATCAAAAGCATGATAATTTATTCTCGCTTTTAATCCTCCTACTGCAATTGGCGTAGTTATAAATCCCATTAAATTTTTCATATTCGAATTTTGAACCAGATAAAATAAGAAATTAAACTTAATCAATCACTAATTAATGTGTAATTGATTACTAACTAATTACAGTAAAGTCTGTAAAAGCGGTATTCATCATGTCTTACAGAATCCTGTCTTTAAAGAAAAATTTCCTGGACTCAATGCTAGAAATATCACACAATTACAGTTGATAAACTAAAACCTGTCTAATACGGAATTTTTTCCGGTACCTAGGGATCACGTTTTGACCGGTTTTACTGTGATACTGTAGTACCATGTAGTGTTACTGATCAATTAATACCGTAATATTAAAGTAATATTATAATACCACCATCTCTAAACGTAGTATATGTATAAGAAATGGTATTACTTGATAAGAAAGAAACCTCTATAAGCAGAATTTTTAAATGATTCATTGTTCGTTGAGAATCCATCTTAGCAGATTGGTATGTTCTAAAAAAAAATTGCCATAGGTATACAGTAAAATCTTCTGAGATGCAACGGCAAGGCTAAAATAATGACTGCCAATTTTTGATTTCACCGATAAATGTTTTTTCAATGCTTTAAAATCAGTAGAAAATTAAGTAATAAACATACAAATTATTTATTATGCAGCTAAATTACAATATCCTATGTGTGTATGTATGAAAAAAAATTCGAATTTATGTTTTTTTTTTTTTTTTTTTTTTGCTTTCTTTTAACAGCAATATGCATATTCTGAATATTTTATTAAAGTTTGTTTTAATTCTTTTAGTGCTCACAAAAATAAGTTTCAAGAATGATCATTCTAAATAATTCCATTTATTTTGCATGAATATTTCAATGTACTTCATATATATATATATATACATATATATATATATATATATATATATATATATATATATATATATATATATATATATATATATATATTTGAACACATGAATATACATTCAATTAGTGTATTTTTCAGGTAATTATAAAATATATCAACTATCTCAACTATCTCAGGTTTAAATTACAGGAAAACAAAGAAAGCAAATTGTTAACTAATTTGTAT
Organism: Maratus michaelseni; assembly: GCA_963931845.1. Taxonomy (NCBI): domain Eukaryota; kingdom Metazoa; phylum Arthropoda; class Arachnida; order Araneae; family Salticidae; genus Maratus; species Maratus michaelseni. Next base: position 118,395,487 of record OZ007591.1, on the reverse strand, counting down.
AAAGACATATTATTATTTTAGATTTAAAAAATAAAAAAATAAATATAGCATTAATTGATATATAGAGATACAATGAAAATTATTATCTAAAAGCGAGCACCATGATATTCTGTATAAAATATTCAATTAAGATTAGTGAAATTTAGCGCTATATGTGTGTTTTATAAAACGTAAATCCATAAATTTAAAAGAAAATTGACACTTCCACTTTAATTTTATCTTAAAACATTTCAAATAAGTAAATTTATAAGTGTACGTAACGGAAACTTACTAAAAATGCATTTAAAAAATAATTAAAACTTGCTTATTATTAGAAAGTTGTAAATTCATTTCAAATATAATGGATGAAAATTATAGATGTAAACGTTATTTCAGACTTTAGACCTCAAACCCAAGTCTGTGCTCGAAAATACTTCTATTTATCAACATATAGCCGAAGAACTTGAATTCTTTGCATGTAGGCAGAGAAGCGTTTTCAAAAGCGATTAGTAAACTATTTTTAACGCCATTTAACGCCTCCTATAGATAACGGGGCAACATTCTCAATCGCCTGCAGACACAAACTAATTCCGTTGTGCTTTTGAAGGACAAAGTCCAAACTCACCTAAGGCTTTTTACATGTTTAGACCAGCTACGTCTTCAATGCATTTTTACCGTATTATTTTACAAACTACTGAAACACTTAGGCTTAAAACTGAGGATTAGATTTGTGTAATTATCTAAGAAAAAATTAATACTTTGAAATATATTCATACTTAGAAGTAAGACGACGGTTAGAGTGTTGATTTTAAACCTTAACTGTAACTACAAAAAATTGACCAGCCGAGAATGCGAAATGCAAGTGTTTGCATTTTAAGTTTTTTGTTTTCATTTCTGAGACTTTCAATCACAGTAACATGATTTCTTAAACCCAAAAATTTTTGGATCAATTTATTGTACGGATAACTTTTTTTACTCCTCAAGACTTTGCTTATTTAAACTTTTCTTAAACTTTTTGTGTTATTGTACGTTGATAAGTTTCTTCCATTTATAACGACGGAAATTGAAGGATGTGAACGAAATATTAAAAATAAATAGTAAATGATTTAGTATAATATTACGGAAAACAGATTTTTTTAAGATATGATTTGAAATGAGTAAATGAATTTACTTTAAAATTGAAATCATTCCATTTAACATAAATATCAATAATTAATTTATTATTAGATAAAGTAATCATTAAATCAAGAAAATTAATGGAATTTTTAGTGCTTTTTTGTTATTTTAAGAGAAGATAGATAATATAGACCAAGGTCTCCGTAATCGGTAGATTTTCGAAATCTACTCAATGTGGAGAATAAAAGAAGTGGACAGTTTTCTTTTTCAAAATCTGTTTTTCGAATAACTCAGGACATGTGTTCCTAAAGTTAAAATTTAACATATTTTTTAAATGTACTCTTACATAGAAATCCAAAGATATATTACTCGAGAACTGCTCGAAATGTTTTCAATGATTAACTCCTATAGCATAAAATCGAATTTATACCCCCCCCCCCCGCCCGCCCACTCCTGCAAAAATCGTCTGCGTTAAATTCTTCGTACACAGTATTTTTTCTAGTGTTCTATTTGCATAATTTCAGACTTTTCAAAACAAAAATCTGGCGAATAAGGAAGACAGCTTCTTATTTTCTTCAAAAATTGTTCTTAAAATTGTTGCGACATTTACGCCTTAAGAAAAGGATTTTCATAATTTTAAAATCGCTCTGAAATTCGAATTACCATATATTACTCGAATGCCACAGAAAATCTTTTCAGTGCTTTACACATATAGCGTGAAGTCGAATTTTCAATTTTCTCCACCACAACAATTGTCTGTACGAAAGAAATCCTTAGTGCGCAGTATTTTTTCTGAAGTCTTTAAAGTATTCTATTTGTCAAAAACTTTTCAGATATTTCACTACATTGTTGTGGAAAATAGAGGGATGCGGGACAGCTTTTTAATTGAAAATTTGTTCTTCGAATTTTTGAGACACGTGAATCTTGAGAAAAAAAACTTTAATATATTTTTGAAATCTACTATTAAATACGAATCTAACGATATATTACTCGAGTGCACTTCAAATATTTTCAGCGTAAAAACGAATTTTAGATTTTTCTCCCACAAAAGTCGCTTGCACAAATCCTTAACAGTATTTTTCTTGAACCGCGTTTAAAGTGTTCTGTTAATGAGGATTATTTAAGATTTTTCAAGTTATAAATTAGAAAAATAGAAAGGAGAAAAAAACAAGGCTTAACAAAAAAAAAAAAAAAAAAAAAAAAAAAAAAAAGGACATTTGTGATTTAAGAAAAAAGTTTAGCACAATTTTGAAATATATTTGCGATACGAATCTAACAATATATTTTGAAAATCTGTTCTTGGTGTTGTTTATTGCGTCCGATTATCTACGCGAGTGATATAGCCGGTAGGGGAGGGGTGCCCTTCGTGGAGGTCTTTCTATGGGAACCTAATCCGCATTTACAAAGGGTTAGAAGAAAACCACGTAAATCTCCGAACGATTAGGCCGACGGGCGGATAGGATTTAAACCCAGCACCTCTCGTCTGCTAGCTTTGAGAGCAGAATCTCTCATCCGTTGGTGCGGCATTTAAAAGATTGAAAGCGGATTTATTTTACGAAGATTCCTTTTATACGAATGCGGAAAATCAGTACGAAACGCGAAAAAAAAATTACCATAGAAAATCCAATTAAAAAATTATAATATCTGGCTAATCTAATCTAATCCATAAATTGGCTTTGGGGTACATAACTTCAGACATACGGATAACTTTTTGTGAAATCTTGTAGTTCTGCGCGCAGCCATCTCTTCAGAAAACTCTGGAAGTGGACAGACAAACATGTCTTAGGACCACAGAAATTGGCCACTTACCTGTGTACTGTATTGTGTGTACCGTATTGCCTATCCGTGGGCATTCCGTTTTTTTTTTTTTTTTTTTCTATCCAAGCAAATTGGATGAGAATTAAAAACTGTAGAAAAACCGAAAAATACGAATGCGACCTCTAAAAGAATATTTTTAAAATAGTAAGACTGTATATAAAGCTTTTAATGAAAGGCACCGTTGAGAGCAGAAAAAAATTCCTCTAAGTGGGTATTTTTGGCTCTTTCTCTGGTTTTAATTTCCATCCGGGCCACACAGATGGCAATTTCAAACTGAAGAAAAAAACGAAAAAATACGCAAACGACTTCCAGATTTTTTTTTTTTTTTTAATAGTAAATATTCACACTTTTATATTTTTTTCAGTGAAAGGTACCGTTGAAAGCAGAAAATAATTTCGTATAAGTGGGTATATTTATCTATTTATTTTATTATTAATGTATTTTATTTGTATTTTCATCCATGCCAAACGGATGGCAATTTTAATATAGATAATACTATGGATAATAAAGACAGATGTTTGTGTGTCTGTCTGTCTATACAAAAGTTTTCTGAAGTGACTGCGGCGAGCAGAGCTACAAGATTTCAGAGAAAGGTACCTGTACGTCTGAAGTTATGCACCTAAAAGCCAATTTTAGGGAAGGGGGGGATAAAAAAATATTATGCAATTTTTAGCGTTTTTGTCCCGTTTCAAGGCAATTTTTTAACATACGTAAAAGGAATCAGGTTTCAATCCTTTACCATATATATATATATATATAACGCTAAGGTACGTGGTGGCGAAAAAGTGATTATTTCTCTTTTGTTGATGGCAATGAGTGGTTTGTTTTCACTAATTTGTGAATATTACGAAAAGTATTTGAGATATTGATTTATAACTCACCACACATATGTAGAAAATTTTTCTGAATCCGAAAATCCAATTTTTGTAAAAATAGGCCCTTAATTTTTCATATTTTTTTGCAAAAAACTGACCCAGACGTCTGAAAAGGGAAGAAAATAAAACTACGAAGTTAAACAAACAACATCAAAAACAAAACGCACCATTTTGTTTCTGTTTCAAAAGTTACAGATATTTGTTAATATTAAAAGTCATTGGTTAAATTTTGAGGGGGGAGGGAGTTCAGTTGTAATTTAAATATCAGGTTAATGTTAAAGGTATGTAGATCTGCCCTCCCCCTGGCAGCGGAAAGTGGAACTAAATGATTTTGTGGCCAGGCCTATACGGTGCCGTAGACAATGGGGACCTGTGTCGGAGATTCGTTTGGAAAGAGGTTTGTTTAGAACAGAATGAGCCCCCCATAGTAGAAGAAATATAATTCCTTCTTCTATGGAGCCCCCTGACCGTGAAATGTGGAACAAAAAGATGTCTTAAACATTCGAGGTTCATTTGGAAAAATCGACCAGGGAAGCGGATGTAGCCTACTAGTAATATAGTAATTTTTTTCCATTTTTTTAAATTTCCGTGATTTTTTATGCGATTTTTAACTTTTTTTCGCGTTTTGCGGCGATTTTTTAATATGTTAAAATAATCCGGTTTCAATCTTGCTGCTCTTTATAATAAATTTTGTTCACTCTAACTTTTTAATTTTTCGCCAATTTTTCATGAAATTTTTAACATTGTTTCGCTTTTTACAACATTAAAAACATTTTATGACATTAAAAAAAAAAAAAAATCCGGTTTAAATTTTTTAGTTAAATATAGTAAATTTGTTCTCAATGATTTTTCACTTTTTGCGATTTTTTTTAGAATTTTAGCATTTTGCGGCGATTTTTTTACATTTTTTTCTGAAACAGGAAATTTTTGCTAAATTTTGATAGTGCTATGATTAAATTCAAGTTAAAATAATACCAATTCTGTTCCTATAGAGAGCCTATATATATGTTCCTATATATATGTGAGCGAGATGTTGAAATTTTGAATTTAATCTGGGTAGAAATAAAAAACCAGAATACCTCAAGGTTCATTTGATTCGAGATCGCAGCGGGCGTAGCCCTCCCGAGTGAACGTTGCCATAGACACCGAAGCCTCCCAACCCTAGGTTTATTTAGGAAACAAGGACCAGTAAAACGCGCGAAACCCCGTTGGCATTGTTACAAATGAAACTCATATGCAAAATTAAATATAAATATTTCTCCAAAATCTGAAAGGGAATCCCCCCAAAATGTTTTTTTGTTGTTGTTGTATTTTGGGGGGTAGGGGGGGGGGGCTCGGAATGCCTTGCTGCGGCCCTGCAAAGTGGTAACACTGCGCTGAAAAGGGTTAAACAGATTTAATTTTTTTTTCCTTCTCAATATCTACTCATTATCGGGATATCTAAACTAGCAGAAATTAATTTTTTGGTACTTTTGTCTAAAAGTTCGGACCTAAAAATCTCAATGAAATCTAGACTCATAAATGTGTCGGCTATGTTTTCTGTAGGTCTTACGTTTTCTGTTAAGATTATCGAATTTTAAATTCGAACAAGCGAACTGGAAATCCTCGTACATTTAGCCATCTTAAAATTGAAAAATCATCTTCCACATGTATGCGTATGTCCATAGTGATATATGCATGTACACGAATAGTTGTATGTATAGGTGTGTCCACGAATATATGTATGTATACATATGTCCATGGATACATGTATGTATGCATATGTCCACGGATAGATGTATGTATCAGTATGTCCACGGATAGATGTATGTATGGGTATGTCCACGGATAGATGTATGTATGGGTATGTCCACGGATAGATGCATGTATGGATATGTCCACGGTCAGATGTATGTATGCGTATGTCCACGAATAGATGTATGTATGGGTATGTCCACGGTTAGATGTATGTATGGGTATGTCCCCAGATGGATGCATGTATGGGTATGTCCTCAGATACATTGTAAAAAAAAGCATATTAAAAATAATTAAAATTTCAAAATTTCAAAAACTAATACGTATTGTTAAACGTATATTTATTTAAAAAATATAAAAATCCTAGCTAAATACACATTTCGTGTGATGTCCTCAGTGAACCGGATTCTGACCGTGTCCGCACTCACCATGTTACACGAGACTGTGTGTGTGTGTGTTTGTTTGTGTGTGTGTGTGTGGGTGGGTGGGTGGGTGGGTGGGTGTGGGTGGGTGGGTGGGTATTAATTTTTTTTCCAAAATAACTAAAATTGAATTCATTTCGAATGTTTTGGATTAATCATGTTTTGGATTAATCATGTTTTGAATTAAACATGTTTATTAGGATTTTACTGGCTGCAATGGAACTTTAATTTCAGTCACTGAAGTTCCATTGAATGAAATAAGTCTAAGTGAACGTGCTTGTAAGAATTCCAACATAGGTGGTCAAGGATTCCAATATTGCAATTGTAAAGGCAATTGTAACCCAAGTCGCTGCAAATATAAAAAATCAAAAACCCTTTTTAACTCCAAATGCCACAATAGCTCTTCCTGCCAAAATAATTTATTTGTTAAAAATGTAATAATATTGTATTTCTAATACAATTTGTTTGCAATTTGCTGTTTGTTATAACAGTAATAATATTGTATTTGAAACTCTCAGTTCATCTTTCGTACTGACAAGATGTTTTTTCTTCAGCTCTTCGATGGTTGGTTCATTTGACACTTCTAGGCGGGTGAGTGACATGTGACACATTTATTTGTCTTCTTTTTTCTATTCTATTAGGTTGAAATTGTCTCATTTCAACAATAACTTCTCTTAATATATTTGCTATATGTTAAAATTAATTTAATAGATGTCAAAATATAAAATTTTCTACTCATGCTTCATTTTTCTTAATATTCCATTGTCAAAGTGTGCATTTTATTATTTATTCTTTCATTATTTCAGTGTTTAAAGTTTTCACCTTATGGATTCAGTAATTATAAAAATTATTTTAATCACATAATTATATGTTACTTTATTTATATTTATTTTATTTTATTCTATATTATTATTTAATATATTTTTTTATCTATTCCATTTTTAGTAATTACCTACATTTTTCTTTCAATATTATTTATTACTATTAATTATCCTATTTACTACATTATTATCCCCCTTTCATCTTAACACTTGGGCTGATAAGTTCCCGATCTAATAAGGAAAACACAACTTTTTAACATAACTTTATAACTTTAATAAATAACATAACTTTAATAATAAATAATAATAATTTAATAATAATAATAATAATAATAATAATAATAATAATAATTTAATAATAATAATAATAATAATAATAATTTAATAATAATCCATATACTTAAAGCTAAACCGTTTTTTCGTCAATCCATGCAAAAATGGGTTCTATACGCGTGCGCAAGCATTCAGCCAATCAGCTAGAGGCTTTTACTCTCTAGAGACAGATTTGGATTCCGGGATGTTTCAGCCAATGAGGTGAGGGATGTTACTCTCCAGAAGCAGATTCGGATTGACAAAACATATATCGCTATCTACATCGCTGATCTGTGTTTTGAAGGTATTTATTTTATTTATTATGTAATTTGTATAAATAACTAGGTGTCGAAACTAAATTTAGGCTCATTTAATGTTAAGCATAAATATCTAGGTGTCGATTTCGATTCTAGCGTTTTGCCAAATCCAAATCAATCTAGATGGAAATCGCTTTTTTCCTTCTGTTTCTATACTACAGCAAATAATTCACGTAATTCTTATTATACATACATGATGCTTCACACTTCACTAAATGTTTTCATTAATCTCGAATGTTTTCATTAATCTTGAATGTTTTGATTTGAAATATAATAAAAATATACAATAAATCTAGAGACACTAAATTTTAACTTGTGTCTAACTAACTTGTGTGTGTAAATGACTTCAGGGGAAATGAATGAGGTTATTTCGTTTTTTCTTTTGTATATAAAAAATGTTATAGAATGTTTTGATTTTTTACATTCATTTTATACCAGATTGCATGTCCGTTCTTGGGCGATTCACATGAAACTCATAATTTGTCACAAATTGGTGATTCTATTGATTTCGTGCTTTGCCCATGAATGCGAAAAAAAAAAACTTTTTGACTTCATGTGAAATGAATGAGGTTATTTCGGTTTTTCTTTTGTATATAAAAAATGTTATATATAAAAAAAACCTGGCCATTAATCACATTGTGTTTTGTATATTTAAAGACGATTACTTATTCTTTGTAATTATTTTGTTGTTGGGGTTTTTGGGCGAAATAATATACTTCATAGATAGAACCAGTTCCGCTAATCATTAATATTTACTTAATCCTCTGACCGCCGAGCAAATGGGCAAATTTGTGATGTTTTTTTCTGTTATTTTTTTAATATACAATAAATCTAGAGACACACTAAATTTTAACAACTTTTATAAGCCCAGCATTTCTTTTTAAGCTGCGAAATTAATTTGCAATGTCTATCTGCAGCACTTGTTGCCGTGCTGCACTGTTTCTGCTACCAGGTTAATATTTAAGAAATATTTACATTGTATTGTTTGTATGTATACAAATCTTGAGTGTTTTGATTTTTTACATTCATTTTATACCAGATTGCATGTCCCTTCTTGGGCGATTCACATGAAACTCATAATTTGTCACAAATTGGTGATTTTATTTATTTCGTGCTTTGCCCATGAATGCGAAAAAAAAAACTTTCTGACTTCAGGTGAAATGAATGAGGTTATTTCGATTTTTCTTTTGTATATAAAAAATTTTATATATAAAAAAAACCTGGCCATTAATCACATTGTTTTTGTATATTTAAAGACGATTACTTATTCTTTGTAATTATTTTGTTGTTGGGGGGTTTTTTGGCGAAATAATATACTTCATAGATAGAACCATTTCCGCTAATCATTAATATTTACTTAATCATCTGACCGCCGAGCAAATGGGCAAATTTGTAATATTTTTTCTGTTATTTTTTTTAAATGTCAAAAAAAGATGAATTTTCAAACTTGGTATAAAAAACTTAATTACATATATGAGTATATTCCTGGACAGTATTAATCATTAATTGATATTTTAAAACTGTATCATATTTGTATAATTATATAAATTTAAACAATGCCTCTATTCCAGTGAAACCTGAGCATAGTGAACGGATATATCACTTCACGACGGTGAGAAGTTTAATGTTTTATACAAGATTTGTATACATACAAACAATATAATGGGTACTTTTCCATTATATGGACACCATGCCAAAATGTATGCTAATGCATAATGTATGTAAATGTATGCTTGGCGACAATGATGTCCATATATCTGAAAAGTACCATATAATGTAAATATATCGTAAATATTAATAGTTTGCTGAGAAATTATAGCATTCAGTGATGTGTTAGATGTATGCTTTTATCAAAACAATTATAATTTGTAAGTATGAGTTAAAAAAATAAAAATAACCCATTTTCTCGCATATTATGAATTTTATTGTAGTAATCAGAACACCGTATGAATAAATAATAAACGGACTATAAGAGTTCCAATTTTGTATTATGTGAATTATTTTCTGTACTATACAAACAAAAGGACAGAGCTTAAAAAATGCAATTTCCATTTGGATCGATTTGGCAAACTATTAAATGAGCCTAAATTCATTTTTAACGCTAAAATTAAAATCGACACCTAGATATTTATACACAATACAACAAATAAAATAAATACCTTCAAAACCCTTTTGATCATCACATTAGCGTGCAAGACCATTTTTTTACCGGAGACCGACGAATTTTACGATTTTACCGCAAACGATTGTTGAATTTCGCAATTTATCGACTATTGATTAACGAATTTCATGATTTCTTCCATGAACGTTTGACGAATTGCTCAAAAAAATTAAGAATATCGTCAAATTGTCTCGAGTAAAAAAATACAATATTGTCAAATGCTTTCAAGAAAAAAGTCGCAAAATTCGTCAAATGTTTTTGAATAAAAAATCGGGAAATTCACAAAATGGTTTCAGGAAAATCTTCGCCAAATGGTTTAGAATTTATTTGAGTGACAGCGGGAAAAAAAATTTCATTTACATTCAATCCTCGCAATTGGCGAGTGTGACTATTAAGTTTAGCCAGTGGTGGCAATAACATCAATCACCAATTTTCAGTATTACTCGCCGATTGGTGAGTGTTAATTTTGTCTTATATCACAAACTGTATTTACATATACTACTAGATATAATGATTATGAACCATGATTTTTCTGTTATTGGGCGAGATTCATGTTTTTTCAGCAATTCTTTGACGAAATTCGTGTTTTTTCAGCGATCCTTTGAAGAATTTCGCATTTTTCTTGCGATCCTTAACGAAATTCGCATTTTCCAGCGATTCTTTGATAAAATAAATTTTATTCCGCAATTTTTAGACGAAATTTAGTAAAAAAGCGTGATCTTTTGGTGAAATTTCCTTTTTTGCAATTCTTTGACAAAATTTGCTTATCTTTCGCAATCCTTATGCATAATTCACGTTTTTTCTGTGGTCTTTTAACAAAAGTCATGTTTTCCCATGATCCTTTGATGAAATTAGTGTTTTTTCCTCAATCATTTGACGAAATCTGTGATTTTTCCCCCCGCGAAGATTGGTTAGATGTTTTTAGTCTGCAGGTGCCCTAAAATGTCTGTGACGCCCGTTGCTGCATCGCACACATTCTTCCATGGGGCATCGAACGAAGGGAATTCATCCTAAAGAATCATTGTTTTCAACTCATTGGCTGAATTGTAAAGGGCGAAATGTGTCAAACATTAGCGGAAAGAAAGTGCGCAATTTGTTCGTTCATAGAAAAAATCGTGAAATTCGTTAATCGATAGTCGATAAATTGCGAAATTCGTCAATCGATAGCGGAAAAATCGCAAAATTCATTAATCGACAGTGGAAAAATCGCAAAATTCATCAACTGGTTTCGGGAGAAAAAGTTTTCGAATATCGTCGAATGGCTTCGAGAAAAAAAATCACATCCGTCAATTTCGGGGAAAAAATCGTGAAATTCGCCATATGGTTTCGAAATTTGTCGAGCGATTTGTACCCCCCAAGGGGTACTTTCTAATTTTTGCACACAACCTCATGTTATATATCATTGGAAAGGTCTGTGACCACTTAATCATATTATGCATATCCGATGTCCATCTCCCCACTTTGTCCCCCCAAGGGATACTTTCTAAATTTTGTTGACACCCCTCATGTCATATATTGTTGGAAAGGTCCGTGACTGCTTAATCATATTATGCATCTCCGATGTCCATTTCCCCACTTTGCCCCCCTCCCCCCAAGGGGTACTTTCTAAATTTTGCACACAACCCTCATGTTATATATCATTGGAAAGGTCTGTGACCGCTTAATTATATTTTGAATCTCCGATGCAAATTAATTATATTTTGCATCTCTCCCCACTTTGCCCCCCCAAGGGGTAGTTTTCTAAATTTTGTTGACACCCCTCATGTCATATATTGTTGGAAAGGTCTGTAACCGCTTAATCATATTATACATCTCTGATGTCCATCTCCCCACTTTGTCCCCCCCAAGGGCTACTTTCTAAATTTTGCACACAACCCTCATGTTATATATCATTGGAAAGGTCTGTGACCACTTAATCATATTATGCATCTCCGATGTCCATCTCCCCACTTTGCCCCCCCCCCCCAAGGAGTACTTTCTAAATTTTTCACACAACCTCATGTTATATATCATTGGAAAGGTCTGTGACCATTTAATTATATTATGCATCTCCCATGACCATCCCCCTCTTTGCCCCCCCCCAAGGGGTACTTTTTTTAATTTTGCACACACCCCTCATGTGATATATCGATGGAAAGGTCTGTGATCGCTTAATCATATTATGTTCCCTACTATGAAATTTGTCAAGTTAAAGGAACTATAAATTTTATTTTTATGGTACTATCAAGTTGTTTGCCGTCAAATTTTGACAGGTTACATCTAGTAATAATAATAATAATTTAATAATAATAATTTAATAAATAAATAAAAATAATAATTTAATAATAAATAACATAATTTTATAACGAAAAAGCTCCAAACAGTGTTCAGAATCATTGACTCGTTGTTGTTTTTGGTCAAAAGTCAACATGCGCGGCACCCACTTTGACAACAGCTTTTTCATAGACAAATGCTCATTCAAAATAAAACCTACACGTTCCTTGGATATCTTCAGAGTCTAAGCTATCTCCTGCAACTTCACTTTGCGGCTCCCCAAAACGATTTTGTGGACTTTTTTATGTTTTCCGGAGTATTCACCTCTTTTGCGTGATGCATCACTGGTGTCCGTACGACCACGTTTAAATTCAGCATGTTAGTCAATAATGTTTGATTTACCTGGTGCAGTGTCCGGATAACGTTTATCAAGCCAAGCTTTTGTTTGAACGGTGTTTTTCCCATCAAATAACAATTCTTGAAATTCTTGTTTATCCATTTTTTTTTGTTTATCAACAAAGTCGTTCAACTAAAACCACTCTAACGTTTTATCCACACGGCGAATCGTCATAACATTTTCTCTGCTACCTTTTAAAGGTTAGTATTTACTAAAAAAGCATCGGTTTGGTGATTGCAACGCCATCTGTGTGCCAGACCGGGAACTTTTCAGCCCATGTGTTATGTCCCAAATAATAAACTTAATTTATAGAATATTGCTCTTCCCTCTGGAGACAGATGGCAGCACCTATATTTACTTTTATTTTTCCATCTTATGAGTCAGAAAATCTCTTTGCAGGGTGTGGATTAATGCATTGTGTTTTTTTTTCCCTTAATAATCTGGTTAAATTATTCCTACACCTTTTTTCGCTGGTGAGTTGTGTGTGCTATTTTTTGTTTTTTAACTATTGCTTAGTTACTTATTTTTTGGATTTCTTTTTGTTTTAATATTTATTTGGTTTAATTTTAATATGTTATAGGCGGGGTATAATATTGTCTTTTGTAGGCTTAATGATGACAATATTTGACGAAATAACATATCTTTACTATGAATTATACTTATGGTACTCCTCTGGTGAATCCATAAGTTATTCATAGTATTTCATATTTCATTTTTATCCTATTCGGCTTAATTTTGTAGTATCATTTTATTTGAATTGTATACAGTCTCTTTCTTTGTTTTACACACATGTGATATCATTATATATATATATATATATATATATATATATATATATATATATATATATATATATATATATATATATATATATATATCGTTTGTTTTGGCGTGGATTTTCACCTTTTAAGTTTGCGCTCATCTATCTTATTACACCCTATATACAGAGTGCCACATAACTCTGTAAACATTACAAAAATAACAAATTGTTGTATAGGAGAGCACCATAAGATTCGTCAAAGTATCGGAATTTTTCGTGGCAAAGAAAAGAAAAAAACTTGAAAAATCTATAATTAAATTTAGATTTCAAAAACCTTAACAGTCATTGAAATTTGTCATGAAATTTAATAAGTCATTGAAATTTAACAACTTGCCGCATCGGAGTGCAGTTTACCGATAAGTCTTGCAAAAAAGTAGAAATTGTCATGACAGAAGGGAAGAATAGTTCAAAGCGTTTCATAACTCCGTTCATATTTTAAAAAACTCTTCGGAATGAGGTTTATACCATAAGACTTGTAAAAAAGTGGAATTTTTCGCAGGAAATGGAAAAAATATTTAAACGAATTCCATAACTCCGTTCATATTTCAAAAACTCATCGGTGTGAGATTTACACCATAAGACTTGTTAAAAAGTGGAATTTGTCGTGTGAAAAGGAAAAAAAATGTCAGTGAGTTCCATAACTCTGCTCGTATTTTTTAAAAAAAGAAATCGGAATGTAATTGGCACTATAAGACGTGTCAAAAAGTGTAATTTTTCGTGGTAAATGGAAAAAATATTTCAACGAGTTCTATAACTTCGTTCATACTTCGAAAACTTATCGGAGTGCAGTTTACATCATAATACTTGTTAAAAAGTGAAATTTGTCGTGTGAAAAGGGAAAAAAATATTTCAACGAGTTCCATAACTCTGCTCATATTTAATATATATATATAGTTTAAAGAGTTTCATAACTTTGTTCATATTTCGAAAACTCATCGGAGTGCGATTAACACCATAAGACTTGTTAAAAAGTGGAATTGGTCGTGTGAAAAGGAAAAAAAACTGTCAGTGAGTTCCATAACTCTGCTCGTATTTAAAAAAAAAGAAATCGGAATGTACTTGGCACTATAAGACGTGTCAAAAAGTGTAATTTTTCGTGGTAAATGGAAAAAATATTTCAACGAGTTCTATAACTTCGTTCATACTTCGAAAACTTATCGGAGTGCAGTTTACATCATAAGACTTGTTAAAAAGTGAAATTTGTCGTGTGAAAAGGACAAAAAAATATTTCAACGAGTTCCATAACTCTGCTCATATTTAAAGAAAAAAAGAAGTAAAAAATTAGTTCAAAAAGTTCCATAACTTTGTTCATATTTCGAAAACTCATCGGAGTGCGGTGTACACCATAAGACATGTTAAAAAGTAGAATTTGTCGTGTGAAAAGGAAAACAAAAATGTCAGTGAGTTCCGTAACTCTGCTCATATATTTTAAAAAAAATGTAATGCAATTTGCACTATAAGACGTATCAAAAAGTTTAATTTTTCGTGGCAAACGGAAAAAATATTTCAAAGAGTTCTATAACTCCGTTTATACTTCAAAAACTCATTCGAGTGCAGTTTACATCATAAGACTTACTAAAAAGTGGAATTTTTCGTGTGAAAAGGGAAAAAAATATTTAAACGAGTTCCATAACTCTGCTCATATTTAAAAAAAATAATAATAAAAATAAAAAAATAGTTCAAAGAGTTCTATAACTTCTTTCATATTTTGAAAACTCATCGGAGTGCGGTTTACACCATAAGACTTTTCAAAAAGGGGAATTTGTCTGGAAAGGGAAAAAAAATGCAAAGTTTTTCATAACTCCGTTCGTATTTCAAAAAACAAAATAAAAAATCGGCGCTCCTTTTATACCACAATACTTGAAAAATGGTCAGAATATATTCGTAGCAAAAATTAGTCTAAAAACTTTAGAATTTTCTTTCCTATTGCAACAAAAATTACGACACATTCAAAAGTCTTATGATTCAAACCGCACTTCGATACAACAATTTGTTAATTTTTTTAGTATTTTTTTAAATGTGAATAGATTTATAGGGCACCTTGTATATTATAAGCTATATATTATTTTATATATTATTATTATTATTATTATTACTAAAGAACATAAAAATAAAAATATATAGTAACGTGCTTGTCAAAAATCTTATAAATTTTGTTTGAAGCGAAAATAACAGTATCATTACGATACAATTTCCTTATGTGTCACTCTTCAGAAATTTCCTTTTAAATAAATTGTCTGAAAGTGCATTTGACACCAACAAGAAATTCGATGCTGTCTCAAAACACCTCTAAGGCACTCCTATATTTTTATGAAGAGGGTAATTTTCCCCGATAAGAAAAAAGATAATTCGAGTTTTGGTGAAAAATATAGCCTCTCTTATGGGATTTATTTTCGAAAATATGCCTTTGAGAGACATCTAAACAAGCTCTATGCTTCGCCTATTTTGATAAAAAATTGAAATTTCGAACTAAAGAAAGAAAAACGTTTTCTCCGTGGACGTCTGATAAATTAATCTAATAAAATATATAACAAAAAGAAATACAATAAAGAGCGTACGGTGATCATTTAATAATAACAGTAACTTTGAAAAGTAAAATAATAATTTATATAGAGAGAGTTTATTTTTCTGTGTTATTTATAATTCATATATGTTGATTTTTCTTAAAATTTGTAAAATTTATGTAATTGATGAATGTCATGATGATTTTTAACATATATCATATATTTGATTTGTCGACTTAAGTTTTGAAGTGAAATATAATGTTTTTATATCGGAATTAGTATTAAATATAATTCGCTTGGGTATATTAAATTATGGAAGGTTTACATTTCTGGTCTAAGATAGTTTCGATGTGTTAAAGTTTTAAAAAATTGTGGTAAAGGCATTTTTCAGTTTGAATTTTTTTCTAAGTTTGATGGTTTTCAAAGTGTTATGTTATATATATATATATATATATATATATATATATATATATATATATATATATAATTATAATATCTATTATATACAGAGGGTCGTTTGCACTTTATGGAAACGATTTTCACAATTAATTTTTGAACATGTATGCCATATTCTTTGCAACAATTTTACTCTACTGTATATTCCTGATTCTTGACTATTAGAATATAACTCTGGATCAAAATTTCCATCTTAGTCAATTTTTCTCTTAGTACAATCATATCAATTTTCATCCCGCACCTCTTGGAAAACTTTCTAAAGTCGCTTGAACGTCCGTGAATTCTTTTAAATTTAAACAAGCCAAATGCTGAAAAAGTCCATTGAGGAGGAGGAGGGGGGGTTTGTCAAGTGATTTTACGTGTATTTCTTCCATTTTGACACAATTTATTCCCTTTGGGATTATTTCTTTGCTAAATATGCATCAGTTGAGTTATGGAAAAGTAGGTGAAAGGACTTTGTTTATATGAAGCTCTTTTCAAATAAAGCTGGAATTTCTTCTTCCAAAACGTGTTCTAAAATAAGCATAGATCAATTACTTTGTGCGGATATAACTAAGGGGTTCTTTAAACGCATTTTTATCTTTTTTTTTTTTTTTCGCACTGAGGAAGGGGATCCAGGAATCCTTGAAACGGCCATACGCGGTTTTTTGTGCCAATTTTTCATATCTGTGCGCTACAACGTTGTTATTGGTTTTGGTTTATGTGTTCTAAAATATTTTACTGATAATAAAGCTTTACTGTTTTTACTTCTAAATGCTTTATTACATTTTTTACGTTTAATTTAATTTAATAACGACATCCAGCAGCAATCATGAAACTTTTTGAAAACTTTTATTTATATTTACAAACCCATTTTTTTTTCGCACTGAGGAAGGGGATCGAGGAATCCTTGAAACGGCCATATGCGGTTTTTTGTGCCAATTTTTCATATTTGTGCGTTACAACGTTGTTATTGGTTTTGGTTTATGGGTTCTAAAATATTTTATTGATAATAAAGCTTTACTGTTTTTACTTCTAAATGCTTTATTACATTTTTTACCTTTAATTTAATTTTATAACGACATCCAGCAGCAATCATGAATCTTTTTGAAAACTTTTATTTACATTTACAAACCCCTTTTTTTTTTTATACACTTGCTTGGATAAAGTCATGTTTCATCCAGTGTTACGATAAATTTTTATGTATCCCAACCTATGTGTTTATTAAATCGTACGTTATAAAGCGCTGTCCACAAAACATTGGAAGACATTGAAAAGTTTTCCAAGAGGTGTGAGAGAAAATTGGTATGATTGTACTAAGAGAAAAATAGACTGTGATGGAAATTTAGATCCAGAGTTATAATCAGGAGTAAAGACTATACAGTATAGTAAAACTGTCGCAAAGAATATTGCATATATATTCAAAAATTAATTGTGAAAATCGTTTCCATGAAGTGCGAACGACCTTCTGTATAACACAAGAAAAAATCTTTAATAACGAAAATGAGTATTTTTAATAAAATTATTTTTAAAATCCAACTAGTTTCCGACATATTAAGATGGCATTTTTTGAAATATTCTTTCATTTTCTGCGCAATTCATCATAATGCACTATTAGCACCTTCTCCTTATGGCTATTTATGTATCTGACATAAAAAGAAGACCTGGCTTTGACTGAATATGAGTGTAAAGAATTGAAAATCAAAGGCTAAGACGAAGAAGGATAGTCATTTATCAAAATTCTTAAAACTGATTTTGGTACAGTCACTTCTGAATATCAATCACTTAAGAAACTGATGGAAATGATGAACATGAAGAAACTGATGGACAGAAGAAATAGCTCCTATAATTTCCTCTCACAGAGAAATTAGGAACAATGTATGTTGTATTTTGCAATTTCTAAAAGATGTTCACGGAATATGTTTCCAGAATTTAAAAACTGTGAAACATACTACGATTAAAAAGTTAATATGCATAAAATATAGAAACCATAAAAAATATTACGTTAAAATGAAGTTGTTTAAATAGAACTAAAATCAGTGGGGGGTTTTGTTGTTGTTGGTTTATTTTATATACACTTTGAAAAACATATCGTATTGACTTTCCATTTAATGAAATACAATGAAATTTGGTAAGCAGAAGTCCAACTATATATCATCATCATCAACCGTTTTCAATCCATTTCTGCATATAGGTCTAAACAAGATTTTTCCATTTCTTCCTGCATAGTGCTTTGGTCATCCAATTTACTCCAGCCACTTTTCTAATTTCGTCGCTCTATCTTACCTGATGTCGTCTTCTTGGTCGTGTTACATCTCTGGGATACCACAGTAAGGTGTTTGTACTCCATGTATTGTCTTGTCTCTTTACAATGTGCCTAGACCATTTCCATTTTAACCTTTTAATTCTCTTGAAGCTGTCAAAAATTTCCCCTGATTTCTTATTCAAATTATTCTTTTTCTATCTCTTCTAGTTATGCGTAGCATACAGCTTTCCATACTTCGCTGTGTTGTATGTTATCTATCTGTACCATCTGTTTTGTTAGCGTAATAATAAGTTAGCGCAAGAATTGCTATATGTATACACTAGTGTGCGAAACTTAAGCAACAAACACAAAATGCTAATTTCTGAATACCTGAGTACTCAAAAGCAAATTCTATAAAGAGCAAGTGTAGAAAATAAGTGCTACCCTAATATCACAGCCAGTCGATGTGAAATCTTCTTAATATCACAAATGGACACAATTGTCACAGTCACTACAATGAACTGAAATGTTATATCTTTCATTTGTCTCATTCATACTCTCATTTGGTCACCCCACTGAGAAATTAGCATGTCTGCTGCTTTTTGGCGAGTTACCAGGTGACTTTACAATGAAATCACCTGGTGACTCTCATTTGACTGACACTTCTTTCTAAAGTCATCATGATAGCTGTTCTGTGACGAGGTCCCAAGTGACAGAAAACAAAATCATCTGATGACTTTTCACAAATTAGTGCAATGGTGACTTCACCATTGACTAAGTTGAGTCTTCAATTGACAGTCACGTGAGAATCACAAGGTAACTTCATTGTAATGTCACCTGGTGACCTGTCACAGTGACTTTTCAGTGATAACAATCATTTGAGAATAATAATGAGACGAGTGAAATATCCCATATTTTGATTCACCGTAGTGACTGTGTCACTTGTAACAGTGTGTGACGTCAAGAAGACTTCCCATCGACTGGCTGTGCTGTTAGGGTTAATACATATTTTCTACACTTGCTCTTTATAGAATTTGCTTTTGAGTATTCACGTGTTCAGCAATTACCATTTTACGTTTGTTGCTTAAGTTTTGCACACTAGTGTACATAAAGTTTGTATGTTATGGATTAGATTGTATTTCATTGCATTTTTGGAGCCCCAAATACAGTATATTTAGTACAAAAAAAAATTAAATTATCATTATTCTTGCCGTTCGAATATTTTTGGTAAATATAAAATTTTGCTTTGTTTATTCTAAAAAATTTATAGAAATTGCATCAAAATACTTTATTTAACAAATGAAATTGTCCTTTTATAAACTAAAGAATATGAAACAAGCAATATTATACTAATTTATTTTATTGAAAAATTGGATACGATACATATTAGGACGCCTCAATACGCACCACATTTACTAAATTAAATGTTTATGTCACTCTCTTCAGTCGCGTGAAGACACTCGTTAGCTAATGTTAAACATTTGGGAGTATTCTTTTCAAATTTCTCCTTTGAATTTGAATATTTTAAAACTTTATTTTTGCATAGCTGAAATCAATCTGTAATGGCCATTTTTGACTTTTTCAATTTTGGTTGCAGATTGTTTTAATAAAGGTACTTTAACTTTCGGAACAGGTTTCGAAAGTGTAAATAAACACATTTTAAAACTCAAAATAAGATCAGCAATTTGGTGTACGATACTGCAATTTGGACGAAATTGCTTCGCATGATAAAAAGATTTTTTTAAGTAAATTAAATATATATATATATATATATATATATATATTTAATTTGCTTAAAAAATCTTTTTTGGAATATATATATATATATATATATATATTCCAAAATTGACATATAGAATCGAAAACGGTCCCGAAAGTTAAAGCACTTTCATTAAAAACATCTGCAACCAAAATCGAAAAAGTAAAAAATGGCCCTATTAGAGATTGACCTCAGCTATCGTATCCAAAAAAATCCTTTAAAACTTTTGAAATTCAAACGATAAATTTTAAAAGAGGTTTAACATTATCCAATTAAAAAATTTAATTCCAAAAATAGCCTAGATAATTCAAACCCATCGAGCCAATCGAGCCAGTTTTTACATATTATCTTTTACAAATCATATATATGACTATATATTTATATATGATATATGATATTAATCTTAGGCAACATTTCTGTATTTCTATAAATTCCTGTAGTTAAAAAAATAGAAGTTTAACCATTTAATCCAGTGTTGAAAATATTCTTCACAAAAATATGCTTGCATGCAGAAAATTTTGAAATTTCTTTTTTGTTTTGTTTTGTTTTCTACGTCTGTGAATTCAAAATGAAAAAAAAAATAACAGTCAACAAAGATATGTCTGTTTTGATAAAACAAGACTGGAAGATGCACCGAGACATTCTAGTAAAGTGTGAATATAAATATTTGTATATTACAATTGAATAGAGCGATAGTTTTTTGATTAGAACAAAACAGAGACGTTTTAATAATATAAATGTTTAGCAACTGTTAAATCTGAAATATATCAGAGACTTTCTCATGTGGTAATATAACTAAAAATAAAGTCTTATTCTTATTATTATACTCATATTTCTTAAAATGACAATTGATGATGATAATAATAATAACGACAATGATTCTCAAGGATGTGCAAAATTATAAGGCACAGCAATGTATTTATTTATTTTATTATACACTGGCAGACCTGCCGGGCGTTGCCCGGGACCATGATAATAACCTTAAATAAACCTCATATTTGTATGATTTTATATCTTTAACCCGAATTTGTGTGAATTTACATTTTTAAATTGAAAATTCGCGGAACAAGATTGATATTTAGTGGAAAAAGCGCTCGTAAAAAAAAAATTTTTTTTCACGTATTTTTTTTCACGTTTTTTCAAGAATCGTTTTATAAGTAGTTCTTGTTGCCCGATTGTTGAAATTTTTATCGGAGATAAATATAATAGTTCTGTAGCCCGTGTAAAAATGTCGTAAAAAATATTGATATCTAGTTGTAATAAAAATATGTTTTCTTCTCGCTTTTTTTTTTCGCGTCGGGTCCTTTAACATAAAAACAACAAATAAAAATAGCTCTTATCGACCGAACTCTCTGAAATTATAATCGGTTATAAACAGGGCTTAACAAATGCGGTCGCCACCAGTAACCCGGTTCTTCTATCTGGCGGCCAATTTATTTAATCTGACTTTTTTATGGGGGGGAGGGCAATTTTACAAAATTGACCTAAGAAATGAGCACAAATGTCCTTTTTTCTCTTCCCCAACCCTACAAGTGCGCGGCAAACAATAACATTCATCTTCTTTCGTACTTTTAATGGATGAACCAAGTTTAAAATGCATTTTCCATCTCATGCACATCAAACGCCTTTCTTTTCCGCTCTAGCCGGGTAGTATGTCACGGGATTAGAATGCGGAGGGAGAGACAAGGTTTCAATAAAACAGTAAGAAATACTGTGAATTCATCTTCTGTGGTTTTTAAAATTGGATACATTGCTAAAAACATTTTTTTTTTTTTTTTTTTTGTAAGTTCCAAATCAGATTTTTCTGTTCAGAATTAAAACTTCTTAATCTATCACATTAATCTTAAGGAATAATAACATACAAGTGATTATAAGTAATTCATTTCAAGAAAACCTATAAACCTTAATTAAAATTTCAAGAATAATTAACTATTCTTTAATTATTAATTAATAAAGAGCGAGGGGCGGGTAGTAAATACATTTTTTTGCAACTAGAATTTTTTGCTGGGTACCAGATTTTTTCAAATTTGTAAAGCCCTGGTAATAAATATATATAAAAAAATATACGTATTTAGTAGAGAACATATGAGATGAGAACGCGCCGAAACATCTAGCTTTTTATCGTAAAGTTCTGTTTTTTTTTTCTTTTTTTTTTCTGTTCGTGATTTTTACAAGTTAAAACTAAATGGTGGTGCACGAGATAAATCTAAATCTTCAAATGTGTATACGAAACATAAAAGTTTGAGAATCACAGAGAGAAATAATCTTGCAATATTGCATGTACTGATAGATTGGATTAAATTTTTTTACGTATGCGAATTATAAATAATTATAATATTAACATAATTGCCAATAGATGCTTAAGCATTTGTATTGATGTTATCGTTAAAACTACATTTTTTAAAAAGAGAATATATTTTTAATTAATATGAATAATACTGATTTATTATTATTAATTTTAAACAGTTATGCTTAAAAATATATTATTACTGTAAAAAAAATAATAAGACTTGAGTATTAAGCAATGAAAATTCTAAGTGCCTGTTGTAAATAATTTTGAATTTGACTTTTATAAAATAGTGTTATTTCTTTCTCTCACGCTTTCCTTATATTTTGATATAAAATACAAAATATTTCAATTTAAATTCTACTTCTTCCATTCTTGTGTTGTCACTATCAGTGTTGTTTTTCGGTCTTATTTTGTCAAAACAGACATTACGAATGTTGATTGTTTTATTTTTCATTTTGTATTTGCATATTTCGAACAGAAATAAAATATTCTGACCATTTTCTTGATATAAGCGTATTTTTTAGAATATTTTACGAAACTTGATTGCATTGTTGAAGTTTTGCATATTTTTCTCAGCAGATTATAGGAATATACAGATTTTCGTAAGAAAATATGTACACATACTTTTATGTCATAAAGCAGCGGTTCTCAAACTTTATTTTTATGTGACCCACATTGGAAAATTTGGTTGGAAAATTTTTCGAGACCCAACTTATATGTACATATGTACAGGCTTTTCTACAATCTATCCTACGAAAAAAGCGAACTTTCATAGAAATCATACACACAAAAACAGTAATAAGTCTGCCTAGACTGCATAATTATAATAATAATATTGCGGTATAGTAAAAAAATTAATCTTCTATTACTCTGCATATCAAGATATGTTTATTAATCAATCTATTATTGAATAAATCAGTGCGAGTATAACTCGCATTCAAAGGGATCCGTACATTGAATTTCTGTATTACTATTTATTAATTAATGAACTCCTACTACGCCTATTTTTTCTTCATAATTTTAGTATCCGTAGATTCAGAAATAGGAGGGGGTGTGGCTTATTTTTCAAGTATACCGTCGACCACTTTTCATAACAAATACCATCGCCAAACTGTAACGCCAAATAAACGGGAGAACGTTGCCATTGGAATATCAAAATTAATAAATAAATAAAATATAAGAATCCTACGACAATCTATCCTTACATGTAAGAGAAACAAAATGGTAATATTATTTTTTATATTAATGGTAATGCTGTTAATTTATCCAGTTTGTCTGTAAAACATGTTTGTTGAGCTTGAAAATGTTTACTTTCGATTTGATAGCATTCGAAAAACCTATGTTCCGAATTAAGAAAAGTGGTTAATGCACTATAAAAATTAAACATTTTCGAAAATCTGTGGCAGTAAAAGAAACTTTGTTTTTATACGTGATTCGTTAAATCTCGAAAATATATTGGTTTTTGAGGATACCAAAACAGTAATAGCTATTCTTATGTGAATCCTCTTTAATAAAAAGGTATGCGTTGCTGACGACTGTGATTTTCGATAATCGTTGCCACAGATTAATCTCAGAAAATGAAACATTTGAAGTTGCTGAAAACATTAATAGCTTGAAAAGTATTTGTCAGAAAATTGTTAGACAAACTGCGTGAGAAAGGTAAAAAATGGTATTTTTCTTGATATAAATTTCAAATCAAATGATTATGCCATTTTTCAAATATTGAATTTCAAAAATTACCAAATTTCACAATGGAGTACCATAGCGAAAACTTCACGCGTAAAAAATAATAATAACAGCAATGTGTCAGCACGAGTCGCAAATTATAGTAACCGTATTATTCTGTTAAAATTTAAAAGTGAATTATGATGTCACGAGTGCATGATTTTTATTTAATTCTCGACAAATACTAGATGCGCCATTTCTTTTTAGTTGTGAATAATGTAGGTTAATTCACTTTATTAAAAAAATGTAACTATAAAACATATAAATCAATGGAAAACGGTAGGTAATAAATTGTAAACGTAATAATAAACCGTATTAAAAAAAACATAACTTAGTGAAATAAGTATCCGTTTTTATGTTATTTTAGGATATTCCAAGTAAAGGTACAGATTACTTTAAAATACAAGGTTAAATTCACCGATATATTTCGTTTGATTCGAGGTTCTTTTGGAGAAACCGACCAGCGCAGCGGGCGTAGTCTGCTAGTAATTATAATAATAATACTGTGGTACAATCATAAAACATTAGCTTCTATTACACGAGATGAAAAAATACGTTTATTAATGAATATGTTATTAAATATCCGTTTAAAGATTTATGCTGTTTATAATATTATAATTTATACCAATCAGAGAATTTATTAGGATGGCTCAAATGAAAACATAACAGTGGTTATAATTTGGTTTAATTTTGTATGAGTGGGGGAGAGAATTATGTCTAGCGGTAGAGCGGGAATTAAGAAAGACAACCGTCGAATTTGGCTGATTTTTAGGTGCGTTCGTAATTATATAAATACGTAGCACCTATTGTCGTCACTTTGTCCGTCCGTCCGCATATAACAACGCAAAAACTAACCCAACCGAATGGTTTGAAATTTAAGATATATTATCTTAGCAGAATTTTGTCGAGACATTTCAAATTTTATTAAAATCGAATCAAAACTTTAGGAGATATTAATAAAAATACTTATTAAGAAATTTGATTTTTTTTAATCGGTGCTTTCTTGTTATAGGAGCTTCCGAAGTTTAATCATCAAGCGACCGAGATACTTATTCTATTACAGAAATTAATCTGCAGACGATATCATTCAGTTCACAGAATTAAAAATCATCAAGATCTAAATATTTATATAGCTAGCTACAGTACGAACGCACCTCATTTGTCACGTTTGACGTACAATTTCCAGCTTGTTTTATTTAGAATACCGAAGAAACCACCAGAAATTTTGAAAAGTATTTTTCTCTATAAAAATATAGACATTCCGTAAATAAAATTAATTACAAATTTCTATAAAAAAATATTTCTGGCGTGAATTCAGAATATCTTAATAAAAACCCCTTCAAATTTGCAACACTGATACAGGCATATGTTTTATCAAAATGTTTTAAGCAAGACTCTCGTAGAATTCCCAACAAAACGTTCGTTTACCCCGAAACAGTACCCGAGCAGCAGTTTGATAAACATTTCTTGAAAATAAAAATGCACGTATAATTTTTATACTCTTATAAGCTGCAGAAAAAAATAAAAATACAGAGATTCAATAACGCGATATAGTTTCGTAACAGAATTTTCTAAAAAAATATGCTTACATCAGGAAAATCGGTAAGACATTTTCTTTCTATTCAAAATCTGTGAATTCAGAATGCAAAATATAATAGTCAGTATTATCAGTGTCGTGTCTGTTTTGATAAAAAAGATACTGCAATTTCTCTCTCTGCCATTTCTACACTGATACAGACAGCAAAAATAAGAAGAATTTAAATTGAAATATTTTCTGTATCGCGAGCGAATATTAGCTTTCGAGTAGGAATAAAATATTCCAGTTAAAGAGACAAAAATGATTTAAAATGACGAAAATTGGCTAAATGCTGGATTAGGAAAAATGATCTTGGAATAGGAAAAATAGTAATTAATTTAGATAATTAATTCTGTTTTCCTATATTTAATTATTTTTATAGAAATCAAAAAAATTTGCTAAATTGAAAAAAACATTGAATACATTTTAATATTGTACGACAAAATTTATAATTTAAAACTAGTTTTGCCACGATTTTGAAGCTCTGGTTCCATATTTTTGAATCGTCTTCTATTTTTTGTATTACTTTTTACGTTGTCTCTCGTTTATACTTGAAAAACAAACAAACAAACAAACAAACAAAAAAGACATAATAAAAAAATCAAAATCCAAAAACATCTATATCATATTTTACGTTATAACATAAAAAACAAATATTTTTTGTTTGTTTTTCAGGTATAGTTTATGGAGAATTTAATTTAATTTACTTTAAAAAAAGAAACATATACATCCGTTAACCCGTTCAAAAGTTATCGTGGCAAAATCGCTGAAAATCAGTGTTTCGAGATAACCGAGTTTAAATTTTTGCTTCCGCAAGTATCGCCGTTCTGTGCATCTCAACGTTTACGGCAAGTAGTACCACAATTTTAAAAATCTTCCTATGCGACATCCTTTAAGTTGCAAACATTATACGAAGTTTATTTTTAAAGTAAGTACCGTTTTGAAATTCCGTCGTGAAATACAATTGGTGATTCGTTTTCTTAATGCTAAAGACATGAAACCAGCTGAAATTCATCGTCAGATTAGTGAAGTTTACAGACTGCACATTATGACCGGTGGAATGGTACGGGGGTACGGGGGTTACAGCTTTTAAAGATGGCCGCATGAATGTTCATGATGAGGAACAAAGTGGGCGAGCTTCAATCGTTACTGAAGATTTGGTGCAGAAAGTTGACGAACGAGTGAAACAGGACAGACGCTTTACGCTTTCATCACTATCTGAGGAATTTCGTCGGGTTTCACGCAGTGTTTTGAATGAGATTGTGAGGGAATGAGGCTGTAAATTTCTATCAAGAGGGGATTAAAAGACTAGTTGTACGATACGATATGTGCCTTAATATTCTCCGAAATTATGCAGAAAAATATATTGAGGCACAAGCTTTCATATAAAAATAAAATTGATAAGAAAATTATACTTGTTTCTTTTTTATTTCAAAACGGTACTTACTCTAAAAATACACCTCGTAATAATAATAATAATTGTTAAATTTTTTCGTCATTTCTAATCTTTCTGGTCCCCTTAAACCTTCTCACCGCCGGCCGTGAACTGATATATCCGTTCACTATGCTGCAGGTTTCATTGCAATAAAATCATTATTTAAATTAATATAATGCTAGAAATATTATGCAGCTTTAAAATATTGAGTAATGATTAGTACTCTTAAGGATTATATTCATATATTTAATTAAGATTTTCATACAATGTTTGAAATTTCGCCTTTAAAAAAAATTTTTTTTTTAATACAGTGAAAACAACATTTGTCCTTTTACTTGGCGGTCAGGGGGTTAAGAAAAAAAATCTCAGTATTCGAATTCAAAATTAGTCAAATATTTCATTATAACAACATTATTCAAAACATATCTTCTTCCTAAAAGGATTTTTCTCATTGTTGATGTTTCGTTCCACTGAAAATAATCTTAGTTTTTTTTATCTGCTTCCTGTTCAAAGGTACATCTAAATTCAGGTTGTTTTCTGCGATTGTCTTTTCTAATATTTTTCACCATTTTTTCTTCGGCCTCCCGTTTTCCCCGTAAACTGTTGGTTTGTATTCGGTAATTTTTCGCAGTTTCCCTTCACTCATTTTTACATCATTGCTCGCAGAAAAGGAGAGTAATGTTTTTGACCGTGGACAGTGTAGGAATCTTTATTAACACTTTCCAAAATAGTTGAGAAGCGTTTATGAATTCGGTTTGTCTGGGCGTCTGGCCGTCTGTCTCTCCGCACTCTAACTCACTTAAATATAGTCGAATTTTTTGGTAATTGATATATATTTAAGATTTACTATGGCATGTTCGGTATTGGAAATGAAGTGTGTAGCATTCATAGTTCATTTACAGGAATAATCAAAAAGTATTCCGTTACATTATGGTCTATGGAAAAAATCGCTTGTAATGCATTTAATAATATTACGCTATTTCAAACACATTGAAACTGGTATATAGCACTGAGGTACACAACAAGATGCATGCTGTTGAGTATCGTGAATAGCATTTACCATTAATATACAGGGATACACAAAAATGTTCTTTTACAGTACTGTATGAGCGATAATAGCAGGAAGAGCGTTTCAGTTGCGGTATGTGCTTTTAAATTTAACAAATGTTTTGAATATTATTTGGTGTGTATAAACTAGATCATATATAGGGATGTGCAAAAGAATTAGAATAGATTTCCGTTTATTTGCGGGAATTGCTGAAAGGAAATTTTCAACATTGTTAAGCGTTTCCTAATTGAACAAATTTTAGCATAATATGTAGTATACATGCAAATTGATACATCATATACACAGATTGAGAAAATAATTTGAATTCTTTTCCGACTATAAATAGCGATTGCCGAAATTGGGTTTTCCAATGTTTTATGCGTTTTCGAAATTGTTTACTTTGATATCATATTTCACCTTATTAAAGTGAAGTTTTGTTGCAGTATTTTGAATGTGTTGGAAAGTGTTACATAATCTATGCTCGACGCATGATTTTTCTTTCTTGTTCTCTGAGAAAATGATAATGGAAGAGTAGAAGATTTTTTTATAAATATAGTACCAAAATGCTTATTTTCGTTTCACAAGTATCATAGGAAGTTGTTATACTAGCCTATGTTTCTTGGACTATTAAAAAATTTACACTGAACGGCCAAAATAGTATTACCACCCCACACTGAACTTTCGACTCATCCGTGCCGCATGTGCGCTGATGTAATAAACTGGATTTTCTGATAAAAGTTTGTTCTTGGTCAGAAACTCCAGTGAACTTTGCATTTTGACTATATGCTAAGTAAATTGAGTTTTTGTGTAACTTTATTCTTTTTATGAAAGAACAAATCACGAAATTGACCTACTTTTCGGGTCGATGAATGCTAACCTCCACTTAAAGTAGTATTTGTAGTCAAAAATGTGAAAATATTGCAACAGCGCAGCGATTGCATTAATAAATTAAACTTTTATCTTTAATCTACTATATGTATAAAATACAAATAGAAATTTCGTTCCGGCTCCTTATAACTCGAGTTCTGCTGAATGGATTTTGATGGCACTGTTAGATAGATATTTTTTTCAGAGAAGCTTTTAATATATAACATATCGTTCTACGTAGATTAGTTATAGCATTATGAAGGAAAGTTCTATTATTTTGCATGAAAGGTTTACCATTGGTCATTTTTTGACGACCATTATTGTTGGAGAAATAATTAAAACGGTTGTACACCTCGAAAAATAAAAGAAAAACTTTTACTAATTTTATTTTTTTTAAAAGAAAGAAAAGAAAAGAAAAAACAGAAAACAGAAAAACAGTTTTGATGAGACATAATGTTATAAAACAAAAATATTTAATTTAAACATGAAAAGTAATGTTCGTAATGCTTGAAAAATTATTCTATGTGAAAGATTGCTATTGAAACAATATTTGGCGATTTATCTTTTGCGTCAGGTTAAAAACAATGCAACTGAAAATTTGATTAGATAAAATCTGAGTAACAATTTTGGTTTTGATTTGTTCTTCTTTTATTTATTTAATTTTTAAACTAACTATTTTTAACTCTCACATCATGTGACTTACAGAAGAAACTATTTGATGTAATTATCAAAATGATTGTACTTGTGAGTTACATGTTATTTGTTTATTTGCGATTATGATTCACTCTTGTCGCCAAACAATTTGATTTAAAGCCAAAAGGTATAAGTGTAACATCGGTCCGAGCAATTTCCACAATACTGGTGTTTTTTCAAGTGTACCACAGCATTTTTGAAGTATTTTTTTATTCAAATGTAAATTATTTTCCAATATTCAAGAATAAGTTTTGGATAACAGCGACTATAATTCTGAAGAGCCTGTAGAGACGAAGCTTGAGTTCAGATGCGTGCGACGGAGCGGCAGTCAGTAAAGATTTTCGCTGTGATAGCGGCGACAGAAGGCCGAAAATACTAGGACAGTTTTTAAGCATTTTAATCATCTTTTAACATCTATTTGTGTCTTTTAAATTGTCTTGTCTTGTCACCTGTTAAGTAAACAGTGGTCTCATATTGGAATTTTATGAATAAAGTAAGGGAAAATTTGCATTTCGCCCTATCTGTTTTGATTTTATTGAACTTGTTAAGTATTAAAAAGATGCAGATTGTTAGATGTAGAGTATTATACTTATTTATTACTTAGATATATATGGAAAAGTAGAAGATATAGAAGCTATACTGAACATTCATCCTATATCGAAATATTAATTTACTAAAACATAAACCATATTGTTCATGCGGGGAACTGGAAACCCCCAAACATTATTTAACATTCTGCCTACGAACGCAAACACACCATCTGTTCCACATTGCACCGACAATGAGAAACTATGGCACAAACAGTTAGCGAACAACAAGCATGTACAAACAAAAGGAAAAACTGTTATCAGATCGCTAACAGAAAACATTGACCTAATATAACAGTAAATATACCATCCCAGCAGAGAGATCCTTCACGAATAACCCTCGCCTCCATTAGTCCCCCCTCCCCTTGGTAAGTATAATTTAATATTTTTTTTTTAAAGTAGCAGGGAAATTTACTTGTTACGCCAAAAAAAGTAGCAAGGGAACTTTTTTGCTGCGCCAAAAAAAATCGTTCTTTTCAGTGCTAGAGAGGGGTGGAAGTCGTCTATGAAGGACTGTAAAACCACCAAAAAGATGAAGTGTAATCAAACAAAATGTGTCATAAGTGTCAACAAACCAACGGGGTGAAACGCAAAACGTACACCCGCAACCACAAAGCAACCATAGAAAAAATATATCTCATCTAATGAAACAGCCTCATAGGCAAAAGACGGACTAACGGCCATGGAACAAGCCCCACCCCATTAGTGCGCCAAGTTCTTCAAATAACTAACAAACTAAGTTGCACACAAAACCAAATAGTGATAACAGCCATTAAGATTCAATAAACTGATCGCAAAAAGTGCATTCACGTGGCAATCAGTATAATAAATACCCCAAGGCAAAGCAAGGGAAGAAAAGTGAAAAATATATCAGTGACAAAATGCAATAGTGTGCAATTACAAAGATAGTGACAACTACCAGCGACAAAAGTCGCAATGGAACAAATTACCGAAAGTGACAAAAAAAACAACGAAAAATTCGCAATATGCCAAATGCAAGAAAGTGACAACCAGAAACAAGATAGTGACAACA
The DNA here is from genome assembly GCA_963931845.1 of Maratus michaelseni. Classification (NCBI taxonomy): domain Eukaryota; kingdom Metazoa; phylum Arthropoda; class Arachnida; order Araneae; family Salticidae; genus Maratus; species Maratus michaelseni. The sequence goes on along the minus strand of OZ007591.1, from coordinate 118,364,265 downwards.
ACATAAAAACAATGACGAACATATCTCAACAGGGTCAAGCCTATAAAAATGGCAAAAAACCGTAACAGAAAGTAAACAAATGCAAAAAAGAGACTAGCCCACAAAAGCGGCGATAACCATGATAACGACAAACCAACATGATAGAGACAAGCCAATATAAACGGCAAAAATCAAACACTATAAACAAGATACAGGCAATGTCACACGAAATGAGATGAAAACACCAGCGACATACTAAATAACAATGTCAGTAGGTATAGAATAACTGAAGGTACAAATAAATAACAAAGGTAGTTACTAGTATTTTTTTAGAATTATAAATAAATTAAAGTTTGTAGTTAAGGAATAAAATCGAAGTTCATCCCCCCTGTAACCCCCTCCCCTTTTGCTACGCCAATAAAATATTCTTTTCAATGCTAGTGAGGAGTGGAAGTCATCTATGAAGGACTGTAAAACCACCAAAAAGATGAAGTGTAATCAAACAAAATGTGTCATAAGTGTCAACAAACCAACGGGGTGAAACGCAAAACGTACACCCGCAACCACAAAGCAACCATAGAAAAAATATATCTCATCTAGTGAAACAGCCTCATAGGCAAAAGACGGACTAACGGCCATGGAACAAGCCCCACCCCATTAGTGCGTCAAGTTCTTCAAATAACTAACCAACTAAGTTGCACACAAAAACAAATAGTGATAACAGCCATTAAGATTCAATAAACTGATCGCAGAAAGTGCATTCACGTAGCAATCAGTATAATAAATACCCCAAGGCAAAGCAAGGGAAGAAAAGTGAAAAATATATCAGTGACAAAATGCAACAGTGTGCAACTACAAAGATAGTGACAACTACCAGCGACAAAAGTCGCAATGGAACAAATTACCGAAAGTGACACAAAAAAACAGCGAAAACTTCGCAATATGATCAATTGCAAGAAAGTGACAACCAGTACAAGATAGTGACAACAAGATAAAGACAATGACGAACATAGCTCAACAGGATGGAGCCTATAAAAGTGGCAAAAAACCGTAACAGAAAGTAAGCAAATGCAAAAAAAGAGACTAGCCCACAAAAGCAGCGATAACCATGATAACGACAAACCACCATGATAGAGACAAGCCAATATAAACAGCAAAAATCAAACACTGTGAACAAGATACAGGCAATGTCGAACGAAAGGAGATGAAAACACCAGCGATATCCTAAATAACAATGTCAGTAGGTATAGAATAACTGAAGGTACAAATAAATAACAAAGGTAGTTAACAGTCATTTTTTAGAATTAGAAATATATTAAAGTTTGTAGTTAAGGAATAAAATCCAAGTTCATCCGCCCTGTAAATTATCAGGTAACTTTAGTATCCCCTCTAATTTTTAGTAAGTAATCGTTAAGCAATTTTTATTAGCAATTTTTAACTTAAATTAAGTTTTTCAGCACCTCACAGTTAAGTTAGTGGTAGAAATAAACATTATATAATTAATTATATTTAGTTAGTATATAAACATTTGTCCCTCCCTCCCATCTTTAGATTTATCTAAGTTATATAAATTACAAATGTTAAATTGTATATATATAATATATAGCCGATGGTCCACCCCTCTCTTAATTTAGTACATTATGCAATTTAGTCCCCAGCCCCTGTAGGAATAAGCAACTCTGTAGAATAATTAGTTTCAGTTAAAATTATTATAGGGTAGATCTATAGGTAAATTATGACAAACAACCAAGTAAAATGATAGTACTTAAAGTCTAAAAGTAGCACCTAGTTTCTAGTATTAAAAGTGTTATAAAATGTCTAACTCCATTCCTTTTCAGACGCGGCCATCATGTGCGCTAGTGGCGCCCGGTGCATGTAAAATCCGTTGTGGGTATAAAGTCCTCCAATTTCATTGTGAATTACACCTCTGGGCGTGCCTAGTCAGGTGAAGGTCTCGTCACCAGATCAAGGTTCTAAATTACGAGACCAACTCGAGTAGGGATGGCATGACGTATGGATGAGCGATGCAGCGAGGAATTAGTAAATATTGCAGCGTCTCACAATCTGTCTGGCATGACTTCACTACACTGCGCAGTACTGAACCGTCTCATCCAAAATCAATTGGCAACCGGCCAACTAAGAAACTAGTCGTTGGGGGCCACCGTAATACTTACCCATCATGTATATGTATAATGTAAAATATTAAAATAAAAATGTGTAAACTACTTATAAAATGCATTGATATTCAAATAAAATCGTGGCTTGATGACGTCATAAAAAGGCTCGATTACTGAATTGCTTGAAAGAGGTTTTTCCTTATAACTCCAAAAATAATACTCCTATTAACTAGCGGTTTATTGCATCTGATTAAGCGTCAAATTTCCAATTAAAATATATATTTGAAGTGAAATTTGAATGAAATACAGGGTCATGAAAAATCGAAGAGTGTGAAAAATAGGATTACAAATATCTCGGCAACTCATTATCCGATCGACTTCATGTTTTATTCAAAATTTATGTTTTTGTATTGTCTTTTATATTTACTCCTTAAAATAAACAATTTCGAAAATTTTTATATAACTTTCATCAGAACGAATATTTTGAGAGTCCGAAAAAAAATGTTCCGGTTAATCGAGGTTATTGAAATGAAATAGGCTTCTTCCCATTATTACATACTAAGTACATACCAAATGGCAAGTCTCTATCTCAATTTGTTCGGGAGATAGAGCGTTTACAGACACACGCACAGACACACAGACAGACGGCAAAATTTTTTTTCTAAAAATATGTTTTTCGGAATCTCCAGTGTCTGAAACGTGTAAATCCGTCAAAAAAATTTTTTCGATTTTCAAAACGATTACAAGACTTACCCTATACTACGTATGATGGGTAAGTAAAAGCAATTAAAGCAACAAGACGCACTGAAGCCACGTCTGCCTATAGATTTATCAAACACATCTTCGCCAAGCGGAGAGCAGACGAATCTTAGCCCCGTTGCCAGGTATCAACCCGTTAAGTTGGGCAAAAGCCTGGCAGGTAGGGACCTAGTCAGCGGTCTAAAAAAAATTATACGCATACATTTGTATATTTTTATAAGCTGCAGGAAAAAAACTTCAACAGAAAAATCTGGTAAATATATATATTTTTATCAAGAAATTTGACAGGACGTTTTCTCAAAGAAGCATGGAAACGTTCTCTAAACGTACAATAGGGTTTCTACTGGTCAGGGAATTTCCCTGACTTTAGGTCAGATAAATACCAGTATTTATTTAGAGAAAAACTCGCCTTATGTAATAGCGCTATTATATGTTCAGCCTTTTTCCATAGGAATATATTGGTGTTTCCCCCTGAAAATGTAGGAACCCTGTATAATGACGATCAGAATCGGTCAAACATCGTGTCTAGTGTCAAATGAATATTCTATTCCATTTACAACTTACAAATATGGTATCAATTTTGAACGTTATAAGAAACAATATTTTAGGTGTTCTATAAAACGTATAATAAAATTTCCGAAACGTTGAAAGTTATCACCAACATAACACGTTCTCTCTTAGTTCAATTATAACACAATATGTGCTGTGCTCTTTAAGGCTGTTAGTCAATCAACTTCCAAATTCCACTCTTTAATGTTAAACATATGGGCGTAGATTGAATTCGTATATTTAAAATATTTTCTCAGGAAATTAACATTTGAACTTCTTCTTTTTGTGTGCTCTTCTTACAGGATGCTTCTTTTTTCTTAGTTCTCAAAATATTTTTAAAATATAAAGTAGGTGAACCAAAGGTGACCAGTGTTCTTAAGGTAACCCACCCTTGAAAAGTAGAATTAATTTAATTTTTAATCACAAAATGGTGCTACTGCATTGTCAATCATGTATCTGCAGTGCACGTGGCTGAATTTAAAGAGATCTCCTTGATCCTCCGACATTTTATGCAGTGATTTCCCTTTTAAAGAGTAATCGTTCTAATTTTCAGGTAAGACGATATTTTAATTTACACGTGTTTTAATTCTTAGAATTTTGAGTTATGATACGTTTTCTGAAAGCTTATTTCTTTCTCTTTAAAGAGGTTTACTTCAATTATAATAAATTTATCAGATTAATACTTTTATGTCGTGCAAATGGCGACCATAATATGTTCCAAAAGTGGCCCTCTTAGAAAACAATTACGACCCGTCTTGATCGATGATGAATTTTTATGATAATGGTTTTTATCTCTAAATGAAACCGAAACATGTTAAATGGCTTATTTGTTTATATATGTATCGTGTGCGACACCTTACTTAAGTAAAATAAAGTTTTTATGAGTTTATATGTTTATGAAAAGCTAATGTTCTCTTTTAAATTTTAGGATTTAAAAACCTTTTTAGTACAATATTGAAGATAAATAAAATAATCCATCACATATAAAAAGACTAATTTCCTAGCACACACTATTATACGCACACATCTTTATATTTATATAATCTGATAAAAAAATTAACATCAACAACGGAATTATAATGTCGTAAATGTTTCTTCTAAAAAATATGATTATGTCAAGAAAGTTATCAGAATATTTTCTTTCTGTTCAAAATCTGCGAATTCAAAATAAAAAGCACAACAATCAGCATTCGTAATGATGCATCTGTTTTGATATAAAAAAAAAAGAATGTAAGATGCGCTGACAGAGGCAGTGAAAGAAGTAGAATTGAAATAGAAATATTTTATACATCTCGAGGGAATACCATGATTGTTACTGAGTAAGAAAATATATCATAGTTTATAAACTAACAATATTTCCAATTCAAAATTATTCGAAGAGTACATTGTGTCCAAAATGTGCCCCCAATACAGTTGCACATGTTGCATATGCCTAAATATGGCCCTGAATATTGGACATAACACATTATACTGATAGTGTAATGAGTTGATTTTAACTATCTTTTCCATTCTTCTTACTTTAAATTTTCCATTGTAAGAGAATTGGTGACGATCCTAAAGACTTTAGGCTAATTCCATGCGTGAATGTAGTGTAAGTCACATAGCCGCAAAAGTTTACCGTTCTTAGCCACCGGTATTTTTTTTAAGTCTTCACTGTATTTAATTATTGATATATGGGATTTAATAAGTCAAAATTTTCCTTATTATAATACTGGTAGTCAAACACGACAGCGATTTACATCTCTGTGACTGACACTACTTCCACTCATGGAATTAGCCTTTAATGAAACTTTCTTTGCAATGCCGGAACCAGATTTGGATAACTTTTGTCTACATTTCCGATAGTAAATAGGCCATATTTTAACCCTTCATTTAGGGAAACCAGTGATTCATCAAGTGTAACAATGTACAGAAAAGCACCGATTATACGTTTTTCAGGGGACTGTTCTAAAACGACGTATAACTGAGAAAGACATACAATCGAAATTGTAGTCACCTAAGGTGTAAAATCATTGACTACTGACTTAAATTTCTACGCATTGATATTTTTTAATTTTTGTAAGGTGGGAAAAAGAAAACTTGGTAACGGAATATAATTTAGTAAAGGATTCTTCTAAAAATATGCTTATTTCATAAAAATTGGCAGAACATTTTCTTCTTGTTCAAAATCCACCAATTCGAAATGACAAATACAGTCAAAATTTGCAATGATGTTTTGAGAGTGGGAGATGCACTGATAGAGACATAAAAAGACGTAGGATTTAGATTAAATATTTTATACATTTCGAGCAAATACCATGATTATTTTGGAGTAAAAAATTAAATATGACAGCTTAAAGACTAACAAAATTTCAGTACAGTCAAATTCAAAATTACCCATAGAATACATTAGAACAACACTATTAAAAATAATAATATAATTACATTATACCTAAGTCTTGCTCTTTTTTTTAAGAGAATATTCTTAAAAATAACGATGTAACAATAATAACGAATATACGTATATATGTGTGTGTGTAGCAATTTTTAAAACTATTTTTAAGCAATGGTATTTTTGTAAAGGTAATTTTCAAACAGTAATAATGGTAAAATCTCTAAGGAATATTCTGGCAAAGAGTTATAATGTTATATAAAATTATTACTCTTATTCATAAAGAATGGAAGCCAAACAAAAAATTCATTGAATACGGGAAGATTAATTCTCAAGAACATGAAAATATAAGTGTATTTTTTGTATTTGTTTTTTTCTATGACCTGCTAAAGTAAAAAAATTCTTTTTATTCAAAAATACATACATAATTACGTCTGGATAAAATTAAATATTAATTAAAATATTACAGACATTTAATGTTAAAAACATACATAAAAAAACAATTAAAATATAAATACATAGATGTTTCATGCACTTTTCTTACAACTCATCAGTATTACGTTCACAATTACAAAACAATGAGAACCAAAACAAGATAATGGTTAAAATAACATTTTAATTAAAACATCGTATTCTACCGGTACCTGGGCAGCTTCATTAATCGGAGATTCAGAAACCCAAGGCCAATTCAATGTCTGTATCAATCCAATTTACTATTGAAAATTTAAATAATTATACACTCCCCTTCCTGGATATACTACTCGAGCGAGATCTTGTCAATAATGTTCATACTTTGAAAACTTCCGTATGCAGAAAAAGTGCTTCTTCCGGCAGTATCTAAATTTCAACTCTAATAGCCCTTTTTCCCATAACGTTTCTTTAGAAAGGTCAATGTATAGCGGAGCATTAAGATTTTGCAATAGTGAGGTCAGTTAAAATAATGAAATTAATAAAATAATTACTGATTTACGTCTTAACGATTGCCCGCGAAGATGGTGCCATAGAGTTTTGTCGGAACTATCGAAGAAATCGGATAAATATCCCACACCTTATCAACGTGCCAATCCGACGGCAACTAGGGGCGCGTCATAGACCGAACCCCGAGTTACATAGGGTAACACGTGGGTAATCCGAAGCGTTCAAAGCCCGATATCATGTGACTTTTTGCGGATTCCCCGTAGCGTTCAGAGCCGGAAATTATCCAGACTTCGAGTAACCCACATTACCTGGAGAATTTTGTTGGTAAAGTGATCACGTGGTTGGGAAATCTGATTTGTTTGTTTGCTTTATAGCTAACTTCAACTGTTAACTGTTATTCATTATGACTCCTACTGTACACTTGAGTCCTGACCATTTGATTGTTCTACATTTAACAGGACTATGATATAATTAGCCAACGTTGGCTAGGATGATTCCTGCAATGTTCTTACAATCAAAATGTAATGGTAGATTGGTTGAGGGAAGTGTTTGATTGTAAACATGCCCATAACTTTCCCCAAAAGCGTTCACAGCTGTTTTAACCCAACTTTGACGTCATTCCCCAATTATACGAGTAACCCGCGTTTTGGTCTCTATCTTTATCGTACTACGCTAATATTTCTGAAAATATATCTGTTATTTTCAAGAATGTGTACATTGGAACTGTTTATGTGCATTTAAATCCTATTGCTAATTTTCTGGGTTACTACAAGCATAGGTATTCAAAATTTGATCTTAGAGGTGTCGTATACCGTATTCCTTGTAAAGGTTGGAAGTCAAACTAAATAGGAGAAACTGGACGCTCACTAAATGTGAGATTTTTTTAAGAAAGGCTCTCTAACCTCAAGATTGGTCGCACACGCCTTTGAATTTGACCATGTGCCTGATTTTGAAAACGCGCAAACTGCAAGATCTAACTGTTGCGTATGCAGCAGCCTGGTTTTCCTGGAGGGTGGGATGACGATTTTGTCTGAGTCTTGGATTAATGAAGCCGCCGAGTTAAAGGCAGAATACGATGTTTTTATTAAACGGTGATTTTAACTATTATCTTGTTTTGGTTTTCATTATTTTGTAATTGTGAACCTAATACTGATGAGGTGTACAAAAAGTAGGCTATGATGTCATACACTCACGCACAGTATTTTTTTTAATCGGTTATAAAAAGGAAAAAAGTCGCCAAATTTAGGGGATTTTTTTCCTTTAATGGCAACCTAGCAATTGTATTTTCTTGGTTTGGCGCGGGCTTGAAAATCGCGCCTACCAAAAAGGCGCCAAACATCTCTGCGTGAGTTTAAAGCATCTGTTCCAAAAAGTACATTTAACGTCTATGCATTTGTATTTTAATTGTTTTTTTATGTATGTTTTTTTACGTTAAATGTCTGTAGTTTTATGATTTAATTAATATTTTAATTCTGTTGAGAATTATAAATGAAAAGTACAACAGTCAGCAATATTAATGGTGTATCTGTTTTATTTTTAAAAAAAGACTGTAAGATCTACTGATATAGTCAAAAGGGAAAATAGAAATTGAAATATTTTTTACATCTCTAGCGAAAACCATTATTATTGTTCCGGAAGAATAAAATGTTTCAGTTTAAATACTCAGAACGTTTCAAAATCATTCATATCAGAACAATAATATTCAAAACATATTTATATCATGACTTAATACCTTTATAACAATTTAGTAATCTTGTTACCTTTATAACAATATTTAAAAAATAATTTGTGGCAGAATGCGTCACTACTCTTTCACAAGGATACTTTTTTGGACAAGTGTGTTTTTGTGTTTTGCTTGCGATGGTGTTGTCCTTAATCAGTAACATTGGTGTGTGAATGAGAAAGTCACTCTAAGTTGTAAAAAGTGCGTGTGTATCAGCGGAATCTGGTTGCCCTGGTGTTTTTATTTTGCAATGCTATATTATGTAGGTGACTGTGGTTGTATAGTGGCTATAGGTAATGAGGTATTAGCTGTAATCAGCCGATTTGGAACAGATATCACCGAAGTCCGTTTAGCATCGGTGAGCTAGTTACATTTTCTTTAATTCTCACCCCGTGGAGGTTGAATTTATGTGGAGTTCCAGACTTTCAGTTTCCAATCGAGCCAGCGGCTGTGAGTTTTGTCTATTTGGTAATGTGAATCTTTCTGTAATTCGAATAAAGATGGAACCGGGATCCACGGAATTCCGTTTTAAGTTTAGAGTTATCTTCTAAGTGTATTTTTTGTATTATACATTATATTGCCAATGATGACCGGTCACGTGCGATTTTAGACGTTATTTTAAATATCTGGAAAAATACATGAGGAATTATCCTGAAACTTCAGGAGTGTAAACAGCATGATACACGTCATATATTTCCGCGAAGATTTTTTCCCGAAACTCCATAAAGTGCCGTCAACAAATTGAAGAAAAAAGAATATCTTTTGGATAACACTGTAAAAACTAACATCGCAAAAGCGTTGAAACGGTAGCACATGCTTAGGAGGCTTCTTTTAATAAACTATGTTCATTTTTATGAGGATAACACGTATACTCGTGGAGAAATTAAGATTTTTATAAAAACAATTGCAAATTTCATCAAGTGTTTTGCTTATAATTTTCAGAGTTCTTAATATAAAAGAATGTTCTTTTCAGGAACAATGATACACAACATTATATACATTACCCTGCAATAAGAGTTAAAAAATAATAAATATTGGATGAAAAATGAGCAGGTTCACTAAATATTGCTTCACTGCACATACGCGCATTCAATCAAAATATACTGTGCATAATATATTAGCTAAATGTATAGACCAACTTTTGTGAAAGTCTCAAAAACATAGCTTGAAAATTCTGATAGTAATCGTCGATAGAATAAGCTCGAAATTCGCTGTTCCCAAAAGGAAGCAAAAAGATGAGGGGTTGTATCCAAATATACTAGCTTAGGAAAGTTGACATAATAAGAATAAAGTGTCTCTCATTGTATATTTGGATACCGCCCCTCATCTTTTCCCCATGAAATTTGGAATTGTTTTTATAAAAACCTTAATTTCTCCAGGAGTATACGTGCTATCCTCATAAAAATGAACATAGTTTATTAAAAGAAGCCTCCTAAGCATGTGCTACCGTTTTAACGCTTTTGCGATATTAGTTTTTACAAGGTTATCCAAAAGATATTCGTTTTTCTTCAATTTATTGACGGCCCCCTATGGGGTTTCGGGAAAAAATCTTCGACGAAACATATGACGTCGACTATGCTGTTTACACGCCTGAAGTATCAGCATAATTCCTTATGTGTTTTTCTAGATATTTAACAAAACGTCTAAAATCGCAAGTAACCGGTCATCATTGGCCATATAGTGTAGTAAAGGAGCTCTGAGAACATTGTGAGAGGAGTTAATACGTTATAAATTAACAAGTTTTTGGTAACGATCCCTCCCTTTTCCTCTTCGTTTTCTCAATATTGCTTAGTTTTGAACCGTCTTTTAATTCTACCCATTCATATTCTGGCATTCCTTGTTTATTGTTGAAAATATTTTTGTTCTGTTTGCTAAAATCTTTGTGCATTTTAGCCAACACAACAAAATCATTTTCATGTATTTGTATGAGCTATTTTTCCTGCTAACAGACTCGAAGGAGTTGTTATAAATTGTTTAACGAAATATGCTTTAAAAAGAAGATAATTTTTAAAATAATGTAAAAAACATTTTTCCCTTACTTTTCCAAACAGACCTTCATTAGAAAGAAATATTGAATTTGTTTTATACATTACTTTTTTTTTCTTTTTTCGTTTACATTTATTTTATTCAATATAAAATTCAATAATTTTCTTGAAGAACAGAACATTCGCATTTCATCAACGCATTTTATATTTTGCCGTGCTAAAGATTCATATTTTAAGCCATAAGTTTGAAAGTTTAAAGATGTGCCAAAACTTTTTTATTCACTTCAAAGACTTTTTTTATTTATTTATTACTACCTCATATTTTATCGTCTTCCTATTCAGAGCTTTAGAATTTTTATAACAATTACAGGTGGCCAATTCTCCCATGAATATATTCATATGAAGTATCCATGCACTTGTATTGTTAAGAAGTTTCAAAGATTTTTTCCTGACTAGAGTAAGGTATATTTTCAAAGCTATAAAAAATTATATTCCTGTGCAATCGGTAAAAGCAGTAAAGATCCACAGAGTTAGAAAAAAAGAATGAGACTTTTAATTTTACTAAAACATACTTAAATTTAGGTTAAGGAGTCAAACACATCTGAAATGATAAAAAAAAAATATGAGTCTTTTTAGTTGACTCATTTTGAAAGTTAGATTATTTGTAAGACTTTAAATAAAAAAAAAATTGCTTTAGAACAAAAGGATCATGGTCCATAAGCCGTGTTTTTAGCCCATGAAATAAGACTAAAATTTGAATTTGTTATATTGACTTAATTATTTCACTTTTTTTAATATTAGAAGGTTTATCTTGTACGATTTCAACAATAGTTTTTGCATTTTGTTCGGATTTATATGACTTACACAAGCTCAAAGTTCGTATTATTCGTAGTTTTTGATGAAAAATACGCAATTTCTCCTAATTTTACCTCAATTATATGTATGAGCGCAATCGTGCAACAATTTCTTCTTTACATATATTATAAAATACATCAAAATGTACAATATATGTAAAAGTAAATGTGTTGCAAAGCTGCGCTCATAGTAAAATATTAAAAATAGAGAGTTAAGTAACCGCATTCCCTCACGTCACTAAGAGACTTTAGGTTGCAGCAACGTGTTTAAACGTGCTAAAATGAACGTAACTATTGCTAATAACTGTATTCCTTCACATTAGCAGTAGTTATGTTCATTTTAGCACGTTTAAACACGTTGCTGCATCCTGAAGTCTCTTAGTGACATGAAGGAATGCAGTTACTTACATGCTTTGCAATGGAACCCTGTATAGACAGCATTCAACACTATGTACTATTTCCACACGTCCGCTTCGATAAAGTACAATGTGACAATAATTATAAAGTAAAGTGTTAAAAAATATATCCTAAAAAATCCACAGGACTAAGTGCAACAAAAGTTTCGTTTATATACTTTAAAGCAGCTGTGTTAGTTGTTTGAGTAACTATCGATAAGGTCTTCAAAAATGTATAACTATCTTATTTGCTTCAAAGATATAACGAAAACAATATGTTTCAACTTTAAAAAAAAACAACCTGATAAAATATAATAAAAAAACTTCGGGAAAAGGCAGTGTCTTTTAAACTTCGTGTATTTAAGAGCTTGAGGCTAAAAATAAAAAAAGTTCCATTCCCTATACAGACTTTGTTATAATTGCAAAATAATGAGATAAATTGCATTGAAACTTAAGCTGGATTTTTTTATAATGCATTTATTAAAAAATGTAGGTCATTTTCCTTAAGTAGTAATAAAGGATTTGATTGCTCAACTTCCACATTAGTCATTATTGCAGTTTCATGAAAATCATTCAGTCATATATCATTTACCAAACATATATTCTTTTTTCGTTAACACAAGTACATGGGTAAATTAGAAATATAAAAATAATTATCTTCAAGTAATGTCTATAAGCTTTTCAGCATAGTGATTGGCATTGAATCGTGGAAAAGGATATTTAGCTTTGAAATGCTAGATCAATCTCTTAAATTTCCACTCTGTCTCTAAATAATGTATAATTTCATCAAAATTATTCAGTAATATATCACTTCTCAAGCATGTATTTTTACTTTGGCTACATTACATGATTAATAAGAATAGCGGAAATAATTGCCTTCAAGTCATGTGTGTATAACTAAAAGCTATTTATCTAATTACCTGGAAAGAGAGCATTGATAGATGAGTCATTAAATGGTATGTCGAATACTTTTAGAGGGAAAAAAAGAAGGCGTAAATTGGGAACAGTGTATTTTGGGATATTGAAAAGCCTTTCACCATTAAAATGAAAATGATTAATTGATTATAGATGGAGTTTCATTTAATATGTGGTGTCTACATATTTATCCTAATTTATATATTACAATGAAATACATTTTACAGCTTTGAATTTTTTTTTTTTTTTTTTTGTAAAAAAAAAATATATATAAAGGGAAAACATTATGATAAAGTAATTATACACATTTCGGATCTCGTTAAAATAAATAGTTTTCTTTAATGATTAAAAAAAAGGAGTCGGGACACTTCTTATTTACATGTTTATTCATAGAAGGAAACCTTCCGTTTTTTTTTCTCTCAAGTAAAATAAATAAAGCTAAAACTAGAAATTTTACTTAATAAATGAAAACAGAAAGAGTACCACATAGAAACAAAAAATATTTCCTTAAATAAATGATCTTATTCAAATATGCTTTTTTGATTTTGAAAAAGGAAATCGGAGCAGCTATGTAGAGCAGGTCTTAAAATTTCTGATTTACATATTATTTTATATCATATTTATATCTTAATTATATACTATCCTATATATTATTACTGTTCTCAACATCCCTTTTTCTAAGCAAATAAAGAACGTAGAACGATAAATGAAGTACCATATGAAAGTATTTTCAAGCGATTTCTGACATAGTACACTCAAATTTCGTTAAAACAAATATTTTGATTAAAAATTGCAATGAATTAAAAATTAAATTGACATTGTTTTCATAAATGAAATGAAAAGTTTTCCTCAAATTAGTGTTACCACAAAAACAAAATACCGCAACATTGATTATAAAAAATATTGTTCAATATAGATAAAGTGGTACATAGTTCCTGCATGAGTTTATTTTATTATATTGTGGTAGCGTGAGACGTTGTATATATAATTAATAAATTCCATTTATCGTTTGAAACGAAAAAACTTTATTTTAAATTAACACATTAAAAAAAGAAAACAAAAGTAAAAATGAAAAAATATGATTATTCATATTCATGCTGTGAAATTACAATTTCAGAAAATCCTAAGATTCTGAAGTCTGCTCAAAGACAAGCTCACTCTAGCTTGTTTCACAACCAACTGATTCAACATTCCACTCCTTCCACCTTCAACCGCCGTCAGCAATTTCACTTCCCAGGGGCTTTCCTTGCATTCCTGGAATTTCCCAGAAAACATTGCATTTCGTAGGGGCCCAGTTCTTTGTATCCACAAGAACAATACTTTACAATTCTTATCTACTCATTCAGATAACATACCATTCAATACAAAGCATGTATTGCAGCTTGGCTTATCTCAAAGTGAAAATGAATTTCACACTATTGATAGAATTTTTCTCAATAGAGATCAATCTGTCAGATTATTTTCATTCCAGAGAGATTATCCTTTTTCCACAAATAAGGGAGGAGTTGAAACATGTCAACTCATCACAACACCTCCCCTTAAGGAAAAATTTCTAGAAGAAATTTGGCATATATATTAATAGAATAAGCTCCTTCAATCAATTTCTAAAGAGGTCAACAAAGCACAAGGGAATTTTGAATAACACATGAAAAATCCCTATAGAAAACAAACACATTCCCATACTCAGTATTTGATAGACCACACTGTCAACAGGATTTACTATAATCCCATAACTGCAATACCTAAGTATAATTCCAGGAATAATTTATACTATTGATGCCCTAAGAAACAATTTTGAAATACTTCCCATACATATAATACCAAATACAGATTACAATTTACGTGATTCTAACAAAAAAAAATAATAAAAAGAAAGAATAAATCTATATACAACACAATGCCTAAAACAATTCTCTTAAAAACTTGCTTAAAAGCCTAAATTTAGACGCTTCTACAAACAAAAAGAATGCATACTAAATTATGCAATTATTAAATTAATGAAGTTTTACCATTGCGAAAATATTAAGCATTAAATGATAAATAAACACAATACAGATATTACAATAATGAGTACTCCCAAATTTAGAATAAAACTTAATTTAGAGAATTCTCCCGAAAACCAATATCTGAATTACTTCTATCAGAAAATATTTTCGACAATAATTTTCGCCTTACAACTTCATAATCATGATTTTTCCTATCTAAATCTTGTTTGATTTTAATAAATCTTTCTTTGTGATCCGTTTTAAAAATAGAATGCTCCATTCTTTTTAACTTTGAATTTCCATATCCATTTTCTTGGCATTTAGCCCCCCAATTTTCTCTATTATTTACCTTCATCCAAGAGTTAAATTTACTGACCACAGTCATCGGTGAACTCAATTTCTTTCTAATTCTATTTCTAACATGTATAAATCCCATACTACCAACAAAATACCTGGGTATATTTATATCATGCTCAGAATTCTTTTCCCGAAATTGACCTCCAATACCTGACCTTTTATCACCATCCTTTTTAGACGCACCCTCTTTTGTATCGAGCAATTTAGACCCTTTTTCCAAATACCTATCAGTCACGTCTTCCAGTGAATTTACCTCTATCTCATTAACAGACTTATTATCCCTTTCACAGATTTCATTCACAACCATTTTTCTAACAACCCTTTGCTCATGATCGCTAGATAATCTGAGGGTTCCCTGCCCATTTAATTCTCTTTGATTCCCCACTTGTTTATACACCGAATTTTGCTTTTCCATATTTCCTAACTTTAATAAGTCATAAACAGCTGGTGTTATAAGGGGCGGAAAATTTAGTTTTCTCACAACTGCAACAACCACATTTTTTTCAACATACTCTTTTTCACCTTCCATCAAAGCAACCGGCACTGACACCAAATCCGCTTTTTGTCTATTTCCGAGGGCCGGTATAAGAAAGACCTTTCCCACTTTCTTAGCACTCCACGGAATGTCATTAGCATCAAAAACCGCAATTTGTGCACCTGTGTCCTTAATCGCTTTTACTTTCTTACCATTCACGCATAAATCAACCATAGGCAACTCGGTTTCCACACCTTCCCTATTATTTTCACTTTTCCCATCACTAGTAATGATCCAAGCTATGCTTTTATCTTCATAATTAGTTTTACTTTTTAACAATTCCGGACAATTTGTACGGATGTGGCCCACTGCCAAACAATTATAACATTGGACTTGTCTTTGCTTTTCGAAATCATTGTCCTTCTTAAATTGATCAAATTTCCCACACTCTTTCGTATTCTCAAATTCCGATTTTGGTTTAATTTCCTTTCTACTTTTAGAATTAAAGCTGTCTTTTTGCTTATCCTGAAAAGATTTATTTTCCCACGGTTTTCTATCCAACCTGTTAAATTCTCTTCTTATACTCTCAAATTTATCTGATTTTTCCGCGAGTTTAGAAGCAATCTTTATTTCCTCCCAATCATCAATAAATTTTTCTTTTATCTCAAAAGGGACACGTTTTTTCAATTGTTCCGTGAGCATTAGTTCTTTTAAGGATTCAAAATCTCTCACTTCTAATGACTCTAACCAATTATCCAGATAACCCCTTAACTCATAAATCAGATCTACCCATAATTCACCAGATTTTCTTTGATGAGTTTCAAATTTCTGTTTTAAGGCGCCTGTACTTAGCCTAAACCTATCTAACAAAACTTTCTTTATATGCAGAAAATCATCACATTTGTCTGCTGGTTGTTTTACTATAATTTCGGCAATATCAGAAGGTAATAAAGGAATTAATTGACTAACCAAATCTTCTTGAGAAACTTTAGCTTTCTCGGCTTGCCTTTCAAAAATCATAAAGAAAAGAGTTATATCAATTAATTTAGAATCAAAACGCGGAACCAAATCCTTTAAATTTACCTTAGGAGTTCTATGAAAATCTACATTTGATTCATTAGATGAAACACTAACAACATCCGCAGAATTTTGAATACGCAATTTTTCTAATTCAAATTGCTGCTCTTTTTCAAGTTTTTGTAATTCAAGTTGTTGCTGTTTTTCGAGTTTATCTGCCTCAAGTTGTTTTTCAAGTTTATCTACCTCAAGTTGTTTTTCAAGTTTATCTAACTCAAATTTCCTAAGCTTATTTTTTCCTCTTACGCAATCCTATCTAATTCAATTTGCCTCTCTCTTTCTTTACGATCTTTTTCAATTTGTCTCTCTTGTTCTTTACGATCTTTTTCAATTTGTTTTTCCTGTTCTTTCCGCTCTGCCTCCTGTTCAAGAATATATTGCAAGCGAAGTTTTGCGTAACTTTCTTTATAATCCTCAGCACTAACGATAGCCTGAATTATAGCTTGATTTTTACACGTTTTTGACACACTGGTCTCAAATTCCTCTGCTAATAATAGCAAGACGTTTTTATTATATTTTACTAAATAGTCTGCCATATTTTCCCTCAAAATATAATAAATTTCAAAACATCAGATATATTCAATTTACAATAATACAATAAATACAAAAATAGAATTTTCTTCAC
This sequence comes from Maratus michaelseni, assembly GCA_963931845.1. Lineage (NCBI taxonomy): Eukaryota > Metazoa > Arthropoda > Arachnida > Araneae > Salticidae > Maratus > Maratus michaelseni. The sequence goes on along the minus strand of OZ007591.1, from coordinate 118,347,181 downwards.
TATATACGTATAATAATGTATTCAAAAACGACACAACTTTAATATAGCAAATTCTCATGCAACAGTGACGTCTTTCAAACTGAGTATATCCCCCAAAATAAATTTTATACCCAACAGTACAGTATAACATCAATTTATTTTGAAACATTAATCATAATCATCCACAGTATACCCATAAAATTAAGCTATAACTTTATTACTGTAAGAAAAAAAATGTATATAAACAAAACTCTTATTTCCAAAAGTTTTATACAAAATTATGATTAAAATACCCTGATTAATAATTTCAATTAATCAATAACAATTTACTATACCCCAAGTAAATTTTAACATATACATAAGTATATAATTTTCTTAACCCAATATTATACCAAACAGATACCAGAAAATCAACAAACATAAAAATTCTAACTAAAAATTTTAATACCAAATTAATAGCTTCCCTAGAATTCTTAAATTTCACATAGAGTTCCGCTCCCCAAAATCAAAATTTATACACAAAATTCAATTTAAAACAGACCTCTATAGAAGATTTCATAAAAGAGCTTACCTCCAGATGCAGATATTTCCTCCACACTGATACCAGGCTTCCAAGCACTTTTAAAGATGACACGCACACAGATTTTTGAAGATTTGAAGACACTCAATTTATTGATGAGGCACTAATTGCACCTTAGATCCGTATGTAGACAACTTAGATGGTACACCGCATATCTTCATTCCACTGATATAATTTGAAGCACACACAAATAGCACCAAGTCTATAGTTGACTGTTCATACACCTCACAGCTTTAGTCGATAAAGTTCTTTTACCAGTTTTCTACTTGCTAGAACTCCAAGAAAAATCGACGACTCCAATTAGGCTTCAAGACTCCACAACTCTGCTCGTCCGTTTTTCACTGGCTCATCATCTGTTTAATCAGGTTAACATAGATCCGTAATCTAATTTACTCTAGATTACATATCCCATTTGCTGCCACCAATTAATTATATATACTATTGCTGTGGTAGCGTGAGACGTTGTATATATAATTAATAAATTCCATTTATCGTTTGAAACGAAAAAACTTTATTTTAAATTAACACATTAAAAAAAGAAAACAAAAGTAAAAATGAAAAAATATGATTATTCATATTTTCATATTCCGATCATTAAAAGTCAACATTTCATGAACTAACATCAAATTAAAGACGAAATAAGTGATATCATAAGTAGCTCATTAGTTTCGTATAAAGAAAAATAATTCAAATTTTCATCAAAAGCGGAAATGTTTAAATTTCGGCAGTACTGTCTCAACCTGTAAAGAAACGCAAAATAATGTGTAATGGTGGGCCAAACATCACTCACTTTTAACTAGAGTCTTTCGCGGGTCAGCCTCTGCTCAAATTCTACTTAAAGTAAACTTGAAACAGACAAACAATTGTCCCGCAGTGGCGCAAACGATTAAGCTGGGTTCCCATCAAGATCACCGAAAGTGAAGCAGCATCGACCATGCTCAATGCTTGGAAGGGTGACAACCTCTCTCGACTGCGTATGCTGTGGGACCGTGTACGTTAATGGGAGCTGGTGTAAGTAAAATCTGTTCGTGGCTCCAATGCCCTTCAAGTTTGAAGACGATACATCTGGGGATGTCAATCCAGGTGCAGGTCTAGAATCTGGAATCAAAATTATGAGACCAGCTCTAAAAGTCCAACCTCTCTTAAGGCTCTGTCACCCCTTTTTTCAGAGAAGTGCCATGGCTATATCTCTGGCACGACAACAACAACAACAGACAAACAAATTTTCATTGACCCACAACCCAGTTCAAACCCCACAAATAAATTTTCGTCAACCCGAAACCCAATTTGTGTCCGGAATACAGAGGGTGTTTATATATTTGTAGAACAATTTCGGGGAATTTTTTCATGTTTAAAATGTAAAGATTGATTTTTTAAATGTTCGACCTTGTCGTAACCTTGTTTCTGGACTATAAGTCTGCATCTCTGCATCGATCGGGCTTTCCACGATAGTAGGGCGTTTCGTAAAATTGCTTACTGTCTTTCACTACTTTCCAGAATATATCAATCGTAATGGATTTGGTGTTTGAAAGCGTTCTTTTCAACATACCAAAGACACAATAATCCAAAGGTGAAACAACAGGTGACTTCACAAAAATATGTTGAGAAGGTATGCTATAATGAATGCATATGCAATACCTGTATGAGTTTTCATTTTTCAAGGATTGCAGTGGTACTGCTTAGCATGGAAATAGGAACCTATCACCAAAAGCATGGTATCATTTTAGGAGCCCCCTTTCATTCGGTAAAAGTTTTCTAAATTTTTCATATATAGAAACTCGGCAATGTTAAAAACTAAAAGTATTATTCACGAGAGTGACTTAGCCAAATTCATATATTTCATTAAACAGCCTTTTTAATGTTCCTTGTATTTACTTTAAATAGAGTATATATAGTTTTTGTATTTTCAGTTACCATGCTGGTTTGTAATCAGCACATCAGGATACCATGATTTTGTTAACAGTCTGTTAATCGTATTCAGATTTTCTCGTTAGATAAATTTTCTGAAGTATCTAACTAGTTCTACTGCATTATGTAAAGTTGTCTCTCCATACAAATTAAAATTCAATGCAAAAAATTAAAAATGGAAATTAGTGTCCCCATTTTACAGTCATGTTGGGGCCCTCTTAAATTTTAGAGGGGAAGCACGTGCTTCATGCTCCTTTTGGGTAATCAAGCCCTGCCAATTACTGTAAGAATAACATCAGTACCGTAACATAAGCCGCTTTCTACTTTAACGTTACCACTATGATTGTGCCTGTGGAGTAGTAATCCCAGAATTCTTAGCAGGAGAGGGGGATAGTATGGCGCGTTTATTGCTGTTTGGTTCCTTTCTTGCTTTACATTTACTACTTTTTATTTGAGTGTTAGTTCGCACACAGATTAAATGTAGAATCAATACTCCGAGTTCATCGATAACTCATTTCTCATTTTCGCTTGGCGAATTGTTGATTCAGATATTTTAATGTTTATTAGCGAATCATTCTAAACTTTAAGAGTTTGATACTGAGAATAATAAATTTTTAAAACTGATATTAAAGGGTTAAAGACTTTTTTATAATAGTTATTTAAGTTTATCAAGATATGCATTTATTATTCTGTTAAAATGATGCATTTGTTTTTAATTCTAGTGATATTTTTACCTTTTTGTAATTTGTTTAAACGTGTAATGTTCCGTTCAAGCTTCATTTCAAATTAAACAATTATTTTAACTTTATAAGCTCAATTATTGATCAAAAATATATTTCCGAAATGCCATTATTAAAAAAATAAACAATTTTCTTATATCAGCAAATAGTTGCTTTAATTAGAAAAGCATAAAAGTATGGAATTCTCTGAAACTTTACATTTCTCTAAATTGCTCAAAAAATATATTTTTTAAATGCTTGTTTTTAAAAAATCCAAACACATTCAAAAATACTTTGATAATTTGTGCAAAAGAGTTTCAGAAATTCTAATTCAAATCCAAAATATATAGAGTCACTTAGTAACAGTGTTGAATTCAGACACTTTTCTCCTGAAGGGATTTCTGTGGCTCACGAGAGGGGGGGGAGCAGAATTGCACCTTTTAACCAATAAAAACATAAAATCTGGAGGAGGACATTTCAATGCTCCAGGGGAATGACCCTGAGGCTATACCCTGAGTTCAACACTGCTTTCTAATAAGGACACCTTTAAGAAATTTCTTTAATTTAAAATAAAAATTAATAGCTGCAATTATATTTCAGTTTTTTAATACTATGTTAATCTATCAGTCGTTTATCTAGAATTATCATGTCGGGGTGGGGGAGACTGAGATAAAATAAAACTTGTAAAGATGGAAATGCAAGGGACTGATTAAAATTCTGTTTAAAACAGGTTTTTTATCATAGCAGGCATTAAACTGCATTCTTTTTATCGGAACCATAAAAATGTAGGCAGGATTTTGTTATATGGAAATTTCTGTTTTAGTATATAACTTTATTATAAAATTCAACTGTAAATAATTTTTAATAAGTATAAAGAATTATTTACAGTTGTATGCTAAACATTTTTCAAAGTTAAAAAAGGCATATACATCTCGTTAGGTGCTCTCGTGTATATTATTTAATTTAAACCCCTGTGCAAACCTTTTTAATAGCAGTGTATAAAAAAATATTTTTACTCTCACTGGACACCTATCGTACCCGTTTGTGGCTGACTCTATTGTTGTATCACAGAATATGTAGAAATATATAAGTAATGGTGAATTTGATTTGTTGATAAGAAAATATGTAAGACAGTATTATGAAAACAAGTTAATCTGGTTCAATTTTTGGAAATTAATTAAAACCAGGTATATATAAAAATTTTGTTCATATGAAATTCTGGTAAGTGCAATTAAAAATTAAATTTGTTTACTTAGCTTTTCAGCTAAATTAGAAAATATTTTATGCACATTATTGATACATTTATCTATTTTTTAATACTAACATAAACATGCATTCAGTAAAAAAAGCTTTATGCTATGTTTTTATGATAAGCAGTGGCACAGTGAAGAAGAATTTAGGAGTCCCTCCCCCCCCCACCCCCTTCTTGCAGAACTTTCACTCTTTTTCTTTTTAAATACAACATTTTTTACATTTTTATAAATAGAAATTTTAAATTAAAATAAGATAAATAAGAAAACTTGAAAGCTGAACGGTTTGACACCTGTGGAGCTCGTGCTTAAAAAAAGTCTTACAGAACTAATCGTGGTTGAAATAAGCATGGAATAAGGAAAACAAATCGCCAAAACATAGCCAAGCACTTTAGGTTTACTAGAATCCCAATCCCAGAATTCCCGGTCGAAATGAGAACGAAAGTTACTTTTTATGCTACTTCCAGTAGTTTCCTAGTTTGATGGTTTGAAGTATGACCGGTGGTTTTGTCTTGGTGCAGTTTCACTCTTTGAAAGTCGTTCGGAAAAAGAAATAGAATTTCTTCGGTAAATATCGGAGATAACACATTCTGCTGATAGTATGATGAGTTGATTTTACCACTTTTCCATTCCTTTTATTGTTAATTTCCCACTGTAATAGAAACCTGTGACAATCATAAAGCCTTTAATGAAACTTTTCTTTACCTTCTCGGAATCGGGTTCGGACATCTGTTTCTCTACGTTTTCGATGATGCATTTTTTTGTTGCAGTCATTTATGTCCAAATTCATCAAAGGTAACAATGTATTTCCTTTTCTCTCCTGCTAAATGATATTTTCATGCTGGATTTTACAAAATGGCTTGCGTTGAGCCACATGCTTCGGGAAAAGACGTCGTATGTTTTTTTTTTTTTTTTTTTTTTTTTGCTTTTTTAAGCTGTAAATCTTTAGAAATTTAAAATTTTATTTAAAACTCCACTAAATTTTCGGAATTTTCAATTTTATTTACGTAATTTTATTTTTTATTTTGTAAACAGCTCTTATTTTTAAATATTAAGTTTCTTCTGTAAATCATTAATACTCGTTAATGACTAGCGCTGCCATCGCACTTTTAATTTATTAAACTGCTGTCATCTATCTTCTTATTGATAAAGTGTATTGATAAATGATAAGTATCTAATAATTATAAATTAATGATTTCGATTTATTAATTTGAGTATGAAGTGTTTTGAAAGAAAATTTAAACGAAACCCTTTATACGACCTTCGATCACACTTACCCTCTTGTTTTTCTTTTTTAGATGTAAACCTTGGTTTATTATTTTGTTTATTAATTAATATTAATTGTTAGAACGATTAAATGATTTTTTGTTATCTAGAATAACATGTTTCGATTTTATAAAATTTTAAATGACTCGACAAAATTCTGCAACGATTATATATATTAAATTTCAAACCATTCGGTTGGGTAGTTTTTGGCGCTGTTATATGCGACAGACTTACTGTCCAGACGACGACTATAGTATTTGTATAATTACGAATGTACTACGTATTTATATAATTACGAATGCACCTAAAAGGCAATATTTAATCGATATTCTTTAAAAGATCATTCACATTTGATGTACTTTGATGTTGTTTCTCCTCTGAAATTTGTAACTGTTCACTCGAATGACTTTCAGTCTATTTTGTCATGCTTCATTTCCGAAAGGATAGAACATAGAAGACAAGTTATTTCTTCTTCACCTGGCAACCAGATAACTTCTGACGCGCAGACAAACCATTTTGGAGGTGGTTGGATAAACTTATGTTGTGTCATCAAAGAGATGCGTTTTATACTTCTCACAATAAAATCAAAGCTAGTTTTCTATTTAAAAGCTCTTTTCATTTTGACTGCAATGCGGTCTTTGTAAAAAAACTTTCTATATTTGGTTTTAAGAATCTACAATGTTTCTGAATGAATTACTAGCGTTTTATTTATAAAGAAACTAGGGGATCCAATCTAGACTACCCGCGTTACAGAACATAGGTGGAATTTTAATATATTTTTTTACATTTAATACATTTTTTTTTAGATTGCCCACTAACAATATAACAAAGCTGTTTTATATGACAAATATCAATAAAGCCTTCAAATAAACATTAAAAATTTATTAAAAGCGATACTTCTGTATTAACCACATGCCAGAGGTTATCAGCCAAAGAGCCACAGATTTCGCTACTTGAAGCAGCCTTGTCGATTCTGATTATTTCAGTGGTTTAAGTGCGTAGTTTTGTCTGTTAAATTTGCGTTTTATTTTTATTATTTTAGTGGTGACGTTTTAATTTCGTCGCGCAATATCAGCCGAAAACAAATTCTGAAGTATTTATATTGTTTTAAGGGAAAACAGGTTAATCTTTCGTAATCGTGCTGCTCCCAAAGAGACAGATTTTTAAAAGAAATCATGCTTAAAAATTATTTTAAAAACCATAAAAAAATCAGTAAATTGAGATGCCATTTTCAAACAGAAGATGAATGAAAGGTCATTTTGAAATATCATATTTTCCTATCTGACGGTGTAATAAGGGACATTTTGCGATGTTTAGAAGTTAACAGAACTGCAGTAAAAACGAAATTTATTAGTCAGGTGTTGCCACTGTTATTATAACATTTATTACAAGTAAGGTAAATTTTATGTATTTAAAATAACCATGATAGTGATTACTGTTTTTATGATCACTCCGTACGATGCAGTTGGGCCAGCACCAAAAGCTTCGTTTCTACATTACATATAAGGTAATTTTAGATATACAGGGTCATTTGAAAAGGTTGGACAGATTTGAAAAAATCATAACTCAAAAGAGTTTGTGTAAACGCAATAATTGGCTTTTCAAAGTACTCGGCAATTATCCAAGATTTGTTCAATGTAACTGTTTTAAACCGTGACATTTGGACGATGCGCAGAATCGATGATCTGAAAATGCAAATCGCACTACACATTCGCAATGTTCACTTTTGGCTTAGGCTATTCGTGTACATAGAGGATCCTTTCCTACTAAATCGACGATGCTGAAGAACTTTCTAATTCACATTTTTCCCATATCTCCAATTGTTTTGCATATAGGAGCGCTTTCCAATCCGGAATCATCGAAAAGGGTTGGACAGAACGAAGGCCTCGTTCACCGTGGAATTGCTTCTTCTCTTCGTACGAAGGTCACGGCTGCGAAACAATTACATCTAAAAAATCTCGGATAACTGCCGAGTACTTTTCAAAGTATATTACTGCGTTTCCTCAATTATTTTCGGAGTTATGATTTTTTAAATGTGTTCATCCTTTTTAATGACCCTGTATTTAAAGTATTTTCACCAAAAACCTAGGTGGTCTGATAATTCTATCAAAAAGCATCAAAATGTTTCATTCAATTTGAAGGGTATTTGACTATTTTCTGTACTGAAATACACACATTAGGCACAGTTGCTTTCAATGCTAAATAAAATTTTGCATGTTTTTAGCTTCGAGCATATCAGAAGCGTGTTATTGCTCATTTGAATGAAATCAAACGGTATTTTCGCGGTTTATTCTGAATGAAGGATTCACATTTGAAAAATCTTTTCTTTTTACTAAAAGACCAGGCCTTTCCGGATGATGGATTCAACTGATTGAACTTAAATTCTTTATGGACTGTAAGCTGGATTTGATAAACACAAAAAATTCGTCGTTCTGCTTGGTAAAAGGTATTTAATCTGTACTAAAATTGAATGAATCACATTGCTTTGCCCGACACATTTCAGGCGAAAAATTCACAACAACACGTCGAGTTTTTCATGCTCAACTGAGAACAAAAAGAGAAAAGAAAAATTTATTATCCCTACGCAGAGGGAAAAATAGTGTACCGGTTTATATCTTCCCTGCGCAGAGGGAAAAGGGTTAGAAACATTTATTTTTCTTTCGCTTTAAAATGAAATGGAATTTTGAGAACTAAACATTCTCCCGGCCTTGAAAGCCGAAAGGGTTTCAACAGTTATTCTAAAGGTAATTTACACAATTTAGTAATCGGCCTTTGTAATTCACTGCTTTCAGTTTTCACAGTTACTACGCGAACCTTTTGATCAGGTCCAGGATGAGTTTTAACTACTCTAGCTAATTTCCACTGTAAAGGGGAAAGGCCCTCATTCTTTATTATTACCAAATCGCCTATTTTTATATTAGGCTCTTCCTTTAGCCATTTCCCTCTCTGTTGTAAATTAGAGAGGTACTCGTTGCTCCATCGCTTCCACAAATGCTGAAGCATTCGTTGTACAATTGCCATCTGGCCAATTTTGACTCAGGTACCTCTGAAATATCACCTTCAGGTATTGAAGTAAGAGGAGCCCCAATTAAAAAATGGCCAGGCGTTAAGGCCGTTAAATCATTAGGATCAGAACTTAAAGGACAAAGGGGTCTAGAATTTAAACATGCTTCGATTTGAGCTAAAAGAGTTGAAAGTTCTTCGAAGGTTAAAACTGAATTACCAATGGTTCTTTTTAAATGAAATTTCATAGATTTAACACCGGCCTCCCAAAGTCCTCCAAAGTGAGGAGCTGAGGGAGGATTGAAATGCCAAATAATTTCTTCAGGACTTAAGTATTTTGCCACTTCTTCATTATGCTGAGAAGAAGTTGCAAGTTTGTACATTTCTTTCAACTCCTTGTTCGCACCAACGAAATTTTTTGCACAATCACTTACAATTTTTCTTGGCTTACCTCGTCTGGCTACAAATCTTTTGAGACAAGCCAAGAAGGCTTGAGTTGATAACTCAGAAACTAATTCGATGTGTATTGCACGAGTAGAAAAACATATAAATAATGAAATGTAACACTTAAATGATTTAGCACCTCTACCTTTTCTAAGTTTACATAGTATAGGTCCAGCATAGTCAACTCCTGTAAAAAGAAAAGCACGTGAAGGTTTCACTCTAGTAGAAGGTAAATCAGCCATGATCTGTTTAGACATGGAAGCAGAAGCACGAGCACAAGTAACACAGCTTCTGACGATTTTTCTTACAACACTTCTTCCACTTAAAATCCAATATCTCTGTCTTAAAACACACAATAATAATTGGGGGGCAGCATGAAAGTGGGACAAGTGAAAATTTCGGATAATTAAAGCAGTTACTGGATGACTTTTGGGTAACAAGATTGGGTGCATTTGATCTTGTGTCAGATTTGAATGACGAAGACGTCCTCCCACCCTGAGTATTCCTTCCTTATCAAGGAATGGAGATAGGTTCAAAAGTTTACTGTTGCGAGGTAAACACTTATTTGAAGTTAAACACTGAATTTCTGCACTAAAAGATGATATTTGAACTTGTTTAATTATGAACTTTGAAGCACACCGAATTTCTGAATTTATAAGATTACCGAAGTTTCTTTGAGAAACAGGTAAACGAGAATTCGCAAGAAAACTCAAACACCAAGCAATTACACGTTTTAATTTGGTAAATGACGATATCTGTGAAAGAATAGGCATTTCTTCATTTAACTGAGCAGTAGCACAAAAATAATTTTTTCTTTGCTCTCGTAAAGCTTCATCACACAAGCCACTAAATGATTGGGATTCTGGATTGGTGAAAGATGAATCACTTTCTGACGTAGATGATGCATCAGTTATGTTAAACTCCGATATTCCATTTAAAGGCTGACTTAACCAGTCAGGACCATGAAGCCACAAGTCATTAGTCACAAGTTGAGAAGGTAGTAACCCCCTTGTAACAAGATCAGCTGGATTGGAAGTTCCAGGAACATGATACCATTTCACTGAGGGAATAGTTGTTTGTATCTTAGAAACTCTATTGGCGACAAATGGTTGCCAGCGATAAGGTTCGGTTGACAGCCACGCTAGTGTTATGGTGGAATCTGTCCAAGCCATAGTGCTTTGGATTGGTAAGTGGATGTCCCTTAAAACAACTTCTAAAACATTAGCCAGTAATAATGCTGAACACAATTCTAAGCGCGGTAAAGATTGGGTCTTTAAGGGAGCAACTCTTGTCTTGGAGGTAAGTAAGGAGACACAAATGTCAGAATTTGACAAAATACAACGCACATAAACTGCAGCACAATATGCCTTTTCAGAGGCATCGCAGAATGCGTGCAACTCTATCTGAACACATGAGGGATTTAGCACACATCTTGGTATCTTCATTTGTTTAATAAGGTGCAGCTCTTTTCTAAATGAGATCCACATTTTATTGAGATCTTTAGGAATTGGTTCATCCCACGTAAGCCTATGCTTCCACAATTCTTGAAGTAATATTTTCAGAAATACTACACATGGCGAAATTAAGCCCAAGGGATCAAACATACGAGAAACTTCAGATAATATTTCTCTTTTGCTATTATCTACCTTCTCTTCCATCGGCAGTACCGAGAAACTAAAACTGTCTGTTTTTGGATTCCAGTTGATACTGAGGACCTTCACCTCACTTTCAGAATCAATGGGTATCATCTGCTGCTCTTCAGACGATTCTTCAACAATTGTAGCAACATTAGACTTCCACTTTCTCAGATTAAATCCCCCATGGTTCATCATTTTCTTTAGTTGATTAACAAGCTCAACTGCTTGTTCCTCCGATGCAGCGCCAGATAAAAGATCATCTACGTAAAAGTCATTCAAAGCAGCATGAGAGGCTAAAGGATAATTATCCTTTTCGTCTAATGCTAGTTGTTGCATTGCTCTAGTAGAAAGAAATGGGGCGCAAGCTGTCCCATAAGTGACGGTGAGCAGTCGAAATTCAAGTACTGTGTTTTCAGGAGTATTTCGCCAAAGAATTCGTTGCCAATTGATATCATCACGATGTACCTTAACTTGACGAAACATTTTTTCTACATCGGCACATACGGCCACTAAAAAAGTTCTAAAACGAAGTAAAATAGGGTATAAATCTTGTTGTACGCGTGGACCTATCATCAGTAAATCGTTAAGTGAAAATCCGGTGGATGACTTAGATGAAGCATCGAACACTACACGTAGTTTTGTAGTGCTACTAGATTCTCTTAAGACAGCATGATGCGGGAGGTAATATGCCTCTTTTATAGCATACTCTGATTGAGGAACAAGTTCCATATGTTCTAGCTCCTGATATTCTTCCATAAATTGTCTGTACTGTTCATATTTCACAGGGTTAGAAGTTAATGAACGTTCCAAAGATTTTAATCTAAGTAAGGCTGACGGTCTAGAATCACCTAATTGTGATGGCGAAGAATGGAAAGGCAATTTCACAATATACCTTCCAGTTTCATCTCTGGAATGATTTGATACGAAATGTTCCTCACATGCCTTTTCGGCAGTAGTTTGCAAATCGGCGGTCGGAACGGAGTCCAGTTCCCAGAACTTATTTATTAGTTGCTCGTTAACTAAATTAATATTGTTCACATGAATTGTAGGCGATTCTTCAGGTGCAGGAACATTACCTGCAATGATCCAACCGAGGTCTGAACGAATAGCAAAAGGCTTTCCTTCACCCGATGATAGCATTTGACCCTTTAACATAGGTAACGCAATATTAACACCAAGCAGAATGTCAATTGTAGAACTTTTATAAAATGTTGGGTCCGCTAACCTTAAATCACCAAAGGGTTCAGACCAGTCAGAATCCAAACTAACATGAGGAAGTTGACCAATAATTTTTTGTACTGCATAAACAGATGTAGAAAAATAAGAATTGGATGGGAAATGGGGAGAAAACTAATTTGTGAAACACCATTGGTATAGGTATCCGAAGCACCTAAACAAGAAATTAACACATTTGCTCTCTTTTTTGGTAGACCAAGCCTTCTAAGACAATCATTTGTGATTAAACAGGCTTGACTGCCTGGATCAAGAAGAGCTCGACACAATTGAACTCCTCCTTTAGAATCATTCACCTTTATGATTGCTGTACAGAGTAGCACTTGGGCATCTGAGCCAAAATTAGAACAACATGAAGTAATACTAGAGTTTTTCACAACTTCACTAACTGAATTAGAATCACTATTGGAACCGATAGAAGCAGCAGGTTGAAACACCTTAGCTGTTGCAGATAAACTACTAGCATTTGATGAATTTGTCACTGATTGATCACGATCAAATCTTGGCTCAAAATTATTCTCAAAATGTAATAAAGTATGATGAGATTGTTTACATTTGTGACACCTAGCCGTACTTTTACAATTTGATTTACGATGAAATGGAGTTAAACAATTAAAACAAACATTATTAGACCTCACAAAATTCACTCGTTTATTTACGGATAACTTTAAGAACGAATCACATTTATTTAATGAATGAGAACCCTTACAAAAAATACACTGAGTTTGAAATCCTGAAGCTAACAATGTCACACTTTTAGAAACATTCTTTTTTACTGCCTGATTACCTGAAACAATTGATCTGGCATGATTAGAAAGAAATTCCAGCAGATCGTTTAATTTTGGAAGTTCATCGCCCTTTAACAATCTCTCCCACCAACTTCTAGTAATTGGATCCAACTTAAATTGCACGATAAACATAAGCATGGTGTCTGCTTTGTCCTCGATTTTTAAATCTAAAGTTTCTAACAATCTAACGTACTCTTTAGTCGAATCAACTAAATTTAAAATGTGAGCATGCGATTCGTTATTTAATTGAGGCATGTTTAAGAGTTTCTTCATCAAAGAATACAAAATTTCGCGTTTATGAAAATACCTTTGTGTCAAAAGTTCCCAAGCTATTTTGAAATTTTCATCAGTGATCGAAAGTGATTGCACTATTTTTTGTGCATCATTCCTTAAAACTCCCTTAAGATATTGTAGCTTCTGAGCCCCTGATAGTTTTTGATTATCTATAACAGCACCTTTAAACAAATCGGAAAATGTCAACCATTCATCTACAATTCCCGAAAAAATTGGAAGTGATAACGTAGGTAATTTAATCTCATTAGAATTAGAATTAGAATTAGAATTGACATTGTTTATCTCATTCCTTTTATCACTACTCTTTAAATTGATTCTATCAATAGTAGCCAACATTTCATCTAAAGTTTCAAAAAGTTCTTCCCTTTCATTACTAAATTTCTCAATCTCATCATCCTTACATAACTCAAAAATATTACTGAAAATAGTTTTTAATTCCTCTCCTATATCACTAAATCTGTTTCGAATTACGTTTAATTTAGCTGAATCTAAACTATCCAATTCTTCCGTAGTTTTATTCTTTAATCGGGTAAGAGCCGATTTTGCAACCTTTTTTTGATTTAAAAATGCTTTGATATCCATAATGAATTACAATAAACAAAATACAGAAATACAATCTCAAACACAGAAATGAAAAATCAAAAATATTCCTTAAAACTGAACTAATGAATGAATAACAAACACAATATGAAACGAATAATACGAATTCGGATAAACAACAACATGAAATAAAGAATAAAACGAGTCAAAACCACTCACTTATTGTTTGAAATATCCAAGAGAAGAAAAAATTAATTCCTCATTATCACATGAAGTGACATTGCGCAATAATAGAACACTTACAAAGCAGAAAAACGAAAGTGAAGTACCTTTTAAATTCACACCTCACGCTCAAGACGGACCATATGATGGATTCAACTGATTGAACTTAAATTCTTTATGGACTGTAAGCTGGATTTGATAAACACAAAAAATTCGTCGTTCTGCTTGGTAAAAGGTATTTAATCTGTACTAAAATTGAATGAATCACATTGCTTTGCCCGACACATTTCAGGCGAAAAATTCACAACAACACGTCGAGTTTTTCATGCTCAACTGAGAACAAAAAGAGAAAAGAAAAATTTATTATCCCTACGCAGAGGGAAAAATAGTGTACCGGTTTATATCTTCCCTGCGCAGAGGGAAAAGGGTTAGAAACATTTATTTTTCTTTCGCTTTAAAATGAAATTGAATTTTGAGAACTAAACACCGGATGAGAAGAAAATATGTAATTTTTATGTCGATAACTAAAATTATTGGGCCACTCTTTGTGTCGAAATATGTACATATAAATTGAAAAAATGTTTTCGGTATCCTGTTCCGTATGCTTCTTGTTAATCAAAATAAAATTAACATTAACATAGAGTTATTTTGTCTGACATAAAATTTTCAATTTTTGTATTCAACTGTAAGCCGTGTATTTATTGTACTGACACTGTGTTTTTATTAGTTGCGGTACTAGTGTGAAGTTTTGAAAATTAAATTAGTAGACTACGTGTACAATATAACTGTATTTTTGTACGTCATCGTTTGCACCTTAATCTATGTGTTTATTGCAATCACAAACCACCTATAATGTCACATAGGTCTGTTGAATTTTGTTTTAAATTAGTATTGTGTTTTCCGTAAATTAACACTGGTTTCAAAGCACAGTATTCAGTTGCAAATTGAGCATTTACTGTACTGTTGAATTGGTATTGACATTGTAATTAAATTGTATGTGCATTTATGTACCGTAAACTGGGACAACTTTGCCACATTTTGTTTTTCCTACCCATCATTTGCTTACTCATAATGTTCAGTAATGCTTCAAAATCGTCTTAAACCATTAGTCTTGAACTCTAGTTTAAGAATATGTGTTAACATGTTAACTTAAGTAAGCATTTCTACTTTTTTTGCGCGTAAAACCATATAAACAAAGTTACCTGGGAAACGGGGCAACTTTGCCAACTGTCTAAAAGCCAGTGAAAATCAATAAAAAAAAACACAGAGAAAAATTGAATTTTATAATTCAAGTAATGTATTTAAATCATGACATATACATTTCAGTAAAAAAGTAAAGAAATAGAAGAGCAGTTATAAAAATATTCCAACATTCTCAGAAGCGATTTTTTTTCATTTTTTCTATGTAAGGAGGTTCAGCAATATACACAACATCAGCTACGTTGACGGACGCCTCATCCGGAATAGTAGGAAAATTCAAACTCCACCCATTGTCTTTTGTTAAGGTATGACACCTCAAAGTCTTCATGTCCGTAATAATTGTTGATTTTTGCAACATAATGTTCCACATTTTTTTTGCCCCAAGAACTTAATGATCACAAACATCCCAACCTTTAACTGTATAAAGTTCTTACCATCTTGGGATAACTTGATGTCTTCAGTCATTAATGACTGTTCATCATCTTGAGGAACAAAGATAAAACGGAACACTTTTTTTAGATGTTTAAAATCGCCTGTTTCCCATAGTTACAAAATATTTTCTCTGATAACGGCCATAAAACAACTAATAAGACAGAAAACGCGCACGAATAGTGTCATACAATGTCTTCTTTGTGAAATGAAAACACTAGCGCCTATTTTAATGATATCTGGAACGTCTAAGAGCGCCTAAAACATATTTTTCAAAAAGTGGCAAAGTTGTCCAGGTTTACGATAACTATATTTTCGCGCTTTCAGTAGTATTTGTATTCTTATAAAATATTGGTATTTAATATTAATAATTTTATGTATTGGTATTGAATATAAGTTTTTTTTTTCTACTGTATGGAAACATAAGGCAAAATTGTCCTGTACAACCTCTGTACAAAATTATGAAATACATAGAAATTCACGGTTATCTGTTAAAAAAGACTTAAAAACTTGTAAATTTTACAATTATCACAGAAATACTATGTTTGGTCAATTGCAACTAACGTTAAACTTCAGAGGCTGGAATGTATATAAGTCTAAAGAATTCAAAAACTCTTCGTCAACGGTTCTAAGAACCGATGCTTACCTCTCGGACTCTCTCGGCGAGTTGGCTGGAGGTCTTCTCTCCCCTCATTGTTCTGTGTGCCCGGTCTTTTGGCTGTGGTCTAGCTACAAGTAGGTTGGCTTTTCACCCGAAGATTGCACTACAACTAACTCTAAAGCGAAAGCTGGGTTCTCGGGGCGGTCATCTTTGTCATCTCTCTGTCGGTTATAAAAAATGAAATTCACTCAATGATACGGTACCATTTTTATTGCAAGACGTCTTTTGAGGTCAGCAGTCATGAGATCTAGGATCAACTTGAAATCCAAATTCTACTAATTGAACTTTCCGCTCTGTAACACAAAAATTAAACTTTTTTTGATCTAGCAAGAAGGTTTACAAAAATTTATTATAACATTTTCCTAGTTACACAATTCCGAAATGCGCTCCTTTTTTTTAAGAAACCAATAGATTTTCAAGATTTGGAGAGACATTTTTTTTAAACCAAAGTCTTTTCTTATGCATGAAAATTTCTGAAGTGTTACGAAGTAGTTTTTAAAACTGTACTAATCAGTTTTATCCACATGGCTTCAACAGGAAATATAAGTTTTTTGGATACATTAATTTTCAAATACATATTTTTTGTTCAGCAAACGTGTTCAACAAACATGCTAAATAAACAGCGTAAAATGAACATTATTTTGTTACGCGTGCATGTATAAATTTTGTTACGCAGCTGAAAATGTTTACATGAGAACTCATAGCGTCCGAATATCCGATATTTCATGTTGATAACGGGTTCAGAAAACTGATTAATACACTCTCGAAACTACTTAGTAACGTTTTCGAATATTAAGGACACTGCTTCAGAAAAGCCTTTTTAATTCCCAGAAATTGTTTGTTTGGTTTCTAAAGTTTTGGAAGATAAATGAGCACTTTTCGGAGTCATGGGTAACTCGGAAACGTTCTTATTATATTTTCATAAACCTTCTTTCCAGATCAAGAAACATTTCCCTTTTGTTTAAGTGCACTTCTAAACCTTTTCCTAATTCAGATTTTAAAAAACTAGAATTTATTGGCCTTCAAAAATTTATTAATGAACACAGAAGTTCATTTTACATTCAACTAAAAACTTCATCTGAAACACAAGCAGACACAAAACCGCATGGACTTGTTGAAACAGAATAAGAAAGGTGGTTAATGATTTCACTTCCCATGACCCTTCTAGTCTGTATTCATAATTATATCATCTTGTATCAATAATAGTTTTTTTTTGTCTCACATTTTTTGTGAGTGTTTAAAAATATAGTATTAATTTTCCTTCTGTTAAAATGTAAACGACATTCGTTGAATGTTTAAAATATTCAATTGGTCATATTTAGGGGAAGGACAATTGTTCACCTCACATGCGTTTTCCTCAAATGCCGTTGTCCTATAAAAGTTCGGGGGGTCTGTGGTAAAATAACAAAAAGGCAAACTTTTAAATAAAAATATTAAACCATTAAAATGTTTTTTTTTTCACAAAATTATGTTATCGACATTGTTTTTTTTTCTACCAAATTATAAAACAATTTTTAAAATTTATTAGAACAGTACATAATTTTTATGGACCTTTTTATTTTTATTTTTAGTATTTAAATAAAAATTTATATTGATGTAGAATTTTTGTTAGAGGAACTATTTTCACAAATAAATACAACGAATTCAACGTCAAAAAGTTTTTGACAGTTTCTTCTAGCTAAAATGAATTCGATATATGTCAATGATCTTTCAGAATCAATTTTTGAATGAGGGAATGACAAGAAATTCGTTGTAAACGACAACAGGTTTCTCTAACAAAAATTCTACATCAATATTAATTTTTATTTAAATACTAAAAATAAAAAGATCTTTAAAAAAAATTATGTACTTTTATAATAATTTTTTAAAAACAGTTTTATAATTTGGTAGAAAAAGATTAATGTCGATAATGAGATTTTGAAAAAAAAGATGTTTTAATGGTTTTATGCTTTTATGTAAAAACTTTGCCTTTTTGTCATTTCTTACAGACAACCCCCCCCCCCCCCGAGCTGAACACAATACGAAAGGAAGTTCAAAGTTTTAATTCCGTATTTTATAACTGTTCTTTGTAATTTTACTTGGTCAAATGGACATAATTCAAACGGTAATATATTTAAAGCCAGATATTGTCAGACTTTGTGAATTCACTCTGTATATACAGGGTAATACCTTGATTTGATTTGATAGCCTAAGAGGGACAGCTCAGACGAGGAAACCAAGTCGGTAGAGCATAATGTCCCTCCCGGATTCCTTTATTAAGGTACATCTTCAATTATTACATTATTTTATAAGAGTCTTTCTCGAAGATATTATATTCTTGCAAGCTTAAATTTCTATAATGCGGTTTTACTCAATTTAAATATAGAATATTAAAATATATAAAGAATCTTCGATACTACATGAGAATGTACTCATTTTTATTTTTCACAAACACAAAAAACGACCTCTCTAGGCCGAGAAATAAACAGAACTCTCTTTTGCTGAGTTGTTTAGTTACATAAAGAATTAAAATTGACTTGTTGCCAAACTACAAAAGATAATAAACAAACATGAAATATAAACTTATAATTGTGAAACGCTTGCTTCAACATTCCGGCCGGCGTTGACATGTTGACAAACATTCAACAATTGGAAAATTTATGAGTATTAAAAATGTTCAAAGGCGCAGTTAAAGATGATTTACGGCTTATAGCTTTGGAATTAGATATTGAGATAAATGACAAAATGTCTGTTTATGAGTTGAATCAAATAATAAAAAATAGTGATAAATATAAGGAAGATTCCGATGCAGTTATTAATCTAGCTAATTCCATTATTGAAAGTCATAAGGCAGAGGATAATAAAATGTTAGAAATAGAGAGAATGAAATTAGAGAGATCAAAAAATGAATTGGAGCTTGCACGAATCCGTGCCGAAGTTAAAACGGAAAATGGGACAAAAAACGACCTCTCTAGGCCGAGAAATAAACAGAACTCTCTTTTGCTGAGTTGTTTAGTTACATAAAGAATTAAAATTGACTTGTTGCCAAACTACAAAAGATAATAAACAAACATGAAATATAAACTTATAATTGTGAAACGCTTGCTTCAACATTCCGGCCGGCGTTGACATGTTGACAAACATTCAACAATTGGAAAATTTATGCTAAGAACAATAAGTTAAACACAAATTGATAGAATTATACATGTTGCAAAGACAAAAGAATACTAAATAAATGCACTCATAAATAAAAAAAAATTCTATATAAAAACAGTATATATATACACTTCATATTTACATTTACATTGTTTCTAATGATCATTTTCAAAGGCCAATACACCAAGTTTAGTTACTGGTCTTTTAAAAATTCCTTTTTTAGTTTTAACTTTTACAACCCTCACTTTATTATCCCTTCCTGGATGTAATTCCACTATTCTACCCAATAACCAATTACAAACTGGCAAATTGTCTTCTTTCAAGACAACCATGGTGCCTAACTTTACATTATCCTTCTCATAATACCATTTAGTTCTCTGTTGTAAAGTATTGAGATAATTATTTGACCATTTTTTCCAGATGTTTTGAATTATTTTAGTCAGTTTTTGCCAAATTTTTAACCTATTATCATTTACAGTTAACAGATTAGGTTCTGGAATAGCTGTAATAGGTCTTCCAATCAAGAAATGAGCAGGTGTTAAGGCGTCATAATCATCTGAGTCGACTGAGAGGGGATAGAGCGGGCGAGAGTTTAAGATTCCTTCAATTTGGGCTATTACTGTCCAAAATTCCTCATAGGTCAATTTTAGATTGCCAACTACACGTCTAAGATGGTATTTGACTGATTTAACGCCTGCTTCCCAAAGACCACCATGATTGGGAGATCTTGGAGGGATGAAATTCCAATCTATGCCTTCATTTGACAAAAAAATACTTAAATTTTCGTTAGACTTTTCTACTAATTCCTTCAATCGTTTTAACTCAGTATTGCTCCCTGTGAAATTGGTTGCGTTGTCTGAGAAGATACTAGCACATTTCCCACGCCTGCTGATAAATCTTTTTAGGGCAGCGATAAATGCCTCGCTTGATAAATCAGTTACTAATTCTAAATGACAGGCCTTTGTAACAAGACAAATGAAAATACAAACATAAACTTTATTCAATTTACCTTTCCTTTGGTTTGGATACTTTATCATGAAATTTCCAAAAAAATCTACACCTACACAATTAAATGGAAAATTTTGCGTGACCCTTTCAGGAGGCAAATTGCCCATAAGCTGATGCTGAGTAATTGGTTTTGCCTTAAAGCAAATTACACAGTTATGAACTAATTTTCTACAAAGATTACGACCATTTAAAGGCCAGAATTTTTGCCTCATAATAAACAGCAACCCTTGAGGGCCTACATGTAAATATCTTTTATGATAAGATTCTCCAATTAATCTGGTTAATTTATGACCTTTTGGTAAAATTATTGGAAATTTCCCACTGAAATTCAGTTGGCTATGAACAAGCCTTCCACCAACTCTTAAAATTCCCTCGTTATCTAAAAATGGATATAAGAATTTTAGTTGGCTATCCTGTGGAACATTATCCTTTTTACTGAGGCATAATATTTCTCTTTTAAATTCAGCCTCTTGACACAATTTAATTAACTTATTCTCAGCATTTTTCAATTCAGAGGTTTTAAGTGGGCCAGTGGTTTTCCTTTTCTCCTTACAATTACCATAGAACCTATAAATAAAACTTAAAATACGAACAAGTTTAGTATAATTATTACTTAAGTTTAAAAAATCATCGAAAAAAGATTTAACTGTAACGTGTAATACATAATTAGAGTTAGTTAATTTTTTAAGTTCTGATGTACAGTCATGAGAGATCACATCACTAGGAATAGGCTTATTAGGATAGTCATTAGTCATCAGAAAACTGGGGCCTCTGAACCAAAACTCACAATCCAAAAGTTTACTAGGATCTAAGCCTCTGGATATTAGATCAGCAGGATTGTCACTCGAGGGCACATGTTTCCACTGATGCGCATCTGTCAGTTCTTGTATGGTTGCCACTCTATTTGCCACAAACGTTTTTAATTGACAGGGTTCTTTATGAAGCCATGAGAGAACTATCATCGAATCACTCCAATAAAATACATTGTTGACCTCAAATTTCAAAGCAGATAACACTCGAGACATCAACTTTGCAAGCAAAACAGCCGAACATAATTCCAGCCTTGGAATAGTAACACGTTTTATTGGAGACACTCTGGACTTGCTAGTAATCAATCTGACTTTCACTTCATCATTACTTGAACGTGATTTACAATATATTGCTGCTCCATAAGCTACCTCGGACGCATCAGCAAATCCATGGATTTCAATCAAAATAGGGTTTGCACTTAGGATGCATCTTTGTACTTCTAGACCATTTAATAGCTGCAGTTCGGAGGAAAAACGTTTCCACTCTTTGGCTTCTTTTTCTGGTAGAACATCATCCCAATTAAGCTTCAATAACCAAAGCATTTGAAGAAATATTTTAGCCTTGGTAATTACTGGCCCTAATATTCCTATAGGGTCAAACAGTCTAGCTATTGTAGATAAAATGTGTCGTTTGGTGATAGCTTCATTGTTTTCTAAATTTAATTTAAAACCAAAACAATCTTTTTTGGATTTCCATAAAACTCCAAGTGTTGTAGTCTCTTCTTCATTTGAGAATGGATAATCATTATTATCTACTGCAAGCTCTGAATTATTACTACACCACTTGTGAAGATTCATTCCTGCAGATTTCAATATTTCTGTCAGCTGATATTGTAGTTCCTTAGCACTAGTTAATGAGTCTGAACCTGTTAATACGTCATCCATATAAAAATCAGAACGCAGTACTGGTGCTGCAATCGGAAAATATTTTCCTTCATCAATGGAAAGTTGTTCAAGTGTCCTCGTAGCTAAATATGGTGCACAAACAGTACCATAAGTTACAGTTGATAATTCGTAGGTTTTAACTGGCTCATTTATGTCATTTTTCCATAAAATTCTTTGAAGAGATCTCTGATTTATATTGATTTCTATCATCTATACATTTTCTGTATATCTGCTGTAAAGGCAAATATGTGTTTACGAAATCTCACCATTATGGTAAAGAGATCATCTTGTATCACTCCTCCATTATACATAATGGAATTTAACGAATTATTATTCGATGTCAAGCTTGATGCATTAAACACAGTTCTGAGCTTCGTGGTGGATTTATGAGGACGGTATACACCATGATGAGGCATATAGTATACAATTTCTGGTTCCTTTCTTTCATTAACTTCCTTCATGTGACCCATTTCTTCATATTCCTTTAAAAATTCACGGTATAAGTTTAAATACTCGGGTTCTTTAATTAATCTATTCCATAAACTGTTCAGTCTTTTAAGAGCAATATCTCTTGAGTTACCTAAGCAAACAGGATTTTCTTTTAAAGGAATTGTAACAATATACCTGCCTGTATTGTCTCTGATATGCGTTTGTTTAAAATGGTCTTCACAAATTTCAGATTCTTTGCTAGTTGGCTTTTTTGTTTCTACAGTCTCAATTTCCCAGAAACGTTTAAGTGTTTCATCTACATTTATTTCTTCCTTTATAAGTCCACAGTGCACTCTATTCTCCCATGCTGTTGGAATTCCACCCGCAACTATAAATCCAAATACAGTATTCTGTAACATTAACTCTGAATTTTTAATTCGAAATTGGCCTGGTTTTAAAATTTCATAAAAAACCTCGGCACCCAATAGCAAATCAATACGCTCTGGTATGTTGAATTTATTATCAGCTAATTTTATATTACTAAACTCTTGCATATTAACATTTATTTTACGAGATGGAGTTAAATCTGCCGTAATTTTAGGTACGACTAAGAAATCAAGATTTTTTACATAACTCTTATCTTCGTTGCTTATTGATGCATTCACATTGTATTTAATCTCTAATGAGGCGTCATTCAGTCCTGATACTAGAATATTAATTCTTTTCCTTTTTAACTGCATCAGCTCTACACAATTACGAGATATAAAGGATGAAACACTACCTGAGTCCAACAGACATTTTAATTTAAATTCCCTTCCATTTTCATCTGAGATATAACAAATTGCAGTACTTAATAGAATAAATTTATTCTTGTTATTATGACTACTCATGAATGTTACACTGGTTTGCGGAATAAATTCTTGCGCTGATATAGACAAACCATTTTGTGACTCAGATGCACTACTTGAATTTTCCATCTGCATTTCATTGCCCCTCATTTGTATTTGTTCTCCTAACTGATTGTCAACAGACTTATCTCGATATTGATTTTTAGGGAAATGTAGGGTTCGATTGTGACGCTTTTTACGAAAACACAAATACTTAGAGTTACAAGATGATACATTATGGAAATTCAGGCAATTAAAACACAACTTTTTAATTTTAACTACTTCAATTCTCTGATTTACTGGCAATTTTAAATAACTAGGGCATTTAGCCAAGTGGTGATTTTCTGAACACAAAACACATTTTCTATTCTTTACATCTGATAGAAATGTTTTCGAAACATTTTTTATGTTTTTGGAATTATTACTAAATTTCTGAATAGCGCCAGAATTTTGGTACAGAGCTTTTCCGCGTGAAGTGAAATACAAGTCGGCTTCCTTTCCTAAATCTAATGGATTAAACCAACTATCCGATTGTCTTATCGATATGTGAGATGCAGTTTCTCTGTCAAGTGTTTCGAATAACTTATCTGAAACAATTAATTGCTTTAGAAATTCAAAATCGGAAACTTTTCTTAATTTTAAATAATACTCAAAATTAGTCATTAGACGAGAAGCAAACTGGACATGCGATTCCTTAAGACGCTGAGCCCTTTTGAATTGTTCTAAACAAATTTGAGGTGTTGGCTGAAATTCTCTTAAAACAATCTCTTTCACCTTTTCATAATTTTCTAAATCATTATCCTTGAGATATGTTATTATATTATTCGCCCTTTCACCTAATAAATTGAGCAGGATTTCTGCTTTCATTTTTTCTGGTGCATTTTTTGTACAAAATGCTCTTTCCAGAGAAGAGAAAAAATGTCCCCAATCTTCACATTTATATGGTACTTTTAAAGTTAAAGTTTTAATACTCTGGATAATACTATCTATAGAAACAGCATTTTCACTTTTATCGTCATTTTTTGTCTCATTTTCCGTTTTAACTTCGGCACGGATTCGTGCAAGCTCCAATTCATTTTTTGATCTCTCTAATTTCATTCTCTCTATTTCTAACATTTTATTATCCTCTGCCTTACGACTTTCAATAATGGAATTAGCTAGATTAATAACTGCATCGGAATCTTCTTTATATTTATCACTATTTTTTATTATTTGATTCAACTCATAAACAGACATTTTGTCATTTATCTCAATATCTAATTCCAAAGCTATAAGCCGTAAATCATCTTTAACTGCGCCTTTGAACATTTTTAATACTCATAAATTTTCACAATTGCGTAAATATTTCAAAATATAGTTAACATAACAAATATGAGCTCATAAATTCATTTTAATATCAATAACAAGCTTAATCTATTCAAATAAAAACATTCTAAGTTGAAGAATTATTTCTTACTTTATCGTCTGCGCGCTGAATTCTCTCCAGGATAGACGGACCAAATCTTCAATTATTACATTATTTTATAAGAGTCTTTCTCGAAGATATTATATTCTTGCAAGCTTAAATTTCTATAATGCGGTTTTACTCAATTTAAATATAGAATATTAAAATATATAAAGAATCTTCGATACTACATGAGAATGTACTCATTTTTATTTTTCACAAACACAAAAAACGACCTCTCTAGGCCGAGAAATAAACAGAACTCTCTTTTGCTGAGTTGTTTAGTTACATAAAGAATTAAAATTGACTTGTTGCCAAACTACAAAAGATAATAAACAAACATGAAATATAAACTTATAATTGTGAAACGCTTGCTTCAACAGTACATTAATATATATATATATATATATATATATATACAATGTTCAAACACCTGCCTTGGCCGGGGAGAACTCACACGCGAAATGGGTCAGGGTTTCTTTGAATCACATAAAACTAAGAAGTATACAAATAAATTCCACTGTCGGAAAGCAGATTTCCCACGCGGCATTGGGCAGTGAATATGGTGGTGGATTCAGTTCACAATGGCATCAAAAGATGCGAATATTTTTAATCTTTGACAGAAGTGTTGGGCGTGTGAGTATGATGGGAAGCCAACTCTTAGGTGGCGTGGATCGGCGAACGATGTGCCAGCGCTGCGTGAGAATGCAGTGATGAAATTCATGAGTAACAGTCCCCAGTTCACCACACTCATAGCGGGGAGAACTGGCACATTTGAATTTGTGCAGATAGGTGTTAAAGGGGCCATGGCCTGTGAGAAAGGCCTAGTTGTGTATGGTGTAAGTGTAAGTACGTTATGAGAGACTTTGGGGATGATGTCTTATGTATGCCTGCCATTGACTGGTGTATCCCAAAACTCCTGCCATTCGGATAAGATCCTAAATCTTCAAAAGCCTCTTAATAAAGGAGTGAGGTATTGGGATGTGATGATCAACGGTAGTGCGGGTTGTGGCATGCTTATATTCACTTTGACTTAAGTAACTGAGGAACCGTGTTAGCTACATCAATAAATGTTATACGTAGGTATAGTAAAACGGTTACGCGCCGACACGATGCGGTACCTGACAACGACTCTTAGTGGTAAATTCTGGAATAACAGATCGTATTTCAAAAGCTATAGAAAATACGACCAAATATTCAGTGACAAAGTTGCACAATATCATCGATTTAGTAAGAAAAAACAAAGTGTTCGGCGTGTGAGGATGTTGGGAAGCCAACTCTTAAGGGGCATGGATGGGCGAACGATGTGCCAGCGCTGCGTGAGAGTGCAGTGATGAAACGCATGAGTAGCAGTTCCCAGCTCATCACACTCACAGCGGGGGGAACTGACACATCTGAATTTGTGCAGATAGGTGTTAAAGGGGCCATGGCCTGTGAGGAAACTAGTTGTGTATGGTATAAGTATAAATAAGTAAGTTATGAGAGACTTTGGGGATGATGTCATATGTATGCCGGCCATTGACTAATGTATCCTAATACTCCTGCCATTCGGATAAGATCCTAAATCTTCAAGAACCTTTTAATAAAAGAGTGAGGTATTGGGATGTGATGATCAACGGTTGTGTTGGTTCTGGCATGCTTATGTCCACTTTGACTTAAGTAACTGATGAACCGTTTTAGCTACATCAATAAATGTGATACGTAGGTATAGTAAAACGGTTACGCGCCGATACGATGAGGTACCTGACAACGACTCTTAGCGTTAAATTCCAGAATAACAGATCGTATTTCAAAAGCTATAGAAAATACGACCAAATATTCGCTGGCAAAGTTGTACAATATCATCATTTAGTAAAAAAACATACTGTGCACGCGGATACGATATTTTCTTTGAAATAAATAAATAAAGGCAGTTGATTATTGAACGGCAGTTGATTATTGAAAGGAGTTGAAAGGCAGTTGAAATTAATTATACAATTTTAAACACTCGTGCTTGCAGAACGTCTGAGATCTAAAGAGTAACTTTTATTTAAAAAAATAAAAGTAACAGACTGTTCCGTTTTTTGTTGCTTGTACTACGTCATAGATTTTGCTTCATTTGCGTATGGTCCCGATCTGATTTGATAAATCTGATTTCGTATATGTTTAAAAGAAAACTCTTTTCGCTTTCTTAGAAAATTTGTATTTTTCATTAAAAGAAGTCTTTCATCAGTATCAGACAATTTTTTCTGCACAGACAACTATTTATTCTGTCCGAATGCATAATATGCTTTTTTGGACTAAATAGATTATGTTCTACAACTTTGTTGTGGAGTATTTGGTCGTATCTTCTATAGTTTTCGAGATACGATCGCTAAATACGAAATATAACTCTGGGGATCAAAATACCCAAAGTGTAGCGCATACATGTTTTACTATACCTAGAGACCATATTCATGTCTGTAGCTAAACCGATTCATCAGTTATTTAAGTGGAAACGGACTTAAGAAATCCCCCATTATACAAAATAATTGTATAACCTGTTTTGTTCGAAGTCGGTTACAAATTAAATAACATTTCATGACATGATATTTCATTTCAAACGTGAATTGAGGTACGATATAAAAAGTTACACGAATAAAGTGATTTTTGTATCAGTTTTACATCATTAGAGGCAAAATCGATCTTCCTTGCATCATTAAATCTTGATAATATCAAGATAAAAGGAAGGTTTACTTTTTCTGTAAGAAGATTGAACATTTTTCTGACTTTAAAAAACAATTTTGGTATTTAATGATTTTTTTTAAATGTCTTTTTTATTTAATTATTTTCTCGTGTATCAGTGTAAAATCATTTTTTAATATATGAAGAAATATTCTAAATGTATGCTTTGGGCAAAAGGATATGGTTTCGATAAGAAAAAAATATCAGTGCTATAAACTTGTTACATTAAACATTTCATTAAAAAAATGACTGTAAAAACATTCATTATAATATAACCAACGCAAAAGCAAGAAAAATATAACTAGATTTCGAAAAGGAGAATTTTTCTTTAAATTTACATTACTCATATTTGTCTTATTATTATTATTATTATTATTTACAAATATATTTACATTTAACACTTTATTGTCAGTTTCTTCCAAAACTGCTATCAAATAATATTATTAATATTTCTTTGGGGAAATTTCATTTGATTATTAATATTGTTAGCATTAAAATTGACATTCGAAATGTGTCATAAGACAAAATAAAATTCTTAATATTCTAAGTTTTTTTTTTAAATATGTAACAATTGGTTGAAAATAATATCTTCTCTTTCCATGTTGCAAATGGTGAAGCTAGAAGAAAAAATTGACCTACTTTTTATGGATATACTAAAGTAGATTGGTAATGAGATATTGAAATTTAAATAAGATTAGCTCCTACACTATAAGAAAAGTGAAATATTTATTTTTTTTATCAAGAAGGTAAGCTAAAATACAATATAACCTCTTCCGAGTTAACCATAATTCCAAAAAGCGTTCCTTTAAAATCCGCGAACAATAGATTTCGGAGATTTAAAGAAACATTTATGAAACAAGTCTCTTTTGCTTCCCGTAATTTTCAGAAACGTTTAAAAGTTTCGGAAACGAAGTATTTTTTGCAGTGAATTAATTTGTTTTATCATCCCGAAATCAATATGAATAAAATAACTTTAACTTCATAAAGTATAATTGAAACGATAGATTCACCTTTGCTTACTTAAAATATGAAAACATCCATGGAAATGATTCATTAAAAAATGTTTTACTAAAATAGATGTTTGATGAAAAGACATATACGAAAGGTTTTAAACACTTTAAAACCCTAGATGGTAAACAGTACGAAACTCTCTCGGAGCGCTTTCGGCTTCAATCCGAGTCATAATCAAGGAGGAAAAAATCAGCGGAGATTAAAGTTTGATGTTGATCAAGACTAGACGCTAGCCAACAGAAAAAAAAATTACAGACATGCGTAGATGGACTAAACCACTGTTAGTGAGGAGGGGAAATCTCAACTCCGTGACTCTTTCGGGAGGCAGATTTTTCGGTTCAATATCGTTTTTCCAGATGCTCTCAAGCCACATATATGCATTTCATGTTTCACAAACATGTTCAACAGGCGAGCATGTTAAATTAACAGCGCAAAATAAATGTTTGTTATTCTTACTTGCATAAATTATGTTACACAGCTGGAAATGTTTACTTGGGTCATTCTTATGAAAAGGTATATTTTACGATCCCGAAGGGATAAATATAAGGAATTGTAGCAAATTTTCTTATACAGGGTGTCCAAAACGTCTTTTACACATTTTAAAATTCGATAAAAGATCAAGCAATTGGCGTACGAGAGTGCGGTTTGGACGAAAATGCTTCTTATGATCTGAAATTTTGTTTAAGCAAATAAAAAAATTAGCTCCAAAATTTTCTCATAGATGGCGCTGCTTCTGGAAAGTTATCGAATAGGTAGAATGCCTTTATACATGCCATGAAAAGGCATATTTTACGATTCCGAAGGGATAAATATAAGGAATTGTAGCAAATTTTCTTATATTTTCTTATACAGGGTGTCCAAAACGTCTTTGACACATTTTAAAATTCGATAACAGATCAAGCAATTGGCGTACGAGAGTGCGGTTTGGACGAAAGTGCTTCTTATGATCTGAAATTTTGTTTAAGCAAATAAAAAAATTAGCTCCAAAATTTTCTCATAGATGGCGCTGCTTCTGGAAAGTTATCGAATAGGTAGAATGTCTTTATACATGACAATGGCGATAGATGCACAATGCGTATGTACAGTTTTTGTTCAAACTATAGCAACCCACATTCCAGAAGTTAACAATACTCGTCTATTCATTCTCACTCGTTTAATCGAACTCAGAAGAGCGAGTAGTGTTAAGTAATATGCGCAGCATAAAATGTAACCGTCTATAAATTTCTATACTGAACAACGGCGCCATCTATTGTTTCATTTAATAAGTAATAAGTGTGGGGGTTTTATCAGCAATGGGCGTTTTACACCGTTCTACTCTACGTATTGTGGTCGCCATTGCTAATTAGCTTTACAAATCTGAAACAATATAAATGATATATCTTTGAAACATATTATTTGATGTTCAATTAAGCATGTTTTGTTCCTGTGAAAATAAAACTTTTCTTTATTATTATGGCTTTATTAATATTGTTTTTATAGCAGAAACTGGAAAAAAGTAAAAAGCAGAATACTTACGCCTGAAAAATGTTAAACTTTCAAAATTCTCTAAATCAACAAAATAGCTGCATGTAAATGTCTGCCGTGTAAATAAATTGCATTATACACAACGAAGAACATAGCACTGAGAAATAACATAACTGAAAAAATAGAAAAGCGCCGCATTTTATAAATAAAAATATAATAATAAAATCAGCAGTTTTAATAAATAAATCAAATTCTCTTGGAAAATTCTGAAACAATTCACCCCATATTCAACTACCTCTACAGAAAATAAAACAGGAAAAAATATAAATAAACGGAAAGTTTCAATCCTTTTTGCATAATCGGCTTAGTGTGAAAACATACACTCTTCGCTACATATCACAACACAACAAATTGGAAAAGTTGAAAAATGATATTACACTTTTCTTTCAAGTATTTTTAAAAAGAAAATACTTTGTCAAATTCACGGTATTTGACATTTGTATTACATAAAAGAAGCAGAAAAAAAACATAGCAAAAGCTGTTGTAAAACAAACAGTATCAACGATTTGAGACATAAAAGAAAATGTCATTGTTTAGCTCTGATATGGAATGATATAAACAAAAGTGAAAACTGTTTAAGAAAATTGTTTACGTAGTAAAATATAGTTGAAAATGAAACTTGTTTTTCTTCCTTTTTTTTTAGTTCAAAGGAAATAAATTTTATATGAAGTTTTGGGATAATTTCTCTTTTATTATAAAAATTACGGTGGTATTTTTAAATTCTATTTTGTTTATGGCTAAATATTACATAAAATGACTTTTTAATGAGACATTTTTTGTCTGTCGCAAAAATTATTAGAACTAAATTCATAAACGAGCATTTACAACGTAATTTCAATATATTTGTTTATCTATACTAATATTATAAAGAAGTACAGTTTGTTTGTTTGTAGTGGGTAATCTCTGGAACTAACGAACCGATTTCAAAAGTGATGGTTGCAAATTGATTGTGACAATCCCTGCTCCAACATAGGCTATGTTTTATGTCGGTGCCACAAGCCCCAGGGAGGTGCAGATGCGAAAAACTTTCTAAAATTGCGATTTTTTAGATACTGAAGAAGCTAGAGACTTCAAATTTGGCATGGTAGTTACTTATAAGATGTAAATGCTCACTAAGAACAGTTTCTAAAAAATTTTGAAATTTAAAAGGGTGAAATGCAGGAAAAGCGTTCTTAAAATGTTTTAAATTACGATTTCTGTGGAATTGTTAAGGATAGAAACTTGAAATTTGACATGGCTGCTACTTTCAAGATGCAACACACACAACACTGTTTTTTGTTTCATAAAATTCGAAATTTAAAAGGGTGCAGGAGAAAAAAACGCTCTAAATTACTATTTTTGTGATACTTGAAAGGACTAGAAACTTGAAATTTAGCATGGCTATTACATTTAAGATAAAAATGCCCGCTAAGAATGGTTGCTAAAAAAATTAGAAATTTAAAAGAGTGAAATGATCGAAAACTTTCTAACAATGTTCTAAATTACGATTTCTATGGAATGGTTAAGGTTTGAAACTTGAAACTTGACAGGACTGGTGCTTTTAAGACGCAAATGTTGGCTTAGACCAGTTCCCTAAAAATTCGAAATTTAAAAGGGGGAAGGAGCAAAAATAGTTCTAAAATTGCGATTTATGTTATACAGTTGGTATAGAAGCATGGAATTTGCCATGCACTGTTAAAAATTTGCAGCAAACTGTCCAGTCATTTGACCGTTTTTGTTGAAAACGGTTACATAACTGTATTTTAACTATATTCTGACCGTATTATTGTTCATTTTATGGTCAGAATATAGTTAATTTACGGTTATGTAATCGTTTTCTACAAAAACGGTCAAATGACTGGACAGTTTGCTGCAAATTTTTAACAGTGTGATGGCTACTTTTAAGCTGTAAATGCTCGCTAACTTTTTTTTTTAATGTGAAATATAAAAGGGTGAAATGAGCGGAAAATGTTCTGAAAACGTTCTAACGTACGATTTATTTGGGACTGTTAAGTCTAGAAATTTTAAATTTGACATGGTTGCTACTTTTAAGACGCAAATTCACACACAATACCGATTTATAAAAAAAATCGAAAATTAAAAAAGTGCAGGAACAAAAATCGTTCTAAAATTGAGACTTGTGTGATACAGTTAGTATAGAAACTTGGAATTTCGCATGGCGGTTACTTTTAAAATGTAAATGATCAGGTTAGAACGGTAAGAACGGTTTCTGAAAAATTCAAAAATTAAAAATTAAAAATTAAATCAGTAGAAAACCTTCAAAATACATTCTAAATTACCATTTATTTGGAATTAATTTTAGCTCTTCTCATTCATTTAAGTCTCATGTTCACCTAATGCAGTATAAGAATAAATTTTACACGAAATGCAGCTTGATTAGTAATTTCTGAATTATCTGTGGCAGTAAAATTTCCTGTAATGAAAATAGGCACACGAATATCATTTGGCATATTTCAACAATTACACGGGCAAAGCCGCGAGTTTTGCTAATATCTTATATTTCACATAAAGCGTCTTTTTTTCTCCTGTTGCCACAAGTTAAAAAGAAACTTAGCAACAGTAAAAATGTTTTGTTGATAATGCATTAGTTTTGAACATTTAATGTAAAGATTTTGCATTAAAAAGACACGTGATACTCAACAGATCATATAATTTGTGATTGGAAATCATAAATTCTAAATTCTCCATGGAATTACTTTTAAAATTAAGAATACTGTTTTTATGTTTGATAAAGTGAATTGTCAATGATTAATGTAGAGATAGAAAACTTTTTCAAGAGAACAACATTGATCCGTAGGAAAATCTTTCGCTGATACACATGCCGACATACTTAAAATGATATTTTCATTTTTATTCAGAACGTTTAAATATCTTACTACGATAACATAAAATGGCGTAACTCTTATACCCTTTTCTGCGCATAGGTACTTTCTTACAGATTTTACTTTTCTAAGCGGGAGGTGGGGAGAATTGACGGGAAATATCAATTTATTAAAGTAAAAGTACTTTATGTTTATTCCACTCACTATGACCATTTGTTCAAAACTATCTTTAAATGTGTATAGAATTTCTATATTTGCATTCAATTTTTTCGTCTCTGTAAAACAGAGCAAATTAGCGTTATTTTACAGATTGCGGAGTTTGCATGGGTGTTGACCAGCGTAGCTCGCCGAAAGGCGAAGCCGCTAATACTAAATACAAATTAAAAACTAAATTATAACAATCCAAAATGCTATTTTGCACCCCAATATACATAGAAATACGTTGGTTTTTGTAGTGATACATCGGAAGTTATATATGCAATATAGACAACCACTATGTCTTCCGCAGAGATATTGTGTTTTATTTCACACTAGCAAAACCCTGGGCTTTGCTCGCGTAATTCTTGAAAAATGCCAAGTGGTATTCATTGGCCTATTTTCATCAGAGGAAATTTTACCGCCACAGATAGTTCAGAAATTACTAATTAAGCCACACTAATGTCGAAAAAAAATAAAAAATTTAGAGCGTTTTTCGCTCTTTCACACCCCCTTCCCCCTGTGGTAGTGTCACCGATATAAAATATAGCCTATGTTACAGCAGGGACTGTTACCATCACCTTTGAAAATGGTTCTGTAGTTCCAGATATTCCATAGAAATTGTAATTTAGAATTTTTGAGAACGCTTTTCGCTCATCTCACCCTTTTAAATTTCGAATTTTTTTAGAATTCGTTCTTAGAGAGCATTTACATCTTATAAGTAACTACCATGCCAAATTTCATGTTTCTAACACCTTCAGTATAAAAAAAAATCGAAATTTTAGAACGTTTTACACTCCTGCACCCCCCCCCCTGGGGGTAGTGGAACCGACATAAAAAATAGCCTATGTTGGAGCAGGGATTGTTACTATCGATTTGCTACCATCACTTTTGAAATCGCTTTAGTAGTTCTAGAGATTAGCCTCTACAAACAAACAAAAAAACAATCTTTACTACTTTATAATATTAGTATAGATTTAAAGACTCGATAAACGAATATAAATTAACCATTTTTTAAAAGTTTAAACAAACTATTATAAAATAAAACGTGCACTATGTTTTGGTCCACAACGTCTTTTGGACTGAAATACGTAATAAATGTGTAAAACGTCGAAAGATATCAAAAAAAGGCCAGAAAATTCGCTTTTAAAGGCTATCAGTATGGTTTACTGTTGTGTTTTAGACTTAAAGCTTATGAAAACAAAGATCATGTATCTAACTGTAAAGAAATAACTTAATTATTTTAAGGACGCTTAAAAAATGGGGGAAATTAGTGGACATGAAATTTACTCCTTAATTGTCCTTCTTTCTTTTCAATATATTCATTATCATTAAATTTATGATTAAAAATCATGGTTCAGATTAGAGTGAAACACCCAATATTTTTGACTGAATAAATGTATTGCGATCGTAGCAAAAGTGCCAGTTGGGCGAGTGTTTTTTTTAATTCAGATTGCTTGATTGCTACCACTTTTTAGAAATAGTAATATTTGCCTAATTTAATCTGCAATTTTAGATACCTATTATTTTATTTTAATTATTTTCTTTAACAAAGATATAATCAGAATATACCAATGAAAGACATGGATATTGTTTTTCTCAAAAATAGTGTGAACTATTCTTGATGTTTTGATTGTAATTTTTTATATTTGATGTTTCATTCTGTTTTTCTGTTTTTATATTGTTCGTACAATGCAACCTTCTTTTTACAATTGTTTATTAATTCAACTTCGTTTTGATTGTAAATTTATGGAATTTTATAATAGATTTTTACTCACTTTCTGATATGCTAGAATGATAAAATTATATTCACCGATATGTTTCCGACGACAATACAACATTTTAATCCTTTTAGAACTTAATTATTAATTTATAAATTAATTTTAAGACATATTTCCGTTAGCTCGCCACAGATGATAAATCGACGAATATTCTCTAGGGTTATAATTGTATACGAATTAACACAAGACGAGATTTAATTATGAATCAAACAAAGCTCGCCGAAATAGACCAAATGGCTGCGAAATTACAACTTCCCACGCCAGATAACGCATTTTGGTAAAAACATTAATTGCAGTCATGAAATTAGACTGGATTTTTAAGATAAACATTAAATGTTTATTAAAGAGTGTTTTTTTTTAAGTTATATTTATTATTATAATAATTATTTTTATCCCTCCGATTGCCGAAAAAGATATACAAGACTTGCCAGGCGCATACATTGGACCCATATGTAAATATATAGGATTATTAAAATACATTGTACTTCTGATTTATAATGAGTATAGCAATGAGTTGCAACATAATCTATACCAAACAGAAAGAAACAAGATGAAGATAACACAATTTTTTATTATTATTTTCAGTTTTCTATAATAAATTTTCATAACGTACAAATGCATATAGATTGCTTTCGGGTTTAATGGATATGCTTTGGGAGTCGGAAGATTAAAAATTAAATACTGGAAAATACAAAATAAAAGAAAAAGAGAAAAAGAAAGAAAAAAAGAAAAGAAAAGAAGAAAAGAAATAAAAATGAAAAATCTGCCCATATCCGTGTAAAATGTTTTCTTCGATACAACTGTGTTGACATTAAACAAGTATAGACAAAAGATTGTCAATCAAATCATACGCAACTTTTTCTTGTGCAAAATCAATGCGGAGAATAAATCCGAAAATAAATATTCCGAGGCGGAAAAGGAATTTTCAATCCATCAAAAGTCATTTTTTGCCGAACATCATAGATCTTTCTCTATTTTTATTTCCCAAATGCAGTATTTTTACAAGGAAGTTTTAGTTTTAGTTTTTTCTTCTTTTTTAAAGACGGACATTAAATATTTTAATATAACATCGTCTTCAGGGAATCAAAATGTTAATATGTAGCAAAAAATATTCTTAACAAAAATAATTAAAATGAATGTGGGCTATTGTCCTGCATTGGGTCGGTAAACTCGATTCCATCCAATCCCAGCACAACCTGCGTTTCTTGTTGATGCTAATTTTTCGGCTCTCATGCGAGTCGGTTTGACTCAAATTGTTTTGGGATGGATTTTGCCTCTTGAGGGTTGGGTAACTCATTCTTAAAAGACAGTTTACAACAAACTACAAAAAGTCTACTACAAAAACTATCCATTTAAATATAAATGAACATATATATGTTAATTTTTCTGCATAAAAGAGGAAATTTATATTAGTGATACAATTATAGAATATTTTTCTACAAGTTTTTAAAATATGCATGAATTTTCTTTCATTTCATGTAGAAGTACTTTAAGTTTGGGTCGGGTTTCGGATCAACGAAATTTCTTTTGTCATGTTCACATCGGGTTGACTTCAAATGGAATTTTCGGGTTTGAGTCGGATATAACCAGACCCGTGCAGGACTCTAATGTGGGTAACAATTATGTTTTACCATAAAAACAAGAAGGTAAGAAAAAATCCTTTGAAGTTGGTTTTATTTTTTTCTTAAAACTTATTCATAAAGTATCAGTATTTGATAGTTCAATCTGTTTATCAGTTTTTTCGGTTTTTTTAAATATTTTTCTTACAATACAGCTTTCTTTTTTGCATTTAAGATAAATATTAAAAACAAAACTTACAAAAACTTGAAAAGAAAAAGTTTTGCACATAAAATACAACGTGTTCTTCGATTCAAATATATTGACGTTTTCCGTATAGACAAGTATAGAAAAATGATTGTCAATCAAATTATACGTAACTTTTCCTTGTGGAAAATCAATATGGAGGATAAATCCAAAAAAGAAATATTCCGAAGCGGAAAAGGAATTTTCGATCACAGTAAAGTCATTTCATGTCAAACATCATAGATCTTTCTCTTTTTTTATTTCTCGAATACATTATTTTTCTTGCTGGGAATTAGATATCTGTTACGGTTGTGAACACATAAAGCTTCTTTTCTAACAAAACAATCATGCTATTTTCTTATGTTATTTGGAAAAAACTAAACTTATGTATGTATCAGACATTTTAAATTTATTTAAGGGACGGGCAATAGTTGCGAAATCACATTCATGTAATGTACCCTTTTCAAGAGAACCACTGAAGCGATTTCAATATTTTTTTATTGGTTTTGTCAAAAGTTGCACTGTAAATTAAATGTTCGTTAAGAAATAAAAATAACAAATACAATAGGCACCCGATTTTGCAAACAAACAAACAAAAACCAAGTCACATGTAAAACAGCTGACATTGCCAAATCTTTTTTTCTGGAGAGCCACTGAAGCTATTTTAAAACCCTTTTAAATTGCTGTAGCAGTAGCTAAATATAAATTGGTCGATGGTCAAAAATTAAAAATTAAAAATCAGTTAATCAAAAAAATAATAATAAATTAAATAAACATTTTTTTGTTTGCGAAATTGCATAACTATTGTATTTTTTGGTGCGTTCGTAGTTACATAAATACGTAGCATCTAGAAGTCGCACAGTGTGGTATTTAGTCCCAAAACCTGGCCAAAATTATTTTATACCTCTAACAGTTACATATCTACTTTTTTTATTTGAATTGTAGAGTAAAAATGTTAAAACGAAGTCTTATTTATAAATCAAAGCATTTATTCCTCAATTCCATCACTACAGGGTGGCTACAAAATACTGTTACAAATATTTAGTCATTTTATTTTACAAATATAAAATATAAAATGATAAATACACTAATATGATTAACATGAGAGAAGAGAGTTTACCTGGATATAATTTTACTCGAATCGACCGCTATCTTTATCGATAACCAAAGATTATCTCTTATAGCTTTGTCCGACTGCGGCATGAATCATTTTAAGAGGTAATCAGTCCCATTCACGCAGTATGGAAGCTTTGAGAGAATCCAAACTTCTGTGGTGTTTACTATTTACTTTCGTCTCTAAAATCCACCAGACGCAATAATTTAAAAGATTTATATCCGGTGAAGAAGGTGGCCAATCTTCTTACAGGATGAAATTCGGACAATTGACATAAAGTCAAGCCTGTGTTGATTTAGCTAGGTGCGAAGGTGCAAAATCTAGCTGAAATATCCAATTATTTTTGGGATACAACCTGTCAGCATGTGTAGCCAATGTGTAGTCAATATGTCCTTTTTGTAATATTCTGCATTGATTTTTATCCCTTTATCCATGAATTTCAAAGGCAATTTTTCCATTATTTAACACTTCAGCCCAAACCATAATAGAATTCTTGTTCTGAAAGCATTTAATAGTTTGGAGGTTTGCAGGTGTATCCTTGATGGTTTTTAAATATACGACATCACTTTTAGCATTATAACCCTGCTCATTGCAAAATAGCTTCTCATCAGAAAATATTATTCTGTCAATACTTTTTTACCATGCCGCTTCAGCAATTTCTTGTATCTTTGTGATCTTTTATTCTTTCTGCAGTAGTCAAACCTTCAACTTTTCTTTTGTGACAACGGCGAAAACCCAGTACTTCATTTATAATAATTTGCATAGTTCTGCGACTCACGTTCTCTACCAAAGCCATTTTATTTTCTGAACGTTGTGAATTTCTTCATATCTTTTCACGAATTCTTTTGAGGCGCTCTTTTCTGCAAACTGAGCGTGGATTACGAGATCTAATAGATCTTTACTACTAGTAGTGTTCAATAATCGATTTATAGTTCTATATATAAATGTTTTATAAAAACCAAGGCATTTTAATTGCTTAAAGATTTTACCTGCGGAAAATCTGCGATCAAAGAGCTGTTTAATAATCATTCTTTTGGCTTCCATCTTTAAAATAATTTTAAATATTTGCTTTATACAAAAAATGTCGGCACTAATAATTGGTCCAAAATAGAAAATTGCCAACGCTCAAATAGGGAAATAAATTGTTTTACCAAACGATTAAAATTAATTCTTATTTTTTGGAGTGTAACAGTATTTAATAGCCACTCTGCATTACTGTTTTTAAGAATATTAACATTTGTAATATCACTTTCTGATAAAAAAAAATTAAAACTTCAGAAGATAAGGGCTTTCTTTTCTTGTTTGTGTTGCATTTCATGCCCGTTATAAGGGGGTTAGAAGTTCAAAGAAGCCTATTCAGAACATCCATTTTGCAGGTCACTCGCGAAAACTTTCTTCTGTTGTTTAATCTAAATGACCTAATATGTTTATTGTGAGGTCCGGCAGCGTCTTCAAATAGTTGGCCTATTGGCAGAATAGCATCTTTTATAACGTCTGCTCCATGACAAAGTACCTTGTGCATTGTAGGGGACATAGGATAAAAACCATACAGCGACACATACAGTTCAGCCGTTTCTTAGCAATATATTTCAAATTATTCTGTATTAATTTTGTATCCGTATTGTTTTCTCCGAATCTTGTCCTTGTTTTATGAGTAGCTACCCATTTTTGTTCGAACTGATTTTTAATAACGGATAACTTTTGCTTCATCTCAACTATCCTTAGATCACTTTCAGAATAATTTCTTAATAATTCTTGCTCCATAAATTGATGCTTTCCATCAAATGTTGACTCATTTGAGAGTTGCATGATGGTAAGCAACTCATTTCAAGTCATAGACCTCAATACAGAGGGCCCTGTCACCAAAATAAATAAAAAACTAAATTGCAGTAATTTATATAAAAAATTGTAGGAACCAACAAATAAATTCGTTAAAAATAGGGGGCGGTTTCGGGCAGCTGAATTTTTTATAACTGCCTTGTATACTAAGTACTGCATTTTACACAATAGTTTTCATTGCTTAGATATGTTTAGAAATATAACAAAATCCTTTCTAAATATTATAAATAATGATTTATGCAACTATTAATTACACCTAAGTTGCCGACCATGTAGACAAAAATTGGCTGGAAATTTATTAGGTAAATTTAGTGTGTATAAAGTAGATACCTGGTTCAGAATAATCCATCACAACAACAACCACTAATTTGTTTAGACACAAAATTGCAAGAGATTTTAAAACTCTGAAATCTGAGCGCATCGAAAAATCACAGGACCACTGTAAGAGAACGGCAACTTCAGACTGACCGCGTAGCGCGCTGTGTCGCGCTAGCGCCTGCAAGTTTCGCCTTTGGATGCAGTAACTACTTAACTTTTCGAGAAATAATATACAGGGTAGACAACCAATTTTTAAAAAAATCATTTTGGGCCATATTTTGGGACTAAATACCACTCCGTGCGTCGTCTGATCTGTCTGTCCGTCTGTCCGCACATAACAGCGTACAAACTACCCAAACGAATGGTCTGAAATTTAATATATATAATCGTTGCTGAATTTTATCGAATCGTTTGAAATTTAATATACAGTGTGATTCATAAATATCGCAACAATAAGCTATCTCTTTAAATATTGCCCCTAGGCACATACTTCCAATTGCAAAGTTTCATTAAAAAAAAGCAGAGAGATATCTCTGTTTTAATAATTCTTGAGGTTTCATGTGATCAGACACAAATTGAAATGCGT
The DNA here is from genome assembly GCA_963931845.1 of Maratus michaelseni. Lineage (NCBI taxonomy): Eukaryota > Metazoa > Arthropoda > Arachnida > Araneae > Salticidae > Maratus > Maratus michaelseni. The sequence goes on along the minus strand of OZ007591.1, from coordinate 118,306,735 downwards.
GTATTCTTGACGTACCTCATTTTTCACGTTTGACGTACAATTTCCAACTTGTTTTTATTTTTTGCTGAATAAACAATTTATAATTTAGCTATTACTGGGTCTGAGGAGTCTTACTTTTTTACTGAAGGTGCAATTTACCATCATCTCACATTCAATTTTATTTTAGATTCCCTATAAACACAAATGCATAAAATTTTTACCACTAACATCTTAATATCTATTCAATGTAGCATAATTATTTCACTATTCTACAACTAATATTTTACTTGTTTTCAAAATTTAATTTTGATTTTTAAAAAATTTAAAATTGTTTTTTGACTTGCATCTATTGCACGCAAAAGTGTAGCAAAAATAATGGTTCTCGAGTTCCCGATAATATTGATAATGATGTGAAACTAATGTACCTTGAACGTATACTTCAAATGTTTTACTATAAATTGCACTGGTTCTTTAAAATTAGAATTTTCTCAACAAAAATGAAACTTTTTCGAAATTTTATATTTTAAATTTTAATTAAAAAAATTAAGTTTTTTAATTCCTTAAAAATGAAGTATACGTTAACGGTACATTAGTTTTACATAAATTATCAAAATTATTTGGGACTCTAAAATTGCGTACAATGGATGCAAAGTTAAAAACAATTAAAACATTTTTATCAAAATTAAACAAAAAATGAAGCAAAATATCAATTATAGATATCAAAATAATTACGATACATAGAAAAAAATATTAAGCTGTCACTGGTAAAAAAATTACAGTTCTGTTTTATAGGGAATCTGAAATAAAATTAAATGTGACATGGTGCTCAATTGCACATTCAGTGAAAAAGTTAGACAACTGAAATCCTTTCAAAACTACACGTTAGAGGGCCACCGTAATACTTACCAATCATGGATATGCATAATATAAAATATGAAAATAAAACATGTGTAAACTAGTTGTAAAATGCATTTCAATTCGAATAAAATCGTTGCGTGATGACGTCATAAACTTTAAATGCTCTATTACTGAATTGCGTAAAAGAAACATCCTTATAACTCCAAAATTGATAATCATATTAACTAAGAGTTTACAGCGTCGTATTAAGCGTCTCATTTCCAATTAAAATATATCTTTGAATTAAAATTTGAATGAAATACGGGGTCATGAAATATCAAAGAGTGTGGAAAATAGGATTACAAATATCTCGGCAACTAATTACCCGATCGACTTCATTCTTGATGCAAAATTTATGTTTTTTTATTGTCTTTTATATTTACTAATTAAAATAAACAATTTAGGAAATGTTTACATACCTTTAATCAGAACGAATATTTCGAGAGTGCGAAAAAATAGTTCTGGATAATCGAGGTGACTGAAATTCAATAAGCTTCTTTTCATTATTACATACTAAGTACATACCAAATTTCAAGTCTCTATCTCAATTTGTTCGGGAGATAGAGCGTTTACAGACACACACACACACAGACGGGCGGCATTTTTTTTTCTAAAAATATCTTTTTTTTTTTTTTCGGAATCTCCAGTGTCTGAAACGTGTAAATCGTCAAAAAAAAATTTTCGATTTTCAAAACGATTACAAGACTTACCGTATCCTACGTATGGTGGGTAAGTAAAATATTCAAATAAACTCCCGTAGTTCCCGAGAAAAAGGTACACCAATGTCAACTACTTTACATGTTTTTTCGCAACTGTTGTTCCCCCTTAACAACTAGGACAACATTAGGTATACACTAGACGAGCGGTTCCCAAACTTTTTTCTCTCACATTCCCTTTGCTTAGACTTTTATTTATGCATACCCCTTCTCACATAAACTCATTCCGAATATCTTTCTTTTATTCGTTAGTAATATTCCTGTACTAATTACTAATGTTATATGCAGTTTTCTCTAGAATTCCAGTTTTCAACCATTTATCTATTTTGAACCAGAATACGATATCAGCATAAAGTCACTTGAAACACTAAATATTAGCTAAAGATTTTCTGTTAAGTTTATCAGAAAGAAGGAAGGAATGAAGCTACACCCACTCATACACGTTAATGAGTTTATGCTAATGCTGCCCAGTCGAACAGTAAAATGATAATCTGCTTTAAAATAGGTTTTAAATGTTGAAATCAGAATCCCCGATATACAATTAATATTCTATCTAAATACATTTCTAAAATTAATAGATATAAAAGAAAAGAAGGGACTAATGTGAAATCACAAGATATTATTAGGCTTGAACGGAGATAATGACAACAAATGATTAACCAATTACTAAGTTTACGCCGTTTTCCTTAACTTTATGCGAATAGCCTATTTTGCTTTTATACAAGTCTCTCTTTGTAAGCAAAAAGTTTTGTTTTCTGTTTTCCTTTTAACTTTTATTTTTTGCGTTTTCTGCCATTACCAATGTAATTTTCGCGTTCCCCCAACTGGACAACCTCGCACCCCCAAGGGTACGAGTAACCCAGTTTGGGAACTGCCTCGCTAGACAATAGAGCGTATTATGGAATAAAAAATAAAGGAAGAATGAAAAATATGGAAATAAACAGGTTTTATGAATATGGCGTACTCTTGTTTATCTAACGCATTTAACCGGCACCAGTAACACATATTACAGTGAAAATTTGATTTATCATTGTATTGCCGAATAGGTAAAAAATGTAATTGCACATTTGGTTATTAAAAGAGTGGGTAGATAAGCACTGATTTTTGGACCGCACATAGATTTTTTTTTACTTTTTTCTAAGATATTTTGATTGTTTAAATATAACTGTAGATCTATATTTACTATCTCTCTGATTGATTTTTATTTGAAGATTGTTTAAACGTATTATACATGATCAGAAACATTGGTTTATTTAGCAAAATGCATTGTATTTTAATTATTTATATTTGGTTCGTTTCCAATGAGAAGTGTGAATAAACACCATCGTAGTTTAGTTATATGCCAATATGAGCATAAAGAACAACAGCGTTATGGGCGCTTCATATCCACAGAAAATCAATTTGGTATAATAGAAATACATTGGCAATTGTAAAATAACACTAGATAAATTTAAAAACAATTATTATCATTGGTAAATAAATCATATGCGGTGTAATTTTCCAACTGGGCGAAAATGTCAGGGCCAGGATTCGAACCAGGGATCTCTTAGCTGAAGCTGCCAATGCTCTGCCAACTAAGCTATACCGGACGAATCTGGAGGACCTGATTCACCAATCTAACATAATTTATCGTAGTATCTGGTCTGATGTCTGAATCGTCTAGGATAGCTCAGCTGGCAGAGCATTGGCAGCTACAGCCAAGAGATTCCTGCTTCGAATCCTGGTCCAGACATTTTTCGCCCAGTTGAAAAATTGCATCTCATATGATTTATTTACCGATTAGAATATTTGTGTTAAAATTAATCTAGTGTGATTACGTATCCAGCGTTTGCTGGAGTTCCATTACCTGCGATTCATTTTGTTCAGCTGATTCAGATATCTGACCAGATGATAATCTGACTAGATGATAATCTGACTAGATGACAATCAATCAGATGATAATCAATAAGGTTGGCTGGGTGAATTATGTCCTCCAGTTTCGTCCGGGATATCTCAGTTGACAGAACATTGGCAGCTTTAGCCAAAAGATCCCTGGTTCGAATACTGGACCGGGCATTTTTCGCCCAGTTGGAAAAAACAAGCCTAAGTTTCTGATTTTGTGTAACTTATTTTTATACAATCTTCAGATAAAAATAAATCAGAAAGATAATAAATATACATCTTGAATTATATTAAAACAATTAAACACCTTAGAATAGAGAAACAAAAGTTGACCCGAATGGGGGGAGGCGAAATAAAATCCGTCCTTATCTATTCTCTGCCTGATTTTTATGTTTTTCGTTTTCAATTGGTTTATATTATTTATAGCCTTTTTAAATATATTTTATGCTCGTACATTTATAAAATGCCGGTGGTAATGATATTATCACGACCATTGGTGATCTGCTGTAATCGGGTTGTCATTCATTTCCCTTTGACTGGTGAAAATTTCGGTACCCAAGGCTGCATCCACTGCTGTCGTGACTGATGACGACTGTTTTCGTGATTGATTAAGTAAGATCTATATCTCATTCGAAAGTCATCAGCTTGTACAAAATTGTTAAGCAAAAAATATCTCAGCCTTTCGGTCTTTTATAACAACGTCTAGAAGAAAAGTTTTCTTTTAGATGATCTAAAAAATTGTTTTAAATATGTTTTAAATATATTGTTTTAAATATGACGTAGATTTCCCCATTTCATGCTTTTCGTACATAATAATTTGATTATTTTAAAGTTTTATTTAAATATTCACGTGTCAATATTTTTCAATTGAAAAGTGTTTGAAACTATTATTATTTCCGATTTTGTGAAATCTAGCAACAGTAGGTAAAAAAATTAATTTTTCAAAATATGAAATAAATCTCTATCCTAATATTAAAAATTGGAATAAAAATTGGAAATTTTTTTTTAAAAATAGACAAATTAAAAAAAATTATTGGACATTGCAGACAGCAATTTAAATGTGCCTGCAAAAGATTGTTAAATTGCTCTGGACAGTTTTTGATCCTATAAAAGTTTTTAACTGAACCATTTTGACTGAATTCAACATAAAATAACCCTTAAAATAATTCTTCGATTTAAAAACTGCCTACTTAAACAGCTGGCAGCTCCAATTATATCATAGGATTCCAATAATAGGTGATAATAATAAAATGTCATTTTTAATTACTGTAAATTTGAAAAACTTCTTGTTCTTCGTTTGATTTCTCCATATTCTAAGATAAATAATTCAAAATAATAGGTATAATATCAAAAAATAATTCAAAATAGTAAGTATAATATAATTTGTATTTCTCTATAAAACACCCAGTTCTCATAATTTCATGTGCAATATTTTTTTAATATAAGCCGAGAAAGAACCTCGGTCATAATAAATTCAATTATGGCAGCGACATCAGCAATCAGCAGTATTAATTACTTAATCTTAGAATAGAGAGATATCAAATGAAAAACTAGATGATTTTCAAATTTACAGTACTATATAAAATATCCCACTTAATTTAAATTCCAAAATGTCACATTGACACCAGAATTTTGAAATAAAATTTTCTTTTTATAATGTACGTGAAGAAAAGCTTTTTCATATTTTCAATTAAATTTGTTTGTAGATCCTGTTTTCAATCAATCATTTCAACATTTTAACTACAGAAGTACTTTGCCCCTGAAAGGGTTAAATATTCTGTAGTCATGAATATTGGCAGCTGGAATCGTCTCACAGATAATTAATTGCGTTAACTATAATTGCCAACCAATGTTAATTATAAATTTTTCATTATAGACTACCTTTTCTGTTAGGATTTCTGATAGTTACTTTTCAAGCAAACAGAAACATTTATGGCAATCTTCTCTGACTTTCTTTCCAAACTTCCTGTTAAAGAAAGTGTTCAGTTATGTTTTCATTTGATATGTATGTGCTTAAAATGACCTTAAACGAGAGATTCTGAAGGCAGAGACCCCCTTATGAAAAGAAACACTGATTCAGTTCCCCACTTAAAAACTAATACGCTAATGTCCATCACAATTTTTTATATATACTATATTATTCCAATACATTAATTTAAAAACCACTGTTACACACCAACAATTACGAAGTACATTGCATTTCTTTGAATTTAACTCAGAGTGACAGAGTTCAGTAAATAACAAAAACCGCAGTTTAACATCACCCCACACAGAAAAAAATAAAACCCAATTTGGGTCGAAAGGTTCTTAGGTATGTGCCCAAATTGGGCCATGCCTGTTTTCGTTACCACTGTGTATCCATTTTGGGCACTGTTAAATACCCATTTTCAAAAAAAAAAATTTTAATGGGTATTTAACAGTGCTCAAAATGGATACACAGTGGTAACCAAAACAGGCATGGCCCAATTTGGGCACATACCTAAGAACCTTTCGACCCAAATTGGGTTTTATTTTTTTCTGTGCATGCTGGATATTCAAATACAGAATTGGGCCAACATATATATATTTAATTAATAACCTCAAATATAAATTTTTCTGCATTTTTAACCCTTAGAAACTAAACTAACGTCCATCGTAAAAAATATAGCTCAGCAGCGTGCCCCCTGTTGACTGAACAAAGTCAAATTTGAATTAATAGAATTTTTAATAAATTACATTTAGAAAAATTCCATTTCATAGATCACGTGATATAGCTATGACGAAAATCAGTAAATGCACAGCACAACAGCACCACCTGTTGATCAAGAGGCACCCAAACCTAATCAGTACCCTCAAACGATGGTCGCGATTGCCGGCCGAAAGTACTTGGAGGGTTTTTAAACATTTTAAACATCTTTTAACATATATTTGTGTCTTTTAAATGTCACCTGTTAAGTAACATTGGGATCTATCGAATGTTATATTGATATTTTAGAATATATTTGTGTCAAATGTGATGGCAAATCTAAGAGGAGGGAAACAACCTCTCTTTTAGATGATAAAGAGTCTCCATGCCGTCATATCTAAGCGAGTTTTAATACTGTTCCATCACTTAAGAGCTGGAAAACAATAACATAATTTTCTGTTACTATATAAGAAAATCCTAAATAATAATCTAATATCTTAATCTAAATCCTAATTAAATAAATCCATAAATAATCTGTTCCAGCTGTAGCAACTGTGAATGAGTGCGGCGGCCAGTTCTTAAAAGGTCTCAGGAGTCTTACATTTTCTCTGAAGGTGCAAGTTAGCATTATGTCACATTTAATTTTATTTCTGATTTCCTATAAAAAACAAATGCATAAAACTTTTACCACTGACATCTTAATATCTGTTCTATGCAGCATAACTATTTCAATTACACGGCTAACCTTTTACTTTTTTTAAAATGTTTAATTTTAATTAAAAAAATTAATTTTGTTTTTAACTTGCATGCATTGCGCGCAGTACTGTAGCAAAGCTACTGGCTCCAGAGTTTCAAATAATATTTATAATGATGTAAAACTAACGTACCTTGAACGTATACTTCAAATTTAGCGTTATAATTGCGTTAATTATTTATAATTAGAATTTTTGGAAAAAAAAAATATTTTTTTCAAAATTTTATAGCTTAAATTTAAATGTTAAAAAAATAAGCTTTTAATTGCTTAAAAATGAAGTATACGTTCAAAGTACATTAGTTTTGCATCATTATAAATCTTATTTGGGACTCTAAAACTACTTGATTTGCTACAGTTTTCCGCGCAATGGATGAAATTAAAAAAAATTATTTAAAATTTTTATCATAATTAAATATTTTTTTAAATAAAATATCAGTTGTAGAATATTGAAATAGTTAGGCTACATAGAACAGATATTAATCTGTATGCAATGCCAAACATTTTAGGCATTGGTGTTTTATAGGAAATCGGAAATAAAATTAAATGTGACATGATGCTAAATTGCATGTTCAATGAAAATGTAAGACTCTTGAGACTCCTTAAGTGAATAAAAATTCAAGTTTCAGCATCTATTCATGTATATGGTAAACATTTTAGGCATTTGTGTTGTATAGGGAATCAGAAATAAAATTAAATGTGACATGATGCTAAATTGCATGTTCAATGAAAATGTAAGACTCTTGAGACTCCTTAAGCGAATAAGAATTCAGGTTTCAGTCCCTATCCATGTATATGGTAAACATTTTAGGCATATGTGTTTTATAGGGTATCGGAAATAAAATTAAATGTGACATGATGCTAAATTGCATGTTCAATGAAAATGTAAGACTCTTGAGACTCCTTAAGCGAATAAGAATTCAGGTTTCAGTCCCTATCCATGTATATGGTAAACATTTTAGGCATATGTGTTTTATAGGGTATCGGAAATAAAATTAAATGTGACATGATGCTAAATTGCATGTTCAATGAAAATGTAAGACTCTTGAGACTCCTTAAGCGAATAAGAATTCAGGTTTCAGTCCCTATCCATGTATATGGTAAACATTTTAGGCATATGTGTTTTATAGGGTATCGGTAATAAAATTAAATGTGACATGATGCTAAATTGCATGTTCAATGAAAATGCAAGACTCTTGAGACTCCTTAAGCGAATAAGAATTCAGGTTTCAGTCCCTATCCTGTATATGGTAAACATTTTAGGCATTTGTGTTTTATAGGGAATCGGAAATAAAATTAAATGTGACATGATGCTAAACTGCACGTTCAATAAAAATGTAAGACTCTTGAGACTCCTTAAGTGAATAAGAATTCATGTTTAAGTCCCTATGCATGTATGTGGTAAATATTTTAGGCATTTATGTTTTATAGGGAATCAGAAATAAAATTAAATGTGTCATGATGCTAAATTGCACCTTCAATGGAAATGTAAGACTCCAGAGACTCCTTAAGTGAATAAGAATTCAGGCTTCACTCACTATCCATAACTATTGAAAACAAGTTCATAACTGCCGATCATTCTTTTTTTTAATCAGATATACATACTTTGAACCAGAATTGTTTAAAAATAAAATTGTACTTCCCTTCTATGTAGTAGTTGTGTGTTTTCATTCAATAAATATATATATTGGTTGAGATACATTGATTGGACATGAAAAAAAAAAGAAAGACTGGCAGCTATGCATGTTTTTTTAATATGTTTCGAAGTATTTTTCTATTGAACAATTTTAGAAATAAAGATATTATATTTTTTCAAATACCTATTGTAAAAATTCTAGACACAGAAGGTCCGTTGTCCTCAGAAGAAGAAAAGACGACATTGCTATATTTTTCATCAATGAATGTTGAATTAATCGCTGAATTTCAGAATACAATAAAATATTTTCAATTTTTGAAAGACTCTAGTTCATCCTCAAACTTTTGTAAAACACAAACAATCTCTAAAGTGTATTGGTAGAAAAGCTAGTAAGACTTGCTATTTTGAAATGTTTGGACAAATTGGTCGTTCTCTTCAATGTAAAAAAATAGCGTAAACGGTTACATATATCAGAATAGTTATAATGAGCAGGGCCTGACAAATGCGGTCGCCAGGTCGCCACTGGCTACCAAGCTTTTTGATCTGGCGACCAAGTTATTTAATCTTTCGAGGAATTTTTGTAAAAAAATTGACATAAGAAAGGAGCACAAATGGCATATTTGCTCTCCCCCACGCCTACTCGAGTGCGGCAAGCAGTGATCTTCCTCTTCTCTCGTACTTTTAATGGAAGAACTAAATTTAAAAGGCATTTTCCAACTCATGCACAGAAAACACCATTCTTTTCAGTTATAGCCAAATAGTATATGTCACATGATTAGAATGTGGGGAGAGAGGGGATATTTCAAGAAAGCAGTAAGAAATAATTTCAATCCTGTCTCTGTGGCATCTAAAATTGGATACAATGCTAAGAAATGCTCATGTTTTTTTTTTTTTTTTTTTTTGTAAGTTTCAAATCCAATTTTTGTGTTTATATAAGTTGTCACCATATAAGGGATTATAATTTTTATAAGTTTCATTAGAAAACATAGTTTATATTATCTTTCCAAATTATGTACTATTTTCAACTATGTAACTAATAATTCTAAACTATTGCTTGTTATTATTTTTTCTCAAATAATTCATAAAAACTTTTGTGTATATATTTTTTAATCAATGACGGGGAACAAGAGGGGGTAAATATTTTTACTGGCGACTAGAATTTTTTGCTGACTACCAGGTTTCATCAAATTTCTAAAGCCCTGATAATGAGAAAGTCAATATAACGGGCGATCTTTATATCCAGTGTCTACAGTATACGTATAGTGGAGTGGTACTTTTTTACGGAGATGGTAAATCCATCAAGACATGGAAATCCGAATTTTGTAATATTGCTCACCTCCTTCTTGTGAATCTTTAAGTCCAATTAGTTCTCTAGATCGAATGTCGACGATATCATTAAAATCATTTTTAACACTTTCCAACCTAGTTGAAAAGTGTTTATGATTTCGGTTTGTCTAGCCGTCTGCCGTCTGTCCGTGCTCTAACTCCCGTAAATATGCTCGGATTGCTCTGGAATTTTTATATGTTATTGTCGTTATCTATAGCATGTTCCCTATTTCAACTGAAGTGTGTTGCACTTAGAGTTTTTTTACAGGGACACTCAAAAGAGTTCCGTTACATTACGGTCTATGGGGAAAAATCATTTGCGGTTCATTTTAAAGATGCTACACAATTTCAAACGCATCGGAATTGATATATATCACTAAGGTGCATTACAAGAAGCTTAATATGGAATAGGGTGTGCATAGCACTTATAGTTACTTTACAGGGACAGTCAAAAGAATTCCGTTACATTACGTCTATGGAGAAAAATCGTCTGCGGTTTATTTAAATAATGTTTCACTGTTTTAAACGCATTGAAATTTGCATATATCACTAAGGTGCAATACAACAGGCTTATTACAGAATATTGTGTGTATAGCAGTCATCGTTCATTTACAGGGATACACAAAATAATTCTCTACTGTCTGTTAACAATAATTCCTGGAAGTGCGTTTTAAGTTACTGAACGCGATTTTAAATTTAACTCACCTTTTGTTTATTACGTGGTGTGTATAAATTCTGTTGATCCTATACAGGGAAGCACAAAAGTTCGCGAACACATTTCCGTTTATTGACAGAAACTCCAGAAGGAGAATTTTAAACTGTGCTACGCGTTTCTTAACTGAACTAAAATTTAGCATCCTATGTAGTATATATACAAATATATAGATTCTATACAGAGCTGAATAAAAGTATTCGAATATTTTTCCGAATATTGTATATGTTGGAAATTCCTGAAATTACGTTTTTAAATATGTTATGCGTTTTCCAAATTGTTTACTTAGATGTTATCTTTCAGCTTATTAAACGATAATGATTTGTAAAATTATTTTGGAAGCATTGGAAAGTGTTACATAATCTATGCTTGACACATGATTTTTCGTTCTTGTTAATGCTTATGTTAAATTTATTGCTTTTACACAGCTTTACTCAGAACATAGCAGCCAGTATCTACCGACATTCATCTCAAGATGCTTTTGACTTTGCAGCTTAATTTTTACTTTCTTCTATCTTTACAAGACAAAAGTATTGGATTCATGAAAATTTTTGACTTCCGGTTTTCGACGGATTTATACGTTTTAGAAGGTCCTGAACAAGATTTGAGCATTTTTAGAAAATGTCTGTCTGTCTGTATGTGACAAAAATTTTGTGGGTGCTCTATCTCAATAACTAATGCACAAAAGTTAATAAAACTTTATATTCAGTTAGTCCCTGATATAAATTGGCGCTGATTAGTTTTTGGTGAAAATCGTCTGACAGGTGGCGCTGCTATGCTGCATTTTGTGCGATTTCCGCAACAGTTCTATCAAAAGAACTAATGCACTTATTTTCATCAAACTTCGGGTTCAGTTAGATCTTGGCATAAATAGATCCTGATAACGTTTTGGTGTAGATATCCCAACAGGTGGCGCTTCTATACCACTTTTTTCTCGATTTTTACGATAGCTATATTTCAAGAACTAAAGCACGGAATTTTATCAAACTTCAGTTTTCTGTTAGACTCTGTAAACTTCAGATTCTGCATAAATAGATGCTGCTTACGTTTTAGTATAAATTGCCCAACAGGTGGCGCTGCTATGCTACTTTTTCATTATTATCCCGATAGCTATATCTCAAGAACTAATGCACAGATTTTCACCAAACTTCAGGTTCAGTTAGACGTTAACATAAGTTGTTGATGATTAGGTTTTGGTCTAAATCTCCCAATAGGTGGCACTGCTATGCTGTATTTTGCAGGATTTCATGATTTTAGCAATAGTCATATCTCAAGAACTAATGCACGGAATTTAATAAAACTTTAGATTCAGTTAGACCTTGATATAAATTGGTGCTGATTCTTTTTAGTGTATGCGAAATCTTTGTGAGATAGAAGAAAGTTTTGGGATTGGCACATCCGACTGGTTATTTTTGAGTTAAACTATTTTTAGTTAAACTATTCCTGTATATTGTTAAGCATATTTTGTCGTTATCTATTGTCTAAATTTTTCTCCACAAAAAATTAAGTTTAATGTTCAGAGATTCCAAATCCTCCGAATTTTTGAATAACTTTAATTCCGTATAGAAATCTTTGTCTTATTCAATCGCAGAAATTCCGCATTAAAAATAAAGTGAAAATTGCTGTTTTAAAATAGTTATATTCAACACTGCAGAGGATTGACAGCTTTGAAAAGGCATTGATTTCAAAGTAATGTTTCTCAAAATCTTGAAAAAAAGGTAAAGAAGCTAACGTACATACATAAAACGCTTTATCCGATACAAATAAATTGATATTTTTATTTATATTGGAAAAGTATAGAGAAACTGTCAATCAAGTCATTCGAAACTTTTCCGCCTGTAAAATCAATATGGAGTATTAATCTGAAGAAAATAAACTAAGAAATGGAAATGGAATTATCGATAACAGCTAAGTCATTGAATATCAAACTATTTTGTCCTATTGTTTAAAATTTACCTCATAATATAAAAGTTCAAACTTTATTTTTATTTTTTTTATTTTTTTTTTTGTTGGGTTTTTTTTTTTTTTTTTTTTGTTGGTTTTTTTTTTCAAAATAACTTTTCTCAAAATCTTATAAAAAGAAATAGAAGTAAAGAAGCTTCGTGCATACATAAAATGTTTTATCCGATACAAATAGATTGATATTTATATTGGAAAACTAGAGAAAAACTGTCAATCAAATCTTTTCCGCCTGGAAAATCAATATGGAGTATAAATCCGAAGAAAATATATTACGAAGTAGAAAAGGAATTATCGATAACAGATAAGTCATTGAATATCAAACATTATAGTTTTTTTCGCTCTTTTATTTTCAATATATATTATTTTTAGTTTCTTTTGTATTCATAAGTGAGTATTAGATTTATAAAATCTTTCGAGTTTTGGTTTTTTTACGGATTTAGGTGTCCTGAAATCGATTTGACTAATCAGTACAATCCCGCTAATTCGTTTCTCGGTATCTCGACATTTCGTTTAATTCGAATATATCTGTTTTCCTTTTTCATAATTGCTAAATGATTCCAGCTGGTAAAGTATAACTTTAACTTTAAAATAATAATAGTGGCATGTTTGAAATAATGATATTTGAATTCATTATTGCGGTTAAATATTTTTTTCTGAAAAGGGTTTTAATATAGTATATAAAATTGTTGGTACTTTTAAGTATAGTGAGGTCGGAGTAATAGATAAATAGCCTTGGAGGGAGAAGGAAATTTTTCCTGCATATTTTCTGGCATTTTATGCACTAAGCAATTTTATCCATATTAATACAATTTATTTAATATAAAGAAGCCATTTATCTATTAAATGAACGTAACATGTGGTTATCTAACTCCAGAATTAAGGTTTTCTAAAAAAAATACCAATTTTATTCAAAATAACAAGGTGAACGTAATGAAACTGACAGCACTCAGCGTGTTCTGTAGTGCGATAGATTTGCGAGAATAGAGCCAAATTTTGTAGGAAGATTAAACCAAACAACGGACGTAGGATTCCGTGAAAAAAAGCACCAAATATATCCCTATCAGTGACTTTTGAACTATTCTCTTCGCGGAATTGTTCGTCCTCCGTTTCGTTTAATAATCCTACAAAATTTGGACCCATTCTCGCAAGTAGATTGCGCTACCGAACACGCAGAATATTGTCAGTTTAATTAAGGGCAACTTGTGTAAATCTCTCTCTCTCTCTCTCTCTCTCTCTCTCTCTCTATATATATATATATATATATATATATATATATACATATATATATATATATATATATATATATATATATATATACATATATATATATATATATATATATATATATATATATATATATATATATATATATATATATATATATATATATATATATATATATATATACAGGGTGATTATAAGAAAACTATCCCGATATATGAGTCCATAACTGTCATACCCTTCACAGAAACTGAATGAAATTCTGGCCTAAAGTATTTTGAGGTATGCGCTCAAGAATCACGTGAAAAACAAAAGTTAAATTCTAACAGTTACGGTTACAGTGACAAAATTTCGAAAATTTCCTAATGGCAACACCTACTTTTTTTATTGGAAAGTGATCTTCGTAGTGAAAAACCATAAAAAGCACTGGAACGGTACCTGTAGCACGAAAATCGCCGGCCCTAGACAGACTAAGATTGAAAGTGAAAACAACCAATAAAGGACAGAGAAGTAACAGAAAGTAAAACATTTTATTGTTCAGTGCTATCCACCATCTGCTGCATGTAAAGTGTCGTCGTGTGTAAAATCGAAAATGTATGAAACACAATAAAATGTTTTGTTTTCTGTTGCTTCTCTGTCCTTATTGGTTGTTTTCACTATTCTTCTTAGTCTGTCTAGCGCCGGCGATTTTCGTGCTACAGGTACCGTTCCAACGCTTTTTATGGTTTTTCACTATGAAGATCACTTTCCAATAAAAAAAAAGTAGGTGTTGCCATTTGAAATTTTCGAAATTTTTTCACTGTAACCGTAATTGTTAGAATTTAACTGTTGTCTTTCATATGATTCTTGAGCGCATACCTCAAAATACTTTAAACCAAAGTTTCATTCAGTTTCTGTGAACAGTATGATAGTTAGGGGCTTATATATCGGGATAGTTTTTTTATAATCACCCTATATATATAGACGTGTGTGCCCCTGTATTTCACTTTGCAGCCACAACTACCGAGCGCAAAACAGTAGTGTTTGTGTGTAGTAATAGCCACAAATCTCCCATCGTGCACTATGATGGTTGCATGTCGGTATCTGTGGGGGTGTAGGAGATAGGGCGGTTGAAAGGGGGTCGACCTAGGGCATTTTCGTATTTCGACCAAAGTGTTATAAAAATGTTTGGAATTTTCTTCAACGGGAATTGGTTCATTCAACTTAACATGAACTAATTAAGATATAAATAACTAAGTAAGATTATTTCGCGCCCCCTAGCGGTGGAAATTGAAACTAGACTGTATTACAGCATGTCTGCTATACAATGTCGTAGGCAGTGGGGACAAGTGCCGAAGTTTCGTTCGGAAAGAGATTTGTTTAGAACAGATTGCGCGCCAAAAAAGACTTTTTTTATCGAAACCGTAAAAAAAGAAAATTACTGATTTGATAATCCCAGACAACGAAATATTCTCATTTCACTCATCCCCGAGTATTAAGAAAACTATCGGAGGTATCTACTTGAAACTCTCAGTATTTTCGTAGTTTATCTTTCTCATTCCGAAAATGCAAATTTTGTGAAAATCGAACGGTGATTTTTTTAAAATTTTAACCAAAAACTGACCCGTTTTGAATCAAATGATCCAGACATTTGGGGTGTGATATTAAATTTATTTTCACTTCGGGGTCCCTCTCTCTATTTCATTTACGAAAGAGTTATCAGGAGAGCGGTTTCGTGTAGCGATTTTTAGAGTGATTTTGCGTTTCGTACTATTTTTTGACGGGACCGGGCAACGCCGGACGGATCAGTTAGTACATATATAAATACATATATAAACAAGCATAAAAGTTCAAACACGAAATATATTATCTAACTACTATTCATCACAAAACTTTCTTCTATATTCTTCAAATATCTATACTAATAAGAAAAACTTTGGCTCTATGTGGTTGTGTGTGTATTTGTCTGTCTGTCGGCGATGGTTAGGAAAACCTAGCTCAACTAGAAGTCTGCAAATTTAGGTGAGGATAGTCCAAAACCTGTCCTGATGCACCTGAGAATCAGAATTTTAATATTTTGAAAAATAGCCTAAATAGTAATTAAAATCCACAAAGAACTCTCATCAAAAATACGCTTTTTTTCCTTCGGTTGGTTGATTGTATAGAAGTATCCGCAGAAGTAATTAAATAAACCAAGGTAGGGATCATTACGAGTCGACTGTTTAAAATCCTTGCATCAGAGATTATATGACATGTAACCAATCAACTTAATTATTAACCGTTGCCAAATACTAAAAATTTAATTTTAAAGGATTTTATTGACTTAATTAATCAATGATAATAAGTTGGGTTTAACGGATTTTGTTAGTTTGCTTTTACATGACATATATTATTATGATAGAGATATTATTAAAACAGAAAACTTTATTTAACAGACTATTTGTTATATTTTCGGGGAGGGGAGGGGGGGGGGGTAAACGACTTTTTATTAAATATCGCATTTATTGTACTTGACCGTGCGCAACTTGGCGGCGGCTTTTTCCTTAATTGATCGTCCTCATTAATAAATCCAAATCTACTGCTCTAATTTCAACAGAACTATTTTCAGTGTTTAATTGCTGTTATATATAGAGAATACCGCTATTTTAGAATAACAGATTATGTAAAAATTAAATTTATGTTCCTAAGAAAAGTACGTAGACCGAATTCAGTTATGCATACTAACAGTCAAAGTCAGTGATTTGTTGTTGAGCACTTGACCGCGCCTCCGCACGCCCCCCCCCCCTCTCAAGTTTTTTCTCTACCTGTGCCTTATTTTCATAATTTAACTAATAATGTTCCGATCTTCTCCAAACTAGTTTCTTATAAAAATCAGCATTCATAGCTTCAGGGCGCAATTTAGAAAGCAGTTATCAGTATTTCCGAATAATAGTCTCAGCCAAATTTCAAATTAAGCTCCTAGATTAACCAAATGAATCAAACTTTAAAGATACATAGTAGTACTCTTAATTTGTAATTTTCTGAAGGGCACTTCAACGTCCTGCCCCCCCCCCCGGCCCTTCCATCAAGATTTTTTCTCTAACTGTACCCTGTTTCCATATCTCAGCAACTAACTTTCCGATTTCAGCGCAACCGATTACAAACATCTTATTTAACTTAATAATCAAGGTCTATAATATTAAAATAAATTTATGAGCAGCGAGTACCACTATTTCCAAATAACAGTCTAAGACGAATTTTTAATTAAGTTCCTAGCTCAACCAAACGAACGAATTTTACATAGTGGTCCTCCTAATTAGTTGCTGATGGACACTTGAACAACCCCCCCCCCCTAGAATGTCCCTTGAGTTTTTTTTAACTGTGCCATATTTTAATAACTCGGCTAATAATGTTCCGATCTTCTCGAAACCAGCTCAATTTTGCTTCGCTTGAGCAGCACGCCTACTATACGGTGCCATAGGCAGCGGGGACCCGTGTCAGAGTTTCATTCGGAAGAAGTTTGTTTAGAAAAGAATGCTCCCCTGGCGGTGGAAGATGGAACTAAAAGATTTTTCGGAGAGTACGAGCATGCCCGGTTTACGGTGCTGTGGCAGAGTTCATTTTTTAAGAGATTTAAGTTTATTACACGGGCCCAGGCAACACCGCGCGGGTCAACTAGTAGTTATTTAAATAGTACTCTTAGACAGTAACAATTACGGATTATTTTCCTTTCAGTTTAATTTAACTCAGTGTTACATTCATTAGTGAAGACTAAAAGGCACTGAACAGCGCCCGCTGTCGGGCATTTAAGTACAAAATTGAACCAATATTTATACTTTAAATTAATAACTTCAAATAAGAAATTTTCTGTATTTTTACTGAATAGAAACTGAGATACGGCTATAATGTTCATTCTAAAAATATGGCTTAGCAGCGCCTCTTTGTTGAGCAAACAATGTCGAAATGTTCCTCCTTCCATCGCCAGGGAGATCATTCTGTTCAATACAAACCTCTTTCTGAACGAACCTCCAGCACGGATCCCCGCTGTCAACGACACCTTATAGCAGACGTTCTGCGCCCGCACCGCAAAAACATTTAGTTTCACCTTCCACCGCGAGGGGACGCATTTTATTCTAAACGAACATCCGGCACGGGTCCCCGCTGCCTACGGCACCGAATACTAAGCGTTCTGAGCACACGCTTCAAAAATAAATTAGTTCATCGTCCACTGCTAGGGGTCGCCAGATTTATATACCTTTAACATTAACGCAATATTTAAATTATGACCAAACCCTGTCCCTTAAAATTAAACCAATGACCTTTAACATATCAATAAATAGCTTTTAAAACAAAAAATATATATATATATATATATATATATATATTTAATTTGCACTTTACTTTCTTTCCTTTCCAGGCGTAAAAGTCAGCTTTTTGCAAAAATTAAAGGAAAATACGAGCCATATTTTACAAAAATTGGATTTTCGGATGCAGAAAAATTTTCTGTGGTGCGTTTTAAATCGATATCTCAAATACTCTTCTTAATATTCGCAGATTAGAGAAAATAAACCACTCGTTGCCATCGGCAAAAGAGAAATAACCACTTTTTAGCCGCTACGTACCTTAGCATTTTATATATATAATTTTACTGACGGGTTCAATTTACGACTTAAATTTTGGTTAAATCAGTGGTTTATTTTATTTATTTTAATTTATTTTATGTTTAGGTAATTTCTGTTTGCATGGAATTAAATTAATTTACACTAAGTTTAAAACATAATAAAAAATTATTCAAAAAACAAATAGAGAAACTCCTTTTTACAGCTTTCAGAACTATGATGCATGTAATATACGTTCCCTTCTAAAAAATGACGAAATATTGAAAAAAAAAATAGCTTTACAGTATCATTTTTCTATTGTATCGAATAACATACAATCTTTTATTTCAGTTTGTTTACAAGATATTTTGTCTTATCCGGATAGAATATCTCATATTTTGATCTCATATATTTCCAGATAAAAGGTAAAGACGGAGAACAGAGAAAGATTATGTTGTTTGTCATCCTTCTTTTTTTATGCAAATGTTTATAAAATGTATTTGATGTACGCTGATAGATGAATTTTTATCTTTCAAAACCATATTTATAGGGAAAAAGTAATATTTAAAGTAGTGTTGTCTTGCTGATTTAAGAGATTTTTCTTAAGTTAAATGAAACATGGTTGAAATATTTTTGTTGCTCATGTGCTGTGAAATGATTTATGGAATTTCAACTCAAAGAAACTGATATGATGTAAATGAATTTGATAAATTATACTTGAAAGATTTAATCTTGGTGTATACCCAATAATGCTTATAAATTAGTGTAGATTCTGATTTTTTTTACCGAAATTGAAGCCACGGATATGTTAAAATGACTAAGTCCCTTAAAATAATTACTATTACTATGAAGAACTAGTCGTTGGGGGACATTGTAATACTTACCCATCATGGACATGCATAATATTAAATATGAAAATAAAACATGTGTAAACTATTTATAAAATGCATTGAAATTCGAATAAAATCGTGGCTTGATGACGTCATTAACTTTAAATTCTCTATTACTGAATTGCGTAAAAGAAACATCCTTATAACTCCAAAATTGATAGTCATATTAACTAACGGTTTACTGCGTCGGATAAAGCGTCTCATTTCCAATTAAATTATATCTTTGAATTGAAATTTGAATGAAATACAGGGTCATGAAAAATCGAAGAGTGTGGAAAATGTAATTACAAATATCTCGGCAACTCATTATCTGATCGACTTCATTCTTTATGCAAAATTTATGTTTTTTTTATCGTCTTTTATATTCACCCCTTAAAATAAACAAATTCGAAAACTTTCTCAATTTGTTCGGGAGATAGAGCGTTTACAGATACACACACACACGGACGGCAAATTTTTATTTTTTCTAAAAATACGTTTTATCGGAATCTTCAGTGTCTGAAACGTGTAAATCCGTCAAAAAAAATCGATTTTCAAAACGATTACAAGACTTACCCTATACTACGTATGACGGGTAAGTAATAAAAATTCTTTCACGATTGTGTGTTCACTTAAAACTGCATTATGAGGGACCACTTAGAATACGACTTTATTTTCACAAGCATCACAGGACATATATAGGACATATATAGGCATATACAGGAGATTTCATCCGATATTTACTCAATCCATGTGACAAATCTCATGTGAAACTTCGTTGAGTGTATGAAAACTGAAGAAGATTGAAGGTTGATGATTTAAGGTTGAACTTAATCAGGACCAAAATTTTATAAAAAAGTAAAATAAAATATTTTTCATGAAACACTTTTTTGAAATTTGAAACAAAAAAGAATGTGCTATATACTACACATGAGATTCATAAGGCGTGGCAAAAAGAAGATTCTTGAAACATGCTGGGCAGACAAGTTGCTACCCGCTTACCGTCCCTATATATAGTTTAAAAGAGCTTTTCTGGAGGAGTTCAATTAAATACTTCAGTCCTTCAGTGAAACCTGGCTAGATTCATTGTTCAACATTGCTGTCTATCAGGAAAAACCACACCTTCTATTAAAATTATTTTCTGTCAAAAAAAATTTATTGTTTTTCTCAGATGTACAAACTGTGCATTTTTTGTAACGTACCTTGTCTGTATGTATATATATTAATATTGCAATATTTAAAATTTATTCCACCAAGATTAGCATTGTTCTACAGAAAATTTCCTTTTAATAATATTCCATCTATATTATACTGGCTTATTAAATTAAAATACCATCTTAAATTAAACAATCAATCTCCATATGTAAACGTATAAGATCTTAATCCACTTAATAATATTTATTCTAAATTGCTTAAATACAAAATGCGTTAACTATTTATATTCCTGAAACAAAACCCCTTTTAATATTTAAATCCCTATTAAATTTCACTATTTCCTGCATTATCAAATCCCTCTAAATTCTTTACTTAGTTTGCTGAAATGACATAACCTGATACTATCCCGTTTTTAAAAACTTATTTATTTAAATTCATTCTTTTAATAAAATATCAAAAAGTATCTTACAATATTTCAATGTTTTAATATTCTAATTTTTATTCCGCATCAATAAATTCATTTATTTTTTTTTTTCTATTTTGCGTAAAAGCATCGTCTGAAATCTATTTTTAGCAACTCTCGAAATCGGATCTTAAAATTCTGTTTTCTTGAAATATGCCTGTTTCGAGGCTTTAGAAGATTCCAGATTTTTTCTTTCCCGCACGGAAGTCAATTTACTTCAAAATTAATACACCGGAGCTGTTTAATAAATCCCTCTTAATTCGTTTATTATTGGCGTAAAGAAACCACGTGACTTTAATTGTAATTTGACGCGTGATTACTGAAATACGGGAGCGGAGCAGAATCAAGAGGGAGTTAGATATTGTTACGATACTGAAGAACGTCAACATTCCACTGTCTTGGAAGAGCAGTGGAATGTTGTCGTCGAAGATTTTGTTAATTGATGTGTTCTTCTGTAGAGAGTAATGAAATTTATCAATAGCTAACGAGAGAGTTTTCCCGGAGTCGGACATCTATACTAATATTATAAAGGAGTAAATCTTGTTTGTTTTCTATACTAATATTATAAAGGAGTAAATCTTGTTTGTTTGTTTGTAGGGGGTAATCTCTGGAACTACCGAACCGATTTCAAAAGTGATGGTGGAAAATTGATGGTGACAACCCCTGCTCCAACATAGGCTATATTTTATGTCGGTGCCACTAACCCCAGTGGGTGCAGGAGCAAAAAACGTTCTAAAATTGCGATTTTTCAGTTATCACACTGGCTGTCAAGCCCTGAGAACTTGGCAGCCGGTTCTGTATGTATGTATGTACGTACGTAATGCGATAACTCTTCATAGAAATATCCGTTTTCCTTCAAATTTGGTTTATAGGTTCACTGTGTTAAGGCGCTTCCCTGATTAGTTTTCGGGATTGATTGGTTAAGTATAAAAGGGGGGGAACAAGGGGCTAATTCCCCCCCCGTAATTTATATAAATGGGTTTTTCATGCAGAATTATTCCGTTTTCCTTCAAATTTTGTTTATTGGTTCACTGAGTTAAGGCGCTTCCCTGATTAGTTTACGGGTTTGATTAGTTAAGTATAAAGGTGGGGATTGGGGGGGGCTAATCCCCCCCTTAATTTATATAAATGTGTTTTTCATGCAGAATTATTCCGTTTTCCTTCAAATTTTGTTTATAGGTTCATTGGGTTAAGACGCTTCCCTGATTACTTTTCGGGATTGATTGGTTAAGTATAAAGGGGGGGAACAAGGGGCTAATCCCCCCCTTAATTTATATAAATGGGTTTTTCATGCAGAATTACTCCGTTTTCCTTCAAATTTTGTTTATAGGTTCATTGGGTTAAGACGCTTCCCTGATTACTTTTCGGGATTGATTGGTTAAGTATAAAAAGGGGGAAACAAGGGGCTAATTCCCCCCCCTTAATTTATATAAATGGGTTTTTCATGCAGAATTATTCCGTTTTCCTTCAAATTTTGTTTATAGGTTCACTGTGTTAAGGCGCTTCCCTGATTAGTTTTCGGGATTGATTAGTTAATATAAAGGGGGGGGGATCGGGGGGCTAATTCCCCCCTTAATTTATATAAATGGGTTTTTCATGCAGAATTACTCCGTTTTCCTTCAAATTTTGTTTATAGGTTCATTGGGTTAAGACGCTTCCCTGATTACTTTTCGGGATTGATTGGTTAAGTATAAAGGGGGGAACGGGGGGCTAATCCCCCCCTTAATTTATATAAATGGGTTTTTCATGCAGAATTATTCCGTTTTCCTTCAAATTTTGTTTATAGGTTCACTGTGTTAAGGCGCTTGCATGATAATTTTCGGGATTGATTGGCTGAGTATAAAGGGGGGAACGGGGGGTGGGGGTAATCCCCCCCCCTTAATTTATATAAATGGGTTTTTCATGCAGAATTATTCCGTTTTCCTTCAAATTTTGTTTATAGGTTCACTGAGTTAAGGCGCTTCCCTGATTAGTTTTCGGGATTGATTAGTTAAGTATAAAGGGGGGGATCGGGGGGCTAATCCCCCCTTAATTTATATAAATGGGTTTTTCATGCAGAATTATTCCGTTTTCCTTCAAATTTTGTTTATAGGTTCACTGTGTTAAGGCGCTTCCCTGATTAGTTTTCGGGATTGATTGGTTAAGTATAAAGGGGGGGAACGGGGGATAATCCTCCCCTTAATTTATGTAAATGGGTTTTTCATGCAGAATTATGACATTTCCTTCAAATTTTATTTATAGGTTCACTGTGTTAAGGCGCATCTCTGATTAGTTTTCGGGATTGATTGGTTAAGTATAAAGGGGGGGAACAAGGGGCTAATTCCCCCTTATCTATACTAATATATAAAGTAGTAAAGATTGTTTGTTTGTTTGGTTGTTTGTTTGTTTGTAGTGGGTAATCTCTGGAACCACTGAAGCGATTTTAAAAGTGATGGTGGCAAATTAATGGTGACAATCCCTGCTCCAACATAGGCTATATTTTATGTCGGTGCCACTACCCCCAGGGGGGTGCAGGAGCGAAAAACGTTCTAAAATTTCAATTTTTTGTGTACTGAAGGAGATAGAAGTATCAAATTTGGTATGGTAGTTACTTATAAGATGTAAATGCTCTCTAAGAACAAATTATAAAAACATTCGCAATTTAAAAGGGTGAGATGAGGAAGAAGCGTTCCAAAAACATTCTAAATTACAATTTCTATGGAATCTCTGAAACTACAGAACCGATTTCAAAAGTGATGGTGGCAAATGGATGGTGACAGTCCCTGCTCCAACATATGCTAAATTTTTTGTCGGTGCCACAGCCCGCAGAGGGTGCAGGAGCGAAAAACGTTCCAAAATTATGATATTTTCAATAATGAAGGAGTTAGGAACTTGACATTTTGTATGGTAGTTACTTACAAGATTTAAATGCTCTATAAGAACAAAATCTAAAAAAATTCGAAATTTAAAAGGCTGAAATAAGCAAAAAATTTTTTAAAAACATTCTAAATTACAATTTGTATGGAATGTCTGGAACTACTAAAGCGATTTCAAAAGTGATGGTGGCAAATGGATGGTGACAATCCCTGCTCCAACATAGGCTATATTTTATGTCGGTGCCACTACCCCGAGGGGGGTGCTGAAGCGAAAAACGTTCTAAAATTGCGATTTTTGCGATTCTGAAGGAGCTAGAAACTTCAAGTTCGGCATGATTGTTATTTATAAGATCTAAATGCTCTCTAAGAACAATTTCTAAAGAAAAATAATCTAATGATTCTGCGATTTTTCAACTATTGAATTTCTAAAATTACCAAATTTCACAATAGAGTACCATAGCGAAACCTTCACGCGTAAAAAGATAATGATAAGGGCGACGTGTTCTGATGTGTATATTGACTATAGCACGAGTCACAAATTATAGTATCCTTATTATTCTGTTAAAATATAAAAGTGAATTATGAAATGTCAATATTTTGTTTGATTAAAGGTTCGTTAAGAGAAATTGACCAGCGTATCGGGCGTAGCTTGCTAGTGTTTTAATAAAAAGAATTTGACTGTCTTCTTTTTGTTTCTTAAAATCTATCTACACTACTCGGCTGCTGAGATGAAAATTAATTTACGACTAAATTTAAATTAACTGTTTGTTAGATATTTCTTCCATTTGTGACAAAATGTCACAAATATATATATATATATATATATATATATATAGCTAATTGGCGCTATAAAGTTTTTTTTTATAATTTTTTATGATCTAAGTTTCAAGTAATTGTGCTATTTCAGGCTGTATGGATGCATATTACTACGCTAATTTCTTTAGATTAACAATCTTGTTGTACGAGATATTATATTCTATTTTAAAAGTAATACTAATTTTCAACCACGAAAAATCCACATCTCTTCCAGAAAATGAATACTATCTCATGTAAAAATGTTTTGGTTATCAGTATAGTTAAAAGGTAACTTGTATCAAAATAAATTCTCATGTATTTCAATAAAACATTAAAATCACCCAAAAATATTTTATTTTGCGAATAAAATACTGTAGCAAAATAGTCTGAGTTACTTGAATTTTATAATTTTGATATTCTTTAAAATATAGTTGCTAGGTTACGGTTAAATTAAAGAGGAAAATAAAAATAAATGCATTTTAAAATTTGCAAAAAATGATAAAATAAAATGTATTATATTACTAAAACGGACGTATAAAATTTCACCAAAAATTATACACCTAATTTTAAAAAGCTGACGAATGTACTATCAAAATTTCAAATTAATTTGAATAATTTAAGACCTGACTTGATAAAATTTAGCCTTCATAACTTACTGTTTAAATAGATTAATCAAATGTGCCATGTTATTTTCAACGAATGAAAAATTTCAAAATCGTCTGAATTCCCATAGAAAAGCATTATGACCTAAAAAGAAATGTTCTATATTTTCCGAACGAATGAACCAAATGTAACTAAAAACTATACAGCTAATTCCGGGTACCTCACCAACATACCTACCAAAAATCAAACTAATCGGATCATTTTTGCGGCAGTTATCGTGGAACAGACAGACAGACAGAAACCAAAAACTTTTCGGGTCTCCACAGTGAGCCTCAACTGCAATAATAATTGCAATAAAATAATTGCAATATAATTGGCAATAATACCTAAAATTGTACCAATATTGATTCTAAATTGTGTTAAAACAAACCAAACGACTTAGGAAACAGAAATTTATTATCCTATTGGGTAGTGGAAAATCAATGCTTATCTGTCCATTTATCTTGAGGGGAGAACAATATCGTCGATATGAACCACATTCATATTCAAAAGCATTACTAGAAATTAATAAGTGTATTTGCTCAACAGCTCTTACACTAAGCTTTATGAACTCATTAACATGGCCACCAATTTAACTTGATTCATCTAGCATGGATTTTTTTCTATAAGTGATCCTGGAGGTCTTTGTGAAATAAACGTCCTTTGCAATTGACGAGCACTTCATGACAAGTATCGTCATTGCCGCTGATAATATGCACGGATATTCAGGTATTTTTGAAGATATACTTCAGTCAATGTAGCGTGCGTTGAAATCAAAGACACATTATTAAGAAGGGTTGGAAATTTAAAAATCCGTTGTCAAAGGGTATTCTGTGGCCACCAGTTATTGTGTTATTTCGCCTAATAAAGCGTTTAATAGCATATTAATATCATTTGCATAATGTTAATTATTTTCACCACAGTTCAGTTTTTTCAGAATATTATCAATAAATGTTAATATATTGTATTTTCTTTAATATTGTGAAAAAGTATTAACATTCATTCATTGTGTTTGATTTTTTATTTCTTTTATTTTTGCCTCTTTTAATACGGATTTTGAAAAAAAAATCTTTTAAAAATTTTGAAAAAGAAATTGTAGTTATGAAAATCCGTATAACATATAAAATTCTTTATCCGGTACAAATATATTGACATTTCTAGCATTTACAACTCTAAAAAAGAATTTTCAATGAAATCATTACAAAATTTTCCTTCTAGAAAATCAATGTGGAGGATGAATCCGAAGAAAATATATTGCGAAACGGAAGAGGATTTATCGATCACAGTGAAGTCATTGCATGTCAAACATCATAGATCTTTCGGTCTTTTATTTCCTGAATACATTATTTTCCTTACTAAGAATTGGATATATGTCCGAACTGTCACAGTTCGGAGTGAGTAAAGATTCCTTTTTCATTAAATTAATTATGCTATTTTCTTATAACTTCTTGGCACGTTTGAGTTATAAGATGTTGATACTGTAAAAATAATTGCGTATGGTAGGGGGCAAAAAAATTGGCAAATATATAATAAAATTAAAAAAATACTTTGATAGAAAAACATATTTTGAAACAAAATTTACATTATTTTGTTCGAAAAATTCTATATATACGAGGGGTTTTCGATAAGTAAAGATACACCTCAGACAGCAGGAGAGAAAACAAAATTAATGAACTCGTTGGCAACACATATTGTAACCTTGAACTTTTGAATTTTCCCTACCAGTCATTCGTTAAGAGCCTATACTTGTCACGGAAAGAAACGTTAAGTCCATGGGAAGGTTCTAGCGCGATTTCTCGCTCGGATTTTAATATTTTTAATGCTTTTTTTTGCATAGGATAGCTGAGGTCAATCTCCAACGTTGTTACTTTTTACTTTTTCGATTTTTGTTACAGTTTTATTATAAGCGGGAATTTTTAATTTTGGAACCGGTTGGAAGTGAAAGTACGCTTATACAAAATAACTGGAACCAAAATCGAAAAAGTAAAAACTAACAACGTTGGAGATTGACCTCCTGACGCGTGAGTCAGGAGATAATTTCACCCTGTTAACAAAGAAGAAACGGTTTGAATATCAGAAGTTGTCTTTTGTTTTTATTTGTACGGTGAGTCTGTTTCGTGTAGTACGTGTTTATAATGTGTGCGTCAATTCAAAATCCGCCAAATGTGAAATACGTTCCGTCATGCGTTTTCTTCATTTAAAAGATTTTCATCCAGCGGATAGTCACAAATAAATTGTTTGTGATTACGGAAACATTATGAATCAACAAAATGTAACGAAATAGTGTTGTGCTTTCTCTGAATGTAGGACAAGTGCAAAGTTTCAGACCTTGCACCCAGCGAATGTGGTTTCGACAACAGGTGGTAAACTTCTATGACTGAGGGATACAAAAGTTTGTACCCGGTCTTAGCAAACGCTTAGACAATGACGGCAACTATGTCGAAAAATAAGGCATATACCAGTAAGTAATTTGTAATGGAAATTTTATCAATTAAAAGTTTTTTAAATGCGTATGCGGCACTGTATCTTTACTTTCCGAAAACACCTCGTATATAATAATTCTTCTTATAAATTCTTAAAATGTTTCAATCTTTCAATCTTTGTTTCAATCGAGAAATATATAATTTTAACCTTCTTTTTACACTAATAAAAAAAAAGACACCAAATATGGTAAGTTATATATATATATATATATATTACAAAATATACAAATTCTTAATATAATAATTATTCTTATAAATTCTTAAAATGTTTTAATCTTTTCACCATATCGAGAAATACATAATTTTAATCTTCTTTTTACACTAATAAAAAAAGACTCCAAATGGTAAAGTTACATATATTTCCCGTAAACCCAGAAAAATGCTTTACCATTCCATACTGTTTGAATTCTCTTTAGGAAGAGTTGTGTTTACTGGTAAACTATTCAATTTAAATAGCATTTAGGTCTAGGAAATTTAGGGCATTAAAATGTTCAATTTCACAATTCTCAAAAAATTGATTGTTAAGTATATTTTTGGGGACTCATTTAAAAATCCCAGCATTTTTAAAAATTCTAATGTACGTCTATGAAATGATTAATGTATTATGATCGCATCTGCAACTTTTGCAATAAAATTCAGGCTGTGTTTTGGATGAGAAGCTGCAAACTGTTTCAGACGACGTCGATCATTAGCGTGCAAAATGTTCCCCTGGTCGTGATCAGGGGATCTTTTCTAAGCATTTGACTAAATACATTCATCATATTCAAAACCTTTCATCACTCGATTATATTTTCTAATGGGTATCTCTGTTCTCGGATCCCGGATTAGCCTCTTTTTCTGATCTCAGATCATCTTAGTATCGCATTTGCTTAGAAATTGGTGTCTGTTTTGAATTTCTAGTTTCATAACATTTTGAGCGCATTTATATTTCTAGAATAAACTTCCTATCTATACGTAAAGAAAATTACTGTACGTTGTCAATGAGTTCATTTATGTAATATGTTTCAATATTAAAAGAAAAGTGGTAGTTGAAACATTTATTCAAAGATTTTGCTTTTTGTTTAAAATAAAATTTTCAAATTTCTTCATTCCCTACTATATAATATCAATTTCCCATAAGGAAATAAACATCTAAAATTAATATGAAGGAAACAAATACTTGATGAAATATTTACGTATATGTAAAGCGTTTTGAAACTTGAAGTAACAAATGTCACATTTTTAAAATAAGTAATAAAATAAGGAATATTAAGGTAGCAATGCACTAGTATTATTGTTTGATATTATGATTCAATTGCAGACGTGTGTTTTAATGCCACCGTGTTTGCTCTGGCTCATTCCACTTAGCAGAAGATTTAATAAGCTTTTTAATGTTTTGAAGTTCAGTATTCACAGATTTATTATGGAGAAGGGGGCGGGGATAAGGAAAATTTTGCTGATTTTAACTTAGCAATCTTACTTGCAGTGTAGACATGCTTTCGACAGTCATTTGTATTTGTATTTGAGGAGATAAAATTACATCCTTCTTAAACCTCTTTTGTCAAGCACTTTTATTCTATCGAATCATCCGAAAATTTCGGAGGTATACTTCTGTTGAGATAATGTTGAAATGATTGAATAATCACCAGAATTTACAAACACGTTTATTTAAAAATAAGTAAAAGCAGTTTCTTCACGTGCATTATAAAAGCAAAGTTTTATTCCATAGATTCAAAATATATATAAAACTGCAGAAATTTCTGGATGACCTAATATTTTGCACAATGTATCACAGCTGGATCATTTTTATTTGTACTACAGTTATTTAAAGGAGATAAGTTCTGAGTAAAGTTCCTTATATGCAAGTTTTCCAGAGAAATAGCATTCTTCTGAGACAGATTTTATGACGAAAAGGGAACTGAAGAACTGCATAATTGGGTGAGATGATATTCGCCACTCGATATTTGAGAGGACTCAGTATCATTCTTAAATCTATAGACTCTGACTCTATATCTACGTTATTCGTTGTCCTTTTAAACTTAATACCTATAATTAAGATATTATTTACCCCTTTCAACACCTGAAAAAGGACATACAAATTTGGCCGAAACTTAGCCACTCTTTTTTTCATAACGCGAAGAGTTTCTCAAGTAAGACAAAATCCCCAAATTTTATTTATAGCTCTACCTACTGCATACTATAATACAAAGCTTGATGCTTTTGTGCTTCATTTGAGCATTTTTAACCGTATTATCCATATTCTGACAGACAAGTTTATTCTCCGAATCCGATATTCTGAAAAACATTTGAAAGAGAGTCATAATTTTTGTACTCAAGAACAATTAGGCAGGAGTTTTTCCTGTTGATTTGTGTACTAAGATCCTAAGCAAACTGCTGCAAAAAGAATCCTAGTTTGTATAGTGCTAGGCAATATAAAATGAAATTACTCGAATTAACGTGTGATTGACTTTTTCGGCCATGTTCGATTGTGGTCGATAGGATACTGGGAAATCAAGAGAGATCTCCATCATAGCACACAGAAACTTAAAAATATCAGATACAAAACATAGGCAATGATCGCTAACCAATTTTACTGATGCTCTATATTTAAGAACAAAGTTATCGAAAATGGTGTCGGCAACTCATTTTGCAGAAGCCTTTCTGAGTGTGATCATTTCTACTCATTTACAAATATAATATACTTTTATGAGGACATATCGATATCTTTTAGAATTAAAATTCTGTTAAGGATCAATGAGGTCTAGCCCCATGTTAGGTGCTATTTATAACACCCCTCTCAGGGCTGTTAGCTTCAAGAGTGGACATGACACCAAATTAACAACATAACAACATTTTATTAATTCACTTTAAGAAAAAGAGGGTACTAGAGTGAATAAATTAAATTTAGATACTTCCATCCATGTAAGCGTAATAAGGAAAATCTAAAAGGGGGAAAAAAATTTCCCAATTCGCTAAAGTTCAAGTACTTCACTAAATTAATGTGTCTAAAATAACTCTAGTTTTTTTCTGTTTTTTTTTAATACTTTATTCTAAATAGATAAAAATACAACTTCTTACCAACACTCGCAGCCTGCAATATTTTTGCAGAGGTGTTTGAGTTACAAATATATTAATGAAATTCATTGTTCAAATTTATTTTTATTTTTAGTTTAACACTAAACATACCGAGAATTTTACACAAGTTTTCTAAAATCACACCAGAAATTTTATTTAAAACTATTTAACTTTCTTGAATTAATGAACCAACACTGACATTTCTGCAGTTCCTACAATGGTCATCTTGCCATCGTTCACCTACAATCGATGTTCTCAATCAAATAGTCCTGGTGCATAGGAAAATTAAGCAGGAGTGAATTTATTTAACTTATT
Source organism: Maratus michaelseni (assembly GCA_963931845.1). Classification (NCBI taxonomy): domain Eukaryota; kingdom Metazoa; phylum Arthropoda; class Arachnida; order Araneae; family Salticidae; genus Maratus; species Maratus michaelseni. The sequence continues at coordinate 118,275,802 of OZ007591.1, read as the reverse complement.
TTTGTGTAATTTATATTTCATTCTTTTAGAAAGAAATTTCAGGTTCAAATCTAAATATTTTCATTTGGCACATCTCAAATCACCGGTTGTTTTGTGTATTTAAGTGTTAAACATGATAAAAAAAATTCTTGTTTTCTAGCACATTATTATAAGCATATCTTTTGGTTTAAGATATTTTAGCAATGAATATATATATATATATATATATATAACATCGCTTAAAATATACCAACTTATAACTCACGATGTCATTCTCCCACAATGTCTCAACATTACTTGAATTTAATTTTCAACATTCAGTTTGAACCATTCTCGGGATGCTGCAGCGCATTTTTTGAATTCAAAATTTTTCTTTCTTGTTTGTTTCCTCCAAATATAGAGAAACAAAAGATTTTTAAAATGGCAGTTTAATACACTCAAAGAAAAGTAATCAAAGTCGAAAAATTTGGTAAATACAGGGTGTTCATAACTAAACGACCCTATTTTAAAGTTGTATACAGACGAAACAATCGTTCACAAAGTAGTGAAATTTGGTGCAGAACATAATGAAGGGATGGGAATTTGTTTGAGCGAAAAATAAAAATTAGTTAAAAATTTCGCCGTCAGAGGACGTATTTTAACGAATTACACATTTAGCATACATTTACGATACACTCTCAGAAAAAACTGTAAATTTATGAGCGTTTGCCCTACAATTTTCACGGGCAACAGCCTTATTTGATGAAAAACGGTCTGATCCACTAAATAAGCGGCCTTATCCCTTAGATACTTAGAAAATTAAGAGCAGTCCACATATTCTTACAGTTCTAGCCCATATGTTAGCAAAATACGGTACGAACCCATACATTGTCCTCCGCTAGGATGTAACCCTTCATTTTACTCGTGTTTCGAAAATTTTAACCCGCAAAAACAGCGATTCTGTGATGATTATCTAACGTGCTACGACAGTAAGTAAAGTGTTATTGTATTTTAAAGTGCATTATATCCTGTGCGTTATAATGCTGTATTACTTTGCCCCGTAAAATTACAGGCTGCACAAAATGATGGGCATGGATTGTTTTTTTTACGGGGTATGACTGGAATCTCTGCTGCCGGCCTCTGCCCATAATTTTACTGCAATTTTTTTAACAGTGTATTTTAAAATATGTTTTACAACATATCATGTTCCACATGACGGCCATCATTTTCAACTGCCATCTTGAATCGTAAGATAGCATATTCCACAATTGTCCGCAGTGTTTTTTGGGAAATGCTATGAACATTTCGTGAAAAAAGTTTTGTTGTAATAAAATTTGTAAAATATCGCAAATGTATGCTAAATGTGTAATTCATTAAAAAACGTACCCTGACTTCAAAATTTTGAACTAATTTTTCCTCCCGCAAACAAATTTCCATCCCTTCATTATGTCCTCCACAAAATTTCATAACTTTCTGAACAATAGTTTCGTCTATAGACAACTTTAAAATGGGGTCGTTTAATTATGGACACCCTGTACATAAAATGCTTAATCAAATGCAAACAAAATGTCAAGCCGGACATTGAAAAGTAAAATAAAGAACTGTCAGTCAAATTATTCCAGACTTTTCCTTCTGGAAAATCAATGTAGAGGATAAAACCTAAGAAAATACATTGCGAAGCGGAAAAGGAATTATCGATCACAGCGAAGTTATTTCCTGTCAGACATCATAGATCTTTTACTTTTTTTATTTCCTGAATATATTATTTTTCTTGCTAAGAAAAATAATATTTCATCTATCAATATGAACTGTTTTTGGACTATTGTTGCTCATTCTTTGTGTTTACCCCTTCTTTATCTAGAATCTCTGCATCCTTCTATACCTTATACTATAGATTTTCGAAACCACATTTCTTTCAAAGTAACTATTTAAAAATGAAAAAGAAATGAAGTAAAGAAAGTTCATGTATGCATCATTTTATTTTTCAGTACAAATGTGTTAGCATTTCTTCTATAGACACATGTGAAAAAAAAGAATTTCAAGTCCGATAATTTGATATTTTTTCTTTCTGAGAAAATTAACTGTGGTGAAAAAAAAAGGAAAAATACATGTAATGCCCCTAAATCGTTATAAACAGGAACGAAGAATCAAGCATCAGTCGTAGATTATGAAAGAGTTTCCAACATTAACAGAATATTATTAAGACATTTCATTGTTTCATACAGTGAAACCGATTGTAGTCCATACTCTAACCAAATACTTTTGTGCATTGTAGAACTTGTTTCTTTTAGAACTTGGAATCATGCTTGGACATTTGGATACTGAACTTGGATACTGACCTTGATATTTAACTTGGACTTTCATCCTCTGCCAGCATTATTTGAGAGATTTCTACTAAATTAAGCATGCTTATGAAATTTCCTACACCATATAGTTCCCAAATTATTTTTCAAATTTCCCTTGTATTTTAAATCTCCCTTCTCCAAAATACTTTTGTGCATCTCTGTAAATGAACGACAGATGCTATTCGTCCCATAGTTTAAAGAAAGCATGTTGTTTTGTGCCCCAGTAATCGTTTTTAATTTCATTATGTTTGAAATATCATAATATCATTAAAATGCATCACAAACAATTTTTCCTCATAGATTATATTGTAATGTTATTCTTTTGTGTGTCCCTGTAAACGGACTATGAATGCTACTTGATCTATACTCATGAAAAATTATGTTATAATCCACAAAAATGATGCATATCAATTTAATTATGTTTGAAGTATTACAACATCATTCAAATGCACAGAAAACAATTTTTCCCCGTAGACCACACTGTTAAAAATTTGAAGCAAACTGTCCAGTCATTTGACCGTTTTTATAGAAAACGGTTACATAACCGTAATTTAATTCTATTCTGACCATATTATTGCCCATATTATGGTCAAAATAGAATTAAATTACGGTTATGTAATCATTTTCTGTAAAAACGGTCAAATGACTGGACAGTTTGCTGCAAATGTTTAACAGTGCATAATATAATACAATTCTTTTGTGCGTCCCTTTAATCGAACTATAAATGCTGCAAACTTAATTTTCAATTCAGAGAATTCTATAAGAAACCGCAATAATATATAAATATTATATGGCAATCGAAATATATTTACGGGAATTATAGTACGGTCAGACGGCAAGACAGTCAGTCAGACTGACAGACAGACAAACCGAATTCGTAAACAATTTTCAACTACTTAAGAAAATATTTAAAAATATCTTAGCAAACAGTGAGGCTAACAAAGTTTGCACAAACAATTTAGGGCACAATCCATTTATTTAGACATTTTGTTTTCTCTCTGAGTCTTTGCCGAACCCACACTGTTAAAAATGTGCAGCAACTTGTCAAGTCATTTGATCGCTTTTATAGAAAACGGTTACATAACTGAAATTTAACTTTATTCTGATCATATTATAGTCAACAATATGATCAAATACGCTTTATAATTTGGTTAAATAACTGTTATCTTTAAAAACGTTTGAATGGCTCGGCTGTTTGCTACAGAATTTTAACAGTGCAGGATATCGTTCATAATTTCAGTAGTAAAGATGGCTTGCAACGATATTTTGAACTACTTTCTGAGAAATGTTATGACGTCATAAGAAATCTTTGAAGTGTTCAGTAACGCAATGTATTCGGTGTATGTACTGCTATTTGCATTTCGATGTAAGAAGTATCTAGAGTCTATTTCAAGGTTGCTTGGACGCTGATAGTCTTCACTTTCAGCATTTTTTGTAAGAGCCTATTAATGTCCAAATAACTTTTTTAAAAATTCAGGTTAAGAAATTGAAGTGAACAACATCCATGTATACATAAAATGTTTATTTCCGATACGGATATATTGACTTTTTTGGTACGAAAGTGCGTAACAAAACGAGATGTCGGTCAAAAACCATTTGAAAATCAATCTGTAAGAATAAATATCAAGAAATTGTTTTACACGAAAGAAATTATAAATCACGCCGAAATTATTTCATATCAAGCATTTTAATTGGGTCTTCTTTCTATACCTGAGTATAGTGTTTTCATTTCTAATAACCGTTAAATGTCATAATCGATATATATCTGATTGTAGTAGGTTGGAAAATTAAATAAAATAAAACAGATAAAACATCGTCAGTTATGATAGAATTTCAATTAAACGTTGGTTAATTGAATATGTAGCTTAATTATAGCAAAGGGTTTTAATGGAAATTTCACGGAAACGGATAGTTAGAACAATGTTATTCTTGTTCGGGCGATTTACTTTTTGTGCCAAATTTTACGATAATTCGCCAAGTTCGCCGTCGATTTAGCGCATGTATCTCTGTGCGTGTGAGTAACGTTGTTTAATTAAAAATGTGGCTGAATGTAGCAAAGTGTTTTAATTGAAGTTTCACGGAAATGGATAGTTAAAACAATGCTGTTCTTGTTATGGCGTTATTCTTGTTATTCCTGTTATTCTTGTTATGTTATTCTTGTTATTCTTGTTTTGTGCCAAATTTGACTATAAGTGACTATAAGTGTCTTTGACCCAATTGGGACTGTGGGCCGTGGGTCTTCCCCTCGTAAGCGCAGGTTCTCTTCGACGCGAGAACTCGGCCAATGCTCGGAGCCTCCTGGAAGGTGATGGTGGAAAGAAGTCCCATAGGCCGATCCCAATGTAGTTGATGACTTTGGGCAAAGGCTAAGCTAATGCCAGCCGGATCACTCCAAAATTTGTCCGAGGATTTGACGGTGGCAGGATTGAGCTCTAAAGAGCACGATGTGTGGTTACTCTGTAGTGCGCTGGGCGTCGGGAGATACGGCGTGTAGCAACTATCTGCGACGTTCCAGCAGCAGAGGTGAAATAGTCGTCGACATGTGGTCCAGGCCATGTGGACGACGACCCCACGTCATCCTCTGCAGCTGGAGGGGTTGTGAGCCGACCTCAAATGTCATGCAGCACAGGAAGTGCCCAAATCTAAGGGCGGTCACTGCCCAAAGCTAACCCGTCAAGTTACTGGGGGAAAAAACCGTCTTTGAGGAGGGATCATCCACCTCCTGTCGTATGACTACGAGAAACCGGGCCGGTGGCTCGCCGGTTAACGCGGCATCGATCAATCAATCATCGATCCATCGCGGCATCGATCCAAAACAAATCTTCGGGCCGAAACCCAGTCCGGCATGTCTATGTGCAGCCAGGACTTTCCACGTCTGGCGGCCGGATGAGTGGCGCACGACTCCTACGCTTAACCCAAAAATTAATCATCTCGATCGGGCCCGTCTCTTTGGCGCGCTTGGAGGGGCTTTCCACGAGCTCCAGTGTCCGATAGTGGTGTCTTTGATTCTTCCGTTTTTAGTGTGTTTTTATACGTGGATGAACCGGAGATCGGAGTCGATCGGGGATTTCCCCGTATTCCGCTGCGGGGGTTTGCCGAATACAAAGCCGATCAATGGGGACGACCTAGCCGAGTCTCGTCTATGAGAAAGGACCGAGTTTCTTCGTGGTCCTGGGTCAGCCAGAGGTTTCCTATGTCACACTTAGTGACAACACATGGAAGATGAACTAATTGCTTGTCCTTCCATACATGTCAACGATCGGACGCCATGGGAACGCAAGATCCGTCGTGAAGCCTAGCATGTGACCTAGGGACCGACTCTTTTTCTGGGGTTTCGCCGACGAAGTCGCTGGGTGTTCTCGGCGGTTCATCGAGTGTCTGTGTGGAGGTTTCCTCTAAGATATGGGATCCTCCGCCGTTTCGTAAAGACCTATGTCTTCGATCACTCGGGTAAGAAGGCTTGGGGTTCCGCAGGTGACGGCCCTAGGCCGGTCGCAGCGCCGTAGCGAGACAAAGCTACTGATGCGATAAAAGTATCTCAGGACTTGGGTGCGAAGGTCGGTACGCGCCGGGCGGCCCCGTCAGGGCTCCTGGCAGCGCAGCTTAGTTTTAACATATGATAGAATACCTCACAACATCTTCATCCATAAAATAAATCAATTTTTGAGAATTTTTACCGTAACGTATTCTTCCACTAGGTTGTGTAATTAATTGTTACATTACTCAGATTTTTTTTAACACTTTCCAACATAGTTGAAAAGTGTTTATGAATTCGGTTTGTATGGCCGTCTGTCTGTCTGTCTGGCCGTGCCCTAACTCGCTTATAATTAAATAAAACTATGCTACAAATGAGATAATGTAATTAAGAAAATAGTTGATAATTAAAAGCAAAGAGCGCCGATTAATTGAGATTTTTTAACATGAAAATCTAATTCTAGGTCTATTTTTATCTGCTTTATAAAATGAAAAAAACTAAAAACAAATCGTTGTTTTAACAACGTATAATTAAAACAGAATACTTTTTTTCTCTTTTTCACGTTCTTTCATAATCACTTCGAAATTAATATCAAATAAGATTTCATTTTGTAGTCACCACAGACAATAATGGAATAAAACAATCTGCTTAATTTATGTTATTGCTCTTAATACCTTCATTGTTATGCAATCAGTTTTTTTTCTATCGCAAATGACAATTTCAGGTCGTATTTTTTATGCACATGTTGTATGTACATGTTGTGTATTTTATTATAAAATCAAAGAATATATACTTTTAAAAAAATGATTTTCGCATGGTTTTCTTCATTTATTGTTGAATTGTATATCATATTTGAAAGAAATACATGATTAAATGGAAGTGGCTTTAATTAGCAACTAGTTTTTAATTTTTCAACATCGTTGAAAAGTGCTTATGAATTTGGTTTGATTGACCGTTTGTTTGTCTCTCTGTCTTGTTAACACTTTCCAACATAGTTGAAAAGTGTTTATAAATTCAGTTTTTCTGACAGTCTGTCTGTCTGTTCGTGCTCTAACTCGTGTAAATATACTCGGATCACCATGTGGTTGATATATGTTATTGAGGTTCACCATGGTATGTTCGGTATTGAAAATGAAGTATGTACCATTTATGATAATTTTACAGGGACACTCAAAAGCATTCCGCTACAGTACGGTCAATGAGGAAAATGTCTATTCGGTATATTTTAATGACGTTTCACTATTTCAAATATAATAAAACTTTGGACGACAACGTGTTATCTCTAGAGTATGGAATAAGTAGTAAATATAGTTCGTTTACAGGGATACTCAAAAGTCTGCTGTTACATTACAGTCAATAAGGAAAAATTGTTTTTAGTGCATTTTAATAATGTTACACTATTTCAAACATAATGAAATTGATACGTTTCATTGAGGTGGATGGCAATATGTATTCTATGGAGTATCGAGTAAGTAGAAATTATAGTTCGTTTACACCACCGCATAAAATTCCATTATATGTTGATCAATGAAGAAAAATCGTTTGCAGTGTATTTTAATGATGTTACACTATTTCAAACATAATTAAACTGATATATATATTATTGAGGTGCACTACAACATGTTTCCTATAGATTATTGAGTAGGTAGAAATTATCATTTATTTACAAAGACACTCAAACGAATTCGGTTACAGCACTGACTATGAGCCATAACTGCTGGAAGTGCGTTTTCAGATGTGATATGCATTTTAAAACTAACTTATTTATTATGCATAAACGATACGAGGTACGTAGATCATACGTATGCTGCACGAAAGAAATGCACACATTATCGGCTATGGACAGCGATTTCTGACAGTAAATTTTCACTGCGTTGTGTTTTTATATATACATATATATTTATTTAGATATCTCATTACATTATACGAACAAAAATGATTTTTTTTCAATATTCCGATAGTGTCGGAAAGTGTTTCATAATCTATGACGTGATGCATGTTTTTCCGTCCTTGTTTAACATCGTGATATTAGCGTATATCGATGTATATCAACGTAAAGCCATACTAAGAGCAGTGCTTAAGAAAGATTGCGATGTTTTTGCTTTATGTAAACTGATGAAATTTCGTGTGCAGGTACAATGCTTTGTCTAATACAAATACATCGATAATTTTGTGTAGGCAAACGTAATAAAAGAAATCGCCAGTCAAATCTTCCAAAACTTTTCCTTCTGGAAAAATGAATGCGGGAAAAAAAACTGAAAAAAATATATTAGGAAAAGGAAAATATCAGTCACTCCGAAGTTATGTCAAACATTGTAGTTTTTTCTTGTATGCCCTAAATATATTATTTTTCTTACTAATAAATGATTATCTGTCCTAATCGTTACTTGTGTGGATGAGTAACGAAAGAAAATAAAACATATATGTAATGTTTCTTAATAACCATAAATTTACAACGAAACATGCAAAACTTACGATAGAATTTCAAATATGTTTAATATTTTTTTTACTGTTGGGTCGTTTAATTTTAACTGGTCTAGGGTCTCATGCTTGACTTCTTTCAGTTTTGATGTAATCGCTGCAGGACATATATATATGTCTGAAACGGACAACTGTCAGAGTCAGAAGCAGAATAATTGTGGCACTAGGGGTGCTTGAGTAAAGTTCGCTATTTCTCTGTCGTGGGAAAAACGAACAAATCACCAAATCTATCATTTTACTGTTCATGAGACAAGAAATCTAAAGTAATGCAAATATATGATACAACTTTTTGTGCATACTAGTACAACTTTTTGTGCATACTAGTACAACTTTTTGTGCATACTAGTACAACTTTTTGTACTGAAAAACATAGTTGCAATATTAAAGATTAGAATTCAATACATTTATCATCACTGGGTCTCAAACTACAGCCAATGCCTGAGTTACGGCAGAGCATTCGGAACACGGGCCCAGGGCCACCAATTTTCAAGGGTCCCCAAATGCTACTGAAGATTTTTCAAATATTGGCCAAAATCTGATGAAATTTTAACTATTAAAAAACAAAACTGACAGAAAAATTCTGTTTATTTTTTCATTTAAAAAATAACTACTTCACTCACGCGAAAACACTCGCTCGCTAATATTAATTCTATAGGAGATTCTTTTTTTTAAATATCTCGTTTGCATTTCAATATTTTTAAAATATTTGTTTTGCCATTGGATAGTTGATGTCAATCTCTACAACTCCCTTTTTTTACTTTTTCGATATTGTTTACAGGGTTTTTTTTTTTTTTTTTAATTAGGATACTGTCACTTTCGAAACCGATTTCGAAAATTCTTCAGAGAGATAGAACACTAAAGATTGATTATGAGGATGTTATAAAAACTATAACTGCTAAAAAATTGAGAAGAAAATTTATCTAAAAAAACAAAATCATTAAATATCACAAAAATATTAAAGTAAATAGTGGCTATCTTAATAATTACCGCTTTCAATAGTATATATATATTTTTTTTTACTCAAGACCGCTTTAAACATTGGTGAAAGGGACCACCATAAGCACCTTTGCACAGGGCCTCCAAATTTGTAAATCGGTCCCTGACTGCAGCCTGTCGCGATGAATTTAACCTTTACTTTAACAAGCTGTAAGTACTGAACAATTTTTCTAAGTTTGTTACTTTACCTATTAATTTCCTATGAACATGTCAATGAACTGCTGAAGTTATTTCCCGCCTGTTTAAATATTTATTTATTAATTGATTTTTTAAACCCGTCAAAAATTAAATTCACAAATTCAAGTCCATTTTCAGAAGCCTATATGTCTAAAGGGACTCATCTGATTTGTATACCTTTAGTACCACAGGAAAGAACACATATTAATTGAAAAAAAAACTTTTGTTTGATTTTGGACCGCTTCCATATAAGGAAAAAACAAGATTCAAAACACCTACTTTGTGTGCGATTCGCCGCTATATCCGGATGCAACATAAAGTTCCGGTGCACTCAAATATTTCTCAAATGGATAACACTAGAATTGAGGTACAAGTGTTTACCTACAGTAAAATGACAATGCGCTATCATATGAGAGCAAATGTCCCACTTGTGTAGAAAATTTGAAGTTATCGATCTTATATCGAAACATATGAAAGATAGCGAAAAACAAACTGCCAATTACAATATTGTAGTACATCCTCAATTTAATATGAAATGACTGTAATAACTCTATGAAAAGCTCTGAAATGTTGATTTTTTGATAACCAATCACCGGCTTAAACACGTCACTAATTGCTTCTAGAAGTATGGCATTATAAGGAGGTGTATATTTTGTTGTAAAATTAACACATGTAAGCGAGGTTCAATGTATTTTAATAAGGAATTCAAGTTAAGTATGCCCATGTGTCCGCTGTTGGCAGAAATACGCGTTCACTGACATGCATTTACATGAATATATGTAGGTGCAGATCGTGCATATCGAGCATACTTAACCTGAATTGAATTTCTTATTAAAATAAATTCTTAATTACATGTGTTAGGTTTTATACATGTATTTTATAACACCACAAGCGGTTGTTGACGTATTTAAACCGGTGATTGGTTATCAAATAATTAAAATTTTGGAGTTTATAATAAAATTATTTTTACATTAAGAGCATTTCAAACTTAATTGAAGATACGCTACATTTTTGTAATTGACATTTGGTCGCTATCTTCCATATTTTCGAGATAGAAACTATAAGGTTCAGTTTTCGCGACTAAAGGCACTGCAGTTACTCTCATAGAATAAGGCATATTCGTTTTACAATAGGTAGATACTTGTTTCACATTTCTAGCTTTATACATTAAAGATACAACTTATTGTATTCCCACTTTAGTTTTCATCCATATACAAGGTGTCCACTCTCAACGGTGTCCAATGGGTAATTCCTAAACCGTTATTCACAGACACCCCGTCCCCATATAGTTCCAATTACAAAAATGTTTTAAATGCGGTAAAGAAGTTTTTTAAAGCAATTTGGGTCAATAAAACATCTCTTAAAAAATTACGAAATTTAACTTTTTATTTATACGGTCTTCCGGTCCTATAAGTTATATTTGGTAAAGATATCCTATTACACCTAGAAGTAATACAAAAAGTCCCATGCTTCTACGATTAAAACTGACCGAGTAATAGCTGTTTAAAGCCTCTTTTTCGCTGCGAAATAGGAGTCATTCACAAACTTACTATAAATGTAAATAATCATCAGATATAAAAAAATAATAATAATACTTGAGAATAAAATTAACATTAAAATGTAAATTTGTAATTTATTTACATTCTGACATTTTAAAGCAAAATATACAATTTGTACTAAAAATATAAGTAAAAAAATAACAGAATTTTTGTTAAATGATATGATGAAACGCAATAGTCTCGATTCTTTACAAAATGATACATATTTTTAAATGCTATTAATTATGATAGAAAAGACAAGGACCGTTCAAGACAGCTGAAAACGTTTGAAGATACAGATTTGTAAGCATTAGTGGATAAAGAACCAATTCAAACAGTTACTGGCGAACACTACCGACAACAAATTATTAAATTGAACCGTGAGTTGAAGGAAAAACGACTAGAATATACCCAAGGGCACGATAAAGTCATTTTTCAACATGACAATGCACGGTAAACATGTTGCTAAATGTGTAAAAAACTATTTGGAAAACTTTAAATGAACATCCTACCCCACCCGCTGTATTCACAAGACTTAGCCCCTTCGGACTACCACTTATTTCTATTGATGCAGCACGGACTTTCAGAACAGCGCTTCAATTTCTTCAAATGATTCAAAAATTGTTTTGATTCATGGATTGCTTCAAAAGATGAATTCCTTTATTGACGCGGAATCCATCTCTTGCGAGAAAGATGAGAAAAAGTCATAACTAACAATTGACAATACTTTGATTATCAAGGTAATTTATTTTGTTATGGAAATAAACGTTCAAAGTGTGCGAAAGAAATCGACATTATTAACTGAAACACCTATTTTAACAAAAACGCTCATGAATTATTCCTCAACCCAATATTATATCACTCTTTTTATAGTTTGAAAAACAATGACATATGTGTTTCTTAATATAGGCTCACATCTAAACAAATAGTGAAACGCTGAAAACACATATATTTGCAGTCTCATTTTTCTGTCTTATCGAATATCATCCAATCTTTCATTTCAGTTTGTTTACAAGATGTTTTATTTTATCTTGAAAGAACATATCATATTTTACATTGATGTATTCTCAGATAGAAGTAGAAAAACGGAACAAAGGAGAAAAATTATGTTGTTTGCCATTACTCATTTTTCTATGCAAAATTTCATAAAATTCTTTGATTGATTTTGACATGTATATATTTTATCCTCTAAATCCATTTCTGTGCTTGAAAGTTAATATTTAAAGTAATATTTTTTTTCTTTTTTTTTTACTTACGGAATGATTTAAGAGTTTTGTGAAAATGGGAAGTTAAACTGATGATCTTTGAAGTATTTTTATTGGATATCGTCCACGAACCATTTTATTAAATTTTCATTTTAAAGTAGTTCATAATATAATTTAGTAGAAGATGAATATATATTTGTGTATGATATTTTGCTCAGTCTGAAAAAAAATATTTAAAAATAATAATCGGGATGCCATGTACCTTAATTTGAAAATGTCTTCTCAAAATAATATTTTTCTTAATTATTTTGGCGTTAGTGATTGCATGATTTGCGAGTTTTGACATAAAACTGGTACTGAAATTAAATTGATGTAAGAATTAATTACCTTAATTTGAAAATGTCTTCTTAAAATAATATTTTGCCTAATTATTTTGGCATTAATGATTACATGATTTGCGAGTTTTGACATAAAATTGGTATTGAATTAAATTGATGTAAGAATTAATTACCTTAATTTGAAAATGTCTTCTTAAAATAATATTTTGCCTAATTATTTTGGCGTTAGTGATTGCATGATTTGCGAATTTTGACATAAAACTGGTATTGAAATAAATTGATGTAAGAATAAATTACCTTAATTTGAAAATGTCTTCTCAAAATAATATTTTGCCTAATTATTTTGGCGTTAGCGATTGCATGATTTGAAAGTTTTGACATAAAACTGGTATTGAAATAAATTGTTGTAAGAATTAATTTACTAACACTATCCTTTCTTATTATGAAAATATGGAGGTAAAATATATTGTCAATATTAAAATACATATGTTTACATTTTAACTAACATCAATATTACAATAAATGTTAAAAAGTCAAAAATCTTCAAGAAACAGGTGTTAGATAATAGAAAAAAAACTTTTGTATTAACATCATAGAAAATGAAGAAAAAAACTGTTATAATTTCGAATCGAATCACATAAATTTTTTCTTCTTTAGGAAAAATAAGTTGGAAATTGGTCGTCAAACGTGACAACTGAGGTGGGTTCATACTGTAACTAGTTTCAGTGAAATGAATTATATCGTCTGGTATTATGATATGATTAATAATTTCTGTAATAAAATAAGTATATTTTAAGTTGGAAACATTTTATCTTTTATTGACATTTACTGAAAATTCCAATGGGAAACTTAAGCCTAGCTTTGAAAATTTCAGAACTTGTACTTTCAGTCTTTGTAAGCCTAATATTTTCGGTTTCTGTAAATCAAAGTGATTCGGATCAAAAATAGCTTTAAGAGTAATAATTTCCCTCAAATTCTTGAACAATTAATATTGTTCAAAAATACTTTACCAGTTTTAACTAGAAATAGCTTGATGGAATACAAATTTCCCATTATTTATTTTGAAAGCCTTTTGATAATGATTATCTTTTATAATAAATAAAAAAATATACATATAAATATACATATTAGCATAAAAATAAATACAATGAGTTGAACATCCTAAATACACAACGATAAGTTATAAAAGCCCAACGCGTTTTGAAAGAATATATTTCTTCTATTCAGTCCCAAAAACACTTTCTATTTGTTTGAGATCAGATCAAGACTAAAAGAAAATAAGAGAAAGAGGCAAAGAGAAGACAAATATGTGAGAAAAAGCTAATAATGGAAACGGAACACAAGCAACAACAGAAGTTACAGAAAAATAGTATAGAAAGAGAAGTATGAAAAAAAAGCCAGACAGAAAATGTATGAAAAATAAATAAAGTAATAAAATATTAATTAATATAAAAGAAACAAACTAATTGATAAAGGAGAAAAAGACTTAAAAAAGCTACATCAATTTTAGGGAAAAGATTGAAAGATATCGTTGCTTTTCTATGGAGTATTTAAAATATTTCTTCCACATTTACTTTTGTTAAAATATTTTTCAGAAAACAGAATTTTTCCAAAGTTCATATTCCCTTACGGCTCGAGTGATTTCCCAAAAGGAATAATTATTTTTCCGACCTATTGTAGTTCATATTTTACAATATATTATCAGAAATACGAACTCTTCGTTTCATATACAAGATGTCCCATCACCTCTCTGCCCGAGAGCTAATTCCTAAGATTCGAGGTATTGTTTCAATTGCAAAAATATTTCAGATGTTGTTCGTTGTCGTAACAAAAGCCATTTAATTTGAAATAGTTGTTTTTTAAATACGGTTCTGGGTCCTAAAAGTTATATTTCAAAAGACTATTTTCTCTGATGTAACAAGTAAAGAAAATATCTCATTCTTTTACAAAAAAAAAACCTTACCGATTTATCATACTTTGAATTTTATGAAATTTCAGTACAAAAAAGACGTCTTTCCATTTTTAATGTCGGAAAACTACGAAAAATCATAAAGTTCAAAGCATGGCATCTCGACTTAGTTGCTCAAAAATAGAATTTTCTTTGTTTTATTTTTTAGAGCATGGAGAAAGTTTCTCCAAATATAACTTATATGATTCATGAACAGTAGAAAAATTAAATTTAGCAATTACTACAAAAATAACTATTTTGACATATATGGATTTTTGATAGACACTCTCGGAAAAATATGTGAATTGAACAAATTTTTCCGTTGCCTTTTTTCGTTAAAACACAAAAATTTTCCGCTTTGATTTGATTAGCTTCCCGCAAAATACGGAAAACTCACCAATGTAACGTAAAATATACTTGAAATTCTCTAATCTAAGTCTGTAATTTCTTCAAACCACATGGATATTTCGGCAACTGTGCTGCGTGTTACTTTTCCGTATTAGAAACGAAATTTTTACGTATGATTTTTTCCTTCAAAACACGGAAAATTCAAGAAGCGAAGGTTAAATTTTCCTGAAATTCTCCAGTCGCAAGACAGAAATTTCTTCAAATAACAGAAAAAACTCTTCCAATCACTGAGGTGTTCCGGCAATTTGCTGTCTGTATTTTTTACGGTTTTTGACGAAACTTATTTTGAGAGTGTAGTAAAGAATAGCATTTCAAACATTTTGTTCTATACAACATCCGACACGGGTATCTGTATCAAAGGAGTTGAATGAACCAATTCCCATCGAAATCGGGCTCATAAAACTCCAGAAAATAATACGCTCCCTGGTGGTGGAAAGTGGAACTAAAATCTGTTACGCGATCGAAAAGCAAGTCGAATCATCCAAACCCCGTTGTGATCGGGCCCATACTACCCGAGATAAGAATGCACACTTAGAGAAAAAAACTTGTAGGTCAAAATATTAAAATTCTGAGTCCCAGGCACATCAGATCAGTTCTTAGACTACCTAATTCTAAATTTTCAGACTTCTAGGTGCTCTACATTTCGCTGGCCATCGCGGACAGGCAGACACACACAGAGAGCGATTTTGTATTTTATTAGTATAGACAGACTGAATGTGTTTTTCTAAAGATCAGTGTTTAGTATTTTCTATTTTTTTTAATTACGTAACCTTTAAAACTTTTAAGAGTACGCGGAATAAAATCTGAATAAACATAATATTGTATTTTAAAAGCACTAACAATATCTCCAATTGAATAAATTCATGGTACTCAGAAAGAACTCGCAATCAGTAATGCGTACTTCAGGTTTCGAAATATAGAAAATTTGAAAATATTGGTTGTTTTTCTCGTCTATTTCAGTCCAAACAAAATCAAATATCTATGACTATTGAATAGTAATTTTTCATTTGAAATATTACGAAAAAACGACAAAATTACGAATGGTGTTTATGCCTTTTTATGGAATTAATTCCTTTTTTCTTATTCTGTTCTATTTTTTTCTTATTACTTTTCATCAGATGTTTTTAAGGATTTTATTGTGCATTTCATCATAAAATTATATATATATATATAACTAAATTATAAATGTTATAAAAAGTGTAAAAATTATGCATGTATTATATTTTATATGAATAGCAGTTCATTCATAGAGTAAATGAAAGGTTCTGGTTCATCTAAACTTCGTAAGTACTGTCATGTTTTAAAACAACGTATTTACAAATCATATAAAATACAGTGAGTTTAAATTAATTCAATAAGTTTGAGTGAATTTATTATTTCATAAATAACATATCTTTAAAATGTAAACATTATCAAGTTTTATCTTATAAATGATTTGTTGCAATTTAAATGAAACAAGGTTGTGACAACTTTAAAATTCTTGTCTGTTAGAATCCCTCAATGTTAAAAACTTCTCAATAATACAATTGATAAAATTGAAAGAGCAGTACAGGGTGTTCCAAAAGTCCTTGACACATTTTAAAATTCAATAAAAGATCAAGCAATTGGCGTACGAGAGTGCGGTTTGGACGAAAATGCTACTTATGATCTGAAATTTCGTTTAAGCAAATAAAAAAATTAATTCCAAAAATTTCTCATAGATGGCGCTGCTTTTGGAAAGTTATCGAATAGGTAGAAACAATGGCGAAACTATGGCAACATACATTCTACAACATAACAATACTCGTCCTCCTGAGTTCGATTAAACAAGTGAGGATGGATAGACGAATATTGTTAACTTCTGGAATGTGGGTTGCCATAGTTTGAACAAAAAGTGTGCATACGCATTGTGCATCTTCATTGTTATGTATAAAGACATTCTACCTATTCGATAACTTTTCAGAAGCAGAGCCATCTATGAGAAATTTTTGGAATTAATTTTTTATTTGATTTTTTATTTGGTATGAAAAAAAAATCTAATACATATTTTGAGCCATCTCTACGATATTCTGATAACTTCAACTGCATCACTATATTGCAATATTGAATTAAAAGATACAAAATTCTAATATTTTCTATAGAATCTTTTAAAAATTCAGCTGATTTCTCAAATACCGTCATTACTGCGTATTTTGCAACATTAATATATAAAAATACGCTGTTGGATTTTCATCATATGCATTCGAAAAACATCTCAGCAAAGGTTTCTTTTATTGTATCACTACTTTATCTACGAGTTACAGAACTTCTCTCTGCGTACTCTTTTTGAATTCATATTGCGCATCGAAGAGAAAGCAATGCGATAAAATCTGAATATACAGAATAAGCTATTTTGAAAGCACTAAGACCATCTACAATTGAGTGAATTCACGATTCCTAGAAAGGAGTCGCAATCAGAAATGCGTGCTTGAGGTTTCAAAATATATAAAATATTTTAAAATAGTTGTATTTTTATCTATTTCAGCTCAAATAAAATCGGACATCAATGCCTATTTAATAGGAATTTTGCATTTGAAATAGTATGAAAAAAAATTATGAAATTATGAGTGCTGCTTATGCCCGTTCATGGAATTAATACCCTTTTTCTTATCATCTTCTATTTTTGCATATTACTTTTGATCAGAATTATTTAAGGTATTATTTGTGCAAAAAAGTTTTTCATTCCTAAAGTATTTTATTTATAAATACTAAATTATAAATGTTATAATAAAAAGTGTAACAATTATGTCTGTATTCTATTTTATATAAGTATAAAGTCATTCACCTGCAATAAAACATTCTGGTTCATCTAAACTTCGTGATTATTGGCACGTTTAAAAAAAAAATAATTAAAAACATAACAAATAAAATTTGATTTGTTCAATTTAATTCAACAACGTTTAAGTTTTTCTTTTATTTCATGAATAATCTTTTTTTTTAATCTTTAACATAATCAAATTTACTTTATACATGAATTTCCTAATTTTAATAAAACAATGTTTTAGAGAAAGTCATGTACTTTTTTGTTAGAATCTCAAAATGTTGAAAACTTCTCAATAATACAATTTATGAAATTGAAACAAAAGCATATTTATTCTATTAATATCAATAATTCTCTTTTATTTTCCTTATTTGCATGGAAAAATTAATGTACTACAGGCATGTCGAACTCGTTTACCACCGAGGGCCAAACTGAGCATTGTATACAAAGCCGCTGGCAGTTTTTTTTTTTTTTTTTTTTTTTTTTTTTAAGCAAATTTATTTTATTACCATCGCACAGAATGAAACTTGTACATACAAAATACAACTTTGTTAGAAAAAAATCAAAATCAAAATTTTAAAGATACCTACCGCAAAAATTTAAAAACAGCAAGAGAAAATTTTAAAAGACATATTTGAACAGAAAAAAAACATCACTTTTGCATTGTTTAATTTTTTTTTTTTTTTTTTTAACGAAAACAAGGCGAGAATTCATATCAGTTTCAAAGGTACTCATTTAACAGCTATTTATTTATTTAATTTTAAACTTTTAGTTGTTGGTAATTAGAGCTGTATTTAATAGTTTCTCGATACATTATTTTTTATTGTAACTTAAATACTGCACATGATTTTGTAATGTGATGCAAATGGAAGAGAGCAATAAAATAAAGTATTAGTTTCAACATAAAAAAAAAAACACAAACCATTTTATATATAATAACTCTTATAAAAATTTTATAAATCTTTAAATTTTCAAATTCAATATCTGCTGCTCTCCGATTGTTTATTTTCTGCATCCACAATGTCTTGGAGTTGAAATTTTAATGAGTTAGATCTGACCGTATACTATATATATTTTACTTTCTGATGTTTGGCATCTCAAACGCTATAGAAATGTTGCCAGATTGTGTATTTTTTTTTTATTATTCAGAATAGCTACAATTTTTTTTAAACTAGTAGTCTTCTCTTTATTTAAGCAAAAACTGTCTGTCATTAAATAAAGCAAATATTACTATTCTAAAGTAGTGGTACATATTTTGAATAAAAAAATCCTCCAACTTGGCAACACTGTAGTCACGCTTAGTGTAAGTATGTTGGTGCGAAGTGTATTTTCTCTCAAGCATGAACTGAATTCAACATATGGAAAATACCAAAGGTTTGGCGAGCCACAGATAAACTGTTGGCGGGCCACGTGTTTGACAAGCCTGATGTACAATAACTGTATGAAAAAATAAAATTCTTATTCTGAGCCATCTCCGCGACATTTTACCAACTTCAATTGAATCGCTATATTACAACATTGAATTCAAAGTTATAGAAAATTCTAATATTTTCTCCAGAATTTTTTAAACATTCAGCAGCATTGTGTAGCGTCACTCTTATTTTTATTTTAGTGGGTACTTTTCAATATTAATTTAAAAATACGCTGTTGGATTTTTGTAATATGCATTCGAAAACATCCTAGAGAAGGCTTCTTTTATTCCATCAATACTTTTTTATCTATGAATTTCAGAACTTCTTTCCGCGTACTCTTTTTGAATTCATATTGCGCATCTGAGATAAAGCAAATACGCGATAAAATACGAGTACACAGAATAAGCAATTTTAAAAGCACTCAGAATATCTCCAGTTGGGTAAATCCATCATGTACAAAAAGAATCAACAATCGGAAATGCGTGCTTCAGGTGTTTCAAAAAATATAAATTATTTCAAAATAGTTTTTTTTCTATATTTTGGCTCAAAGAAACTTATACGCACAGTCCTATTTAATATGAATTTTGCATTTGAAATGGTATTAAAAAAATGATGAAATTACGAATGTTTTCCATACCCGTTTATGGAATTTAATCCTTTTTTTTTTTATTCTCTTCTATTTTTACCTATTACTTTCCACAAAATTGTTTTAAATATTTATTTGTGTATTTAAGTGTATTTTGTATATTTTTGCATACAACTATTTAATTTATACTAAGTTATAAATGTTATAAAATGTGCAATAATTATATCTGTATTGTATTTTATAAAAATAGAAGGTCGTTCAGCAGGAGTGAAAGATAGTGACTCATCTGAACTTCGTCAGTACAGGCATGTGTAAAAAAAACACACATTTACAAAACATAAAAAATATAATTAGTTTAAATTAACTCAATAAAGTTTAAGCCGATTATTATTTCATAAATAATCTATTTTTAAAATGATAACATTATCAAGTTTTACTTTATACATGTAATTCTGTAATTTTAGTAAAACTAGCTATTAGTAAATTTCAAGTTATTTTCTGTTAGAATCACACCATGTTGAAAACTTCCCAGTAATGCAATTTATAAAATTAAAACGGAAGCCTATTTATAAAAGAAATATATTTATCTGTAATTCTTGTTTATCTCCATGAAAAAAAAAACATAACTATCAAAAAAAAATCAAATTCATATTTTGAGTCACCTACACGATATTTTATCAACTTTAAACTATATTGCAACATTGAATTCAATGTTACAAAAATCTAATATTTTCTTCGAAATTTTTAAAAAATCCGCGGTAATGTGAAGTACCGTCACTCATATTTTTATTTTACTGCGTATTTTCCAACTTTAATAATAAAGCGGACTCTTTTTTAATTCATATTGCGCACTGGAGAGAATAATACAAATACGCGATAATATGTGAATACACAGAATTTTTTTTTTTTTAAGAACTAAAACTATCTCCGGTTGAGTAAATCCATGATGCCCAGAAAGAATCCCCAATCAGAAATGCGTGCTCCAGGTTTCAAAATATAGAAAATATTTCAAAATATTTGTTTTCTTATATATTTTAGTTCAAAGCGAATCAGACACAGATGCCTATTAATAGTAATTTTACTTTTGAAATAGTATGAAAAAAAAAATTATAAATGAGCTGTTCATGCCCGTTTATGGTTTTTGCATATAACTTTTGATCAGATTTTTAAAAGTATTTATTTGTGAATTTAAGCATAAAACAATTTACATTAAAATATTTGCTGCCAAAACTTCTCTTTCAAATGCAATTTGTTTGAAAACTTTATCACAATTTCCTTCTTTTTTTTAATATATGATTTTTTAAAATAATTTTCAAGCATGATTATTTTTTTTATCTATCATCTCTATCGCGTGCAGACGATTACGAAAGATTAGCCCATTTGCACTTAAAACAATATAAACAGTTCAGAATTTGTTTCCAGCTAATTTTCCATAACGAAATTAAAACTTCATCAATAAATAAATAAAATGATATAAATAAGACACAAATTTAACAGACATGTAATCATGTAATTGAACTGTGTGCTTATACCCTTGAAATTATTAGAAACAAAACGACTTCCGTATGTATCGAAATCTTTGGCGATTTCTTTGGCAATTAATTCCTGGAATACGGCTAATACAAAAATTTTGCTTTTAATAAATTTCAAAATTTTATTTGAATACATTATTGATAGCGTTAATAAATGAGTTTCCTTCGAAGTGAAAAGTTCTGACATCATGTCATCATGACATTATTATCTTGATAATAATCAGTTCATTTATTAGGTCACGTCACACATTTGCCGAAAATTTTAAATAAAGCAAGATGCCAAAAAAAATATCAGAAGAAAAACTCTCCGCATGCAGCTATACACAGAAGTTTGCGTAAAATGCGAAGTGCCTGACCAAATGAGGAAAAGGAAACCGGCGATGTGTGAATGCAAAGGATTTTGCTCGCAACTCGGGAAAAGTATTGGCAGGATAATTAAACTAGTCGTTGGGGGCCACCGTAATACTTACCCATCATGGATATGCATAATATAAAATGTGAAAACAAAACATGTGTAAACTACTTAAAAAATGCATTTCAATTCGAATAAAATCGTGACTTGATGACGTCATAAACTTTAAATGCTCTGTTACTGAATTGCGTAAGAGAAACATCCTTATAACTTAGTTAAATGATAATCATGTTAACTAACAGTTTACTGCGTCGGATTAAGCGTCTCATTTCCAAGTAAAATATATCTTTGAATTGAAATTTGGATGAAATACAGGGTCATGAAAAATGGAAGAATGAGGAAAATAGGATTACAAATATCTCGGCAACTAATTATCCAAACGACTTCATTCTTTATGCAAAATTTATGTTTTTTAATGTATTTTACATTCACTCCTTAAAATAAGCAATTTCGAAAAATTTTATATACCTTTTATCAGAACGAATATTTCGAGAGTCCGAAAAAAATAGTTCCGGATAATCGAAGTTAATGAAATTCAATAAGCTTCTTCCGATTATTACATACTAAGTACATACCAAATTGCAAGTCTCTATCTCAATTTGTTCGGGAGATAAAGCGTTTACAAACACACAGACACACAGACGAACGGCAATTTTTTTTTTTCTAAAAACATGTTTTTCGAAATCCCCAGTGTCTCAAATGTGTAAATCCGTCAAAAAAAAAATTTCGATTTATAAAACGATTACAAGACTTACCGTATACTACGTAGGATGGGTAAGTAAAATACGTTAAGACATTTTAACTTGCGAAATACCTGCCTGTCATTAACAAACATCTGTCTTTTCTTACAGTACATGTATGAAAGTATACAATAACTTCCGAGTTACAAAGGATTCCAAAAAGCGTTCTTTATCTTTGGAAACCTCAGAAATCATTGTATTTTCGAGATTTAAAGAAGAATTTATAAAAACACTGATTTTCAGAAATGTTTCCGAGTATTTTTTATAGAGCATTAATCAGTTTTCACTCTGCTACATAAAAAAATTCTACCATTAAATAGTTTTGTAGTTTTCTTTTAACTTTTTTTCTGTTCTTGTATTAATTTAATACAACTGAAAGAGGATTTATGAAAGAGGAACATACGAATAACCTTAACAACATTGTGGAAGGAATACTTTCTCTTTTACTTTATAAATTTCAAATACCAATTTTGGATAAGAAAACTCGCCATATCTTGATAATAAGCGTGTCACGTTTCCGCAAGTTTGGATATTTATTGCGACCTAAACTATAATAGCACTGAATCACCCACTTATTGTCCTTTTCGGTAAACCGAATTTTAGATTCAGATTTTTTGCAAGCTACGAAGGCGGTGCTTTTTCACTAACTGATCTACGGCAGATAAGACACGTTTCTTGCAACTTATCGTTACATATTAATATGCAAAAATGAGTAACAAAAAAAAGGAAAAGAAAGAAAGCGATAGTTATCAAAAAGAAACGCCAGCATATATTGGGGGAATACTTGCGGAGCTCTTGAAGAAAATTTAAGCAATGCCACTTTAAATATTTTTACAGATTAAAAGAAAGTTTCAAAATATTTTTTACCCTCTCCTTACTGTGTGTCATTTTTTATTCATAATTCACCTAGAGTCGGGTATTTTTTTTATTATTGCATTAATGTAATTGCGATTTTATACTTATTGAAAAAATTTTATATAAATATTTTAGTTATTATATAATTGTAATAATAATACAATATATATAATATTATTATATTTTTATGTATAATTATTGCAATTTTTACTACTACAACTTATGATATTATATTACATTTTTTAATGTTTGAAAGATACTTTTATTATACTTATGAGTTATTATTATTCTTAAAAGTACATTACTTTCATTTAAGAATGGTAAAACATTTGTGCTATATATATATATATGTTTATTTATTTATTTATGTGGGATTATTATGAGTAATAATTAGTTTTACCACAACACTGATTTTTCAAACATAACATAAACAAAACAAGTTTAATAAGATAACAATAACTACAGCTGAGGATTGTATTCCCACACAACTATATAACTGGGTTAATATTCCTAAAAGATACAAACATTTGTATCTCAATACAAATCTAATTAGCAATCTTTTCCGAGCATTGCGTAAAACATTCAGTCAACAACTATATCCAATATCTATAGAACAACTGCTCTCTGTTCATTTTATAATCAGTTACGACAACGGGTAGGGTTCCACCTGCTGCAAATGCTTCCCATAACATAACATAACATCCAAATTGGCATTTAGAGAAGGCTTTACTTTTTAAATATCCAGCCATTACTTCGTAATCATATCAGACCCATCAAATTAAATTCTTTTCGTCATAAAACACAACTTCTTTCCATTTATTTCCAAATGAAACATATTTTTTGGCAAACTGCATGTGAGCAAGTTTATGCTTACTTTGTTAAAGATGGGCAACGACTCAATTTTATATACTTTGCCCTTCCGTCTGAACTTTAAACATTGCGGTCAGTTCGACTGGTACATGGTAAGTTTAAATCATTAACTGTTTGAGACGAAGATACTTTTTTTTGTCGCATACCAATCGAAATACAGCTGATTTTTGGCATCTTGAAAGTAAACAAGGTGTACCCCAGCGCTTGGCTTTTACATATTTTGAAGGTTCTTTTAAAAATTTATTGACAACAATTTTTGACCGACCTATAGATCTTGCAATAGAAACCCTACTCATTCCATATGCATTTATGTCAAGGATTTTGCAACATTCTACGTCCGACAAATGCTTATGTTAAGAACTAATGCTTATATTTTGACATACTTATCAACAGCAGAAACAAGTAGTTCAATGCTTGCGAAAAGCTTAGTAACTCAAATTTTAAGGTTTGAAGCATACGCAGAATGATATAATTTGCATATGAGTCAAAAAACTGTTGCGACTTTATACTTTTTCCAACATAAAGTACGGCAAAATTTAAATATGTTAATTTTTTGCCCTTTTTTTTAACTATTATTTTTTAATACCATCGCCTCCCAGTTCCCAATCGAGTGGCATTTTTGTTACATTAATTGTTTCGCAATTTCAAAATTGGTATAACCCAAACATGGGCTTTTTCTCTCGTCCTTAAACTTTTTTCCAGGGCCTTATCCTTACATCGTATTCCTTTACATGTATTAATAACACTTTTATATAGCCCTGCCAATATAAATATAATACTATTAACATATTTACAATTTAGATAATACTGTGAGAATATTGTTACATTTTAAAAGAATTTTTAATTTAGCCCTGTCATTTCACTAACATCACCGTTTATTGAGTATAAAATCAACAACGAAAAATGAGAAACCCAAATCACAATGAGAAACATGTAACAAATGAGAAACCAGAAACAACTGCAACAAATGAGAAACCAAAAAGCAATGAGAGAAACCTAAACACGAAACAAAATGCAACAAAAATCAAGCAGCAAAACAAAAACAACAAGTAACCGTAAGTACAGTCGGAAAAAAGTAAAAGGAAGCGGGAAAAAATCCAACACAGGTAAAAGTAATCAATTTATTATTTTTTTTTATGTAAAGTTAAATAAACATGGATTAACCCCCTTCCTTTACAGGTTTTTCTTTTTTTTTTTTCTAATCATGTACACTAATGGCGCCCGGTGCATGTAAAATCTGTCGTGGGAACAAAGTCTTCTAAATTACCTGTGAATTATACCTCTGGAGGTGCCTAGTCAGGTGAAGGTCTCGTCACCTGATCAAGGTTCTAAATTACGAGACTAACATGCATAGCGATGGCATGACGTATGGGTGTGATGCCAAGCCCAGGTCCATACAAAAAAAGAATCAGATCAATTAGCAGCAAAACAAAAACGGGAACAAAATAGCCGTCCACATAGCCGTCCTTCCAGCAATGGCCAGCCGCTAAGCGGCATCTCTTCAGTGGCGCTACGCGCCCCGGTGCCAAGCACCAAACCCGTTTAAGCTAGGGAAACCTGGCAGGTAGGGGCCTGGTCGCCGGTCTCAGATAAAAAATCATCGTCTAATTGTTTTTTTTTTCATATTAGCATCATTTGAATATTAATATGTAAAATCGGTTAAATGTACCCGTACATCCAAGTATTAATGTTATACGAAATTAGTCTAATGGTGTACTAATATTCTTTTTATTATTAGGATTTTTAAATTTTTCTTCAATTTTAGTTCACAGCTTCGCAAAAAAAAATTTACAAAAATTTTCTAACCTCTTTTGGAGTACATATTTTTAATATCAATAGTATGTTTACCCTAAAATTTATAAGTTGAAATTTCAGAAAATATTTTATTTTTTTTATAATGATTGGTAATGTATTTTATTCGTATTGATAAATTTTCTTAAATAAACAGATCAGTAAAAATCAACAGACACATCAATATGTCAGTTTAAGGGTGTTCTAAAATCCACACTGTCTACTTTCTGACACATTCCTGAATTCATTTTTATTCATAAACACAGAAAATTGACTGATGTTCTTATTCAGAAACTATGAAATCGAATAGCGTTATCAAATTTTCAATAAAAGTAAAGGATCATGTAGAATTTAGAGATAAATTTGACATTTTGAACCGAAATTCTAGACGTGAGATCCCGAGAAAGTTCTCCATGAGATAACAAGTTGGAAATTGTGCGTCAAACGTGACAAATGAGGTGCGTTCGTACTATAACTAGTTACATAAATATTCAGATCTTGATGATTTTTAATTCTGTGAAATGAATTATATCGTCTGCAGATTAATTTCTGTCATAAAATAAGTATCTCGGTCGCTTGACGATTGAACTTCGGAAGCTCCTATAACAAAAAAGCACCGATTAAAAAAAAAAAATTCAAATTTCTTAATAAATATTTTTATTAATATCTCCTAAAGTTTTGATTCGATTTTAATAAAATTTGAAATGTCTCGACAAAATTCTGCAAAGATAATATATTTTAAATTGCAAACCATTCGGTTGGGTAGTTTTTGCGTTGTTATATGCGGACGGACGGACAAACAGACAGACAGACGGACAGACAGACGGACGGCCCAAGCGACGACAATAGGTGCTACGTATTTATATAATTACGAACGCACCTAAAAATTATTTAAAATGCAAGATGTAATGTATTTAACGAAAAATGGAAAACACATTGGATTCCAGACCATTTCAACAGTCATACCTACAAGTGTCACACTATTCTTTTTAAAAATGAGCTCGATAATGTGTCAGACATTTTCGCGTTGATAAACGGGGGAAATATTTTTTCAGAAAACCGCCTTTAAATATTGTATTTACAACTAAAGTTTAAATATTTTGGGGCAGTTTCAACTTACAGATACAAAAAAAAAAAAAAAAAAAAAAAAAAAAAATTATGGTAGCACTTTTTACTATACCTCCTTAGTGTTTTCTTTAAATAGATTACGATTTCCTTCAAATTTATGAAAATACTGTAAAAAAAGACAAATATTTCTTAATCTATGAAAATATAATTTTAACAACGAACGAAAATATAGAATAAACAATACATCAGAGAGTTACCACAGAAAAAACGTTCTTTATTTTTAAAAACCTCAGAAACTAATATATTTTCAAGATTTAAAGAAGCATTTATATAAAAAAAGGCTTTTTTTCTTGTCACTGATTTCTGGAAACGTTTCCGAGTAATTTTTATAGTGCATTAATAAGTTTTCTTAAATTGGGAATATCGGTTTAAGACTGTTATCAGTTCGTAATTAAATATTCGCAGTCGCATGTTGAATTTATACATGCGAGAATAGCAAAATAATATTCATTTTAATGTTAATGTTAATGCTGTTCATTTATCATGTGTGTCTGAAAAACATGTTTACTGACCATGAAAATGTTTGTAGAGAATTCATAGAATCCTGAAAAACCGATATTCTGGTTTGAGAAAACTATTTAATACAACATAAAAACTACTCGAAAACGTTTCTTTAATTCAGTGGTAGCAAAAGAAACTTTGTTTTTAAAAGTTCTTGTTTAAATCTTTAAATTATATTGCTTTCTGAAGATAAAGAAAGGTTTTCGGAATCGTGGGTAACTCTGAAGAGGTTATATTTTCGTTCGTGGTTACATTATATTTTCTTGGATTAAGAAACATTTATATTTTTTTTCACATGTCTATTTTTGCTATTAATTTTTCACATGTCTATTTTTGCTATTAATTTTTTACATGTCTCTTTTTGCTATTAATTTCTTACAAATCTAATGTGCTATTAATTAACTATCTTTGTTATTACTGCTAAAGAACTTTATCAGCACACAAACATTAGCTAAATTCATTGAATAAGTATATCACTATAAATTTACATAAGCCAAATTTGATCAGTATGCTTTATTATGTTATTCAAACCATGGACTCGAAGAATACGAAATATATCTACCAAAACACCTTAACTACACATTGTAATCCGTTCTGCAGCAATTAAATTTTAATGGCTGAATATGTCATATGCAGCATCTCAAAATTCAATGCTTGAGAAAATTCTTAAATTTAAGCCAGGAAATTCACCTAAATTACGCAAGCATGTAAAATAGTTACACTCATTATTGTTTGAAAGAAATCTTGATATACTAAATCTCGTTTATATACCAATATTATAAAGAAGTAACGTTTGTTTGTTGGGTGTATGATCTCTGGAATTACTGAGCCGATTAAAAAAATGGTTTCCAAATGCTGGTGACCATTTCTGCTATAACATAGGCAATATTTTATGTTTATACAAAAATGCCCATGGGGGTGCAAGAGCAAAAAATGTTCTAAAACTACGATATCTGCGATTTTGTTGGGGCTAAAATTTTAAATTCGGCATAGTGGTCACTTTTAGGATGTGAATGTTCGCTAAGAACGTTTTCTAAAAAAATCGAAATTTAAGAGGGTGAAATGAGCGGAAAATGTTCTAATATCGTTTTATATTATGATTTACTTGGAACTGTTAGGACTAGCAACTTGAAACTTGACATAATTGTTACTTTTAAGGCGTAAATACTAGCAACAGAACATTTTCTAAGCAAATTTTAATGTAAAAGCGTGCAGAAACAACAAACGTTCTAAAAGTGTGATTTCTGTGATACTTCTGGGGCTAAAAACTTAAAATTTCCCATGGTATATACTTTTAAGATATAAATGCTCTCTCATAACTATTTCTAAAAAATTCGTAATTTAAAAAGATGAAATAAGCGGAAAACGTTCTAAAAATGTTCTAAATTATGATTTATTTGCTGTTGTTATAGGGCTAGTAACTTTAATCTTGTGATGGTTTTACTTTTAAGATGTAAATGCTTGCACCAAACAGTTTTTAAAAAAATAAAAGGGTGAAATGAGCGAAAATATTCTATAAACATTCTAAATTACAATTTATCTGGAACTGTTAGAGCTAGAAACTTGATATCGGACATGAATGTTACTTTGAATACGTAAATACTTGCACAGAACAGTTTCTGTATATAGCGAAATTTAAATGGACGCAGAAGCAAAACATGTTTTAAAATTGCGATTTCTGTGACATTAATGAAGCTAAAAATTCGAAATGTTGCATGGTGGTTACTTTTAAGACGTAAATAGAAAAAGTGATGCCAAAAGTGCCTAAGAACGATTTCCAAAAAAATCGAAATTTAAAAAGGTGAAATGAGCAGAAAACATTCTAAATTACGATTTATTTGGAATAGGGCTAGAAACTTGAAATGATTGTTACTTTTAAGCCGTAAATACTAGCAACAGAAATTTTTCTAAAAAATTCGAAATGTATACGGGTGCAGAAACAACAAATGTTCTAAAAATGTGATTTCTGCGATACTACTGGGGCTAAAAACTTGAGATTTCACATGATATATACTTTTAAGATATAAATGTTTTATAATAACTGTTTCTAAAAATTCGTAATTTAAAAAGATGAAGTGAGCAGAAAACGTTCTAAAAACGTTCTAAATTACGATTTATTTGCTGTTGTTAGGTCTAGAAACTTTAATCTTGTCATGGCTTTACTTTTAAGATGTAAATGTTTCCACCAAACAGTTTTTAAGAAATTAAAAGGGTGAAATGAGCGAAAACATTCTATAAACGTTCTAAATTACAATTTATTTGAAACTGTTAGGGCTAGAAACGTGAAATTGGACATGAATGTTACTTTTAAGACGTAAATACTTGCAACAGAACAGTTTCTGTATAATGCGAAATTTAAATGGGCACAGAAGCAAAACATGTTCTAAAATTGATATTTCTGTGACATTAATGAGACTAAAAACTCGAAATATTGCATGGTAGTTACTTTTAAGATGTAAATAGAAAAAGTGATGCAAAATGTGTCTAAGAACAGTTTCTAAAAAATTCGAAATTTAAAAAGGTGAAATGAGCGGAAAACATTCTAAATTACGATTTATTTGGAACAGGGCTACAAGCTTAAAACTTGACAGGGCTGTTACTTGTATTTTATATTTTCAATATCCGTAGGACTGAAAATAAATATGTGTGATGTATTGACGATAATTTAAAAAGGATGTGTTAACGTTTCATTATTCAAGTTGCGTTCGAAAAGTTCGGTGAATGGTCTCATAAAATAAGAGAAATAATAGTTACAAACAAAATACTTTTACTGCCATTCAAAATAATCATCATTAGCTATAAGAGACTTTCGACATCGGTTGAACAGCTGCTGGAAACTGTCAGCAAACGTTTCTTTCAGAATCACTTGAAGCACCGTTGTCATGTTGTTCTCCACAACATCTGCAAAGCGTAGGCCTTTCTTGACTCCTTAGAATCAGGGAAACAAGAAGAAGTCTGCAGGCACCAGATCTGGATAATATGGAGAGCGTTAAAGAACTGTCACCTTGCGTTTAGCGAGAAAGTTGCTCACGTGGATCGCACGTTGTCACACTTTTTACTCACTACTTCAACACCGTACATTTCGCAATGACACGAGTTCTCACACTGACTGCATTAGATTGGTCGCAGCGAGAAACTCTGCTTAACTTCAGTGATTTGGACGATAGGGAGCACTAGTTGATGGGTCTCTCAATGCGTATGCGTGGACGCAATATCCTAACTAGCGCGGCTTTTAAAATATGGGACCGTTCACCGAACTTTTCGAGCCCACCTTGTACATTTTGTAGCATTGTTTTAAATCTTAAAAGCATATTAGAAAAATAGGTACGTTTATTTTCAAATTTAGGAAATATTAATTTTTAGGATTAATTTGCTTTCTTTGTTATAGTTGCTAAAATAGTTTATGCATATACAAGCCATATAGTAGATACCATATAGTATATCTGTAAAAAATATGCAATTCAAATTTATTCAGTCAACAGATAATAAATAAAAAAGTTAAATAGTTTTAAATAAAAATTCTGGTGTGAATATTTTTTTTAAACCTTCAGTAAAATTTCCGATATTTTCAGTGTTAAACCATAGACTCGAAAAATATATTCTACCAAAATTCTCCAACCACACATTTTACTCTCTTCTCAAGCAATTAAATTTTAATGGTTGAATATGTCTTGTGCATCGTCTCATAATTGCACGCTTGAGAAAGTTCTTAAAATTAAGCCAGAATATTAACCTAACTTACACGAGTATTGGTAATGTTTACACCCATTATTGTTTAAAAGTTATTTTGATAAAAGCACTGGCCGTATCAAACACCTTTATTAAATAGAGGGCGATATTTTCTACCTTTATGACTCATGAGATTAAAACTAAATATAAGTGAGGCATAAGTGCTATTTTGAGAAGGGACATTTTTCTGTCACATAATGTATTTTAAAATATCATTTTTTAATTATTAAATACATTATATTATTAAACATCATATAAATATCCCATTTATAGCATATTATCTTAATTTCTTCCTTAAAAAAAAAGCTTGTGTAATTATTAAATACTACCATTCCCATTTTTGTGGCTTTTCTGCACACTCTAGAAGAATTCTGTTCAACGTTTAACGGTACAAGAAAAACAAAATCAGCAAAACATGGTTCAGTTGATTTTTCAGAACTGTGGTATTATGGTGAAACTTCAACAATGTTTCAATTCTTCACTATTTTATGGCATTGTAAAGCAACCAGTCAAAACGCAAATACTATGTATTTTCATAACATGCTGATTTACAGCACGGTGATATTCGCCTGCCTGTCTTGTGATTAAACAGCAAAAAAAGTTGATTTTACGGTATAATACTGGAATCCCAACTGCCAGAAAATCAACATTTTTGCAGTGTAGAATACTGACTAACATGCACTGTAAATAAAGACAAATATTTCTTAATCTAAGGTAAAAATAATATAACCACGAACGAAAGTATGCACTAACCTCTCCCTAGTTACTCACGTTTCCGGCGTTATTTATTTTCAGAAACCTCAAAAAACAATATATTTTCGAGATTTGAAGAAAAATTAAAAACAAAGGTTCTTTTGCTGCCATTTATTTTCAGAAACTTTCCGAGTAGCTTTTATAATGTATTATTTCGTTTTCTCAACCCGATACATGCAGTTTTTTAGATGCAATCAATTCTCAAGTAAACATTTTCATGTTTAACAAACATGTTTTACAGATGCACATGACAAATTAACAGCATTAAAATTAATATTATTCTGCTATTCTTGCATGCACAAAATCAGTTACGCAGCTGAAAATGCTTAACTCAAAATTGATAGCAACGTAAAAATCCATATTCCGTGTTGAAAAAACTGATTAATACAGATTAAAAGGTACTCTGAAATGTTTCCGAAAAACATTGGTGGCGAAAGAAATTGGTTTTTACAAATACTTCTTTAAATCTCCAGAATATATTGGTTTATGGGGTATCTAAAGATATAGAATGCTTTCTGGGGTAACTCGGAAGACGTTATTGACTATTTCCGTTCTTGGTTATATTATATTTTCCTATATTAAGTAATATCTGTCTTTGTTTACAGTGCGTCAAAAGGTGTCATTCAGAATCAAGATGGCATTCACCGAATTCCATATTAAACAGAAGTCTCGATCTGATTATAGCCATTTTTTGAGAATGAAAACTGTGGCCACTTAATTGTTTAACATATTACCAGTTTTATGGTTCAAACCTACACATTTTATAGTTATACTGTAGCACCAAATGTTGGAACAAGATTTCACCTTATCATTATGCAACATATTGTGGTGAACCAAATTTTTAACAGCGAAATAAAGCTTCACATTATTGGCGTTTGGCGCATTGCTTTGAGATTTTATGATTATTCAATTGTAAACATTATGAACAGATTATTAGTCCGACTGCAAAACAATTATTTACAACCATTGAAGGTATGAATATTAAACAACATAAATGTCAAAAAAGATAAAATCCCGTTGAATAACGTCATGATATCTGTTTATTTAACCTGAATGATTATTAAACTTCATTAATTGAAATATATAAATAAATATATAATAAATACGGTTTAATTTCTATGATACGTCAAGCTTTTAATTGTCCATTATTATGAATTAATCATAATATCGGGTTGTTCGGAAAGTTCTTTACGTTTGGGAAAGTTGGTTCGTACCGGAAAATTTTATCACTTAATTATTAAACATTAATTCCGATATTTTACTAGTAGTTAGCTATAACTATAGCTATACAATTTCCCTTTTTTCCAATTATTTAGACTCTATCCTTAATCTCTTTCGCTTTGCTTTTTTATTCCAAATTTGTTATCATCTCTTTTCTTAAATTTACATCTATCCTTTTCATTGCAATTGTTCTTTAATCTTGTAGTTAATGCTACATCTTAACTTCTCCCAACGGCTCAATTTAATACAAGACACTCTACTCACAAATAGACTGGGCGTAGAGTTGTCTGCAACTCGGAAGCCTATTAACCGACATCAACTGTTTGGCAACTATCTAATAAATGAAGGGCAGAATTTTCTGGTACGAATTGGTTTTCCCAAACGAAAGGAACTTTCCGAACAATCCAATATATATGTATTAATATTATAGTACAACAGCTATTTATTATCGGCAATTCACTAGAAATAGTACATGTACAACACAATAAACGCTTATGAGTCATTTTGTTGCTATCTGTCAAATATTTTTAATGAACGTTGAAAATTAAAGTACTATAAAAACTTGTTTATAATGTTCCGACTAGTTAGTTTTCCTAATTACATTTTAAATATAATAATATTTGTTACTAATATACTAGTATATAATACTGTACTAATTTGCGAATTAAGTATCTTTAAAAATATAATAAATTTCCAATTTTAATCTTTGTATTTATTCAATACGAAGTCCTATGCTAAACCATTGGTCACGTGCTTTTGAACGACACCATTGGTCGCGTGTAAGTGCTTCTTTCACGCTACCCTCTTCCATCCTATAACAATGCGAAATGAAAAATAGTTATAAAAATCTGGAGTGACTCCAATCGACTTTTCAAATATTTTACAGACTACTGAGTTCAAATAAATAGTATTATAACAATAAATAAACACTTAGTTACGAATTTTAAAAAAGGTGAAGTATTTCCACTGGTGAAAATGACCTCATATTTTAAAGAACACGTGCACTTCCATTCATAAAGCTTAAACATTTTCTAATGGCGTAATTTTCAATAAACTTTCAATCCCCTGTGCTGAAATTAAGGCGTATAAATTAAAAAATAAGAAAAAAGATTTTACTAAATTTAGTCATGTTCTGTCACATATGAAACATAGTTCTTGTATCGATGAAAGATGAACGTGAGCATAAAAATAATTTAATTGAGATATAAAAGAAATTTTTTATGAGTTATCGTCACAGAATGTTTGAAAAAAATGCTTAGATACCAAATCCGCCGTCTGAATTCTTCGAAAATTAATACAGTTTTCGTGACAGTGACCTGCAACATATTCACCAACATATTCTAAGCATACTTTCGGCGATATCGTGTTCACTCACATAATCATACATGCCAACATTATCCAAACACCACCAAAACTAAGCTTTAGGGATCTGAAAAAGTAAAGAAATTTTAGTATACAAGCATACTTATGGAATCATTGTAACCAAAGCGAAAGCGGATTCAAGAAATCTCAAAATGTCAAAATGTACCAATATTTCCATAATTGGGTTTTTATCATGATTACAAAACTTTTTCTCGTACTGTATGTGTATGGAAACTAAAAAAACTTTCTTTAAATGAACAACTTCTAATCGTCAATAATCTCTCATCGTCGGA
This sequence comes from Maratus michaelseni, assembly GCA_963931845.1. Lineage (NCBI taxonomy): Eukaryota > Metazoa > Arthropoda > Arachnida > Araneae > Salticidae > Maratus > Maratus michaelseni. The sequence continues at coordinate 118,240,969 of OZ007591.1, read as the reverse complement.
TTTCCAATATCATTTGGAACATTACAAAACTCAGCAAGTGCGGGGGTGGTAAATAAAGTCTTTTCTAAATTAAATACACACTTTTTAAGTGAAGTGTAACAGAGATGCTCATAGCGCGTGAGCAATGTAGGATTAATATTCGTCGTAGATCGCTGGCATTTCTTGTAGGGAGGAGGATTTCTATAATCCGTCTTAGTGACGGTTCAATGACTGACGGATAATAGAAGTTTTACTATAACGAAAATTTTTGTTAGAATCAATCAAATGATCACTTGAAGATTTTGTTTAACCCTTTTAGGGGCAAGCAATTTGTTCCTGTAACCTCGAACTCAAGCCGGTATTTACGAAATAATTTAGTTCAAAATAAGGAAAAGCAATTCTTCAACGCCTACCCGTCAAAATTAAAAAAAGTAAAATTTAATTAAAAGTTTCTGGTTCGAATCAGATTAAAATTAGGTGGTATATAATATATACCACCGCCCCTCAAAGGGTTAAAACCGTCTTACCCATGCAATGTTGTCGGGGTGGAGTGTTTGTAAGATTGGGAAAAAGGAACGAGATTAACCTACTTGCATGGTTTGATTTTATTTTTTAATATTTTAAAGAGATTTCAATTTAAACATTACAAAAGAAGCTTTATAAAACGATTTCGGTACTTTTCCGTTAAGAGAACACCACTTCGTGCCGCGTGCAAACATTAGCTCCAAACTAACAGAGACGCCATTCGCAACTATTAAGATAAGTATACTCACAAGTTAACTGAGACATCAGACAAGAATTGCAGTGGAAATCCTAATGTTATACATAGACAATTTAATACAAATTATAACTATTTTATTAAATCCAAAACAAAGGGAAAATTCGCAAACAAAAAAATAATTAATATTTCATGACACAGCCAACATAACGTTAGTGATTTCAAATTAATGATGGGCATAATGAATGATTTTGATATTCGAATGAATCAATTCGGTAATGTGCAACAGAATACGATGTTTGGCAGCTATGCTTTTGCGCCTGCTCGATTGATTCATTCGAATATCAAAATCATTCATTATGCCCGTCACAATTTCAAATAACATTGCTGAAAATACCTGAGTTTGTATACTCAGTAACATTATATACAGGGTAACTTTTAATTAACCTACAACTTTAAACTGAAATAACTTCTCAGAGCCTCACTAGATGGCGGCACGAATGCGTGCAGTGAGAGAGGGCATAAAAGGTATTTGTTTAGTGTCAGTTTCATGCAATTTTGAAAATGTCTCACAAAGCGTCACATTCAACTGAACACCGTATTTTTTTTGTTAAAAATTGGTATTTATGGGCTGAAAATGCAACATTATTTCTACGGAAGTGGTCTTCAACATTCAAAAACCGACCTAAGACTTCTAGAACAATCCTAAGAGATCTGATAAGAAAATTGGCTACCTTATTCACCAGATATGAATCCATCTTATTTCTATCTTTAGTGTCGTATGAAAGAGTTGGTTTACAAGAAGAAGCCGACAGACCTTATTAGCGTCAAAAGTTCAATAACTGACTCTTTTCAAGCATAAAAAAAGAAACGCTCGATTCCGTTACTGGCAACTTTATGACTAAGTTGCGCTATTGTATCACCTCTGAAGAGTCTCACTTTGAAAACCTTATCCATTAAATTCCTTTTCCACTTTCTTTTCAATAAAAAAAATGTTTGTAGTGCCATCTGCAACGACTCGAGAGTTCTTTCAGTTTAAAGTTGTAGGTTAATTAAAAGTCACCCTGTAAATCCAATTAAGCATTATTCACAGAATATCCATAGAACTCTATAGAATTACACTAGCAGTTTATAAATTAACGAATAGTCCGGGTAGGATTATAAGAATCTTAAAATCAGATTTCATTGTGTGTATATTTTTTCTTTGTTGTTTGAGTTTTTTTTATTTCTTCTGGTTGGAATTTTGTTTTATAAAGGTTATTATTCTTACTATAGTGTATCTGCAAACGAACATTAATTCATTTCCTTGAATTAGAATGAACATTAATTCATTTCTCTAAAAATATATAAAAATAAAATTTACTCAGTCAGCTTTATTAAGTTATTCAGACCGAAGGATATATTTTACCAATATACTTCCAACCGTGCATTTTACTCTGTTCACAAGCAATTAAATTTTAAAGGTTAAATGTGTCTCATGCAGCCTCTAACTTCAACCTTCAGAAATTTCTTAAAATTAAACTGAGAAATTCACCTAACTTACGCGAGCGTGTGTAATGTTTACACCCATTATTGTTTGAAAGTTATCTTGATCAAAGCACTGGCCGTATCATGCACCTTTATTAAATCTCGGGGATGCTTTAGATTTTATACCTTTATGTAGAGTTGCAAAGGCTAGAAAAAAACCCGGTTTAAACCTGGGAATAAACCAAGTTTTTTGGGAATAAACCGGGTTTTTTGAGAATAAACTGGGTCTTTTGGGAAGAAACCCGGGAATAAACCGGGTCTATTGGAAATAAACCTGGTAATAAACCGGATTTTTGCAACTCTACCTTTATGGGATTGAAATCATTTATACTTTAAGTAATGATAATTTTTTTAAGGCGTTTTGCTATTATGTTGCAATTTATTCGTTACATATTGATTTAGCGGGTCGGATAATCCTGAAATGTTAAAATTAGTAAAGGTTTTAAAGATTGTTATCTAAAGAAATGTTGAACTAACATGTACAAAACTATTATGGAACATTTGAACAAATCTATCCTTTTGAATTTGGATTTTTAGAAAGTTAAATATATTAATACATACACATGAAAGTATTAGAAAACGTAATTCATAATACTTATAAAAAAAACGCTTAGTAGCTTGCTTCCTTGCTTAGTAACTTTGCATCCTTTGCAATGGCATAAAGCCATTTTAAAATGCCCGCTTTGAGGCAACTGCATTTTCATCTTATATTTCCAGCCTTGATAATGGCAACTATAGTACTTTTATAAGAGAATAGCAACATTTGCATAACGTGCATGCTCAGATTGGAAATTTTCGTCTAAACTTTAGACTATAGCAACCCCCATTACAGGACTTGGTAATACCGCGACCTACGTTATACACGGCCGGTGCATGGCGTTTAAAATGTCACATAAAGTGGATCATTTTTGTACAGCGATTGGTGCAAAACGGGGGCGTGCCGCTTTGCACCAATCGCCGTGCAAAAGTGATCCACTGCATGTGACGTTTTAAACGTCATGCACTGGCCGTGCGAGGCTAAAGAAAAAGACAGGCTACCGCGGTGCATTCCACTTACCTTTTTTTACAGACCGCTAGAGTGACGTGATGCTCTTTTCGTAAACCTGCATTGGTGTATTCGAGCATCACGTGACTCCGGCGGTCTGTAAAAAAAGATACGCGAAAAGCACCGCGGTAGCCTTTCTTTTTCGTCAGCCTCGCTGGCCGTGTATAACGTAGGTCGCGGTAATACTCGTTTGGTGGAGTTCGCTTAGATTCTTTAAAAATGAGTAAACTAACACTAATTTGTGGAGTTGCAAAGGCTAGAAAAAACCCGGTTTAAACCTGGGAATAAACAGAGTTTTTTGGGAATAAACAGAGTTTTTTGGGAATAAACAGAGTTTTTTGGGAATAAACTGGGTCTTTTGGGAATAAACCGGGTCTATTGGAAATAAACCTGGTAATAAACCGGATTTTTGCAACTCTACTAATTTGGCAATAATGGCAGGCTCGCTACGTCTGTTTTTGTCCAAAATCCCCTTAACCAATCACATTTTACTGTCCATATATCGCTGTATAAAGGTACTCTAATTGTGACCACACTTCCAACGCAACGACTGCAGACAACGAAAGAAAGAGGCCACGATACTTTCACGCCTCTAGGCTAGAGTTGCAAAAATCCGGTTTATTACCAGGTTTATTTCCAATAGACCCGGTTTATTCCCGGGTTTATTCCCAAAAGACCCAGTTTATTCTCAAAAAACCCTGTTTATTCCTAAAAAACTTGGTTTATTCCCAGGTTTAAACCGGGTTTTTTCTAGCCTTTGCAACTCTACTCTTGGCTGTCATATGATAAAGATGGCTGGTTTCCACCGACATTTTCGAACCGACATGTGGTCAAGGTAGGTTGAAAACCCGCCAAGGACGGTGGAGTCCCGATAAAGACATCACGAAAGACATCATAAAGGGGGCGATAAAGACATCACCAGACGTCATTCACTGTTTTAGAGTGATTATTAGTATACGACATCCATTGCACGCAAAATACATTCATTTCATATACACTATGATGACAAAATCGTCATCGAATCATTAAGTGGAAAAGCGCGTAGATTATATGAATGCATTTTGCGTGTACCGATGTCGGATAACGACAATTGTGTGCGTTTTATCTGTATCGTGTCGGTAGAGTTGCAAAGGCTAGAAAAAAACCCGGTTTAAACCTGGGAATAAACCAAGTTTTTTGGGAATAAACCGGGTTTTTTGAGAATAAACTGGGTCTTTTGGGAAGAAACCCGGGAATAAACCGGGTCTATTGGAAATAAACCTGGTAATAAACCGGATTTTTGCAACTCTACGTGTCGGTGAATGGAAAAGCGCATCTTAAGGTAAAGTTATTTTTAAATAACGCTAAAAAGTATGTCCGTAGCAAATATTAAATTATGTGTGTAGTTCGACTTTTTATAAGCGTAAAAAGATCGAAAGCGAGTGAAAAATCTTCAAAATATAGCTTTTAACTTTTCATTATTCTCTACTAATATATCTCATCTTACTTACGAAATAAAAATATTCTCCATATTAGATAATATAACTAAGAAAATAGCTGCTAATTAAAATCACTTATCTGCTTCTTCTTAACATGAATAACTAATTCTTATTGTCTAGGATTATTTTTATCTGCTTAATAAAATCAGAAGATCTAAAAAAAAATCAATGTTTAACAACGTTAAATTAAAACAGAATCGCTATTGTTCTCTTTTCCACGTATTTGTGTATTCACTTCACAATTAATGTCCAATAAGATATAATTTTGTAGTTACCACAGACATTAATTGACTAACACAATCTACTTAATTTGTTTTATTGTTCTAAATGTCCTTATTGTTATGCAATCAGCTTTTTCTACCCTCGATGAGAATTTGAAGTATTATTTCTAAGCACATGTTGTATGTATGTTTAGTGCATTTAATTAATAAATATTTTTAAAAAAATCATTTGAAAAAAGAAACCATTAATAAACTGTTTTAATTTTTTTTTTGTCTTCATTTATTATTGAATCGTGTATTTTATTTGAAAGAAATGCGTGAAAAAGTACTACTTTCTATCAGCATTTTTTAATTTGTAGAATTTGTTGGTAATATATCATGAAAATAATCTCCGAAAATTGATTTTCTATGACAGTTTATTTACTTCATTTAAACTCATCAAGATAAAAAGTGTTTAACCCAAATTTCAAAGAGAAAATGAAATCCATGATGCAATATGTGGAATTGTTACAATTATCTTGAATATGAACAAGGAAGTAAGAAACAGAATTACGTGTGAATGACGTGAATTGACTTTACGTCATTTCTATCCAATCAAAGAACTAAAAAATGACATCATATAATAAGGACTAAAAGATTGCTTCTTTCTACTGAAAAGAACTTTATATAGACTGGTTACTATCGCGCGATGGAGACGGAACATGTATATTTCGTTCTCCCTTAAATTAAATTAAATTTAACTAATGTTTCAAATTAAAGGATATGTAAAATTAATTGTAATTAAAAGATAATTAAATAATTTAAATTAATTATGAATATTGTATTATTATTAATTATAATTTCTCTATTTCATAAGAAATTAATACTTCAAAGTGCACAGCATAAAATCAATATACCAAGTTGATGGGATAATTCTACTTGTGAAAGTACAGTGATTAAATTAATGTGAATCGTACAAATAATGGATTATTGACGTCGATACCCTTAAGGACGTGGCCTAGCGGTACAATGAGGATGATTGCTGAAAAAAGGAGGTAAGCAAATATCTTACCTATCTTTTGCTGCTAAATTAGAATTGTTTATTATATACCCTTATTATTTTAGAGCGCGCTAAAGCTACTCGCTACCTTCAAATTTACCAACAGAATTAAAATACGCTGTGCTTTTTGTTTTCGCCAGGAAGGGTCTGCCCATCTGAACTCCTCGTTTAAGATAATTTTTTAACACATGAACGTAAAAAGAAAAACAGATGTGTAAATTGACTTTCAAGGAGTTTGGGGAAAGGAGAGGCATAGCACTCCTGTCGCATTTTCTCTTAATGTTTAATTATTTTAAATTACTTGTGAAGAATTTATTTTCAAAATCAGCAGGGTAAAAGAAAATTTAAATTATTAAATTTAAAAATCCTTGGAGGTGCATTAGCCTTCCCCTCACCCTCCCTCTTTCGCGGCACGAATGCTTATAATTAAATAAAACTATGCTCCATAAGAGATAATGTAATTAAGAAAATAGTTGATAATTAAAAAGCGCGCCGATTAATTGAGTCTTTTTAACATGAAAATCTAATTCTAGGGCTATTTTTATCTGCTTTACAAAATCAGAACTAAAAACAAATCGTTGTTTTAACAACGTATAATTAAAACAGAATCTATTTTTTTTCTTTTTTCCACGTTCTTGTATAATCACTTCAAAATGAATGTCCAATAAGATTTCATTTTGCAGTCAATACCACAGACAATAATTGACTAAAACAATCTGCTTAATTTATCTTATTGTTCTTAATACCTTCATTGTTATGCAATCAGTTTTTTTTTTATCGTAAATGACAATTTGAGGTCGTATTTTTTATGCACATGCTGTATGTATGCGTTGTGCATTTTATTAATAAATCAAAGAACTTAAAAAACAAAATTGAGTTACGCAGTGTTTTCTTCATTTATTGTTGAATTGTATGTATTATTTGAAAGAAATGCATGATTAAATGGAAGTGGCTTTAATTAAAAACTATTTTTCAACATTTTTCAACATAGTTGAAAAGTGCTTATGAATTCGGTTTGTCTGACCGTTTGTTTGTCTGTCTGTCTTGTTAACACTTTCCAACGTAGTTGAAAAGTGTTTATAAATTCAGTTTTTCTGGCCGTCTGTCTGTCTGTCAGTATTGAATTCAAGCACTTTTCTCCGGGAGGGATTTCTGTGGCTCTGGGGGGGGGGGGGGACACTGCAGAGTTCCGGGGAGGGGATTGCACTTTTTAACCATTAAAACAATAAAATCTCAAATCTTCTGGGGGTATGTTCCCCCCTCCGGGACACCCCCTGAATTCAACACTGCTGTCTGTTCGTGCTCTAACTCCCGTAAATATGCTCGGATTGCCATGTAATTGATATATGTTATTGAGGTTTACCATGGTATGTTTGGTATTGAAAATGAAGTGTGTAACATTTAAGATTAGTCTACGTCTACAGGGACAGTCAAAAGTATTTCGTTACATTATGGTCAATGGAGAAAAATCGTTAATGCATTTTAATGATGTTGCACTGTTTCAAACATAATAAAATTTGTTTACATCACTCAAGTGAGTGGCAACATGCTTTCTATAGAGTATATAGTAAGTATCAATTATAGTTCGTTTATAGAAACGTACAAAAGAATTACATTACGTTATAATATATGGGGAAATATCGCTTGCAGTGTATGTTAATGATGTTACACTATTTCCATGAAATTTATATACTTGCACTAGCGCAATTTTTTATAGAGATTTTTGAATACACAGAACTCATCTTTTATTTACAGTGACACTCAAAAGTATTTGGTTAGAGGACTAACTATGAATCATATCTGCTAGATGTGCGTCTTCCACTTTTAAATGCATTTTAAAACTTAACTAAATTTTAATGTATCACGAGATGTCTAGATCATATACAGGGCTCCTCAAAATAATTCGTACACAGGCTATGGGCACAAATTGCTGAAAATGATTTTTTACTGTGTTGTGTTTGTTTTTTAAATGTTTATTTACATATCTCATTTCGTTGTACGAACAAAAATGAAATTTCTTAACAATATTCCGGTAATGTTGGAGAGTGTTTCATAATCTATTAAGTGATGCATGATTTTTTGTTCTTGCTTTATTATTTCATATGGAGCATAACATGATTTCACGCAAAATACATTCATATACACTATGATGACAAAATCGCCATCGAATCATTAAGGCTGCTCGTCAGTAAACTTCCCGATTCCGCTCGCTAATATTATTCCTATGGGCGTAGGATGCATTCGTATTTTTAAAATATCTCCTCGGAAAATTAATATTTTTAACTTCTGTTTTCTTTGTATTGTTCTTAAAGAATGTCTCTTTTTTTCTTAGTTGTCAATTTTTTTCTAAAATATATACTTAATTTCATATGAAATGTTAAAATCATATTCCGTTTCGCTAAAATTTTAACACATAAAAATATAATCTAAGTACATAGTTTAGAAATATTTTGATAACTAAGAAAAAAAAGAGACATTCTTTAAGAACAGTACACAGGAAACAGAAGTTAAAAATATTAATTTCCCGATGAGATATTTTAAAAATACGAATGCATCCTACGCCCATAGGAATAACATTAGCGAGGGCAATCGGGAAGTTTACTGACGAGCAGCCTTAAGCGGAAAAGCGCGTAGAGTATATGAATGCATTTTGCGTACACCGATGTCGGATAAGGACAATCGTGTACGTTTTATCTTTGTCGTGTCGGTAAATGGAAAAGCTCATCTTAAGGTAAAGTTATTTTTAACTAACGCTAAAGTATGTACTTAGCAAATTCTCAATTATGAGTGTAGTTTGATTTTTTATAAGCGTAAAAAGATCGAAAGAAAATATAACTTTTAACTTTTTATTACTCCCGACTAATATCTCTCATAAAGCATCTTACTTACAATTAAATAAAAATATTCCCCATATGAGAAAATACAATTAAGAAATTAACTGCTGATTAAAACCACTTATCTGCTTCTTCTTAACATGAATAACTAATTCTTATTGTCTAGGACTATTTTTATCTGCTTAATAGAATCCTTGTTTAACAACGTTAAATTAAAACAAAATCGCTATTGTTCTCTTTTCCATGTATTTGTATATTCACTTCACAATTAATGTCCAATAAGATATAATTTTGTAGTTATCACAGACATTAATTGACTAACACAATCTACTTAATTTGTTTTATTGTTTTAAATGTTCACATTGTTATGCAATCAACTTTTTCTATCCTCGATGAGAATTTGAAGTATTATTTCTAAGCACATGTTGTATGTATATTTTGTGCATTTAATTAATAAATAAATAAAAATCATTTGAAAAAAGTAACCATTAACAAACTGTTATAATTTTTTTTGTCTTCATTTATTACTGAATCGTGTATTTTATCCTAATCCTAATAATAATATAAATCTGATTGTGGGCAAATGTTAGGCTGAAGCCAGTGTCAAAATGGAGCATTTAATGATCCTGTATCTTTGCATATAGGCTGATTATAACCCTCATATGAACATAGGCTGGGTTTTGTTTATTTTATTCAAATATTTTTTTTTAATAATTCAAAATTTCGTTACTTTCATTGAGAATAAATGGACATTTTTTCGTATAGCATTTTAAAATGGTTAAATTTACTTTACCGTTGCTAATACTTTATCGTTGCCAAAACTAATTCAAAACCCGAAAAAATAATTTTTACTCAACAATTTAGTTTCAATTGAAAAATTTTCACGGGAAAAAGGAAAATGAAATAAAAAAAATTAAAGAATTAAGAAGAAGATTAAATAATATTATTAGAAATAAAACGTACCTTTTTTAGTTTTTGATATTAATACAGGGTTTTAATATGCGTAACCATAGGAAACAGGCGAATATGACGTCATTTATTGAAAATAAAGCGGATATGTTTTGATTGGTGAAATAAAATGATCTTGGGTTTTTTCTTCACTTTTTTCTTTTTTTTTTCTTTTGCATGGTAACAAACAATACTTGCCGTTTTACCGTCTGCGCACGGCTAATATAACTAACTATACCGTATTTTTTATTTAAATTTTTAAAAAGTAAAAAGAAGTTTAAAAAGAAAATGGTTAGCAAATGTCAATAATAAGCTCCGCAAAATTATCCATGTCGTAAATGATGTCATGGATCGCGAGAAATAGTGATTTTTTATTCTTAAAACTAAAAGAAATAACTCGATTACCTAAAAAAAAATGACGAATGTTAATAGTTCCATTTTTGTTGATAAAACCTACAGATTTAATATTATTTTGTTAAAGTAACATAATTTTCCCTATGCCAGTATTGAAATTAATTGCCTGGAAAATAGAATTAACAAGAATTATGTCATTAAAAAGGGATTTCTCTGGGGAAAAAGGAGATGTCCTATTTGAAATAATACAGGAATTTTCCAATATATTTTAAATTGAGTGTGAATCAATTCCTTACATTAATAATATACAAGCATCAATAAGTATAGAAAATAGATGAGTTTCACGCCATATTTATAACGAAAAATTTAAATGTTTTGTTATCTATACTGATTATTAAGCATGAGTATCCGTTATTTCGTTATTTCGTTCCGCATGAGTATCTGAGTTTTCTGCTAAAAATCACATCATAATTTTAAGAAAAAGAAAATGAACACGAATCTATTATATTAAAATCTGTCCGTGTGTTTGTATTTCGCAACTACTCCTAGACTATCGAACGCAACGCGATTTACTACCGGTTAGTTTACTACCGGTTTAGCGAATACCGGTTATAATTGAACCGAGGATGTCACACAAACTCTCAGAATTAAAAAAATTAAATGCCATTTTTTAACGAAGTTTTTCTAAAAACGGAAAGTAACTTACTCCATATTTGTGTATAAAAAAGAAGAAATAAAACAGATCAGTATGTTTTTACACCATTTTCTCTTTAAAACTGAAAAACAGAATTATTTTCACTTTGAATAGATGGTGAAAACAAAATCTTGATTTCAGTAAATTATCCGAAGAATACAAACATATTTTCACATATTCAAACTTCATGAATCAATTTATTCTGGAGAACAAAAATTGCCTGCCAATATACTGTCATTTAGAAAACAAGATTTGTTTCAACTATATACTTACGTTTCAACTAATAATAACTATAACTAATAATTCTAACTATATACTTACGTATCAACTAATACTTAAAACGTTTCACAAAGGCGTTAAAAGTAAAATTGTTTATCAGGTAAAATTGACATTTGTTTTTACCCAATTCGTCTATTTCCACGATTTTATTTGGCCCTCCTTTTTGCATTGGTTGCAATTTCATTTTCGCGACTATTTGGCACAAAATTTCACTTTTTTAAGACTGAGTTATGTCAAGGTCCCTATAATAATAAATACCGTATTGTCTCCTATGAAATGTGATAAATAGTTAGTAATTATTAACGTTTTTAATTATTCGGAGTAAAATATTTTGCTTAATTAATGTATTTATTCTTCTTTTAATGTTGCGTGAACGAAGTCACGGGTAACAGCTAGTAATATTATAAATCCGATTGTGTTCAAATGTTAGGCTGAAGCCAGCGTCAAAATGGAGAAATTAATGGCCCTGTATCTTTGCATATAGGTGGATTATAACCGGGAAATGAACATAGAGTGGTTTTTGTTTATTTTATTCAAATACTTTTCTTAATAATTCAAAATTTGATTATTTTCATACAGAATCAATGGACATTTTTAGATAAAATTTAACCATTTTACTTTATCGTTGCTAGGGCTTTGATCGTTGCCAATAAATAAAAATGCGGAAAAATAATTTTTCCTCAACAATTAAGTTTCAATTGAGCGATTTTCACGTGAAAAATGAAAATAATTCAAAAGAAGATGAATTTCTGTGATATTTGAAACAGCAATATGGAGTATTTGTTATTATACATGAAGTATGAATATCGGTTACATTAAAAAGATCTTTTTCTGTCAAAAACTGCGTTATAATTAGAAAGAAGAATTAACAATAATTATATTACTAAGAAAAAGATTTTGCTTGAATCATGGAACTATGAAAAGGATCCTCCTTGGCTTGAACAAGTATGACGTCATAAATAAAAGATGTATTTTCAAATATTCGTAATATTACAAAGAGCATGACTATCAGTGTATAATAAAAGTATATACATAATGGACGTCATATTTAAGATGAATAACTGAAATATTTTTTGATACTGATTAATAATAAGCTTGAATATCAGTTACAAACAGATGTGAGTTTTCTGCTTAAATTCACGTCATTATTGCCAGGAAAAGAAATTTAACAAGAATTATATCATTGAAAAGAGATTTATCTGGGATCAAAGTGACGTCATAATAAAACGGGATTTTTTAAATATGTTTCAAATGGAGCGTGTATCAATTTCATACATTAATAATCACTGAGTACAGTGAAAGAATATCGAGGTAATGAACCGTAAAATCGGCTTGCAATATGAAGCCGGTTATCGATCAAATCATTAGGCCCAAGGGCTGACTTCATTGGATAGAGAGAGGCTGCACGTGGAACAAGGACTGAATTCATTTTACGGGGAGAGGTTTTCAAAGCAAGCCGCCAGTTGCTTGGGCCGACTGTAGGGTTGCATTTTCAGAATCACGCCAAACATGAACATTTCATCTCTATTTATTCTCTGAACTCTGTGATTAATAATACAAGCATCAGTAAAATTATTAGGAAAAGAAAATTGAACACAAGTCTATTAAGTTAAAATCTGACTGTGTGCATTTCGCAACTACTCCTCTTAATGCAACGCGATTTACTTAATACCGGTTATCACTGATTCGAGGATGTCATATAAACTCTAAGAATTTAAAATTTTGAATTAGATTTCGAGATATTAATATTTTTTGTAAATTTTAACGAAATTTCTCTAAAAACGGTACTTCAATTACTCCATTTTTGTCGATAAAAAAGGGAGAAATAAAACGGATTAATATATTTTTATGCCATTTTCTCATTAAAACTGAAAAAAATTATTTTATTTTCAATTTGAATAGTTGGTGAAAAAAAAAATCTTGATTACAGTAAAATTTCCGAAAAATAAAAACGTATTTCCACATATTCAAACTTTATGAATCAATTTATTCTGCAGAGCAAAAATTGCCTGTCAGCATATTGTCAAGAAATCAAGATTTGTTTCAGCTATAGATTAAACCAAGGACACATATTTGCTGTTACATGCAAACGTAACACTTGCAATTGCAAAGCTTTTTGCAACCCCAAATTACATGCAAACGTAACATTTACATGTAATTTGCACCCAAATTAATTTTAATTTGAACCGTAATAAATGCTAATTTTCAATAAAAATTACATGCAAAAGTAATGTTTACATATAATTTTGGGTTGCAAAAAGCTTTGCAATTTAAGTGTTACGTTTGCATGTAATTTGGGCCGAAAAAAGCTTTGCAATTGAAGCTCCTTGCATTTAGGTGTAGAATTATTCCTCCCTATTCACAAGAATTGAATTTAAAGGAAAAGCATATACTATTTCCAATGAATTAGTTTTAAATGATGGCTGTTAAAACGTTTCTCAAAGTCGTTAAAAGTAAAATGGTTTATCAGGTAAAATTGACATTTCTTTTTACCCAATTCGTCGATTTACACGATTTTACTTGGCCGTCTTTTTTCCATTGGTTGCAGTTTCCTTTTCGCGGTTATTTGGCACAAAATTTTACTTTTTTTAAACTGATTTATGTCAAGGCCCCTATAACAAAGAAATATCGTATTTTCTTCTATGAAATGTGATAAAGAGTTAGTTAATTATTTACGTTTTTAATTATCGGGAGTGAAATATTTTGCTTGATTAGTACATTTATTTTTCTTTAAATGTTACGTGAACGAAGTCACGGGTAGCAGCTAGTTTATTATAAGAAATGCATGAAAAAGTACTACTTCCCATCGACCGTTTTAAATTTGTAGAATTGAAATACGTAGTACATTCTTTTTTTCGCCAGGAAGGCTCTGCCCCTGTTAATCCCTCGTTTAAGATAATTTTTAAACACATAAACGTAAAAAGAAAAACACAAGTGTAAAGTGATTTTCAACGAGGCTCAGGGAAGAGGCATAGCACTCCTGGAAAAAAACATTTAGTCACATTTTCTCTTAATAGTTAATTATTTCAAATTACTTGTGAAGAATTCGTTTCCAAAATCAACAGGGTAAGAGAAAATTTGATTTATTAAATTTAAAAATCCAGGGAGTTGCAATAGCCTTCTCCTCACCCTCCCTCTTTCGTGGCACGTATGCTAATAATTAAATAAAACTATGCTCCGTAAGAGATAATGTAATTAAGAAAATAGTTGACAATTAAAAAGCGCACCGATTAATTGAATCTTTTTAACATGAGAATCTAAATCTGGGGCTATTTTTTATCTGTTTTACAAAATAAGAACTAAAAACAAATCGTTGTTTTAACAACGTATAATTAAAACAGAATCCATTTTTTTCTCTTTTCCACGTTCTTGTATAATCACTTCAAAATGAATGTCTAATAAGATTTCATTTTGTAGTCACCACAGACAATAATTGACTAAAACAATCTGCTTAATTGTTCTTAATACCTTCATTGTTATGCAATCAGTTTTTTACTTTCTTCTATCTATAATAGAAGAAAGTATTGTAATCGAAATTTTTTTCGACTTCCGGTTTTCGACGGATTTACACGTTTTAGGGGTCAGAGATTCCGAAAAACATGTTTTTACAAAATGTCTGTCTGTCCGTCTGTCCGTCCGTCTCTCCGTCCGTCCGTCTGTCCGTCAGTGTGTCCTCATTGTATCATCGAAAAGTGTATGAAGTTATACTTCAAATTGAACCTAATTTTTTTTCAATGTTTTTGGCTATGGCAAGCAGGTTCTCGTTAGAATTTGGGGATATTTCGACGAAAGGGGGCGCTGTTATCGATATTTTTGTTCCATTTTCACTATTGTACCATCGAAAAGTGTATGAAGTTATGCTTCAAATTGAACCTAATTTTTTTTCTATGCTTTTGGCTATGACAAGCAGGTTGTATCAGAAGTTGGGGATATTTCGACGAAAGGGGGCGCTGTGATCGATATTTTTGTTCCATTTTCACTATTGTACCATCGAAAAGTGTATGAAGTTATGCTTCAAATTGAACCTAATTTTTACTTTCTTCTATCTATAATAGAAGAAAGTATTGTAATCGAAATTTTTTTCGACTTCCGGTTTTCGATGGATTTACACATTTTAGGGGTCAGATATTCCGAAAAACATGTTTTTACAAAATGTCTGTCTGTCTGTCTGGCCGTCTGTGTGTCTTCATTGTATCATCGAAAAATGTATGAAGTTATGCTTCAAATTGAACCACATTTTTTTTCTATGTTTTTGGCTATGGCAAGCAGGTTCTATTAGAATTTGGGGATATTTCGACGAAAGGGGGCGCTGTGACCGATATTTTTGTTCCATTTTCACTATTGTATCATCAAAAAATGTATGAAATTATGCTTCAAATTGAACCACATTTTTTTTTCTATGTTTTTGGCTATGGCAAGCAGGTTCTATTAGAATGTGGGGATATTTCGACGAAAGGGGGCGCTGCGATAGCCATTTAAAGATTTCAAATTCAAAAAGATGTGCAAATTAAAAAAAAAATTAGAAATCGTAAAACTTTTTTTGTTAAATGTTCGGCCTTGATCCGGAGAATCCGGAACAATTTTTATTTTGCCTCTATCTTAAAAAATGGCTGAGATATAGCGGTTTGAAATTTTAGGGTGGCTGACATTTTCAAACAAGACAGCCGAATTTATCCATAAACGGATTTAATTTATGAGTTTTAGTTAACATGGTTTCGGCAAATTTTCTTTCATTGTTGTAACCATTAATCCTATTATATGCTTATCACTATATATTTATATTCGCCAACGTCAAATTCTCGCCAAACTTGGCGACAGTTGGCGGAATATCGCCAAATTTGGCGACCAAAATAAGTTGCCATAAATGAAGCCAATTTCGCTGTAGAGGACTAATTTGGTGATATTCCCTTTCAAATTCAATGTTGACGAGAACTGGGACTGAATCTATTTAGGTTCCACGCATTTTACCTTCGTGTTTTCCAGTAAAATTAGCTAAAATCGTAAAACCAAGGAATAGAGAGGCTATCTGTTCCTGTCGGTTCAGGCCAGAAGGACTTTTCGTAGTTTAGTATACATCGGTTGTTCACATCCCTGTAACCCGACCTTTCGAAAGCAGCTGACGTACAACTGAATGCGAAAAATATTGATTTTATTGGCGATGTGATAGCGAATTTTGAAATATTAACATGACTGAGATAGAAGAAAGTTTTGGGATTGGCACATCCGACTAGTTTTTCTATCGTAAATGACAATTTGAGGTCGTATTTTTTATGCACGTGTTGTATGTATATGTTGTGCATTTTATTGATAAATCAAAGAACATGTACTTAAAAAAACAAAATTGAGTTTCGCATTGTTTTCTTCATTTATTGTTGAATCGTGTATTATTTGAAAGAAATACATGATTAAATGGAAGTGGCTTTAATTAACTATTTTTTAAGATTTTACAACATAGTTGAAATGTGCTTATGAATTTGGTTTGACTGACCGTTTGTTTGTCTGTCTGTATTTTTAACACTTTCCAACATAGTTGAAAAGTGTTTATAAATTCGGTTTTTCTGGCCGTTTGTCAGTCTGTTCGTGCTCTAACTCGCGTAAATATACTCGGATTGTCGTGTAATTGATATATGTTATTGAGATTTACTATGGTATGTTTGGTATTGAAAATGAATTCTGTACAATTAACAATTAGTCTACAGGGACAGTCAAAAGTATTCCGTTACATTATGGGCAATGGGAAAAAATCACTAATGCATTTTAATGATGATATACTTTTGTATATACACTGGCCTCCAAAAGTTAAGGTACAACCGGTTTTTTGCGTCTAACTTGCAAATGAATGATTATAGAAACAACAAATTTGGAGGAAATGTGCGCTAAACTGTTATTTATTAAATGCGACATAGAAATTTACTTAAGTTAAACGTATAAACGAAATTAAAACAAAAAAGCACTCATGGTGGAAAATTCCATTCTTGGAGAAATCAGAACATCGCAGTATTATGCAGTAAAATGTGACAGAAAAACTATAAAACTGGTTCTAATACGGTATATGTCCACCCCGGACTTGAATGCATTGGCGGCATCGACTTTCCATGCTCTTAATTTAATTTTCGGACACCGAAATAGGTAACGCTGACCAGACTTGGAGTAAGCGTTGTTCCAGCTCATTTAATGACCTTGGAGGAGGACTTAAAGCCGCAACCTGTCTTCCAAGATAGTCCCAAAGATGTTCTATCGGATTCAAGTCTGGAGAGGGAGCTAGCCATTCCATTCTCTCCAAACCGGGATTCTCAAGATAATCCTCAACAACCACAGCTCGGTGTGGTCTCGCATTATCATCCATTAGAATGAAACCATTGGCAATAGCACCGGCATATTTGCGCACATATGAATCAAGGATCTCATCCCGATATCTCGCACCAGTCACAGCTCCTCCATGGAACACATGCAGGTCAGTGTGGCCTCCGAGTGAGATCCCTGCCCAAACCATGATTCCACCGTTTCTGTACCTGTGTGTTTCGAAAGTGTTTGATTGATGGTATCGAGTGCATTGTTCTCTCCAGATCAGAAGACGTCCTGAATCGCTCTCCAGTGGGAATTTGGACTCGTCTGTGAAAAGTACAGAAGCCCACTGTTGTCAGGTCCAGGAAACATGTTCTCTTGCCCAACATAAGTGGGCCCTTCTCTGTCCTCTGAAGAGGGATACACACACAACTGGTCACCTTGCATGGAGACCTGCATTGTGAAGACACCGTAGTAGCGGAGATTCTTCTCCTTGATGCTGCAAAGTGGTCTGCAATGAGTTTCGGCACAGTAGTGCGTCTTCTCCTTCGGGCCGAAAGAGCTAGAAACCGGTCTTCTGCAGGTGTTGTAACCCGTGGGCGGCCTGGAACATGTCTTCTGTACAGAGAATCTTCGGATTCATACTGATCCCAGAGTCGTTGGGCTACACTGCGAGACACATTGAGCCGTTTAGCAGTATCGGCCTGTGACAACCCCATTTCCATCCATCCTACCGCCCGCCACCTTAATGAATCGGGCAAACGACTCCTTCTAGACATTTCTAGACTCTACTAGCTGTCGTGAACAAAACTGACAACAATAGTTCGAATACAACAAAACTTACACGAGAAATTACGAAAGCTTCGTAATTACATATTTTTCTCTCATTCACAAATACCTATTCTTTTCTATAAAATAAAAGTGGTAGCTGTAATTTTTGCGTAAGTTTATCTTAATGCTTATTATTGTCATCCATATAAACTATGAAGTTTAATCTGACTGCCATTTTTTGTCTGGTGAGCTTCGAAAAACTTGTTGTACCTTAACTTTTGGAAGCCAGTACTCAGGTGTGTGGCAACATGCTTCCTATAGAGTATAGAGCAAATAGTAATTATAGCTCGTTTATAGGGACGCACAAAAGAATTACATTACGTTATAATATATGGAGAAAAATCGTTTGCAGTGTATTTTAATGATGTTTTGCTATTTCAATGAAAATTCACTAGCGCAATTTTTTATAGAGATTTTTGAGTACACAGAATTCATCTTTTATTTACAATGACACTCAAAAGTATTTGGTTAGAGGACTAACTATGAGTCATATCTGCTAGATATGCGTTTTCCACTGTGATATGCATTTCAAAATTTAACTTATTTTTAGTGTATCACGAGGTGTCTAGATGATACACAGGACTGCTCGAAAAATTTCGTACACCAGCTAGGGACACAAATTGCTGAAAATGATTTATTACTGTGTTGTGTTTTTTAATGTTTATTTACATATCCCATTTCATTGTAGGAACAAAAATGAAATTTCTTAACAATATTCTGATAATGCTGGAGAGTGTTTCATTATCTATTCCGTGATGCATGATTTTTCGTTCTTGTTTTATTATTTCATATGGAGCATAGTTTTATTTAATTATAAATAAAAGGCTTTATAAAATACATTAATAAAAGACAACGAAAATTTATGTTTTCGAGCATGATCATTGGTAGAACGAAAGCCATGGTGGGGCAAGATTTTGGTACAGATAAAACAATCTGCGGAAATTCTCTTTACCTCTGATAGTTATGAAAAAAATAGTAAACGTTTTTCTTCTTAAATTACTTAAAATAATTAAACATTAAGAGAAAAGAGAACTAAGAATTTTTTCGGGGGGGGGGGTCCCCCTTTTTATGTATTTAAAATTAATCTTAAACTAATTATTCATTAATAGAATCTAGATTATATGCACATATGTATTCCATATACGCATATACATTTGCATATTTTGACTATATTTTCTATAAATGCATGTAAACAGCATTGCAGTTACTCTATTTGGCGCCTGGTACAAAATACCTTGTTAGTTTTTTAACCGATCGACGGTACATCAGTAGTGATAAGTGTCGGTGCCGATGAAGACTGTCAATGCTTATCCTAACTGATAGCGTCTGGTGCAGGGGCACCGCCCTCACCATTTTTGCTGCAGCTCTACATTTAAATTCACATAAATACACAAACATTTATAAAATTGATCAAACGTGTATAATTCGTATATTTGTCATTCGATAACAAAAAGCATATACATGAATTTATGCTAATGCAAATCCTTATCAATTCCCAGACAGGGACGATCAAGATATTATCATATTAGAAGCTAGTTTGCGTAATTCTCTCATGCGTTTAAATGCTTTTGATTTGAACAAGTAATATAAAAAAAAAATTTAAGTCAATTCCTACTTTTTAATCATAAATATATAAAATAAACCCGTGCAGCATTAATGTCCCACGTTATCTTTATTGAACATTATTTTATAATCATCGTTGCGGTATTTTATTTCTGTGGCACCACTCATTTGGGATAAATCTTTCATTTCATTTATGAAAACAATGGGAGGAATTTTTTTCTCCCATTTAAAACTAAAATTAATTAAATTTAATTAATGAATTAATATTTGAAAAAACAGTATTAACATAAAGTGTCATCCACTACAAGTTTTAAAATTTTTTATTTGAACTTGAGTGGATGAATAGAAAATATTTTATTAACGATTGAAAATTTGAACAAGATATATATAGAGAGAGTGTGAGCTAATAGTGGGAATTTAAAAATAGAAGTGGTAGGGAATACCGGACCTCTTGCATGCTTGATAGATGTTCATTTATTATCTCGCTTTGATTAGTAGTGTACCATTTTATCTAACGAAGCTATTTTCCCAAATAAAAAACTGTTATGTAGAAAAATTCTAAAATAAAATCAGATAAAAGTTGTTTAATTCAGACGTGTGGATAAAGAAAAAAAGAAAAAAAAACATAATGCTGAACTTCTATCTGATGGTAAAGTTATACATTGTGCCGTGTGTGAAAAAAATATACCTTGTGTAAAAAAGTTGTCAGTTGACCAACGCTTAAAAACTACTAGTCACATATGAAAACAAGAAAGAAAAATCATGCTTCAAGCATAGATTATGAAACTACTTTCCAGTGCATTCCGAATGCTGTAACAAAACTTCACCGGTTAATAAGATGAAACACGATATCTAAGTAAACAAATTGGAAAAGGCATTAAAACGTTTGAAAACCTAACTTAAGCAGTTACTGTCTATAATCAGAAAAGAATTCAAATTCTTTTATGAATCCCTGTATATGATTTATCGATTTGTATATACCCCACATATGATGCTAAAATTTAGTTCAGTTAAGAAACACTTAACGCAGTTAAAAATTCTCTTTCAGCAATTTCCGTCAAACGGAAATGTACTCGAATTATTTTCTACAACCCTGTATATGATCTATATAATTTGTACATACGATATAATATGCAAAAAATTAGTTATAAATGCGTATCACAACTAAAAACGCACTTCCAGCAACATTCGCTCATAGACAGTACTGTAACTGAACACTTTTGTGTGTCTCTGTATATGAATGATAAATGCCCCATTCAAAAGTAATCATCTTGTTGTACACTTCAGTGATATATATCAAATCCAATATATTTGAAATAGTATCTATAGATTTGTATGTATACTACAGTATGATAAAATTTTCTTCAGATAGGAAACGCATAGTACAGTTGAAAATGTCCCTTTAGCAATATTCGTCAGTAAACGGAAATGTACTCGAGATCTTTTGTGCAGCCCTGTATATAATCAATAGAAATATTTATACACCAAAAAATATCCAAAAAACTAGTTAAAATTAAAAACACGTACCACAACTGAAAACGCACTTCCAGCAATTACTTTTCATAGACAGTAATGTAACTGCTTTTGTGTGTCCCTGTAAATGAACGTTGAATGCTATACACACCCTATTCTATAGTAAGCATCTTATAGTGTGATTCAGTGATGTAAGTCAATTTCAATATTTTGAAATAGTTTAACATTATTAAAATGCATTGCAAACGATTTTTCCCCTTAGACCTTAATGTAACGGAATTCTTTGAGTGTCCTGTAAATGAAATATAAATGCTAAATACTTCATTTTCAATACTGAACATGCTATACTAAACCTCATTAACATATATCAATTGCATGACGATTCGAGTATATTTACACGAGTTAGAGCACGGACAGACAGACGGAATTTAAAAACACTTTTCAAGTATGTGGAAGCGAACGCAGCGCAAGGAAAAAAAGTTGAAAATTGTACGTCAAACGTGACAAATGAGGTGCGTTCGTACTACAACTAGTTTGATAAATATTCAGATCTTGGTGCAATAGCTATTGCACTCTTATGCGAAAACGCATGAATACAAAATTTATTTTATGTTCAGATTTTCATATTATAGATATTACGTTTATTTTATGAAATTAAGTTTCAATACACTTTTACAAACAATTTTACATTTATGTTACATTAAAATGCGCAAATATCCAATACAAGACAATGTAAAAAAACCATCGTTATTATGTCAGTGAAATGAATTATATCGTCTGTTATTATGATATGATTGATTTCCGTAATAAAATACGTACATTTGAAGTTGGCAACATTTTATCTTTTGTTGACATTAACTGAAAATTCCAGTAGGAAGCTTAAGCCTAGCTTTGAAAGTTTCAGAACTTGAAATCCATATTTAGACTCTCTTTATCCATTTAATATCTATTTTTTCCGGAAACATCTATCCAAAAAACTGTCAGCAGATGATAGGATTGTTATAATTAAACAATTTTAATATACAAATTCGGTTTTTAAATTCAGTAATTCGGAAATAATAGGACTCCATCTTAATTAGGACGTAATTAAGACCTTGGCAACCTAGAATGTATTACCTATCATGGGACATCACTGAATTAATTACGTATGATAGGATTTAATAGAATGAAGAAAACTTTTATTAATATCTTTTTAAGTTTTGATTCGATTTTCATAAAATTTGAAATTACTCGACAAAATTCTGCAACGATTATATATATTAAATTTCAAACCATTCGATTGAATAATTTTTGCGCCGTTATATGCGGACAGATGAGCAGACGGACGGTCCAGACGACGACTATAGGTGCTACGTATTTATATAATTACGAACGCACCTAATAAAAGAGAATTACAAATATTAATAGAATAAATATGCTTCTGTTTCCATTTTATAAATTGTATTATTGAGAAGTTTTCAACATTTTGTGATTATAATAGAAAAGAATATGACATTTTATAAAACCTTGTTTCATTTAAATTACGAAATTCACGTAAAATTTTGTAGTTGAGTAAAATTTTGTAGTCACGTAAAATTGAGTAGTTTTTGCGCAGTTATATACGAACAGATGGACAGACCAGACGACGACTATAGGTGCAACGTATTTATTTAATTACGAACGCACTTAAAAAGAGTAGTAAAAGTGGCCGTTCAAAGAAGCAAACCTTTTTGACAAATCGATTAGAAAAATGACTTTGGATTTGTGTCAAGCAATGACTATATGAGCAATATACTATTAGACAAATTGAGTAATCCAAATTTTAAAAACATTCTGAAGAAATAATGCATTATTATGTTTAAATTATATAGCTATTTTGCATAAGGAAGTTATGAAAGATCCTATATAATAAACAGATATTTACTTTTTTGTAAAGGTAAAAATTAAAACTATTTTACCACTTAGTTGCATATTTTATAACATAATTTTTTATGTCAAAAGAGTGTCCCTGTTCCTCTCCACACTTATAATATAATGTTAGTTTTTAAGAAAGTTGATTGCAATGTCTGAACAAGAGAGATGGATCTCAGTTTGGAAGAAAAGTGCAACAGAAGAAAATACAAAATTTATACTCTCACTTTGCTTCATTTGTTGTGGCATAATTTATAGTCTTTATACGTACATCATATTATGTTTAGCTCATTGTATTATTTTTATGTAATTTACAATTTTATGTCGTTTAGTTTTTAAAATTTGGCAACACTCAAAAGTTTTGGTTTGTGTTTTTTGCTTTCTAAAAAGGTTGTTCGATGTAAATAAATCTGAGAAGTTCAAACTGAAAACGATGTCAGTATTATTTCCTGAAAGTACACGCAACAAAATAATTAACGATCATATATGAAAATCGGCTCCACAACAACTGGTGACCCGCATTTTTAAATAAATATTGCTCAATAACCGTAGCAATCTATCTAAATAAATATGCTTCCAGACGATGAAAAATCAAAAGGTTCTACGCAAGAACTATGTAAGGTGAGTGTTAAAATTCCTCCTTTTTGGATTGATCGTCCGGAAATTTGGTTTTTTCAAGTTGAGTCGCAGTTTAAGATAAGCGGAATTGTTTCTGAGGAAACCAAATTTAATTATTTAGTATCGCAATTGGAACCTAAATACGTTGAGAACATATGGGACATTGTAACAAAAGATAGCGATACGAAGTACACGGAATCTAAAACAAGACTTTTAGACTTGTTTAAAGAAAGTGAAAGCACTCGTATTAAAAAACTAATTACTGGAATTGATTTAGGTAATTTAAAACCCAGTCAATTATTGCAGAAACTGCGATCAGTCGCAACATCAGATGTATCTGAAAAGTTAATAAAAACCTTATGGCTAGAAAAATTACCAGATTCTATGCGAAATATAATACTTGTTAGTGATGAAGAGCTACCAAAGCTGGCGATTATGGCTGACAAGATTGCCGATATGACACCTTCTAGTGATATTTGCAGCGTATCTTCTACTTGTAATTGCTCGAACACCGAATTACTATCCAAAATCAAATCCCTTGAACAGCAAATTGCAGCAAAAAGTGTTGATCACATATCACGACCACGATTACGGAATAACTCTGTTTCTGGCAGAAGATCTCGAAGCAATTCTAAAAAGAGATTTAATCCTCGAGGAAAATACTGTTTTTATCATTTCCGTTATGGGGCCAAATGTCATCAAAATAAATGTACTCCGCCGTGTAGTTGGTCAACTGATTATTCACCAAACCAGGGAAACGCCAAAATGCAGTAGAGAATGCGGCAGGCTCTTCTGCTAATAATTTTACGGATTGTCGCAAATTTCGCTTATTTGTTAAAGATAAAAAATCGAAAGTGCGATTTTTGGTAGATAGCGGTGCAGATGTTAGTATTTTACCAGCTTCTAATCAAGATAAACAATCCGTGGATTATAAACTGTATGCAGCAAATGGTACAGAAATTGAAACATATGGTATGAAGATGCTAACACTTGATTTAGGACTTCGACGGGAATTTCAATTTCCTTTTATCGTTGCAAAGATCAATAAATGCATTTTGGGAGCTGATTTTCTAAACAAATTTAACTTGTTAATTGATTTGCATAATAAGAAATTGATTGACGGAATAACTCAGCTAACTATTACTGGCGAAGTTGCTGCCGTCAGTGAAGATAGTGATGTCGGTACTGTAAATAATACCAATAAATTTTATAACCTGCTAAAGGGATATCCCGAGATAACCAAACCAAATTTATTTTTATCAAGTGTAAAACACAATGTTCAACATCACATTATAACACAAGGTCAACCTGTCCATGCTAAAGCAAGACAATTAAATCATCAACGACTTGCAACAGCGAAACAAGAATTCCAATTCCTGCTCAATAATTATATAATAAGACCCTCCAGTTCTCAATGGTCAAGTCCTCTTCATATGGTTACGAAAAAGGATGGTACTTTTCGCCCATGTGGAGATTACAGACAACTCAATGCCAGAACTGTTCCTGATAGATATCCTATCCCTCGAATAGAATATTTCCATCATATTTTGAAAGATACAACTATATATTCTAAAATTGATTTATTTAAAGCCTACTACCAAGTGCCCATTGCCGAAGAAGATAGGTGTAAAACAGCAATTATTACTCCATTTGGTTTGTACGAGTTCAATGTAATGAGTTTTGGTTTAAAGAATGCACCAGCAACATTTCAAAGATTTATTAATGAAGTTTTTTCAGGTCTAGATTTTGTCTTCGCCTATTTAGATGATATTCTCATCGCATCTACAGGTGAAGAACAACACAAGAATCATCTCAAATTGGTGTTTGAAAGATTAAACCATTATGGACTTCGCATTAACATTTCCAAATCTGTCATGGGAACACAAGAAATAGAATTTTTGGGTTATTTAATTACTCCTCAAGGCTCACGTCCTTTACCTGACAAAGTTCAAGGCATCGTTAATTACAAACTTCCAACAACTATTCATGAACTTAGAACATTCCTAGGCATGATTAAATTTTATCGTCGATATTTAAAGAACGCTTCAAAACATCAATCTCTCTTACATGATTACCTCAAAGGAGCAAAAAAGAAAGATAGACGAAAAATTCCTTGGACAGATGAAGCGAAAGAACAGTTTCAACAATGCAAAGATGATTTAGTCAATACTGCACTCTTATCATTTCCAAAGTCTGAACTACCTCTGTCACTAAGTACGGACGCTTCAGATTCGGCGATTGGAGCAGTAATTGAACAGTATAAAGATAATGGATGGAAACCTATCGCATTTTATTCTAAGAAACTAAATGATGCACAAAAGAACTACAGTACTTACGATAGAGAATTACTTGGTATTTACCTCTCCATTAAACACTTCAAGCATTTGCTAGAAGGAAGAAAATTCACGATATATACAGATCACAAACCTTTAACCTTTGCATTCCTACAAAAGCCTGAAAAAGCATCTCCTCGTCAACTTCGTCACTTACACTACATTTCACAATTTTCAACTGACATCCAACACATTAAAGGTCACGACAACATCATCGCAGATACCCTATCCAGAGTGGAAGAAATTTCTTTGATCGATTATGATAAAATAGCAGATGAACAAGATCAAGATGACGAATTCCAAACTTTAAAGGCAACCACAACTTCCCTGAACTTCAAGCAATATCCGCTACCTTCTGGAAAGTCTTTGTGGTGTGAAACCTCAACAAGTAATATTAGACCATACATTCCTGAATCCCATCGCCTGAAAATTTTTCATCAAATGCATGGAGTATCCCATCCTGGAATCAAATCATCTGTGAAACTCCTGACATCAAAATTCATCTGTCCAAGTATCCGAAAAGATGTACAGCTATGGACCCGATCTTGCATGGCTTGCCAAAAGAGCAAAATTAATCGGCACACCAAATCAAGTTTCGGTGAATTTCAACCGCCATCGGAAAGGTTCAGTGACATCCATGTTGACCTTATAGGACCTTTACCACCATCGAACGGAAATATTTACTGCCTGACCTGCATCGACCGGTATACTAACTGGATGGAAGTAGTTCCGCTGAACAACATTTCAGCCGAAACAGTTGCCAAAGCATTTTACGGTAATTGGATTTCTAGATTTGGAACCCCATGCCGACTCGTCACGGATCGTGGTGCACAGTTTAGATCAGAGTTGTTGAACGCACTGTCAAAAATGTGTGGAATAAAATTGCAGCCCACGACTGCCTATCACCCCCAATCCAATGGAAAGGTCGAACGGCTTCACAGATCTTTAAAGACCGCACTAATGGCACACAATAACCTGGCCTGGAGTGAAACACTGCCAACTGTTCTTGGTCTACGCACTGCCATGCAGGAAGATTCGGAATACACCATTGCCCAGATGGTCTATGGACAAAACATACGATTACCTGGAGAATTTTTCCACGAAAGTACAACTCAAACAACACCTGATACTTTTGCAAAACAACTTCAACAAGTAATGGAAGAAGTTGGACCAAGAACTGTGTCAAAAAAATATGTTCAAAAAATATTTGTTCCAAAAGACTTAAAAACCACGTCACATGTATTTATTCGCAAGGACAGAGTTAAAAAGCAACTGGAACCCCCATACGAAGGTCCCTTTCAAGTCGTCGACAGAAATGAAAAATATTTCACACTCAAAATCAAAGACAAAACTGTTACTGTGTCCATTGATAGATTAAAACCGGCGTATTTCTTGCAAACATCAGACCTTCCTACAAAAAACCCAACAAAAACAAAACAATCTGCGAAACCTAAACAGGATTTACCTCCTCAAGTTCAACAACTTCCTGAAAAACATTCACGTACGGGACGAACGATCAAACTTCCTGTGCGATTTCGCGATTAATTTTGTAATTTACTTTTTTCTGTATATATTTCATTGTATTGTATAGATTGTACCGTAACTTTGTTACTGAGAGGGGAGTACTGTTGTGGCATAATTTATAGTCTTTATACGTACATCATATTATGTTTAGCTCATTGTATTATTTTTATGTAATTTACAATTTTATGTCGTTTAGTTTTTAAAATTTGGCAACACTCAAAAGTTTTGGTTTGTGTTTTTTGCTTTCTAAAAAGGTTGTTCGATGTAAATAAATCTGAGAAGTTCAAACTGAAAACGATGTCAGTATTATTTCCTGAAAGTACACGCAACAAAATAATTAACGATCATATATGAAAATCGGCTCCACAACACATTATTCGCAATCGCAGGAGAAATTAACGAAAATCGCAAGTCATAAACTAATTAAATTTCATAGTAGTATTTATTTTTAATAACATTTAGAAAATTTATTAAATATGCCATAAAAAGTTGTCCAAAATTTTTGAACCAGATTTTTTGGCACTGAATACTACTGAATTTCATGTCAGAATCGTAAAAGATTTATCCTCTATTCATTGAAATTGTGGCGCCATCTAGGATGGAGAAAGTGAATAACAGCTAATTTGTGAAAAATTAAATAACAGGCAGTTCTTTTGAAGTTCTTTTGAAGCAGGCCTATTGAAATAAGATTTTATTAAGAATGCATTGAAGGTTTTCTCAAAGTTTTGTTTTTTATCTCTTAACATAAAATACTTTTGTGTGAAAGAGATAGGTATGTTTGAAGAAAAGTTGGCATTTTTTTCAATATTCAACAACAGTTTTCTAGAAATTGTTTTTTAATAATTTCAAAAGAGTGAAATATCCTTATTGAATTTAATATTCGTTCTTAGATCCAACATAATATTTCTCGACAATACAGATTAGTTTTAAGACCTCTTAATCGTTGAATTTTTTCCACAATGGTATAAGATAATCAGCAAAATATATTGTTTTATTAATTTTACAGATAAACCTATTTTTATTCATATGTGCAATTATTAAGAGTTTAAAATTAATAAAATTTTACACTTGAAAAAATAAAACAAACTACAGCTTACAAAACGTAACTTGCAGGTCACGTATTCCTTTCTTAGGGAACATGAATATTTCGTAAAACTAATATTCAAATTTAGATCAAATTTAAATTTATTTAACAGTCCGAAAATTAATATTTTAGGCATGTTACTGAATTTAATGTTCTTTCTTAGATTCAACACTATATTTCTTTACAACACAAGACTTAAAACATTTTAAATATTTCCCACTATGTTATAAGATAATCCGTAAAAAATACTGTGCTATTAATTTAATAGATAAACCTACTTTTTATTCATATGTGCAATTATTGGGAGTTTAAAATTGATGAATTTATCAATGAAATTTTACATTTGAAAAAATAAAAGCAAACTATAGCTTTCAAAACGCAACTTCCAAGTCACGTATTCCTTATTAGGAAACATAAGAATTTCGCAAAAGTAATATTGAAATTCAGATCAAATTTCATTTTTTTAACATTCTAAAAAATAATATTTTATGCATCTTATTGAATTTAATGTTCTTTCTTAGATCCAAAATTATATTTCTGAGCAACAAAGCGTAGTCTTAAGACCTCTTAATCTTTGAATTTTTCCCACTATGGTATAAGATAATCAGGAAAAAGTATTGTTTTATTAATTTTATAGATAAACCTGTTTTTATTCATATGCAGTAGCGTAGCTAAGGGGGGCAAATTTTTATTTATATTTTCTGCATTTTAATGCTTAAAATATTTCATTTGTGCACTTTCACAGCCAAATGGGATATTTTGGCAAGCTTGGTATAGCACATAATTAACTGGATTGTTTTTGTAACGCGTAACAGTTGTAAGCATAAATAATATTTGGCAATTTATTGCTGTATCTGTCTAAATACATGAATTTTTCTTTTAGGGTTATTTTTTTTATTTATTTTTACTTATATTAAGGATTAGACACCAGAAATTTTAAGATGGATTTTAAGTTTATTTAGTAGCATATTTATGTGATTTATACAGGATTAATATTTTTATATAAATATAATGATTGCGAAGAGCTTGATTTATTTATTAAAAGTTAAATAAAAAGTGTTGCAAATTTGATTACACTATGCATTTAAGGGTAAAAATTACTATAGTTTATAATTAAGTTCTTAAAATATTAAAATGATGTATTGTCATAGGAAATATACCTACATACATAATTTTTATATTGTAGCCTATCAAGAAGTAAATGAAAAATCAATGAGATAACGTCATATTTTCGTATAAAGACCAGGTTAAGTTAAATAAGAGAGTGTAATAAATCAAAATAAATTAATGTATTATGAAAGAAATCTTTATTTATTGAATAAAGACACAAGTATAAAGATGCATTCCAAAGGTAAACATAATGGTAATCATAGATAATTTTATAACTAAAATGTTTTTTTAGATCTTCAGAAATGATGTTTAAAATAGAGAAAACTTTATAAGATTAATAAAAATAAAAATTCGTTAAAGCTACCAGAAAAACGGGAAGACTATATACCAAACTTTTGGAGGTTTACTATCTTGGAAATCAAATTCCCCGCTAGCTATATTCGGGATTTATTATAAGTCAGGTATGCTATTGCAGAGATCATCTGAATACTTTTTATGGCTAAGCCGCAATATTATATTTTTATAGCCTCAATATTATAAATTCCGAGACTCAACCAAAGTTACACCAACTTGTAAATAACAAACTCATAGAGTTTGTAAATAGCTTTTTAGATTGTTTTTCAAACCGGTATTAACGATCACGAATAAAGACAGAAAATAACTAAATTGCATCTGAATGGACAAATATATATTTCCCTCTTTCTCTTTGGGATAACCAAAGTAAAAAATTTGTAGTAATTAAAATTTGCAAACAGGGTGCATCATTGTAAAATTTTAAGATGCAGTTTTTATTGATATTATTAAATGGTTTTATGAAAGTTTTATTATTTAATAAAGCAAAAATGCAATTATTGTGATCAAATTAATCTTGTGTTACAAAATGTTTAATTGAAAATCTTTTAAAGAAAATTTTAAAACTACACGTTTTCTACAATTTTTAACTTTTCGCAAAATTTTTCTTTCATACTTTTCTTACAAATGTGCTCTATAACTGTATTGACCAGATTTTCTAAAAGTTAATTAGTTAAAATGCATTACAAATTTTAAAATACGATAAAAATTACTTTTTCTTAATATTTTATTTTTAGAAAATAAACTATTTGTATTACTGAAAATGCCTTAAGAAATGTCAAAAAAAAAAAAAAAAAAACAGCGTGTTAGTTGAAAAACGAAAATTCGAAAAGTGTATATAAATGTATGACGCAGTATTTGGCTAAATATCACGAAATTTGGCGATAAAAGTAGGTTTCTTTACATGAAGTCATCTTGCCTATAGCTCACTGAGTGTTCACCTAATTCAGTATTGACGAAAACTATGAATCTTCTATTATCGGGTTCACAGGATTTAGCTCCGTGTGTTTGAGTAAGATTAATTGAATTCTGAAAAAATAAGAAAAACGAATTACCTTTCCCTTTCGGTACAAACCGGGAGGACATTTTTCGCCTTTAGAAAAAAAATTTGGTTATTTTTTTTTTATTTGGAGAGGGGGGGGGGCAAAGTTCGTTCTTGCCCCGGGCGCCAAAAATCGTAGCTACGCCACTGTTCATATATGCAATTAATAAGAGTTTAAAATCGATAAAATTTTACACTTGAAACCGAACTACAGCTTACAAAATGTAACTTACAAGTCACGTATTCTCTTATTAGGAAACATGAGTATTTCGCAAAGCTAATATGCAATTTTTAGATAAATTTAAATTTCTTTAACGATCCGAAAAATAATATTTTAGGCATCCTATTGAATTTAATGTTTTTTCTTATATCCAACGTTATATTTCTGTACAACATAGGCATTAAGTCTCTTTGAATATTTCTCACTATCTTATAAGTTAATCTGGAAAAAATATTTTATAGATAAACCTACATTCATATGTGCAATTATTGGAAGTTTAAAATTGATGAATTTATCAATGAAATTTTACATTTGAAAAAATAAAACCAAACTATAGCTACATAATCACAGAATAAGATCACTAATTGCAATTAAAATATAGATAAAAATGCAAATGTTACAAATAGAAACGACAAAAGGCTTATAAAAACCTTTATAATGATCGACATACGTTTCAACGCTCATAACGGCGCCATTTTCAAGATGTATAGGGATAATCAAAAATATTCTCGCAAATTTTTGAAAATAAACTTTAAAACATGATTCACAAGATCAGATAAGTAAAAAAACAATTACCTAAAATTTGGCACGAGGTACTTTTCAGTTTAAGAAAAGCAATAACGAAATATTAATTTTCAAGTTTACAGTTGGCTACTTCAAGCACCTGTTTTTTTTTTCTCATATATGATCTCGTGATTCATGTTTTCAGGTTTATTTTCAAAAATTTGCGAGAATACTTTTGTTTATCGTTATATATCTTGAAAATGGCGCCGTTATGAGTGTTGAAACGTATGTCGATCATTAAAAAGGTTTTTATAGACCTTTTGTTGTTTCTATTTGTATCACTTAAGCATTTTTATCTATATTTCAAACTATAGCTTTCAAAACGCAACTTCCAGGTCACATATTCCCTTATTAGAAAACATGAATATTTCGGAAAAATAATATTCAAATTTAGATCAAATTTAAATTTCTTTAACAGTCCAAAATATAATATTTTAATCATTTAACATACATGCAGAATTTTTAAAAAAATTCAAAATTAACTATTAAAATGCAAAATTGTTAAAATTACGAGTTGAATTTTCCAACTGAGTTGAAAATTTTTCCATGTCAGGAGTAGGTAAAGGTTTTACAGTTTTATAATTTGCTTGATTTAATTTTATAAAAATAATTCGGGTATTAATTTAATCCATAAATCACAGAGGATTTTACCATGAAAGTTACTCCGTCCACGCTCTTTGCGTAATGGGATTAAACGATACTTTTCGCGAATTATCTTCCTGAAAAGTTTCAGGAGAGAGTGTACTGTGTTTATTTTCGTTAAAATCTCAAAGTCAACGAAACTTTAGAAAATCCTGAGATAAGACTGTCTTCAGTAAACTTAAAACTAATTAAATTTTTCCAATTAGAAATTATGAAGCGAAAGAAAATTGTTGATGGAAACATTAAGCGTAACAAAAATATTCAAAGTCACTCAAACTCGTTTAATACGAGCACGGCTAAAACAAGAGCACGGTTAAAACGAACAATCTGCACGTTAAGAAAGGTTCATCGTTTGACTATATTAAGAGCCTACATCAGTCATGCGAAAAAACGCTCAAGCTAATGTTAAGTCTGTGGGAAGGTTCTAGCGAGATTTCTCGCTCGCATTTTAATATTTTTAAATGCTTTTTTTTTTTTGCATAAGGATAATTGATGTCAATATCCAACGTTGTGAGTTTTTACTTTTTCGATTTTGGTTCCAATTATTTTATATAAGGGTACTTTCACTTTCAGAACCAGTTCCAACCGGTTCCCAAATTGGAAATGCCCGCTTTTAAAAAAACTGCAACAAAAATCGAAAAAGTAAAAACTAACAACGTTGGAGATTGACCTCAGCTATCTTATGCAGAAGAAGCATTTAAAAATATTAAAATTCGAGCGAGAAATCGCTCTAGAACCTTCCCATGGACTTAACATTAGCTTGAGCGTTTCTTCCCGTGACTAGTATAGGCTCTTAAGATTTTCACCCTTTTGACTAGCTACAAAGCCGGATAACGGCTAATTTCGAGCAAAACGTCTGCACATTTCAATGTGATTTTCGACGAAAAGTGTGGTAAAATTAGGAAAGAAATTCCGTTCTTATCGAACACTGTTTTCTGTCAGCGATGACATTTATGCATTACAACTGTCTGTCAAAATGTAATTATTCATCAGTTTTACCAGACAAAATTCCAACCTTCAAGAAGACTCTGAACCAATAAAATTCAAAAGAATGTCCTGAGGTCTTGAAAGAATGAAAGAAAGAAGGGGGAGATAAGGACGTTTCAAATACTGCTTCTTTGTAAGATTTGTAACTGAGCCATGGAAAGGAACGAGCATAGAAGATAACCTTTATTTGTGTCTTTCGTTAAATCGGACTCTGAGTCACATTAACTAATCTTTTCATGCCTTTCATTGCACTGTTAAAATAGTTAAAATAATAAGGATATGTGAAATCAATAACTCGAAAATTGCAGCGAATTGAAATGTTTACGGAGTTTTTCCAGGAAACAGGAAAGTGATCAGTTACATTATTGTACATCATTCATGTCCTTTGGAATTACTAGTTCTTTAGAGTCTTTGACTTCTGTATTGTGATTTTGTCAAAAGAAAGTGACACTCACTAAGGTAAGAGTGAAAACTTTACGTAAACTTTATGATTATATGTTAATTTTAGCACTGTGAAAATTGGAACAATTAATAGCAGTAACTAATTTACAGATGCGTATATTTTAAAGATATTTATTATCTTCACGGTTATTACGAGTAACGGTTAATATGGGAACTTTTATAATTTCCTTACTTCTCGTACTAACCGAGTTCGACTGTATGTATGATTTATAATATGTGAGTTAATCAAATAATTAAATTGAAACAAAAACACGTTTTAACAGAAAATGTTTAATAGTAACGCAATTTCCGGTGTCTGATTTGATTAAGTTTGTTTTCTGATTTTTTTTTAAAAGTGTGTTGAGTTTATAAAACCGTATAATTTTCCTTTTTACAGACCTTTTGTAATGAAAATTCTGACGCCGATGAGAGTCGAAAAATGTATTTGCAATCAACTCAAACCAGATTTTAAAAAAATCAAAATTAAAATCTGACCCGAACATACCACAATTCAAACCGAAACCCGAAAGTAAAGAAAATTAATATTTTTTTTTAATACAATTATGGAAATATAGGCTACAATTTTTCCTCCAATTAGGCAGTTGGAAATATCGTTTGACCGTCAAAAATTTGCTGCATACTAAAAGTTTACTAAAGCTTGATCCCGTCCAACAGCGATAATCCAATTTTCAAGATGATCGTCAAAATCTAGTTCTTATAGTTTTCATCCTACAAATGTAAAGTTGGTGTTTAGTGTCATTTATCACATCTAAATCTAAAAAATAATTTATTTATACTTAGTTTATTAAAAATTGACAAAAGTATCAACGTTAAGGTATTTACAAATAGTCATTGTCACGTTCTTCTTCCCCAAACAGATTCATTGAAGTGTTTTCGGAATTTTCTTTTTGGCACGGTCCAAAGCAGGATGCATGGTAGTCTCATGTAACTAGCTGCACAGTTTTGTTTGGCAGGCCACTGAGCAATTACAGTAGAACATATGAAGAAGATTTTCTGGTGCAACGGGACATTCTGACTGTGCAATTGTGATACTGATTATTATTCCACCCCCATCGACCACATTCATATCATCTTCTTTTTTCATCCAAATCAAGATTTGGCAATGTACTCTAAAATTTTTGTCGAAAAATTGTCGAAAACTTAATAGAGGAAGGCGCTCTGGAATGTCGAATGACGTGGCCGAAATCATTTTCACTGGAGGATTGGTAGCGCAAAGAGGTAAGAAAATCAGTACCTCTGTCCATTTTCACAGTTATTATTCATTTGTTTTCTGCTAATAATAATTTGAATGCTAACTTCTTACCTGCGTGAGGTTGAATCATGTCCTGTGTAAGCATGAATGAACAACAGTTGCAAAAGAACATTACTTCCAAGATCTCGTATCATTTCACTGAAGTCATATACCTTATAAAGCGGAACTTGTCCAAATGAAATAATTAGCCTCTATTTTAGCTTTGCAGAATAGGGGAAAAATATGAGTAAATTTGTATAATTCCTGATCAACGTCGTTGAATAAAGTTTTGATAACTTAACAGCTGCCTTGAAAATGTCGACGTCTGCATTTATTTGTCTTGTCACTCCATAACTTGATTCTGGTGTATGTTTTTTATGTTTTATGGTTCCTTTTTAGCTTACAGGCTATCAAAGCCTGAGAGCTACTGTGCCGGCCTGTTCTGTATGTATGTATGTACGTGTGTATGGCCGTAACGCAATAACTCTTGATAAAAATATCCGTTTTGCTTCAAATTTTGTTTATTGCCGAAACGTCAGTTGAGGCTGTCTGTGGAGACGCGAAAAGTTTTTGGTTTCCGTCTGTTTGTCTGTCTGTCTGTTTGTCTGTCTGTTTGTTTGTCTATTTGTTTGTCTGTCTGTCTGTCTGTCTGTTTGACTGTCTGCTCCGCAATAATTGCCGTAAAAATCGTCCTATTAGGTTGATTTTTGGTGGGTATATTGATGAGGTACCCGAAATTAGCTGTATAGTTTTTAGTTACATTTGGTTCATTCGTTCGAAAAATATAGAACATTTCTTTTTAAGTCATAATGCTTTCCTATGGGAATGCAGACGATTTTCAAATTTCATTTTTAACTGAAATGAAAATCGCATATTTGAATAATGGATTTAAATGTAAAATTACTAATGCTAAATTTTCTATATGGAGGTTTTAAATATATTCAATAGCTTTGAAAATTTGCTGATACATTCATTAGAATTTGGAAATTAATTGTTTAAATTATTGGAAAAATTTTGCATCTGTTCGGGAAATATAAAACATTTTATTTTCATATATTTTTTAATTATATTTCAATTTGAATTATATTTCAAAATGAAAAGTGAGATTAAAAAAGAATGAGTTTTAGAGATGACGTTGAGGCTCCTGATCTTCAGATTTACTAGTAGGTTCATTGTGATAAGGCGCTTCCCTGATTAGTTTTGGGGATTCATTGGTTAGGTATAAATGGGGGAAACGGGGGCTAACGGGGGTTATTTAGATAAATGTGTTTTTCATTCAGAATTATCCGATTTGCTTCAAATTTTGTATATAGGTTCATTGTGATAAGGCGTTTCCCTGATTAGTTTGGGGTGTTCATTGGTTAATTATAAAATGGAGGAAGGGGAGATAATCTCCCTTAATTTAGATAAATGGGTTTTTCATGCAGAATTATCCGATTGGCTTCAAATGTTGTATATAGGTTCATTGTGATAAGGCGTTTCCCTGATTAGTTTGGGGTGTTCATTGGTTAATTATAAAAAGGGGAACGGGGAGCTAATCCCCCTCTTAATTTATTGTTGATTTCTTTATTTTTCGAGAAATAAGAGTATAATATACAAATACTGTGAATATCCTGTGAGCTCAATGCCATCAGTTTAACAAGGCATTTTTCTTTTTATTATATTTTCCCTTAGCAAATTATAATAACAATTTCATCTGTAGACAAAGACCCTTATTTTCTGGATATTTCAGATTCTATGCATTGTATGATTTTGTTTTCTTCGATTTTCGAGGTATGTGTTTGGAAACCGAAATGATTACCAAGGTCGACCTGCATGTAATATCGCATTTTAACTCTTTTCTTGATAACACTAAACATACAGGGAAGTTTAATCAAGTTTTATAATAATATTTCACACCAGAATTTTTATATAAAACTATCTAATTTTATGTTTAACTTATTTCTGTGTGATATATTTTATTTTTTTTATAAATAAATTTCTGGTTCAAATCGAAATATTTTCATTTGGTACCGGTAAAATGACCGGTTCTTCTAATGCTTAATGTTAATTCTCCTATTCACGCAGCGGTGCATCCATAATTAAGTATTTAATAATAATATTCATAATTACTATATAAAATTTAATAGACTATCATAACTGACATATTCGTTCCCCATCATAACAAGAAAAAAAATATGATAAGCAATTTCCTTTTTGTAGCTTCTTTCCAAGAGTACCTTAATATTGTTTCATATTTAGTGAAACGCCCAGGTTTACTGGATACTTTTTCATTTCTGTCAAAACATGCCATGTCAGTTAATCCTGTCTCTTAATTTCAATGAACAAATGAGGTGCTTGCTGAAAATTGCGCGGCGTGCCGATGTGGAAAATGAATTGTAATGCATATAATATACACATAGCTGGCAGGGTAGTATTTTCCTATGAGTCATTCTTTATTTAGACACTGTAAAAGAAAACAATTTTTTCTTCATCGAAGAAAATATTATGTATCTTATTATTTATATTATTTATATATTAAGAATTTTTTATAAAAACAAAGTTTATTTTGCTGCCACTGCTTTTCGAAAACGTTTCCGAGCAGTTTTTATAATGAGTCATTCTTTATTTATACACTATAAAAGAAGACAAATGTTTCTTAATCAAAAAAATATTAAATATTACGTAACCACGAACGAAAATTTATGATAACCTCTTCCGGGTTACTAGCGATTCTGAAAAGCGTCCTTTATTTTTTTAAACCTCAGAAACTAATAAATATATTCGATATTTAAAGAATTTTTTATTAAAACAAAGTTTATTTTGTTGCCACCGATTTTCGGAAACGTTTCCGAGCAGTTTTTACAATGAGTCATTCTTTATTTATACACTATAAAAGAAGTCAAATGTTTCTTAATCAAAAAAAATATATTATGTAACCACGAACGAAAATATATAATAACCGCTTCCGGGTTACTAGCTATTCTGAAAAGCGTCCTTTATCTTTTAAAACCTCAGAAACTAATATATATATTCGAGATTTAAAGAATTTTTTTTATAAAAACAAAGTTTATTTTGCTGCCACTGATTTTCGGAAACGTTTCTGAGCAGTTTTTATAATGAGTCATTCTTTATTTATACACTGTAAAAGAAGTCAAATGTTTCTTAATCGAACAACATATTATGTAACCACGAACAATAATATATAATAATCTCTCCCGGATTACTAGCGATTCTGAAAAACGTTCTTTATCTTTTAAAACCTCAGAAACTAATATATATATTCGAGATTTAAAGAATGTTTTTATAAAAACAAAGTTTATTTTGCTGCCACTGATTTTCGGAAACGTTTCCGAGCAGTTTTTATAATGAGTCATTCTTTATTTATACACTGTACAAGAAGACAAATGTTTCTTAATCGAACAACATATTATGTAACCACGAACGAAAATATATAATAATCTCTCCCGGATTACTAGTGATTCTGAAAAGCGCTCTTTATCTTTTAAAACCTCAAAATCTAATATAGATATTCGAGATTTAGAAAATTTTTTATATAAACAAAGTTTATTTTGCTGCCACTGATTTTCGGAAACGTTTCTGAGCAGTTTTTATAATGAGCCATTCTTTATTTATACACTGTAAAAGAAGACTAATGTTTCTTAATAAAAAAAAATATTATGTAACCACGAACGGAAATATATAATAACCTCTTTCGGGTTACTAGCGATTCTGAAAAGCGTCCTTTATCTTTTAAAACCTCAGAAATTAATGTATATATATTTATGTATTCGAGATTTAAAGTTTTTTTTATATATAAAAACAAAGTTTATTTTCTTGCCACTTATTTTCGCAAACGTTTCCGAGCAGTTTTTATAATGAGTCATTCTTTATTTATACACTATAAAAGAAGACAAATGTTTCTTAATCAAAAAAATATTATGTAACGACGAACGAAAATATATAATAACCGCTTCCGAGCGATACTGAAAAGCGTTCATTATCTTTTAAAACCTCAGAGACTAATATATATATTCGAGATTTAAAGAAATTTTTATAAAAACAAAGTTCATTTTGCTGCCACTGATTTTCAGAAACGTTTCCGAGCAGTTTTCATAGTATTTTAATTACTTTTCTCTGCCTTAAATTTAAGTTTTTCGGATGCCATACATTCTCAAGTAAGCATGTTCAACAAACATGTTTTACCGTAAACATGATAAATTAAAAACATTAACAAAAAATTTTAATTAATATTATTTTGTTAGTTTTACAAGTATAAATTCAGTTACACGCAGCTAAAAATGTTGAATTAAGAATTGATGGCATCTTAAAAACCTATATTCCAGTTTTAAAAACTGGTTAATACAGTATAAAAACTATTCGGAAACGTTTCTGAAAATCAGTAGCAGCAAAAGAAATTTTGTTTTTATAAAACTTTCTTTAAATCTCTTAGGAAGATCACCCTTTGGAAATTACATGAAATTATAGTGAAACTCTGCTGTTTACACAATGCACATGTACGTTTTTAATGTAACTATTTATAGAAATTCGTATACTTCAAACCACATTGATAACATGCTTTGCTACAAACGTGTCTACCAGTCTAACTACTCGTATGTCTTAGCTGTGTCTCTCTCCGAACTCATCTGTCTACTGTCTCTCTACTCTTCTGTATACCCGTCTCAGTATCCGTCTGTCTTTCTACCCGACTCTTTAATCGTGTCTCTACCTGTCTCGCTTCCCGTTACACTACTCGTCTATCAACACGTCTGTCTGTCTATATACCCCTCTCTCTACCCGTCTGTCAAGTCGTCTCTGTACTCGTCTCTCTATCCACCACGCTACCCGTCTCCCTACCCATCTCACTGGTCACTACCCCTCTGTCAACCCTTTTTTGCACCTGCCTTGCTACCCGTCTGTCTATTCGTTTCGCTACCCGTTAGCTTATCTCTGTCGCTATCCGTCTCTCTACCCGTCTGTTTACACGTCTATCTATCTCTCGCCAACTCTTCCCAATATTTAAACAATTTAGTAAACGGAAGCCGTTTATCTGTTATTAAATGCAAACAAGAGTAATTTATCTAAAGAGTGTAATCAGATGCAATTTTTTTAAATACATACATAAACCAGCATAATAATTCACCAGTTTTATTTTCATAGTAGTTTATGTCATTTGACAGTAAATCTCAACTTCTTCAACCCGAACTGCGTCAAGCTTTTTAAAAAAGCCCCAAGGTCCGTATAACTGGTAAGGGGAATTGTCCTCAGGGCTATTAGATACATGTTATTAAGTTAAGTGAAAGTTTCGTAATCGGGTTCGCAGCCAATTTCTTATGTCAGAAAGGGTGGCTTCACGCCATTTTAAATTCATTTCTGTAACTTTCTTTTTCTTTTTTTGGTGGGTGGTTGGGGGGGGGGAGGGTTCCAAATATATACACTTAAATTCAAACTTTTGCCCCCATGTTAATATTAGTGTTGTTTGTATTATCAATTAATACTTTGTTGATCGAGCTTCATTCGAAACAAATGTAAAAGACTTCTACAGTTTTTTTTTTCTAGGAGAAAGTTCCGTAATCGGGCCCTAAGCTAATCGGGGAATTTAATATCATTATTGTTTCTAACTCTTATAGAGTTAAAACAATATTGTTGCTAGCATTACTCTTGTTTGTGACCAACCTCTTCTGTGTATCTGAATAGGGAAAAGTTCCGTATCATGTACTGGTTGGTGCCAAAGGCAGTTGTAGAATCTTACAAATTTTTCTAGAGAGCGGAAAAACATGTTTTTTAAAATATTTACAAATATACGTTTATTAAACCATGTTTTTGAGCCATTTTAAAAAATTAAGTACGGTGCTAAAATAAAATTTTATTGCCATTTTCGATATTTTAATAAGAAATGAAAATACATAACAAACAAATTTAACAAAACTAAGCCATTTTTGGGTACTTCTCTATTATCCCGTCGACCACTTTTCATAACAAAAAACTATCGCCAAACTAAGATTAAACGCCAAAAATACAGTCCCATTTACTTGATGCCAGAAGCATTATACGTATTTGTTATGCCATCAAGTGGTTTTTAATTCGACATTTGCGTGTATTTTTCATTATGTTTTACTGATTTATTAGTTATTTCATTCATTAAAGTAACAATTGTGTCCTTAAATTCTTATATTTTATTTATTTTGATATTTCAATGGCAACGTTCTCCCGTTTATTTATAGCGTTACAGTTTGGCGATAGTTTTTTGTTATGAAAAGTGGTCGACGGGATAATAGAGAAGTACCCATTTTTTGTGATAAATAATTGTTATTGCCAGGGGGGCAAATTGTAAACAATTAATAAGCGAACTAAAAAAATTACCGGAAAAAACTTGTGGGAATCTCAAGAAAGAAATATCTGATATAAATAGCATTTAAAATCTTAAAATGGAGAAGTGGTCCGTATAAAAATGCAAAACATTATACACCTGATATAAGAATTTTTTAATTTTTTTATATTTCCGAAAGCACAGATAAAAGGGTAAAAATACCGGCACAGATGCCATATACTCACCACGTTGGCGCGATTTTTCCCCCGCTCCTTTGGCGAAAACTGTTTGTTGTGTTTGTTTACTTTTATTTTTTATTTTAATTCTATAGATTATTTTTATATGTATATCAATATTAATTAAGGCACATATGTCATATACGCACCAGATTGGCGCGATTTTTCCCCCGCCAATTTGGCGAAAACTTTGTTTTTGAATATTAGTTACAAATACCATACAATAATAGCATGTAATTTTTCATTTCAATATAAAAATAAAATAACGTAATAAATGAAATAGCTCCTATTATTCAAAAATGGGAAATAAAAATAAATAAATGATAGTTTGATATAAATAAATATTGATATATATAATAAAAACAATTTATAGAATTAAAATAAAAAATAAAAGTTAATAAAAAATAATTGAAACAAAATAACCGGGTTACCATGTGAGGCATAAAATTGCCATTTTGTTGCAATCGCGCCAATGTGGTGCGTATATGACATCCGCGCCTTTATTTATATCAAACTATTATTTATTTATTTTTATTTCCTTTTTTAAAATAATAGAAGCTGTTTCATTTATTACGTTATTTTATTTTTATATTGAAATAAAAAATCACGTGTACTATTTGTCACACTATTTGTAACTAATATTCAAAAACAAAGTTTTCCCCAAGCTGGTGGAGGGAAAAATCGCGCCAACGTGGTGCGTATATGACATCTGTGCCTTGTTTCATTTCACATAGAGGTACTGCTCTATTATCCCGTCGACCACTTTTCATAACAAAAAACTATCGCCAAACTGTTAGATTAAACGCCAAAAATGCAGTCCCATTTACTTGATATCAGAAGCATTATACGTGTTTGTTACGTCATCAAGTGGTTTTTAACGCGACATTTGCGTGTATTTTTCATTATGTTTTACTGATTTATTAGTTATTTCATTCATTAAAATAACAATTGTGTCCTTAAATTCTTATATTTTATTTATTTGTGTATTTTGATATTTCAATGACAACGTTCTCCCGTTTATTTAGCGATGGTTTTTTGTTATGAAAAGTGGTCGACGGGATAATAGAGAAGTACCCACATATGTATTGGTACTTTTATGTTAACTTGGCGCAGTTGATAAATCGCCAAATATTTTTCTCATAACATCTTCATATTGCATTCATTTCATTTAAATATAAATCTTTCACTGATTTCATTTGAAATACATACATTAAAAGTACACGTCTTTCACTCATTTAATTTAAAATACACGCCTTTCACTAATTCCATTTAAAATACTAAAAAGGAAAAGAAAATAAGAAATAATGCCACAAATCGAAACCTTTTATTTAAACATCAAAGAATTGTTCCTAACATACATACGCGAAATAAAAAAGCTGCTAATGGTGTGATTTACGCCAAATCTCTAATACTAATACTACTCTTACTAATATCTAATACTTTTCAAACAGAAAAAATTCCAGATTAACTTTCCATTTTTATTAAATTGAAATATATTTTATTGTGCTGAATATTAGTGCTTGCATATTTTTTTGCTCCATGTATTCCATGAACTTTTCAATTCCGATTGTCTACGAAAATCTCCCGCCGGTGAAAATGACGTACGCACAAAATTTAGTGACGTATGTACTTTAATTGTGCTTTTTTATCTATTTTTTTAATATAACTTCCAAACGGTTTGACACTTATTCTTGGTAATAAATAGACGACGTTGTCACCTTTATAGGTACCTGCTGTAAAAATTTGAACGAAATCCGTTAAATATTTTTGAGTTATGCTTGACGAAAGGTTTTAATATCCATCGTAGATATATATGGGGCAAAGTAATACTGCGCTGTGTATGAGTCTTCGTTGCACTCAGACAATAAATGCTTAAACATATACAAAATTTTAACTTTTTCCCATCCAGTGTTTCTTTCCTTTTTTTTTTTTTTTTAAATCTT
The DNA here is from genome assembly GCA_963931845.1 of Maratus michaelseni. NCBI lineage: Eukaryota > Metazoa > Arthropoda > Arachnida > Araneae > Salticidae > Maratus > Maratus michaelseni. The sequence goes on along the minus strand of OZ007591.1, from coordinate 118,197,175 downwards.
CAAGAAAACATCTTGATTCAAGTTTATGGATAATGTATGTACCTGTAATACGGGACTTCAAATGAAAGGTACCTCTGAAATCGATTTTTATAAAATAGTTACTAACTCTAAATTTAATCGTATAAAAACGCCGTCAAATTTAGGTTTTTCGGATGCTATCAGATGTCAAATAAACATTTTCATTTTCAACAAATATGTTTTACAAACAAAAATGAAAAATTAACAGCATTAACATTAACATTAAAATTAATATTATTCCATTACTCTTGCATGCATAAACTCAGTTAAGCAGCTGAAAATGTATGATTGACAATTGATCCTAAAAATTTCAGTTTGATAAAACTCATTAATGCACTATAAAAAATCGTCGGAAACGTTTCCTAAAATCAGCAACAGGAAAAGAAACTTTGATTTTCATAAATGCTTCTTTAAATCTGGAAAATTTATTCACTTCTGAGGTTTCGAATGATAAAGAACGGTGTTTGAAATCATGGATAAATTGGAAGTGGTATAATTGTATAGTTTCATTCTTGATTATATTATATTGTAATAGATTAGCAAACATTTGTCTTTTTAGGGTTTCGTTCATCTCACGAAACCCTCTTTGTCCCGCTTCTCTGTCTATCTGTCACAGAGCCGGTTCTCAGAAACTGTATAACTTACAGGACTTGAAATGTTGTGTACTTACAGCTGAATACCTACTGTCACGCTGAAAATCATAAAATTTTGAAAACGTTGTATTATTTTAATAGAGAGAGATTTAAAAAAAATAAAATAAATAAAAATAAAAAAATCTAACAGCCTTTTCTTATTAAATTTAAACATTTTTCGTTATATCAGTGGACAACTATTAAAAATCCACAATAAAATTCTTTCTACAATAATTAATTTTCTATTGAAAGATTTCAACATGAAAAACGAAAATGACATAAAAAGTTTCACCAATTGAAAAAAAGGTTAATATGACGTCATATTGGTAATATACCAGAAGATTTCTAACATTTCTCAATAATACAAGGAGCATGAGTATGTGTAAGTACAGACAGCAGATTAATATGACGTCATTAGAGAATTAAAAAGAAAATTAATCCTACGTCATATTGGAAGTTTAACGGACTCTTTCAAATGTTTGAGAATAATACAAAGAGAGAATCAATATGAGTAATAGAGAAAGCAAGTAGATATGACGTCAGCAAGTGATTATAACGTCATATGAGTTTGAGGGACGTATTGAATCACGATAAAAAGACGATTAAGGAAATATTGGTATATTTTAACATTTTGAAGGTCTTTATACAGCATGTTTAATTTTGAAATTGTTTTATTTTAAATATGGCATTTAGTTCACATGACAGATATTATTATGACAGAGTATAATAGTGGGCTTCGCCTGCTATCGGGTCGGTTCAGATATCCGAAAAAACGAGAAAAATAGACCGGTAAATTTTTACTTTATAAAAAACATGACTTTTTTTTTTTTTTTTTTTTTTTTTGAAAAGGAAATTTATTTGGATTTATTAAAGAAAGGATAAAATGTTTTGAAAGGAATATTAAACGAAACCCTTTGTATGATCTTCGATCACACTTTCCCACTTGTTTAGAGTATAAGGATATAACCCCCTATCAAAGAAAAACACAAGTTATTCTTAAATACCGGTATCATTTCTGTATTATTATTTTTGAGGAATTAGTATGGAATATTCATTTTTTTCCTCAAAAGTTTCGGTAATCTGAATTGCATTCGTAGCTCAAAAGAAAATTATCGCAAGGGCTTTTTGTTTAAACATACTTTCGAGAATTTTGCGATATAATTAATCTCATAAAAATATAAAATAATGGAAGAGATATTCCTTAGTCGAAATAATCAAATTAATGTCTAATTATCTGATTTTGGTCCAATCATGTTTGAAAATAAAATAGTTTAATTTGGAAAAAGTTTAATTTGGATTTTCTTCAAATTAATTCATTTATCTTTTAGGTAGCAACACCATGCACTTCTATATTTGAAATTCAATTCTTAATCCTTCTATATTAAAAAAAAAAGTAATCTGGAACTGAGCCAAAAACGATTTAGAAATGGACCAATCAAATTCTGCGTAGATATTCCGGGTTATTCTCATCGCTTTTTTACTAGTGACTTTTTTGAGGAGCTATTACTTTTTTTCTAGCCATCCTACGGATTCGAAAATCATACCACCAGACGCGAAATATAACAAGCTTTCAGAAATTAAAAAAATTATCACGGTCGGACAATAAAAACTCAAAAAATTCTTAAACAACGAGTAAAAAATCTTTTATTGAAAAAGTCATTTTTTTATATTGTTGCCAATTCCTAAATAAGCGCAAAGAATTATGTTTTATCTCAAATAAAAAATGTATTTGCGCGAGACTATTAAAAACAATAATGAAAGTTTAAAATAATTATTAAGTGATCACGTGTTGAAAGCAGGAAATAAAAAAAATTACGTCATAAAAATTGTGTTTACACATGAATATTAAAAATAAACAAGTGTGGTAAGTGTGATCAAAGATCGCTCTAAGGGCTTCGTTTTAATAATCCTTTCAAAACACTTTATCCTTTCTTTAATAAATCCAAATAAATTTCATTTAGCAACCAAAAAAAAAAAAGTCATGTTTTTTATAAAGTAAAAATTTACCGGTTTATTTTTCTCGTCTTTTCGAATATCTAAACCAGCTCGATAGCGCGCGAAGCCCGCTATTATATTCTGTCATAATAATATCTATCATGTGGACTAAATGCGATATTTAAAAAAAAAAATCAAAATTAAGATGTTGTACACCTTCAAAGTGTTAAAATATGCGAATATTTCTGTAATCGGGTTTTTATTATGATTGAATACGTTCCTCAAACTCATATATTTACTACATTAAAGCCGTGAGTATAAAACATCACAAATTTACTGAATGGTGTATACAAACGTTTTGTATACACCATTTAGTAAATTTGTGATGTTTTATACTCACGTCCTTAATGTAGTAATGTTTTATGGTGTAATCGTCCAGCATTTATATCATATATTTACTATTCTCTATTAATCATATTGATACTCGCTTTGTATTATTCTGAAACATTTGAAAAATCCGTTAAACTTCCGATATGACGTCAGATTTTCTTTTTAATTCTCTCATGACGTGATATTAATCTGCTTTGTGCACATACACATACTCATACTCCTTGTATTATTGAGAAATCTTTCCGTTTACCACTATGACGTCAATCAATTTTATTTCATATTAATCTTTTTTTAATTGGTGAAACCTTTTATTTCATTTTTCACGTGGAAATCGTCTGATAAAAAATTAATTATTGTAGAAAGAATTTCATCGTGGATTTTTAATTTTTGACTTCGGCTATAACGAAAAATGTTTCAATTTAATAGGAAAAGCCTGCTAGAATTTTGGTTTTTTATCTCTATTTATTAAAATAATACGAATTTTTCAAATTTTAATATTTTGAGCTCTTTACAGCTGCTATTCAGATTTATACACTAAGTTTCAACTCTGTAAGTTACATAGTTTTTGAGAATGACTCTGTGACAGACAGACAACGGAGCGGGAGTAATAGGGTTTCGTGAGATGAACGAAACCCTAAAAAGATGAATTAAATGAAAAAGCATTATAACCAGTTAAATGAAAAAGCATTATAACCTGATTACAGAAGATAGTCGCCATTCGTGATATCATCATCATCATCTTTTTAAAACAGGATACATTACCAGGTTTTAAGAGGCTGTGAAATCAGAACGGGGGTTGGTGAGCGTAGCGAGCAGGGGGCAGAACCCACTAGTGCTCTAAAAAAAACTTAACTATAGATATCGATGTGTAGAAACACGTGCAATTTTTCGTACATTTATATAAACGAACAAATTTACAATTTAAACGATAGTCAACAAAAATACACTATAAAAATGTTACTTACAAATTTAATAATAATAATAAATTATGTTCGAAATTATTTTAATAAACAATTCACCACATCCGCAGTTTAATACCCTTTTAATGCAGTAAACATTGAACCTTGCCAGTAATATTAACATATCTGGGTACAATCTATATCACCCTCCATGCAATGTTTCTGGCAGTGGAGCGACTGCCATTTATATAAAGAAAAAACACACTCCCGCATTATATTTTGCAAAATAAACCACTCGCTGGAGTTGATCAAACCGGTATTGTCGTACAATTTCTTCATATTAAAATTAATTTCACCTCCATTTATATTAAACAGAACAAGAAGTCAACGACATTACACACATCATTTCCCAGCACCAACATTGTTTCATTGCAGGGGATTACAATGCGCATAACAGAAATTGGAATTGTCTCACTACAACTCGTAAAGGCAGGTCACTACACCCTAATTACACACCACAAGTTAAGTCATGTACCTAGTTCTCCCACACTCATAAGCACTACAGCTAGAACCCACCCTTCAATTACTGATTTTGCTATAAATAAAAATCTTATTTGTTGTATCATTACCACTGCACTTAACGAACATAGCTCTGAATACCTTCCGGTCTCCTTTAAAATTCCTTTCATTAACCCTATTTCACCACCTTCTTTCGTAACATATTGACTAAAATAAATTTAGCAGCTTTCTTAATTAATTCCAATCATTTTTTCCCTAAAACCACTAATCCTTCTCATATTGGTTCTACTGTAATTCATCTCCAAAATCTTATTAACAATGTTCAAAATCACACCACTTTTCACAAATTTAAAAATAACAATACCTTCACCCTTCCTACTATCATCCGCAACCTCTATAAACAACGCAATATTCTTTAGCGACTCTTACAGTCCTACCGTTACCCCAATCTTAAAATGGCTATTAATAAACTCAATAACAATATTTTAAAATAATTAATATATACAATAAAAGGCTAAAATCCTGAACTAAATTCTTAGAAAATCTTTCCTTAACAAAAATTTCAAAAATTTCAATGATACTGTTGCTACTAATGAAGATAAAGATGAATTTTTGGCAAATCTATCCTAACAAATTGGCATTGCAAATCTATCCTAACTCGCCTATCTTACCAATTCCACCCACCTCTCTCTTGTTAATTATACAGTTAATTATTTCTTCGCCACCCACCCTGATCATCTGCTCTAAATTCAATCAATTGTTATCCATAACAATATACCTAGCATTATCAAATATTACTATACTCTCAAACATTTACCTACTATCTGTATTCTCTATATCACCAAACTGACTAAGTTTATCCTAGAACTCTGTTACTTTCCGAAACCTTGGAAAACAATCTCCATACCAAAATCAGCTTCTGATCATAATGACCCCAATAATTTTCGACACATTAGTCCTCCTTTCATCGTTAAGTAAACTGTAAGCTTGTTAATCGTATCATTCCGTCCCAGCTCCATGACTTTCGGTACAATAGCATTCTATTGCTTGTGCAATTTGGCTGCAGAGCTAAACATTCAACACAACACCAGCTGCTCCATGTTGTGGAATTCTTAGCGGAAAATTTCAATATTAAGAAACCAGTTGTCGTCATTTGTTTAGACATCGTCAAAGTCTTTGACAAAGTCTAGCACGAATGTCTCATTTACAAATTAATTCGACTAAATACCTCGTCCGGATATATACATTTCATACACTCCTACATTGGCGATCGTACTGTTTATGTCCGGAATAATACCTTTTTTACCCTGCATTTTAACATTTCAGTCATCCTTCAATGTTTGGTTCTTGGACTGATACGTTTTAACTTATTTTTGAACGATATACCTTGTACATTTTTAACCTACATTTCTTGATATGCGGACGATACCACTATTTACGCCTCAGGCTACCACCTATTTTTTTCTTATACAGACACATTCAAAGATACCTGGATATGATTATGGACTGGTGCAACCTTTGGCGCGTTAAAATTAATAATCCAAAGCTGCTTCTGTTTACTTTTTTAGACCAGTCTCCTATCAAAGTAAACTAACTCTTAACACTACAATCTCTTGAAATGTTGACACCAAATACCAGGGGGTTATACTGTAAAAAAAACTAATCTTCAGAAAACATATTCTTAGCATAAACGGTAAGGTCGCCGGAGTGCAAATCTAGTATGGATAACCTGTCTAACTTCATAATAGAAACTTAAGAATCGTCAGAAATGGTTGCAGATACCTCCGTAATACCACCATTAGACGTAGTTTAAATACTTGCTCCCTTATGCAACGGATCAATAAACTTTCTAAAAGTTTCTGCAAAAATATCGATAATATTAAGATTATTGCTGAACTGCTAGATTACGAAATCTCCGACCCCAGCAATAGAAAAAGACAGAGTAATTCGACATTCATTTAAGATAATGCCTGATTTTCTTTCTTTTCTTTTTCGTCTTGTTTTATTTTCTTGTTTAGGTTTTACTTACAGATAATTTAAACTTCTTGATAATTTTTATATTAATAAATTTAATTACACTTTAATTTTCCCTTTAATAGCCATAATGTTACAAAATATAAGAAATAATAAATGTAGGGATATCACTGAAATTGCCTTCAGTTTTTCCTCCTTCATCTAGCCTGTTTTGAACACGTGAACGTCTTAACATTTCTACAATTTTACTTGTTTTTAATGGTCTTGTATATATTTTTTTAATTTAATAATATTTTACATTTTTAATTCTATCCTAAACGTTTTTCTTTATTACTTACCCATCATACGTAGTATAGGGTAAGTCTTGTAATCGTTTTGAAAATCGAAAATTTTTTTTTTGACAAATTTACACGTTTCAGACACTGGAGATTCCGAAAAACATATTTTTAGAAAAAAAAATTTGCCGTCCGTCTGTGTGTCTGTGTGTCTGTGTGTGTGTCTGTAAACGCTCTATCTCCCGAACAAATTGAGATAGAGACTTGCAATTTGGTATGTACTTAGTATGTAATAATGGGAAGAAGCCTATTTCATTTCAATAACCTCGATTAACCGGAACTATTTTTTTGAACTCTCGAAATATTCGTTCTGATGAAAGGTATATAAAAATTTTCGAAATTGTTTATTTTAAGGAGTAAATATAAAAGACAATAAAAAAACATAAATTTTGCATAATCATTGAAGTCGATCGGATAATGAGTTGCCGAGATATTTGGAATCCTATTTTCCACACTCTTCGATTTTTCATGACCCTGTATTTCATCCAAATTTCACTTCAAATATATATTTTAATTGGAAATTTGACGCTTAATCAGATGCAATAAAACGCTAGTTAATAGGAGTATTATTTTTGGAGTTATAAGAAAAAACCTCTTTCAAGCAATTCAGGAATCGTGCCTTTTTATGACGTCATCAAGCCACGATTTTATTTGAATATCAATGCATTTTATAAGTAGTTTACACATTTTTATTTTAATATTTTACATTATACATATACATGATGGGTAAGTATTACGGTGGCCCCCAACGACTAGTTTATTTCCACTTAATATTATATTCACTCTTAAGTAGTTTAAACTAGACTGCTTCATTATGCTTTTTCTTTCGTATGGTTCCCTAAGTTTTAAAAATACAGCTACTTCTCGGCAGCAGGGTTGCCAGTTTGGTCTCCTTTTTTTATTCAGAAATTCAGAATTGATACCAGCAATTCTGAAAGAAGAATTTTACCTATAAATATCACGCAATACCTTTGAACAAAAACTTTCTTTGTTTGGCATTAAATAAGAGGAAATTTCTTATTGGTATCACATTGGTACCAGGTGTTCGGAATTCCTGGTATGAATTCCCGTAATTTCTGAATTGAAAATTCTGGCCAAACTGACAACTCTGCGTAAAAATTGGAGTCAATTAAGAAGCTGGTGAAATCTCTAAACTGTTCAACTGTTCAATTCACCAAAACGAAATATTGGGTTATCTGGAAAGTTCGTGCCGGTTGAGAAAATCGATTCGTACTGGAAAATTCTGCCCGCTAATTATTATACATTGATTCCGATATCTAATGTCTAATAATTAACGGGTAGAATTTTCCGGAAAGAATTGATTTTCCCAACCGGCTTACTTTCCGGATAACTCAACATATATATTTTTTTAATATTAATTACGGAAAAGCACCAGAATAATAAAAAAAACATTAAATTACTAATGAATGACATATCTAATACTCTTAGGCAACATTTGTTTTCTAGCTTCGTTATTTTGAGAAAAAGGAGTATAGCTTCTTTAATGAAAGAACTCAAATATTAAGTTAAACAATATGTATTCAATTTTCTTTTATGTCGCATTAAATATTGAAACTAAACTGTTGTGAAACTTCTACAATAAATAAAATACACATAAAAAATTTTTAAACAAAAATGCATTATTTATGCGTTCCTTATACGCCTTTTAAGTTCCCTTAATTTTCTGAATATATATCTTTGCCTATTGTTATAAAACTAGCAGACTACGCCCGCTGCGCTGGTCGGTTTCTCCAAAAGAACCTTGAATCAAACGGACTATATCGGTGAATTTAACCTTGTATTTTAAAGTAATCTGTACCTTTACCTGGAATATCCTAAAATAACATAAAAACGGATACTTATTTCACTAAATTTTGTTTTTTTAATACGGTTTACTATTACGTTTACAATTTATTACTTACTGTTTTCCATTGATTTATATAGCTACATTTTTTAATAACGTGAATTAACCTATATTATTCACAACTAAAAAGAAATGGCGCATCTAGTATTTGTCGAAAAATTAAATAAAAATCATGCACTCATGACATCATAATTCACTTTTATATTTTAACAGAATAATACGGCTACTACAATTTGTGACTCGTGCTGACACATTGCAGTTGTTATTTTTTTACGCGAGAAGTTTTCGCTATATGGTACTCCATTGTGAAATTTGGTAATTTTTGAAATTCAATATTTGAAAAAGTGCATAATCAGTGGATTTGAAATTTATATCAAGAAAAATACAATTTTTTACCTTTCTAACGCAGTTTGTCTAACAATTTTCTGACAAATACTTTTCGAGCAATTAATTTTTTCAGTAACTTCAACCGTTTCATTTTCCGAGATTAATCTGTGCCAACGATTATCGAAAATCCCAGTCGTCAGCAACACGTACCTTTTTATTAAAGAGGATAAAAGCAGATGTGGAAGAACTAACCTTATAGGATATTCAAAAGATATTTTTCATGCCTCCTGTCCTATTTCGTAAATTTATCAATGAATAACATTTACCAGTTTTCTTCTTCAGATTTTAATACCTTCTAAACAAGGTAGTAACATGCCAGGTAAACCTTGCGCATTACTAAAGAACTCTTTTACGCTATAAATCACGTGTAGATAAAATTACTCTTTTGTGCTGCAATTTGGATTAACTAACTGTAGCGTTATTTACTTCAGAAATAATGGACATAATTCTTCATTTATGTGATCACCAAGCATTACTGGGAGTGATGCGTTAAACAAAAATGGTCTGGTGTGGATTAGAGTGAACAGTAAATATTTTTGTAACACTGTTGACAGGAAAATTAATTTATTATATATTCTGAGAGTGTATAGAAAGAGAAACAAGAAAGCAAAATCATGCGTCAAGTGTAGATTATGAAACATTTTCCCGCACAATCAGTATGTCGTACATTTATCAGTATTTCCTATTTCGTATATTTATCAATGAATAGCATTTATCAGTTTCCTTCTTCAGATTTTAATACCTTCTAAACAAGGTAGTAACATGCCAGGTAAACTTTGTGCATTACTAAAGAACTCTTTTACGCTATAAATCACGTGAAGATAAAATTACTCTTTTGTGCTGCTATTTGGATTAACTAAATGTAGCGTTATTTACTTCAGAAATAATGGACATCATTCTTCATTTATGTGATCACCAAGTATTACTGGGAGTGATGCATTAAACAAAAATGGTATGTTGTGGATTAGAGAGAACGGTAAATATTTTTGTAACACAGTTGACAGGAAAATTAATTTATTATATATTCTGAGAGTGTATAGAAAGAGAAACAAAAAAGCAAAATCATGCGTCAAGTGTAGATTATGAAACATTTTCCCGCACAATCAGTATGTCGTACATTTATCAGTATTTCCTATTTCGTATATTTATCAATGAATAGCATTTATCAGTTTCCTTCTTCAGATTTTAATACCTTCTAAACAAGGTAGTAACATGCCAGGTAAACTTTGTGCATTACTAAAGAACTCTTTTACGCTATAAATCACGTGAAGATAAAATTACTCTTTTGTGCTGCTATTTGGATTAACTAAATGTAGCGTTATTTACTTCAGAAATAATGGACATCATTCTTCATTTATGTGATCACCAAGCATTACTGGGAGTGATGCGTTAAACAAAAATGGTCTGGTGTGGATTAGAGTGAACAGTAAATATTTTTGTAACACTGTTGACAGGAAAATTAATTTATTATATATTCTGAGAGTGTATAGAAAGAGAAACAAGAAAGCAAAATCATGCGTCAAGTGTAGATTATGAAACATTTTCCCGCACAATCAGTATGTCGTACATTTATCAGTATTTCCTATTTCGTATATTTATCAATGAATAGCATTTATCAGTTTCCTTCTTCAGATTTTAATACCTTCTAAACAAGGTAGTAACATGCCAGGTAAACTTTGTGCATTACTAAAGAACTCTTTTACGCTATAAATCACGTGAAGATAAAATTACTCTTTTGTGCTGCTATTTGGATTAACTAAATGTAGCGTTATTTACTTCAGAAATAATGGACATCATTCTTCATTTATGTGATCACCAAGCATTACTGGGAGTGATGCGTTAAACAAAAATGGTCTGGTGTGGATTAGAGTGAACAGTAAATATTTTTGTAACACTGTTGACAGGAAAATTAATTTATTATATATTCTGAGAGTGTATAGAAAGAGAAACAAGAAAGCAAAATCATGCGTCAAGTGTAGATTATGAAACATTTTCCCGCACAATCAGTATGTCGTACATTTATCAGTATTTCCTATTTCGTATATTTATCAATGAATAGCATTTATCAGTTTCCTTCTTCAGATTTTAATACCTTCTAAACAAGGTAGTAACATGCCAGGTAAACTTTGTGCATTACTAAAGAACTCTTTTACGCTATAAATCACGTGAAGATAAAATTACTCTTTTGTGCTGCTATTTGGATTAACTAAATGTAGCGTTATTTACTTCAGAAATAATGGACATCATTCTTCATTTATGTGATCACCAAGTATTACTGGGAGTGATGCATTAAACAAAAATGGTATGTTGTGGATTAGAGAGAACGGTAAATATTTTTGTAACACAGTTGACAGGAAAATTAATTTATTATATATTCTGAGAGTGTATAGAAAGAGAAACAAAAAAGCAAAATCATGCGTCAAGTGTAGATTATGAAACATTTTCCCGCACAATCAGTATGTCGTACATTTATCAGTATTTCCTATTTCGTATATTTATCAATGAATAGCATTTATCAGTTTCCTTCTTCAGATTTTAATACCTTCTAAACAAGGTAGTAACATGCCAGGTAAACTTTGTGCATTACTAAAGAACTCTTTTACGCTATAAATCACGTGAAGATAAAATTACTCTTTTGTGCTGCTATTTGGATTAACTAAATGTAGCGTTATTTACTTCAGAAATAATGGACATCATTCTTCATTTATGTGATCACCAAGTATTACTGGGAGTGATGCATTAAACAAAAATGGTATGTTGTGGATTAGAGAGAACGGTAAATATTTTTGTAACACAGTTGACAGGAAAATTAATTTATTATATATTCTGAGAGTGTATAGAAAGAGAAACAAAAAAGCAAAATCATGCGTCAAGTGTAGATTATGAAACATTTTCCCGCACAATCAGTATGTCGTACATTTATCAGTATTTCCTATTTCGTATATTTATCAATGAATAGCATTTATCAGTTTCCTTCTTCAGATTTTAATACCTTCTAAACAAGGTAGTAACATGCCAAGTAAACTTTGTGCATTACTAAAGAACTCTTTTACGCTATAAATCACGTGAAGATAAAATTACTCTTTTGTGCTGCAATTTGGATTAACTAAATGTAGCGTTATTTACTTTAGAAATAATGGACATCATTTTTCATTTATGTGGTCACCAAGTATTACTGGGAGTGATGCATTAAACAAAAATGGTATGTTGTGGATTAGAGAGAACGGTAAATATTTTTGTAACACAGTTGACAGGAAAATTAATTTATTATATATTCTGAGAGTGTATAGAAAGAGAAACAAGAAAGCAAAATCATGCGTCAAGTGTAGATTATGAAACATTTTCCCGCACAATCAGTATGTCGTACATTTATCAGTATTTCCTATTTCGTATATTTATCAATGAATAGCATTTATCAGTTTCCTTCTTCAGATTTTAATACCTTCTAAACAAGGTAGTAACATGCCAGGTAAACCTTGCGCATTACTAAAGAACTCTTTTACGCTATAAATCACGTGAAGATAAAATTACTCTTTTGTGCTGCAATTTGGATTAACTAAATGTAGCGTTATTTACTTTAGAAATAATGGACATCATTCTTCATTTATGTGATCACCAAGTATTACTGGGAGTGATGCATTAAACAAAAATGGTATGTTGTGGATTAGAGAGAACGGTAAATATTTTTGTAACACAGTTGACAGGAAAATTAATTTATTATATATTCTGAGAGTGTATAGAAAGAGAAACAAGAAAGCAAAATCATGCGTCAAGTGTAGATTATGAAACATTTTCCCGCACAATCAGTATGTCGTACATTTATCAGTATTTCCTATTTCGTATATTTATCAATGAATAGCATTTATCAGTTTCCTTCTTCAGATTTTAATACCTTCTAAACAAGGTAGTAACATGCCAGGTAAACTTTGTGCATTACTAAAGAACTCTTTTACGCTATAAATCACGTGAAGATAAAATTACTCTTTTGTGCTGCTATTTGGATTAACTAAATGTAGCGTTATTTACTTTAGAAATAATGGACATCATTTTTCATTTATGTGGTCACCAAGCATTACTGGGAGTGATGCATTAAACAAAAATGGTCTGCTGTGGATTAGAGAGAATGGCAAATATTTTTGTAACACGGTTGACAGGAAAATTAATTTATTATATATTCTGAAAGTGTATAGAAAGAGGAACAAGAAAGCAAAATCATGCGCCAAGCGTAGATTACACTGCGAAAAAAAAGTATTGATTTTACAGTACAATATTGTACCACGCATGCGCGGCAATGTATTACTGCTTATTTTACTGTTTATTACTGTTAATTTCACGGTATAATACTGGCAGCTGGGATGCCAGTATTATACTGTAAAATCAACACTTATTTTTATTTTTTTGCAGTGTATGAAACATTTTCCCTCACAATCAGAATACAGTAACAAAACTACATCGTTTAATAAGGGGAAAGAAGACGTCTAACTAAACAATTGGGAAAATTCATAACACGTTTGAAAACTCGATTTCAGTAATTATCATTCAATAGTCATAAAAATATTCGAATTCTTTTGTGCAGACATGTATATGATCTATAGATCTGTACATATAGTACATAGTAAACAAAAATTTAGTTCAGCTAGGAAACACGTAACACTGTTGAAAATTTACCTTCAACAATTTCCGTTAATAAGCGGAAATGTATACGAAATCTTTGATGCGCAGTTCTGTACATGATCTATAGAATTTATACACACCCAGTAAAATTCAATGAAATAGTTAAATTTAAAAACGCACACCACATTTCAAAACGCACTTCCAGCAATTATATCTTATAAATAGTATTATAAACGATTATTTTGTGTGTCCCTGTAAATGAACGATAAATGCTAAGCACATCCTATTCTACTATAAGCACCTTGTAGTGCACCTTAGTGATGTACATCAGTATTTCAGCATGTTTGAAATGGTAAGAACAATTTCATTAAAGTACGTGACGAACAATTTTTCTCATATACTATATTGTAACGGAATTCTTTTGAAAGCCCCTGTAGATGAACTATAAATGCTACACTCTTCATTTTGAAAACCGAACATGCCACAGTAAATGTCAAAAACATACATCAATTACTTGACTATCCGAGTACATTTATGCGAGTTAAGGACGGTCGGCCAGACAAACCGAATTCATAAACATTTTTAACAATGTTGGAAAATGTTAAAAAGACTGATGTGGAAATTTTTAAAAAAGATGGAACAATAGAAATAAAACTTTTGTATTATTAAATTTTAACTACCTTAAAGTTGCAAAAAAAAAAAAAAAAAAAAATACACTGCAAAGAAAAGTGTTGATTTTACAGTATAATACTGGCATCCCAACCGCTAGTATTATACCGTAAAATTAACAGTAATAAACAGTAAAATAAGCAGTAATACGCAACCGCATCGTATTACTGCTTATTGTACTGTTTATTACTGTTAATTTTACGGTATAATACTAGCATCTGGGGTGCCAGTATTATACTGTAAAATCAACACTTTTTTAGCTGTGTAGGTATGTATCAGATTTGCCAGTTAAGAAAAAGAAAGAAAAAAAGAGAAGAAAAGAAACTGAATTTTCTAAACAGAGAAATTTTTAAAGTTTATACATATATATATATATATATATATATATATATATATGGTACAAAATTGTGACCTTTTGATAACAACAACTACGAATCTTGACAAACCATAATCACTGTCATTAATGCTGGAAAGTACTTAGAAGAATGTGAAAGATACGTGCTTGTCATATGCATCAGGATTAATGGGCATTGTTTAAATAACTTATGGCTTGATGTATTATTAAGCCCCTTTAAATGTTCCGTTCACAATACTAACTTAAAATACGTTAAATAAATTTTCTTAAATCATCCTCGGAAACATATCCAACTCTCATATCAACAAATTAAAGTAGAATGTTAAGTAGAAATTAAGGCAGAATGCCAAACTGTGTAGAACATAAACGTTGTTAATGGATTTCGCTACACATATTAAACCGTATTGAATAAATATTTACTTTTGGATCTAACTTGAATACTCTGCAGAGAGTGTTAAGCACGCTGCTATGAACCCAGCAAATCCTCGCATAGGGGTAATTATCCTTAAGTTACTCCGAGTTTCTCCCAAAGATGCAACATGCGTATGGCTAATTTAACAGCACTCATCTTCCACTCAAAACTACATCCAAGTGAATCATCCACGATCGAGATCGAGAGTGGAAGGCCAGCTATATCTAAGTGCTCTTCTATGACTGTAAATGAAATACAAATTAATGCTGTTGTCGTGTGACGAATAAATGCAGTTTTAAAGATTAAGTATGCAATTTTGATTTGACTTAATGATACAGAATACCAAAGAAAAAAGTTGCTCATTTAATACTTTACACATTTCTTTCCTAATGATATCACTTTAATATATGGTAAACAAACGTTATTTACAAAAAAAACTTGAATAAAAATACTTTTAAAAATTTATTTTTATCCAAAATGTTATTATCCCAAATTTATTAATTTATTTTACCATAAGTAAACGTAACTTACCGCCTAAATTAATTTAAATCGCCTATTATTATTATTATTATTACCAGAAGGACCCGTGCGAAGCTTTCGCACTGCAATCTTTGAGGTTATTTCCTGGTACATTTTAGCACTAATTTTTAGTTAACTGATCTTTTTTTTTTTTTTTTAATCAAACAACGCGTATTAACGAAATGTGGGTGTAATATCTCAGAAACTTGTTCAAAAACTTTTCGAATGATACCTCATTCATCGTTGTATGTTTTGTATCTGCAGAAAAAAGGATGTTGACAACAGAAATAATATATATGATCATTGCTTGTGTATAAGAAAATGGGAATAGATTGCCAGAAAATTTTTTGCCAAATTTTCTTCTTTCGCCAAGGTAATTTCTCTAGGTTGCCAAGACCCCTTATACTGAAAAAAAAAAAAACGAATTATAAAATAATTGAAACACTGAATCAGACATTTAGGGAATTCATATGAAAGTATTTCCTCAGATTTTGAAAAACTGTCCCATAAATGTCTTAAATACGTAAATCAGTATTTGGTACACCACTTTTTTGCAAGCCTATGGGAACTTAAACATGGGATGTAAAAAGTTTGTGGTCCAGCAGCCATTTAAGTGACGTCAGACTTCACTGGCGTAATGAAATAATAAAAAATAAATACTTACAATTTTTGTGAATCCGGTAGTTGCTATTTCAAATATCACCAAAAATTTTCAGTTTCACTTAGTATAATACTAAAATCAAGATTTTTTTCCCTTATTACTATGGACCAGTGCATTAAAATAACTCAAATAAAACAATTTAACAAATAAAATCAATGAAGATTAGTTACAACAGTAATTAAAGCGCACTTCACCCATTTAGAAGAATTTAACCAAGAAGAAATTAATAATTTGCATTGTTGTACCAAATATGCTCCTGTGTCACAATTAATCTTTAAAATTTATGAAGAGATAAATTTTGAATTTTTTAACGTCGAGCGGTAAGGCGCTGAGACTTTAGAAGGGGATTGCGTCAGGGTGAAACACTCGGGATGCTAAATACTAAAGTTAAATATTAAATTAAAACTAACGAACATTTCAAAGTTCAAAGATGATTGCGTACAAATGATGATTAAAAATCGGACACTATAAAAATCAAGGAAAAATTAGCTTCATTACGAGAACATAAAACAGATATAAACAGTTTAGTTCAGAAATATTTCAGCGTCAATGAAGGAACAGATGAAGAAATAATAAAAAAAGAAAACTACGCAGTTAAACTGAGGGCATTGAGCTCACAGGCTATTCACACTAATTGTATATTATACTCGTATTTCAAAGAATTTGAAATAAGCCCCTCGAAAAATAAAGAAATCGACAATATGATAAGGGGGGTCATCCCCCCGTTACCCCCTCATAGTTAACTAATGAACCCCTTAAACTAATCAGGGAAGCCTCTTATTACAATGAATATATATATATACAAAATTTGAAGAAAATCGGATAATGCTGCATGAAAAACCCATTTATCTAAATTAAGGGGGTATTACCCCCCTTCCCCCTTTATACTTAACCAATGAACCCCCAAATCTATTCAGAGAAGCGCATTATCACAATGAACCTATATACAAAATTTGAAGAAAATCGGATAATTCTGCTTTAAAAACCCATTTATATAAATTAAGGGAGGATTAGCCCCCCGTTCCCCCCCTTTATACTTAACCAATCAATCCCGAAAACTAATCAGGGAAGCGTCTTAACCTAATGAACCTATAAACAAATTTTGAAGCAAATGGGATAATTCTGCATGAAAAACCCATTTATATAAATTAAGGGGGGGGGATTACCCCCCCCCCGTTCCCCCGTTTTATACTTAACCAATCCCGAAAACTAATCAAGGAAGCGTCTTAACCCAATGAACCTATAAACAAATTTTGAAGCAAATGGGATAATTCTGCATGAAAAACCCATTTATATAAATTAAGGGGGGGGGGATTATCCCCCCCGTTCCCCCCCATTATACTTAAACAATCAATCCCGAAAACTAATCAGGGCAGCGTCTTAACCCAATTAACCTATAAACAATTTTTGAAGCAAATGGGATAATTCTGCATGAAAAACCCATTTATATAAATTAAGCGGAGGATTAGCCCCCCGTTCCCCCCTTTATACTTAACCAATCAATCCCGAAAACTAATCAGGGAAGCGTCTAAACCCAATGAACCTATAAACAAATTTTGAAGTAAATGGGATAATTCTGCATGAAAAACCCATTTATATAAATAAAGGGGGATTAACCCCCCCCCCGCACCCTCCCAGTATACTTAACCAATCAATCCCGAAAACTAATCAGGGAAGCGTCTTAACCTAATGAACCTATAAACAAATTTTGAAGCAAATGGGATAATTCTGCATAAAAAACCCATTTATATAAATTAAGGGGGGGGATTACCCCCCCGTTCCCCCCGTTTATACTTAACCAATCAATCCCGAAAACTAATCAAGGAAGCGTCTTAACCCAACGAACGTATAAACAAATGTTGAAGCAAATAGGATAATTCTGCATGAAAAACCCATTTATATAAATAAAGGGGGGATTAACCCCCCCGTTCCCCCCCATTATACTTAACCAATCAATCCCGAAAACTAATCAGGGCAGCGTCTTAACCTATGAAACTATAAACAAATTTTGAAGCAAATGGGATAATTCTGCATGAAAAACCAATTTATATAAATTAAGGGGGGGATTGACCCCCCCCCCCCGAATCAGGGCAGCGTCTTAACCCAATGAACCTATAAACAATTTTTGAAGCAAATGGGATAATTCTGCATGAAAAACCCATTTATATAAATTAAGGGGGGGTTAGCCCCCGTTCCCCCCTTTATACTTAACCAATCAATCCCGAAAACTAATCAGGGAAGCGTCTTAACCCAATGAACCTATAAACAAATTTTGAAGCAAATGGAATAATTCTGCATAAAAAACCCATTTATATAAATTAAGGGGGGATTACCCTCCCCCGTTCCCCCCCATTATACTTAACCAATCAATCCCGAAAACTAATCAGGGCAGCGTCTTAACCCAATGAACCTATAAACAAATTTTGAAGCAAATGAGATAATTCTGCATGAAAAACCCATTTATATAAATTAAGGGGGGGGGGGTGGCCCCCCGTTCCCCCCTTTATACTTAACCAATCAATCCCAAAAACTAATCAAGGAAGCGTCTTAACCCAATGAACCTATAAACTAATTTTGAAGCAAATGGGATAATTCTGCATGAAAAACCCATTTATATAAATTAAGGGGGGATTAGCCCCCCGTTCCCCCCCTTTATACTTAACCAATCAATCCCGAAAACTAATCAGGGAAGCGTCTTAACCTAATGAACTTATAAACAAATTTTGAAGCAAATGGGATAATTCTGCATGAAAAACCCATTTATATAAATTAAGGGGGGGGATTAGCCCCCCCCCGTTCCCCCCCTTTATACTTAACCAATCCCGAAAACTAATCAAGGAAGCGTCTTAACCCAATGAACCTATAAACAAATTTTGAAGCAAATGGGATAATTCTGCATGAAAAACCCATTTATATAAATTAAGGGGGGGGATTATCCCCCCCGTTCCCCCCCATTATACTTAAACAATCAATCCCGAAAACTAATCAGGGCAGCGTCTTAACCCAATTAACCTATAAACAATTTTTGAAGCAAATGGGATAATTCTGCATGAAAAACCCATTTATATAAATTAAGCGGAGGATTAGCCCCCCGTTCCCCCCTTTATACTTAACCAATCAATCCCGAAAACTAATCAGGGAAGCGTCTAAACCCAATGAACCTATAAACAAATTTTGAAGTAAATGGGATAATTCTGCATGAAAAACCCATTTATATAAATAAAGGGGGATTAACCCCCCCCGTACCCTCCCAGTATACTTAACCAATCAATCCCGAAAACTAATCAGGGAAGCGTCTTAACCTAATGAACCTATAAACAAATTTTGAAGCAAATGGGATAATTCTCCATAAAAAACCCATTTATATAAATTAAGGGGGGGATTACCCCCCCCGTTCCCCCCCTTTATACTTAACCAATCAATCCCGAAAACTAATCAAGGAAGCGTCTTAACCCAACGAACGTATAAACAAATGTTGAAGCAAATAGGATAATTCTGCATGAAAAACCCATTTATATAAATAAAGGGGGGATTAACCCCCCCCCCGTTCCCCCCCATTATACTTAACCAATCAATCCCGAAAACTAATCAGGGCAGCGTCTTAACCCAATAAACCTATAAACAATTTTTGAAGCAAATGGGATAATTCTGCATGAAAAACCAATTTATATAAATTAAGGGGGGGTTAGCCCCCCGTTCCCCCCTTTATACTTAACCAATCAATCCCGAAAACTAATCAGGGAAGCGTCTTAACCCAATGAAACTATAAACAAATTTTGAAGCAAATGGGATAATTCTGCATGTAAAACCCATTTATATAAATTAAGGGGGGATTAGCCACCCCCCGTTCCCCCCCTTTATACTTAACCAATCAATCCCGAAAACTAATCAGGGAAGCGTCTTAACCCAATGAACCTATAAACAAATTTTGAAGCAAATGGGATAATTCTGCATGAAAAACCCATTTATATAAATTAAGGGGGGGGGGGGATTAGCCCCCGCGTTCCCCCCATTATACTTAACCAATCAATCCCGAAAACTAATCAGTGCAGCGTCTTAACCCAATGAACCTATAAACAAATTTTGAAGCAAATGAGATAATTCTGCATGAAAAACCCATTTATATAAATTAAGGGGGGGGTTAGCCCCCCGTTCCCCCCTTTATACTTAACCAATCAATCCCGAAAACTAATCAGGGAAGCGTCTTAACCCAATGAACCTATAAACTAATTTTGAAGCAAATGGGATAATTCTGCATGAAAAACCCATTTATATAAATTAAGGGGGGATTAGCCCTCCCGTTCCACCCCTTTATACTTAACCAATCAATCCCGAAAACTAATCAGGGAAGCGTCTAAACCCAATGAACCTATAAACAAATTTTGAAGTAAATGGGATAATTCTGAATGAAAAACCCATTTATATAAATAAAGGGGGATTAACCCCCCCCGTACCCTCCCAGTATACTTAACCAATCAATCCCGAAAACTAATCAGGGAAGCGTCTTAACCTAATGAACCTATAAACAAATTTTGAAGCAAATGGGATAATTCTGCATAAAAAACCCATTTATATAAATTAAGGGGGGGATTACCCCCCCGTTCCCCCCCTTTATACTTAACCAATCAATCCCGAAAACTAATCAAGGAAGCGTCTTAACCCAACAAACGTATAAACAAATGTTGAAGCAAATAGGATAATTCTGCATGAAAAACCCATTTATATAAATAAAGGGGGGATTAACCCCCCGTTCCCCCCCATTATACTTAACCAATCAATCCCGAAAACTAATCAGGGCAGCGTCTTAACCCAATGAAACTATAAACAAATTTTGAAGCAAATGGGATAATTCTGCATGAAAAACCAATTTATATAAATTAAGGGGGGGATTGACCCCCCCCCGAATCAGGGCAGCGTCTTAACCCAATGAACCTATAAACAATTTTTGAAGCAAATGGGATAATTCTGCATGAAAAACCCATTTATATAAATTAAGCGGAGGATTAGCCCCCCGTTCCCCCCTTTATACTTAACCAATCAATCCCGAAAACTAATCAGGGAAGCGTCTAAACCCAATGAACCTATAAACAAATTTTGAAGTAAATGGGATAATTCTGCATGAAAAACCCATTTATATAAATAAAGGGGGATTAACCCCCCCCCGCACCCTCCCAGTATACTTAACCAATCAATCCCGAAAACTAATCAGGGAAGCGTCTTAACCTAATGAACCTATAAACAAATTTTGAAGCAAATGGGATAATTCTGCATAAAAAACCCATTTATATAAATTAAGGGGGGGGATTACCCCCCCGTTCCCCCCGTTTATACTTAACCAAACAATCCCGAAAACTAATCAAGGAAGCGTCTTAACCCAACGAACGTATAAACAAATGTTGAAGCAAATAGGATAATTCTGCATGAAAAACCCATTTATATAAATAAAGGGGGGATTAACCCCCCCGTTCCCCCCCATTATACTTAACCAATCAATCCCGAAAACTAATCAGGGCAGCGTCTTAACCTATGAAACTATAAACAAATTTTGAAGCAAATGGGATAATTCTGCATGAAAAACCAATTTATATAAATTAAGGGGGGGATTGACCCCCCCCCCCGAATCAGGGCAGCGTCTTAACCCAATGAACCTATAAACAATTTTTGAAGCAAATGGGATAATTCTGCATGAAAAACCCATTTATATAAATTAAGGGGGGGTTAGCCCCCGTTCCCCCCTTTATACTTAACCAATCAATCCCGAAAACTAATCAGGGAAGCGTCTTAACCCAATGAACCTATAAACAAATTTTGAAGCAAATGGAATAATTCTGCATAAAAAACCCATTTATATAAATTAAGGGGGGATTACCCTCCCCCGTTCCCCCCCATTATACTTAACCAATCAATCCCGAAAACTAATCAGGGCAGCGTCTTAACCCAATGAACCTATAAACAAATTTTGAAGCAAATGAGATAATTCTGCATGAAAAACCCATTTATATAAATTAAGGGGGGGGGTGGCCCCCCGTTCCCCCCTTTATACTTAACCAATCAATCCCAAAAACTAATCAAGGAAGCGTCTTAACCCAATGAACCTATAAACTAATTTTGAAGCAAATGGGATAATTCTGCATGAAAAACCCATTTATATAAATTAAGGGGGGATTAGCCCCCCGTTCCCCCCCTTTATACTTAACCAATCAATCCCGAAAACTAATCAGGGAAGCGTCTTAACCTAATGAACTTATAAACAAATTTTGAAGCAAATGGGATAATTCTGCATGAAAAACCCATTTATATAAATTAAGGGGGGGGATTAGACCCCCCCGTTCCCCCCCTTTATACTTAACCAATCCCGAAAACTAATCAAGGAAGCGTCTTAACCCAATGAACCTATAAACAAATTTTGAAGCAAATGGGATAATTCTGCATGAAAAACCCATTTATATAAATTAAGGGGGGGGATTATCCCCCCCGTTCCCCCCCATTATACTTAAACAATCAATCCCGAAAACTAATCAGGGCAGCGTCTTAACCCAATTAACCTATAAACAATTTTTGAAGCAAATGGGATAATTCTGCATGAAAAACCCATTTATATAAATTAAGCGGAGGATTAGCCCCCCGTTCCCCCCTTTATACTTAACCAATCAATCCCGAAAACTAATCAGGGAAGCGTCTAAACCCAATGAACCTATAAACAAATTTTGAAGTAAATGGGATAATTCTGCATGAAAAACCCATTTATATAAATAAAGGGGGATTAACCCCCCCCCCGTACCCTCCCAGTATACACTAACCAATCAATCCCGAAAACTAATCAGGGAAGCGTCTTAACCTAATGAACCTATAAACAAATTTTGAAGCAAATGGGATAATTCTGCATAAAAAACCCATTTATATAAATTAAGGGGGGGGATTACCCCCCCCGTTCCCCCCCTTTATACTTAACCAATCAATCCCGAAAACTAATCAAGGAAGCGTCTTAACCCAACGAACGTATAAACAAATGTTGAAGCAAATAGGATAATTCTGCATGAAAAACCCATTTATATAAATAAAGGGGGGATTAACCCCCCCCCGTTCCCCCCCATTATACTTAACCAATCAATCCCGAAAACTAATCAGAGCAGCGTCTTAACCCAATAAACCTATAAACAATTTTTGAAGCAAATGGGATAATTCTGCATGAAAAACCAATTTATATAAATTAAGGGGGGGTTAGCCCCCCGTTCCCCCCTTTATACTTAACCAATCAATCCCGAAAACTAATCAGGGAAGCGTCTTAAACCAATGAAACTATAAACAAATTTTGAAGCAAATGGGATAATTCTGCATGAAAAACCCATTTATATAAATTAAGGGGGGATTAGCCACCCCCCGTTCCCCCCCTTTATACTTAACCAATCAATCCCGAAAACTAATCAGGGAAGCGTCTTAACCCAATGAACCTATAAACAAATTTTGAAGCAAATGGGATAATTCTGCATGAAAAACCCATTTATATAAATTAAGGGGGGGGGATTAGCCCCCGCGTTCCCCCCATTATACTTAACCAATCAATCCCGAAAACTAATCAGGGCAGCGTCTTAACCCAATGAACCTATAAACAAATTTTGAAGCAAATGAGATAATTCTGCATGAAAAACCCATTTATATAAATTAAGGGGGGGGTTAGCCCCCCGTTCCCCCCTTTATACTTAACCAATCAATCCCGAAAACTTATCAGGGAAGCGTCTTAACCCAATGAACCTATAAACTAATTTTGAAGCAAATGGGATAATTCTGCATGAAAAACCCATTTATATAAATTAAGGGGGGATTAGCCCTCCCGTTCCACCCCTTTATACTTAACCAATCAATCCCGAAAACTAATCAGGGAAGCGTCTAAACCCAATGAACCTATAAACAAATTTTGAAGTAAATGGGATAATTCTGAATGAAAAACCCATTTATATAAATAAAGGGGGATTAACCCCCCCCGTACCCTCCCAGTATACTTAACCAATCAATCCCGAAAACTAATCAGGGAAGCGTCTTAACCTAATGAACCTATAAACAAATTTTGAAGCAAATGGGATAATTCTGCATAAAAAACCCATTTATATAAATTAAGGGGGGGGATTACCCCCCCGTTCCCCCCCTTTATACTTAACCAATCAATCCCGAAAACTAATCAAGGAAGCGTCTTAACCCAACGAACGTATAAACAAATGTTGAAGCAAATAGGATAATTCTGCATGAAAAACCCATTTATATAAATAAAGGGGGGATTAACCCCCCGTTCCCCCCCATTATACTTAACCAATCAATCCCGAAAACTAATCAGGGCAGCGTCTTAACCCAATGAAACTATAAACAAATTTTGAAGCAAATGGGATAATTCTGCATGAAAAACCAATTTATATAAATTAAGGGGGGGATTGACCCCCCCCCCGAATCAGGGCAGCGTCTTAACCCAATGAACCTATAAACAATTTTTGAAGCAAATGGGATAATTCTGCATGAAAAACCCATTTATATAAATTAAGGGGGGGTTAGCCCCCCGTTCCCCCCTTTATACTTAACCAATCAATCCCGAAAACTAATCAGGGAAGCGTCTTAACCCAATGAACCTATAAACAAATTTTGAAGCAAATGGGATAATTCTGCATAAAAAACCCATTTATATAAATTAAGGGGGGATTACCCCCCCCCGTTCCCCCCCATTATACTTAACAATCAATCCCGAAAACTAATCAGGGCAGCGTCTAAACCCAATGAACCTATAAACAAATTTTGAAGCAAATGAGATAATTCTGCATGAAAAACCCATTTATATAAATTAAGGGGGGGGGGGGGTAGCCCCCCGTTCCCCCCTTTATACTTAACCAATCAATCCCAAAAACTAATCAAGGAAGCGTCTTAACCCAATGAACCTATAAACTAATTTTGAAGCAAATGGGATAATTCTGCATGAAAAACCCATTTATATAAATTATGGGGGGATTAGCCCCCGTTCCCCCCTTTATACTTAACCAATCAATCCCGAAAACTAATCAGGGAAGCGTCTTAACCTAATGAACCTATAAACAAATTTTGAAGCAAATGGGATAATTCTGCATGAAAAACCCATTTATATAAATTAAGGGGGGGGATTAGCCCCCCCCCGTTCCCCTCCTTTATACTTAACCAATCCCGAAAACTAATCAAGGAAGCGTCTTAACCCAATGAACCTATAAACAAATTTTGAAGCAAATGGGATAATTCTGCATGAAAAACCCATTTATATAAATTAAGGGGGGGGGATTATCCCCCCCGTTCCCCCCCCCCCCCCATTATACTTAAACAATCAATCCCGAAAACTAATCAGGGCAGCGTCTTAACCCAATTAACCTATAAACAATTTTTGAAGCAAATGGGATAATTCTGCATGAAAAACCCATTTATATAAATTAAGCGGAGGATTAGCCCCCCGTTCCCCCCTTTATACTTAACCAATCAATCCCGAAAACTAATCAGGGAAGCGTCTAAACCCAATGAACCTATAAACAAATTTTGAAGTAAATGGGATAATTCTGCATGAAAAACCCATTTATATAAATAAAGGGGGATTAACCCCCCCGTACCCTCCCAGTATACTTAACCAATCAATCCCGAAAACTAATCAGGGAAGCGTCTTAACCTAATGAACCTATAAACAAATTTTGAAGCAAATGGGATAATTCTGCATAAAAAACCCATTTATATAAATTAAGGGGGGGATTACCCCCCCGTTCCCCCCTTTATACTTAACCAATCAATCCCGAAAACTAATCAAGGAAGCGTCTTAACCCAACGAACGTATAAACAAATGTTGAAGCAAATAGGATAATTCTGCATGAAAAACCCATTTATATAAATAAAGGGGGGATTAACCCCCCCCCGTTCCCCCCCCCATTATACTTAACCAATCAATCCCGAAAACTAATCAGGGCAGCGTCTTAACCCAATAAACCTATAAACAATTTTTGAAGCAAATGGGATAATTCTGCATGAAAAACCAATTTATATAAATTAAGGGGGGGTTAGCCCCCCGTTCCCCCCTTTATACTTAACCAATCAATCCCGAAAACTAATCAGGGAAGCGTCTTAACCCAATGAAACTATAAACAAATTTTGAAGCAAATGGGATAATTCTGCATGAAAAACCCATTTATATAAATTAAGGGGGGATTAGCCACCCCCCGTTCCCCCCCTTTATACTTAACCAATCAATCCCGAAAACTAATCAGGGAAGCGTCTTAACACAATGAACCTATAAACAAATTTTGAAGCAAATGGGATAATTCTGCATGAAAAACCCATTTATATAAATTAAGGGGGGGGGATTAGCCCCCGCGTTCCCCCCATTATACTTAACCAATCAATCCCGAAAACTAATCAGGGCAGCGTCTTAACCCAATGAACCTATAAACAAATTTTGAAGCAAATGAGATAATTCTGCATGAAAAACCCATTTATATAAATTAAGGGGGGGGGGGTTAGCCCCCCGTTCCCCCCTTTATACTTAACCAATCAATCCCGAAAACTAATCAGGGAAGCGTCTTAACCCAATGAACCTATAAACTAATTTTGAAGCAAATGGGATAATTCTGCATGAAAAACCCATTTATATAAATTAAGGGGGGATTAGCCCTCCCGTTCCACCCCTTTATACTTAACCAATCAATCCCGAAAACTAATCAGGGAAGCGTCTTAACCCAATGAACCTATAAACAAATTTTGAAGCAAATGGGATAATTCTGCATGAAAAACCCGTTTATATAAATTAAGGGGGGGGGGGATTAGCCCCCCGCGTTCCCCCCCATTATACTTAACCAATCAATCCCGAAAACTAATCAGGGCAGCGTCTTAACCCAATGAACCTATAAACAATTTTTGAAGCAAATGGGATAATTCTGCATGAAAAACCCATTTATATAAATTAAGCGGAGGATTAGCCCCCCGTTCCCCCCTTTATACTTAACCAATCAATCCCGAAAACTAATCAGGGAAGCGTCTTAACCCAATGAACCTATAAACAAATTTTGAAGCAAATGGGATAATTCTGCATGAAAAACCCATTTATATAAATTAAGGGGGGGATTGACCCCCCCCCCGTCCCCCCCATTATACTTAACCAATCAATCCCAAAAACTAATAAGGGAGGCGTCTTAACCTAATGAACCTATAAACAAATTTTGAAGCAAATGGGATAATTCTGCATAAAAAACCTATTTATATAAATTAAGGGGGGAGGATTACCCCCCCTGCCCCCCCCCATTATACTTAACCAATCAATCCCGAAAACTAATCAGGGAAGCGTCTTAACCCAATGAACCTATAAACTAATTTTGAAGCAAATGGGATAATTCTGCATAAAAAACCCATTTATATAAATTAAGGGGGGATTACCCCCCCCCGTTCCCCCCTTTATACTTAACCAATCAATCCCGAAAACTAATCAAGGAAGCGTCTTAACCCAACGAACGTATAAACAAATGTTGAAGCAAATAGGATAATTCTGCATGAAAAACCCATTTATATAAATAAAGGGGGGATTAACCCCCCCCGTTCCCCCCCCCATTATACTTAACCAATCAATCCCGAAAACTAATCAGGGCAGCGTCTTAACCCAATAAACCTATAAACAATTTTTGAAGCAAATGGGATAATTCTGCATGAAAAACCAATTTATATAAATTAAGGGGGGGTTAGCCCCCCGTTCCCCCCTTTATACTTAACCAATCAATCCCGAAAACTAATCAGGGAGGCGTCTTAACCCAATGAACCTATAAACTAATTTTGAAGCAAATGGGATAATTCTGCATGAAAAACCCATTTATATAAATTAAGGGGGGATTAGCCCTCCCGTTCCACCCCTTTATACTTAACCAATCAATCCCGAAAACTAATCAGGGAAGCGTCTTAACCCAATGAACCTATAAACAAATTTTGAAGCAAATGGGATAATTCTGCATGAAAAACCCGTTTATATAAATTAAGGGGGGGGATTAGCCCCCCGCGTTCCCCCCCATTATACTTAACCAATCAATCCCGAAAACTAATCAGGGCAGCGTCTTAACCCAATGAACCTATAAACAATTTTTGAAGCAAATGGGATAATTCTGCATGAAAAACCCATTTATATAAATTAAGCGGAGGATTAGCTCCCCGTTCCCCCCTTTATACTTAACCAATCAATCCCGAAAACTAATCAGGGAAGCGTCTTAACCCAATGAACCTATAAACAAATTTTGAAGCAAATGGGATAATTCTGCATGAAAAACCCATTTATATAAATTAAGGGGGGGATTGACCCCCCCCGTCCCCCCCATTATACTTAACCAATCAATCCCAAAAACTAATCAGGGAGGCGTCTTAACCTAATGAACCTATAAACAAATTTTGAAGCAAATGGGATAATTCTGCATAAAAAACCTATTTATATAAATTAAGGGGGGGTTAGCCCCCCGTTCCCCCCTTTATACTTAACCAATCAATCCCGAAAACTAATCAGGGAAGCGTCTTAACCCAATGAAACTATAAACAAATTTTGAAGCAAATGGGATAATTCTGCATGAAAAACCAATTTATATAAATTAAGGGGGGGATTGACCCCCCCCCCCGAATCAGGGCAGCGTGTTAACCCAATGAACCTATAAACAATTTTTGAAGCAAATGGGATAATTCTGCATGAAAAACCCATTTATATAAATTAAGGGGGGGTTAGTTCCCCCCTTTATACTTAACCAATCAATCCCGAAAACTAATCAGGGAAGCGTCTTAACCCAATGAACCTATAAACAAGTTTTGAAGCAAATGAGATAATTCTGCATGAAAAACCCATTTATATAAATTAAGGGGGGGGGGGGGATTAGCCCCCGCGTTCCCCCCATTATACTTAACCAATCAATCCCGAAAACTAATCAGGGCAGCGTCTTAACCCAATGAACCTATAAACAAATTTTGAAGCAAATGAGATAATTCTGCATGAAAAACCCATTTATATAAATTAAGGGGGGGGTTAGCCCCCCGTTCCCCCCTTTATACTTAACCAATCAATCCCGAAAACTAATCAGGGAAGCGTCTTAACCCAATGAACCTATAAACTAATTTTGAAGCAAATGGGATAATTCTGCATGAAAAACCCATTTATATAAATTAAGGGGGGATTAGCCCTCCCGTTCCACCCCTTTATACTTAACCAATCAATCCCGAAAACTAATCAGGGAAGCGTCTAAACCCAATGAACCTATAAACAAATTTTGAAGTAAATGGGATAATTCTGAATGAAAAACCCATTTATATAAATAAAGGGGGATTAACCCCCCCCCCCGTACCCTCCCAGTATACTTAACCAATCAATCCCGAAAACTAATCAGGGAAGCGTCTTAACCTAATGAACCTATAAACAAATTTTGAAGCAAATGGGATAATTCTGCATAAAAAACCCATTTATATAAATTAAGGGGGGGGATTACCCCCCCGTTCCCCCCCTTTATACTTAACCAATCAATCCCGAAAACTAATCAAGGAAGCGTCTTAACCCAACGAACGTATAAACAAATGTTGAAGCAAATAGGATAATTCTGCATGAAAAACCCATTTATATAAATAAAGGGGGGATTAACCCCCCGTTCCCCCCCATTATACTTAACCAATCAATCCCGAAAACTAATCAGGGCAGCGTCTTAACCCAATGAAACTATAAACAAATTTTGAAGCAAATGGGATAATTCTGCATGAAAAACCAATTTATATAAATTAAGGGGGGGATTGACCCCCCCCCCGAATCAGGGCAGCGTCTTAACCCAATGAACCTATAAACAATTTTTGAAGCAAATGGGATAATTCTGCATGAAAAACCCATTTATATAAATTAAGGGGGGGTTAGCCCCCCGTTCCCCCCTTTATACTTAACCAATCAATCCCGAAAACTAATCAGGGAAGCGTCTTAACCCAATGAACCTATAAACAAATTTTGAAGCAAATGGGATAATTCTGCATAAAAAACCCATTTATATAAATTAAGGGGGGATTACCCCCCCCGTTCCCCCCCATTATACTTAACAATCAATCCCGAAAACTAATCAGGGCAGCGTCTAAACCCAATGAACCTATAAACAAATTTTGAAGCAAATGAGATAATTCTGCATGAAAACCCCATTTATATAAATTAAGGGGGGGGGGGGGTAGCCCCCCGTTCCCCCCTTTATACTTAACCAATCAATCCCAAAAACTAATCAAGGAAGCGTCTTAACCCAATGAACCTATAAACTAATTTTGAAGCAAATGGGATAATTCTGCATGAAAAACCCATTTATATAAATTATGGGGGGATTAGCCCCCGTTCCCCCCTTTATACTTAACCAATCAATCCCGAAAACTAATCAGGGAAGCGTCTTAACCTAATGAACCTATAAACAAATTTTGAAGCAAATGGGATAATTCTGCATGAAAAACCCATTTATATAAATTAAGGGGGGGGACTAGCCCCCCCCCCCGTTCCCCTCCTTTATACTTAACCAATCCCGAAAACTAATCAAGGAAGCGTCTTAACCCAATGAACCTATAAACAAATTTTGAAGCAAATGGGATAATTCTGCATGAAAAACCCATTTATATAAATTAAGGGGGGGGGATTATCCCCCCCGTTCCCCCCCCCCATTATTCTTAAACAATCAATCCCGAAAACTAATCAGGGCAGCGTCTTAACCCAATTAACCTATAAACAATTTTTGAAGCAAATGGGATAATTCTGCATGAAAAACCCATTTATATAAATTAAGCGGAGGATTAGCCCCCCGTTCCCCCCTTTATACTTAACCAATCAATCCCGAAAACTAATCAGGGAAGCGTCTAAACCCAATGAACCTATAAACAAATTTTGAAGTAAATGGGATAATTCTGCATGAAAAACCCATTTATATAAATAAAGGGGGATTAACCCCCCCGTACCCTCCCAGTATACTTAACCAATCAATCCCGAAATCTAATCAGGGAAGCGTCTTAACCTAATGAACCTATAAACAAATTTTGAAGCAAATGGGATAATTCTGCATAAAAAACCCATTTATATAAATTAAGGGGGGGATTACCCCCCCGTTCCCCCCCTTTATACTTAACCAATCAATCCCGAAAACTAATCAAGGAAGCGTCTTAACCCAACGAACGTATAAACAAATGTTGAAGCAAATGGGATAATTCTGCATGAAAAACCCATTTATATAAATTAAGGGGGGATTAGCCACCCCCCGTTCCCCCCCTTTATACTTAACCAATCAATCCCGAAAACTAATCAGGGAAGCGTCTTAACACAATGAACCTATAAACAAATTTTGAAGCAAATGGGATAATTCTGCATGAAAAACCAATTTATATAAATTAAGGGGGGGTTAGCCCCCCGTTCCCCCCTTTATACTTAACCAATCAATCCCGAAAACTAATCAGGGAAGCGTCTTAACCCAATGAAACTATAAACAAATTTTGAAGCAAATGGGATAATTCTGCATGAAAAACCCATTTATATAAATTAAGGGGGGATTAGCCACCCCCCGTTCCCCCCCTTTATACTTAACCAATCAATCCCGAAAACTAATCAGGGAAGCGTCTTAACACAATGAACCTATAAACAAATTTTGAAGCAAATGGGATAATTCTGCATGAAAAACCCATTTATATAAATTAAGGGGGGGGGATTAGCCCCCGCGTTCCCCCCATTATACTTAACCAATCAATCCCGAAAACTAATCAGGGCAGCGTCTTAACCCAATGAACCTATAAACAAATTTTGAAGCAAATGAGATAATTCTGCATGAAAAACCCATTTATATAAATTAAGGGGGGGGTTAGCCCCCCGTTCCCCCCTTTATACTTAACCAATCAATCCCGAAAACTAATCAGGGAAGCGTCTTAACCCAATGAACCTATAAACTAATTTTGAAGCAAATGGGATAATTCTGCATGAAAAACCCATTTATATAAATTAAGGGGGGATTAGCCCTCCCGTTCCACCCCTTTATACTTAACCAATCAATCCCGAAAACTAATCAGGGAAGCGTCTTAACCCAATGAACCTATAAACAAATTTTGAAGCAAATGGGATAATTCTGCATGAAAAACCCGTTTATATAAATTAAGGGGGGGGGGATTAGCCCCCCGCGTTCCCCCCCATTATACTTAACCAATCAATCCCGAAAACTAATCAGGGCAGCGTCTTAACCCAATGAACCTATAAACAATTTTTGAAGCAAATGGGATAATTCTGCATGAAAAACCCATTTATATAAATTAAGCGGAGGATTAGCCCCCCGTTCCCCCCTTTATACTTAACCAATCAATCCCGAAAACTAATCAGGGAAGCGTCTTAACCCAATGAACCTATAAACAAATTTTGAAGCAAATGGGATAATTCTGCATAAAAAACCTATTTATATAAATTAAGGGGGGAGGATTACCCCCCCTGCCCCCCCCCATTATACTTAACCAATCAATCCCGAAAACTAATCAGGGAAGCGTCTTAACCCAATGAACCTATAAACTAATTTTGAAGCAAATGGGATAATTCTGCATAAAAAACCCATTTATATAAATTAAGGGGGGATTACCCCCCCCCCCCGTTCCCCCCTTTATACTTAACCAATCAATCCCGAAAACTAATCAAGGAAGCGTCTTAACCCAACGAACGTATAAACAAATGTTGAAGCAAATAGGATAATTCTGCATGAAAAACCCATTTATATAAATAAAGGGGGGATTAACCCCCCCGTTCCCCCCCATTATACTTAACCAATCAATCCCGAAAACTAATCAGGGCAGCGTCTTAACCCAATAAACCTATAAACAATTTTTGAAGCAAATGGGATAATTCTGCATGAAAAACCAATTTATATAAATTAAGGGGGGGTTAGCCCCCCGTTCCCCCCTTTATACTTAACCAATCAATCCCGAAAACTAATCAGGGAGGCGTCTTAACCCAATGAACCTATAAACTAATTTTGAAGCAAATGGGATAATTCTGCATGAAAAACCCATTTATATAAATTAAGGGGGGATTAGCCCTCCCGTTCCACCCCTTTATACTTAACCAATCAATCCCGAAAACTAATCAGGGAAGCGTCTTAACCCAATGAACCTATAAACAAATTTTGAAGCAAATGGGATAATTCTGCATGAAAAACCCGTTTATATAAATTAAGGGGGGGGATTAGCCCCCCGCGTTCCCCCCCATTATACTTAACCAATCAATCCCGAAAACTAATCAGGGCAGCGTCTTAACCCAATGAACCTATAAACAATTTTTGAAGCAAATGGGATAATTCTGCATGAAAAACCCATTTATATAAATTAAGCGGAGGATTAGCTCCCCGTTCCCCCCTTTATACTTAACCAATCAATCCCGAAAACTAATCAGGGAAGCGTCTTAACCCAATGAACCTATAAACAAATTTTGAAGCAAATGGGATAATTCTGCATGAAAAACCCATTTATATAAATTAAGGGGGGGATTGACCCCCCCCGTCCCCCCCATTATACTTAACCAATCAATCCCAAAAACTAATCAGGGAGGCGTCTTAACCTAATGAACCTATAAACAAATTTTGAAGCAAATGGGATAATTCTGCATAAAAAACCTATTTATATAAATTAAGGGGGGGTTAGCCCCCCGTTCCCCCCTTTATACTTAACCAATCAATCCCGAAAACTAATCAGGGAAGCGTCTTAACCCAATGAAACTATAAACAAATTTTGAAGCAAATGGGATAATTCTGCATGAAAAACCAATTTATATAAATTAAGGGGGGGATTGACCCCCCCCCCCCCCGAATCAGGGCAGCGTGTTAACCCAATGAACCTATAAACAATTTTTGAAGCAAATGGGATAATTCTGCATGAAAAACCCATTTATATAAATTAAGGGGGGGTTAGTTCCCCCCTTTATACTTAACCAATCAATCCCGAAAACTAATCAGGGAAGCGTCTTAACCCAATGAACCTATAAACAAGTTTTGAAGCAAATGAGATAATTCTGCATGAAAAACCCATTAATATAAATTAAGGGGGGGGGTAGCCCCCCGTTCCCCGCTTTATACTTAACCAATCAATCCCAAAAACTAATCAGGGAAGCGTCTTAACCCAATGAACCTATAAACAAATTTTGAAGCAAATGGGATAATTCTGCATGAAAAACCCATTTATATAAATTAAGGGGGGGATTGACTGCCCCCGTCCCCCCCATTATACTTAACCAATCAATCCCAAAAACTAATCAGGGAGGCGTCTTAACCTAATGAACCTATAAACAAATTTTGAAGCAAATGGGATAATTCTGCATAAAAAACCTATTTATATAAATTAAGGGGGGGGATTACCCCCCCCCTGCCCCCCCCCCATTATACTTAACCAATCAATCCCGAAAACTAATCAGGGCAGCGTCTTAACCCAATGAACCTATAATTAAATTTTGAAGATAATGAGATAATTCTGCATGAAAAACCCATTTATATAAATTAAGGGGGGGGGCTTAACCAATTATACTTAACCAATCAATCCCGAAAACTAATCAGGGAAGCGCCTTAACACAGTGAACCTATAAACAAAATTTGAAGGAAAACGGATATTTCTATGAAGAGTTATCGCGTTACGTACATACATACATACGTACGTACGTACATACAGAACCGGCGGGCACATAAGCTTTGATAGCCTGCGAGCTAAAAAAGAATGATAAGTTCATCTGGGAGATTGAAGATCAGCGAAACGAACTGGAAGTAGAGTCCTGCATCGGGTCGGGTTAACCGCTTTTACCCGCACCCGATCCGACACGACCCGAAGGTCGGGTCGTGTTGGCGCTCTATTTTTTCGTTGCGGTTTGGGTTTGGGTCGGGTTCACTTCTATTTTTTGCTGCAGGTTGGGTTAGGGTCCGATTGACATTATTTTCTTTTGGTTCGGGTTGGTTTCGGGTTGGGTTTTTACTCTTGTGGGACGGGTTCGGGTTGACCCGCTTTTTCAAAAGAATGTCCAATATTTTTTCAGATTAAATATGTATTGCGCCTCTGAGACATGGGAGGGTAAAAACCATATTATTTGTTATTTAGCTCTCGCATGATGCCTGTGTTCTTTGACGATACCAAGTTCTGCAAATCTGTTTGAATCAAAACCACAGACTGCAAGAAACCCTTAATCAGCAATTTCACTTTTAAAGAACATGAGATTTTGAAGGGCGAGAGTGATAAATGTGAGGCTAGTGCTATTACAGGAGGCGTCGAGTCGCCGCCACTTCCAGGCGACACCCATGTAAACCTATGGCTTCAGAAGAGTTGCTCGGTAGCAAGCAACTTTTTTCTGTCGGAGCAATTTTGTCGCTTCGAAGCGGGCGATATCGCGACCATGTCGCCACCAACAGCCAATCAAATGCTTAGGAATCTGACATCACGTTTTCACTCTCTAGATTTTTAAAACATGGCGGCTGCATGCTCTCTGTCTCAGCTCGACGGAGAGCATTTTATGTATTTATTTTCTTACGCAATACATTTTAAACCTCACAGATAAATCTATTTCTTTAAAATTAAAAGTATAGTGAAAGGTTTTCGTCACAAGCCGAGAATTGCAAGATACATATTCTGCTTTCCTCTTCGTAGTTGGTAAGTGTCACTTTTCTATTTATCTTTTTTATTCTAAACCATCTTGTATCTAATGTTAAATACAATAACAGTTAATTTCTGTAATTCATTCTCGTGTTCATTAAAATTATTTCATTGTTGTTATTCTTATTATTGTCGTAATTTCCGTAATGATATTTTGGCGCTATTTCAAAACTTTCTCGCCAAACTGTTTGTTTACATATTATTTTATCAGCGATATATATGTCAATGTAATGTTAAAAATGCAATTTTACTGTTTTCATGCCAGGTTAAAAATAAAATAGTCCAATTACATTTTCTGATCTTAAACTTAAAATAAACAGAAATTAATAATTTTGTTTATGAACATTCAGTGTTAGCAAACTCAATTTAAAAAATATTTATATAGGGTAGATGTGCCAGTAATGGACACCCTTAAGGAATTTTTTTTTAATTATTTTTTAATTAATACATAGTTATAATTATTATAGCCCACTTTTTTAATATTATATTAATCTATCAACATTATTTAATCAATCTCATAGTCTCATTTCCCAATGTGAATCAAACTTTAATTGTAAATAACAGAAATGTATCAAAACACCCAAAATTCCAGTAATGGACACCCTCTCTTCCAGTAATGGGACACTCTCTGTTCCAGTAATGGACACCACAAAAAATAATAGATAAATTGATTTTATGATTTTATTTAAAACCAAAATTTAATGAAAGAATATTAATGAAATAAAATAGTCATTTTCAAATAAATTTAACAATTAGGGTATCAATAATTAATAAAATATTTATGAGACTAATTGACTGTTTAAATTAATTATTGTCATTATCAAAAGATCAATATTTTAATTATTTTAGATAGAAGGTTTAAAATACTAAATTTCAAAGAATTATATTTACCAAATTATTTAGTCATTGAGGGGGAGAGGGGAGTTTAGAAGGGTTATTAAAAAAAAAAAGAATTAAGTGTCTTGGCGTACCAGTGCATGGAATCATATTTCTTTTTATTCTTAACAGTTAAACTTCCTAAAACTGCTTTATGTATTACTTTTAGCAATTTGTATAAAGTATATCAAATAAATGAAAGTGTAGGTTGAATGTTTTTTAATTACTAAATAAAATTATTTCAAAATAAAATATCAGAACTGACATTTGAGCCCCTTGATCTGCAGATTTACTACTTTCATTGCTACTATAAATTTAATATTCTAGTGATTTTTTGTGTATGTAGTTCTTTTGTCAGAGATGAATAATGAAACATTTAAGACAAAAAATAATAGATTTTGAAGAACTTGTGCGATTTAAAAAATTGTCCTTTTTTAAATGGGGAGAGCTCCTCATTTTCCAATGCCCTTAAAGATTATTTCTCTGTTTCCTGATGGGTGTTGATTGCCGCATTATAAAATATGTAAGGTATGGCTTCTTCCTCATTTAAAAGCTGTTCAATTGGAACTTGGAACTGGAAAATGGATGCAAATAAGGGTGGGGTAGGACATGCCATTGCTCATGCCTGCAATTTTAAATTTAATTAAAAAAATTTCCCTATTCTCTAATGAGTTTTTTGGAAAAAATACGTAATTTATTATTCCCGATTAACTTAACATAATGAAGTATTACAAGAGAAAATAAGCAATGATTTTTTATGAAAAGGGCACGGCGCCCTTAACCTTTTGTATAATATAACATTTATTTATTTTTTATGTTAATTTGTTTTAAGTTATCTAACATTAACGAAAGATAACAAATGGAAAAACTGTTTCATTATTCATTAAAAAAAAAAAACTAGTATAAGTTTACTTTTCGATATTTACTATTGCTTGTTTGTTACATTTCTGTATTACTTTTTATGTGTAAAAATTCTCTTGTATGTCAAAAATTCTTAGTTTTGCTTATTTTGTATTTATATGCATTCATTTTAAGAAATGTGCATCTATTTAAAAATCTTTAGCATCAAATACACAGAGCCATCGCTATGACATATTATTAGGGAGGGGCTTAAAATTACCATGACAATTGGTGTTTGACAGCTGTCTATTTAACCAGAAAGTGTAAATATGTGGAAATGTAGGGGAGACTGGTACACAGTGGACCACCCTCTAATATTTTATTTATTTCATTTTTTTTTAAAGCTTCTCTTCTAATAGATAACAGCACTGCACTGATTATTTATAGCCTTCAAAAAATATGTTTAGCTCAAATTGAACTATTTTATCTTGATTGGTTGTTTTGAGCTTCTAAAAGTAAAATTTTTCATCATATTTTTATTTTTTTAGTAATTAAAGGTTGTAGATAAATAAGATAAAACAGCTATTTTGCAAAGCTCAGATACTTGTGTTTATTTAACTTTAAAGTTAATATGTTTAAAAGAATGGACCACCCACTCCTGGGGCACAGTGGTCCACAATCCACTCTGCTCCTGTAATGCAGAATGTTCAAAATATTTAATAATTGCTTATTTTCTATAAAGAAATATTTTAAAGTAGTTATTTAACGGTAAAATAAAGTAAACAAAGAAAAATAATAATTTATTTAACATAGTAAGAAATATTTTGTTCTGCATTTATTTACTGCCTTTGATAAATATAACTGTAGTCTAATTGGTGATGATTCTATTCAAGTAAGATTCGTGAGATGCAAATTGAATGGAAATCAGTTTTTTTAGGTAGATTTCGTAAGAAATACTACCTATTACATTCTCACCTAAGTTGGAAATTTTGAAAAATTTTTGCAGATCTACGCCGATCATGACTCCCAGAACCCAAAACCACCCCCAGTTCAAAACTTTTATATATATAATGTATGTCACTTTTTTCTGACCACGATAACTGGAAAAATTCTGCATAAATCTTTTCCAAACTGATACATAAAATCAAGGGTCATAAAATCTCGATCA
Source organism: Maratus michaelseni (assembly GCA_963931845.1). NCBI lineage: Eukaryota > Metazoa > Arthropoda > Arachnida > Araneae > Salticidae > Maratus > Maratus michaelseni. The sequence continues at coordinate 118,158,458 of OZ007591.1, read as the reverse complement.
AGTTCGTTAATGGGCAAAATCGAGCCAAGGGGGGGGGGGGGGGGGGAATGGGGGGGCTTTTTGTGAAAACAGAAAAACCCGCATATTTTCTTTATTATTATACGTATCGAATCCGTTTAAAGTTATTATTATTTCTAGGACAAGGCCCGAAAATTTATGTATGACAGATTTTTGATATAATTAAAAATGGCCCCAAGGGGGGGAAAAAGGGGGTTTTTTAGAAGAAAAAAAATCATAGCTTCGTCAATTCACAAGATATCAAATCCGCGTTAAATTTATTATTAATCCTCTTAGTATTATCTAAAACTTTTATATTGACAAGTTTTTTATAGGACCAACCGTTATAGCAAAAAAAAATTTAAAAAAAAAAAATCCCTGCCGGCTCCGCCTGCAAACAAGTTATTTTTCGAAGTAGGCGGTTCCTACTCCCGCATCTTTTCGAAACTGATACATAAAATCAAGGGGCATAAAATCTCGGTCAAGTTCGTTAATGGGCAAAATCGAACCAAGGGGGGGGATGGGGGGGGCTTTTTGTGAAAACAGAAAAAACCCATAATTTCTTAATTATGATACGTATCGAATCCGTTTAAAGGTATTATTACTTCTAGGAACAGGGCCAAAAACTTATGTATGACAGATTTTTGATATAATTAAAAATTGTCTTAAGGGGGGGGGGAGGGGTTTTAGAAGAAAAAAATTCATAACTTCGTCAATTTCCAAGATTTCAAATCCGCTTAAATTTATTATAAATCTTCCTAATATTATCTAAAACTTTTATATTAACAAGTTTTTTATAGGACCAACCGTTATAGCAAAAAAAAAAATTAAAAACAAAAAAATCCCTGCCGGCTCCGCCTGCAAACAAGTTATTTTTTGAAGTAAGCGGTTCCAACTCCCGCATCTTTTCGAAACTGATACATAAAATCAAGGTGCATAAAATCTCAGTCAAGTTCGTTAATGGGCAAAATCGAACCAGGGAGGGGGGGATGGGGGGCACTTTTTGTGAAAACAGAAAAAACCCATAATTTCTTAATTATGATACGTATCGAATCCGTTTGAAGTTATTATTACTTCTAGGAAAAGCGCCGAAAGTTTATGTATGACAGATTTTTTATATAATTAAAAATTGTCTTAAGGGGGGGAGGGGGGTTTTAGAAGAAAAAATTTCATAACTTCGTCAATTCACAAGGTATCAAATCCGCTTAATATTTTCTAAAACTTTTATATTGACAAGTTTTTTATAGGACCAACCCTTATAGAAAAAAAAAATCCTTGCTGGCTCCGCCTGCGAACAAGTTTGGTTTCGAAGTAGGCGGTTCCAACTGCAGCATCATCGCAAAAAGGTCATTTCTTCCGCAATTCCCGACAAACAGGCGCCCCACGGTCTGCGTCTTCGAAATCTACCTGTGCCTGTAGGCCGAGCCGTCAGGGATTTTTTTTTTTTTTTACAAACTGTAGCTGTTTTTTTTACTGTAGATGAATCTGTTGTTGATATCAATGATTTCATAATGTTGCTCCCAGACCCAAAAGTATTTCAGGAATATTCCAGGCTCAATCTTACTCATAAGTATTTTGGATCATTTGAAAATTTTAATGTGCTCTGATTTTTTTGTACTTAAGTAATAACTTCAACTAAATTGCAATTGTTCCTGTATTAATCTGTTATTATTTTCAAAATATAATTAATTGTGTTTTTGTTTCAAAATGTTACTTGTAAATTTATATTACTATGTTATTTTGCGTGTAAAGGGGAAATAAAAAATAATTATATTAATGGAAAATAGATTTATATTGTATTTCGGTTAATACCTAATAGCGGTCCACTGTACCCCAGTGGGTGGACCAGTGTACCCCAGAAGTGGAGCACACTGGTCCACTTTACGGGGGCATATAATTTTTTGAAAAATGTATTGAAAACTATGTTCTGAGAAAATTATGATGGATGTATAGACGGGGGGGGGGGGGGGGGGCTTTTTGTGAAAACAGAAAAAAACCGATATTTTCTTAATTATGATACGTATCGAATCAGTTTAAAGTTATTATTATTACTTCTAGGAAAAGGGCCGAAAATTTATGTATGACAGATTTTTGATATTATTAAAAATGTCCCCAAGATTGGGGGTGGGGGTGGGTTAGGAGAAAAAAATTCATAACTTCGTCAATTCAAAAGATTTTGAATCTGCTTAAATTTATAATAAATCCTCTTAATATTACCTAAAACTTTTATATTGACAAGTTTTTTATAAGACCAACCCTTATAGCAAAAAAAAAATAAAAACAATAAAAAAACCCTACCGGCTCTGCCTGCAAACAAGTTAAGTTTCAAAGTGGGCGTTTCCAAATGACGCATCATGGCAAAAAATTTATTTCTTATGCAATTCCCAACAAACAAGCGCTTCACGGTTTGTGTCTTCGAAATCTACCTGTGCCTGTAGGCCGTGCCGTCAGGGAATTTTTTTATTATAGGTTACAGTTTTTTGTAATTTATTGTTTATTTATTTTATATTATTTACCACTTTCAACAATTTTATGTATTTAACAATATTAAATAACTGTTTTGCACAGTATTGACAACAATTTTTGGCTATCTATCTCCTATCCCAGATGCCAGTAACAAAAAATCTTCCAGATAATACTAATTTTGTTTTGAGTATGCCAACAGCAAATTTAATGCTTAGTTTGCTTGCATTCAATAGAAAATAACAATGTCACAATATATGATACTTTTCAGTTAGCCAAGTTTTATTTATTTATTTATTTTTTTTTTTTTTTTTGGGGGGGGGGTGACACAATGTAGTTCTTGGGGGAAGAATTTAAACTCTTATATTAGAAGGGAAAACACACACATTAAAAAAATATGTCACTCTTTCATTTAAAATAACAAAAAAAATGTTCTAATGAGAAATTCCTTGAATCAAAAATATTTCATTTCGACATTTACATTGTTTCTTATTTTCATATGCAAAGATCAAAACTACTGTTTTTCTTTAATTAGGGGCAAAAATATTTTAATAACAACAGATATCCTATCTCTATATATTTATAAAAGGGATAAATTTAAGAGTGTTTGACAAACATTGAGATTTGTGATCATAGAATCAATAATATCTAATATGATCATAAAAAAATTCTTTGAACATTGTTCATTATTATTTAGCACAGATATATTTGAAAAATAAATTATGGTGGCCATAAGAAACCTTAGTAGTTGTCATAAAAACATACTAATTATTTTATAAACAACGTTATGTACTTTTTTTAAATCTAAAATGTAAAAGGCAAAAAATCTGTTAAAAAATTAAAATAGCTGTATAAAAATCCTGACAAAGTATGTAAACATGAATATATCAGTACAAAAACCATTGATCTTCTTTAAAATCGGATCATATGATGAATGGGCTTAATCACATAACAATGTCAGTAATGGGGATTGAGGCATTATTTGGTGATCTGGCTAACAAAAAAAGCACTCAATATAAAAAAAAAAAAAGAAGAGTGTAGTGTAAAATTTGAGTGACAGGGTTTCTAGTTACATTGTGAATGTCATTTTTGCATTGGCATGTTTAATGCCAAGGTTGATTAATCTTTTTAAACTTCATACTCAAACTCCCATTATTCTGTTTTCATAATACGTATAAGTTTTGTTTATTATTAACTGACCCATCTGGTGTTGCCCGAGACCATGATAATAACCTTAAATAAACCTCAAATTTGTATAAATTTATATCTTTAATCCTTTTTTAAATGAAATATTCACATATAGATAAACAATGAAGGAATGGAGATAGATCATTTACTTGATTTAATTTTGATATTTTTATCAAATTACTCATAATTCATTTTCCTTTTAGGTCCAAGAAAGCTGTCGTAAATAATACTGATGAAGAGGTAATCCCGAGGGAAAGACTAAACGACAACTGAACTGCTGAAAAAATTTCTTCTTCAATAGAGAAGAATTCATCAAAGATGACGTAAGATGCCATTCTTGTGTCATATACAGCATCATGATGCTAGCATCCATGTTTGGCGGCATCGTGGAAAATGCACATTGCCAGCTTGCATTCGTATCGTCATACTGTCATATCACCTTTAGTGACGGTATGAAGTGCCATTGGATACACGTCTCGGTAACCTCTTGTTCGCATTGCCGGCAATTTCAACAGCAGCCGTTACATTTCTGATGTGTTACGGGTTACGGCCCATGGTTCTGTCTTATATTCAATGCCTCTGCAATTCTACTTTTTAGCAGGACAGTGCACGACCGCATGTTGCTCGTACTATGCTGATCTTCCTTGATACAGAACATGTTCGACTGTTGCCCTGGCCAGCACGTTCTCCTGATTTCTCAACAATTGAAAATGTCCCGTCAATGACTTCTGAGCGACTGGCCCGCCACCACTCGCCCATCACTACGGTTGATGAACTGTGGCATAGTGTTGAAGCTGCATGGACTGATGTACCCGTACATGACATCCAATCTCTCATCGACTCCATGGCTAGGCAGATAAATGCTGTTATTGCAGCCAGAAGTGGCTGCTTTGGGTAGTGTTTTCTCTAGATCTATACCTCCAAATTTTCTGAAAATGTGATCACTTGTCCTTCCCATTATAATGTATTTGTCCAATAAATAACATTCTGTTATTTGCATTCCTTCATGGTGTTGCATTTTAGATAGCCAGCAGTGTATAATAGTAATAAAGTTGTATATATTTTGACAGAAAAATTGAAATTGCTCTTTGTAAATGATATTAAAATTTATTTTGGCCAATATCTTTTTTAATATTTTTAGTACCATTATATTGTTTTAATAAATTTATTTTGTATTATTTACTGTGCAAGAGATTAATTTTATTGTTAAGGCTGTTAGTCAGTCAATTTCCCTCGCTAATGTTAAACATTATGGGTGTGTAGAATGCGTCATATATTTAAAATATCTCCTCTGGAAATTTATATTTTAACTCATTTTTTCTTTGTATTTTTCTTAAAAGATGTCTCCTTTTTTTTTTTATTAGTTCTCAAAATATTTCTGAAATCTATGCTTAATTTAATATTTTATGTGTTAAAGCTGACGAGCTGCGAGTAAGATTTTAACACCTCACATAAAATTAAGTGTTTATTTTAGAAATATTTTGAGAACTAAGAAAAACAAAGAGACATCCTTTAAGAACAACAGGAATATACACAGAAAAAAGAAGTTAAAAATATTAATTACCTTAAATATATGAATGTATTTTATGTCCTAAACTTTTACATTAGCGAGGGGAATTCGAAAGTTGACTAACAGCCTTAATTCTTGTTTCATGTTTATATCATTCTGACTTATTTTTCCTTTTCATTAAAAATATATTGGTAAAATTGTGCAATATCAGATGCACAATTTTTAACACGCATAAAATTAAAAAAAAAAAAAGTAAAAGATAGCACAATTTGTTGATGTAAGAGTCATTCAGAACCAAAGAAGATCAAGTCGATTTTCTCATTAAACCAAGATTCTTGCTCTAGGCAATAATTTCATTGATGCCTTCAGGGCCCCGGGACCAACCCTTCCCGCTTTTCGAGGCATTAAACCTATCATTTCAGGCTTTTACATTTTACCAGTGACATCTTTATTTCGCATCTGGATGTTGGTCAGGTATGTCGTGGTAAACGGCATAGGGAGGTTGGATGGTCGCCCAGTGTCCATACGCCCTTTCCCGACACTCTACCAGATTCTTTAAAAACCGGATTCAATATCAGAGAAATTTAAACTCTAAATTCTGAAAATTTAATGCTCCTAAAACGGGGAAAGATTGGGCTCGGGCTCTGAGATCATTGGACGACCGCAGCAGCTTCGAGCTTAGTGTTAGTCTTCATAATAATAATATTTCAATGTTAGCTGTCTAGAGGAAATTGTGATTAGCTGCAAACACTGTGTGTTTACCTAAACTAACAACTTGAATATTCTCATAATTTTAAATGCTTAAAGTTTGATTATTCTCAAAAAATAAAAAAAATTATTGTATATAAATAATTTTTACTTTTAACACTTTATTCTTTTAAAATTGAAGATTATTTATGACAATTAATAACATGATGATCTTTAAAATTTTGGTCAAGCTGTAAAAAAAAAATTTCTCGATTGGGAAAATTATACGGTACTTTTCGGTTAGCCGGGCGCCGTTCTAACCGAAAAGTACCGATTATCCTTTAAGAATTAAACAAAGAAACTCAAGATATGAAGTCGAATAAGAAGGCATTCAAAAATTGGGTGCTAGTTACAGCATTTCAAAAATACCAATTTATCTTTTTTGTTACTTGCTGAATCTGATGGCCAAAAATCTAGACTTGGAGTTATCACTCAAAAAACAAACTCACATGAAGTATTTTAATATAAGAAATTATTTCACAATCCCAGATACTAATAATTATATTTAAAAAAGTTAGCCATTTTGAAGATGAATTTGTTTATAAATTGTGAAGTAATGATTAGGTCAAGAAGAAAATATTAAAATGTTCAGTGAGCTAGTTTTCACTGCAAAAATATACTACAGTCAAGGTAGAAAAATCTTTTATTGGCATGCTCTCCTATAATCAAAATCGCACAATTTAAAAAAAACTTGAAAAAAGTTAGTTTCTTCTTTTATATTTTTAAACCAAACTTCTGTTGAATAAGCACATGTTTACTTTTAACTAAAACATGAAATAAGATATATATAAATGCCCTATAACACAATCAAACCCACTATCTTAAACCTAACAAGAAAATGAAGGGAAAATCAAGATACGGTTTGTTTTAGACGTTTTATAAAATATGCCTAAAAATATGTTAATATTTTCTTTCATTTAAAAGTTGTGTGTATTACAACATTGCTTAGAAGAAAATGCCTGTTTTTAAAGTCTGATGGCTGTTTAAATTGTTTAATGGATGACAGTTTTTGTAAAACTACTGTGCATTTTAAGAACAATATTTTTTATAGTTTAAAAAAACTGGTAAATGTTTTTCTTTTCTCTGCTAATTTTACTGTCGCATTCCCCCCCCCCCCCCCCTATATTTATAGAACATATTGTGACTGATGAGGAAAGTATATTTTTTAGATTCTTAAGACTTCTTAAGTCCAAACAGGTTACTTTATGACGCATTTTTTTAAATGAATTTTTGTTCGCAAATGCATGAAATTGGCAGGTGTTCTTATTCAGAAACTGTTGTTGTAGTGGGGCCTGAATGCCCAGATCATGGGATATAAGTCACAGACTCTTTATCCCATTCAGAAACTATGTCATCTAAATATGTTTTCTATTTTTTGGTAAAGGTAGAACTTATAACTCAATAAGTAATTTATTTATCATAAAATGGAAAATTCATTTCGATTTCAAATCGCTTCCATAGTCAGGCCTGCCAATTTTATACCTTTGTGTTTAAAAATGAGTCTGAAGTTGTGTCAGAAAGTTTCGCATTGTTGAACAAGTCATTTAAGGACTACCTTAACTGCACATTTTGAATTCTGAAAGACACTCTCTTCAAGATAAGAATGAATCAGTTGTTACTATGCAAGTAAAATTTTTAATACAAAGGCATTATGGGCAGAATTTTATTAACTGAGGGGCAAGAAGGGTGCTTATTTTTATACCAAAGGGAAGGCAGGATGCAGCATCCTCCTGAAACTTGGGGGGGGGGGGGGAACTGTGGTATAGGATATAACTTAGCACCAGGTTTACATCATGGCAATACAGATTTCGTACACTTTTAACACAATTTTTTAATATACTAATTGTTTGCCTTATGTAGATGTAGAAAAGTATTACGAATGCTGTAATTAAATGAGGTGTCTACAATTTCTGCTATTTAAAAAGTAAATGAAAAAAATTATTAAAACATTGTTGTAAAAGCGTACGAACCCTGTAATATGCAAAATATGATTATTAAATAAAGTTTTAGGCATATCTTCTATAGCTAGCAGTTTTTAAAGGACTTCCATTCGCCGTGTTAGAAAATCCACTTATCTAGTGGGGAGTAAAATGATGTAATCCCTACACTTGCTAAATAATTAAAATTCTTAATATCAAGTTTCATATAAACATCTTATCCCCGTGGCAGAATTGCAGAGACCAATGTCGCAGAATAAGAAAGATTTATTGCAGAAATAATTCTCATTTGAAAAAAAAAACATTTTTGGGAGAGAGAAAGGATTTTTGCAACAGCAAAAAAATATTCTGTATGTGTTTCGCTTCTGCAGAACAATATTAGTTAGAGGTGAAAATCTTCAGCGTTTCGGCAGATTTTTGTCCCTCCACCCCCGAAATTTTTGTTTGTCCGTTCCCACACTCACTAAACTTTAAAGTTTAAAATATTTATAATTGTTAAGCTCTAAGTTCTGCTCAGTTTCTTAATAGGGTTTTGCAGTAGTTTTTTTTTTTTTTTTGTTACAAAATTTTAGTTTTCCCTTTCTTTGCAAACCCCTCCCCCCCCCACACACACCTCTCTCTCCAGCATTAACCTTGAACTGCTGTGACAAACACTGTTGCACAAGATACTGTGAGCGATCTCTGAGACTGCTTGATCGAAAGGCGAAAAAAAAAAGGCTTGATTTACTCATAGGATACTGTTTATGTACTAAACTTTAGTTCAGGACCATTATCATTAAAATCCACTTATTCAGAACTCTCTAGCAATAGTACTAGAGCTTCAAACGAAGTATCATTTCGCTATAGTTAAACTATGAAAATTGAAAATATATATATATAGCTGCCTGTGAGACAGCTAACAACAGTTAAGTGATAACGTTGTTAATATTAAAAAGTCTCTATTTTTAAAATTATATCCCTTTTTTAATGTTGTTTTGCCTTAGTTCTTTTATTTTGAACTCGTTACTTCTGCCTTAGTTCTTGTTACTTTAAAATACTAATACATAAATATCCATCTAATCCCCCCCCCCCTTTTGCTCCATCATCACAATTTAAAATCTTAGAAAAAAAATTAATAAAAAATGACAAAAATCTGTTGTATTTATTACTTTGAAATAAATAATCACCAACCCCCCCCCCCCCAAATTTGTAGCTTCCCTTCCCCCTAATAAACAAAGTTTACAGTATTTAAAATTATTTCCTTATGTTTTTTAAGTTTTCTTGTGTTACTTTACATAAACGATCCACAAATATATTTTTTTAATTGTTCCCTGAAATGTCTACTGCTTGTTTACCCCCCACCCCCACCCCACCCCTCCCAACATACAAAGTAAAAAATATTTTTGGCAACAAATCATTCTATATTTTCCAAGGGGGATTTTCTAAATATGGGGGAGATGCAAAGTATTTAAACTTTTTTGTAATCTGGCCTAATATAACTCTTGTTTGACTTCAGGACTGTTTCTGCAGAAAGATTTTGAGGTTAATAGAGTTTGTCGCAGAAAGCACAGTAATTTTCTGCCAGAGGGCATCTTATATTATAACAGGTGTGCTAAAGGTAAAGTTAAAATAATCATGACTTTACATATTTTATACTTTACATATTTTGTTACATTATATACTTTCATAACTTTACATATTTTATATGTAAAGTTTATTAGGATAACATGTTCTTTAATGATGCCATGAATTATTGAAAAATATAGAATTAATATTCTCATAAAATAATTTTGATATTTTTTGAAAATAAATGATAGTAGCTTGCACTATTGCATTACTGTGATCTGACATGGCTTTTATAAATATTAAAATCACCCTATAAATTATTTTAAACATCTCGTTTTTTGCTTTTTTTTCTACTTTTTTAAAGGTTGGGTATGCGAGTTGATCTTTTCAGAGGTCTATCTGGTTACTATCCTAGGTGGGACAACTTAGTTTATGAATTGTACATTTGGTTGCATTGTTCTAAGAATATATAAATAAAATTGAACTTCGATAAGTGGGAACTGAAGTATCGACCAATCCAGCCATAATTAAAATGGTTTCTCTGTTATATAGGTTCAACAAGTGCTTATTTTACTAATATAGGTTATCAAAGTAATAGTAATTACTATAACTAGTAAAGGTGTATTTGTGTTCTCAATTTTAACTGTCAATCATGTGGGACTTAAATAACAAGTAAAAACCATCTCAGTTATGAAAGTAATAATCACTTAATACAGAAATAAAATAATTTCAAGTAGAGGTTTCATTGGCTCAATATCAAAACTTTTCCTTTGTAAAAATGCAGTGGCAGAATAAATAGCAGTAATAAAAGTTTCTCACTTATCCAGGTTTGCCTGTATTAAACTAATACTGTTTATGATTCTTTAAAAGGAGCTTTCCATGATGGTTTGGAAAAGGATACAAAATTATATCTGTTATCTGTACACTATGGATTATTTTAAAATCTAATTTATAAAATTTAATTTGGGTGTAGGGCTAATGATTTATATTTTTATGAATATTATAGAAATTGGTGCTGATACACACACATATATATAATACAATTTTTCTATTCAAACTTCGTCAGTATCGCTAAAATTTAAAAAATCTCAGAGGTCAAAATTTATTATACTGAGTTAAAAGACAGAAACAGGATTCTTTTTACGAATGTCGAAAAAATTGCCGCAAAAAAAAAAAAAAACTCTCTAAAAATAGCATGTAAAATTTCGTGAAAATTCAAAAATCAAGGTACGAATTCGGAATAAATTTTATTCAAAAGAGTTATATTGCGCTAGAAAATTTAAACTGGATTCCTTTAACGAATGTCAAAAATTTGCCGCGAAAAAACGCTAAATATTCCCCTGTATTAATGGTATCCTAATCCTAATCGCATCTCTTAATTTCGTGTATATATCAGCATTTTTAACAATAAACACAACCAGCGGACTTATAAATCATATCTTTAAACTTTGTTATACAAGTATTTTTACTAAAGTTCGAAGAAATGTCTGTTTTATACAATGTGCTATTAAAATTTAACCGAAAATCTTGTTAAAAGCCGCAAAAAAAGTTTGAAAACCATCATATTGGCACGGTAGCTCGCTTGGCTGCCAATTTAGAGCGATGAATAAAGGAGCGCGGGAGCGGGTTCAGATATTATTTTGGCAACCCCGGCTGAATGATCTTGTGGGAGGAGTTTGTGGAGGCGATTTTTTGTCGCTCCCAATTCACGTGTAATAGCGCTATATAACAGGGGCAATTCAGACTTAAGTACAGGATTTAAAACTTACAGATAAATTTTGGGGATATTAAATATTAAACTTTTACTTTTAATTTTGAATTTTAAAAAGATTTAATTTTTATCCTTTCATAAATACAATAAGACATAATGACAGAAACCACCACGTACTACCATACAAAAAGCGGACACCTCTATTTAGGGAACACTTTTTCAATTCCTGACACTTATTTGTACGCTTATACCTTGGAATAGTGGGCACCTTTAAATCTACGCACACGTAGCAGGTGTATGGTGTATGAGTGCATAAACTATCACAAATACCACACATGTATTTTTGTGTGTATCATCAATAAAATGTTTTTAATGTTTTTCATATTCTGAGAAAAGAAAAAATAGTTCTTGCATCGTAAAGAAAGAAAAAAGTCTATGATTACATTTCTTATATACATTTTATTTTTTATCATGCAGTTAATTTAATATATACTCATTCATATCCGGACAAGCAGAAAGAAAATTAGTCATCCTGACCCCCCCCCCCCCACACACACACACACAAAAAAAAAAAAAAAATGGAAACAACCCGGCCCAATGCAGGAATTTATTCAACGATCTTGAGGTGTCTACTATTCAGAGATTTCACTATATCTGAATATTAAAAAATATAGGTTTGTTCATTTTTCTATATAAAATATAAAATTGGTAGTAGAGATATAACTGTACATTAAATTTCATAATAGCATATTAAAACATGATTTATTGTCCTTTCATTTAATATAAATTTATTAATAATTTTCATAATTAAAAATATGTTTTTGAATCGAAAAAATGCCTGAAACTTGCAAATGTTATTATATTTCAAATAACGTGGAGAGTCAAAATACGTCCGTTAGAATTAACTTTTAAATATTCACTAAAACACTTTTATTTTGCTTAAAAGACGTCAAACATAAACATTAAAGATGTTAAAATTTAAAATTTAAAATTTACATGTTTCGATTTGTTCATCAAATCGTCATCAGAATATAAACATATATTCTACATTATATTACAGTTTATATTCTGATGACGATTTGATGAACAAATCGAAACATGTAAATTTTAAATTTTAAATTTTAACATCTTTAATGTTTATGTTTGACGTCTTTTAAGCAAAATAAAAGTGTTTTAGTGAATATTTAAAAGCCTGAAACTTGTTTGGGTCTGTTCATTGTATCTCACTAAAAGAAAAACATTCGAATTGGATGTTTTTTTTTTTTTTTTTTAAGGTATAAATTAAAGTTTTTCACGCACATTTATCACTGGCATCTCCAAATTTTGACCTCTTATAACTCTGTGAAGATTTAAGGAAAAAATATACAAACTAAACCTTTTCCGGGTTGCTTTCATCCAAGGAAATCAAACAAAGGGTCAAACGTGAATGCTAACATATGAAAAATGAAAGTTGGTACAACTTCTAATATGCAGACTATTACTATTAATTTACTATGCAGACTATTACTATTTATTTAATATGCAGACTATTTACTATTTCAAAAATTGCATGCATATTTGAAATATAGACACGATTTCCAAATGCACGGTACCTGTCGTATTTCTTTGCGACAATTTGATAATAAATATACGTGGTGGGCTGGTGCGGTTTTTTTAAACAACTGTACTTGAATACTTAAAAATATAATGTGGTTTAGAATAAAATAAAAGCACAATATCATAATTACTTAAAAACCGGGCCGACATGGAAAGAGCGAAGTCCAGGTGCGGTCCGGTCTGATCAGAATCTGCAGAGAAATATGAGCCCGAGTTTGGCCAGGGCTTGGGTTTCGGATGTAGGTACGGAACCGTGAAGTTATATAGTAGGATTAATTGTAACTATAGTAAATAATTGTAAATGTGTAAATAATTGTAAATTAAATTAAATTGTAACTATAGTAGGATTAACTATATTACCTTTAAGATAAGCTGCTGAGATATTAAACTAAGCTCCAGATACGGTGCTGATACTGCTGGGTATGGTATAACCAATATTATATGCAGTTCACTGGTGATTCATTTATTATTTTGAAGCTATAATATCAACTGTTAAAAAGCCAGTGCTGTTGGTGTTTTTTGATAAATGGTAACTATTATTCAATGATTATTTGCAATGTATGTGTGTGTGTAGAAAGAAGGATTAACTATAGTTTGGAAGGAAATGCCTCGCAAACATTCTTGTACCCAGCCTCGCCTTTCAGTAAGGACGGCTCTGAGCATCAGTGCAATCATTTGTTGAAAATATTCAGCTTAGTCAAGATGATAATAACACATATCTATAACATTATTCAGGCCTATATAAGTTCAGCATAAGTGACTACTGTAAGACAGTGACAGCAGTATCATATCCAATGCACTGTGATCCAAATGATTTAAGAAAATGGCTACGTTTCTTAAAACGTCTTCCTGATGTTAGTGATGTTAAAGGGCCGAATTTTGATTCATTATAATTGATTTCCACAAGTTTAGTGATGCAACTAAACCTGCCTGTGGTGCATCAACATATTTGTGTTCAACAAAATGTAAAAGGTATATGAACTCAAGTCTTCAGTGCAATAAATCAAGTGTTTTCCCTGAAAGACAGTTGCAGTACACAGTGTAAAATCATCATCTACGTTCTTGTTACTATGCCTAGTGTCTAAGGTAGTTAGTGTTCCACAGTGCAGCTTGACCATGCGTGTTACGTGATTATTGTGAATTGGGTAACGACTCCTCTAGACAAACTACGATATTTCTTTGCAATCATTAATTGGTCTTCAAGGTGTAATTCAAAGCATAATCACTTTATCACATCCCAACAAATCTCCTATATACAGGGCACTAATTATACAATTTCTGATATTGATCTGTGACTTGTGACTCAATTCAGAAGGAATTCTAGTAACTAATTCAGTGATGACTGATTTTCTAAATAATTTTATTCTTAGAATTTAGTGATGCTTTATTAAGTTTTCTTCTGTTTGAGTTTGAGTTTAAATTGTAAATAACTAAAAGTGTTTAACAGCAGGGAAGGTAAGTGCATTGTTATTGATTGAATAAAAGGTTCATCTATTGGTAATATTAGTTCAGTTTTTCTGAATTTCTTATAAGATAAAATTTTTGTTATATAAAATATGTAATTCATTTTAAAAATAATTATAAGAAAGTAGAAATTTAACCTTGAAATAATATTATTTGTAGGAATATTCTTACTAAATGTATTTCTAAATCATTTTATTAAGGTAAAATTTGGGCTATCTAACCCAGCTATTTTAAACATACATGTTTCATTCAAATTGCAAGGCACTTTAATTACAGAACTTAGTTTGGTTATTTCTGCTTCTTAACCTCTTGAGGAGCGGTGGTATAAAATATATCAAACCTTTTTGGAATTTTTTTTTAAGTATTATCTCGATGAAAATGTTTCCTTCAAAGCCATTCAGATTGTAGTTTCAGCTTTCTTCTATCAATTAAAGATGGCAGCACAATACAAATATCATTTTGAAATTATCAAACAGAATTTTTTACATTTGAATTATAAGAAATCTGGAAATAAGGGAACAGTTTAGATTTTTCGACCAGTCACGCAGTGGCGTGAACGAATAAGCTTGGTTCCCGTAAGATCACCGAAAGTGAAGCAACATCGACCGTGATCACTGCTTAGGAGGGTGACAACCTCTCTCGGCTGCGGCTGCTGTGGGACCGTGTACGTTAATGGGAGCTGGTGCACGTAAAATCTGTTCGTGGCTCCAATATCCTCCAAGTTTAGAATAAGCGTTACCTCTGGAGGTTCCAATCCAGGTGCAGATCTCTCATCTAGAATTGGTTCAAAATTAAGAGACCAACTCTTCTGGACGGGACTTGTGAGTGCTTAAGCCATTTGGTAGGCCTTCCCATCCAGCTGACTCTTGATTTTTCGGCCGTAAAAGCCTTATCAATACCATAAATACATATATATATATATATTTATTTATTTTATAGTATTTCTAGAATTGCTTCATGTTTTTAGAAACATAAAAAGAAACCATCTTGATAATATTTAGAATCTATGAAAAAGGTGGGATATATTCTATACCTCCGCCCACCAGAAGGCTTCAAAGCCATCAGCTGGCAGCACTAAAATTCTCTCTTGGAGATAATTTTGAATGAGGGAATTGAACTGTTCATTGTTTAGTTTGTAAGAGGGTTTTGTTTATAATTTTTAGGGGCATGTGTTGTATAGTTTTGGTAAGTATGTTTTAGGAAGAAGGTGTGTGTGTGCGTCTATGTGTGCATGTGGTGGGGGAGGACGATGGGGAACAGGAAAAGAACAACAACTATTTTAGGAGATATCATCTATCTATATTATAAAGGACAAACGTGTGCTTGCGTACCGCTGACGTCATTTTGCGAATGGCAACAGTTGACGATGGAATTTCGGTTTTGCGATTTTTACTATTGCAATTTTTTTTATTTCTAAACATCTTACATTTTTAATTTTTACATCGTTATATGGGGGAAAAAATGTAGTTTGAAATTCAATTTGTTTGAAAACTGTACCTTCATTGGCTGATTTATTACGGCTTTTAAAAAAAAATGGTATTTTTCACTTTTTTCGTGTTTAATGGTTGCCATTGGTTATTTTTTCCCACTTGGCGACCGCATATTGTCGTTGATTAAAGAATTGAAATGACTATTATTAGTTAGAAATTAATCCACACACCTTGGAAAATGAAAGGAAAAACTTTTACTGATTTTATATAAAATACAAAATAATAATAATAATAATAAACGTTTTGATGAGTGATAATTTTATAAATCAGAATAATTTAATTTAAAAATCAAAGGAATGTTTGTGATGCATAAAAATATTTTTCAATGTAAAAATTGTGACTCAAAACAATATTTGGCTATTTATCGTTTGCGTCAGGATTATCACGTTCAAAAATTAATTTTTGATGAAGTTTCGTTTCTGTTTTAAATGAAAATGCTAAGGTTTATTTTATTGACCTTCCATGACTGGCAAAACATTTTTACTTAATGCAGTTTTAAAAATGATGAGAACATATAATATGGTTGCGTTAGCTGTTGTGTCTTCTGGGATCGCAGCTTTGTTATTAGATCAAGGTAGAATAGCACATTCAACATTGAAAATACAGCTGAATTTGAACGAAACATCTACGTGTGCCATTAGTAAGCAATCTGATCTTACTAATTTAATAAGAGAAACAAAATTAATAGTCTGGGATGAAGCACCCTTGATGAGTAAATTAATATTTGAATGTGTACACCGTACGCTTAAAGGCATAAAAAGTAACGATTCGTTATTTTTTGGAATAGTATTTGTATTTGCTGGCGACTTTAGACAAATTTTGCCTTGAATCAAACATATAGAATAAAATTCTTTTATTAAATTTTGATGCTAATCTTACGTAATCGGGTCCATATCAAGGGAGAGTTACACATAAATGATGTTGTCAAGAACAGAGTTTAATGATAATAATAATCTATATTATAACACAAGTCTGATTATTGCTGAAGTCATTTTTACGGTAGCAGCGAACTGACTAATAAATTTCGCTTTCACTGCATCTTTTTAAACTTCTAAACATCACACAATTTCAATTTCTACACCGTCGAATAGAAAAAAAAATGCAATTTCTTTGAAAACTGTATTTGAATTTACTCATTTATGATTTTTAGAACAATTTCCAAGAAGGAATTAATTTTAAATCTATCTATCACGTGCAGTTTGATTGTGAAAGATTAATCTGTTTGCAGTTAAAACAATATAAATAGTTCCGCATTTATTCCCGGCTAATATTACAGAATTAAATTAAAACTTCATCAAAATATAAATATAAATAATAATAAAATATAAATAAAATGTAAATTTAACAGCATGTTCTCGAACTACGCGCTTAAGCATTTGAAAATTTCAGAATAAAAAATCTACAGTAAGCAGCGAAATCTTGGACGATTCCTTTGGCCGTTAACTCCTGGCATGCGGCTAATACAAAAGTATCGCTTTATACATTTCGAAATTTTATTTGAATACTAGCTTTTACCCGCCCGGCGGCGTTGCCCGTGCCAACAACCTTAAACGTACCTGAAATCAGGGTTGAATGATTTTTTAATTTTAAATGAAAGTAATGTTAGAGTCCCCACTGCCCAGGGGCGCCATTTCGGAACTTTCTTGGGGGGGGCAAAGTTTTTTTTTTAAGGTGGTGGCATAGCCAAGGGTGGAGTTCGGGGGGCTGCACCCCCCCCCCCGTAACCTCTCCGAACGAGAAACGTTTACTGAATCATATATACAGAGACAAACAATACTTCTAATACGGAATCTCAAGTGAATCTCTGAATAATTCCGTTTTAGACAGGTTTTCGTCTTAGCAAGTATAATTTTAAAATATTAAGAAAGTTTTCAGTTATAGACAGGTACTGTTTTTTTTTTTACAGATATTCTTTAAGACTGTTAAAATCTCTTTTCTATAAAGCACTTCTGAAGAACATAGGTGTATTACAGTGAAACGTGTCTAAGCGAAACCTGTCTATAACACAATTCTTTCTCAAACGGAAAAAAAAAAATCAAGTTTCGACGAAAAAAAGTCATACAATTATACTTGCTAAGATGGAGACCTGTCTAAAATGGAACTTTTTTACAGTCCTTTTCAACTCATCTTTGCAGGTTTTACTGCAGGGCGACATTTCATGAGTTTCATGGGGGAGGGGGGGAGGCAAAGTTTTTTTTTAGAGACAGGGGCTGAAATATCGTGCAGGATTGCCCAAATCGTGCACAAAATAGAAATAGCCCCCCCCCCCCCCACAATAAAAAATGCAATGTGAGATTTTGTCTTCTTATCTTAACTTCTTTCACAAACATGCGATTCTTCAGCGAATATATATTTAATTTTAGTGGTAGTTCGCGAATTTTTCTTCTTCTTTTTTACGCAAAAGCAATTCGTCAATCGATCGCGGTAAACATCGCGAATTTTACGAACTGGAATTAGAAAAAAATAGTTAATTTGGAAAAATTGGTCGCGGAAAAAATCGTTAATTTTTTCAAACGACCGTTAAAAAATATTGCGAATTTCGCCAAAGATCACTGAAACAAATAGAGATTTTCGTCAATCCGTCGCGGAAAAGAATCGCGAATTTAGTATAACTATTGCGGAAAAATATCGCGAAATTCGTCAAAAGATTGAACAAAAAAAAAATCATGAATTTATTCAAACAGCTAAAAAAAAAAAAAATACTTTTGTCAGTCGGCTGCAGAAAATGACTTCCGAATTTCAACAAACGATCGTAGAAAAGAGTCGCGAATTGCGTCAAAAGATTGCGAAAACAAATAGCGAATTTAGTCGATCAGTTGCCAAAAAAAAAATGTCCGGAATTTCGACAAATGGTGGAAAAAAATTCGTCAACGATCGGAATTTCGTCAAAGGTTGTGCAAAAAAATAGCAATTTTTGTTATTAGTCGGTTGCGGAAAAAGACTCCCGAATTTCAACAAACGATCGCAGAAAAGAGTTGCGAATTTCGTCAAAAGATGGCGAAAACAAATAGCGAATTTCGTCGATCGGTTGAAAAAAATGTCGCAAATTTAGACAAATGGTCTAAAAAATCAATTCCGTCAATGATTCAAATAAGAAAATAGCGAATTTTGGAGAATTATCACAAAAAAATGAAACAATCACGAAAAAATGTCGTGAAATTCAATCGGTCACGAGATAATCAGCACACGAACACCATCAAGAAGTTACGAAATTTGAATCTATAAGTATAAGAAAATTTTCATTAATGATTTTCTTTCAGTAAAAATTTTCCGCAATCATTTTCTGCCTTCCTCTTCAGACTATGATCTAAATTTCATACAATTCAGAAATCTGCAAAACCCTTGGTCTCAGGTCCCTTGCTCCTGCATTGGGTGGGGGAGTCTGTCGGATTAAAGTCATGATTCGGGTCGGTTACAACCAAATCCGGACAGGATTCTAGTGTCAGGCTGTGGAGATTTTTCAGAGCATACTGTATATACAATATCAATTAATAAAGCATATGATTTAACAGCATTATAACGATTGGAGTAAATATAATGTGACACTGATAAAACTAAATTAACAAATCATATAATTAGGAAATTGAATACATCTCCCCCATCCCCCCCACCCCCGAAAAAAAAATTCCCCTTAAATTTTTGGCTAAAGACAGAATTTATCACTAAAATACTAGCCTTGGGGGTGACGAGTTTTCTTTTAATCATGCTGTACACAGCTCAGAAGCAATTCATAGTGTTTTTTCTCACATATATTTCTAAAACTAGCCAAAATACTCATTAATGATAAATGTTTCACTTATAGAATGTTGCAATAGCAAGGCTTTAGAAAACATTTCAATGTTTAAAGTGTTTATTAAATGTTTATTATTTTCTTCTATCTTTACAAGAAAAAGGTATTGGATTCATGAAAATTTGCCACTTCCGGTTTTCGACGAATTTATACGTTTTAGAAGGTCCTGAACACAATTGGGCTATTTTTAGAAAATGTCTGTCTGTGTGTCTCAGTGTCTGTATGTGACACAAATTTTGTGGGCGCTGTATCTCAAGAACTAATGCACGGAATTTGATAAAACTTTATATTCAGTTAGACATTGATATAAATGGGTGGTGTTATAGTTTTTGGTGTAAATCGCTCAGCAGATGATGATGCTATGCTACATTTTTCATGATTTTTGCGTTAGCTATATCTCAAGAACTAATGCACAGAATTTCACCAAACTTCAGATTCGGTTAGACCTTGACAAAAATAGAAGTTGATTACAATTTGGTATAAATAGCCCAATAGGTGGCGCTGCTATGCTACATTTTTCACGATTTTCACGATAGCTATATCTCCAGAACTAATGCACATCTATACTAATAAAATAAAGTTTCGCTCTGTGTGTGTGTGTGTCTGTTGGCGATGGCTAGCAAAATTTAGCCCACCTAGAAGCCTGGAATTTTAGATTTAGGTAGTCCAAACACTCTCCTGGTGTACTTGAGCCTCAGAATTTTGAAAATTAAAGTAGTTATTAATTAAAAACTGATCAAAGATCACAAATAAAAAAGTCATTATTCCGAAGGTAGCTGGCGCATGCTCAGAAACCAATATCCGCATCTTCCGGAATAGAAGAAAGAAAACACGAGACATCCCGTTTTTTTTTTAAGTTTTTCTAAATTCGCCATGGTCAAACGGCTAGAAATACGGAAAAACTGTCTACATATTCTGAAAGAACATACTTTTACGTCTCGGACGATCTGGTTGGTTTGAAAAAAAAATTACATTTAACCCTTTCAAAAAAAATAATCAAAAAGCATCGATTTCGTGTTTTTTATTTTCTCCCGTTTTCCGAGCCTTGCATAAACCGGAATACAAAAGATACGGAAAAACGAAGGTCACTAAATTAAAGAGCTGATTTTGCCCTTTTCAAAGCCACCTTTGATTTTAAAATATACAAAAATTAACCCTTCGAAAAAGTATATTTTCTGTATGCCGTTTTGCGATTTTTGCGATTTTGGAAATTTTTAAAAATTCACATCAGCGATTCAAAGAAAGGTACAAAACACTAAAAATACCAGACAATATCTACATTTATTCCTTTTTCGACATCTGTATTTGTTTTTGAAAAATACGAATATTAATCCTTCAAAAAAAAAAAAAAAAATCGTGCGCAGGGCTCTCTTTTGCGAATTCCGATTTTCTGCGATATATAAAATCTGGCATCGGCTTTCTAAAATAACCAAACAAAAAGCAAGCACACCTAAAGACATCTACGTTCTATCGGGTTTAGGCAGAAACCTTTAGTTTAAAAAAAAATCACGTTAACCCTTTCGAAAACGTTTTTTACCGTAAGTCAATTTCGCTTTTTTAACTATTTCTCCTATCTTTAAAAATCCGAATTGGCGTTTATAAACAAGATACGAGAAACTAAAAATACCGCGCCTAATCTACATCCCTTTGTTTTTTAAAATCTGGTATCCGTTTTTAAAAATTTTAATTTTAACCCTTCGTTTTTCGGTCCAGATTTAAAAATCGGCATTGACTCGGGAAATGCGAGTACGGACAAACAATAGACTCCAGATCATAGATAGATTCATTTTCTTCAAAACGCACCGTTGGGTTTTAAAAAATATCTACACTGGCGAGAAAAATTAAAGGAACGACTATAAAATCTCACCGAACTTGAAAAGTTTTGCAGATAAAAACATGAAACTTGCACAAGATCTTTATTTTGTCATGCCTGACATATAATCAAAATGTCGAACTGCCAATTTCTTCAAAAAAAATAAATTTACATAAAAATATAGGACTGTGTGATGTAAGAGGAGATAGGGAAATTGTACTATTACAATATTTTAGAGAAGCACAGGAAAAATCAATAAGGTATGTGGTCACTCCTGACCGAAATGCAAGTTTTACAGCGATTTTCCATACTGTGGATTAGATTAACCAGAAGTGCTTGCGGTAACAACGTACATTCAAGATAAATAGTACTCCGAAGCTCCTGGAGAGTGCTAGTTGGGGGTTGCCGAGATGCAAGTCGGCGTACTGGTGCGTTCCACACATATCCTATCGGATTTAAACCCGGAGAATATACAGACCACTCCATTCGCTGGATTCCTTCGCCCTCAAGATAATCAGTCACTAGTGAAGCACGATGAGGTCGCGCATTATCGTGCATTAAAACGAAGTTATTACCGATTGAACCCCAAAACAACTTAACTGGAGAAACAAGGACCTCATTTCTGCATATTTCAGCATTCACAGTTGCATTGGTAAAAATGTGTAGGTCAGTGCGGCCATACAAAATGTTTCCCGCCCATACCATGATTCCAGGACCTTCGTATCGGTACCTTTCACGAATGTTTGCAGCCTTGTTGTGTGTGTTTTTCTCCCCCCATATCGTAACACGTCTGAAATACCCCTCCAAATAAAATCGGGACTCTTCGGTACAGAGAACTCGGCTCCAGTCCGTGGTACTCCAATGACGATGATCTCTGCACCACTTTAACCGGGGGCATTTCGCTGCCGCAGTTAGTGGAATACAAATCATGGGTTTCCTTGTATACAGCCCTCTTTTATACAGCCTGTCACTCACAGTAAATCTGAATAGTCCAGTTCCTGTTGCTGCAGCGAACTCCCTTGAAATCTGAACTGACGTCAGTTGCCTGTTTCTTTTAGCAATCGTTGCCAAATAATGGTCCTAACAATCTGTTGTGGCACGTTTTCGACCTTGACCTAGTTGTCTCTGTACATTACCAGTGTCTTTAAATCGTTTCCAGATTCTTGACATGGTACTTTTGGCAATTTTTAAGTCTTTACAAACCCCTGTTAGTGCCTGTCCTGCTTCCATTCTCCCTTCTCCCTATCGCACGCCATTTCTCACAATCGATGAAAAGTCTTCTGGATGACATATTCCACCTACTACAAGCGAAAATTTTATTAAATTTACACGAAAAATCCTTGAAATCAGACTTCAAATCACCCACGTGTATTCCTTTTCAAACGTGCAGAAAGAACGGGTTCAAAAAATTGCATATTTTTCTGTAGCAAAGGCTAATCCCATTGGACTACGTGATGACGTCAACATTGAGTTACCAACCAATTGAAATTCCCGCAATAGAATTCACATAAAGCACCTTTTTATGGTTGTTCCTTTAATTTTTCTCGCCAGTGTACATTAACCCTTTTGAAACCGATCGTTTACGTAAACCGCTTTCGCGATTTCCGATTTTTTGGCAATGTTTACCTGTGGTTAAATTTCAATTCTACTAGGAAATTTGGTTGAGTCGAGTGTTCTGAAAAGGCCTCTTCAAAAACAGACTGCGCCCACTGGCGGTGGAAGGTGGAACTATAGGAGTATCTCTGGTTCTATGTGCCCGATTAGGACGGGGTTTGGCTCATTCAACTTGATATCAATAGCATTACATATTTTAGTTGCACTTTCGACCGCCAGGATGCGCTTTCCGATCTTGTGTTTTATGAGTTCGATTACGACGGGGTTTGCCCCATTCGACTTAATTTCGACAGTCTTACAGATTTCAGTCATATTCGTATCGGGCACGGGCAAAGCCGGGCGGGTTAGCTAGTAATTTAATAAAACTTTAGATTCAGTTAGACTTTAATATAAATTGGTGCTGATTTGTTTTTGGTGTATGTGAAACCTGTATGAGATAGAAGAAAGTTTTGGGATTGGCACATCAGATCAGACTAGTTTTTTTATATAGATCAGTTTCAACTGACGTCACACCCCAGCAACCACCTTAGCAACCAGCTTTGTTTTTTGTTTGCCCATCAAAAATGGTGGATTGTGATTGGTTGGTTCGTAATACAGGCTACAAATCCACGATTATGATTGGTTGATAACTTTTGGTGGGCTGGTGATCACGTGGTTGAAACTGATCTATTGTAATCAAATCTGTGAAATCTGACGTTATTTTAGCTTTTGATCATATTTTGATTTTTTTTTTTTGTACCTGTGATAACTGATACATTTTCTGAAATTTCAAATTCCTTGGGGGGGGCGGTTGCCCCCCCCCAGCCCCCCCCCGAAATGGCGCCCCTGCCACTGCCATAGACAGCATACACTGGGCTTGCCATGCACAATCCCATATGTTACTGTAAGCAAACCTGGAATTTCTCAGATTTTTTTTTTATGAAAAACCAAATGGCATTATTTTCTCCTTCAAGCTTTTATCCAGACTTGGGACTGGCTAAAAGAAAGGCAATTGCGTTTAGAAGCAAATATTTATTTTATGTTTTAGCCATAAACCAAAAGCCTTTCTTTTAGGCATTTAAAAAAAAAATTTGCCTGCGCTAGCTACAAGTATCGTTCCTTTGGAACTCAATCTTTATATATATAAAATAGCAGATGTCTGTCTGCCTGCCCGCTGATATCACCATAATTATATCACCTAGGACTCTGAAATTTTTGTTTTTCTTATAAAAATTCTTTTTTCAGTTGTCAATGAATCAGTTTAAAAAATATATATTAAATATGGAAAATCTATTAGAATTAGTAAAATTGGTTTTTGCTTATGTTCTGTAACCCGGGAAGCCCGGGTTCAATTCCCTAGTATATATAAAATCCGTTCTCGGTATGTATGTATGTATGTATGTTCCTTATACAAATCCACAGTTTTTGTCCGATTGGAACGAAACTGTATGTACATATACTTTAGAACACGAGTAAAATTACTGTCAAGTTTGAAAATTTCTCAGATAATTCTTTACCACTTTTTTCAAACATTTTCCATAGTTTATCATTACAGAAATCTATTTTTTTTCCTCAATTTCTAATTCAATTTCTTTCCCGTTGCCATTCAAAGGAACTGGGAATTGGCAATATTTTTATAAACCAATTTCAGATTAACTCGCTATAATTTGAAATCTGAAAGTGACGTCAATTTTGTCAGTTGTCATTTTTTTCGCATATTACAAAAATTACTATAAGTGCTTTAAACGGCATAGTACTTATATTTAAATGAGTTTGGAGAAAAATAAATAACTTAGCTCTTAATTTTACAAAAATATTAAAGTAAATTTTCTAAGAAATAAAAACATATTTTTTGCGTATTCAAACTTCATGATTCAATTTATTCTACATAATCAAAAATCGTCTGTCAAATATTGACATTTAGCAATCATTACATCGTAACTTTTTTCAGCTTGAGCCTCAACCAAGGAGGCATATATAAATTCCTTGGATGTAGGTGAACAATAGATGTCATATTAATAAAAATTGAATTTACAGAAAACAATACAGTGTTTTCTATTATTTTTTCTTCAAAAATGGGTGTTAAAACAAATGGGATTAAAAGTAAAATGGTTTATCGGATATTTTTTTTAATATAAAACGTTTATTTTAATTTTAAAAATTAATATATTTTTTATAAGTTCAGCAACGTGGTGACATTTTCATCTCACCAGCTTCGAAATTATTATCCAATTCTTAAGAGAACACTGTATTTTTGAAAAATAATGTTTTGCATCAAAAACCACATAACTTCAAAACGCAATTTTAGCAAATTATATTTAAATTACATTGTAAATATAATTTCGGAGTTAAATTTAGTAGTTAAGAATATTGTTTAAAAAATTTTCTATGAGTACAGCTGTATTGGATTTCTTTAATCGCTTTCATGTTTTAAATACAAATGAGCATGTGACGCCACGCACTCAAGTAAAGTAGTTTTTCTCAATTAACTGTAGGCGAAAAGTAACAGAGTTAGTAATTCATAATTTATTATTTCCTACTCATAATATAATGTATTTTAACTATTTCAAAATTACGAGAAACTTGGCGAAACTTCAAGCAATTTAGCTCAACGTTTTGCCTACGTTAAGTTGACAAACATGCACATTCTCTATAAATATAAATGCATATTTGTACATGATTTATGAAGTGAAAGTATTTGTTTTAACTAGACACGTATCGGTTCAGTGGAAAATCTACCCCGGTGAAAGTGTCGTCATATTTTAAATCATGTGCCGGTTTCCATTCACAAAATATTAGTATTTTATAGCAATTACACGAAGTAGCGTAATTTCCACAGAATGTATTGGTCGCCAAAGTATAAGTTTAACATCCTTTTACCGTACAATTTTCCAGAATATTAAATTATTTTAAAATTACTTCAAAATCTATAAAACATCAGTAAATTGAGATACGCTTTTCAAACGAATAACATTGAGAGTACATTTATTTTTTTCGACCGCATAAAAATTTAATGTGCTATGTTTAGAAATAAATGTTTTTACTTTATAAAGATAAAATAAGTTAATCTTTCGTAATTGGATTGGACACAGATTTAAAAATATACATGCTTTAAAATTACTTTAAAAACCATTAAAAAAACAGTTAATTAGATAAATATTTCAAAGTACATTTGAATGTGCATTTTTTTCGAATTGATATTTTAAAAAATGAAATTATGCGGTATTTAGTAGTTACAAATATGCAGTACAAGCAAAATTTAATGGTTAGGTCGTTGCTACCGTCCATATGATGTCGACATTACTCACCAATATGTTTTTGTTTTATAATATAGATAGATGCCATATGAAAGTAAATTTCGCAAAATGTTACGACATTTGATAATTTTTTTTTTCTCTGTCAGGAAAATCGAATATATTTTTATATTGTATGCGCAAGAAAAACGCGCATTCTCACAGCTGTGAAATTTTACTATGGTTGAGTTAAAGTAACGCTTTATTTTCTAATTGTCTTTTTTATGGATTTAAGGTTGAGTATGCACAAATCTTATTGTCGTCATTGTTAGTGTCGTATTATTGTATTTTTATTTATGTTAACCCGGACAAAGCCGGGTGGTTCTGTTAGTTTAGCTATAAAACTTACTAGTTCAAAATAAATGCATATTATAAAACAATGTAAATATTGAGATAAATAATATTATTTATAGATGTGCGTGAACGAGTAAAAGCACATATAAAATAGTTAAATAGTTTTATTTGGAAAGAATTCTTATTCTTTATCTTATCAAGCAGGGCGGTCGCTCTGCCAAGCCAAGCTTTTAAAAAAAAATGCCACACAAACAACGCCAAGACCTGGACTAAAGAACGCTACTGCTTACTTACAGAAAGCAACATTGCAATGTTAAATCGACAAAACATGCCAGATTAAAATATCAGATATAAAATAAACCAAGCGTCGCAGAAAAAAAATGAAAACTAGAAAAATCTAATAAAGAATTTCTTCAATTTAAGACCAAACGCATCTTCATAAGTGATTTATAAACAGAGATATAGATTTTTAAAAAAAACGTCGAGTTAGTTAAAATGATCACTTTTTTCATCGTCAAACTTTTTTTTTTTTCAAACAACATATAGGCCTTAATATTCGGCAGAATAAAAAAAGGATTGCATTTTGGGACAAGTAATTACGTAATGTATGTGCTTTTATAAAATCCAGTGTACAAAAAAAATTATTTTCTATCCTTAATTAGCAAAAAACTGCTAATTAACTTGGCGATTAAAAAATTATGCCAAAACAGAGATAAAACCCGCCAAAGACCATGCACCATCTGTATTATAATAGCACAAATCAGTTACAGGTTATAACCACATCAAATTTCATCTGCAAGTCAGACATTTTCTACTGAAGATATTTAAAAAAAAATAAAACTTCATAATTATACGAACACACATTTTATCAGACAATTAAATGTGACTGCAAACTGTGGCAAATGACTGTTTCCGACATGAATAAGTATGAGAAATTGCCAGTCAAGGATATCGGTCTGGGTGGCTCAGCCGCAGAGTGTCAGCACGGTACGCATATGGTTCCAGGTTCGAGTCCTGTCCCAGGTCAATTTCTCACTCATAATTGTTCAGTGTATTTAATTGTCTGATAAAATGCGTGTTCTTATAATATTGTAAAATAAAGTAATCAGACGTAGTGTTTATGCTTTAAAAATTATTTTAAATATATAATTTACATTTTTAGAAAGATCTTTAAAAATAAATTAGTTTTTGAGGGAAGATGTACCTTCTAATATGTATGCATTAAGAGTTATCGGCATTTAAAATTTTTTTCCAAACGTAAACAAAATTTCTGAAATGAATTAAATGTAATTCATTTATTTCTTAAAAAAAAAAAAATAAATAAATAAATAAATAAATAAAATAACATGGTAAAGGACAGGCATTTTGCGTTCGCAGGAATACCTTTCACGTCATTTTCCTATAAATTAATGAAATCCAGTTGTTAAATTATTTTTGTTTTAGAAGTGAAGTTTCCATTTAAATTTATTGTAACAGTACAATGTTTAATTGAATAAAATAATGTAAATATAAGAAATTACTATGAAATTCCAAACATGCACAGGACAACGCAAAAAATAAATAAATAAACAAAAAATAAATAGATAAATAAATAAATAAATAAATAAATGTAAATCAGCTTTCAGAAATTCTAAAAATTGTTCATATATCTTAATTACAAGCTAAAGGAGGGTTTATTTCTATATTATTCTATATAATAGTAATTTCAGCAAATATATTAAATTCCAATGCGATCTGTTTTAAACTTTAAGACAGTTTATAACACATGATAAAAAAATTATAAAAGAGAATGGCGCGTCACATTTCGGGGAGGGGATGGGGAGGGGCGTGAACAAAATTAGGAAATATAATAAGGCTATCTGTTTGAAACTTTACGATATTTTATAACACATAACATAAATTTTAAAAATAAAGCCGCGTCAAAAATTATAGGGAGGGGCGGAGCGCGTTTTGCCTACAGAAGGGGGAGGGGAGTGCACTTTTCTAAATTTTAACGATATCCGTCATGTGACATATCGTTACAAAGGGCTGTGACCACTTATTCATGTTATGCACCACAGGTGTCACCCCCACATTTTGTGCCCCCCCCCCCCGACACTACTCATGTGATATATTGTTCGAAAGGCCTGTGAACGCTTAATCATATTATGCAGGTGGAGGGGGGTATTTTTCTAAATTTTGCACATACCCCTCATGTGATACATCGTTGGAAAGGTCTGTGACCGCTTAATCCTATTATCCATCTCCGGTGTTCATCCACCCACTTTGCCCCCCCCCAAACGCGATTAGCTTTCACCACCAGGGGGCACATTTTCTATCTCTGGTTCTATGGGCTGGATCACGACGGGGTATAGCTCATTCGACTCGACATCTACAGTCTTAACGATTTAAGTGCCCGAGGTTCATATAGAACAGATTGCGCTACCTGGTGGTGGAAGATAGAATTTGAGCGTGCGCAGCACGACTGCTATACGGTGCAGCGGGGACCCGTGTCGGATGTTCGTTTGGTTAGAAGTTTATACTATTCGATGTGCAAATTAAGGTATTATCCGTTGCCGAAGGCAACGGGGAACCAGGTCGGAGGTTCGCTCAGAGGTTCATTCAAGGTTTATCTTATTCGATGTTTTACAAGATTCCAGGCCCCGGTGTAAATTAGGGGCCCGCTAGCGGGCGAAGCCAGCTAGTGCTAATAATAAAAGAGCGTGATATCACGTTTGATTTCAAATGCAGCGCTGACACGCTATGTACGTATTCCATTTTTATTCATTTCATGGATAAGTCAGTGATATTTTTAACGGAGGATAACAAGTATTATAACAAGCCACGTTTAGTATGTTGTTTTTAAGAGTGTAATTAGTTTAATTGAAAAATTTACTGGTATTTCTAGTTAACCCTTTAAACAATGACTGAAAGTAAAATGTAATTTTAAATTATTTCTCATGTTTAGTTTATTTAAATTATGTTTAATCTATTTTTTAAAAAAATGATATCTACAAAAACAACTTTTCAAAAGTAAAAAAAAAAAAAAAAAAAAAAAAAAAAAGTTGTGGCTAAAAAATGGTGTGATATCAAATTTCCAAGCTATTATATTACTTATTTAACTTTTTCCATTAAATAAGTTATCATATATATATAAGTCGAGTGCCTACGTATATGTTAATAGAAATCGTTTTCTCCTGTACTAAATACATCCTAACGAGTTTCTGAAAATTCAATTTTTTTCAAATTATGCATGATGAGCTTGGCGGCCATCTTTCCATATTTCTAAGCACCCAAATTTCTAAAGTAAAAGCGTAATATGTTTGCAATGTAATATGTTTATAACAATTTCGAACTTAACTACGGACAGATAAATTAGATAAGACTGATATATTGAGAAATTCATTTTTACTAGTTTGAAATTATTAATTACTCTAACAAATAAATCATAAGATGAATCTTTAAGATAAGCCATCATTATCTTAAGACACAATTTTCAGAGCATACAAGTCTATAAATGAAACGCTTAAAATATTTGCTTAAATAACAATTTTGAACTTCGGATATTAACTACGGATTTGGGTGCTTAGAATTTTGTGAATAATATGCAAAGATGGCCGCCAAGCCCATCATGCATAATTTGAAAAAAATTGAATTCTCAGAAACTCGTTAGGATGTATTTAGTACAGGAGAAAACGATTTCTATTAGCATATACGTAGGCACTCGACTTATATATATATGATAACTTATTTAATGGAAAAAGTTAAATAAGTAATATAATAGCTTGGAAATTTGATATCACACCGTTTTTTAGCCACAACTTTTTTTTTTTTTTTTTTTTTTTTTACTTTTGAAAAGTTGTTTTTGTAGATTATTTTATACTGGCATTGCTTTTACCTGTTGCATATATCTGTTGTTAGAATGTACAGGCCATTTTTTCTGCCACATTTGGATACAGATGATATATTTTAGTAAATTAAAAATATTTATATTATAGACTAATTTTTAAAAGAAAATTATATATATTTTTACAAAAAAAAATAAACAAATAAAGAAAAAAATAAAAAATAAAAGAAACAAAATGTGTAAAGTATTTCGAAATTGCATGGCGTGTTTTGAAGTAGAAAGAACACTATAATCGTACTCTATTTATCACATATATTTGTAGTATACATAATATACTACAAATACATTAGCCTTTAAAGTCACCTGTGTGAACCGCTGAATGAAAAAACAGTTGCTAATTTTAAAATAATTACGTGATTAACATCTGCGCTTCATTTACCCTCTTCCCAATGCCAACTTCAATCTTCAACGAATGCTTAAAGTTGAAGTTCGCAATTTAATGTACTCTCTTTCATTATTTTCATTGGTGTGTTATTAGTGGTGTACGGAATACACAGCCCGTGTATTTGTGTAATTTATTTCATTTCTTTTTTTTATGTGATGTCTGTTAGTTTTATACTATTGCTAGACATGAGACAAAAATGGAAATAAAAACTCAAAAGCTTCAAAAGGTGATCAATTTGTATGTATTTAAGTAAATAATAATTAATAAAAAATATGTTTTTCAAATTAAAAAAAATGGCACATGATTCGGAAAAAATGTCCTAGAGAGGCGGTGGGATAAAATATATCCCATTTTTCAAAAATTAGTAAATCCCACAGTTTTTTTTTTTTTTTTTAAATAACATATTCCATGTTCTGTGGGCTTAAATATTATATAAAGTATGTTATATTCCATTTCTGAAATAAACTTCAAACATTTTTATACATTATTAAAATTCAGATTTTTTTTTAAACTAAAAAAAAAAATTTGAAATACAAAACTTAAAAATAGTGTTAATAGCTTAGATAATCAATTGTATATGTATTTCAGTCAGAAATAATTAATATAAAATATTATTTTTAAATTAAAAATAATCCACATGATTCAGAAAGAATTACCTAGAGGGCGGTGAGATAAAATATATCCCACCTTTCAAAAATCAGTAAATCCCCCCCCCCCCCAATTTTTTTAATCACATATTTCATATTCTGAGGGCCTAAACATCTCAAATTAATGCAATTATTTTAAAATTTTGTGCAGTTAAAGTGCGCCCCTCAAAGGGTTAAATAATCAAGTGTAATTTATTTATTTAAGTTTGAATGATAAAAGTGTTCTAAATGTTTTATTTAAAATTACATGTAACAGAGGATTTAACATTTATTAGTATAATTCAAATTAATTTTATAATAAAGTATGCAATGTTAAACCTTTACGGAAGCAGTTTAGAAATTGCTTCAAGTGATTATTCAGGTGCTGTAACTAAAATGTAAATTAATCTGTATATATTTAAGCCAAGAATATAGAATTGTTGTGTAGATATTTTTTTTTCAGGTTTTATCATTATATGTGAATGTTCATTAAGAAAGTATGGATTGTATACTAGTACATGTGTATATAATTTTGTGTTTAGTATAATATTAATTTGTGATTGTATTGAATTAATAAGCAAGTTTAAGTGTCTTGAAATTAACATTTCAAGGGGAGAGTATGTTGCGTGTTGCGTCATCTCCCACACTCCTTCTACAGGGTGTTTAATAAAAGATGGGCAAAACTTTAAGAGTTGATACTATGCATCCACACAAACGACTTTCAAAAAATAATGCATAGGCGGAATTAAAATGCAAAGGTGGTAGGGGGCGCCGAAGGTAGTTTTGTTATACGAGGTAAAAACACATAAAGAACGATTAGGTAACAAAAGCAAGTTTAATAACATGTGATTACAATAAGTGTTCAAAACATTGACCGGCAGTGTTGATGCATGCAATAAAACGGCGAAGAAAGGATTGGCGAACCTTCTGAAAAGCAACCAGCATATCGCGCATTTCCCCTTCAGTGGCCGAAAGTCTGGCGACGAGGTCTTTTGCGCGTTCAGTGGGTGTCTGAACCATAAGAGCCTTCAGATGTCCCCACAAATGAAATCGAGACACGAAAGGTATGGCGAGCACGGTGGCCAAGCTACAGGACCACTACGAAGAATCCATCGTTTGGGAAATTTTATATCCAGATAGTTTCGCACGTCTCGTAGATAATGGGCTGGTTATCCGTCTTACTATAACCACATTAACCGCCGGATGTGTGGGGGAACGGCGTTCAAGATGTTTGGCAGCACCTGTTGCAGAAACGTGAGGTATTTTTTCCCGTCAAGGCGTTCTGGCAGAATATAAGGTCGTGTAGGTAATCTCTAATTATTCCTGCCGAAACATTGATAAAAGAGCGTCGCTGATGTGCATGTGAATAAGTAGCATGTGGATTTACATCTGCCCATACATGTTGATTGTGGGTGTTAAATGCACCTTCACGTGTGAAGGTAGATTCATCCGTGAAAAGAACAGTTGTACCAATATCTGAATTTACAGCGTTCTGCTGCAGAAACCAGCGGGTGAATTTCACATTACAACGTTGATCCCTTCCAGAGAGTTTTTGGACTCGTTGAACATAATATGTATGTAAAAGATCATCCATCAGTACTCGCCTTGTCATGGATTGTGATACATGCCGAGCCACTGCTCGTGTACCTATACTTGGCTGATCAACTACCATATCCAGAATGGCCTCTTCCACAACTATCGTTCCGTCCGTCTTTGCACGACTTGCATCCAACCGGGCAGCGAGGAAGGATCCCGTCTCACACAACAGTGCCGGTGCAAGCGCACAAAAGTTTTAAGGTTGAGAAATCACCGGTTTGGAAACCGCTCTCCCTACAATCGTTGAGCCTCTGAGCCATTTCCATTTACAGTTCCGTAGATAAAATGCATATCAGCCTTTTCCCTATTAGTGAAGGGCAACATCTCCCGATACGTTTCCACCGCAATTGATGGTTGCACACTCAGATCAGCGGCTTTTATGTATTAATCGAGGCGAAATTTTGCATACGCGTTCTTCTTCTTCCCCTAATCACATTTGCATGCTATTAGAGTCGTTCTTCTTCCGATAGCTCGCAACAGAAATGGAGCTTTAACATTTGCATGGACCAAGTTTCCAAATACGCCAGCACCTTTGCGTTTTATTTCCGACCATGCATTCTTTGAGGAAAGTTGTTTGTTTGGATGTGTACTAATCAGCTCTTAAAGTTTTGCCCATCTTTTATGAAACGTCCTGTATATGTACGCAATCTCCTGGCAACAGTAAGATTCATTCATTCAGTCATAGCCATGCTCAAAGCAATATAACCATAATCATCGCCCCCGCCAACGATGAAACAAATAAATATTTAATTCATTTTATGAAAAGTGTCCGTCGAATATTAATACATCTTTATCGATATGTTCAGATCGTCTTGATCGCGAAAGAAAAAGCGAGTGAGTGGTGGAGGACATACAGGGTAAACTCTGTATATATATCTTCTAGTATATCTTCTGTAAACTCATTATACCCCTGTTTTTCAAATAAAACTGTTGTATATGCTCTCTAAGTATACCCGGAGGGCGAACCTTTTTACTTGCGCGTTCCAAAAATTCATAAACAATATCTATCAACATTTTAACGTGCCAAACTTTTACCTAAAGAAATATTGCAACATATGCTGCTTAGACGAAACACTGGTTAATCGAATCAGTCGCTTTCATGTTTTAAATAACCAAAAGCGAAAATCCATATGCGATTTTTCTGCATACTAGAATAAACCAAAATTTTATGAAATTTGGATTCGGGAATAAGTTTCGTTTGAGTGGCACTTGCTGTAATAAAGAAAAAATTAAGAATTTTTATTTCAGTGAATTTTAGCCTCGTTACTGCAACATCTAAATAAAAATTATCCAAGTTTCAAATGTATTAATCTCCAACTATAATAAAGAACCGAAGATAAAAAAATATCTTGTCAAAATTGGGCGTTGCCATTGAAAAAAAATAAAGTTTGGGCTGGTTTTGATATGTAGATGGAAAGCAAATTTTATATACATTATTTAAAAGCATTTATTTCCAATCGTTTGGTACCAGTCACTTCTTTCTACTATAATTTGTTGTAGAGTTAATGGGGGGTGTTCAAATTATTTTTTCCACAACTGTACGTAGTTTTTTAAGCGGTCATTAATATTGTTGATATTTTGAATTCGAGCATAATCTGAAAAAAATCTATACATAAGTAAGTGTGCTTTTTGAAAAATTTTAATTGTGGGATAATGTTGAGATATCGACATGTTTTGCAAAGATTCAGGCGGCCGAGTCGGGTTCGGGTCGAACTTTTATCTTTTACACAGGACCGAGCTCGGGCCGAGATTTAAACTTTGATACCGGGCCGAATTGGGCCAAAAAGATTATACGGGCCGGCCCGGGCTTGGAAATTTCGCTCCGTACAGACCTTACACATGATCAAAAAAGATATTTTTGATTTACAGCCTTACAAAAAGTGATGAAAACTAAATAATTTCTGGGCAAAAATAGGCAAAACTTCGGAAAAACGTCTACGGGGCGCTACTTTTATTAATATCTCGGCTAATTATATATATAAAAAAAGAGCCTCGGATGCATTTGTACTTGCTTCGGAGTAGCATCATCCAAATGCTCAGACTTCTAGGTGCCGTACATTTTTTTAATCATTATGGACAGAACGGACAGGCAAACACACATACGGGCATCCATCTTTATTTTATTAGTATGGATAAAATGTGGACAAAACTAAATAATTTATTGACAAAACTAAATAATTGTTTGTCAAAAATGGACAAATCTTGGGCAAGACTCAATTTGTATAATTTAATTCGTATTTTGCAGTTATTAACTACACACGTGTTCAAAAAGATGTTTTTGACTCATAGCGTTATAAAAGGTGGACAAAAATATATAATTGCTTGTCAAAAATAGGCAAAATTTTCACATAACTGGTATTTGTTAATGTGTTTTGAGGGGTGACAAAATGACACAAGTTTAAAAGAGAAATTTTGTATTCCAAGCGATGAAAAGGATGGACAAAACTCAATAATTGTTGAGAAGTAATGAGCAAAATTAGGGCCAAACTTCTACATACCTCATATTTAGCGATGCCAACTTCACATATGGTCCAAAAATATTTTTTTGTTTTATAGCGTTATAAAGGTGGGCGAAGATGGGTAAAACTTCTACGCAATAATTGTATAATATGAATCGTATTTGGTCGTACTGCTTTCACATATATGGTCAAAAAAGATATTTTTCATTTACAGCGTTATAAACGGTGAGTAAAACTAAATAAATGTTGGGCAAAAATTAGTAGTTAGTATTTGTTAATTTGTTTTTGGAATCGCCAACTTCTCACAAGATCTAAAAAGAAATTTCAAATTCATAGCAATATAAAAGTCGGCAAAAGTAAACAATTGTTGGGAAAAAAAATTGAGCAAAACGTAAACGTAATTTATATATTATAATTCCTTTTAGGAGAATACCAACTTCACACAAGTGCAGAATTGTCTTTTTACTTTTATATTTTGGCACGATTTTAGATACTGCTGTTCTAAATAAATTTAGCCTAATGCAAATACTATAACAAGGATTTCAGTTTCTATTTATTCTTCGTCATGGCAACTTCAGTTTAACTTGGCATGATATTATTAAATGACGTGGCTGAGCGCTAATTAACTGTTCGCCGTTAAGCTCCTCCGACAAGAGAGATTAACATAACAATTCAAAAATTTATGTTAATTATTAGCCAGTATATTATTATTATTTGTGATTCTTACAGTGGTATTTCTGCAACATCTCTAATACATTAAACGCTATAAAAATGTAATAGCAAAGAAAACTGCTCTTGTCTTATCTGTCATTATACAACACCATTCACATTTGATATATATGTATATTATTTGGCACAATTATTATTAAATTACGTGGATGAGCGCTAATTAGCTGCTCTCTGTTAAGCTCCTTTTACAAGAGAGATTAACAAAACAATTCAAAAATTTATATTAATTATTAGCCCATACATTAATATTATTTGTTATCCATGCAGCGGTGTTTGTGGAAAATCTCTAATACATTAAACGCCATAAGAACATAAAAATAAAAAACACTGCTCTTGTCTTATCTTTAGTCACTTTACAAAACCATTCAAATGTGATATATATAATATATATTGTATATTTTTTGTTACAATTATTATTAAACGACGCAGATGAACGTGAATTAGCTTTTCTCCGTTAAGTTCATGCTACAAGGAAGATTAACAAAGCAATTCAAAAATTTATATTAATTATTAGCCCATTATTCTTATTTGGCATCCTTGCAGCGGTGTTGGTGGAAGATCTCTAATACATTAAACGCTATAAGAACGTAATAACAAAGAATACTTACTGCCCTTGTCTTATCTTTAGTCATTAAACAAACCCATTCAAATTTGATATATATGAATATTTTTTGCTACAATTATTATTAAATCACGTAGATGGATGCTAATTAGCTGTTCTCCGCTAAGTTCCTCCTACAAGTAAGATTAACAAAACAATTCACAAATTTATATTAATTATTAGCCCATATATTATTATTATTTGGCATCCTTGCAGCGCTGTTTGTGGAATATTATTAATACAGTAAATGCTGTAAGAACCTAAAAACAAAGAATAGTGCTCATGTCTTATCTTTAGTTATCATTCAAAATCATTCAAATTTGATATATATATACAGTGGCGGCTCGTAGCTGGCTCTTTTTAAGGCATCAAATCAAAATGCGTAGTTGAAAAGTTTATTATAGCCATACCGCTATTTTTAAAAAATAAATATTTTCTTTTAATAGCAGAACTTAATAATAAATATCTTTCCTTACAATTATTATTACGTGATGTAGATGAGCGTTAATTGGCTGTTCTCCGTTAAATTCCTCCTACAAAAGAGATTAACGAAAAAATATCATCAAAAGAAATATTTAATTATTTGAGACTTTAATGGGTTTCATAAAGCTTAAACAACAGAGCATAATTTATAACAGACTTAACAGCTTTTAAGATATATTTAAAAATAATAATAATAAAATAATTTACAAAAATTGCAAACAATTATTTCAGAGGTTCATAAACAGGATACAGAATACATTTTTTATTAAGCAATTTATGAAATTTTCGTTTATTTCGCGACAGTATGACAGTAACGGCAATTAGAAAATTTCAATCCTGTCATTAAACAAACTCGTAGAGTGATGAAATATTTTAATGTTTAATGAAAACTAATCAGTTTATGTATTTCATTTACTGTTTAATCTTATTTATTTTCTGTTCACTTTTTAAAATTGAAGAATACAAATGTTTTTGAAAGAAAATATTTGCTGCAAATATTAACCTCATATAATAAATATTCAATTAAAACAAATTGTTGAACACATTAAATTCTATATTTAAAAAATTAATAAAAAATAACAATAAATACATCAACTGTTTCAGAAATTAATCTCTTTTGAAGTATTCGTATTATTCACGCCATTATAAATTATAAAGAATAAACAGAACAACAACTAAGATAACAAATTTAAAATCGGCATATACATTTTCTGATTATTTTCATTAAAAATTAAACTATTTCATCAATCTATGAGTTTGTTTAATGACAGGATTGGATATTTCTGATTGATGTTACTGTCATACTCCCGCGAAATAAACGTTCAAGTCAGGAAAGCAGTACCAAAAGCTAATCGCAAAACGCCCCGCCCACTACCTAACAATGTACTTTCGATTTTATGACCAATGCAACTCCAGTCAGGCTTCTTTTAACCATCTTTCTGGCATGCAAGCGTCTTCACTGTATCATATATCCAGCTTTGGCACTGATGTACTCTTATGGAAGTTGAAGGTAAAATTACAGGTTCGCATCCATACCCTCCTTCCTTAACTTCTCTATTAAGGGAACTTGCCACCTTTTCCCTTTGAACTTTATTATTATTATTATTATTATTTCAGTATTTTATTAAACTTTTTTGAAATACTATTAAATAGTTAGAAGAAAAATGATTTAAACAAGAAAAAATTAAATTATTGTGATTAAATTTTAATACCCTACCTCACCAATTTTATTTGTATTTGTTACCATGTTGTTTTATAAAGCTAGTGATAAGATTTACATAAAGTTAATTAGTTTAAGAAAAAAGAAATAAAATCTCATGACACATGTAAAAAACATAGTCAAAATAAACATGTTTATCAATCTAACCTATCTCATCTACATGTATGATAAATTTACTTTATCTGCTTGGTTAATTGTAATCGATAAAATAATTATTATCCGAAAAAAAATAGTGTCTTATATACGTGATTCTGATTATATTTCAATAAATTTTTGCAGATTAATAAATTATAACTGCAAAATTTTAAATGGTCATTCCTTGATCTCATTAAATTTTCTGTTGTTAATAAAATTCCCTTTAACATCGAAAAATTTGCAGTATAATATTCATCACTAAAGGAATATGTTTTAACAAATGTTTTATATTTCTCATACTACTATTATGTTGAGAATAAATGTAAATTGTAGTTTAGTTTGATTTTCGTTGTTGTGTCCCTGTTTTAGCACTATGTGCTCTAACAGCCCTGTATATGAAAAAATTATTTTTTCAATCTGAGTGCTCACGCGCTCAGTATAAAAATGTAAGATATAAAATTGTTGATATTCATGGAAAGTAGGGTTGGTCTCCAATCCGCCCGTCACAACGGCTCTTATCACAAATGAAGCCGAGAAATTCCCTATTCAAAGTGAAAATATGGTTACTTGTTTAGTTTCTACCCTGTTTTAGCACTATATGCTCTAACAGATAGACAGTACTGTAACTGTTAATGTATCTGTTAATCTGAGTACCA
Organism: Maratus michaelseni; assembly: GCA_963931845.1. Taxonomy (NCBI): domain Eukaryota; kingdom Metazoa; phylum Arthropoda; class Arachnida; order Araneae; family Salticidae; genus Maratus; species Maratus michaelseni. The sequence goes on along the minus strand of OZ007591.1, from coordinate 118,119,252 downwards.
GCGTACTTACTATTATAAATGTAAAAGACAAAACTGTCTATATTCATGGAAAGTAATCTTTTTCTTTGCTCTGACCACAGACACTGACTAAGAACGTCTCGTACTTAGAATTTCTTTGGCAAAGTTTAAAGATTTAAAAATGTCTCGGCTGCGGCTGCTGTGGGACCGTGTACGTTAATGGGAGCTGGTGCACGTAAAATCTGTTCGTGGCTCCAATATCCTCCAAGTTTAGAATAAGCGTTACCTCTGGAGGTTCCAACAGGTGCAGATCTCTCATCTGGAATTGGTTCAAAATTAAGAGACCAACTCTTCTGGACGGGACTTGTGAGTGCTTAAGCCATTTGGTAGGCCTCCCCATCCAGCTGACTCTTGATTTTTCGGCCGTAAAAGCCTTATCAATACCATAAATACATATATATATATATATTTTATAGTATTTCTAGAATTGCTTCATGTTTTTAGAAACATAAAAAGAAACCATCTTGATAATATTTAGAATCTATGAAAAAGGTGGGATATATTCTATACCTCCGCCCACCAGAAGGCTTCAAAGCCATCAGCTGGCAGCACTAAAATTCTCTCTTGGAGATAATTTTGAATGAGGGAATTGAACTGTTCATTGTTTAGTTTGTAAGAGGGTTTTGTTTATAATTTTTAGGGGCATGTGTTGTATAGTTTTGGTAAGTATGTTTTAGGAAGAAGGTGTGTGTGTGCGTCTATGTGTGCATGGGGTGGGGGAGGACGATGGGGAACAGGAAAAGAACAACAACTATTTTAGGAGATATCATCTATCTATATTATAAAGGACAAACGTGTGCTTGCGTACCGCTGACGTCATTTTGCGAATGGCAACAGTTGACGATGGAATTTCGGTTTTGCGATTTTTACTATTGCAATTTTTTTTATTTCTAAACATCTTACATTTTTAATTTTTACATCGTTGTATGGGGGAAAAAATGTAGTTTGAAATGCAATTTGTTTGAAAACTGTATCTTCATTGGCTGATTTATTACGGCTTTTAAAAAAATGGTATTTTTCACTTTTTTCGTGTATAATGGTTGCCATTGGTTATTTTTTCCCACTTGGCGACCGCATATTGTCGTTGATTAAAGAATTGAAATGACTATTATTAGTTAGAAATTAATCCACACACCTTGGAAAGTGAAAGGAAAAACTTTTACTGATTTTATATAAAATACAAAATAATAATAATAATAATAAACGTTTTGATGAGTGATAATTTTATAAATCAGAATAATTTAATTTAAAAATCAAAGGAATGTTTGTGATGCATAAAAATCTTTTTCAATGTAAAAATTGTGACTCAAAACAATATTTGGCTATTTATCGTTTACGTCAGGATTATCACGTTCAAAAATTAATTTTTGATGAAGTTTCATTTCTGTTTTAAATGAAAATGCTAAGGTTTATTTTATTGACCTGCCATGACTGGCAAAACATTTTTACTTAATGCAGTTTTAAAAATGATGAGAACATATAGTATGGTTGCGTTAGCTGTTGTGTCTTCTGGGATCGCAGCTTTGTTATTAGATCAAGGTAGAATAGCACATTCAAAATTGAAAATACAGCTGAATTTGAACGAAACATCTACGTGTGCCATTAGTAAGCAATCTGATCTTACTAATTTAATAAGAGAAACAAAATTAATAGTCTGGGATGAAGCACCCTTGATGAGTAAATTAATATTTGAATGTGTACACCGTACGCTTAAAGGCATAAAAAATAACGATTCGTTATTTTTTGGAATAGTATTTGTATTTGCTGGCGACTTTAGACAAATTTTGCCTTGAATCAAACATATAGAATAAAATTCTTTTATTTAAATTTTGATGCTAATCTTACGTAATCGGGTCCATATCAAGGGAGAGTTACACATAAATGATGTTGTCAAGAATAGAGTTTAAAAAGGAGCGTCAGATATTATGAAAATCACCTTTACTCAATAGATGGTGCTGACTTTCGCATGGGCGAAAAACTTCTTTTTCTGGTAGCCCTATTTTCTAGGAAACGTCACTTCCCGTTTGAAGCCGATTCTGAGTAGAGCTCCTATAATACAGGCTGAATCATACCGCCATTTAATGACCCAGCGGACCAAAAACCAAGCTAAAACCGGTTTGCTTACCGTACTAGTGGACGGCGAGTGACAGTAACGAGGACGGCGAACACCTGCTCAGGCGGTTTCCTAATGCTGAGCTAGGTCACAATATGGCGGTTATTTTGGGCAACAGAATGGATATGCGTCAGCTCCCCTTATAGGAGCCTTAATTCTGAGTAAACACAGAGGCTCTGTGCCATGTAAATGTAAGTTAGAAGATTAGAGATTAGCTTTTGGTTATAGATCTGTATAGAGGATGGGTTTTGGTTTTGGACTTTACTTTCTGGGGACTCCGGAACAAGATGGCTTCATTCGGGCCGGGCCCAGTTGTAAATATTTCAGCCCATGCAGATCTCCAGCGCGGTTTAAGCTAGTTTTTTTTTTTTTTTTTTTTTTTTAATAATTTAATAGATATTGACTGGTCAATTGTAATCTCATGTTATTCAGAGAAACACATGATTTAGCTATAATTAAAAAGGGATTTTGTAATGTAACAGGAGGAAAATAGCTGCGCTAAATAACAATAACGCTTTTAAATTAAAGGATCTAGATTCAGAATTTCCTAAATATTGATATGTTTTAATTATATTTCCTCAAATTTGGAGTTAAATTGCTAATATATTTAGCTATCCAAATTAATGGTTCATTTATTTATTTATTTATTTATTTTGAGTGGGAGGGGGGGGGAGCATTGTACATCAATATTTCTGCTTACCCATATCAATAGAAACCCAGTAATCCGAACCGAAATTGAAAAAAAAAGGTAATCAAGATTAAGCGAAGCTTTGTAAATATAAATTTAATTAAACACAAAAAATATTTAGAATTTTAAATATATGATAATTATCAGTAAATATATTTTATTAAATATTATTACATAATGCATTTGTTTTATTTTCTGACTTAATTTTTTTGCATATACATTTTATTTACTTTAGGCTGTTCTGAAATCCAAACTGTGCACTTTCTGACACATTTTTTAATTGATTTTTTTAAATTCCTACTATTAGCTCACACTCTCTCTCTATATATCTTGTACAAATTTTCAATCGTTAATAAAATATTTTGTATTCATCCACTCAAGTTCAAATAATTTTTTTTAAACTTGTAGTGGATGACACTTTATGTTAATACAGTTTTTTCAAATATTAATTCATTCATTAAATTTAATTAATTAATTTTAGTTTTAAATGGGAGAAAAAAATTCCTCCCATTGTTTTCATAAATGAAATGAAAGATTTATCTCAAATGAGTGATGCCACAGAAATAAAATACCGCAACAATGATTATAAAATAATGTTCAATAAAGATAACGTGGGACATTAATGCTGCACGGGTTTATTTTATATATTTATGATTAAAAAGTAGGAATTGACTTTAAAAAAATATATTACTTGTTATTCACAAACTTATTAAGAAACTATGTAATATATATATTTTTCATTTTCCTGTAAAGGCAAAAGATTTTCAAATAATGCTGTCAAAGTTGTCATTTTTAACTGAATTTTAGGACGTGACAGCGTAGGAAAGGAACAAATTGACGTCCTTAGACAATAATAGCCTATAGCTCAAGATGTAATTCCTTTATTTGAAAATAAAGAACTGTTCAATCATTTCAATAATCATGCTTGAAAGTATTATGCTTTTATGCTTAAAAATGAATCAGAAAATCGCTAGCAGCAATACATTTACCAACAGTACCATTTGATACACGTGAAAGCTATTCTACGATGTTTGCATAGCTGCCAACTTTTACGCTGTTTTCCTTCTACTATTTTTTAGCATCAAAATCATCTTAAAGTGATAAAAAATTTAAAACACAGTTTGATTTATTACACGAATTATATAAACTAAAAATAAATTACAAAATAACTGTGATAAGAGACCGATTTATTCTTTAGGTAGATTTCGTAAGAAATACTACCTATTACATTCTCACCTAAGTTGGAATTTTTGAAAATTTTTTGCAGATCTACGCCGATCATGACTCCCAGAACCCAAAACCACCCCCAGTTCAAAACTTTATCTATCTATCTATCTATCTATCTATCTATCTATGTCACTTTTTTATGGACACGATAACTGCAATAATTCTACACAAATCTCTTCCAAATTGATACATAAAATCAAGGGGCATAAAATCTCGGTCAAGTTCGTTAATGGGCAAAATCAAACCAAGGGGGGGAGGGTGTGGGGGGGGGGGCTTTTTGTGAAAACAGAAAAAAACCCATAATGTCTTAATTATGATACGTATCGAATCCGTTTAAAGTTATTATTACTTCTAGGAGAAGGGCCGAAAATGTATGTATGACAGATTTTTGATATAATTAAAAATGGTCCCAAGGGCTGGAAAAAAGGGGGGGTTTAGAAGAAAAAAAATCATAACTGCGTCAATTCACAAGATATCAAATCCGCTTAAATGTATTATTAATCCTTTTAATGTTATCTAAAACTTTTATATTGACAAGTTTTTTATAGGACCAACCCTTATAGCAAAAAAAAAAAATTAAAAACAAAAAAAATCCCTGCCGGCTCCACCTGCAAACAAGTTATTTTTCGAAGTAGACGGTTCCAACTCCCGCATCTTTTCGAAACTGATACATAAAATCAAGGGGCATAAAATCTCGGTCAAGTTCGTTAATGGGCAAAATCGAACCAGGGGGGGGATGGTTGGGCTTTTTTTTTAAACAGAAAAAAAAACCATGATTTCTTAATTATGATACGCATCGAATCCGTTTGAAGTTATTATTACTTCTAGGAGAAGGGCCGAAAATTTATGTATGACAGATTTTTGATATAATTAAAAATGGCCCCAAGTGAGGGGGGAAGGGGGGTTTTAGAAGAAAAAATTTCATAACTTCGTCAATTCCCAAGATTTCAAATCCGCTTAAATTTATTATAAATCCTCTTAATATTATCTAAAACTTTTATACTGACAAGTTTTTTTATAGGACCAACTCTTATAGCAGAAAAAAAAATCCCTGTTGGCTCCACCTGCAAACAAGTTAGGTTTTGAAGTAGGCAGTTCCAACTGCCGCATCATGGCAAAAAGGTCATTTCTTCCGCAATTCCCAACAAACAGGCGCCCCACGATCTGCGTCTTCGAAATCTACCTGTGCCTGTAGGCCGAGCCGTCAGGGATTTTTCATATATAAATTACTTGAGTTGCAATTATACCTAATTGTATGTATTTTAATATTTTATATAGATTTATATAAGAATTTTTTATATAAGATTTTATAAGAATAAAAATTTATGTAATTTTTCATATTAGAAATTTTAGATTTATCATACAATAAGTTATCATTTCTGACTTCCTTGTACTTACATACGCTTTAAAATTTTACATGAGTTAATCATATGTATTATTTCTGTTGCCAACATCCCTTTTTCTATGCATTTACAAAATGCACAAAAATGAATGAGCTATCATTCGAAAGGTTTTTGAACAGGCTTCTGACATAGTATACTCACATTTCTTTAAAACACGTTTTTTGATTAAAAATTACAGTTAATTAAAAATTAAATCAGCATTTTTTTTTTAATGAAATGATTTTTTTTTTCAAATCATTGTTGCCATAAAATATATATATATACTACATTATATTGTGCTCAACAATAATTAAAAATAAATAAATAAATAGCACAATAAAAGATAAAGCGGGACGCACGGGTTTATTTTATATTTATGATTAAAAAGCAAAATTCAAATTCAAATGTTTGGAGAAAAATACACCATCGATCGATCGAAGCAGTGGTATTTTACGTGTAGTCTAAAATGTATGTTATGTTATATTATATTAAATTCTATTTTATATGTGCTCAATTTATTTATTTTTTGTCCCGTGCTTTTCCCGAAGTGGATGACGTCATCTTCCAATAAAGTTAAATTACGATTGTTATTTTTTTTTCTCGTGCGTGCCTCTTGCTATCTTTGATTAGTTTTTACTTCAATTTTGATGGGATGAATAACATGATATTCTGGCTTGACTAATGTTGTTTGCAGATATTTTCGACCTTAATTTTTCTTTAGAAATTTAAACTTGCATCTAAAAAATATTAGACTGCAGTGCGAAATCATCGCACAGGTGTACTGGTAAATTTATAATTACCTTATCTGTAGAATTTATATTTTCTTTGGTACACGTACATTTTAGGATTGTGTGGCATCAATTCATGTGTATATTACATCATATTTAAATCTGCCAAATTATTTTTTTTTATAAAGAAATCTTAATGTTACTAAGAACATAACAGATGTGCCCAGTGATTCTTAGTTTTTCATTTACATTTTTACTTTTCGATCACATCTAGTGCTGGGAAAATGGTTGTAATCATTATAAAAACCTTATTATGGAAATATTTATATATCTTTACATTTTGAGGATGTCTTTAAATGTTGAAGGTTTGATATTTTTTACAATTATTCCGTAATGTATACGTGAATGTTGGTATTTTTTCGTTTTCAGACCATGTGTGTCGTTATATGGTACTTTTATGATGATGCCTATATATGTATTTGTATATATGTGAGTGAACACAATAGCGTCTAAACGTTGCTTTTGATTGAGCTCCCATTTGGCGCATATGATATATCAACTGTCGTAAGAACTGTACTCATTTTTATCGGACAACGTGTTTAGTGTTTGATCATTTTTTTAAAGATTTCGTAAGAAATACTGCCTATTACATTCTCCACTCTGCTGGAATTTCTGGAAAATTTTTGCAGATCTACACCGATCATGATTCCCAGAACCCAAAACCATCCCCAGTTCAAAACTTTATCTATCTATCTATCTATGCAACTTTTTTATGGACACGATAACTTGAAAAATTCTACATAAATCTCTTCCAAACTGCTACATAGAATCAAGGGACATAAAATCTCTGTCAAGTTTGTTAATGGGCAAAATCGAACCAAGGGGGGGAGGGGGGATTTTTGTGAAAACAGAAAATCCCCATAAATCTTAATTATGATACGTATCGAGTCCGTTTAAAGTTATTATTACTTCTAGGAAAACGGACAAAAATTTATGTATGACAGATTTTTGATATCTTTAAAAATGGCCCCGAGGAGGGGAAAAAAAGGGGTTTCAGAAGAAAAAAATTCATAACTTTGTCAATTCACAAGATATCAAATCCGCTTAAATGTATTATTAATCCTCTTAATATTATCTACAACATTTATACTGACAAGTTTTTTATAGGACCAACCCTTACAGCAAAATAATAATAATAATAATAGAGCTGCTTATAAATAAATAAGACATAATACATTTTACACATTTCACGCAATTGAATAATCTATACAAAGAATTCATAATGTAGGTTATACTTTACAGTTTCATTCGAAATACATATCCGTTTCCTTTAGAAAAAAAAAAAAAAAAGTCTTCTAGGATTCAACAGTGCAGCCGATTATAAATAAATAAGACGTGATACAGTTTACACATTTTACGCAATTGAAAAATCTACAAAGAATTTATAATATAGGTTTTACTTTACAGTTTCATTCAGACAGTTTTTGTATAGGAAACCAGGTTCTAATTCATTTATTCAAATACAGAGTATTTCACTTCAAGCCGAACTTGAATTTTTTTTCCCAACTTTAATTATAGTAAAGATATTGTTACGATATTTTTATCAGACTTACACTGCTTTATCTGAAATATGATATTACGAAAAGTGGTAGAAATGAAATTTGTATTAATTTATTTTAATTCACATAGAAAGCCAAAGTTAAAAGCGTTATTTACAGGTATTAAAATTATAATCTTACTAGGGGGCCTACCCCCTGCGAGCTACGCTCGCCAACCCCAGCTCAGACTTCGAGGACTCTGAAAACATGACAGCGTGCTTTGTTTTAAAAATATTGGTAAATCTCTAATTGGGTTGCCATGCTTTTAACGTTTTAATGGGGCATTTTTTGATTATCATGGCCTCATACACAGCTGTTGCGACAACTGACGACTGTTTTCGGGATTGATGAGTAAAATTAATTACAACTTGAAAACCAGCTTGCATAAAATGGTTAGGTTTAAATTGTGGCTACCTCTCGGACTTTTATAACAACGATGTGTATCATATTCTTCCTTTGCGTTTAAGCATGAGAAATATTCCATCTGCTTGAGAATAACATTAAGAACCACGTTATTGAAAAGTACTATGTTATAGACATTTTCAGTAACAGGTTTTAATTTTCTCTCTATTTTAGTGCACCATCATGCATATTTTCATGTTATTTTAAATATGTAAATTATTTATTTTAATTAATATGTATATACGAATTTTCTAATAATTATTTATCATGCAAAATTAATTAAATATTTTGTGCATGCATGCCTGCATTTATTCGGCATCAATTGATGAGATATTTAAACAAATTGGCTATCCGCGATAATTTTACACCATGTTATGTCACTTGAATATTGCCCATAAGAAAATCGGGTACTTTTCCAATATAGGATCCTTTGCTTTTAGGTTTGGCACAATTCAAGCTTCGAAAAGGGATAGATTCGTTAATATACATAGATTTGTTGCCAAAAGTTATGAAAACAAATCCAATGAACTTTTGGTGCTTTTCTATTATAGGGGTCTTGACGCTTTTTTAAAAAGCTTGGCGCAATTCGGGCATCAGAAAGTGAGATTTGGTGCCAAATGACATAAACAGCCATGGAAACAAATTCGACGATTTTTTTTGTTTATATGCGTATTTTAATTATACGTATATTATTGTTGTTTTTTCTATACAAATTACTTCTGATTGTATATAAAATAGGATAAATGACATTTTACGCTAAACAAATTGTATAAATATTGAAAAAATGCTTCTGTATACGAAATGACAAAGTGAATAGGTTGACAGAAAGTATGTTGCCAAATTTCCTTTTCCGCCAAGGCTATTTTCTCTGTTTCGTCAAGGTCCCATATACTGGAAAAGCACCGAACTTTTATGCTTGTTTATACATGTATTTATATGTATATATACAATTTATTTATAATTGTCTTTCAATTTACCTCTTTTTGTACATAAAAATAGATAAATGACTTCTTTATATTAAATAAATTGTATAAATATCGAAATAATTGCTTGTGTATATCAAAAAGCGAATAGATTGTTAGAAAACATGTTGCCGGATTTCAATTCATCGCCAAGGTCACTTACTGTATCTCGCGAAGGCCCCTAAATTGGAAAAGAAACGAAAATAATTTCAATATATAACGTAATTTACACCTTAAGTGTGTTTCGAGTATGGTAATTTAATTAATTATTTGTAGTTTTTTCTTCTCTTTGTTATTTATGTGTAAACATATAATTCATTATTAAAAAAGTAATGCTACTGAAATATTAATTTGTTTAAACTTTAATAGCATTTTTTTAGTATATAGGGAGCATTTTTTTTCCTTGCTGCCAATAAAAGAGATAAAGGAGTAAATGTCATTTTACCATAATTGATGTCATATTCTCATTAAAATTGGAAAGAAAACCAAGCAGGATATTTTATTCTCCTTCCGTTCAGTTGGGCAATTATTATTTTATATATTCGTTTCAAATATCCGAATTAGTGATTTTATAAATTCGTTTAATTAAATTTTACAAAAAAATAACAAAATGATAGCAATAAATAATAATTACTATTAATTCCCCCCTTTCTTTTGCGTTTACATAAATGACGTCATTTGGATGAATTTATTCAAAATATTTTCAGTTTATAAATTAAATTAAATGATGACAGACGATTTAATCTTGACGATAGAAATGAGATTTTTTTTCACATTTTCATGAAAAACATAATTTAATCACAATCTTGTGTTCATTATTGATTGAAATAAAAGATAAATTCAATTTCAATTTGAAAATGACGAATAAAAAAAAATCAATAATCCCTATCGGGATCCTTTTCAATTTTTTTCCCTTTTTTGTCGCAAAAAAAACTGAGTAATTAGTTGCCATCATTACAGAAATGTCATTAAAATTAGAAAAAAATTAATATCTCGAAAACTAATTCCAATTTCAAAATTCTATTACCAGTTTTAACTTCTGTGGATTTTTATGGACAATTGGTATTAATTTCAGCATCAAGCGTTTAATATTTTATTAAAAATAGCCCTGAAACATAATCAGTCGTTTAATCAGTCGTTTCATAAAATCGTTTCATAAATTCGTTTCATAAAATCGTTTCACAAATTCGTTTCATTAGGATTTTATATATATAGGGTAGATTTAATAATTCGAAACAGATTTTTTTCCTTCTCTTTTTAGTGTGAAGTTTACTTGTGAGAAAGTAATGTTCATAAAAATAGGAATAAAGTTAAAAGTTAGAGAAAAAATTTAAATTGAGGCAGCATTAGTATTAAATATGAGATAAAGCTATTTTAATATTTAACCTTTTAATATTTTAACCCTGGAACATTGGAGTATTCAGCCGACCGAATATTCGGTATTCGGCTTACGTGTGTGTGTCGAATTTACATTGGGCGCAATTTACATTGTTTAGACGTTAAATTCTCTTTCACACAAAAATGTACATTAATTTCTTTCAATTAAAAATTGTGTACATCTAATGGAATGTCAACTAAAGGTAACAAGGAATGAAAATTATTTTTTTAAAGGGAAAAGTTATACAACGAATATATTTGAAGGGCAAAATCAAAGAAACAAAAATCACCTACTTCACTTTATTTTTAGAAAGTAAAACTTTCGCTAACAGAAAGTTACCCATTTTGAAGATATCCCTTCGCAAACCACTAGTGATACTGAAAATCTGAAACCTTCGGAACATAGAGAGTGGGTCAGGGGTCAACCAACAGTTCCCTTTCCCAGATTCAATAAATGCTTTCTACAAAGCAGACAAATTTCCTTTTACAGAGAGAAAAGCAAATGACCACAAATGTAACCCCCCCCCCCCCCCCCCTCCTCCCGTTCGATTCACTTTCAAAGGCAAGCTTAGAGAAAAAGGTGATATCGGAAATCTCATCTCAACCCTCCTGTTGATTTGCCTCAACTGAAGTGTTTTAGGGTTGCTGAAAATTTGGAAAAAATTGTCTTTCTGACATTGCAGCTGGGAATGAAATTACTGCAGCAAAGGCAAAAATGCTTGTTGAACGATGTACACAATTTTTATATAATATCATGTAAAAAATACCCCTTATTAAATTTATAACAAGATAATGACAACAATTAACAAGAAAATATATAAAAACTGCCTGAAACAATCGTTTTGTAACCTATGCCGAAAATCTGCAGCACCCGTAGTGCCCTCTGGTGAAATCTATTGGAAACAAATTAAAAATTTTAAAATTTAAATTAAAAAAAGGGTAATTTCATCTCACTTATGAAATTTTCGTCGTTTCAAAGAAGTAAGTCATATTTATCACCAAATTTTTTTTTTAATAAATCGGTTCAATAGTAAATGCGCAATTCTGATGTTAAAAATATAGCATTAGCAGTATAAGGAAAATATAAGTGATGATCACCCTTAATGATAATAATAATCTATATTATAACACAAGTCTGATTATTGCTGAAGTCATTTTTACGGTAGCAGCGAACTGACTAATAAATTTCGCTTTCACTGCATCTTTTTAAACTTCTAAACATCACACAATTTCAATTTCTACACCGTCGAATAGAAAAAAAAATGCAATTTCTTTGAAAACTGTATTTGAATTTACTCATTTATGATTTTTAGAACAATTTCCAAGAAAGAATTAATTTTAAATCTATCTCTATCACGTGCAGTTTGATTGTGAAAGATTAATCTGTTTGCAGTTAAAACAATATAAATAGTTCCGCATTTATTCCCGGCTAATATTACAGAATTAAATTAAAACTTCATCAAAATATAAATATAAATAATAATAAAATATAAATAAAATGTAAATTTAACAGCATGTTCTCGAACTACGCGCTTAAGCAGTTGAAAATTTCAGAATAAAAAATCTACAGTAAGCAGCGAAATCTTGGACGATTCCTTTGGCCGTTAACTCCTGGCATGCGGCTAATACAAAAGTATCGCTTTATACATTTCGAAATTTTATTTGAATACTAGCTTTTACCCGCCCGGCGGCGTTGCCCGTGCCAACAACCTTAAACGTACCTGAAATCAGGGTTGAATGATTTTTTAATTTTAAATGAAAGTAATGTTAGAGTCCCCACTGCCATAGACAGCATACACTGGGCTTGCCATGCACAATCCCATGTGTTACTGTAAGCAAACCTGGAATTTCTCAGATTTTTTTTATGAAAAACCAAATGGCATTATTTTCTCCTTCAAGCTTTTATCCAGGCTTAGGACTGGCTAAAAGAAAGGCAATTGCGTTTAGAAGCAAATATTTTTTTTATGTTTTAGCCATAAACCAAAAGCCTTTCTTTTAGGCATTTAAAAAAAATTTGCCTGCGCTAACTACAAGTATCGTTCCTTTGGAACTCAATCTCTCTATATATAAAATAGCAGATGTCTGTCTGCCTGCCCGCTGATATCACCATAATTATATCACCTAGGACTCTGAAATTTTTGTTTTTCTTATAAAAATTCTTTTTTGAGTTGTCAATGAATCAGTTTAAAAAATATATATTAAATATGGAAAATCTATTAGAATTAGTAAAATTGGTTTTTGCTTATGTTCTGTAACCCGGGAAGCCCGGGTTCAATTCCCTAGTATATATAAAATCCGTTCTTAGTTCTTAGTATGTATGTATGTATGTATGTTCCTTATACAAATCTACAGTTTTTGTCCGATTGGAACGAAACTTCATGTACATATACTTTAGAACACGAGTAAAATTACTGTCAAGTTTGAAAATTTCTCAGATAATTCTTTACCACTTTTTTCAAACATTTTCCATAGTTTATCATTACAGAAATCTATTTTTTTCCCTCAATTTCTAATTCAATTTCTTTCCCGTTGCCATTCAAAGGAACTGCGAATTGGCAATATTTTTATAAACCAATTTCAGATTAACTCGCTATAATTTGAAATCTGAAAGTGACGTCAATTTTGTCAGTTGTCATTTTTTTCGCATATTACAAAAATTACTATAAGTGCTTTAAACAGCATAGTACTTATATTTAAATGAGTTTGGAGAAAAATAAATAACTTAGCTCTTAATTTTACAAAAATATTAAAGTAAATTTTCTAAGAAATAAAAACATATTTTTTGCGTATTCAAACTTCATGATTCAATTTATTCTACATAATCAAAAATCGTCTGTCAAATATTGACATTTAGCAATCATTACATCATAACTTTTTTCAGCTTGAGCCTCAACCAAGGAGGCATATTTAAATTCCTTGGATGTAGGTGAACAGTAGATGTCATATTAATAAAAATTAAATTTAAAGAAAACAATACAGTGTTTTCCATTATTTTTTCTTCAAAAATGGGTGTTAAAACAAATGGGATTAAAAGTAAAATGGTTTATCGAATATTTTTTTTAATATAAAACGTTTATTTTAATTTTAAAAATTAATATATTTTTTATAAGTTCAGCAACGTGGTGACATTTTTATCTCACCAGCTTCGAAATTATTATATTATCCAATTCTTAAGAGAACACTGTATTTTTGAAAAATAATGTTTTGCATCAAAAATCACATAACTTCAAAACGCAATTTTAGCAAATTATATTTAAATTACATTGTAAATATAATTTCGGAGTTAAATTTAGTAGTTAAGAATATTGTTTAAAAAATTTTCTATGAGTACAGCTGTATTGGATTTCTTTAATCGCTTTCATGTTTTAAATACAAATGAGCATGTGACGTCACGCACTCAAGTAAAGTAGTTTTTCTCAATTAACTGTAGGCGAAAAGTAACAGAGTTAGTAATTCATAATTTATTATTTCCTACTCATAATATAATGTATTTTAACTATTTGAAAATTACGAGAAACTTGGCGAAACTTCAAGCAATTTAGCTCAACGTTTTGCCTACGTTAAGTTGACAAACATGCACATTCTCTATAAATATAAATGCATATTTGTACATGATTTATGAAGTGAAAGAATTTGTTTTAACTAGACAGGTATCGGTTCAGTGGAAAATCTACCCCGGTGAAAGTGTCGTCATATTTTAAATCATGTGCCGGTTTCCATTCACAAAATATTAGTATTTTATAGCAATTACACGAAGTAGCGTAATTTCCACAGAATGTATTGGTCGCCAAAGTATAACTTTAACATCCTTTTACCGTACAATTTTCCAGAATATTAAATTATTTTAAAATTACTTCAAAATCTATAAAACATCAGTAAATTGAGATACGCTTTTCAAACGAATAACATTGAGAGTACATTTATTTTTTTCGACCGCATAAAAATTTAATGTGCTATGTTTAGAAATAAATGTCTTTACTTTATAAAGATAAAATAAGTTAATCTTTCGTAATTGGATTGGACACAGATTTAAAAATATACATGCTTTAAAATTACTTTAAAATCCATTTAAAAAAAAAAACAGTTAATTAGATAAATATTTCAAAGTACATTTGAAAGTGCATTTTTTTCGAATTGATAGTTTAAAAAATGAAATTATGCGGTATTTAGTAGTTACAAATATGCAGTACAAGCAAAATTTAATGGTTAGGTCGTTGCTACCGTCCATATGATGTTGACATTACTCACCGATATGTTTTTGTTTTATAATATAGATAGATGCCATATGAAAGTAAATTTCGCAAAATGTTACATTTGATAATTTTTTTTTCTTTCTCAGGAAAATCGAATATATTTTTATATTGTATGCGCAAGAAAAACGCGCATTCTCACAGCTGAGAAATTTTACTATGGTTGAGTTAAAGTAACGCTTTATTTTCTAATTGTCTTTTTTATCGATTTATGGTTGAGTATGCACAAATCTTATTGTCGTCATTGTTAGTGTCGTATTATTGTATTTTTATTTATGTTAACCCGGACAAAGCCGGGTGGTTCTGTTAGTTTAGCTATAAAACTTACTAGTTCAAAATAAATGCATATTATAAAACAATGTAAATATCGAGATAAATAATATTATTTATAGATGTGCGTGAACGAGTAAAAGCACATATAAAATAGTTAAATAGTTTTATTTGGAAAGAATTTTTATTCTTTATCTTATCAAGCAGGGCGGTCGCTCTGCCAAGCCAAGCTTTTAAAAAAAAACGCCACACAAACAACGCCAAGAACTGGACTAAAGAACTCTACTGCTTACTTACAGAAAGCAACATCGCAATGTTAAATCGACAAAACATGCCAGATTAAAATATCAGATATAAAATAAACCAAGCGTCGCAGAAAAAAAACGAAAACTAGAAAAATCTAATAAAGAATTTCTTCAATTTAAGACCAAACTCATCTTCATAAGTGATTTATAAACAGAGATATAGATTTTTAAAAAAAACGTCGAGTTAGTTAAAATGATCACTTTTTTCTTCGTCAAACTTTTTTTTTTCAAACAACATATAGGCCTTAATATTCGGCAGAATAAAAAAAGGATTGCATTTTTGGACAAGTAATTACGTAATCTATGCGCTTTTATAAAATCCAGTGTAAAAAAAATTATTTTCTATCCTTAATTAGCAAAAAACTGTTAATTAACTTGGCGATTAAAAAATTATGCCAAAACAGAGATAAAACCCGCCAACGACCATGCACCATCTGTATTATAATTGCACAAATCAGTTACAGGTTATAACCACATCAAATTTCATCTGCAAGTCAGACATTTTCTTCTGAAGATATTTAAAAAAAAATAAAACTTCATAATTATACGAACACACATTTTATCAGACAATTAAATATGACTGCAAACTGTGGCACATGACTGTTTCCGACATGAATAAGTATGAGAAATTGCCAGTCAAGGATATCGGTCTGGGTGGCTCAGTCGCAGAGTGTCAGCACGGTACGCATTTGGTCCCAGGTTCGAGTCCTGGCCGAGGTCAATTTCTCACTATTAATTGTTCAGTGTATTTAATTGTCTGATAAAATGCGTGTTCTTATAATATTGTAAAATAAAGTAATCAGAAGTAGTGTTTATGTTTTAAAATTATTTTAAATATATAATTTACATTTTTAGAAAGATCTTTAAAAATAAATTAGTTTTTGAGGGAAGGTGTACCTTCTAATATGTATGCATTAAGAGTTATCGGCATTTAAAATTTTTTTCCAAACGTAAACAAAATTTTTGAAATGAATTAAATGTAATTCATTTATTTCTTAAAAAAATAAATAAATAAATAAATAAATAAATAAAATAACATGGTAAAGGACAGGCATTTTGCGTTCGCAGGAATACCTTTCACGTCATTTTCCTATAAATTAATGAAATCCAGTTGTTAAATTATTTTTGTTTTAGAAGTGAAGTTTCCATTTAAATTTATTGTAACAGTACAATGTTTAATTGAATAAAATAATGTAATTCTAAGAAATTACTATGAAATTCCAAACATGCACAGGACAACGCAAAAAATAAATAAATAAACAAAAAATAAATAGATAAATAAATAAATAAATAAATGTAAATCAGCTTTCAGAAATTCTAAAAATTGTTCATATATCTTAATTACAAGCTAAAGGAGGGTTTATTTCTATATTATTCTATATAATAGTAATTTCAGCAAATATATTAAATTCCAATGCGATCTGTTTTAAACTTTAAGACAGTTTATAACACATGATAAAAAAATTATAAAAGAGAATGGCGCGTCACATTTCGGGGAGGGGATGGGGAGGGGCGTGAACAAAATTAGGAGGTATAATAAGGCTATCTGTTTGAAACTTTACGATATTTTATAACACATAACATAAATTTTAAAAATAAAGCCGCGTCAAAAATTATAGGGAGGGGCGGAGCGCGTTTTGCCTACACAAGGGGGGGGGGGAGTGCACTTTTCTAAATTTTAACGATATCCGTCATGTGACATATCGTTACAAAGGGCTGTGACCACTTATTCATGTTATGAACCACAGGTGTCACCCGTACATTTTGCGCCCCCCCCCCGACACTACTCATGTGATATATTGTTCGGAAAGGCCTGTGAACGCTTAATCATATTATGCAGGTGGAGGGGGGTATATTTCTAAATTTTGCACATACCCCTCATGTGATACATCGTTGGAAAGGTCTGTGACCGCTTAATCCTATTATCCATCTCCGATGTTCATCCACCCACTTTGCCCCCCCCCCCCCCCACCCAAACGCGATTAGCTTTCACCACCAGGGGTGTCACCATCTCTGGTTCTATGGGCTGGATCACGACGGGGTATAGCTCATTCGACTCCACATCTACACTCTTAACGATTTCAGTGCCCGAGGTTCATATAGAACAGATTGCGCTACCTGGTGGTGGAAGATAGAATTTGAGCGTGCGCAGCACGAATGCTATACGGTTCAGCGGGGACCCGTGTCGGATGTTCGTTTGGTTAGAGGTTTATACTATTCGATGTGCAAATTAAAGTATTATCCGTTGCCGAAGGCAGCGGGGAACCAGGTCGGAGGTTTGCTCGGAGGTTCATTCAAGGTTTATCTTATTCGATGTTTTACAAGATTCGAGGCCCCGATGTAAATTAGGGGCCCGCTAGCGGGCGAAGCCAGCTAGTGCTATTAATAAAAGAGCGTGATATCACGGTTGATTTCAAATGCAGCGCTGACACGCTATGTACGTATTCCATTTTTATTCATTTCATGGATAAGTCAGTGATATTTTTAACGGAGGATAACAAGTATTATAACAAGCCACGTTTAGTATGTTGTTTTTAAGAGTGTAATTAGTTTAATTGAAAAATTTACTGGTATTTCTAGTTAACCCTTTAAACAATGACTGAAAGTTAAATGTAATTTTAAATTATTTCTCATGTTTAGTTTATTTAAATTATGTTTAATCTATTTTTAAAAAAAATGATATCTACAAAAACAACTTTTCAAAAGTAAAAAAAAAAAAAAAAAAAAAAAAAAAAAAAAAAAAAAAAAAAAAATGTGGCTAAAAAATGGTGTCATATCAAATTTCCAAGCTATTATATTACTTATTTAACTTTTTTCCATTAAATAAGTTATCATATATATATAAGTCGAGTGCCTACGTATATGTTAATAGAAATCGTTTTCTCCTGTACTAAATACATCCTAACGAGTTTCTGAAAATTCAATTTTTTTCAAATTATGCATGATGAGCTTGGCGGCCATCTTTCCATATTTCTAAGCACCCAAATTTCTAAAGTAAAAGCGTAATATGTTTGCAATGTAATATGTTTATAACAATTTCGAACTTAACTACGGACAGATAAATTAGATAAGACTGATATTTTGAGAAATTGATTTTTACTAGTTTGAAATTATTAATTACTCTAACAAATAAATCATAAGATGAATCTTTAAGATAAGCCATCATTATCTTAAGACACAATTTTCAGAGCATACAAGTCTATAAATGAAACGCTTAAAATATTTGCTTAAATAACAATTTTGAACTTCGGATATTAACTACGGATTTGGGTGCTTAGAATTTTGTGAATAATATGCAAAGATGGCCGACAAGCCCATCATGCATAATTTGAAAAAAATTGAATTTTCAGAAACTCGTTAGGATGTATTTAGTACAGGAGAAAACGATTTCTATTAGCATATACGTAGGCACTCGACTTATATATATATGATAACTTATTTAATGGAAAAAAGTTAAATAAGTAATATAATAGCTTGGAAATTTAATATCACACCGTTTTTTAGCCACAACTTTTTTTTTTTTTTTTTTTTTTTTTACGCTTGGCTTTTTTTACGCTTGGCTTTTTTTACTTTTGAAAAGTTGTTTTTGTAGATTATTTTATACTGGCATTGCTTTTACCTGTTGCATATATCGGTTGTTAGAATGTACAGGACATTTTTTCTCCCACATTTGGATACAGTTGATATATTTTAGTAAATTAAAAATATTTATATTATAGACTAATTTTTAAAAGAATTATATATATTTTTACAAAAAAAAAAAAAAATAAAGAAAAAAAAAATAAAGAAAAAAATAAAAAATAAAAGAAACAAAATGTGTAAAGTATTTCGAAATTGCATGGTGTGTTTTGAAGTAGAAAGAACACTATAATCGTACTCTATTTATCACATATATTTGTAGTATGTAACGAATGCTTAAAGTTGAAGTTCGCAATTTAATGTACTCTCTTTCATTATTTTCATTGGTGTGTTATTACTGGTGTACGGAATACACAGCCCGTGTATTTGTGTAATTTATTTCATTCTTTTTTTTATGTGATGTCTGTTAGTTTTATACTATTGCTAGACATGAGACAAAAATGGAAATAAAAACTCAAAAGTTTCAATAGGTGATCAATTTGTATGTATTTAAGTAAATAATAATTAATAAAAAATATGTTTTTCAAATTAAAAAAAATGGCACATGATTCGGAAAAAATGTCCTAGAGAGGCGGTGGGATAAAATATATCCCATTTTTCAAAAATTAGTAAATCCCACAGTTTTTTTCTTTTTTTTAAATAACATATTCCATGTTCTGTGGGCTTAAATATTATATAAAGTATGTTATATTCCATTTCTGAAATAAACTTCAAACATTTTTATACATTATTAAAATTCAGATTTTTTTTTAAACTAAAAAAAAAAAAATTGAAATACAAAACTTAAAAATAGTGTTAATAGCTTAGATAATCAATTGTATATGTATTTCAGTCAAAAATAATTAATTTAAAATATTATTTTTAAATTAAAAATAATCCACATGATTCAGAAAGAATTACCTAGAGGGCGGTGCGATAAAATATATCCCACCTTTCAAAAATCAGTAAATCCCCCCAATTTTTTTAATCACATATTTCATATTCTGAGGGCCTAAACATCTCAAATTAATGCAATTATTTTAAAATTTTGTGCAGTTAAAGTGCACCCCTCAAAGGGTTAAATAATCAAGTGTAATTTATTTATTTAAGTTTTAATGATAAAAGTGTTCTAAATGTTTTATTTAAAATTGCAATGTAACAGAGGATTTAACATTTATTAGTATAATTCAAATTAATTTTATAATAAAGTATGCAATGTTAAACCTTTACGGAAGCAGTTTAGAAATTGCTTCAAGTGATTATTCAGGTGCTGTAACTAAAATGTAAATTAAGTCTGTATATATTTAAGCCAAGAATATAGAATTGTTGTGTAGATATTTTTTTTTCAGGTTTTATCATTATATGTGAATGTTCATTAAGAAAGTATGGATTGTATACTAGTACATGTGTATATAATTTTGTGTTTAGTATAATATTAATTTGTGATTGTATTGAATTAATAAGCAAGTTTAAGTGTCTTGAAATTAACATTTCAAGGGGAGAGTATGTTGCGTGTTGCGTCATCTCCCACACTCCTTCTACAGGGTGTTTAATAAAAGATGGGCAAAACTTTAAGAGTTGATAATATGCATCCACACAAACAACTTTCAAAAAATAATGCATAGGCGGAATTAAAATGCAAAGGTGGTAGGGGGCGCCGAAGGTAGTTTTGTTATACGAGGTAAAAACACATAAAGAACGATTAGGTAACAAAAGCAAGTTTAATAACATGTGATTACAATAAGTGTTCAAAACATTGACCGGCAGTGTTGATGCATGCAATAAAACGGCGAAGAAAGGATTGGCGAACCTTCTGAAAAGCAACCAGCATATCGCGCATTTCCCCTGCAGTGGCCGAAAGTCTGGTGACGAGGTCTTTTGCGCGTTCAGTGGGTGTCTGATACGTAAGAGCCTTCAGATGTCCCCACAAATGAAATCGAGACACGAAAGGTCTGGCGAGCACGGTGGCCAAGCTACAGGACCACTGCGAAGAATCCATCGTTTGGGAAATTTTATATCCAGATAGTTTCGCACGTCTCGTAGATAATGGGCTGGTTATCCGTCTTACTATAACCACATTAACCGCCGGATGTGTGGGGGAACGGCGTTCAAGATGTTTGGCAGCACCTGTTGCAGAAATGTGAGGTATTTTTTCCCGTCAAGGCGTTCTGGCAGAATATAAAGTCGTGTAGGTAATCTCTAATTATTCCTGCCGAAACATTGATAAAAGAGCGTCGCTGATGTGCATGTAAATAAGTAGCATGTGGATTTACATCTGCCCATACATGTTGATTGTGGGTGTTAAATGCACCTTCACGTGTGAAGGTAGATTCATCCGTGAAAAGAACAGTTGTACCAATATCTGAATTTACAGCGTTCTGCTTCAGAAACCAGCGGGTGAATTTCACATTACAACGTTGATCCCTTCCAGAGAGTTTTTGGACTCGTTGAACATAATATGTATGTAAAAGATCATCCATCAGTACTCGCCTTGTCATGGATTGTGATACATGCCGAGCCACTGCTCGTGTACCTATACTTGGCTGATCAACTACCATATCCAGAATGGCCTCTTCCACAACTATCGTTCCGTCCGTCTTTGCACGACTTGCATCCAACCGGGCAGCGAGGAAGGATCCCGTCTCACAAAACAGTGCCGGTGCAAGCGCACAAAAGTTTTAAGGTTGAGAAATCACCGGTTTGGAAACCGCTCTCCCTACAATCGTTGAGCCTCTGAGCCATTTCGATTTACAGTTCCGTAGATAAAATGCATATCAGCCTTTTCCCTATTAGTGAAGGGCAACATCTCCCGATACGTTTCCACCGCAATTGATAGTTGCACACTCAGATCAGCGGCTTTTATGTATTAATCGAGGCGAAATTTTGCATACGCGTTCTTCTTCTTCCCATAATCACATTTGCATGCTATTAGAGTCGTTCTTCTTCCGATAGCTCGCAACAGAAATGGAGCTTTAACATTTGCATGGACCAAGTTTCCAAATACGCCAGCACCTTTGCGTTTTATTTCCGACCATGCATTCTTTGAGGAAAGTTGTTTGTTTGGATGTGTACTAATCAGCTCTTAATGTTTTGCCCATCTTTTATGAAACGTCCTGTATATGAACGCAATCTCCTGGCAACAGTAAGATTCATTCATTCAGTCATAGCCATGCTCAAAGCAATATAACCATAATCATCGCCCCCGCCAACGATGAAACAAATAAATATTTAATTCATTTTATGAAAAGTGTCCGTCGAATATTAATACATCTTTATCGATATGTTCAGATCGTCTTGATCGCGAAAGAAAAAGCGAGTGAGTGGTGGAGGACATACAGGGTAAACTCTGTATATATATCTTCTAGTATATCTTCTGTAAACTCATTATACCCCTGTTTTTCAAATAAAACTGTTATATATGCTCTCTAAGTATACCCGGAGGGCGAACCTTTTTACTTGCGCGTTCCAAAAATTCATAAACAATATCTATCAACATTTTAACGTCCCAAACTTTTACCTAAAGAAATATTGCAACATATGCTGCTTAGACGAAACACTGGTTAATCGAATCAGTCGCTTTCATGTTTTAAATAACCAAAAACGAAAATCCATATGCGATTTTTCTGCATACTAGAATAAACCTAAATTTTATGAAATTTGGATTCGGGAATAAGTTTCGTTTGAGTGGCACTTGCTGTAATAAAGAAAAAATTAAGAATTTTTATTTCAGTAAATTTTAGCCTCGTTACTGCAACATCTAAATAAAAATTATCCAAGTTTCAAATGTATTAATCTCCAACTATAATAAAGAACCGAAGATAAAAAATATCTTGTCAAAATTGGGCGTTGCCATTGAAAAAAAATAAAGTTTGGGCTGGTTTTGATATGTAAATGGAAAGCAAATTTTATATACATTATTTAAAAGCATTTATTTCCAATCGTTTGGTACCAGTCACTTCTTTCTACTATAATTTGTTGTAGAGTTAATGGGGGGTGTTCAAATTATTTTTTCCACAACTGTACGTAGTTTTTTAAGCGGTCATTAATATTGTTGATATTTTGAATTCGAGCATAATCTGAAAAAAAATCTATACATAAGTAAGTGTGCTTTTTGAAAAATTTTAATTGTAGGATAATGTTGAGATATCGACATGTTTTGCAAAGATTCAGGCGGCCGGGTCGGGTTCGGGTCGAACTTTTATCTTTTACACAGGACCGAGCTCGGGCCGAGATTTAAACTTTGATACCGGGCCGAATTGGGCCAAAAAGATTATACGGGCCGGCCCTTGCTTGGTAATTTCGCCCCGTACAGACCTTACACATGATCAAAAAAGATATTTTTGATTTACAGCCTTACAAAAAGTGATGAAAACTAAATAATTTCTGGGCAAAAATGGGCAAAACTTCGGAAAAACGTCTACGGGGCGCTACTTTTATTAATATCTCGGCTAATTATATATATAAAAAAAGAGCCTCGGATGCATTTGTACTTGCTTCGGAGTAGCATCATCCAAATGCTCAGACTTCTAGGTGCCGTACATTTTTTTAATCATTATGGACAGAACGGACAGGCAAACACACATACGGGCATCCATCTTTATTTTATTAGTATGGATAAAATGTGGACAAAACTAAATAATTTATTGACAAAACTAAATAATTGTTTGTCAAAAATAGACAAATCTTGGGCAAGACTCAATTTGTATAATTTAATTCGTATTTTGTAGTTATTAACTACACACGTGTTCAAAAAGATGTTTTTGACTCATAGCGTTATAAAAGGTGGACAAAAATATATAATTGCTTGTCAAAAATAGGCAAAATTTTCACATAACTGGTATTTGTTAATGTGTTTTGAGGGGTGACAAAATGACACAAGTTTAAAAGAGAAATTTTGTATTCCAAGCGATGAAAAGGATGGACAAAACTCAATAATTGTTGAGAAGTAATGAGCAAAATTAGGGCCAAACTTCTACATACCTCATATTTAGCGATGCCAACTTCACATATGGTCCAAAAATATTTTTTTGTTTTATAGCGTTATAAAGGCGAGCGAAGATGGGTAAAACTTCTACGCAATAATTGTATAATATGAATCGTATTTGGTCGTACTGCTTTCACATATATGGTCAAAAAAGATATTTTTCAATTACAGCGTTATAAACGGTGAGTAAAACTAAATAAATGTTGGGCAAAAATTAGTAGTTAGTATATTTGTTAATTTGTTTTTGGAATCGCCAACTTCTCACAAGATCTAAAAAGAAATTTCAAATTCATAGCAATATAAAAGTCGGCAAAAGTAAACAATTGTTGGGAAATAAAAAATGAGCAAAACGTAAACGTAATTTATATATTATAATTCCTTTTAGGAGAATACCAACTTCACACAAGTGCAGAATTGTCTTTTTACTTTTATATTTTGGCACGATTTTAGATACTGCTGTTCTAAATAAATTTAGCCTAATGCAAATACTATAACAAGGATTTCAGTTTCTATTTATTCTTCGTCATGGCAACTTCAGTTTAACTTGGTATGATATTATTAAATGACGTGGCTGAGCGCTAATTAACTGTTCGCCGTTAAGCTCCTCCGACAAGAGAGATTAACATAACAATTCAAAAATTTATGTTAATTATTAGCCAGTATATTATTATTATTTGTGATTCTTACAGTGGTATTTCTGCAACATCTCTAATACATTAAACGTTATAAAAATGTAATAGCAAAGAAAACTGCTCTTGTCTTATCTGTCATTATACAACACCATTCACATTTGATATCTACCCTATATATATAAAATCCTAATGAAACGAATTTGTGAAACGATTTTATGAAACGAATTTATGAAACGATTTTATGAAACGACTGATTAAACGACTGATTATGTTTCAGGGCCATTTTTAATAAAATATTAAACGCTTGATGGTGAAATTAATACCAATTGTTCATAAAAATCCGCGGATGTCAAAACTGGTAATAGAATTTTGAAACTGGAATTAGTTTTCGAGATATTAATTTTTTTCTAATTTTAATGACATTTCTGTAATGATGGCAACTAATTACTCAGTTTTTTTGTGACAAAAAAGGGAAAAAAATAAAAAAGGATCCCGATAGGGATTATTGATTTATTTTTATTCGTCATTTTCAAATTGAAATTGAATTTATCTTTTATTTCAATCGATAATGAAGACAAGATTGTGATTAAATTATGTTTTTCACGAAAATTTGAAGAAAAAAAATCACATTTCTATCGTCAGGATTCAATCGTCTGTCAGCATTTAATTTAATTTATAAACTGAAAATATTTTGAATAAATTCGTCCAAATGACGTCATTTATGTAAATACGTCATTTATGTTTATACAATTTATTTAATATAAAGAAGCCATTTATCTATTTGTATGTACAAAAAGAGATAAATTGAAAGACAATTATACATAAATTGTATATATACATATAAATACATGTATAAACAAGCATAAAAGTTCGGTGCTTTTCCAGTATATGGGGCCTTGACGAAACAGAGAAAATAGTCTTGGCGGAAAAGGAAATTTGGCAACATACTTTCTGTCAACCTATTTACTTTGTCATTTGGTATACAGAAGCATTTTTTCAATATTTATACAATTTGTTTAGCGTAAAATGTCATTTATGCTATTTTATATATAATCAGAAGTAATTTATATAGAAAAAACAATAATAATATACGTATAATTAAAATACGCATATAAACAAAAAAAATCGTCGAATTTGTTTCCATGGCTGTTTATGTCATTTGGCACCAAATCTCACTTTCTGATGCCCGAATTGCGCCAAGCTTTTTAAAAAAGCGTCAAGACCTCTATTATAGAAAATCACCAAAAGTTCATTGGGTTTGTTTTCCTAACTTTTGGCAACAAATATATGTATATTAACGAATCTATTCGTTTTTGAAACTCGAATTACGACAAACCTAAAAGCAAAGGATCCTATACTGGAAAAGTACACGATTTTCTTATGGACAATATTCAAGTGACATAACATGGTGTAAAATTATCGCGGATAGCAAATTTGTTTAAATATCTCATCAATTGATGCCGAATAAATGCAGGCATGCATGCAAAAATATTTAATTAATTTTGTATGATAAATAATTATTAGAAAATTCGTATATACATATTAATTAAAATAAATAATTTACATATTTAAAATAACATGAAAATATGCATGATGGTGCACTAAAATACAGAGAAAATCAAAACCTGTTACTGAAAATGTCTATAACATAGTACTTTTCAATACCGTGGTTCTTAATGTTATTCACAAGCAGATGGAATTTTTCTCATCCTTAAACGCAAAGGAAGAATAGAATACAGATCGTTGTTATAAAAGTGCGAGATGCAGCCACAATTTAAACCTAACCATTTTATACAAGCTGGTTTTCAAGGTGTAATTGATTTTACTTATCAATCCCTAAAACAGTCGTCAGTTGTCGCAACAGCTGTGTATGAGGCCATGATAATAAAAAAATGCCCCATTAAAACGTTAAAAGCATGGCAATTCAATTACAGATTTACCAATATTTTTAAAACGAAGCACGCTGTCATGTTTTTAGAGGCCTCGAAGTCTGAGCGGGGGTTGGCGAGCGTAGCTCGCAGGGGGTAGGCCCCCTAGTATATGTATATTATTTGGCACAATTATTATTAAATTACGTGGATGAGCGCTAATTAGCTGCTCTCTGTTAAGCTCCTTTTACAAGAGAGATTAACAAAACAATTCAAAAATTTATATTAATTATTAGCCCATACATTAATATTATTTGTTATCCATGCAGCGGTGTTTGTGGAAAATCTCTAATACATTAAACGCCATAAGAACATAAAAATAAAAAACACTGCTCTTGTCTTATCTTTAGTCACTTTACAAAACCATTCAAATGTGATATATATAATATATATTGTATATTTTTTGTTACAATTATTATTAAACGACGCAGATGAACGTGAATTAGCTTTTCTCCGTTAAGTTCATGCTACAAGGAAGATTAACAAAGCAATTCAAAAATTTATATTAATTATTAGCCCATTATTCTTATTTGGCATCCTTGCAGCGGTGTTGGTGGAAGATCTCTAATACATTAAACGCTATAAGAACGTAATAACAAAGAATACTTACTGCCCTTGTCTTATCTTTAGTCATTAAACAAACCCATTCAAATTTGATATATATGAATATTTTTTGCTACAATTATTATTAAATCACGTAGATGGATGCTAATTAGCTGTTCTCCGCTAAGTTCCTCCTACAAGTAAGATTAACAAAACAATTCACAAATTTATATTAATTATTAGCCCATATATTATTATTATTTGGCATCCTTGCAGCGCTGTTTGTGGAATATTATTAATACAGTAAATGCTGTAAGAACCTAAAAACAAAGAATAGTGCTCATGTCTTATCTTTAGTTATCATTCAAAATCATTCAAATTTGATATATATATACAGTGGCGGCTCGTAGCTGGCTCTTTTTAAGGCATCAAATCAAAATGCGTAGTTGAAAAGTTTATTATATCCATACCGCTATTTTTAAAAAATAAATATTTTCTTTTAATAGCAGAACTTAATAATAAATATCTTTCCTTACAATTATTATTACGTGTGTAGATGAGCGTTAATTAGCTGTTCTCCGTTAAATTCCTCCTACAAAAGAGATTAACGAAAAAATTTCATCAAAAGAAATATTTAATTATTTGAGACTTTAATGGGTTTCATAAAGCTTAAACAACAGAGCATAATTTATAACAGACTTAACAGCTTTTAAGATATATTTAAAAATAATAATAATAAAATAATAAAAATAATTTACAAAAATTGCAAACAATTATTTCAGAGGTTCATAAACAGGATACAGAATACATTTTTTATTAAGCAATTTATGAAATTTTCGTTTATTTCGCGACAGTATGACAGTAACGGCAATTAGAAAATTTCAATCCTGTCATTAAACAAACTCGTAGAGTGATGAAATAATTTAATGTTTAATGAAAACTAATCAGTTTATGTATTTCATTTACTGTTTAATCTTATTTATTTTCTGTTCACTTTTTAAAATTGAAGAATACAAATGTTTTTGAAAGAAAATATTTGCTGCAAATATTAACCTTAAGAATAAAAAATCTCCTGGGTACGATAAAATTTCCAACTATACTCTTAAACAACTTCCTATCAACTGTATTCTCTACATTACGAAGCTCACTAATTCTATCCTCAAACACTGTTATTTTCCTAAACCCTGGAAAACCTCTATCATTTCTCCTATTCCTAAACCATCCTGCAATCTTAATGACCCAACTAATTTCCGTCCCATCAGTCTTCTCTCCTGTCTTAGTAAAGTCATCGAACGCGTCATTAGATCACAGCTCAATGACTTCCTTCACAACAACAACATTCTTATGCCTGAACAATTCGGCTTCAGAGCCAAGCACTCCACCCAACACCAACTTCTTCGATTTGTGGAATTCTTAACTGAAAACTTCAACGAGAAGAAGCCTACTGCTGCCATATTTCTTGATGTCGCCAAGGCCTTTGACAAAGTCTGGCACGCGGGCCTCATTTACAAATTAATTCGGCTTAAGTTCCCGTCTGGACTTATCCATTTAATACACTCTTACCTTGGTGATCGTGACTTCTATGTCCGTGTAAACAACTCACTTTCTCTACTACACATAATACTCTGTGGTATTATTCAGGGTTCAGTCATTGGCCCTATTTTATTCATAATATACTTTAATGACATTCCACGCACACTCTTCACATCACTCGCACTCTATGCGGACGACACTGTTCTCTATGGCACTGCACATCACCCATACAATCTTTACAAAAATCTACAACACCACCTCAACATCTTCATGGAATGGTGTGATCAATGGCGCATTAAGATAAACGAATCTAAAACTACTGCTGTTTACTTCTCTAGAACCTTCTCCACTCCTAATAGATTAACCATCAATAACACTACCATTCCCTGGTCTGACGATGCCAAGTACCTGGGAGTTACCATTGACAAACGCATTACCTTTAAAAAGCATATTCTTAATATCCGCGGTAAAGTCGCCGGAATTTCCAAAACTCTCGCCCCCCTTCTTCGCTGTCACTCACTCTCCATACACAACAAACTCTTAATATATAATGCTTGCATTCTCTCTGTTATCACATATGCATGTCCAATCTGGGGCTTCACTTGCAAAACCAGTATGAACAGCCTCTCTAGTACCCATTACAAACAGCTCCGTTACATCAGGAACGGGTCTAGATACCTCAAAAACTCACAATCCTCAAGGATCTGAAAACGACTTCACTCAAACATCGCATTAAACACCTTGCGAAAAAATTCTACAATGACTTTAATCACATTCCAAATGAACTCATTTATGAGCTACCTGACTACGATGCTTGCAGTCCATCCAACCGGAAAAAACCAAGGTACTCCACTATTCTTGATGAATAGTCCTTCCGAGCTATAATTCTTACCTCAAAATTTTTCTCTTTAATTAAAATTATATATATATATATATTATTATATAATTTTTTACTGATAATTTTATTTTGACTTTTTTCCTAAACTTCTATTAACATCTTTACTTTACCTCGTCTGGCATATTTTTTTTTTTTTTTTTTTTTTTTGGAACTATGAACTATTTTTACTTTTATACTTTAACTAGTAAATTTTCATTATTTTATAGATATACTTAACACTATCCTATTTTATGTAGTCAATTCGACTACGGCTAGACATTTCATTTGGCTCTCTCAGGATTTGATATACACCTACTCAAAGCCAGGGTGTGCAGTTGCTTCGCAACTTGGAAGCCCATTGAACCTATCACAAGTTCAAGTTCAAGTTCAACTGTTTCAGAAATTAATCTCTTTTGAAGTATTCGTATTATTCACGCCATTATAAATTATAAAGAATAAACAGAACAACAACTAAGATTACAAATTTAAAATCGGCATATACATTTTCTGATTATTTTCATTAAAAATTAAACTATTTCATCAATCTATGAGTTTGTTTAATGACAGGATTGGATATTTCTGATTGATGTTACTGTCATACTGCCGCGAAATAAACGTTCAAGTCAGGAAAGCAGTACCAAAAGCTAATCGCAAAACGCCCCGCCCACTACCTAACAATGTACTTTCGATTTTATGACCAATGCAACTCCAGTGAGGCTTCTTTTAACCATCTTTCTGGCATGCAAGCGTCTTCACTGTATCATATATCCAGCTTTGGTACTGACGTACTCTTATGGAAGTTGAAGGTAAAATTACAGGTTCGCATCCATACCCTCCTTCCTTAACTTCTCTATTAAGGGAACTTGCCACCTTTTCCCTTTGAACTTTTTTATTATTATTATTATTATTTCAGTATTTTATTAAACTTTTTTGAAATACTATTAAATAGTTAGAAGAAAAATGATTTAAACAAGAAAAAATTCAATTATTGTGATTAAATTTTAATACCCTACCTCACCAATTTTATTTGTATTTGTTGCCATGTTGTTTTATAAAGCTAGTGATAAGATTTACATAAAGTTAATTAGTTTAAGAAAAAAGAAATAAAATCTCATGACACATGTAAAAAACATAGTCAAAATAAACATGTTTATCAATCTAACCTATCTCATCTACATGTATGATAAATTTACTTTATCTGCTTGGTTAATTCTAATCGATAAAATAATTATTATCCGAAAAAAAATAGTGTCTTATATACGTGATTCTGATTATATTTCAATAAATTTTTGCAGATTAATAAATTATAACTGCAAAATTTTAAATGGTCATTCCTTGATCTCATTAAATTTTCTGTTGTTAATAAAATTCCCTTTAACATCGAAAAATTTGCAGTATAATATTCATCACTAAAGGAATATGTTTTAACAAATGTTTTATATTTCTCATACCACTATTATCTTGAGAATAAATGTAAATTGTAGTTTAGTTTGATTTTCGTTGTTGTGTCCCTGTTTTAGCACTATGTGCTCTAACAGCCCTGTATATGAAAAAATTATTTTTTCAATCTGAGTGCTCACGCGCTCAGTATAAAAATGTAAGAAATAAAATTGTTGATATTCATGGAAAGTAGGGCTGGTCTCCAATCCGCCCGTCACAACGGCTCTTATCACAAATGAAGCCGAGAAATTCCCTATTTAAAGTGAAAATATGGTTACTTGTTTAGTTTCTACCCTGTTTTAGCACTATATGCTCTAACAGATAGACAGTACTGTAACTGTTAATGTATCTGTTAATCTGAGTACCAGCGTACTTACTATTATAAATGTAAAAGACAAAACTGTCTATATTCATGGAAAGTAATCTTTTTCTTTGCTCTGACCACAGACACTGACTAAGAACGTCTCGTACTTAGAATTTCTTTGGCAAAGTTTAAAGATTTAAAAATGTCTCGGCTGCGGCTGCTGTGGGACCGTGTACGTTAATGGGAGCTGGTGCACGTAAAATCTGTTCGTGGCTCCAATATCCTCCAAGTTTAGAATAAGCGTTACCTCTGGAGGTTCCAATCCAGGTGCAGATCTCTCATCTGGAATTGGTTCAAAATTAAGAGACCAACTCTTCTGGATGGGACTTGTGAGTGCTTAAGCCATTTGGTAGGCCTCCCCATCCAGCTGACTCTTGATTTTTCGGCCGTAAAAGCCTTATCAATACCATAAATACACATATATATATATATTTTATAGTATTTCTAGAATTGCTTCATGTTTTTAGAAACATAAAAAGAAACCATCTTGATAATATTTAGAATCTATGAAAAAGGTGGGATATATTCTATACCTCCGCCCACCAGAAGGCTTCAAAGCCATCAGCTGGCAGCACTAAAATTCTCTCTTGGAGATAATTTTGAATGAGGGAATTGAACTGTTCATTGTTTAGTTTGTAAGAGGGTTTTGTTTATAATTTTTAGGGGCATGTGTTGTATAGTTTTGGTAAGTATGTTTTAGGAAGAAGGTGTGTGTGTGCGTCTATGTGTGCATGGGGTGGGGGAGGACGATGGGGAACAGGAAAAGAACAACTATTTTAGGAGATATCATCTATCTATATTATAAAGGACAAACGTGTGCTTGCGTACCGCTGACGTCATTTTGCGAATGGCAACAGTTGACGATGGAATTTCGGTTTTGCGATTTTTACTATTGCAATTTTTTTTATTTCTAAACATCTTACATTTTTAATTTTTATATCGTTATATGGGGAAAAAATGTAGTTTGAAATGCAATTTGTTTGAAAACTGTACCTTCATTGGCTGATTTATTACGGCTTTTAAAAAAAAATGGTATTTTTCACTTTTTTCGTGTTTAATGGTTGCCATTGGTTATTTTTTCCCACTTGGCGACCGCATATTGTCGTTGATTAAAGAATTGAAATGACTATTATTAGTTAGAAATTAATCCACACACCTTGGAAAGTGAAAGGAAAAACTTTTACTGTTTTTATATAAAATACAAAATAATAATAATAATAATAAACGTTTTGATGAGTGATAATTTTATAAATCAGAATAATTTAATTTAAAAATCAAAGGAATGTTTGTGATGCATAAAAATATTTTTCAATGTAAAAATTGTGACTCAAAACAATATTTGGCTATTTATAGTTTGCGTCAGGATTATCACGTTCAAAAATTAATTTTTGAAGAAGTTTCGTTTCTGTTTTAAATGAAAATGCTAAGGTTTATTTTATTGACCTGCCATGACTGGCAAAACATTTTTACTTAATGCAGTTTTAAAAATGATGAGAACATATAATATGGTTGCGTTAGCTGTTGTGTCTTCTGGGATCGCAGCTTTGTTATTAGATCAAGGTAGAATAGCACATTCAAAATTGAAAATACAGCTGAATTTGAACGAAACATCTACGTGTGCCATTAGTAAGCAATCTGATCTTACTAATTTAATAAGAGAAACAAAATTAATAGTCTGGGATGAAGCACTCTTGATGAGTAAATTAATATTTGAATGTGGGTACGCTTAAAGGCATAAAAAATAACGATTCGTTATTTTTTGGAATAGTATTTGTATTTGCTGGCGACTTTAGACAAATTTTGCCTTGAATCAAACATATAGAATAAAATTCTTTTATTAAATTTTGATGCTAATCTTACGTAATCGGGTCCATATCAAGGGAGAGTTACACATAAATGATGTTGTCAAGAATAGAGTTTAAAAAGGAGCGTCAGATATTATGAAAATCACCTTTACTCAATAGATGGTGCTGACTTTCGCATGGGCGAAAAACTTCTTTTTCTGGTAGCCCTATTTTCTAGGAAACGTCACTTCCCGTTTGAAGCCGATTCTGAGTAAACACAGAGGCTCTGTGCCATGTAAATGTAAGTTGGAAGATTAGAGATTAGCTTTTGGTTATAGATCTGTATAGAGGATGGGTTTTGGTTTTGGACTTTACTTTCTGGGGACTCCGGAACAAGATGGCTTCATTCGGGCCGGGCCCAGTTGTAAATATTTCAGCCCATGCAGATCTCCAGCGCGGTTTAAGCCAGTTTTTTTTTTTTTTTTTTTTTTTTTTTCTTTTTTTTTTAATAATTTAATAGATATTGACTGGTCAATTGTAATCTCATGTTATTGAGAGAAACACATGGTTTAGCTATAATTAAAAAGGGATTTTGTAATGTAACAGGAGGAAAATAGCTGCGCTAAATAACAATAACGCTTTTAAATTAAAGGATCTAGATTCAGAATTTCCGAAATATTGATATGTTTTAATTATATTTCATCAAATTTGAAGTTAAATTGCTAATATATTTAGCTATCCAAATTAATGGTTCATTTATTTATTTTTTTTTTGAGTGTGTGGGGGGGGGGGGGAGGAGAGCATTGTACATCAATATTTCTGCTTACCCATATCAATAGAAACCCAGTAATCCGAACCGAAATTGAAAAAAAAAAGGTAATCAAGATTAAGCGAAGCTTTGTAAATATAAATTTAATTAAACACAAAAAATATTTAGAATTTTAAATATATGATAATTATCAGTATATATATTTTATTAAATATTATTACATAATGCATTTGTTTTATTTTCTGACTTAATTTTTTTGCATATACATTTTATTTACTTTAGGCTGTTCTGAAATCCAAACTGTGCACTTTCTGACACATTTTTTAATTGATTTTTTTAAATTCCTACTATTAGCTCACACTCTCTCTCTATATATCTTGTTCAAATTTTCAATCGTTAATAAAATATTTTCTATTCATCCACTCAAGTTCAAATAATTTTTTTTTAAACTTGTAGTGGATGACACTTTATGTTAATACAGTTTTTTCAAATATTAATTCATTCATTAAATTTAATTAATTAATTTTAGTTTTAAATGGGAGAAAAAAATTCCTCCCATTGTTTTCATAAATGAAATGAAAGATTTATCTCAAATGAGTGATGCCACAGAAATAAAATACCGCAACAATGATTATAAAATAATGTTCAATAAAGATAACGTGGGACATTAATGCTGCACGGGTTTATTTTATATATTTATGATTAAAAAGTAGGAATTGACTTTAAAAAAATATATTACTTGTTATTCACAAACTTATTAAGAAACTATGTAATATATATTTTTTTCATTTTCCTGTAAAGGCAAAATATTTTCAAATAATGCTGTCAAAGTTGTCATTTTTAACTGAATTTTAGGACGTGACAGCGTAGGAAAGGAACAAATTGACGTCCTTAGACAATAATAGCCTATAGCTCAAGATGTAATTCCTTTATTTGAAAATAAAGAACTGTTCAATCATTTCAATAATCATGCTTGAAAGTATTATGCTTTTATGCTTAAAAATGAATCAGAAAATCGCTAGCAGCAATACATTTACCAACAGTACCATTTGATACACGTGAAAGCTATTCTACGATGTTTGCATAGCTGCCAACTTTTACGCTGTTTTCCTTCTACTATTTTTTAACATCAAAATCATCTTAAAGTGATAAAAAATTTAAAACACAGTTTGATTTATTACACGAATTATATAAACTAAAAATAAATTACAAAATAACTGTGATAAGAGACCGATTTATTCTTTAGGTAGATTTCGTAAGAAATACTACCTATTACATTCTCACCTAAGTTGGAATTTTTGAAAATTTTTTGCAGATCTACGCCGATCATGACTCCCAGAACCCAAAACCACCCCCAGTTCAAAACTTTATCTATCTATCTATCTATCTATCTATCTATCTATGTCACTTTTTTATGGACACGATAACTGCAATAATTCTACACAAATCTCTTCCAAATTGATACATAAAATCAAGGGGCATAAAATCTCGGTCAAGTTCGTTAACGGGCAAAATCGAACCAGGGGGGGGGGATGGGGGAGCTTTTTGTGAAAACAGAAAAAACCCATAATGTCTTAATTATGATACGCATCGAATCCGTTTGAAGTTATTATTACTTCTAGGAGAAGGGCCGAAAATTTATGTATGACAGATTTTTGATATAATTAAAAATGGCCCCAAGTGAGGGAGGAAGGGGGGTTTTAGAAGAAAAAAAATCATAACTTCGTCAATTCCCAAGATTTCAAATCTGCTTAAATTTATTATAAATCCTCTTAATATTATCTAAAACTTTTATACTGACAAGTTTTTTTATAGGACCAACTCTTATAGCAGAAAAAAAAAATCCCTGTTGGCTCCGCCTGCAAACAAGTTAGGTTTTGAAGTAGGCAGTTCCAACTGCCGCATCATGGCAAAAAGGTCATTTCTTCCGCAATTCCCAACAAACAGGCGCCCCACGATCTGCGTCTTCGAAATCTACCTGTGTCTGTAGGCCGAGCCGTCAGGGATTTTTCATATATAAATTACTTGAGTTGCAATTATACCTAATTGTATGTATTTTAATATTTTATATAGGCTTTCATTTTAAGAATAAAAATTTATGTAATTTTTTATATTAGAAATTTTAGATTTATCATACAATAAGTTATCATTTCTGACTTCCTTGTACTTACATATGCTTTAAAATTTTACATGAGTTAATCATATGTATCATTTCTGTTGCCAACATCCCTTTTTCTATGCATTTACAAAATGCACAAAAATGAATGAGCTATCATTCGAAAGGTTTTTGAACAGGCTTCTGACATAGTATACTCACATTTCTTTAAAACACGTTTTTTGAATAAAAATTACAGTTAATTAAAAATTAAATCAGCATTTTTTTTTTAATGAAATGATTTTTTTTTTTCAAATCATTGTTGTCATAAAATATATATATATACTACATTATATTGTGCTCAACAATAATTAAAAATAAATAAATAAATAGCACAATAAAAGATAAAGCGGGACGCACGGGTTTATTTTATATTTATGATTAAAAAGCAAAATTCAAATTCAAATGTTTGGAGAAAAAGGCACCATCGATCGATCGAAGCAGTGGTATTTTACGTGTAGTCTAAAATGTATGTTATGTTATATTATATTAAATTCTATTTTATATGTGCTCAATTTATTTATTTTTTGTCCCGTGCTTTTCCCGAAGTGGATGACGTCATCTTCCAATGAAGTTAAATTACGATTATTATTTTTTTTTTCTCGTGCGTGCCTCTTGCTATCTTTGATTAGTTTTTACTTCAATTTTGATGGGATGAATAACATGATATTCTGGCTTGACTAATGTTGTTTGCAGATATTTTCGTCCTTAATTTTTCTTTAGAAATTTAAACTTGCATCTAAAAAATATTAGACTGCAGTGCGAAATCATCGCACAGGTGTACTGGTAAATTTATAATTACCTTATCTGTAGAATTTATATTTTCTTTGGTACACGTACATTTTAGGATTGTGTGGCATCAATTCATGTGTATATTATATCATATTTAAATCTGCCAAATTATTTTTTTTTATAAAGAAATCTTAATGTTACTAAGAACATAACAGATGTGCCCAGTGATTCTTAGTTTTTCATTTACATTTTTACTTTTCGATCACATCTAGTGCTGGGAAAATGGTTGTAATCATTATAAAAACCTTATTATGGAAATATTTATATATCTTTACATTTTGAGGATGTCTTTAAATGTTGAAGGTTTGATATTTTTTACAATTATTCCGTAATGTATACGTGAATATTGGTATTTTTTCGTTTTCAGACCATGTGTGTCGTTATATGGTACTTTTATGATGATGCCTATATATGTATTTGTATATATGTGAGTGAACACAATAGCGTCTAAACGTTGCTTTTGATTGAGCTCCCATTTGGCGCATATGATATATCAACTGTCGTAAGAACTGTACTCATTTTTATCGGACAACGTGTTTAGTGTTTGATCATTTTTTTTATAGATTTCGTAAGAAATACTGCCTATTACATTCTCCACTCTGCTGGAATTTCTGGAAAATTTTTGCAGATCTACACCGATCATGATTCCCAGAACCCAAAACCATCCCCAGTTCAAAACTTTATCTATCTATCTATCTATGCAACTTTTTTATGGACACGATAACTTGAAAAATTCTACATAAATCTCTTCCAAACTGCTACATAGAATCAAGGGACATAAAATCTCTGTCAAGTTTGTTAATGGGCAAAATCGAACCAAGGGGGGGAGGGGGGATTTTTGTGAAAACAGAAAATCCCCATAAATCTTAATTATGATACGTATCGAATCCGTTTAAAGTTATTATTACTTCTAGGAAAACGGCCAAAAATTTATGTATGACAGATTTTTGATATCTTTAAAAATGGCCCCGAGCAGGGGAAAAAAAGGGGTTTCAGAAGAAAAAAATTTATAACTTTGTCAATTCACAAGATATCAAATCCGCTTAAATGTATTATTAATCCTCTTAATATTATCTACAACATTTATACTGACAAGTTTTTTATAGGACCAACCCTTACAGCAAAATAATAATAATAATAATAGAGCTGCTTATAAATAAATAAGACATAATACATTTTACACATTTCACGCAATTGAATAATCTATACAAAGAATTCATAATGTAGGTTATACTTTACAGTTTCATTCGAAATACATATCCGTTTCCTTTAGAAAAAAAAAAAAAAAGTGTTCTAGGATTCAAGAGTGCAGCCGATTATAAATAAATAAGACGTGATACAGTTTACACATTTTACGCAATTGAAAAATCTACAAAGAATTTATAATATAGGTTTTACTTTACAGTTTCATTGAGACAGTTTTTGTATAGGAAACCAGGTTCTAATCCATTTATTCAAATACAGAGTATTTCACTTCAAGCCGAACTTGAATTTTTTTTCCCAACTTTAATTATAGTAAAGATATTGTTACGATATTTTTATCAGACTTACACTGCTTTATCTGAAATATGATATTACGAAAAGTGGTAGAAATGAAATTTGTATTAATTTATTTTAATTCACATAGAAAGCCAAAGTTAAAAGCGTTATTTACAAGTATTAAAATTATAATCTTACTTAATAATTCGAAACAGATTTTTTTCCTTCTCTTTTTAGTGTGAAGTTTACTTGTGAGAAAGTAATGTTCATAAAAATAGGAATAAAG
This sequence comes from Maratus michaelseni, assembly GCA_963931845.1. Lineage (NCBI taxonomy): Eukaryota > Metazoa > Arthropoda > Arachnida > Araneae > Salticidae > Maratus > Maratus michaelseni. The sequence continues at coordinate 118,080,748 of OZ007591.1, read as the reverse complement.
TTAAAAGTTAGAGAAAAAATTAAAATTGAGGCAGCATTAGTATTAAATATGAGATAAAGCTATTTTAATATTTAACCTTTTAATATTTTAACCCTGGAACATTGGAGTATTCAGCCGACCGAATATTCGGTATTCGGCTTACGTGTGTGTGTCGAATTTACATTGGGCGCAATTTACATTGTTTAGACGTTAAATTCTCTTTCACACAAAAATGTACATTAATTTCTTTCAATTAAAAATTGTGTACATCTAATGGAATGTCAACTAAAGGTAACAAGGAATGAAAATTATTTTTTTTAAAGGGAAAAGTTATACAACGAATATATTTGAAGGACAAAATCAAAGAAACAAAAATCACCTGCTTCACTTTATTTTTAGAAAGTAAAACTTTCGCTAACAGAAAGTTACCCATTTTGAAGATATCCCTTCGCAAACCACTAGTGATACTGAAAATCTGAAACCTTCGGAACATAGAGAGTGGGTCAGGGGGTCAGGGGTCAACCAACAGTTCCCTTTCCCAGATTCAATAAATGCTTTCTACAAAGCAGACAAATTTCCTTTTACAGAGAGAAAAGCAAATGACCACAAATGTAACCCCCCCCCCCCCTCCTCCCGTTCGATTCACTTTCAAAGGCAAGCTTAGAGAAAAAGGTGATATCGGAAATCTCATCTCAACCCTCCTGTTGATTTGCCTCAACTGAAGTGTTTTAGGGTTGCTGAAAATTTGGAAAAATTTGTCTTTCTGACATGGCAGCTGGGAATGAAATTACTGCAGCAAAAGCAAAAATGCTTGTTGAACTATGTACACAATTTTTATATAATATCATGTAAAAAATACCCCTTATTAAATTTATAACAAGATAATGACAACAATTAACAAGAAAATATATAAAAACTGCCTGAAACAATCGTTTTGTAACCTATGCCGAAAATCTGCAGCACCCGTAGTGCCCTCTGGTGAAATCTATTGGAAACAAATTAAAAATTTTAAAATTTAAATTAAAAAAAGGGTAATTTCATCTCACTTATGAAATTTTCGTCGTTTCAAAGAAGTAAGTCATATTTATCACCAAATTTTTTTTTTTAATAAATCGGTTCAATAGTAAATGCGCAATTCTGATGTTAAAAATATAGCATTAGCAGTATAAGGAAAATATAAGTGATGATCACCCTTAATGATAATAATAATCTATATTATAACACAAGTCTGATTATTGCTGAAGTCATTTTTACGGTAGCAGCGAACTGACTAATAAATTTCGCTTTCACTGCATCTTTTTAAACTTCTAAACATCACACAATTTCAATTTCTACACCGTCGAATAGAAAAAAAAATGCAATTTCTTTGAAAACTGTATTTGAATTTACTCATTTATGATTTTTAGAACAATTTCCAAGAAGGAATTAATTTTAAATCTATCTCTATCACGTGCAGTTTGATTGTGAAAGATTAATCTGTTTGCAGTTAAAACAATATAAATAGTTCCGCATTTATTCCCGGCTAATATTACAGAATTAAATTAAAACTTCATCAAAATATAAATATAAATAATAATAAAATATAAATAAAATGTAAATTTAACAGCATGTTCTCGAACTACGCGCTTAAGCAGTTGAAAATTTCAGAATAAAAAATCTACAGTAAGCAGATAAATCTTGGACGATTCCTTTGGCCGTTAACTCCTGGCATGCGGCTAATACAAAAGTATCGCTTTATACATTTCGAAATTTTATTTGAATACTAGCTTTTACCCGCCCGGCGGCGTTGGCCGTGCCAACAACCTTAAACGTACCTGAAATCAGGGTTGAATGATTTTTTAATTTTAAATGAAAGTAATGTTAGAGTCCCCACTGCCATAGACAGCATACACTGGGCTTGCCATGCACAATCCCATATGTTACTGTAAGCAAACCTGGAATTTTTAAGATTTTTTTTATGAAAAACCAAATGGCATTATTTTCTCCTTCAAGCTTTTATCCAGGCTTAGGACTGGCTAAAAGAAAGGCAATTGCGTTTAGAAGCAAATATTTATTTTATGTTTTAGCCATAAACCAAAAGCCTTTCTTTTAGGCATTTAAAAAAAAATTTGCCTGCGCTAACTACAAGTATCGTTCCTTTGGAACTCAATCTCTATATATATAAAATAGCAGATGTCTGTCTGCCTGCCCGCTGATATCACCATAATTATATCACCTAGGACTCTGAAATTTTTGTTTTTCTTATAAAAATTCTTTTTTGAGTTGTCAATGAATCAGTTTTAAAAATATATATTAAATATGGAAAATCTATTAGAATTAGTAAAATTGGTTTTTGTTTATGTTCTGTAACCCGGGAAGCCCGGGTTCAATTCCCTAGTATATATAAAATCCGTTCTTGGTATGTATGTATGTATGTATGTTCCTTATACAAATCTACAGTTTTTGTCCGATTGGAACGAAACTTTATGTACATATACTTTAGAACACGAGTAAAATTACTGTCAAGTTTGAAAATTTCTCAGATAATTCTTTACCACTTTTTTCAAACATTTTCCATAGTTTATCATTACAGAAATCTATTTTTTTCCCTCAATTTCTAATTCAATTTCTTTCCCGTTGCCATTCAAAGGAACTGCGAATAGGCAATATTTTTATAAACCAATTTCAGATTAACTCGCTATAATTTGAAATCTGAAAGTGACGTCAATTTTGTCAGTTGTCATTTTTTTCGCATATTACAAAAATTACTATAAGTGCTTTAAACAGCATAGTACTTATATTTAAATGAGTTTGGAGAAAAATAAATAACTTAGCTCTTAATTTTACAAAAATATTAAAGTAAATTTTCTAAGAAATAAAAACATATTTTTTGCGTATTCAAACTTCATGATTCAATTTATTCTACATAATCAAAAATCGTCTGCCAAATATTGACATTTAGCAATCATTACATCGTAACTTTTTTCAGCTTGAGCCTCAACCAAGGAGGCATATTTAAATTCCTTGGATGTAGGTGAACAGTAGATGTCATATTAATAAAAATTGAATTTAAAGAAAACAATACAGTGTTTTCCATTATTTTTTCTTCAAAAATGGGTGTTAAAACAAATGGGATTAAAAGTAAAATGGTTTATCGGATATTTTTTTTTATATAAAACGTTTATTTTAATTTTAAAAATTAATATATTTTTAAGTTCAGCAACGTGGTTGACATTTTCATCTCACCAGCTTCGAAATTATTATCCAATTCTTAAGAGAACACTGTATTTTTGAAAAATAATGTTTTGCATCAAAAATCACATAACTTCAAAACGCAATTTTAGCAAATTATATTTAAATTACATTGTAAATATAATTTCGGAGTTAAATTTAGTAGTTAAGAATATTGTTTAAAAAATTTTCTATGAGTACAGCTGTACTGGATTTCTTTAATCGCTTTCATGTTTTAAATACAAATGAGCATGTGACGTCACGCACTCAAGTAAAGTAGTTTTTCTCAATTAACTGTAGGCGAAAAGTAACAGAGTTAGTAATTCATAATTTATTATTTCCTACTCATAATATAATGTATTTTAACTATTTGAAAATTACGAGAAACTTGGCGAAACTTCAAGCAATTTAGCTCAACGTTTTGCCTACGTTAAGTTGACAAACATGCACATTCTCTATAAATATAAATGCATATTTGTACATGATTTATGAAGTGAAAGAATTTGTTTTAACTAGACAGGTATCGGTTCAGTGGAAAATCTACCCCGGTGAAAGTGTCGTCATATTTTAAATCATGTGCCGGTTTCCATTCACAAAATATTAGTATTTTATAGCAATTACACGAAGTAGCACAATTTCCACAGAATGTATTGGTCGCCAAAGTATAAGTTTAACATCCTTTTACCGTACAATTTTCCAGAATATTAAATTATTTTAAAATTACTTCAAAATCTATAAAACATCAGTAAATTGAGATACGCTTTTCAAACGAATAACATTGAGAGTACATTTATTTTTTTCGACCGCATAAAAATTTAATGTGCTATGTTTAGAAATAAAGGTCTTTACTTTATAAACATAAAATAAGTTAATCTTTCGTAATTGGATTGGACACAGATTTAAAAATATACATGCTTTAAAATTACTTTAAAATCCATTTTAAAAAAACAGTTAATTAGATAAATATTTCAAAGTACATTTGAAAGTGCATTTTTTTCGAATTGATAGTTTAAAAAATGAAATTATGCGGTATTTAGTAGTTACAAATATGCAGTACAAGCAAAATTTAATGGTTAGGTCGTTGCTACCGTCCATATGATGTTGACATTACTCACCGATATGTTTTTGTTTTATAATATAGATAGATGCCATATGAAAGTAAATTTCGCAAAATGTTACATTTGATAATTTTTTTTTCTTTGTCAGGAAAATCGAATATATTTTTATATTGTATGCGCAAGAAAAACGCGCATTCTCACAGCTGAGAAATTTTACTATGGTTGAGTTAAAGTAACGCTTTATTTTCTAATTGGCTTTTTTATCGATTTATGGTTGAGTATGCACAAATCTAATTGTCGTCATTGTTAGTGTCGTATTATTGTATTTTTATTTATGTTAACCCGGACAAAGCCGGGTGGTTCTGTTAGTTTAGCTATAAAACTTACTAGTTCAAAATAAATGCATATTATAAAACAATGTAAATATCGAGATAAATAATATTATTTATAGATGTGCGTGAACGAGTAAAAGCACATATAAAATAGTTAAATAGTTTTATTTGGAAAGAATTCTTATTCTTTATCTTATCAAGCAGGGCGGTCGCTCTGCCAAGCCAAGCTTTAAAAAAAAAAACGCCACACAAACAACGCCAAGAACTGGACTAAAGAACGCTACTGCTTACTAACAGAAAGCAACATCGCAATGTTAAATCGACAAAACATGCCAGATTAAAATATCAGATATAAAATAAACCAAGCGTCGCAGAAATAAAACGAAAACTAGAAAAATCTAATAAAGAATTTCTTCAATTTAAGACCAAACTCATCTTCATAAGTGATTTATAAACAGAGATATAGATTTTTAAAAAAAACGTCGAGTTAGTTAAAATGATCACTTTTTTCTTCGTCAAACTTTTTTTTTTCAAACAACATATAGGCCTTAATATTCGGCAGAATAAAAAAAGGATTGCATTTTTGGACAAGTAATTACGTAATCTATGCGCCAGGTCGGAGGTTCGCTCGGAGGTTCATTCAAGGTTTATCTTATTCGATGTTTTACAAGATTCGAGGCCCCGATGTAAATTAGGGGCCCGCTAGCGGGCGAAGCCAGCTAGTGCTATTAATAAAAGAGCGTGATATCACGTTTGATTTCAAATGCAGCGCTGACACGCTATGTACGTATTCCATTTTTATTCATTTCATGGATAAGTCAGTGATATTTTTAACGGAGGATAACAAGTATTATAACAAGCCACGTTTAGTATGTTGTTTTTAAGAGTGTAATTAGTTTAATTGAAAAATTTACTGGTATTTCTAGTTAACCCTTTAAACAATGACTGAAAGTAAAATGTAATTTTAAATTATTTCTCATGTTTAGTTTATTTAAATTATGTTTAATCTATTTAAAAAAAAATGATATCTACAAAAACAACTTTTCAAAAGTAAAAAAAAAAAAAAAAAAAAAAAAAAAAAAAAGTTGTGGCTAAAAAATGGTGTGATATCAAATTTCCAAGCTATTATATTACTTATTATTTAACTTTTTTCCATTAAATAAGTTATCATATATATATAAGTCGAGTGCCTACGTATATGTTAATATAAATCGTTTTCTCCTGTACTAAATACATCCTAACGAGTTTCTGAAAATTCAATTTTTTTCAAATTATGCATGATGAGCTTGGCGGCCATCTTTCCATATTTCTAAGCACCCAAATTTCTAAAGTAAAAGCGTAATATGTTTGCAATGTAATATGTTTATAACAATTTCGAACTTAACTACGGACAGATAAATTAGATAAGACTGATATTTTGAGAAATTCATTTTTACTAGTTTGAAATTATTAATTACTCTAACAAATAAATCATAAGATGAATCTTTAAGATAAGCCATCATTATCTTAAGACACAATTTTCAGAGCATACAAGTCTATAAATGAAACGCTTAAAATATTTGCTTAAATAACAATTTTGAACTTCGGATATTAACTACGGATTTGGGTGCTTAGAATTTTGTGAATAATATGCAAAGATGGCCGACAAGCCCATCATGCATAATTGGAAAAAAATTTAATTTTCAGAAACTCGTTAGGATGTATTTAGTACAGGAGAAAACGATTTCTATTAGCATATACGTAGGCACTCGACTTATATATATATGATAACTTATTTAATGGAGAAAAGTTAAATAAGTAATATAATAGCTTGGAAATTTGATATCACACCGTTTTTTAGCCACAACTTTTTTTTTTTTTTTTTTTTTTTTTTTACTTTTGAAAAGTTGTTTTTGTAGATTATTTTATACTGGCATTGCTTTTACCTGTTGCATATATCTGTTGTTAGAATGTACAGGCCATTTTTTCTCCCACATTTGGATACAGATGATATATTTTAGTAAATTAAAAATATTTATATTATAGACTAATTTTTAAAAGAAAATTATATATATTTTTACAAAAAAAAATAAACAAATAAAGAAAAAAATAAAAAATAAAAGAAACAAAATGTGTAAAGTATTTCGAAATTGCATGGTGTGTTTTGAAGTAGAAAGAACACTATAATCGTACTCTATTTATCACATATATTTGTAGTATACATAATATACTACAAATACATTAGCCTTTAAAGTCACCTGTGTGAACCGCTGAATGAAAAAACAGTTGCTAATTTTAAAATAATTACGTGATTAACATCTGCGCTTCATTTACCCTCTTCCCAATGCCAACTTCAATCTTCAACGAATGCTTAAAGTTGAAGTTCGCAATTTAATGTACTCTCTTTCATTATTTTCATTGGTGTGTTATTACTGGTGTACGGAATACACAGCCCGTGTATTTGTGTAATTTATTTCATTTCTTTTTTTTATGTGATGTCTGTTAGTTTTATACTATTGCTAGGCATGAGACAAAAATGGAAATAAAAACTCAAAAGCTTCAAAAGGTGATCAATTTGTATGTATTTAAGTAAATAATAATTAATAAAAAATATGTTTTTCAAATTAAAAAAAATGGCACATGATTCGGAAAAAATGTCCTAGTTTTTCCGAATGTGGGATAAAATATATCCCATTTTTCAAAAATTAGTAAATCCCACAGTTTTTTTTTTTTTTTAAATAACATATTCCATGTTCTGTGGGCTTAAATATTATATAAAGTATGTTATATTCCATTTCTGAAATAAACTTCAAACATTTTTATACATTATTAAAATTCAGATTTTTTTTTTTAACTAAAAAAAAAAATTTGAAATACAAAACTTAAAAATAGTGTTAATAGCTTAGATAATCAATTGTATATGTATTTCAGTCAGAAATAATTAATATAAAATATTATTTTTAAATTAAAAATAATCCACATGATTCAGAAAGAATTACCTAGAGGGCGGTGAGATAAAATATATCCCACCTTTCAAAAATCAGTAAATCCCCCCAATTTTTTTAATCACATATTTCATATTCTGAGGGCCTAAACATCTCAAATTAATGCAATTATTTTAAAATTTTGTGCAGTTAAAGTGCGCCCCTCAAAGGGTTAAATAATCAAGTGTAATTTATTTATTTAAGTTTTAATGATAAAAGTGTTCTAAATGTTTTATTTAAAATTGCAATGTAACAGAGGATTTAACATTTATTAGTATAATTCAAATTAATTTTATAATAAAGTATGCAATGTTAAACCTTTACGGAAGCAGTTTAGAAATTGCTTCAAGTGATTATTCAGGTGCTGTAACTAAAATGTAAATTAAGTCTGTATATATTTAAGCCAAGAATATAGAATTGTTGTGTAGATATTTTTTTTTCAGGTTTTATCATTATATGTGAATGTTCATTAAGAAAGTATGGATTGTATACTAGTACATGTGTATATAATTTTGTGTTTAGTATAATATTAATTTGTGATTGTATTGAATTAATAAGCAAGTTTAAGTGTCTTGAAATTAACATTTCAAGGGGAGAGTATGTTGCGTGTTGCGTCATCTCCCACACTCCTTCTACAGGGTGTTTAATAAAAGATGGGCAAAACTTTAAGAGTTGATACTATGCATCCACACAAACAACTTTCAAAAAATAATGCATAGGCGGAATTAAAATGCAAAGGTGGTAGGGGGCGCCGAAGGTAGTTTTGTTATACGAGGTAAAAACACATAAAGAACGATTAGGTAACAAAAGCAAGTTTAATAACATGTGATTACAATAAGTGTTCAAAACATTGACCGGCAGTGTTGATGCATGCAATAAAACGGCGAAGAAAGGATTGGCGAACCTTCTGAAAAGCAACCAGCATATCGCGCATTTCCCCTGCAGTGGCCGAAAGTCTGGTGACGAGGTCTTTTGCGCGTTCAGTGGGTGTCTGATACGGAAGAGCCTTCAGATGTCCCCACAAATGAAATCGAGACACGAAAGGTCTGGCGAGCACGGTGGCCAAGCTACAGGCCACTGCGAAGAATCCATCGTTTGGGAAATTTTATATCCAGATAGTTTCGCACGTCTCGTACATAATGGGCTGGTTATCCGTCTTACTATAACCACATTAACCGCCGGATGTGTGGAGGAACGGCGTTCAAGATGTTTGGCAGCACCTGTTGCAGAAACGTGAGGTATTTTTTCCCGTCAAGGCGTTCTGGCAGAATATAAGGTCGTGTAGGTAATCTCTAATTATTCCTGCCGAAACATTGATAAAAGAGCGTCGCTGATGTGCATGTGAATAAGTAGCATGTGGATTTACATCTGCCCATACATGTTGATTGTGGGTGTTAAATGCACCTTCACGTGTGAAGGTAGATTCATCCGTGAAAAGAACAGTTGTACCAATATCTGAATTTACAGCGTTCTGCTGCAGAAACCAGCGGTTGAATTTCACATTACAACGTTGATCCCTTCCAGAGAGTTTTTGGACTCGTGGAACATAATATGTATGTAAAAGATCATCCATCAGTACTCGCCCTGTCATGGATTGTGATGCATGCCGAGCCACTGCTCGTGTACCTATACTTGGCTGATCAACTACCATATCCAGAATGGCCTCTTCCACGACTATCGTTCCGTCCGTCTTTGCACGACTTGCATCCAACCGGGCAGCGAGGAAGGATCCCGTCTCACACAACAGTGCCGGTGCAAGCGCACAAAAGTTTTAAGGTTGAGAAATGCATATCAGCCTTTTCCCTATTAGTGAAGGGCAACATCTCCCGATACGTTTCCACCGCAATTGATAGTTGCACACTCAGATCAGCGGCTTTTATGTATTAATCGAGGCGAAATTTTGCATACGCGTTCTTCTTCTTCACCTAATCACATTTGCATGCTATTAGAGTCGTTCTTCTTCCGATAGCTCGCAACAGAAATGGAGCTTTAACATTTGCATGGACCAAGTTTCCAAATACGCCAGCACCTTTGCGTTTTATTTCCGACCATGCATTCTTTGAGGAAAGTTGTTTGTTTGGATGTGTACTAATCAGCTCTTAAAGTTTTGCCCATCTTTTATGAAACGTCCTGTATATGTACGCAATCTCCTGGCATCAGTAAGATTCATTCATTCAGTCATAGCCATGCTCAAACCAATATAACCATAATCATCGCCCCCGCCAACGAAGAAACAAATAAATATTTAATTCATTTTATGAAAAGTGTTCGTCGAATATTAATACATCTTTATCGATATGTCCAGATCGTCTTGATCGCGAAAGAAAAAGCGAGTGAGTGGTGGAGGACATACAGGGTAAACTCTGTATATATATCTTCTAGTATATCTTCTGTAAACTCATTATATCCCTGTTTTTCAAATAAAACTGTTATATATGCTCTCTAAGTATACCCGGAGGGCGAACCTTTTTACTTGCGCGTTCCAAAAATTCATAAACAATATCTATCAACATTTTAACGTGCCAAACTTTTTCTAAAGAAATATTGCAACATATGCTGCTTAGACGAAACACTGGTTAATCGAATCAGTCGCTTTCATGTTTTAAATAACCAAAAACGAAAATCCATATGCGATTTTTCTGCATACTAGAATAAACCAAAATTTTATGAAATTTGGATTCGGGAATAAGTTTCGTTTGAGTGGCACTTGCTGTAATAAAGAAAAAATTAAGAATTTTTATTTCAGTAAATTTTAGCCTCGTTACTGCAACATCTAAATAAAATTTATCCAAGTTTCAAATGTATTAATCTCCAACTATAATAAAGAACAGAAGATAAAAAATATCTTGTCAAAATTGGGCGTTGCCATTGAAAAAAAATAAAGTTTGGGCTGGTTTTGATATGTAGATGGAAAGCAAATTTTATATACATTATTTAAAAGCATTTATTTCCAATCGTTTGGTACCAGTCACTTCTTTCTACTATAATTTGTTGTAGAGTTAATGGGGGGTGTTCAAATTATTTTTTCCACAACTGTACGTAGTTTTTTAAGCGGTCATTAATATTGTTGATATTTTGAATTCGAGCATAATCTGAAAAAAAATCTATACATAAGTAAGTGTGCTTTTTGAAAAATTTTAATTGTAGGATAATGTTGAGATATCGACATGTTTTGCAAAGATTCAGGCGGCCGGGTCGGGTTCGGGTCGAACTTTTATCTTTTACACAGGACCGAGCTCGGGCCGAGATTTAAACTTTGATACCGGGCCGAATTGGGCCAAAAAGATTATACGGGCCGGCCCGGGCTTGGAAATTTCGCCCCGTACAGACCTTACACATGATCAAAAAAGATATTTTTGATTTACAGCCTTACAAAAAGTGATGAAAACTAAATAATTTCTGGGCAAAAATGGGCAAAACTTCGGAAAAACGTCTACGGGGTGCTACTTTTATTAATATCTCGGCTAATTATATATATAAAAAAAGAGCCTCGGATGCATTTGTACTTGCTTCGGAGTAGCATCATCCAAATGCTCAGACTTCTAGGTGCCGTACATTTTTTAATTCATTATGGACAGAACGGACAGGCAAACACACATACGGGCATCCATCTTTATTTTATTAGTACAGTCGAAGCACCTTATAACGAAATCGAAAATGCTCCATAGATTTGCTCGTTATAAAGTGCTTTCGTTAAAACGTTATAACGAATTAGTTCGTTATACAATAAGAAATCCATTTATCCGGATTAATATGGTCTGAACGTAATCTGATTATGCATAAGTCCGGATATTGGAGACAATCATAAAAAAAGTCTGTTTATTTCTTTAAGATCTCTTAAAATTGTTTTTGTTTAAAAAAAAAAAAAAAAAAAAAAAAGAGCTAGATCTTATGTATTCATATTAAATTAATGCTTCACAAGAAAAATTACTTTTACTAGAAAGAGTGAAAAGAAGAAAAGCTATTGATTTAATAAGAAATTTCAAGATAATTATATTTTTACGAATGTTATACGTACAAGTCATATCATAAAATTTTTATTTTGTGATTATTGATCTGGATGACTGGATTTCAGATAATTAGAGTTTTGTTGTATCATTTTAACGGTATATGTATAGTATATATTACTATGCTACACATGGAAAAAAATATACTGGGCATATTAAAAAAATATATATTATTGATTTAATTCTGTTAAAGGAAACTTTTACATACCTATATTGGTTTGAAGAATGAAGTTAACAAGCTCTGCTTTCTTTTCTTTACAGATTTATCTAATAATGTAAGCTCTATTTTGTCAACATACATATTAATTTCATTCGCTAACAAGTTTTTATTACACATGTAACATGCAATTTTCTGTAAATACTCGAGTGCATCAGATGGTAAAAGTTTCTAGCAAATTTCTAAAAATCCTTCTTGCTCACTGACACTGCCATCAGAAAACTAATATTTAACTTTTTTTTTTGGCGCTATTCTCTTTATTGAACATTATAAAGTATTGATCAAAGTTATAAAGTGATACGCATTTTCATGCAAAATACTTCCACTAACGGTATATTTTTGGATCTTGCATCTTTAAACCATGAAAATAATACTTCCTCCACATCTGCATATTTTGCTGTATGTAAAAGTTTAAACGATGAGAAAACTGCATCCTTTTCGAAAATTTTAAGAATTTTTTCTCGATATTTCAATATTGTGCTGAGAGTGCTAATCTACATCACTTTTTTTAACATAATTCTGGGAAGCATTTTATAATTTCGACTTTCTCTTCTAAACTCAACCATTTTCTTTTGTCAGACACAGCCAGCGTACAGAGTTTTAAAAATTAACACGCCATAAATTTACAGGCAAAGCAAATGTCAATGAAATCAGTCATCGAATAAAAAAGAACATAATACAGTTCTGCTAAGCTGTCGTCTTTCTGTCTGTCTTAAAATACTGCCCCTCCCCCAAATCTCACCTTGAACTATTGAAAATATGTGATTGGCCGTAGAGAAAAAGATTGAAGGTTATGTCATGGGTGAAAAAAAACTAGTAATTAAAAAAAAAAATATTTCCCGCGTTAAGTAAAAAAAAAAGTGAAAAATTCGCTATATCGTTTTTATTGCACTGTTCATGCTCGAATTCTTTTCGTTATATCGTGCTTTTCGTTATAAATATTTCGTTATATCGTTTCGAATTCAGTATTCTTTAACATGCAGACCAACTAAATGGTAATGAACATTTCGTTATATCGTGCTTTTCGTTATATCGTAATTCGTTATAAAGTGCTTCAACTGTATGGATAAAATGTGGACAAAACTAAATAATTTATTGACAAAACTAAATAATTGTTTGTCAAAAGTGGACAAATCTTGGGCAAGACTCAATTTGTATAATTTAATTCGTATTTTGGAGTTATTAACTACACACGTGTTCAAAAAGATGTTTTTGACTCATAGTGTTATAAAAGGTGGACAAAAATATATAATTGCTTGTCAAAAATAGGCAAAATTTTCACATAACTGGTATTTGTTAATGTGTTTTGAGGGGTGACAAAATGACACAAGTTTAAAAGAGAAATTTTGTATTCTTAGCGATGAAAAGGATGGACAAAACTCAATAATTGTTGAGAAGTAATGAGCAAAATTAGGGCCAAACTTCTACATACCTCATATTTAGCGATGCCAACTTCACATATGGTCCAAAAATATTTTTTTGTTTTATAGCGTTATAAAGGCGGGCGAAGATGGGTAAAACTTCTACACAATAATTGTATAATATGAATCGTATTTGGTCGTACTGCTTTCACATATATGGTCAAAAAAGATATTTTTCAATTACAGCGTTATAAACGGTGAGTAAAACTAAATAAATGTTGGGCAAAAATTAGTAGTTAGTATTTGTTAATTTGTTTTTGGAATCGCCAACTTCTCACAAGATCTAAAAAGAAATTTCAAATTCATAGCAATATAAAAGTCGGCAAAAGTAAACAATTGTTGGGAAATAAAAAATGAGCAAAACGAAAACGTAATTTATATATTATAATTCATTTTAGGAGAATACCAACTTCACACAAGTGCAGAATTGTCTTTTTACTTTTATATTTTGGCACGATTTTAGATACTGCTGTTCTAAATAAATTTAGCCTAATGCAAATACTATAACATGGATTTCAGTTTCTATTTATTCTTCGTCATGGCAACTTCAGTTTAACTTGGCATGATATTATTAAATGACGTGGCTGAGCGCTAATTAACTGTTCGCCATTAAGCTCCTCCGACAGGAGAGATTAACATAACAATTCAAAAATTTATGTTAATTATTAGCCAGTATATTATTATTATTTGTGATTCTTACAGTGGTATTTGTGCAACATCTCTAATACATTAAACGCTATAAAAATGTAATAGCAAAGAAAACTGCTCTTGTCTTATCTGTCATTATACAACACCATTTACATTTGATATATATGTATATTATTTGGCACAATTATTATTAAATTACGTGGATGAGCGCTAATTAACTGCTCTCTGTTAAGCTCCTTTTACAAGAGAGATTAACAAAACAATTCAAAAATTTATATTAATTATTAGCCCATACATTAATATTATTTGTTATCCATGCAGCGGTGTTTGTGGAAAATCTCTAATACATTAAACGCCATAAGAACATAAAAATAAAGAACACTGCTCTTGTCTTATCTTTAGTCACTTTACAAAACCATTCAAATGTGATATATATAATATATATTGTATATTTTTTGTTGCAATTATTATTAAACGACGCAGATGAACGTGAATTAGCTGTTCTCATTTAAGTTCATGCTACAAGAAAGATTAACAAAACAATTCAAAAATTTATATTAATTATTAGCCCATTATTCTTATTTGGCATCCTTGCAGCGGTGTTGGTGGAAGATCTCTAATACATTAAACGCTATAAGAACGTAATAACAAAGAATACTTACTGCCCTTGTCTTATCTTTAGACATTAAGCAAACCCATTCAAATTTGATATATATGAATATTTTTTGCTACAATTATTATTAAATCACGTAGATGGATGCTAATTAGCTGTTCTCCGCTAAGTTCCTCCTACAAGTAAGATTAACAAAACAATTCACAAATTTATATTAATTATTAGCCCATATATTATTATTATTTGGTATCCTTGCAGCGCTGTTTGTGGAATATTATTAATACAGTAAATGCTGTAAGAACCTAAAAACAAAGAATAGTGCTCATGTCTTATCTTTAGTTATCATTCAAAATCATTCAAATTTGATATATATATACAGTGGCGGCTCGTAGCTGGCTCTTTTTAAGGCATCAAATCAAAATGCGTAGTTGAAAAGTTTATTATATCCATACCGCTATTTTTAAAAAATAAATATTTTCTTTTAATAGCAGAACTTAATAATAGATATTTTTCGTTCCAATTATTATTACGTGATGTAGGTGAGCGTTAATTAGCTGTTCTCCGTTAAATTCCTCCTACAAAAGAGATTAACGAAAAAATTTCATCAAATGAAATATTTAATTATTTGAGACTTTAATGGGTTTAATAAAGCTTAAACAACAGAGCATAATTTATAACAGACTTAAAAGCTTTTAAGATATATTTAAAAAAAATAATAATAAAATAATAAAAATAATTTACAAAAATTGCAAACAATTATTTCAGAGGTTCATAAACAGGATACAGAATACATTTTTTATTAAGCAATTTATGAAATTTTCGTTTATTTCGCGACAGTATGACAGTAACGGCAATTAGAAAATTTCAATCCTGTCATTAAACAAACTCATAGAGTGATGAAATATTTTAATGTTTAATGAAAACTAATCAGTTTATGTATTTCATTTACTGTTTAATCTTATTTATTTTCTGTTCACTTTTTAAAATTGAAGAATACAAATGTTTTTGAAAGAAAATATTTGCTGCAGATATTAACCTCATATAATAAATATTCAATTAAAACAAATTGTTGAACACATTAAATTCTATATTTAAAAAATTAATAAAAAATAACAATAAATACATCAACTGTTTCAGAAATTAATCTGTTTAGAAGTATTCGTATTATTCACGCCATTATAAATTATAAGGAATAAACAGAACAACAACTAAGATTACAAATTTAAAATCGGCATATACATTTTCTGATTATTTTCATTAAAAATTAAACTATTTCATCAATCTATGAGTTTGTTTAATGACAGGATTGGATATTTCTGATTGATGTTACTGTCATACTCCCGCGAAATAAACGTTCAAGTCAGGAAAGCAGTACCAAAAGCTAATCGCAAAACGCCCCGCCCACTCCCTAACAATGTACTTTCGATTTTATGACCAATGCAACTCCAGTGAGGCTTCTTTTAACCATCTTTCTGGCATGCAAGCGTCTTCACTGTATCATATATCCAGCTTTGGTACTGACGTACTCTCATGGAAGTTGAAGGTAAAATTACAGGTTCGCATCCATACCCTCCTTCCTTAACTTCTCTATTAAGGGAACTTGCCACTTTTTCCCTTTGAACTTTTTTATTATTATTATTATTATTTCAGTATTTTATTAAACTTTTTTGAAATACTATTAAATAGTTAGAAGAAAAATGATTTAAACAAGAAAAAATTCAATTATTGTGATTAAATTTTAATACCCTACCTCACCAATTTTATTTGTATTTGTTGCCATGTTGTTTTATAAAGCTAGTGATAAGATTTACATAAAGTTAATTAGTTTAAGAAAAAAGAAATAAAATCTCATGACACATGTAAAAAACATAGTCAAAATAAACATGTTTATCAATCTAACCTATCTCATCTACATGTATGATAAATTTACTTTATCTGCTTGGTTAATTCTAATCGATAAAATAATTATTATCCGAAAAAAAATAGTGTCTTATATACGTGATTCTGATTATATTTCAATAAATTTTTGCAGATTAATAAATTATAACTGCAAAATTTTAAATGGTCATTCCTTGATCTCATTAAATTTTCTGTTGTTAATAAAATTCCCTTTAACATCGAAAAATTTGCAGTATAATATTCATCACTAAAGGAATATGTTTTAACAAATGTTTTATATTTCTCATACCACTATTATCTTGAGAATAAATGTAAATTGTAGTTTAGTTTGATTTTCGTTGTTGTGTCCCTGTTTTAGCACTATGTGCTCTAACAGCCCTGTATATGAAAAAATTATTTTTTCAATCTGAGTGCTCACGCGCTCAGTATAAAAATGTAAGAAATAAAATTGTTGATATTCATGGAAAGTAGGGCTGGTCTCCAATCCGCCCGTCACAACGGCTCTTATCACAAATGAAGCCGAGAAATTCCCTATTTAAAGTGAAAATATGGTTACTTGTTTAGTTTCTACCCTGTTTTAGCACTATATGCTCTAACAGATAGACAGTACTGTAACTGTTAATGTATCTGTTAATCTGAGTACCAGCGTACTTACTATTATAAATGTAAAAGACAAAACTGTCTATATTCATGGAAAGTAATCTTTTTCTTTGCTCTGACCACAGACACTGACTAAGAACGTCTCGTACTTAGAATTTCTTTGGCAAAGTTTAAAGATTTAAAAATGTGTATTCTGGAGTGGGGAGAGGGCTGTAACTTTACTGATTTATTATTATCAGAAAGCAACAAATCGGAAAGTTTTTTAATTATTCAAAGGTTATCAATATATACGCGAGAATAAAATTTACTCCAGAAAATTTGAATAGAACTTTTAAACTCTAAAAAGTATACTTTCATTCCATATTCTTCTTTCCATAGTTCTTCATTGAATATACTCCGTGTTATTCAATGTTTTTAAATGGTTTTCTTTTTGGTTTTGGTCACAATGTTTTTAAATGGCTTTCTTTTAGGTTTTGGTCATAATTCTGCTTCTAAAAATGTTTTCAAATAAGAGATCATTAATGATCTCTTATTTGAAAACGTTTTTAGAAGCAATTGGAACGTCGAGTATCTTAAAAAACATATATGCATGATGTGAAGAAAACTGTATAGTATATAATGAAATTTCTATTTTTTCGACTTTCTTAAAGCTTTTTTATTTTTTTTTATGAATGCTTTTTTGGCTTAGATGCTTTACACTCACGCTAAAAAAAAAAAAAAAAAAAAAAAAAAAAAAAAAAAAAAAAAAATTAATCGGTTAAAAAGAAAAAGAAAAAAGTTGCCAAACTTTGGGGACTGTTTTTCTTTTATGGCAACCCGGCTATTAAGCTTGTATTAAGTTACTGGTAGTAGCTTGGCGCAGTCTTGGAAATCGCGCCAACCAAACAGTCGCCAATCTTTTGTTTACATTTTAGCGTGAGTGTAACACATACATATGTTCCGCCTTTTTTATTCAAGAATATTTGCAGAAGCGCCGCTAGCTCGCTTCGTATCCACCGTAGCTCCACCTACAGGGGTTAAAACTGTATTGCAAAATTTTAATGCTACTTTCCTCTGCATATCTCTTCCTCCGGGATGTGTATACATATATATATTAAAACGCCAAGCTAAAATTTAAATTTTCAGCCCAATTTCGATGTTTTTGCGCATGCGTGAGATTCTCTGAAACATGTTCAGTTTTATGTAAACTTGAACGCCATTAGCGTAGCCCAGTGGTCTAAGGTGTTAGCTTAAAGTATGGCTCTTTGCATCGATCGTGAGTTCGATTCCTGCAATTCTTTTGGCTGTAATTCATTTCAATTACTGTCATATTTTCAGGAAAAGAATTTATATGATTTGTATTTTTTATTCGAATGTTTTATAATTAAGTTTATCACCCAGCAATATTTTTGCAAATAAGAAATTATATTAGAAATATAATAATATAAATTAAAAAATATTTAAATTAAAAAAATTGCACGTAATTATCGATTAAATAAATTGAACTGATCTACAATTTTTGGCTATATTTTGTATGACTATTATTATCAAGAATCCTATATATTAAAACGCCAAGCTAAAATCTAAATTTTCCGATTTTCAGCACAAATTTGATGTTTTTGTGCATGCGTGAGATCAAATCTGAAACCTGTTCATTTTTAAGGTACACTTGAACACGATCAGCGTAGCCCAGTGATCTAAGGCGTTCGTTTAAACTCTGGTTCTTTGCATAGATCGTGAGTTCGAATCCTGCTTCCGACAAAATGATTTCTGCAATACTTTTGGCTACAATTTATTTCAATTACTGTCATATTATTAGGAAAAGAATTTATATGATTTGTATTTTTTATTCGAATGTTTTATAATTAAGTTTATCACCCAACAATACTTTTACTTATAAAAATTGTATTAGAAATATAATAATATAAATTAAAAATATTTAAATAAAAAAAATCATGTAATTATCGATTAAATAAATTGACTTGGTCTACAATTTTTGCTTTATTTTGTATGAAGAATATATTTATCTGTCTAATAAGAAAAATATCGGATTATTTTCCGTAAAAAAAAGAAAAAGAAAAGAAGATAAAATAGAAAGAAATAAAAACATTCCTTTAAGAACTGTAAAATATTTATTTTTCTTGATATCCATTGTTTAATATTTAAATAATGTATGAAAATGTTACATTGAATTCAAGTAATTAAATATATATATATTATAAATCGTTAGCTGCAAGCAGCAAGTTTTAACTTTGGTGTTTTGGAGTGAGATTGATAAAAATAAAATTAATAAAGAATTTTAAGTTCGCGCAGTTAAAAAAAAATATATATATATTTAATATTGTTTTTTTTTTTTTTTTTTTTTTTTTTTTTTCCAGAAATTTGAGACTGTAATAAGTAAAAATAAATGCCCTGCCCATTCACTTATTTTTTTAAATTATACTACTACTAAAAAAAACAAGCATAATATGTTATATATTACAGGTTTAAAATTCTTTCACTTCTGTTGGACAGAGAGCAACATCTATCGCCTTATATCTAACCGCTTATACAATATAGCAATTCTTCAAGTTTTCAGTACTTAATTTAAAAGTTCCTTATTAAAAATTCAAACATTTTAATAATGAAAGTTTCAAGTTGTTTACCGTCAAACCTTGACGGGTACTATCTAGTATAGTACATTGGAGTATATATTTCATAGAAATAATAATAAATGATTTATGTTTAGTAAAAATATTTCTTTCACACCACTCATTTTTAAAAGAAAATCTTTTACAATGTTTTAGCACGTTTATCATGCTTGAATTATTTGCATAAAAAGATTTAAGTAATCGGATGAACGCTGTTAAAGCAGTTCTCCGTGCTGACTAAGTAAATACTAAAGAAAGATGAGTCTTTTCTTTCGAGAAGCTAAGTACCAAAAGTACGAAGTAGAATAACACTTTAAAATTGTTGCAAGATTAATTTTTTATATAAAAATCTCTTCTCAAAAACAAATAAGGATTAATCCTAAATACTCCCAAATGACGACGTTTCGTGATTTTTATGTCCCTGATAATTTGTTTAAAATAGCATATTTTTTATTTATGCCCAACCAATGGCAGAAAACTGAAAACGTCATAATTCTTATTCTTTTATAGTACCCAACTATGACAGAAAGACATGAGTTCTGTTTTACAGTAATTCTGAAAAAGGACTTCTAACAGAAAGCGAGGTTAGACAGGTGATATCACACGGGTTCTTTTTATTTCTAACACTGACCCCGCAAAGGCTTCAGAATCAGATGGAATATTTCTCGTTATATGTTATATTCCATGAGTAACAATTCAATTATCTTTGAAACTTATTTTTGAAGGATTATAAAGTACTTTGAGAATGTTAGACTACATTCTTTTTAATAGAAAGTTAAAATTTCAGTGCAAATTTACCTTCTTTAATAATTAAAATTCATGAAGATTCAAATAAATGTAAATATATTTTGCTTGAAGGTGCGTAAAAACATACATAAAAACATAAAGTCCTTTTAAAATCGAAACGTTTTCAACTGAACTTACTCGGTCATCATCAGTGAAAAACTAATAGTTAAGTTGAGTTGTTGTCTCTTCGCGTCTTTTAGCTGTTCCGGGCAAGCTAGAAGACGCGAAGAGGCAACAACTCAACTTAATTATTAGTTTTTCACTGATGATGACCGAGTAAGTTCGGTGAAAAACGGTTTTATTTTAAAAGGACTTTAATGTGCTTTTAAATGTTTTTATGTATGTTTTTACGCACCTTCAATCAATATATTTACATTTATTTATATCTTTATCCATTTTAATTACATTATTTTTGTTCAAATAGCAATTTTTTTCCTTTTTTTTTCAATGTGTAAATTGAAAAAAAATAATAATTCACTATGAGCATGAGCCCGAAGACTAAAATAAAATACGACAGACGCGGATCGAACCGATTTCATCTCTACTAGATGTGAGTTGTTGGTCTGTCTGAGTGTGATACCAAAATTACGCAGTAGAAAATGGTTAATAATATTTTTAAATTGTTTCACGATTAATTTCTCATATAAAAAATCCTTTCTTGCATAGAAATACGTATTAATGATAAATACTCCCTCATGACAAAGTTTCGTTATTTTAATGTCCCTTAACACCTTTTTTTTTATTTGAGGCTGCTACAATTATTTTTCGAATCATATAATAGGTAGTATGTGTGCAAATTGTTCTAATGTATGATTAAATGGCTAAGATAATACAGTTTTAATATTGTAGTTAATTTATATTTGTGATAAATAAGAGTAAAAGTAATATAAATAAATATAAATATATTAAATATATATTTATAAGTAATCGTAAAAGTGCTGCTACACCTTATAAGCAAATTTACTTGTAAAATTTATCTGTCTCCTGTAAGTTTACAATGTCAATTCATCTTTTGTAAAGCAATTGAAATATGGCCATTTGGGCATACTTTACACTTTATTCGAGAAAGATAGATAAAGTTTTCCAAAATAATCGGTAGTGTTTTGAAAAAAAATTTATCATCTCCACCGCTGTTTTCCCCTAGACAATTTTGTACGTGTATATATAGTCCAAGCGAATTTAGCTGTATTTCCTTTGACAATACGTATGAGGACGTGAATTTCGAAACTCGCCATATCCAGAAAATTAAGTTTTGGGAAGTCGCGAAAAACCTCTAACGCTCTAACTGCTTCCATTGGTTTCATTATAAGCCAAGATTTTACAATACCAGAAATACATGCTTAATAGAGAAAACACGATTTTTTAAATTTTGGATAAGGCGAGTTTTGAAACTTGCGTCCTAATGTATTAAAATTGGAACGGTACAGAAAGGATTAGCATGCCCCCTCCCTGCCGAACTATAACATGCAAAATCATGAAGCGTATCATTTTTGTATTCAATTATTTTCCTAGAGCGGCTTGATATTTGATCAGCTCTTGGCGGGTGTAAAATACCCCATCCCATACTTATAGGAGAAATATCTGAAGAGTTCTGTCTGAATCTTCAGTTTGAAAAAAATTGATGAAATAGTCCGAATTTACGCAAAATAGGCAATCTTTTCTGGAACGGAACTCTATCCTCGTATTCCTTTTAAATTATTTGCCAAATTTCCAAAAAGCTAAAAGAATGATCTAAATTTTGCGTCATCAGGGAAAAACTATTAGCAAATTTTAAACTCTGTTTGAAAATAATGAATCTCGAAATCGGCAAATGCAAATGCACTTTCACGTAGTACTGTAATTAAATAAAACAAAATTTTCTAACTCTTCACGCATAAATTAAAGTTAAACTATCACTGTGCTAGAGTACACACATTTTACGCGAAAATATAATCTCGTCAAAATTTTTAAGTACCAACCTTATTTCTTAATTCATGTTTTTAATTAATGTTTATAATTAATCTTTTTTTTTTAAATAGCATATCAAAAAATATTTTCTGCAAAAATTTCATCTCATCCTGGAATACACTTATTTTTACGCGGAAAAAAAATTAAGTCGAAACATTTTAAATTCTCCAAAATTATTTTCGAAAAAAAAAAAATATATATATATATATATATATATATATATATATATTGTAATTCTCCAAAATAAATACATTGAATCTCACATCGTGTTAGAGTCCATGCATTTTACGAGAAAAAAATATTACTTAAAAATTTTCTATTAAAATTAAAAAAAAAAAAAAAAATTGTAATTCTCCAAAATAAAACTATGTTCCTATTATAACTCCAAAATAAAACGTGTTCTGAAATTTCCCAGTCGTGTAGGAAAAAGAGGAGTTGAGCGTTCTCAAAGTAACCGCGTTCTGAATCGTTGCGGCTATTTTCTTTCTCCGTTTAAAATGGAAACAAAGTCAGAGTCCGCCCTTCAAAGAGAAACACGTTCTAGTGTGTGCGATCATCAATGGTCCCTTCTATGTTAGTAGGCGGAATCGGATTCACGAAAACGCCTACTCCACACGCTTCACAAAACTTGTCACCTTAAAACAGGACCCTTCACAATTTTGTTCGTCTTAAAAATAGATCTTTCACACAAATTTTACGTCTCCGAACATAAACTTAATCATTTAAACTTACAATCTAACTGATACTTTTGCACTACATGGTAAACTTCCCTAAAAAATTATATTTTATTTCACATAACATTTCGGCAGAGCTGGAAAGTGCTTATGTGATTTTACTGAAACACATTCAAACAATCCTAAAAATATTCTCGCAGAAAAAAAAAAAAAAAATCTCGTAAAAATTTTCTATCTCCCCAAAATTATTTTCGAAAAATTAAATAAAACGAAATTTTCTAACTCTCCACACATAAAATAAATTTAAACTATCACTGTGCTAGAGTGCACATATTTTACGCGAAAAAAAAAAAAAAAAATCTCGTCAAAATTCTTAAGTACTATCCTTATTTCTTAATTCATATTTTAATTTAATGTTTAAAATTAATCTTTTTATAAAAAAAATGCCATATCAAAAAATATTTCCCGCAAAAATTTCATCTTATCCTAGAATACACACATTTTTACGCAAACAAAACAAAACAACAAAAAAAAATAGTCAAAAATTTTTTAATTCCCCAAAATTATTTTCGAAAAAAAAAAAAAAAAAAAAAAAAATCTAATTCTCCAAAATAAATATATTGAATCTCACATCGTGTTAGAGTCCACGCATTTTAAGGGATTTTTTTTTTTTTTTTTTTACTCGGAAATTTTCTATTAAAAAAAAAAAAAAAAATATATATATATATATATATATATATATATATATATATATATATATATAATTCTCCAAAATAAAACTATTTCAACCATCATCGTACTAGAGTACACTCAATTCCCCACGAAAAAAAAATATATACATATACTGGGAAATTTTCTAAGTCTCCCAATTAAAATTAAAATTAAATAAAATTAATCAAAAATTTCTTATTCACCAAAATAAAACTATTTCAACCAACATCGTGTTAGAGTATACACAATTCGCCACCAAAAAAATAAGGCGTTGGGGGCCACCGTAATACTTACCCATCATGGATATGCATAATATAAAATATGAAAATAAAAAATGTGTAAACTATTTATAAAATGCATTGCAATTCGAATAAAATAGTGGCTAGATGACTTCGTAAACTTTAAATGCTCTATTACTGAATTGCGTAAATGAAATATCCTTATAACTCCAAAAATAATAATCACATTAACAAACGAACTACTGTGTAGGATTAAGCATCTCATCTCCAATTAAAATATATCTTTGAATTAAAATTTGAATGAAATACAGGGTCATGAAAAATAGGATTACAAATATCTCGGCAACTAATTATCCGATCGACTTCATTCTTTATGCAAAATTTATATTTTTTTATTGTCTTTTATATTCACTCCTTAAAAAACAATTTCGAAAATTTTTATATATCTTTTATCAGAACGTATATTTCGAGAGTCCGAAAAAAAATAGTTCCGGATAATCGAGGTTACTGAAATTCAGTAAGCTTTTTCCCATTATTACATACTAAGTGCATACCAAATTCCAAGTCTCTATCTCAATTTGTTCGGGAGATAGAGTGTTTACAGACACACAGACAGACGGTCGGCAAATTTTTTGTTCTAAAAATATGTTTTACGGAATCTCCAGCGTCTGAAATGTGTAAATCCGTCAATTTATAATTTTTTTTTTCGATTTTCAAAACGATTACAAGATTTACCTTATACTACGTATGATGGGTGAGTAAAAATTACTCAGAAATTTTCTAAATCCCCAAAATACAACAGTAAAAAAATCATCCTCGTCTTACAGTAGACATTCACCTCTTCCACTCAGCACCGGCACGGCACCTATTTATAGAGTAGCATTATGACCCTGCACTACAGTGCACCACTTACACAGTGCAGTTGTGCAGGGGCCGCCAAACCCCTAATATCATGCTAGTAACACATGGACTGATAAGTTCCCGGTCTAATAAAGAAAACAAAACATTTTAACAAAGCTTTATAACTTTATGACTTTATAACTTTAATAAATAACATAACTTTAATAATAAATAATAATAATTTAATAATAATAATAATAATTTAAAAATAATAATAATAATTTAAAAATAATAATTTTATAATAATAATTTAATAAAAATAATTTAAAAAATAATTTTATAATAATAATTTTATAATAATAATTTAATAAATGATTAATAATAATAATTTAATAATAAATAGCATAATTTTATAACGAAAAAGCTCCAAACAGTGCTCAGAACTCGTTATTGTTTTTGGTCAAAAGTCAACACGCGCGGCAGCCACTTTGACAACAGCTTTTTCATAGACAAATGTTCATTCAAAATAAAACCTACACGTTCCTTGGATATCTTCAGAGTCTAAGCTATCTCCTGCAACTTCACTTTACGGTACCCCAAAACGATTTTGTGGACTTTTTTTTATGTTTTCCGGAGTAACCACCTCTTTTGCGTGGTGCATCACTGGTGTCCGTACGACCACGTTTAAATTCAGCAAACCAAGTCAATAATGGTTGATTTACCTGGTGCAGTGTCCGGATAACGCTTATCTAGCCAAGCTTTTGTTTGAACAGTATTTTATCCCCATCAAATAACAATTCTTGAAATTCTTGTTATCCATTTTTTTTGTTTATCAACAAAGTCGTTCAACTAAAACCACTCTAACGTTTTATCCACACGGCGAATCATCATGGCATTTTTTCTACTACCTTTTAAAGGTTAGTATTTACTAAAAAAAACATCGGTTCGGCGATTGCAACGCCATCTGTGTGCCAGACCGGGAACTTATCAGTCCATGTGTTATAATGCTAAAAGTATAGGACCGATTTTCAATATTTACATACATTAATTGGGTAAAAAAAAAAACGTTTTATTATGCATATACAGCCGAACTTAAGAATCTGCATGATTATAGTCATGTATCAATCAACCTCTCAAAATTTTTGATTTATACAACTGTTCAAAATGGCCACCCATACTATGAAAATGTTCCCCGGGTAAATCAAATCTTCTGGAAGCATGTTCTCGTCGAACAAACTAGTGTAGTTCTAATTTATTATTTCATCGGAAGAATAGATTTTTTGGAAGCGGCAGACGGTAAATCTGATCTTTTACAAAAAGTTAGGTAGTTAGGCCCGAGTTAACGCAGTTTTAGTTAACTCATGCACTGAAATCTAAGGGTGAATGTCTGATGAAACGTGGCCATAGAACATCACAAACAAGACCAATCCAAACTGGGACTTCAATACTGAGGTAAAAAGTATATCTGCAAACTTAGGATACATCATTACCAGTCTGTCGTTAAACTGGTAACTTACAATTAATATTTCGGAAATTATTCAGTTATAAAATTGCCCAAGCTATTTTTGATTACCCTGTATATAGTCAAATAATTTTTTATTTCAAAGGTATTATATATATATATATATACTAGTATATACCCCCGTCAAAAAGGACGAAATGATGATCTGCGTTTCAATTTCATAAGACTTCGTACAAAGAATTTACTATTGAAAAGTTTGCATTGCAGAAAAGTGGATTTTAGAAATGACAAATAATTTCTACATATACTAATGATAAGCTTTTTTTTTTTTTTTTTTTTTTTTTTTTTTGTACTCAATATTTAATTTCTGAAACAGTTCAATGATTGGACAAAACATTCAAATTAAACATTGTGTTATCAATGAGTTTCTAAAGAGATCGGCTCGCCACATAGCTCATAATGGTTTAACGATTACACAAAACATTAACATTTTGTTAGTTTTAAATTGCCTGATTTAATAGTATGATAGAGTTTTAAATCATTGCTGCATTAAATCAGTTATTACAAAATCATTGCTTTGTTTATTTACATTTTAATTTTTATATTGCTAGTTGTATTTTTTAAATTATTATAAATATTAAATGCTATTTAAAATCAATATTTCTAATTAAAATCTATAAAAAAATCTCTATTTAATTGATAATTTTGACAAATTATAATTACAATTTATTATTCGAATTACTTATGTAGTATATCCAATGAGTCACACTCTTTGTTTCGCCACTGTTGTTATAGATGCCAAACAGCCAAAGAAATTGCACTATCGAAAGAGCGTGAAAATTTCTGTAGTCCGGTGATTTTGGGTTGCTCATTATAGGGCCTGATCATCTCTGTGTGAGGACCGAGGCACACAGGCCATGTCAGGCCCCCTTTTACAGGAAAATTCATGCTTTATAAACATGACATATAGCTTTCGGAACATTTAAAAATTTAAACCACAGCTTTATAAAAAGAATATATTGTAGACACATTTAAGAATGCATTAAAAAAAATTATATGATGGTGAAATCTTCTGCACTACATGCTATTTATAATGAATACATCTTTAAACCTAGGGGATTGAATGAAACATGTTTGATGTAATATCAGTTCTTCTCCGAATTTCTAAGTTTACATTATAATTCATTGTCGTTAGTGAATCAGAATGAGATAGTTCACACGACTGGGAAAAAATATTTTTCCTATGATTTATAAATGAGATTTTGTATTAATTTCTATTTTCAGAGAGTGCAAGTAGTGTATATTTGCGGGTTCAACGCCACCTGAGTCGAGCAGGTGGAAGGTGGAGGTGCAGGTGGAGCACTGTGGAGCTGTGCAGGTGGAGCACAGGTGGACAGGTGGAGCACAGGGGGAGCAGGTGAAGGTGGCGATAAGAGCATGAGCACTGATAAGAACGGAGGGTTCGATGGGAGGGGGGTGCGATAAGGATTTCTACTATAAGATAAGGGGATTATTTTAATGAGTTTTAATTGGGGAACTTAGAAATTTTTCGTAGCAAATTTTTTTTTTCAACGAGAGTATGCAGTTTGATTATGAGTATATGCAGTAGAAGTGAATGATTAATTAATTAAAAATATTAATTAAACATAGTAATTAATTAATTTTAATTGCAGAACTTAAGAATTTTCGCGAGATTTTTTTTTTTTTCAACGAGAGTAGGGTATTCGATATACACGTTAGTGGAGAATTTTAAAAGTCAATAATGGTTTAATTAAAAATGGTGATTAATTTTAATTGGGGAACTTAGACATTTTTCGAAGCAAATATTTTTTCAACGAGAGTAGGCTATTTGTTATACATGTTAGAGTATATTTGAGGAGAATTTTGAAAGTCAATAATGGTTTAATTAAAAAGGGTCATTAATTAATTTTAATTGGAGAACTTAAGAAATTTTGGCGAGATTTTTTTCCCCCTCAACGAGAGTACGCAGTTTGCATGTGCAGTAGAATGGTAGATGCTAGTTATTAAAAAGGGTCATTGATTAATTTTAATTGGCGGACTTCAACATTTTTGGGGCAAACAGGCGCGTTTTAATGAATTCGATATAGGTTACGGTAAAAAATACAGGGTCCCGTATGAATTATACTATATTCAATTTAATAGCTCCCCCCTCCCCTTTCCCCTCTCCACTTTTTTTACCCAGAGGGCCCCCTTCGATAGACTAACAATACGCACTTCAAAAAAATACATAGTGGTAAAAAAGAAGAATTTTAACGTATATATAAAAGTGTAAATAAACAAATATGAAAAATCAGGCATAGTGGCATAATTCATGAATCACTTTCCAACATTAACGAAATGGTATGTGAACAAAGTATAATTTTACCATCGAGTGCATTAGTTAATTAAAAATAGTGAACCGATCCCCTTTTTAATAAAAAGGCCTAAGGACCTTCACAAAAAATCAAAAGGATTCAAGAAAAAGCTTTACCCTACTGATAGCCAAAACATATAGGATTCTTAAATGGATTGAAGTATACAAATAGGTTCTACAGGAATACATTTATTTAGGTTAGCATGCAAAAATAGTTAAAAGTTATAGGGAAGCCTTCGAATGGAGTGATTATACGTTTTGGGGACCCTTCAAAAGAAACTGGAAACAGTTATAGATATTAAACCCTTCACAAAAAATTGGACAAATCCCCTTTTTAATAAAAAGACACCCTTCACAAAAATTCCAATGAATTCAAATTATGCATAAATACTAGAACCCTTCATACATTCAGTTCATCGATCCCCCTTTTTTTTTTTACCCTTCGAAGTGTGAACTCGCATTAGACAAAAAGGCCCCTTCATAAAATAAATGAGATACGTGCCCCATTCAAATAAAAACCCTTCACAAAAAAATTGTAGGAGACCCCTTCACAAAAATTGAAATGCGTGTTAGAGGAATCATATGATATAAGAAAATAATTAATATATTTTTTTAAACTGGGCCCTCCTCCGCCCGCTATTTTTTATATAGCGCCCCAGTATTTTTGCAGCAAACTCTTTTTTTTTTTCAAGAGTATATGAAAACTGTTAGGCTCATATGAAAAATTCGCACTTAGGCAAAAAAAAATGCAACTTATGAAGAAAAAAAAATATTTTTTAAACTGGGCCCTCCACCGCCCGCTATATTTCTTATAGCGCCCCAGTATTTTTGCAGCAAACTCTTTTTTAATTCAATGTTTCATATATGAAAAACTATTATTCTCATATGAAAAATTAGCCCTTAGACGAAATAAATGCAACTTATGAAGTAAATAATAGTTATTATTTTTTACTAAAATCATTCAGAATTAATATCTAATTTTTAATTATTAATTATCTAATGTTTTATATGTGAAAATTAAATTCTCTAACCTTTCCATGCTACACAAGTCCAGGTAGGCTTTCTTATCGCTATTGTCATCAGAGGTAATCCCCAATACTGAGTCACTGATAACAGATTGTATGAAGCCTGGTTTAAGGGCTTTCTCAAATCCAAAACAGGCTACTTTCTGACACATTTTTAAATTTCATTTATGATCGCAAATGCATGATATTGGCACATTTCCTTTTTCAGAAACTATATGTAATCGAAACATTTATTTTTTTATTTATTTTTTAATTCTTCAAAAGATATGAATAAAGCACATATGTTTTACACTGAATACATTATTTAGCAT
The DNA here is from genome assembly GCA_963931845.1 of Maratus michaelseni. Taxonomy (NCBI): domain Eukaryota; kingdom Metazoa; phylum Arthropoda; class Arachnida; order Araneae; family Salticidae; genus Maratus; species Maratus michaelseni. The sequence continues at coordinate 118,050,823 of OZ007591.1, read as the reverse complement.
AGCATGCAAATAAAATCTTGGAACTTTTCGAATAAACGTTACTAACATATTCTAACTTCTAAGAAATAATCGCTTGCCTCAGATTTTTTTTTTTTTTTTTTTTTTTTTTTTTTTTTTTTTTTTTACTAGTGAATCAATAACACTTTTTTTAATTAGAATTCAAAATAATATGATAGGAATGAAATATTTTGTTTAAAATTTTGTGAGAAATCTATACAGTTTAGTTTTAGACCGACACTACCTTACATATTAATTAGTAAAACAAAATTCAATTTTATGCTTACGAATACAGAAATTTTAATAATACTGCTTAAAAAAGATTTTTAAGTAAACTATATTTCTGTTTATTGAAACTTTACACTAATGTTTTCTCAAGAATTTACACTAACTGAAACAGTGACAATTAAAAAATATTAATTACTTATGCAAGAAATTATGTATTTGGAGGTTTGCCTTTTTCATTCAATATGTAAACTTATAGCATTGATTGCGTATGTTATGAAAAGAAAACATATGCAAATAATTTTACTTAAAATAAATACTTTAAGATTAGAATTTACATTTAACTTACCCTATAACATAAATAGTTTACACCAATGTGATTATAACAGCACGAAAATAAATTCATGAATAATAATAAGTACAAACTATGTCACTATAATGTGAACATATTTTAAACTGTAATAGGTTAACAGTTATATTATATGGCATAAAGATTTACATATGAATATATCATTTTACTCCGATATAAAAACACAATTTTAAAATAAAACATACATTATTAAAAACACAATTTAAAATAAAACATAATTATTAATAAAACATGTATTATTAGGCTACAGCGTGACCATAAATTAAAAGAGGTCCCATTTTTTTCCTAAAGGGCTCATTTTTCTAAAGGCCCCTTTGAGCGTAGTGAGACTAGTTATATACGAATATATTTTAATATATATATATATACATACTATAAAAAATTAATTAAGATACATACATATTTGCAAAATTATGAAAAAGAAATCACATTACCTCTTATTTTGTTTTCAGAAAACGGTAGAGGATTCATTCCCCACCGAACTAACTTGATATATGCCTTAGAGAGATAACACATACTTATGCTTATCGCATGACTAATAAGTGTATCACCCCCTATTCACAAGTAGAATTTCGTGTAAAGTTCTTCTCAAATACATACAGACCCCTTTCTGACACATTTTAAAATTTATTTTTGTTCGCAAATGCATGAAATTGACAGATTTTCTTACTGAGTCACTATGTATTCGATACAAGTTTTTCATTTTTTGGTAAAGACAAAATATTATCAAAGTCGGCGTTTTGTTATCGCATAAAATATATTAACAAGTCCTGTAAAAATATATTGACAAGACATGAACTATTAATAGATGATTTAAAACATATTGGTTATAAAACACACACACACACATATATATATATATAATTTTTATCGTTACCTAAAATATTCAAGCACGATTTACTGGACTTCATCCAAATTCAACTAGATTCTTCACCACGTGGTTTGATGGGAAAAATCATGAATCATGGTATACTTTATGAAACACTTTCCAATGCTATGGGACTATCGTTAAGAATTTGAAATAAGTGAATTAGATTTAATAATTCATACTGGAAATGTATTTTTTTTTTAAATTAGTAGCTTCGCATACTTTTAAATCATTCAAGACATGTGATGAAGATTTAACCGCTGAAGAACGACTAAAAACTAGTATCTTAATGAATCGACCTATTTACGTCGGGTTCACAATTTTAGAATTATCTAAATTAGTTATGTATGATTTTCATTACAATTTTATAAAGAAAACATACAAAGATCGTGCAGTTTTACTCTTTACGGATATAGATTCCTTAACTTATCATATTCAAACACATAATATTTATAAGGATATGGAGCACCATCATGATTTTTTCGACTTTTCTGAATACTCGAAATCCCATCGTCTAAACCGCACAAGTTTCGAACCCACAAACATATAATCAGACTTGTCATTTTATAACCAGGACGCTAACCACAGGGCTAAGTGAGCCCCCGCTTATTTTATAGTCACCACGCTGACTATTGGACTTAGTAACCCCCAGGCTAATTTACATCCACCACGCTAACTATTGGGCTTAGTGAGCCCCTGCTTATTTTATAGTCAACATGCTAACTATTGGGCTTAGTGAGCCCCAGGCTAACTTATACCCACCACGCTAACTTTGGGGCCTAGTGAACCCCCGCTTATTTTATAGCCACCATAATAACCACAGGGCTAAGTGAGCCCCCGCTTATTTCATAGTCACCATGCTAAGTATTAGGCTGAGTGAGGCCCAGGCTATTTTATACCCACTATGCTAACTAATGGGTTGAGTGAGCCACAGGCTATTTTCTACCCACCACGTTTACTGGGCTTAGTGTGCCCCCGCTTATTTTATAGCTACCACGATAACCACAGGGCTGAGTGAGCCCCCGCTTATTTTATAACCACCACGTTAACCACAGGGCTAAGTGAGCCCCCGCTTATTTTATAGTCACCCTGCTAACTATTTAGCTTAGTGAGCCCCATTTCGAGTTTCCGAAGCTAATTTATACACACCACACTAACTATTGGGCTTAGTGAGCCCCCACTTATTTTATAGCCACCACGCTAACCACAGAGCTAAGTGAGGCCCCGCTTATTTTATAGTCACCAAGCTAACTACTGGGCTGAGTGACTCCCAGGCTGTTTTATACCTACCATGATAACTACTGGGCTGATTAAGCCCCAGGTATTTTATAGCCATTACGCTAACTACTGGACTGAGTGAGCCCCAGGTTATTTAGTCACATGAATATGATTTCCAAGGTATATGTCCTGACTTGATTTAGACCATTGCCTATGGTAAGATAAAGCTCGGAAGTAAATTGGTAAACTCTATACATTTCCCTCGAAAACTCACTTGTATTTTATTAAATATCTGTAGAAATCAGCATAGTATATTAAAATTATATACATTCTTATTAGTTTATGAATCTACTAACTTATAATATCTATATGGTAACTTGGATTATTAGTATTCACACTTAAACATTTCTTTTGTAGATTTAATATGATAAACATTAACATCAGACTGACTAAACTTTTACCATTTTCATTTAAACTTAGTTTTAGGAAATTTATCTACATAGCTTTAAATTTCACTGTTTAGTAAGTCTATTATTTCAAAGTATTATTTTTTAGTTATAATATTCAAAACATATTCATAGCGTTTTACATAGTAGGTATCAAATTAATTTAAAGTCATATTAAAAAAATATATATACAAATACTATTCTTACTTAACACGCCAGCTAGCTAAGCACCCAATCGTCTCACACCAAGACTCTGAGAAAAGTGAATGCTTGTTCAGGGCCTTATCAGCTAATATAATCAGTGATAAGATTTAAACAAATGACGTCACTGTTTAAGTGATATAACGTGACCATGTGGTATCATTCAATATGTCGCCAGTGACGTCAGAGATCACGTGACTAGGTCATAAAAGAACCAATTACTAATTGCAATTAACAATTTACCTCTAATTGATTTATATAATATATATAGATAAATTAATACATGATTTTTCTATTATTTCGTAAAACATAGTACATATGCTATGTATTACGAAATAATACATAGATTAATTTAGCATGTATTAATTTATCTATATATATTATATAAATCAATTAGAGGTAAATTGTTAATTGCAATTAGTAATTGGTTCTTTTATGACCTAGTCACGTGATCTCTGACGTCACTGGCGACATATTGAATGATACCACATGGTCACGTGATATCACTTAAACAGTGACGTCACTTGTTTAAATCTTATCACTGATTATATTAGCTGATAAGGCCCTGAACAAGCATTCACTTTTCTCAGAGTCTTGGTGTGAGACGATTGGGTGCTTAGCTAGCTGGCGTGTTAAGTAAGAATAGTATTTGTATATATATTTTTTTAATATGACTTTAAATTAATTTGATACCTACTATGTAAAACGCTATGAATATGTTTTGAATATTACAACTAAAAAATAATACTTTGAAATGATAGACTTACTAAACAGTAAAATTTAAAGCTATGTAGATAAATTTCCTAAAACTAAGTTTAAATGAAAATGGTAAAAGTTTAGTCAGTCTGATGTTAATGTTTATCATATTAAATCTAAAAAAGAAATGTTTAAGTGTGAATACTAATAATCCAAGTTACCATATAGATATTATAAGTTAGTAGATTCATAAACTAATAAGAATGTATATAATTTTAATATACTATGCTGATTTCTACAGATATTTAATAAAATACAAGTGAGTTTTCGAGGGAAATGTATAGAGTTTACCAATTTACTTCCGAGCTTTATCTTACCATAGGCAATGGTCTAAATCAAGTCAGGACATATACCTTGGAAATCATATTCATGTGACTAAATAACCTGGGGCTCACTCAGTCCAGTAGTTAGCGTAATGGCTATAAAATACCTGGGGCTTAATCAGCCCAGTAGTTATCATGGTAGGTATAAAACAGCCTGGGAGTCACTCAGCCCAGTAGTTAGCTTGGTGACTATAAAATAAGCAGGGCCTCACTTAGCTCTGTGGTTAGCGTGGTGGCTATAAAATAAGTGGGGGCTCACTAAGCCCAATAGTTAGTGTGGTGTGTATAAATTAGCCTCGGAAACTCGAAATGGGGCTCACTAAGCTAAATAGTTAGCAGGGTGACTATAAAATAAGCGGGGGCTCACTTAGCCCTGTGGTTAACGTGGTGGTTATAAAATAAGCGGGGGCTCACTCAGCCCTGTGGTTATTATGGTGGCTATAAAATAAGCGGGGGTTCACTAGGCCCCAAAGTTAGCGTGGTGGGTATAAGTTAGCCTGGGGCTCACTAAGCCCAATAGTTAGCATGTTGACTATAAAATAAGCAGGGGCTCACTAAGCCCAATAGTTAGCGTGGTGGATGTAAATTAGCCTGGGGGTTACTAAGTCCAATAGTCAGCGTGGTGACTATAAAATAAGCGGGGGCTCACTTAGCCCTGTGGTTAGCGTCCTGGTTATAAAATGACAAGTCTGATTATATGTTTGTGGGTTCGAAACTTGTGCGGTTTAGACGATGGGATTTCGAGTATTCAGAAAAGTCGAAAAAATCATGATGGTGCTCCATATTCTTATAAATATTATGTGTTTGAATATGATAAGTTAAGGAATCTATATCCGTAAAGAGTATAACTGCACGATCTTTGTATGTTTTCTTTATAAAATTGTAATGAAAATCATACATAACTAATTTAGATAATTCTAAAATTGTGAACCCGACGTAAATAGGTCGATTCATTAAGATACTAGTTTTTAGTCGTTCTGCAGCGTTTAAATCTTCATCACATGTCTTGAATGATTTAAAAGTATGCGAAGCTACTAATTTAAAAAAAAATACATTTCCAGTATGAATTATTAAATCTAATTCACTTATTTCAAATTCTTAACGATAGTCCCATAGCATTGGAAAGTGTTTCATAAAGTATACCATGATTCATGATTTTTCCCATCAAACCACGTGGTGAAGAATCTAGTTGAATTTGGATGAAGTCCAGTAAATCGTGCTTGAATATTTTAGGTAACGATAAAAATTATATATATATATATATATATATATATATATATATATATATATATATATATATATATATATATATATGTGTGTGTGTGTGTGTGTGTTTTATAACCAATATGTTTTAAATCATCTATTAATAGTTCATGTCTTGTCAATATATTTTTACAGGACTTGTTAATATATTTTATGCGATAACAAAACGCCGACTTTGATAATATTTTGTCTTTACCAAAAAATGAAAAACTTGTATCGAATACATAGTGACTCAGTAAGAAAATCTGTCAATTTCATGCATTTGCGAACAAAAATAAATTTTAAAATGTGTCAGAAAGGGGTCTGTATGTATTTGAGAAGAACTTTACACGAAATTCTACTTGTGAATAGGGGGTGATACACTTATTAGTCATGCGATAAGCATAAGTATGTGTTATCTCTCTAAGGCATATATCAAGTTAGTTCGGTGGGGAATGAATCCTCTACCGTTTTCTGAAAACAAAATAAGAGGTAATGTGATTTCTTTTTCATAATTTTGCAAATATGTATGTATCTTAATTAATTTTTTATAGTATGTATATATATATATATTAAAATATATTCGTATATAACTAGTCTCACTACGCTCAAAGGGGCCTTTAGAAAAATGAGCCCTTTAGGAAAAAAATGGGACCTCTTTTAATTTATGGTCACGCTGTAGCCTAATAATACATGTTTTATTAATAATTATGTTTTATTTTAAATTGTGTTTTTAATAATGTATGTTTTATTTTAAAATTGTGTTTTTATATCGGAATAAAATGATATATTCATATGTAAATCTTTATGCCATATAATATAACTGTTAACCTATTACAGTTTAAAATATGTTCACATTATAGTGACATAGTTTGTACTTATTATTATTCATGAATTTATTTTCGTGCTGTTATAATCACATTGGTGTAAACTATTTATGTTATAGGGTAAGTTAAATGTAAATTCTAATCTTAAAGTATTTATTTTAAGTAAAATTATTTGCATATGTTTTCTTTTCATAACATACGCAATCAATGCTATAAGTTTACATATTGAATGAAAAAGGCAAACCTCCAAATACATAATTTCTTGCATAAGTAATTAATATTTTTTAATTGTCACTGTTTCAGTTAGTGTAAATTCTTGAGAAAACATTAGTGTAAAGTTTCAATAAACAGAAATATAGTTTACTTAAAAATCTTTTTTAAGCAGTATTATTAAAATTTCTGTATTCGTAAGCATAAAATTGAATTTTGTTTTACTAATTAATATGTAAGGTAGTGTCGGTCTAAAACTAAACTGTATAGATTTCTCACAAAATTTTAAACAAAATATTTCATTCCTATCATATTATTTTGAATTCTAATTAAAAAAAGTGTTATTGATTCACTAGTAAAAAAAAAAAAAAAAAAAAAAAAAAAAAAAAAAATCTGAGGCAAGCGATTATTTCTTAGAAGTTAGAATATGTTAGTAACGTTTATTCGAAAAGTTCCAAGATTTTATTTGCATGCTATGCTAAATAATGTATTCAGTGTAAAACATATGTGCTTTATTCATATCTTTTGAAGAATTAAAAAAAAAATAAAAAAATAAATGTTTCGATTACATATAGTTTCTGAAAAAGGAAATCTGCCAATATCATGCATTTGCGATCATAAATGAAATTTAAAAATGTGTCAGAAAGTAGCCTGTTTTGGATTTGAGAAAGCCCTTAAACCAGGCTTCATACAATCTGTTATCAGTGACTCAGTATTGGGGATTACCTCTGATGACAATAGCGATAAGAAAGCCTACCTGGACTTGTGTAGCATGGAAAGGTTAGAGAATTTAATTTTCACATATAAAACATTAGATAATTAATAATTAAAAATTAGATATTAATTCTGAATGATTTTAGTAAAAAATAATAACTATTATTTACTTCATAAGTTGCATTTATTTCGTCTAAGGGCTAATTTTTCATATGAGAATAATAGTTTTTCATATATGAAACATTGAATTAAAAAAGAGTTTGCTGCAAAAATACTGGGGCGCTATAAGAAATATAGCGGGCGGTGGAGGGCCCAGTTTAAAAAATATTTTTTTTTTCTTCATAAGTTGCATTTTTTTTTGCCTAAGTGCGAATTTTTCATATGAGCCTAACAGTTTTCATATACTCTTGAAAAAAAAAAAAGAGTTTGCTGCAAAAATACTGGGGCGCTATATAAAAAATAGCGGGCGGAGGAGGGCCCAGTTAAAAAAAATATATTAATTATTTTCTTATATCATATGATTCCTCTAACACGCATTTCAATTTTTGTGAAGGGGTCTCCTACAATTTTTTTGTGAAGGGTTTTTATTTGAATGGGGCACGTATCTCATTTATTTTATGAAGGGGCCCTTTTGTCTAATGCGAGTTCACACTTCGAAGGGTAAAAAAAAAAAAGGGGGATCGATGAACTGAATGTATGAAGGGTTCTAGTATTTATGCATAATTTGAATTCATTGGAATTTTTGTAAAGGGAATCTTTTTATTAAAAAGGGGATTTGTCCAATTTTTTGTGAAGGGTTCAATATCTATAACTGTTTCCAGTTTCTTTTGAAGGGTCCCCAAAACGTATAATCACTCCATTCGAAGGCTTCCCTATAACTTTTAACTATTTTTGCATGCTAACCTAAATAAATGTATTCCTGTAGAACCTATTTGTATACTTCAATCCATTTAAGAATCCTATATGTTTTGGCTATCAGTAGGGTAAAGCTTTTTCTTGAATCCTTTTGATTTTTTGTGAAGGTCCTTAGGCCTTTTTATTAAAAAGGGGATCGGTTCACTATTTTTAATTAACTAATGCACTCGATGGTAAAATTATACTTTGTTCACATACCATTTCGTTAATGTTGGAAAGTGATTCATGAATTATGCCACTATGCCTGATTTTTCATATTTGTTTATTTACACTTTTATATATACGTTAAAATTCTTCTTTTTTACCACTATGTATTTTTTTGAAGTGCGTATTGTTAGTCTATCGAAGGGGGCCCTCTGGGTAAAAAAAGTGGAGAGGGGAAAGGGGAGGGGGGAGCTATTAAATTGAATATAGTATAATTCATACGGGACCCTGTATTTTTTACCGTAACCTATATCGAATTCATTAAAACGCGCCTGTTTGCCCCAAAAATGTTGAAGTCCGCCAATTAAAATTAATCAATGACCCTTTTTAATAACTAGCATCTACCATTCTACTGCACATGCAAACTGCGTACTCTCGTTGAGGGGGAAAAAATCTCGCCAAAATTACTCTAACATGTATAACAAATATACTCTAACATGTATAACAAATAGCCTACTCTCGTTGAAAAAATATTTGCTTCGAAAAATGTCTAAGTTCCCCAATTAAAATTAATCACCATTTTTAATTAAACCATTATTGACTTTTAAAATTCTCCACTAACGTGTATATCGAATACCCTACTCTCGTTGAAAAAAAAAAAAATCTCGCGAAAATTCTTAAGTTCTGCAATTAAAATTAATTAATTACTATGTTTAATTAATATTTTTAATTAATTAATCATTCACTTCTACTGCATATACTCATAATCAAACTGCATACTCTCGTTGAAAAAAAAAAATTTGCTACGAAAAATTTCTAAGTTCCCCAATTAAAACTCATTAAAATAATCCCCTTATCTTATAGTAGAAATCCTTATCGCACCCCCCTCCCATCGAACCCTCCGTTCTTATCAGTGCTCATGCTCTTATCGCCACCTTCACCTGCTCCCCCTGTGCTCCACCTGTCCACCTGTGCTCCACCTGCACAGCTCCACAGTGCTCCACCTGCACCTCCACCTTCCACCTGCTCGACTCAGGTGGCGTTGAACCCGCAAATATACACTACTAGTGCACAAAATGTATTTTGGGGCCCTCTGAAAATGAAGGCCCGGGGCACGTTCTCCTGTGATAATCAGGCTCTGTACTCATAATATCTTTCAAGAATAGTTTTGTTATAGTTTAAAGATTTCACTATAAAAGGATTGTATAAAGATTAAAAACGATTAACCCTCAAAACAATGTTTAGATTAACAAAGATGTTTAAACACCCGTTGCCAATCAGCACTTCAAAACTGAATGCACAGCACTATTTATTGCAAGAATAATAATAATTAGCGGAATGAAACACAATTTCTGAAGATTTTACAAAACATTAAAATTAAATATTCAATGCGTTAAAGTTTTTTCTTTTAAATATATTATCGTTATGAAAATGAATGAATCTAATAAATGAATGGCTCACCAAACCGCTTTTCGTTTGTTTACACTATTTCAGAAAAAAAGTGTTTACAGAAAAAATTGATTACAGAAATGTTGATATACATGTTTTATATTAAAAAATGCTGAACAGACATGATTTGTAGTAGAAGAAATTATCATTTAATTGTTAGATGTTAGCATATGTTTTTCATTAAGCCTAACATGGCGCTTAGCTAAGGTCGATTCGCAGACCAGAGTAGTCGCACCCGGCATGGTTACCAACACTCTCCTACCACTGCATTTTATTATAAGTAGATATATACGAACTTGTCTGATAATATTTGATTCGAAGGTATCTCACACGCACACATATATATAGGGTGATCGAAAACTATCTGGCATTTTTTTTTTTTTTTTTTTTTTTTTTTTTTTTTTTTTTGTCACAGAATTTGCGTCTAAAAATGACGGGTATAAGCGTTATCTATTGGCTCTTATATACGCTGTCTTTCATTGTACATTTCGCATTTTTCTTCGTCACCACCGTTTAAGCACTCCATTTCCGGACACACATACTGTGACAAAAAATGCTTATTTAGACCCAGACTTTATTAATTTTGCCAGTTATTTTCCGATCAACCTGTATATAATATATATGCACTTTTTTCTCTATATTTAAACTTCGAACTTTAAATGCAATTCCGTTATGGTGTCTGTATATTTTCCTGGAATTGACCTTTTTCTCTACGATTGCATATGATTAAGCGGCAATTTAAACCTTGCAATCCATAAGGTCTTGCTGTTTTTCAATCAGAGGGAATAAAAAAACTCGAATAATTATGATTGTTTAATTGTTCATTTTTTAGAGGAAATATCGCTTTTCTCTTGTAGTGTAATTTTATAACTTACACTGAAATTTTAAGAACATAACAAGTGAGCCCTGACAATCAACAATGACTATCATTCATGCTGATAAAAAACATTTTAAAAGAAATAGAAGATGCTTGCTTAAAATATATAAATAGCGGTCGGTAATGGATATAGTTTCAAGAACTTATCATCTTTAAAATTACAATTGAGTCAACTTTAATCATTCCATTTAACACAACAACTAAAAATGGGTTAAATAGCTTCATCACAAACTTCTCTCAAAATAAGTACGCTTGAAAACATATGCAATTCTCATATCAGCCTTTTCTAAAAGGAAAATAAAACAGAACCGGCGCCCGTCTACAAAATATAAGCATTGTAAATGAATTCCGTTACACATATTAAAAGAGAATTGTGCTGGATAAATATTTGTTTTTGGATTTAACTTGAATACTCCTCTGGGAGTGTTGAACATGCTGCTATGAACACAGCAAACCCTTAAGTAGGAGTAATTATCCTTGAGTCATTTGAGATACTCCAGGAGATGCAACATGCGTATGGCTAATTTAACAGCACTCATCTTCAACTCAAAAGCACAAAGAAGCGAAGCACCCATCCAAGGAGAAATTTCGAGCTTTATGTAAGCACATACGATTCGATTACAATTTTAAGTGAAATACACATAAAAGTCGTTGTCGTATAATAAATGACTATCGTTTGAAAAATCATTTCGGCTTAATGTTGAACATAAAAGCTTTCGAAAGTTATAAAAAAAAACACGACGCAAAATACGCTTGAAAATTTTATGTCATTATATATATATATATATATATATATATATATATATATATATATATATATATAATTTATTATTTAACTAATAGTTATCATTTTTGTGACAGTATTTGGTTTAATCTTTAACTAATAAATTTAATCCACTACTTTTATTAAATCATAGAATATTCATTAATCTTCTCATAGATGGCAGCACCATGGTTTGAGTCTTGCTTTGCTGTACAATAATATTCCATGGCCTATCATCTTTAAAACTTATTTTGGTAACATGTAATGCCTCTCTGCAATTCATTGCCTGTGTTATGTGATGACTCCTGTATATTTGGTAACTGTTGTGTTTTTTTCTCTATATCCTTTTTAATCCAGTTGTATTTTGAACTTTGTGATTTAATTTCGCTGTTTTTTTTTTTTTTTTTTTTTTTTTTCATTTTTATTGGTAAGGTTTCTTTCTTTTTTATTATTTTTTAACGTTATGATTTTTCTCTATTATGGTGTGGTAGTCCCAAAATCATATTCTTTAGCAATGTTATGGCTAATATGATGATGAAACCACACATTTTATTTATGGTATTTAGGCATTTGGGACTTGAAAATTCTGTCTAAATTCCACAAATTTATTTTTTTTGAACTTTTAATTTAATTTCTTCTTCTTTTAAATAAGTATATGGTATCTATATTCAGAGTGATGGGGAACACTATCGTTGTCAATTAATTATTACATACTAATTCATAATTTCATAGTTTTTGTTGGTGTTACGGTAATGTTTCATTAATGGTTATATACACACACACACACACACACACACACACACATATATATATATATATATATATATATATATATATATAAACTTATTTAAAGAGAATGAAAACTTATTAAACAAATGATAGCGGGCATGTCATTTAGAATAAGTTTTTGAATGAAAATTACATTGTATAATTTACAAACCAAACATTGGGTTGGATTTTTGAATTGCATGGTATTGCCTGAAGATAATAATTTAAATCAAGACTTTTGTTTTCACATACAGATATCACAGCTAACAGTTACAAATTACTTTTCAAGCAAATTTATTTACATAATCATTCACTATTGTGAAAAAAAAAAACTCCAAAATTTTCATGATTTAAAACTTACATAACATCATTTTGTTTTATTTGTGTGTGAATATGCATTCAATTTAAAAATTCTGAAAGTAACAAAGGGGAAAAAAAGAAAAAAATACGTTTGAAAATTTTATTTCAACGATTTTTTAACACATTTAAAGATAATTAAAATACACTAAACGAATGATAAATGGCCTTGTAATTTAGAATAAGTTTTTGAATGAGAATTCTATTTGGATTTTTGGACTCAGGATTGGATTTTTGACTCATCAATATTGCTTGAAGGAAATAATTTATACCAAGATTTTTTTTGTTTTCTTATATAGATATTATTTTTAACAGTTATAAATTACTTCTTAACAAATTTATTAGCATAATCAGTCATTAGTGTAAAGAAAATCTTTAGATTTTTCTTGATTTAAAAAATGCATAACAATATTTTGTTTTGTTTGATGCTTATTATTATATTTTTCACCATTCATTCGATTTAAAAACTTTGAAGCTTAAACAAAACTGATCATAATACTAATATTGTTCTGGAAATTTTAATTGGAAAACACAAGCACGCACACGCAGTTATATCGATGAACAGGATGCCCAGTAAAGTCCTGTCCACCCCAATTAACACAAACTTATTACTCATTAACCCACGTTTATTTGAATAAGAAAATCAAGTTAAGTATGTTAAATGTGTCCACAATCTCTCTCGTAACACACGAACAATGCATGACGCATTGCTGGGCACATTGAACATACTTAACTTTATTTTCTATTTCAAATAAACTGCACGTTGCTTACATGCTTTAGTTTTTTTATTAAAAGTGCATCTGCCTAATAATGCCACACTTCTGTATACAATTAGTGGAGCATTTAAGCTGGTGATCAGATATTAAAAAATTACATTTCAGGGCTTCACCAAAGTTGCTTTTTCATTAAGACCATTTCATATTACACGGGGGAGGCTCTACAACTTTGTAATTGACTTTTTTTCATATCCCATCTCGAACCGTTTCAAGATATGAAATCATGCTCTCTAGTTTGTCACAAGGGGGCGCTGTAAAGGATCTCATTCAGTGGCGTAGCCAGTGCTCTGGATACCAGTAATAATATAAAGTTTTCTTCGCATGGATTATCACAGAAACTTTTCCGATTAGACAAGTTAAAGAAAACTTTACAAAATTAGTGGTATCCAGAGCATCTGGACCCCCACCCTGACTACGCCACTGGTCTCATCGGATAGCGCATATATACTTTACTATACCTAGATACAACGTTTATGATTATAGCTGTCTTCATTCTGAAGTTAATGGGAGTGAACTGGACATTAGTGGGAAAATTGTATATTACGCAACGCACTGTTTCAATAAAGAGAAAATTTTATTACAGTTAATGTACGCCAACAAGCATAAGTGCGGTCCTCTTGATAGCAAGATACTTTTGGCCCCAAACTGTTGATGCAGGGGGAATATCGACTAAGAATAATAATTAACCCAGCAATAATCATCGCAATTAAATAGCTATATTAAATTAGGCTAAATAACTTAAATTACAAATGCATATTTTTTTTCTTTAGAAAATTGTAAGTAGTTTTTATAAAATTAAAACTTTTACAGATTTTATGTTACTCTTCTGACATTTATGTATCATCTATTAAATACAGTTAAAATTGTATTTAAGACCTTAGTTGAAACATTTTAAGATTTGATTGAGATTTTAGATATCTAGATCTGACAGATATGATAATAACTTTTTATTTTGAATACATAATAATTTCATTTAATGAGCAGCAATAAAAGATAAAAAAAATCTTACAAATTCAAAAAGTGGAATTTTATGCTGAAATGTAAATAAAATATAATACTCTCTCAATTTCCAGCACATTTTTACTATAGACTTGTTCTTATGAAATTAAAACTTACAAATTCATTTACATAAACTTTTTAGGATTAAATTGATGTATCACACTTATATTTTAGTTTAAAAAACTTTCAATAAAAACTTTCAATTTCAGTGGATATACCTCACTTCCATTGTATGAGAATAACAGTAATGGAGTTAATTGTGCTGAACACATATTCGCTTCAAAATAACACATAATTCTATTTTTTACACTATCCAATAAAACAAAATATGTACGATCAAATAAAAATTGTTTATAAACATATGCTCAATTTATTGATTTTTTATGTAATTTTCCATCATGAATTTTCTTTTACCTATTTTCATATGACTCAACAACGAACATATAATTGTTTGCTAAACGTAAAAGTGACATTTGCAGTAATATAAATATATATGGCAATGTCACTACAATTGGAAATGAATTGCCTATGTTTGGCGAAAGAGCTTTACTCACTTTTCTCGCATTACCGAAGCAAAGTGTATTTTATTTCATACCAGCTGACCAGCCCGGCGTTGTCCAGGCACGAGATAATAATTGTAAATAAACCTCAAAATTGTATGACTTTATATATTTAACCCGATTTTGTAAGAGTTTATACTTTTAAACGAAAACCTTTCAAAACTAAACTCGCAGCAAACCCTCGCAATCGGAGCCCCGTAATATTTATTATTTTAAAACCAAATGCGTCGTTCTAAAGTAAAATTTTATGTAATGGACGTTATGTGCTTTTCCGTATTTCGACAAAAGATAGCGGATTCAGAATTTTCAAGTGTGTGGATTTTCTTTTTCGGGTTACTTAATATTAAGGAAATAATAGTTCTTATTATCCAAGTTTTTTTTAAATTTTTATGTCATAAATATAATGGTTTCGATGTATAAAATATTCATTAGAAAATGATATTTAGTGGTAAAGGCGCTTGCAAATACCCTGTTCACATCGGTCATTTAAGATATCTTAGACCGCCATTTTTGAGGTGGTACCCTTTCGAAATTGAATACCTGTCCACACCGCAAAACTCATCTAAGATAACTCACTGAATATCACCATGTCCGAGATCTGAACAAACATAGAATGTGCGCATGCGCATAAGTTAAAGGCAACCTCAACAGCCAATCGGCCTCCAGAGCCAATCAGAGTGAGTGGTACTGGCTGTATGTAACAATAGAAAGTTCGAACTCACTAAGTGAGTTTCTGGAACTCACTCAGTGAGTTCGGCGGTCTAGGATATCTTAACTATCCGATCTGAGCGTAGTTTTAGACGACATTTTTTCCCATCGGACCATTTCGTAGTTTAAAAAAATAATTTTTATTGTCCTAACTCTTTGAAATTGTTATCAGCTATACACAAAATGATTTTGAAGCCTGAGTAAAAAATAAAGATATTTAGTTGTAAAAGGGGTGTGTTTTCTTCTCGCTCTTTTTTTTTTTTTTTTTTTTTTTTTTTTTTACTTTTTCGCGTCGGCCGTTTAATATTAAAAACAAAATAGCTGTTATCGTCCGAACTCTTTTAAATTGTTATGAGTTACTTAATATAATGTTTCGGAAGCCTGCGTTTAATTTTCGTCCAAAAATAGGGATATTTGGCTGTAAAATCGTGAGCAAAAGCAACCAACGTATTCACGTTCTGAGCAAAAATTTTGCAGATTTTATTATTATTTTTATTAATTACTTCTAATCGTCCGAATGTTTCAAGATTTTAATACGTGATGCAAATAGAGTGTACAAAGAAAGTGTAAAAATATTGCGTTAAGATACGGACATTTAGTTACTTTTAAGATAGAAAAAAGAGTGTCTCCCGAAAGCGCGAAGAAGGGAATTACAGACGCGATTTCTTTTGAAAGGGTTAATATTCGTATTTTTATTAACGAATTGTACCGTTGTAGAGAAGAAAGTATCTGGATTAAATCGGTATTTTTTGTTTTTCCGTATCTCTAAAATGAAACCCAATGCGATCTATAAAAAAAAGAGGTGGGGGGGGGTGTCCTCAAAGTTGAACTTAAAAAACAATTTTTTTGAAATGGTTAAAATCCAAATTTTTTTATACGGATTACGCCGTTCGAAAAAAAGTACGACATTTAAGCGTGTATGTTTATTTTCCCTGTATTTCGAACGGTTTGGCCGATGGGAACGTCGAAAGACGTCCGAAAAAAAATAGAGCGTTTCCGACCTTTGTATATCTTCGGCACTGCTAGCGATCCTCCGGAATGGGTGCTGAACGCCATTCTAAGAAAAATAATGTATTTTTGATCAATGATCGTTGTGGTTTTAAATTAATATCTCGGCTAATTATCAAAAAAATTGTAATCTGGGGCCCTACCACCAACGCATCGAGATCCTCCCGACACGGCAAGCATCCGATGTCGGATTATCATGTTTCTCGGAAAAAATATCCGAAACACATTTTAAGCCGTACCACGAAGCAACCGGTAATAGCCGTCGTATTTGAAGATTCCTTTATATTATTACAGATATCGGAAAAAAACAAACTGACCAATGAGAGTGCGTTAGAAAAAGTACGTTTCCACGGTCGTTCCCTCTTTTTCTCCTGTAAGAAAACAGAAAAGAAATGCTTGATATTGCTTTCTGTTTTTATTAAAAATGCCATCAAAACACGCCTAATTAAGATATTTTGATAATCTTTTTTTTAAACGAGTGAAATATTCAGATTTTCAGCTGTCAAAAGATCAAAATGATACGGCCGGTAGTTTTTTAGAAAATGGAAAATAAAAATGAAATTTACTTTTTTTGACCAAACAAAGGCTTTCGTTTAAAAATTAATAAAAAATTATAGATTACGCTTGACATTTTTAATTGCTATTACAAGAAAGCTCTTATTCTAAACTTTAAAATGGTATAAAAATAAAAAAATTATAAGTTTTTGTTAAATAAATATTAGCATAAATATCCAAGAATTTCAAGAAATTCTGTTTAAATATAAAATAACTGGAAAAATATTCTAAGCTTAGAAACTAATTTTAAACGCTAATAATAAGTATACTTTGAAAATGCTGCAAGCAATTTTTTGTAGACTTAGAATAATTTTTCTTTGCTGGACGCTCTCTTTTCAAAATGGAAATTTAACATAAAATAAGAAACAATCTAATATGAATTTCAAAAAAATAATTGCGGTGCTTATTAAAATATTACCTAACAAAGTATCATGTAGAATGTTTTTAATTTGTTTTAAATAAATAGAGCGCTATGCCAACAAAACTAATTATACCATTGCTCCCGCATAAAAAAAAAAAAATAAAAAAAAAAAAAAAAAAAAAAATTAGCAGTGTAAAGATGCACTGCATACCGTAAAAAAAATTGGCCAGATATTTTTACTAAAACTTTTCCATACTAAATATAGCATTAGAGCAAATAATCAACGTCACGTCGGCACTACCGTTGTACCCAAATAAACTAATTATTCAACACTTCCAAAAAAAATTCTTTAAAAATATATGATAAAATGTTGTTTCAATTTTAATGATTGTAATTCGTTGTATAAATAATAAAATCATTTAATAACATTCGTCGAGAATTTCCAAGTATTAAAAGATAAAAATATTAAATTTAAAATTATTCGTAAAAGAAAATCTTTGGAAAGTATAAGAACTTATAACTTCCATGTATACAGGCTTTTTAATACTTTAATTTACAATATTTTTAATACGGCATATTTCTTTGGATATTTTTTTAAAAATTGTAAAGTTTCTCATGACATCAGAAAGCAACGTATTTTATAGTAACTTTAGTAAATTTCGAAAAGTTTCAAACACGATAAAAAATATATTATTTGAAGATGATCTAAATTAGTTTTCTTAGCTTTTGATTCTTTTTTGTCTGCCCTTGACTTCTATATAAAATTAATCTTCCAAAAAATAAATTAAAAATTGCTCAAATTTTCAGAATAAAAATAGTCGCTATGTATATAATATACATATGCGGTCCTGATATTAAGCTTCATTTAATGTCAAAGCAACTTTTTTTTCTGAAAATTTGAGCATTATTTAATTTATATTCTGAAAAATTAGTTTTATATTGAAACCATGAACAGGGGGAAAAAAGAAACAAAAGCCAAGAAGACGTATTTACATCATCTTCAAATAGTATATATATATCTTTTATCTTGGAAGCTTTTCGAAATTAACTGTAAAGTTATCCTGAAATACGTTGCTTTTTGATGTAATTTCGAAACTTCACAATTTATTTTATGTGCAATGAAATATGACGTATCAAAAATTTTGTATTTTTAAGTCTTCAAAAACCTGTAATACTTTCCAAAAATTTCTTTTTCTTTTCGAAAAATTTTAAGTTGAATATTTTGATTTGCTACTAATCGAAAAGATTATTAAAAATTATATATATATATATATATTTATTTAAAAACGAAAACACATGGGAAGGACGAAATGTAAATTTACTTGATTATCTATCACCACTATAGCTCGTTTTTAGCTTTACACATTTTTAAATTTCATTATATACATGTATAATACATATATATAAGTCATTACAATTGATACAGAATTTAATAATAATTTTTAAAAAAAATACTAAAAGAAAAAAAAAACTTGTGAAAATTTGGGATAATTATTTTATTTAGGTAAACAACGATAGCGCCCAATTGGACTAGCATAATGGTATATTTAGTATAGTGAAGTATTAGTAAAAATATCTAGACAATTATTTTTGGGGTATGCAACGCTAGGTTACTCCGTTAATTTTTTTTTATGCGAGAACTATGATATAATTAGTTTTATTGGCATAGCTATCTGTTTATTTAAAGCAGATTAATAACATTTTCTTTGTTAGCCTATGTTTTAATAAGCACTGCATTATCAGGAGTCGATCCAAGAAAAATTTGGGGCCTATTTAGGAACCCTTCACAAAAATCTATTTAATAAAATAGGTCCCTTCACAAAAATCAATTTGATAAAATGGGCCCTTTCACAAAATTCTATTCCATAAAAACTTACTACTTATTATTTATTTATTATTTTGTGATGTTTTAAAGTGTGTAATTTGCAAACAAACAAGTTCACCAGAGAAGAAAATTTCAGCAAAAAGGATTAAAAAAAGTTTTTGTTTACAAAATGTTATTTTTCACAAAAAATATAATAAATTTCACAAAAATAACCTTTATTTTTCACAAAATGGGCCCCAAGAATAAAAACCTGCATCGACCCCCATTTGAAATTCAAATTAGATTTTTTCTTATTTTATGTTAAATTTTCATTTTGAAAAAAGAACGTCCCACAAAAAAAAAAAAAAAAAATCAATCTAAGTCTACAAAAAATTGCTTGCAACATTTTCAAAGGAGGTTTATTATTAGCGTTTAAAATTAGTTTCAAAGCTTATAATATTTTTCCTGTTATATTATATTTAAGCAGAATTTCTTGAAAATTTGCGGCATTCATACTCATAATTATTTAACAAGAACTTATAAAATACGTATTTTCATATCATTTAAAAGTGTAGAATAAGGCCTTTCTTATGATAGCTATTAAATATTATTATGGACTGTATTAGGAACTGCCTTCGACTATCCTCATCCAAATTTTCAGATCTACGCGCGGAAGATTTCCTTAGTCATCGGACACAGACAAACATTTTATTAATAGTGGTAGTAGTATAGAAAGCGTGAAAATGGCTAAAAAATTCTTTAGAAATTCGGCATACAGTTAAAGTATACGAGATTAGAACATAAGTTGTTTATTTCATTTAAACATGCTGTTTTTAATAAATTTCAAAACTTTACTATTTGAATATATGAAAAAAAGAAAAAAAAGGCTTGTTGATGTAGTTCGTGGGAAAGCTAAAAACTATATTAAATATAAAATAAAAAATAAAATAAAAAATAAAAACTATCAGTTTTCAATTACAAATGATTTTCACTTATTTTCTGTACAAAAGCTGACACATGAGGTCAAAGTCAATTTTCGCATTTCTTCTACGTTCTTCAACAAAGAATTCCTTCCAGAAAAAGACAATTATATGATAGAACTGAAGTTTAAAAAATAATCACTTTACATACAACTGTTAAAATTATGAACGACAACAACAACACAAATAAAAGTAAAACTAGTATTTAAAAAAAAAATCTTCTAAAAGCTTTCATTGTTTATTTTAAAAATGATATCTATAAAACCCTAAAATCATAAGTGTAATTCATGTAGTAGCTCCAAATAATTTCCGTTACAATAGGTTAATTTGGCGTGGGTCCCTATTATTGAAAATTCACAACTTTGACTTACACTTGATAGAAAGCATGAGCTAGTGAATTCCGTTAATAAATTATAATTTTTTCTCTGTTTAATTTTTTAAATGTGGCAACAGCACTAAAACTAAGCATACTATATCTATTCATGATATGTAAATTATTTTCTCAACGCATAATCATAATAATTAAACTATTAAATGATGAAAGAGTACAAGAATCGTTACATTCCTTTTTTATTATTATTTATATATTCTACATTTTAGTATTTAAAATATTTCGTTGTTGTAGCTTCAGAGTCAGTTAGTCTAATTTGGCGAGAGTGGTTTGGCGCATAATTAACCCCATTGCAAACCCCATTGTTTTTGTAACTCGTAAATTGTTGTAACTTGTATCAGACAGATTATCCCTATGTATTACTATTACTATTATTATTAAATCAAGTAATTGTGTAGAATTTCTAGTCTTAAAATTAAATATTGTGTGCAAGTATATATATTTTACTTACCCATCATACGTAGTATAAGGTAAGTCTTGTAATCGTTTTGAAAATCGAAAAAAAAAATTTGACGGATTTACACGTTTCAGACACTGGAGATTCCGAAAAACATATTTTTTTTGAAAAAATTTATTACCGTCCGTCTGTGTGTGTGTGTGTGTGTGTGTGTGTGTGTGTGTGTGTGTGTGTGTGTGTGTGTGTGTGTGTGTGTGTGTGTGTGTGTGTGTGTGTCTGTAAACGCTCTATCCCCCAAACACATCGAGATAGAGACTTGAAATTTGGTATGTACTTAGTATGTAATAATGGGAAGAAGCTTATTGAATTTCAGTAACCTCGAATATCCGGAACTATTTTTTTCGGCCTCTCGAAGTATTCGTTCTGATAAAAGGTATATAATAATTTTATAAATTGTTTATTTTAAGGAGTGAATATAAAAGACAATAAAAAAACATAAATTTTGCATAAAGAATGAAGTCGATCGGATAATTGGTTGCCGAGATATTTGTAATTATATTTTCCACACTCTTCGATTTTTCATGACCGTGTATTTCATTCAAATTTCAATTCAAAGATATATTTTAATTGAAAATGAGACGCTTAATCCGACGCAGTAAATTGTTAGTTAATATGAGTATTAATTTTGGGATAATAAAGCATTTAAAGTTTATGACGTCATCAAACCACGATTTTATTCGAATTGCAATGCATTTTATAAATATTTTACATATGTTTTATTTTCTTATTTTATATTATGCATATCCATGATGGGTAAGCATTACGGTGGCCTCCAACCTCGATTCCAAGTTTTTCTTTTTAACGAATAGAGAAGACAATAAGTAGCACCTGCACCTACAAGCCGCAACCAAGGTGCACATTTCTTACCTACGATATTTAGTTGAATTATGGGTGGTCGACGCAATTTCAAGCATTTATAAACGTAGCCCTTGTTCGTGAAAGGTGGAAGACACCTTATCTTAAAGTAAAACGCAGCAAAATTTATGGTTACAGCAGAATTTCATAGTGAACACACTGCTATTAGAACGCGTACTTTCGCAAACAATTATCAAATGTTTGTGACTGAAAACTTTAAAGGATCAAGTGAGTCATTCTCCCTTATACAAACTTAAAAAAGGATTGGACACTGCACACCGCAATTTATTCAAGTATGTGTCTGCGAAACATGGTTAAATTGTTATGCATAATTTGTTATCCTAAAATTTTTTCAACTGAACTATTTAACCGATTTTAGCATTAAATAGCTCTTAAAAGAATTCTTTGATTTAAAAACTGTATGCTTCAGCGTGTTTTTTTTTTTTTTTTTTTTTTTTTTTTTAATAGACAGTTTCTGTGACAGCGTTTTGTACGCTTCTAGTCAAATGACCCGTAGTATGTTTTTGTCCTATTTTCTAAAAAAAAATTAAATGGTGATAACATTTCCCCTCAATTTTTCGAGTCAGTTTTCAATTTTGCTAACTTTTAAAACAAAACTTCCATAACAGAAAATATATTTAATATTTTTCAATAAAAATAATCAAATGTTGCTTTTTAATTGCCTTGAATAACACGAGAAAGTTTCAACATAATCTCTTAAAATTAAAACAATAAGTTTTGACAGTACTTAAATAAAAGAAAATTCCTTCTTATTCAAACTTTGTTGTTGACTCGTGGAGACAAATTTATTGTTATTAACGACAAATTATGTTTACTATTGGTTTGGATTAAAGAAAATGTAAAAGAGAAGCCTTAGAAAACTTTAAAAGTTTAATATTTTAATACGGAAATTTATTAGCGGAAGACGTGCTTCCATGCTATAGAACTTTTCTAAGAACTTCCTTTGTTATTATAAGTTTACTGAAGTTATTAGATAACCTTTTGTTATATCTCTAGAAGGTTATTTGGTAATTAAGATTATTCAGAAAGACCAAACTTTACCTTCTATGTGTTTAGAGAAAATTTATAAAACTTTGCTTCATTTTCGCCTTTGTTTAGGATTTTCGCGAAAAGCTAATCATTAGTAGATCTAAAAACACTAGACACATTAGTGACGACATAAAAATGCAAAATTATTTAGTGTGTGTTTACGATAAAGAATGTTTATATTGAAAAAAGAAAAGGACTTTAAATACAGGGTAAGAAAAAAATTGGTTATTCAATTCAAGAGGCTCTGAACTGTGTTTTACTGCTTCAATTGGAATGAAATAAAACTGCAGATAATAAGAAGTACGAAAAATCATGCGTCAAGGATAGATTATGAAATACTTTCCAACACTTCCAGAATACTTTAACAGAATACTTAACGTTTAATAAGGTGCAAGATGATGTCTAAGTAAACAATTTGGAAAACGCAAAACACATTTAAAAGCCCATTTTCAGAAATTACCATAAATAGTAGGGAAAATGTCCAGTTCTTTTGCGCAGTCTTGTACATGGTCTATAGATTTGTATATATACTACACTGTAAAAAAAGACGAATGTTTCTGAATGTACGAAAATATAATATAATGACGAATAAATTTATAATATAATCTCATCCTTGTTAACCATTATTCTGAACAGTGTTTCTTTATCTTTAGAAACTTCACACATCAATGGCATTTCGAGATTTAAAGAATCATTTAGAAAAACAAAATTTTTCTAGCTGCCCGAAAATTTCGGAAACGTTTACGAGCAGCTTTTAAAGTGTATTAATCAGTTTTCTAAGCCGGGAATATAGTTTTTTCCGATGCTATCCATTCTCAAGTGAACATTTTCATGTTCAACAAATATGTTTAACAGACAAACATGCAAAATTAACAGCGTTAACATTAACATTAAAATTAAGATTATTTCTTTACTCTTTCATGTATAAATTAACTTATGCAGCTAAAAACGTTTACTTCAGAATGGATGCCATTCGATAAATAGATATTCCAGGCTGAAGAAACTGATTAATACACTATAAAAACGTTTCTGAAAAATACGGGCAGTTACAGAAATTTTGTTTTTAAAAAATAATTCTTTAAATTTTGGAAATGTATTGCTTTCGGAGGATTCAAAAGACAATGGAACACGCTTTTCGGAATGTCGGATAACTCAGAAAATTATATTACATTTTCATTCGTGGTTATAGTATATTTTCATAAAATAAGAAACATAGATCATTTTTTACAGTGTACATAGTATGCTAAAATTTAGTTCAGTTTGGAAACGCATAGCCCAGTTGTAAATTCCCTTTCAGCAATTTCCGTTAATAAACAAAATGTACTCAATCTCTTTTGTACTGCCCTGTATATCATTTATAGAATTTATCCACACCAAGTAATAGGCAAATAAAAAGAAAAGTGCCCAGTTAAACTGATGGAATTGAGCTCACAGGCTATTCACACTAATTTTATACTCTTATTTCAAAGAACAATGCCCCTCGAAAAATAAAAAACTGGACAGTAAATTAAGGGAGCGATTAGCCCCCGTTTCCTCCATTTATACTTAACAAATGAACCCCCAAAACTAATCAGGGAAGCGCCTTATCACAATGAAAATATATACAAAATTTGAAGCACATCAGATAATTCTGCCTGAAAAACCCACTTATCTAAATTAAGAGGGGGATTAGCCCCCCGTTCCTCCCCTTTATACTTAACCAATGAACCCACAAAACTAATCAGGGAAGCGCCTTATCAAAATGAACTAATAAACAAAATTTGAAGCAAAACGGATTTTTCTATCAAGAGTTATCGCGTTACGTACATACGTACATGCATACATACATGCATACAGAATGGGCAGGCATATTCGCTCTCAGGCTTTGATAGCCTGTGAGTTAAACAATTAGTTTAATTTAAAAACGCCTACCACTAGTTAAAACAATCCTCCAGCAATTGTTCTTAGACAGTACTGTAACCGAGTTATTTTCTGTGTCCCTGTAAATAAACAATGAAAGCTATGCACACCATATTCCATAGGAAAGCTCTTGTAGTGCATCTCAGTGATATATATCAAATTAAATATGTTTGAAAGAGTGTAACATCATTAAAATACACCGCAAATGATTTTTCCCCCATAGACCGAAATGTAACGGAATTTTTTTTCAGCGTCCCTGTAAATCAAACACGTGGCCCGCCGACAACTTCTCTGTGGCTCACCAAACCTTTGGTATTTTACCTGTATTTAATTCAGTTGTTCGAACACGCATGCAGAAAATACACTTTGCACGAACACACTTCCACCAACCATAGTCTTAGACATTGCAAACATCGGAAAGATATGTATATCAGAGTCGCTAGGGAGGGTTTTTTTTGTTATTCAGAATGCTTTAACTACTTTTGAATAGAAATATGTCTTATTTATCCGTCATTAAATAAGGTGAACAGTGTCTACATATCAAACATAAAATTTTAGTTTCCTTTGAAATAATGGATAATAAATAAACCTCCTTTTAAAAAATGTTGCGATGTTCATCTTCAGTAAATCATATTTATTCACACTGGTTGAGAGCTTTAACGTACTTCTTTTAATATAAATCCTAAGATGTGTGTGAGTAAGCTAAAGCCAGGAGATATGGCGCGGTTGGAGAGATTGCGCACATAGAGGTTCGGAGGGAAGCAGTAGAGTGAACGCGCAGCGGCTGCAGGTAGTTAGTTATACAACAGCAGTAGTGGAGTGTCTACTTGAAAGTGCACGTTGATTGTTTTGAGCGTCTAAGATAAAGCATTGCTATTTTGTTTTGTTTTCCCAAAGTCAGTGCTTGAATTTTCGTAGCTATTCGTCAGAATTTCTACACAATGTCAGTAGTACAAAATATTTCAAACTTAAACTATTTCTCATAAGCTACTAATCTAGACTAACAGTGTGAACACCAACGGTTCGTTTTAATAGCGGCCAGGTTTAAATAAAAGGCCGCGCAATCTCTCCTACCGAAATTGGAGAGTTTGCGCATCTGCTACTTAGGAGAGATGGCGCATTGTTCCCATTAGTTTCCATGCTAGGAGAGATTACGCAGCTTATTGGTAAATTTGCATAAAAAATGAAAGCTGAAAAGGGACTAATTTTAAGTTAAACGTGTTATCAAGTAACTTAATGTTATTTTGTAATCTTATCTGGACTTGCTTTTTCTGATTCTTTAATTTTTTTCCCTTTAATTAAAAATTTTTAAGCGTTTTTAAAATTATTACCTTTTTCTGATTTTTTAATCAATAAGTTGAAATATTCACTCCTAATACAATAATATTTGTTCACAAAAACCTTACAACAAGTCATTTAAGTGTAATTATTATTGTTAACAATTTAATTGTAGTTATTATTAGTAACAATCTCTCCTACCCATGTGCGCAATCACACCAACCCTGTAAGGACAGATTGTGCAAAATAACTTTCTTGGTTTTATTACAACTGCTCTATTAAATTGCAACATAACAACAAAATAGCATTGGAAATGCATAAAAAACAAATAAAGTAAAAATTATTCATGGATAGTTTAGCAAAAAAAATAATATTTAGATTTTTTATTGTTATTCTTTTGAATTGTGCGCAGACTCTCCTAGCTTTACCTTATTTCAATAAAATGCGTGTATATCAATTAAAAAAATTTTGAGCATTCTGAATAATAATTTAAAAAAAAATCCATTCATCTGGCAACACTGATGTACGTATACAGACAGATATAACTCAATTTTAAATTGTTGTTCCAATAAGTTGTGGATACAAAGATAACCAATCAGAACGTAGCAAAGCGTTGGATTTTGAGTGTGAAAATTTAAAGATTCGTAAACTTTTTACAGTATTTTAATTATAATTTTGTATGTTTTATGTCAAAACTCATGCTTTATTTTATTCTCTTCGATTTTACATCATTTTACAAAATAATATACTGTATTTATTAAATACTAAAAAATGTATCGTAAAATTAATAAAATTCGGCGTTAATTGAGAGCAGTTATTTTTTTTTTTTTTTAAATCAAAAGGTAAAATTAAATAGCTTTAAACGAGTTGCTTTGAAAGTGACACAAATCATAACTTTTGTGTTTGACACAAAAACCCCGAATATGTCACCCAGGTTCTTCACTTGAGCTTTAGTCGAACATATGGATTTTGGACTTCAGTACTTTAATTATTTTTATTACTTAGGTTAGTAAATATGTCATTGTTAGTGAATCCTACGTGATCGTTCTGGTTTTTAGGTAGCTTTCAATACAAAAAAGTATAAAGCTACCTATTGCAGCCGTTCGGAGGAAAGCAGTTCCGGAAAATTTCGATATATTTTCACCGATCATGACCCCCAGACCCCAAAACCACCCTCCGTTCAAATGTTGATTTATATATATAAATATATATATATATATATCTCCATATATATATATATATATATATATATATATCTGACCTATGTCATACGATAACGTCCGTATTTATGAATCGATTTTGATGAAACTAATTGTGTGTATTAAGGTCACTAATGTCTCGACCGAGTTCGTTGGCCAGCTTGGTCCGCCATTTTGTTTCAAGATGGCGACCATTTAAAAATTTAAAACTAAAATAAATATACAAAAAAAATAAAAATTCAAATTTATTTTTTAATTACGTGTTAGGCCTTGATACAAGGATTCCAGAGCATTTTTTGGTTTACCTCTATCTTAAAAAATGGCTGAGATAGAGCAGTTTGAAATTCTAAGGTGGCTGACATTTTGAAACAAAACAGCACATTAATGCGATTACTCGCAAATTATTTTCTTTCATTGTTGTAATAATTTTCCCAATCATACGCATAAAACTATATATTCATATCCGTTAGCGCCAAATTCTCGCCAAAATTGGCGACATTTGGCGAAATATTCCAAATTTGGCGACCAAAATAAATCTTCATAAATGAAGCCAATTTGGCTATTACTCAATAATTTGGCGAATTTCTTATTCAAATTCAGTATTAACGAATCTTTTGTAAACGTTTCTTTGCATTTTAGCTTGCTGTTTTCGTGTAACATTAGCTAAAATTTTAAAACGAAGATATAGGAAAGCTACCTTTTCCTCCCGGTACAGGCCGAAAGGACTTTTTTATTGATGTATACACATTTTATTGGTATATTCACATACATCTCAGGATTTATGAATACATATGTATGTGTGTGTGCTAAAACTCTCTACCAGTATGAATAAATATCATTAACTGAAGACGAACACCGCAGAATGTTTTAAAAAGCTATTTACTATTCTATTAAATTCAAAGGAAAAGTGAAATTTTATGTTTCATATGTAGACATTGTTGGAGTTAGGAAAGAATGCTCAAGGTATAAAGAAAACTCACAAAAATCTTGTTAAACATCTGAAAGATAAACTGTCCGAAATGAAACTTATTTTTCTTAATATAAAAACGCTGTGTTTTCACCAAGCCTATTGAAGATAATACGTTTGCTTTATAAAATTGTTTATTGTCTTTATTACATTAAATATGTCCCGAGAGTCGAAATCACTCACTATGAAATGGAAGAAATGATGTCCAGAGAAGTTAAATAAATTTTGAAATACTATAATCATAAGTACCACTGCTAGAAATTATTATATACATATAGCCTGGTAGATTTTAGAAAAACCGGATACGGGCTTAAAGTTTTATGGTGCTTATAAACTTATATGATATTGTATGTACATGCTTAATCATGGTCAATCTAGAAAATATCTTGGAAATATGGTTAGTGAAAATAAAAATATTTACCTTCTTATAACAGAAATTCGACGGCTTTCCATCATAAAGTTTAAACTGTTAATTCCGAAATTTTAAACAAGGTCACCATTTTCATTTTAAATAGACAAATTACGAATGAAAATTATTAAAAAACCACCAATGTACTTGGAATTTTCATTGAAAATTGCAAAGCGCATGAGTAAACTTCAACGCAAATTTCATAATGTTATCATGTTATTTGATACTATTACCGTTTTCAAATAGAATTTATTACTTTGACAAAAGAATTCCATTTTAAATGTTGCTATGCATTATTACAAAAATCATCGGAGTGGAAATTTTTAGAATATACTAAAAATGAATTCAAAAGAAGATATTTCAATTCCAATAAATATGAAAATCAGTTTAATCTATTTACTTCACCTTTGAATGAAGGGTGCTTTGTGACTTATAAGCTACAAAGTTGATGTCTCGAATGAGCCATGTATTTTTATTCACAGAAACACATACAAGACTTCAACAAATTACTTAAATCTTCTTCTGGAGAGGACAGGATAGACATCACTGAAGAATACAGCCGAAAACTCCACAAAGATGACTACGGAGTCCGCGGGAGTCGAACCCACCGACTGCTTCTAAGCACTCAAACAATTAGCGGAGTGGTGCCTTAACCACTCGGCCATGGCGGGTCTTTTTATTTTACCTCTAATGATTGATGTTAAAATTTCTGTTTAGAATTTATTACTGCAATTAATCAAACTTTGGTGCGATTCCATATTAGAGCGAAAATATATGGATATGGGGTTTCCTAATTTCTGTATTTAGGGCCCTCCGTAGCCAAGTGGTTAAAGCACCACTCCGCTAATTGCTTGAGAGCATAGGAGTCAAAGCGACGAGTTCAACTCCCATCACGTTCATTTCACACTCATTGTGGAGGTCTGGACTGTAATTCTGCAGTGATGTAATTTCCTTGTGTCTATCCCGTCGTCCTGAAGAAGATTTATGCAATTGTCGAAGTCATGGATGTATTTCTGTGAATAAAAATACATGCATCATTCGAGACAACAACCTGTGTAGCTATAGGTCTCAAAGCAACACTCCTTCAAATGTTCAAAAAAAATGTTCTGTATTTATTTATCAACAGACAGATTTTTTAGTGTAATGTGCAATTTGGTATTTGAGTATTTTAGGTAGGCTTGAGAGAATACTTTTGTGCGATATATTTGTATAGTTGGCAACCTTTTGTTATGTTTCAAGGTCAAAATATGATTTTAACCAGAAAATGCATTTAAGAAATGCAATAAAATAAGTAGCGCATTAATACAAGACACATTTTCTAATTCAAAACAAGTTATTTTTTATTTTTTACTTGAAAAAAAGACGGAAGATTGACAACTATGCCTTTGCTAGATAAGGATTAACAGACCAGCGTGTACAATCAATTTGTAAAATAAATCAATTAAAAAAAATAATTAAATTTTGTAAATTTGGGTTGTTGAAAAGTAATGTCGAGTACTTTTCCGAAAAAAAAATCCCTATGAATTGTAATAACCTTGGAATTTTGCGTGAATGTTTACTTTTTTATGTGGCTTGACATGCCTGCCTTAGCATCTTATTTAATGATCATATTTTTGAAAATTTCATTTCCCATTTAATGTATTTTTTCAATAAACGTTATTTATAATAATTAATACAATTAATTTATAATAATAATTAACATAAAAAATATAAATAATAATTATATAATATAACATTATATCTTATTATTACTAGGGGGCTCTGCCCCCTGCTCGCTACGCTCACCAACCCCAGTTCTGATTTCACAGCCTCTTAAAACCTGGTAATGTATCCTGTTTTAAAAAGATGATGATGATGATATCACGAACGGCGACTATCTTCTGTAATCAGGTTATAATGCTTTTTCATTTAACTGGTTATAAGGTTTTATCTTTTTTATTTTTAATATTCATGTGTAAACACAATTTTTATGACGTAATTTTCTTTATTTCCTGCTTTCAACATGTGATCATTTAATTATTATTTTAAACTTTCATTATTATTTTTAATAGTCTCGTGTAAATACATTTTTTATTTGAGATAAAACATAATCCTTTGCGCTTATTTAGAAATTGGCAACAATATAAAAAAAATGACTTTTTCAATAAAATATTTTTTACTCGTTGTTTAAGAATTTTTTAAGTTTTTATTGTCCGACCGTGATAATTTTTTTAATTTCTGAAAGCTTGTTATATTTCGCGTCTGGTGGTATGATTTTCGAATCCGTAGGATGGCTAGAAAAAAAGTAATAGCTCCTCAAAAAAGCGATGAGAATAACCCGGAATATCTACGCAGAATTTGAATGGTCCATTTCCAAATCGTTTTTGGCTCAGTTCCAGATTACTTTTTTTTAAATATAAAAGGATATAAAACTGTAAGTCTATATGTGCGTTATTACAACGTTACTCTAAAATTACTGCATAGATTTCAGTGGTATTTTTACTAGAATTGAGCTTGATCCGCACTTTAGCAAACGGGCTATTTCTTGTGCGATTTGGTGAAGAATTTAAGAAGATAAAATCGAAAAACTAACAGTTTCTTCACATTAAAAAAAACGAAATATCCTTTATTTCACATGTTTTAATTTCTGAACAGAAGTGATTAAGAAATAAATGAAAATGACGTCACTTTGAATCAATTGCTACAAAAAGGTTCTCTTTTATGAGTCAAAATGCATGCTTTCTTTTAAGACTTTTCTGAAGTCTAAACTAACTTTTTAATGATATATTTTTTAATTCACTTTTGTTCACAAATGCATAAAATTGTCAAATGCGTTTATGTAAAAACTTCAAATTGTAAGGTTGTAAGGGGGACAGGTAAGATTATAAGGTTTTTTTGTAACACTTCAAATGATTCTTCAAATATGTTATACTTATTGAGTAAAAGAATAAAACTGATACAGATACTGTGTTTATGTTACAAAGATGAGTGTGATTAACAATATGGTTCGTCACAGCAACCAAACAGTAAACTGATACATAAATAAACTGATACATAAAATCAAGGGGCATAAAATTTCGGTCAAGTTCGTTTATGGGCAAAATCGAACCAAAAGTTGGGGGAAATGGGGAGCTTTTTGTGAAAACAGAAAAAAACCCATAATTTCTTAATTATGATACGTATCGAATCCGTTTTAAGTTATTATTACTTCTAGGAAAAGGGACAAAAATTTATGTATGAGAGATTTTTGATATCATTAAAACTGGCCCCGAGGAGGGGGGGGTGGGAAGTTGGGGTTTAGAAGAAAAAAAATCATAACTTCGTCAATTCACAAGATATCAAATCCACTTAAATTTATTATAAATCCTCTTAATATTATCTCAAACTTTTATATTGACAAGATTTTTATAAGACCAACCCTTATAGCAAAAAATAAATAAAGAAAGAAATAAAAAACAAAAAAATCCCAACCGGCTCCGCCTGCAAACAAGTTAGGTTTTGAAGTAACTGCTGCCCAACTGCCGCATCATGGCAACAAGGTTATTTCTTCCTTAATTCCCAACAAACAGGCGCCCCACGGTCTGCGTCTTCGAAATCTACCTGTGCCTGTACGCCGAGCCGTCAGGGATTTTTTAACTTCAAAAAGTAATTTATTACCGAAAAAGTTTTCATTTCACCAGAGCCCTTTTACAGAGAGGCTAGGCTCTGTTCACGAAAGCTAATTCACCGGCAAATCTAACTCTTTTCCGCTTTCTGTATTTCACAGTTTTTTAATGCCACATTGAAGTATCTGACTGCTTTGTACAGTAATTATGACAGTAATTGAAATAGGCTATAAAAGAAAATAAACTTCATAAACATTTTAAAGGGTCAGCTACATTTGAATAAACCTAAAAAACAGAAAACTCTTTTATTTACTCTTATTAAAATTTAGAATAGTTTAATTACTTAGAATATTTTAATTGCATTCGAAATTTTATGTTAGAAGGAACGCTATAGTAAACATAATTTCACCTATTTCCATATACAGCATAGGGAATGTTCATTTTCAAAGTCTTTTTCATCTAAATGGTTATTTTGCAGATTATGCGCACGATTTCGCAAAAATGGCTAGCCAGATTTTCAAAAAAATTAAAAATCTTCTACAGTAAATAAATATAAATATACACTGACCTAAACTCTTGTTCTAGTAAATTTCATTCAGTAAGCGCTTCTTTAAAAATTAGTGGGCTTCGGCAGCGTAGACTCGGGCATCACCCGTCCATACACCAGGACGTGTAAGAATCCCAATATAACTATATTTTTTAAACAAAAATATTTTCAAACGAACATGGTGTTGGGGACCCTACTGCATTTGGAAGCATATACTTGAGTCTTCACGGTCTCGGCCCTTACTTTTTTTCTCCAAACTCGGGACACACCGGACGAGAGTTCTTTTTTTCGGGTCGGGCCTGGACTTTACTCTTACTGTCTGCATGGGCCGAAATTTTCAGGCCGGATTCCTACCCAATTTGTATGAAAATCACTGGCCTTGCGCGTGTAGAAATCAAGAAGATAAAGCCCGGTCAAACATTTTTTTTTTTTTTTTGCAAAAGCCGCATATATTTTTAAATCGTCATTATTCTACAATTAAAATTCCTTTTAAATAATAGTACATACATTTCTAAGCAATAATAATAATAATAATAATAATAATAATAATAATAATAATAATAATAAAGTACAGTAAAACCTGGGAAAAAGAACTTGTCTAATACGGAACCCTGTCTTAAAAGTTAGTTTAAAATTAAATGTATATATATATGTATATATATATGTGATTTCAAAATACAATAATCTTAAAACTCTACAAAGGTAAAGTAAATAAAACTGTCCCTGCAATTTATTAAACCAAAATAAATCTAAATATAGCAGAGTACTGACAATCAAAATTTTCGTTAAAGAAATATAGAATATCACAAATTTTTAGCTTTTTTTTTTTTACGGTATAGCTTATTGTTGATATCTTACCCTACCCGGGATAATGAAATCTAGGCCCGGCCAAACTTTTCGGAAAAAATAAAATCCGGCCCGCGATCCGGGAATAATGAAATCTAGGCCCGGCCAAACTCTTCCGAAAAAATAAAATCCGACCCGCGATCCGGGAATAAGGAAATCTAGACCTCAGCCAATTCGAGTCCAATTAAACAAATCTGGATCCCTCCGGACACGGACAAGCCCATGCAGACCTCTAAATTCTTTCCCCAGAGTCCGTTGGGCTGTTATTTTATTTATTTATATTTGTAAAATCTATAGCGATGTTGTAACATTTGTGTAGCGAAATCTTTAGAAATTTAATTTGATTTAATAAACTAAGGATAGGGATATAGTTTTTAAAATCTACTTTTTTCTTTCTTTGTCGGGCTTTAAAATTAGGATTTTATTTTACAATATTTTTCTTTCATTCTAAACTATGTTGATTTTTCTTACTAAATCTTCATTTGAATACAATTGTCCGGGTCAATTTTTTTAAATCAGTGTTTGTGCACTATTTGCTTAAGTGGTTGCTTAAGTGCAAATATTGTTGATATTTTATAATCCATGCATTTCGAACATAATTTGAAAATAAATTCTATGCATAAGTAAGTGTCCTTTTTGAATAATTTTAAATGTAGGATAATGTTGCTCCATAAATATCGACATGTTTTGTAAGAAATTCAGTTGGGCCTGGACCGAACTTTTAGTTTTTATTCAAGGCCTTTATTTTGGCTCTTGACGAAATTTTACGGTCAGGCTCGGGGTGAACTTTTAACTTTTATACCAAGCCGAGATTTGATAATGCCAGGCTCAGGCCTAGAAATTTCGTCCTGTGCAGACCTGATGCTTTGACCGCTAGACGATCTGTAGGCATGCCATATGTAACGGTGTCTTCGGCAGCGTGGACCCGCTTCGCCGATCTGTCCAACATATAAATAACATGAAAATAAACTACTACATACATAAAAAACCTCAAATAAAAGGTTAAAGTAAAAATTTACGCTTTGCAACATTGAGTAATTCGCATATTGGTAATTTTTTTAAGAAATCTTATAAAAATATATTTAATCTTTTCTATTTTTTTCTAATCAAAGAATAAGTGTTATATATGTATATACACTGATGCTCAAAAATTAAGGGGCAGTGACCGGACGCTTGCGATTTTACACGGTTTGTCGAATATCTACTGAAATTCATGACGAATTGTCTCTGAACTTTGAAGATGTAAAAAACATGTTCGACCTCATATTTTTCAGTTTTTAGCTCACAGGCTATCAAAGCCTGAGAGCTAATGTGCCCGCCAGTTCTGTATGTATGTACGTATGTACGTATGCACGTAACGCGATAATTCTTGATAGAAATAACCGTTTTGCTTCAAACTTTGTTTATAGGTTCTTTGTGATAAGGCGCTTCCCTGATTCGTTTTGGGGGTTAATTGGTTAAGTATAAAAGGGTGGAACGGGTGGGGGGCTAAACCCCCTTAATTTAGAAAAATGGTTTTTTCATGCAGAATTATCTAATTTTCTTCAAATTTTGTATATACCTTCATTGTAATTAGAGGCTTCCTTGATTAGTTTCAGGGGTTCATTAGTTAACTATGAGGGGGATAACGGGGGAATGATCCCACCCTTAATATATTGTCGATTTCTTTATTTTTAGAGGGGCTTATTTCAAATTCTTTGAAATAAGAGTATAATATACAATTAGTGTGAATTGCCTGTGAGCTCAATGCCTTCAGTTTAACTGGGCAGTTTTATTTTTATTTTAAGTTTTAGTCGCGAACACAATCAGGACGCCAATAATAAATTTATTAATAAAATAATATTTGCGATCACCCAAGTAACAGAATGGTGTTCAAAATGGCCTGTCACTGTAGCAAATGACTATGTGGGTCCTGTTCAATGTTTGTGTGCACGTGTGGTAATAAGCATAGCACGCATATTCGTGAAAATGTTAACGTTTCTATGAAAATTTCAAATGTTTTTTGTTTACATAGCATACAGAGTTTTCAACCAAATTTAACACCAATTTCCGAAAACTTGACAAAAAATAATAAAAACAGTATATTGCAATTTAAAAAAAAAATGAATATATTGAATATTTGTATGAAATAATTTTTAACTGCGCATTCGTGAAAGATTCCAATTTTTTTTTTTCATACTTTGGTAGTCAGCTATTTAGGGCAACTTATATAAAATAACCAGTCAAATATTGCGAAAACTTAGAAAGATATCTGCTGATACAGTGAGCTGATTGACAAATTGTGGAAAATCAATTATCATCCCGTTACTTTTAGAAAACAACTCACCATATCGCCACTAACTTTCTGAATTTTTGCGATATTTGGCTGGACCTTTTATATAAGTTGCCCTAAACAGCCGACTAACAAATAATGAAAAAAAAGGGGGGTACCTTTCACGCATGCGCAGTTAAAAATTAGTTCATACAAATGATCATATCACACCAAATATTCAATATATTCATTTTTTTAACTGCAGTATACTGTTTCTACTGCTTTTTATCAAGTTTTCGGAAAGTAATGTTAAATTTCGTTGAAAACTCAGAATACTATAAACAAGTGGGTAAGTGTGATCGAAGATCGCACAAAGGCTTTCGTTTAATATTCCTTTCAAAACACTTTATCCTTCCTTTAATAAATCCAAATAAATTTCATTTTCCAGTTAAAAGAAAAAAAAAGTCGTGTTTTTTATAAATTAAAAATTTACCGGTATATTTTTTTTTTTCGAAAATCTGAACCGGTCCGTTAGCGGGCGAAGCCCGCCATACTTTGTCATACTAATATCTGTCATGTGGACTAAATGCGATATTAAAAGAAATGAATTTCAAAACTAAACATGTTGTATAGGGACCTTCAAAATGTTAGGCGCCAGATTAATTTTCTTTTTAATTCTCTAATGACGTCACATTAAGCTGCTTTCTGTATTTACACATACACAAACTTCTTGTATTATTGAGAAATGTTTGAAAATTTCCGTTTTATTACCAATATGACGTCATATTAATCTTTTTTTTTTCAATTGGTGAAACTTTTTATTTCATTTTCATTTTTCACGTGGAAATCTTTCAATAGAAAATTAATAATTGTAGAAAGAATTTTATTGTGGATTTTTAATTGTTGGCAACTGCTATCACGAAAAATGTTTAAATGTAATAGGAAAGCTGTTAGATTTTTGGATTTTTATCTCTATATATTAAAATAATACGATTTTTTCAAATTTTATGATTTTGAGCTTCATAATAGGTACTTAGCTATAAGTACACAAAATTTCATGACTGTAAGTTACATAGTTTCTTAGAACCAGCTCTGTGACGGACAGACAGCGAAGCGGGAGTAATAGGGTTTCGTGAGAAGAACGAAACCCTAACAAAAAACATTTGAATTTTGTAAAGAAAAGTTAACATTTTCGCTATGCTTACACAAATGCACACAAACTTTGGTACTTTTCGGTTAGCCGGGCGCCAGTGTATTTATATACATGTATATATACACTTGTATATATACACACATATATATATATATATATATATATATATATATATATAGATACAAACATATCTACATACACATATATGTACATACATATATGTACACACATATATGTATGAATATACATATATGTATGCATATACAGAGTGTCTCATTTATTTTGCAACCCTAAAAAAGAACATTGTACAAACATTAATTTTTTTAATTAATTTTTTAATTTTTATTTTACAGAAGTACTGAAACGACTACAAAAGGTGTTAGAAGTGACCACCGTCTTCATCTTTACATATCTGGGCCCATTTAAGGAGGTTTCGAGACACATTCTGTAATGTGTTTGGTGTGATAGCATTTATCTCTTCCGTAATGCGAGTTTTTTGTTCAGTAATCGAGGCATCCAGTTCACGGAACACGCGATTTTTCAAATAGCCCCACAAGAACAAATCGGGCGATGACAGGTCTGGACTGTGTGGAGCCCATAGTCCTTTTGTAATTAGCCGATCACCAAAAAATTCTTGGAGAAATGACAGAGTGTCGTTGACCGTATGCGCAGGAGCGCCATCGTGTTGAAACCGAACGAAACGTTCATCTGCTAATTTTCTTACTGACATGGACGGTTTCTCCTTGACTTTAATCTAGGTTTCCTCCATTTTGTGGTCAATTAGGACAAACGATTGACGGTTCTTTCTTTTCGGTTCCACAGTCCATTCTGTTTGAAAATGGTCCACGATTCGCTTAATTGTGCTTGTATTCGGCACCACAGAGTCCGGAAACTTCTTTTCGTATCGTTCCTTGACTGTTTTGCACGAAGACGTTCGAAAATAATGTTCAATAATAAACGCGCGTTTTTCTGTACATAGCACCATGTCGCAAAACTACCTTTCACTTCGTTCTCCTTAACACTGAAATGTCTCCTGTGGTTTTCTAGCGTATTGGTAGTGTTGCTCACACGCCGCTCCACACCGCTACCTGCGCTAACGGTGTGCGCGTGCACTCGTGTTGTTCATTTGCTTCGCGTTTACGCGGGTTGCAAAACAAATGAGACACTCTGTACATATATATTTATATATGCACATATATCACTGGCGCCCCGCTAACCGAAAAGTACCCAAACGTTAAACAGGACACACATAGTCAGTTGCTACATTGACAAACCTTTTTCAGCATTTTCTGTTATAGTGATTTTCGCAAATATTGTTTTATTATTAAAATTATTATTGGCCCCCTATTTGTCCACATGACTAAATTTTCACTGAAAAATATGAAGTCAAACATCCTCGAAGTTCAAGGATAATTCATAAAAAATTTCAGCAAATATTCGACAAACTTTGTAAAATTGGAATCATTCGGTCACTGTCCCTTAATGTTTGGACATCGGCGTATTTAAAAATCTAAATTTATTTTATATTTATAGCTTTGATTGATCAATAATATTTATTATTGTAAACGTTCTACAACATAACAATGTATAAATAAATAAAGAGTATATATAAAGCTGTTCGCAAAGCACTTTCTTTTACGTTTTGCTATAAACAGGATTTATGCTTGTAACGTAACTGTCTTGAAATATATTCAGTCTAGGAACGTGACAAACATAGTTTGCAAAGTTTATGTGAAAGGACATTTTGTAACATGATTTTATGACATGTTTTAGTAGAGTCTTACACTTTTATGTGAAATTTGCGAGTATCTGTATCGTCTGGATGGGAAAGAAAAGAATAAAATATCATGCAAAATAAATGAACAATATAAAAATGCCACTTCATATGACAGTGTTGTATATTTCTCTAGAATATTATGAATTTCATAATTAGTGTTTATGTTTGATTACATACATTCACAAAGACATGTCTATGTAAATTTCTGTACCTATCCAAAAATTATTCTTACATATATATAGGTGAGCACATAAACAAATGTTTATGTGTTGTAGAGATATATGTATATGTTTGTAGTATATGTTTGTAGTATATGTTTGTAAAGATATACGTATATCTCTACGGCTCTACAAATTGGAGAAATCTGGTTACCTGCAAAATGTTTTAGTCGCCAGTAAAAATCATTATCCATTCCTCTCTCCTCTGTCAGCCTTTTTCCTATTTTCAAAAAATTAACTGTGGATTTTCAAAAAGCATAAAAGATTACTAAGTGAAAATGATATAAACTATATCAAGTTTCTTGAATCCTTAATTAATCTTATTTTGGCAAAACATATAAATAATTTCGTAAAAACAAAATTCCAATTAAGTTAAATATAAATTAATTCCATTTCAATCAATTCATAAATGATTTTTATGAACTGATTGAAATATAATAATCATGATCTTAGTTACAGTATATCTTGACTATTGCTTTAACTCTTAAACTCAGTTTAATAAATTAATTAAAAGGCCACATAAATTAAGTTTCTCAAAGAAACGTATCAAAATTATATTAATAAAAATGAAATATATATAACAATTTGTTGTAGTTGGAGGTCAAAGTTGAATAATTTTCCTCCAACAGAGTGAAAAGTATCTAGGTTAGAATTCGAACCTAGGAGCTTGGTTGTACGCGTCAATACTCTAACCATTGAGCTATCCATACAATATACAATTCACTCACATGTTGGTACCACCGGATCTGCCAATTCGGCAGCTTTTTACGGATGCACAATTAAGTCCACATGGAACTCCATCAAGTCATGGATAATAATTATATTTTATATACATGAGAAGTTTCAACCTGAAATATTATATTCGTTGTAATTCGGTCAAAGTTAAATAATTTTTCTTCAACACAGTGAAAGTATCTAGGCCAGGAATTGATACGCGCCAATGCTCTAACCACTGAGCTACCAAGGCAATATTCAGCCTCACACAATTCACTCGCATGTTGGTACCATCGGATCTCCCATTTCGGCAGCTTTTTACCGATGCACAATTAAATACACATGTTTAAACTTGAAATATTAGCAGTTTCAATCTGAAATATTATATTCATTGCAGTTGGAGCTCAAAGTTGAATGATTTTTCTCCAAGAGAGTGAAAAGTACCAAGGACAAGATTTGAACCTGGGACCTTGTTTCAGTGGTTAGAGTATTGGCGCGTATAGCCAAGGTTCCAGGTTCGAATCGTGACCTAGATACTTTTCACTGTGTTGGAGAACAATTATTCAACTTTGACCCCCAACTACAACGAATATAATATTTCAGATTGAAACTTCTCATATATATATAATATACATTACAAAGTTTGAATAAATAAAGTATGTAATAGCATCAAAAATAATTGTTCTTTACTAACATCATTATTATTTGTTTTGTTTTAAGTAAATTATTTTGAAAAAAAAAATCACTGACCAGAATTCTTAAAGTATCTGCTAATGGCACTATAATTTATATAAGAATTTTACAAATACCTTTCTGACATGTTTCTTCAAATTCTGCATTTTTCTGCTTTTTGCTCTTTAGTTTCTGGCATATGTTTTGTGGTGCATAATTGGATTTGATAACAATATCACATATCTATAGTACCTAGATAGTACCACTTATCTAGAGCTTTCAAGATTTATTTCAAGAGTTTATAATCATTAAATAAAGGACCATTTAAGTTGATTATGGTTAGATTATTCAATTTTAATGCAACTAAAGTTGCCAATTAAAATGTTTTTGTCGCCAGTGGCGATCTGTCGACGGAATTGTCAAGTCCTGCGTACAAATAAAAGCACAGTTCGGAATTTTTGCATTGTATCTCATATATGTGTGCTTTTCCTGAATGCTTTTGCTACATTTTTTATTCGGATGATTTAGCGACGACTCTCTGACTGTTCGGGAATCGAATTAGTCTAGCGCGAATTTCTTGTTCGAAAACCGAATTATTTGACAACTGGGATATTCGAAAACCGAATTATTCGACAACTGAGGCATTCGAGAACCGAGGTTCTACATGTATTATAAAGTTCTCCTCCATACTCAGGTTTTCAGCACCAAGTATAGAATTCAAACAAGACTTTGACTAGCTAGTACATTATTCTTTAATAAGAATTCTATTCATACGTACTACAACATAATAGCGTACAGATAAATAAAAAAATGTATATAAAACAGTTCCCAAAGCACTTTCTTTTACGTTTCACTATAAACAGGATTTATGCTTGTAACGTAATGTCTT
This sequence comes from Maratus michaelseni, assembly GCA_963931845.1. Classification (NCBI taxonomy): domain Eukaryota; kingdom Metazoa; phylum Arthropoda; class Arachnida; order Araneae; family Salticidae; genus Maratus; species Maratus michaelseni. The sequence goes on along the minus strand of OZ007591.1, from coordinate 118,009,246 downwards.
GAAATAATTTCAGTCGAGAAACGTGACAAACATAGTTTGGAAAGTTTATGTGAAAGGACTTTTTGTAACATGATTTGATGGCGTGTTTTAGTATAGAGTCTGCACTTTTATGCGAAACTCTTACAAGCGTCTGGAAGGAAAAGGATAGAATAGAATAAAATATGTTATAAAAGTACCACTGTATATGCAGTGTACTTTTATGTCATATATTTCTTTATATTTCTCATATATGTTCTTCAAACTTTAAGAGGGGATAACGCACACTACAACAAGTATTTTTTGTATAGGAAATCTGGGTCGCAACGCACTTGTTCTAAAATTTTAGAACAAACTTTCAAGGGAGATAGTACGATCAAGACAAACATTTTCTGTACAGGAAACCAGCATTGCAATCCATTTATTCAATCACGTCAATTATTAATCAATTATTTCATCAAATATTGTCAGCATTATACCTAAAAACGACAATGTTAAGCTCCTTATAACATATATAAAAACTAAAATATTTTGTTATTTTTTATACGTATTTTTTTATAATTTTTTCAGAAAAAATGTATATACCAGTGGACCCGTGTGAGGATTTTGCACTGCTGTCTAGATGCAGGTTTAAACTTGTAAAGGAAAATTTAGGATAAAAATTGTGTATACAGGGTGTTTCACTACAACCCAAATTTTTGTTCACAACTTTAACAGTAATGAAGATGTTTGGCGATGTTTTCATCGTATTATGTTTGCTTTGTATGAAATGTGATGAAATCATTGGAAGTAGCTAAATTTTAGTCAGTGACACAGTATGTGTACTGTTATCTACATTCTGAATAATGGAATTCTATGCATTCTGAATATTGGAAAGCTTAGTGTTGTTTGCACTGCAATGGTGGCGATTTCTAGCACTTCTTGTTATAAGTCACAGAAGGCAAAGTAAGTCAGATGTTTGAATACATCGTTACAATATCTTCATTATTCTTAAATGAAAATGTATGTTCGACTTGTAGTGAGATACACTGTTTTTTTTTTAATAAGTTAATTGCGATCTTGGCTTTCCATACAAAAACTGCTTGTCTTGTTATATAACCCCTGAAAGCGTATTATTTTCCATTATGTATAGAAACACACAGGTTTAAAAAAGCAAAAATTATTCAGGAACTCGCATTTATGCATCTTTAGTTCCTATTAATGTCGTCATCAACAGTTAATTTTCTTAATTGTTGCTTTTCAAACAATAAAGAAATAATGTAAAAAGCAATCTTTGTTATTTAAATATGGTTCTATTTCTTAATTTTCTTGAAAATCTTTATTTATTGACAGTTAAGAATAAAGATTATCTAAGGTCTTTAAAAAAAAATAAAGCGTTTTCTTTAAGTATTCGGTTTGACTAAAACTGAATATTCGGCCTAACCGAATAGTTTGATATTCGGCCTAACCGAATAGTTTGATATTCGGCATAACCGAATTATTCGGCAGTATGGTCGAATAGGCCGAATACCGAATACATACCAAATATTCGGTGCATCCCTAGAAGAAATCGACAAAGATTTCGCTACTTACAGCAGCCTTTTTAATTATGATTATTTCAGTATTCAAGCACGTAATTCGAATACATGTCTGTTAAATTTGCGTTTTATTAAGTGTTAATTTCGCTACGGAATTTTAGCCGGAAACAAATGCTAAACTATTTATACTGTTTTAGGCGCAAACCTGTTATTCTTCCATAATCAGTAATAGTAATACTGGTTTACGCGATAGAGGCAGATTTAAAAAAAAAAATCATGCTTGAAAATTATTTTTAAAATCATTAAACAACAAAAAAAAAATGTAAATTGGGATACAATTTTGAAAAAAATTGCATTTGAAAATACATTTTTTCCCTTATCCGACGGTATAAACATTGAAATTGTGCGATTTTAAATTATAAAATTTGCGAAAAAACGAGAAATGAATTGATTAAATCGTGACCAACGTCAGCGAAACTCACGAATATGTTTTTGCTTTATAATATGGTTAGTAGATTTTTTTTTCCAAAGTTTATATTATTGCAAATCGGTAGACACTTATGTTATTTTTATACGATTGTTTGTAAAAAAAAAAAAAAAAAAAAAATAGTAGAAGCATTTTTTATCGCTTTTCCTTTATGTAGCTAAAATAAAGTTGAAATAATTTAATCACTGGTGCTTTTTTCCCAAGTCGCATAAGTTCATCCATTAATTCATTGATATAGAGCAGTGAAACGTAAATAAAAGGAATCTCTAACGAAATTGTATCTAAATTTCCTTCTTGCATATTAAATTACTACTCGTAACTTAATCAAGAAAAATGCATATCCAATCCTACTGACACTATTACTGTTAATAAGCTTGACAGTTACAGTTTATTTGAAGTTCATTTTTAATAAATATATTTTACCTTTATGCTAAATTGCTACCATAAAAAGTCTCTTACTTTTTAGTGAATTTCTGATTATATTTACTAGAATTAATAATAAAAAAAAAAAAAAAAAAAAAAGGTTTATACATTCTCGTATGTAATTAGAATAAAAATGGGAATTTGAAAAACTTAATTATATCATGTCAAAATTAATTGGGTGCCATGAAATTTATTTTTGGCATCGCTGTTAATTTACAAGCAATTTTTTTTTCATATTTGATCAGAAATATGATTAAAGCATTAAAGGTGTTCTTTTATTTGATGAGGAATTATTATAAATCACTGCTATTGATAACAAGAAAGACAAATCATGCGTTAAGCATGGATTATGAAACGCTTTCCAACGCATTCAGAATACTGTAACAAAACTTCACAGTATAATATGTTGAAAGATGATGTCTATAAGAAAGCAAGAGCGCCCAGCCGGAGCAACAACCTGAGAGGGTTTGCGGCGTAAAGCCTCCGGCGGTAGTTTCCCCTTTACCACCCAGCAATTTCACAGCCCAAAGACGAACCCGAAACAAAGGGTTGTTGGAATTAAATCAAAACAAAATAACAACACTAAGTGAGAAAACACTGCTCCAAGCAGGGAACTAGAAACATAACGAAGCGAACCGAAAACTTATTTACTTATTGAATATTGGATGAAATATGGGCATTTGTATAAAATTATTTTTAATTGCGATTGCGCGAAGTATACGAAAGATTTTTTTCTATGATTTGGTAGTCAATTCTATAGAGCAACTCGTATAAAAAGACCTGTCAAATATCGTGAAAACTCAAAAATATACAGGCAATACAGTGAGTTAATTGATAAATTGGGGAGGAAATCCCTTATAATCCAATGGGATTTTTTCCCCAATTTGTCAATTAGCTTGCTGTACTGTCTGTATCTTTTTGAGTTTCCACGACATTTTACTGGTCTTTTTATATGAGTTGCTCTATAGAATTGACTACCAAACCATGAAAAAAAATCCTCATTTGTATACTTCGCGCATGCGCAGTTGAAAATTATTTCATACAAATGCCCATATTTCTTTAAATATTCAATATTTTATCTTTTAATTGCAGTATACTGTTTCTACTATTCTTGAAGTCAAACATGTGCTACCCTGCAAGTTCAAGGACAATTTGTCAAGAATTTCAAACGATATTCGACAAACCGTGTAAAAAGCATAAGCGTCCGGTCAATGCCCTTTAATTTTTGGACAGCAGTGTATTATTGCGTTTTCGTCTGCCTTACTATTCGGCCCAAAAATTTTCCTTGCTGGTACAACTTAACTATTGGCAAAATAATAATAATAATAATAATAATAATAATAATAATAATAATTTCACTGGTTTTAATTGTCTTCCCTCAAAATTCTCCCCCCTTTTTCAAGCTAATCTGAGTACCAAAGTTTCGGCACTAAATTGTCCAGCCCCATTCCAAATATCATGACGAGTATGTGGTGTGCGGCAACAGATCTCAGAATACTAAAACCTAGGAGTGATCAACCCAGTAAAATCCGGACTTTATTGGTTAGCCTACAAGGGTACTTGCAGGGCTACACTACATACCGGGCTTGCTCATTCATTATGATGACGTCACAAAAGGGGGCTGACTAGGAGGAAAGACATACAGCGATTGGCACAAAATGATGGGCGCGTTGCTTTGGACCAATCGCTGGTCGCGGTCAGCCACCATTTGTGACGTTTTGAGAGTGAATGAGCAAGCCCGGTATCTAGTGTTGCCTTGGTACTTGTCATTGTGGATCGCCCCATGAGGCGATCAGGCGAATTTCGCCGCACTCTCCAGGCACTCAAACCCGTCAAACTAGGTCGAATCCCGGTAGGTAGGGGCCTCCCAGGTAAAAAAATCAGCAAAAAACCTTTAAAAAAAAACTTCAGGTAATTTGCAGGTATTTGGGACTAAGGTTTCATGAAGGTAAAAAACCTGCAATTTTCCTTCACTTTTTTGTCCCAAATACCTTCGCTTTCCCTTTAGGCAAAAACCTGCAATTTTCCTTCACTTTTTTGTCCCAAATACCTTCGCTTTCCCTTTAGGCAAAAACCTGCAATTTTCCTTCACTTTTTTGTCCCAAATACCTTCGCTTTCCCTTTAGGCAAAAACCTGCAATTTTTCTTCACTTTTTTGTCCCAAATACCTTCGCTTTCCCTTTAGGCAAAAACCTGCATTTTCCCTTTACTTTTTTGTCCCAAATACCTTCGCTTTCCCTTCAGGCAAAAGCCTGTATTTTCCCTTCACCTTTTTTGTCCCAAATACCTCCGCTTTACCTTCAGGCAAAAAACTATTTTCCCTTCCCTTTTTTGTCCGAAATACCTTCACTTTTCCTTCAGGTAAAAACTATTTTCATTTCATTATTTTTGTCTGAAATACCTTGTTTTCCTTTAAGCAAAAAACTTGTACTTCCCTTCCCATTTTGTCCAAAATAACTCCATTCATTAGGTATAGGGCTTCAATTAGGTAAAAAATTTATATCTTCCTTTTACATAAAAAAAACTTGTATTATAACTGGATGTTTTAGTCTGAAAAATACATCCGGTTTTTCCTGATAAAAAAAATCTGAATCAACACTGCACTTTTTTCCTCCAAAATATACCCCTCCCCCCGACATTTTTACTCTAAGCTTAAGAGCCAATGATGGCTCCCACAGTAACACTTGGTAGCTAATGTCAATGGTATAGGTAAAAATTAACTTTTTTACTCACTGGCCACTGACCAGTACATGAATTTTTTTTACTCGCCAGTGTTTTTCAGCCAATAACAAATTTGTCTAATGATTGCGGAATAAAAAACAAAATTTGTCAAACAATAGTGGAATAAACAGCGAAATTTATCAAATGGTGTCAGGAAAGAGATTGCGACATTCGTCAAATCGTCACGGTTAATAAATTGCAAAATCTGTCGATCAATTGCAGAAAAATCACGAGATTCGTTAAATGACCACAAAAAAAAGCTAATTTTATCAAGGAATCTTTGAAATAAATGGCAGATTTTATCAATCGATCGCATAAACTATAGTGAATTTCGCAAAATTATTGCAGGAAAAAAAATAATTTTGTCAAACTGTCATGAAAAAATTTATTGTCGAATGGCTTTGAGAAAAAAAATTACAATCTATCAAATGATTTCGGGGAAAAAATCGTGAAATTCGCCAAATAGTTGCGAAATTTGTTGAGCGACAGCAGGGGAAAAAATCTTTTTCCATTCAATCATCGCAATTGGTGAGTGTGACTATTAAGTTTGACCAGTGGTAGCAATAAAGTCAATCGCCAAATTTTCAGTAAGAATTACTCGCCGATTGGCGAGTGCTAATTTTGTCCTATAGTCAACAGGAGCTTTTTTTTCTGGAGGACAGCAGCTGAGGATAGAGTATTTTTTCAATTTTGATAAGGTCAATTTCCATTTAAAAAAAGGAATTAAAAAAAACATTGCAACCAAAATCAGAAATGTAACCAGTTATAGATTGATCTCACAAATATGCAATAATAATAATAATATTGAAATGCAACTGAGAAATTAACAAAAATGTGTACTTTGTGTTATTAATAGCAGCCCCCAAGCATGAATCGCTAAATGATCAAGATTTATTGCTAAATTATAAAGCATATATGACATTATATAGGGGGAAATTAAGTGGGGTATGCATTTAAGCGAAGACACCATTAATGTTCAGTTACTACATACGTTATCATTTGAATCATAACACAGGCATGGTACATATTAACAATCAATAAATATTTACAAAATAGTTTGAAATTTAATTATTGTAGTATTGATTTCAATTAATAATTTATTTTGTTATGCACACTCTTATATACATAAGCATGTACTAAAGCATATAGTATACATTCTTACAAACACTATTTACATTAATGGGGTTTTATTTTTCAGTAAAACTATGTAATTTAAGTAAAATGAAAATAAATTTGAAATAAATTTATTTCTACGCAAAATCCTTTTACCTTTCTTTGCAAAATATACGGAACAGATGACTTATAAGCCCTCCGGTCCGCCATTTTGTTTTGTTGGCGAAAACCCGTTTATCGCCAACAAGAATTTGTCACTTTGGGCTATTTTAGGTTTTATTTTTTATTTAATTTTGGAATATATACAGATTAAAATATGTACAGAATAAACATAATTACATAACATATATACAAAATTTCGCCAAATAATGGCCATGCGATCTGAGGGCTTATAAGTCATCTGTTCCGATGGGAGTTGTATTTTACGTGATTAAATGAGTACATTTAACATGAACCCTCTGGGAACTGTTTAAATTCCACGGTATCCTATGCATATAAGCGGGGTATAAAACTGAGCTGGGGCGTCCGTCAGTGGCTCAACCGTCGCACCAATGTACTGAGGGACATATAACGTGCACAACCAGGATCTGCCTTCCGTATGCGCTGCGACCAGTCGGGGCACCGCCACCTGTGCATCATCCCGAATAAATCCATATATTGATGACATAGGTCATTGCGATACTCGGTGGATCCCATTATCAGAGGAGACCACTGTGAAAACACTTATATAAGCGGGGTATGCAATTATCTGTTACCGGATTAAGCGGGTACATTAACAGAAAAAAAAAACCCCTGGATGCATGAAACTCACCATGCAGCAATCTCTAGAATGCATAAAATTCATTCAAACAGCAGTTAGTAACATATATATGTACGCTTCGCATAAATTAACCGAAAAAAAAAACCCTTGATGTATGAAACTTACCTTGCAGCAATCTCGAGAATTCATGAAATTTATTCAAACAGCAGTTAGTAACATATATATGTACGCTTTGCCTACATTACCCCCCCCCCCCCAACAATAAAAAAACACCCCTGGATGTACAAAACTCACAGTGCAGCAATCTCTAGAATCAATGAAAATCATTCAAACAGCGGTTAGTAACTTATATACGTATATATGTACATTTCGCATACATTAACCAAAAAAAACCCCCACAAATTGATGAAATGCCCGAGTTCTTTCCTCTCCCTGTCCTTGTGCAACTAAAAAAAAATATTGTTTTCTCCTGTGACTGACAGATAAAATTTAAGATCTTTCTTCACTACTGATCAACAAATTTTGCAGTTTTATTCTGTGACAAATTAACAAAATATCAGAATTCCCTTGTGCGACTGAAAAGAATGGTTTTTCCTGCAACCAGTTGGAAAATTTTGACATTTTTCTTTGCAACCGATCGACGACTTTTGAAGTTCTTATTCTGCGACAAATTGATGAAATACCCAATTCCTCCTCCCTTTTGTGGGACTAAAAGAAGTCTTTTCTGCGACTGACAGATAAAATTTAAGATCTTTCTTCACTACTGATCGACAAATTTTGAAGTTTCCGGCTGAAGCAAAAAGACAAAATACCCGACTCCTTATGTAACGGAAAAAATTCATTGTTTTTTTTTTCTGCAACAGACTGATGCATTTTGAGATTTTTCTTTGCAAGCGACCGACATATTTTCCAGCTTCATTCAGTGCATGGATGCAAGTTTGAAATGTGGCCAGGACTGAAAATATTTTGACTTGTTCCCCCCCCCCCCCCCTCCAAGCGCACACACGATGCATGTGTTTGACTTTGAGATGTGGCAAAGACTGAAAATATTTTGAATTCTCCACCCAGACCTCCTCTCCAAATGCACAATGCACACACCATGTCCACGTGGCCAAAACGTCGAAGGAACTCGAAAAAACGGCAAAATTCTTCGAAGGATCTCGAGAAAACGGCAAAATTTGCCGAAGGATCTTGAGAAAACGACAAAATTCGTCGAAGGATCTCAAAAAAAATGTAAAATTCGTCGAAGAATCTCGAAAAATGACAAAATTCGTGGAAAGATCTCGAAAAAACAGCAAATTTCGTCGAAGGATCTCGAAAAAAAATGACAAATTTCGTCAAAGAATTACGGAAAATACGCAAATTTTGCCCACAAGCCGAGGAAAAATGGGAAATTCATTAAAGGCTCATGAAAAATGGCTAATTTCGTTGACAGATCACGAAAAGATGCAAATTTTGTCAAATGGCTGCTGAAAAAACACCAATTTCGTCGAAGGATCGTGGAAAAAACTGCTAATTTCGTTGAAGGATCACGGAAAAACAGGCAATTTCGTAGAAGAATCCAAAAAAACAGCGAATTCTGTCGAAGGATCACGGAAAAAGGCGAATTAGTCGAAGGATTGCAGAAAAAACGCGAATTTCGTCCGAAGGCCAAGAAAAAAATGCGAAATTCATGAAGGATCACGGAAAATGGCTAACTTCGTTGACAGATTGCGAAAAAAAATTCATCAAAGGGCTGTGGAAAAATGTGAATTTTGTCAAAAGACCGTAAAAAAAGAACAATGTTCATCGATCACTCGTGGCAAAAACGCAAAGTTCGTCGATCAGTCTCGGAAAAAACGCAAAGTTCGTTGATCTGTCGCTTAAAAAACGCAAAGTTCGTCAATCTGTCGATTAAAAAACGCAAAGTTCGTCGATCTGTCGATTAAAAAATGCAAAGTTCATCAATCTGTTGCTTAAAAAAGGCAAAGTTCGTTGATCTGTCGCAAAAAAAGTGCAAAGTTCTTCGATCAGTCGCGGAAAAAGCACAAAGTTCATCGATTAATCGCAGAAAAAAACCCGCAAAGTTTGTCGATCGGTTATGGGAACAAAATCACGAAATTTATCGTTAGGTTGTAGGTAAATTAAATAACGCAAATTTCTCACAAAAAAAAGGTGACATTTTTTGGGCAGGAGGCTTCCGCCCACGATATTTTTTTGGGCGGGATTTCAAAATTTTTGGCACAAATCCCGCCCTCAAATTCAAGCCCTGACATATTTGTTTTGTTTCTAATTTTCAAAATAATTTTCATCCATATTTACTTATTATAAACACATTATTTAATTTTATCGACTAATTTATTTATATTTAGTAATAAAAGTTCAAATGTTTTAACTTGATTATGTCAGAAACAAAACAAATGTTTTGATTTATCGCCCGCGGTCAGTCATCTCATCAAAAGTTCAAATGTTTTAACTTGATTATGTCAGAAACAAAACAAATGTTTTGATTTATCACCCGCAGTCAGCCATCTCCTTTTTTAAATCGAAACATTTTAACTTTTATTATTAAATATAAATAAATTAGTCAATAAAATTAAATAACATGTTTATAATAAGTAAATATTGATTAAAATTATTTTGGAAATGAGAAACAAAACAAATATTACCAACACATAACAAAACACATGAATCTGCTATCGGCTTAAAACATAGAAGATTCTCACCCACATACATAGCAATCCTTTTTAATAATTGCTCTGTATTGCATTTACATTCTAAAACATAAAATAAATTACTTACCGATGAAATGGTAGTCCAAAATAAAATATTTGCGCAGCCATATGCTGCATAACAGCCTTTTATTTAAATGATGAAAATTATTACACTCAAGGTGTTGATCCAGGAAAAATTTGGGGCCTGTTTAGCAAGCTTTCAGAAAATTTCTCTTAATTAAACAGGGCTCTTTCACAAACTTTATTACAATAAAACAAGCAACTTCACAAAATTTCATTCCATAAAAACGTATTCTTCATTAAATATTTTTATTTTGTTTGATTTTAAAATGTGTAATTTGCAAACAAAACAAGTTCACCAGAAAAGAAAACTTTAGCAAAAGGACCTCTTGAGTTGCATGGCAGTTGCTAGGGTGATCATTATGTTTCCGTGCACATGTGTGACCCCAAAGAACATGAAATGTGAAATGTTATTAAATGCGATTAAAAGCTTTTTCTTCTATTTCCAAGACAGTTTGCCAAATTAGTTTGTTACAGGTGTCAGATATCATTTTTTGATTAATAACAAAATACTTGTTGCTATATTTTTATGCTTGATAGCAGGGGTGTAAAAATGCAGTCGTCAATGGGCAAATTACTACTAAATTTTTAGTATTCTTCGACTAATAAGAATACTGATAAAATTTAGGTGAAGTATACCAATAAAATTTAGCCAAAGAATACTAATAAAATTCAGTGGTGAGAATCGACCCACTGGCGCCTAGATTTTTACACCCCTGCTTGATAGCATGTTTTAAAATTTTGGATGATGTTACTTGTTTGTAATAAGGAAAAACTTTGGATTTAAAGAAAAAAAAATTAGCTTATTTATCCATTGCTATCATCTAGCGACCAAGATTTATCTCACCAAATTATAAAGCAAATATGACATTATAATAATACTATATGATGTGTTTAACATTTTGTGATTTATATGGCCGAAAGTTATAGTCACATATGATGCATATATTATATACAGGTGGTTATCAAAATAATGGAAACACCCTAGATTTTTAAGGAATTCTTTATTAATATGGCGTAGGACCGCCTTTGGCATTTAATACAGCTTGGATTCGCCTGGGAATCGAATCATACAAATTCTGAATAGTGTTTAGAGGAATATTGTACCATTCTTCATGGAGATATTGTGAAAGTTCCGTGAGAGATGCCGGTGGAGGATATCGATTCCGGATTGAAAGCTCTAAAATAGACCACAACGGTTCGATTATGTTGAGGTCTGGGGACTGTGCGGGCCAAGGTAGATGTTCCACCTCATCCTCATGTTCATCAAACCATGATTGGACAACTCTGGCTGCATGAATAAGGGCATTATCATCCTGGAAAATTCCATCTCCTGCAGGAAACAAAATTTGCATCATGGGATGGATCTGGTCAGCTAAAACTTCTCTATACTTCTCCCCAGTGATCCTTCCTTTCAGGGTTACGATTGGACCAGCAGAAAACCATGACACGGCTGCCCATACCATGACCGATCCACCTCCATGCTTGACAGTTGGACGGAGGCAATCAGGATCATACGCTTGTGCAGGTGTTCTCCAGACATGTACCCGTCCTGTTGTGGGGAAAAGTGTGAAAGATGATTCGTCTGACCATATAACAGTCTTCCACTTATCAATCGACCAGGTTTTGTGGTTGTGGTACCACTCTACACGACGTTTGGCATTAGCATCTGTGACAAGTGGCTTGGGAATTGCTGTTCTGCCGTAAATGTTCTCTTTATGAAGGTATCTCCGAACTGTCATTGTTGACACTGGAGAATCCAGATGCTGATTGAGCTCTGCGGTCACTTTGGCTGCAGTTGTTTTCTTTTTAGATATTACAATCCGCTTCAATACCCGTCGGTCTCTTTCACTCAGCTTCTCCTTCCGTCCACTATTTTGCTTTGCTGAGCTTGTCTTTCCGCGCTGTGTGTATGCTGTCATGACTTTAGACACCGTACCTCTAGAAACGCCTATAAGAGGGATGTTTCGGTCACCGTTGCTCCAGCTAGTCGGGCTCCTACAATTTGGCCTCTTTGAAAATCTGTGAGGTCTGACATTTTACGCTTCTGACAAAAAAAATCAAAACGTAGACAACTCTTCTAGAGCTCTCTCATACTACCTAATACATGCACTTTTTATATTAAAAAAATCTGGTAGCTAAGATTATATTTTAATGCTTACGAAGAGAATTCTTAAATGTCCCTTTCATTCACAAGTGTTTCCATTATTTTGATAACCACCTGTATATATTGACATATAAGATGTAAATATGTATATAATGACGTATATATGTGCATACAACGGTCGATCCAGACAAAATTTGGGGCCTATTTAAGGCCTTTTCACAAAAATCAATTTAATAAAATGGGACCCTTCACAAAATTACTTTTACTAAAATAGGTCCTTTCACAAAATTCTGTTCCATAAAAACTTACCATTTATTATTTATTTATTATTTTATGATGTTTTAAAATGTGTAATTTGTAAACAAATAAGTTCACCAGAGAAGAAAACCTCAGCAAAAGGATTTTAAGAAGTTTTTGTTTATAAATTCTTGGTTCGAATTTGAGTATAACTGGATTTTAACTTTCGTTACAAAATGTTATTTTTCACAAAAATATAATAAATTTCACAAAAATAAACTTTATTCTTCACAAAATGGGCCCCAAGAAAAAAAACCCTGCATCGACCCCTGGCATATGTACGATGCATATGTATATGTAAGCTTGGCGATGATTTCTGTAAAATCATAGCTGCAACCTTTGCATAATCATAATTGTGGGGGCAACAAATTTTAAATTAACTCCATCGCTATTAAAGTATATTAAAAAAGGGCTAAAATAAGATATGAACGACACATTAAAAATACTTAAAAATATTTTGGTAGGCCTCGTGGTATTTTTTATAAATACGTGAATCTATCTAATTTTTTAAAAGAGAGCCTAGTTTTGTAGAAATACGTCAGTACATATTTTTAGCCATCTTATGGCTATGTATAAACATTCAAAAAATTAATTAAGGCGTTACTTATTACATTAACAAAGTTAGCGTTAGCGAATTACTTAAAATTATACGCGAACGTTATCAACGCCGCGAGTCGTTGTTGTTTTGACCCGGAGGCCCGGTGAGCAGCTTTATATTTCTATGTAGCTGTCCTACTTACGCCGCGAGTCAAAAGAAAATGTAAACAGGCTCGGCTCAGATCAGAGTTGAGTTGAGGAGTCGTGTTTCTTCCTCCATTAGAACATCACTATGGAGTTCAGAAATGCCGTGTCTGTTGCGAAAAAAAAATCAAATGTTTTAATTTGTTTTTTGAAGTAATTTTCATTAAACTGGAAGTCATGTCTGAAGTTAATAATACCACCTGTATTATCCCACTAGCTTTAATCATGGGAGTGGGGGGGGGGGGGGAGGGGCGCTCGAAAAAGTGGAAAGGGGAAGGAAATTTAATTTCTTATTTTGTTTGAAATTTATTTTATAATTTATTTAATTTCTTATTTGACCGAAAAAACGGTAAAACGGTAAATTTACTCTTTCTTCGAGTAATTTAAAATAATTAAACACTAAGAGAAAGTACAAAATTCACGTTGGGGGGAAGGGGGGGGGGGCTTCCCCCTTAAATTTCCCATAAAAGTCATTTATTCATTATTTTTTATATTTATGTGTTAAAAATGTATCTCAAAGGGGTAGTTCAAAGCAGTGTTGAGTTAGGGCATGGGTGGCCCGCGGGACCCCCCCCCCCACGGAGGATTTGAAATTTAATAAACAAAATTTTCTTTTTCTTTGAAAGACATTGTAAAATTTATTTTTTATGAGTAACTTAAAATAATTAAACACTGAAAGAAAGAGGAACTAAAAAATTTTCGCTAACAGGGGAGGGGGCAACCCCCCCCCCGGATTTTAAAATTTAATTAATGTAATTTTATTTTTCGCCGAATTTGAAAGAGATAGTAAAATTTATTCTTTTCGAGTGTGTGTTTAAAAAGGACCCTAAATGGAAATTCAGGGAAGTGATGAAGTCAGAAAATAGCGGGGGGGGGGGGGGCACTCCCCAGGTTTTGTAATTTAATTGACATTTTTTTTCTTCAATTTTTAAAGACAGTAAAATTTATTTTTTGAGTAACTTAAAATAATTAAACATTCAGAGAAAGATAAATTATGAATATTCATCTCGTAGTGTGTGGGGGGTAAAGGGAGGGGGGGTACTCCCCTTAATCACTCATGGCAGTTAATTTTTGTCCTGTTTTTCTTTTAACTTTTATGTAATAGTGCTAAAAATTTATCTTAAAATTGGGTATTTCAGGGCAGTGTTGATTTCAGACGGGGGGGGGGGGAGGGCACCCCTCGAAGAATTTTGAACAATTAATTTAAATTTTAACTAATTTTCTTTTTTAAATTTATTATTTTCGAATATTATAAAATTATTAAACACTGAGAGAAGGAGGATATAACCAACATAATATTTTTTAAATTATCTCCCCCCCCCTCACCCCGCTCTATGTGGCTCTGGCCTTTTCCAGTAAAAAGCTATTTGAATATGAGTTAGATACTTAACCATATCGTCTATAACAAAACATTTAGAAAAACCTTTAAAATTTTCTGCATGAAACGCAGTTTTTTTTCCCTTCAAAATGCCTGTAGTGATTTTAGGGAAGATTTGCTAAGTCACTGAAGGTAATTTGTAGGTCATTAGCTTGCTGAAATAAACCTGCACAAAAACTTTAAAAAAGCCTTCATATTTCCTGCATGAAAAGCTGTTCCCGTTTTTCTTCAAAATACCTGTAATGATTTTTGAAGGTAATTTGAAGGTTATAAGCGTGCTGAAATAACCCTGAATAAAACCTTTAAAACACCTGTAATATTTCCTGAAGGAAACCTGCAGTTTTCATTTTGCTTCAAAATACCTGCAGAAACCTTCAAAATACCTTCAAAATCATATATATTTTAAAGGTTTCTTGCTGATTTTTTTACCTGGGCTGGTCAGCGGTCTCCGAGATTTAAAGAAGCATTTCAGAAAGTTTTCTCAACCCAGTATTAACACGAAATACGGTCTTTCGGATGCTATTATTTCTCAAGTAACCATTTTCAGCTGCATAACTAAATTTATGCATGCAAGACTACAAAATAATGTTCGTTTCACCCTGTTAATTTAGCGTGTTTTTCTGTTGAACATGAAAATGCTTATTTAATAATTGAAATCATTAAACGAAAATTATATTTTATGTCGATTCCGGGTTCAGAAAACTGATACACTGTAAGAATTACTTCCTAACGTTTCGGAAAATTACGGGCAGCGAAATAAACTTATCTTTCAGAAATGCCTCTTGAAATCTTGTAAATCTCTTGGTTTCTGGGGTTTCTGAAGAGAAAGGAACGCTTATCGGAATCGTGGGTAACTCGAAAGAGGTTATATTATATTTTCGTAAACCTTCTTGTTCGATCAAGAAACATTTCTGTCTCTTTTTCTTTCTATTACATTTTAGCAAGTAAATTCATTTATAAAAATTACTGATTTTTTCCAGCTTTTCATAATACAAGGTTAATAACAATATATATATATATATATTTCGTCTAATTCAATATGTTGTTAGCTCTCTGACTTAATCTTCACTGGTAAGTGTGAATTTAAGCATGTTCTTCACATGGTCGAAATTGAAGAACAATTTTCCTCGTATTTCTCTTGAGATTCGAAACAACTTTTAAAATCAAAATTATCTAGTGACTTTTGGCTATAAAAATGCACATAAAAACGAATTGTATAACCAGCTTTCTTTAATTTTAAAGCCCCTTTCGCAGATTTGCCGTTTAAGCTGTTTTTACAAATACAGTTTTTGCTTTTTAAATTCCACAATAGTATTTTCTTCCGGATATTTAGTATGGATATTAGTATTGTAAAAAATCTTTCATTTTCATTCCATTTTGATTCCTATGAATTCGAACATCATATAGAAAGCGCCTTAGATGCTTTCACAAAATAAATAGAACCTTTCCAACGAAGCAGTATCGACATTAATGAAATGTAACCTATTTTATATAATTTTTAGGATTCCGTACTTAAAAAGTAAAAACGGAACCATTACAAGATCACTAGTGTATCTGTCTGGCCGTCTGTCACAGACGTTTTTTTTTTTAAACTATCGAACGTGGAAAGTTCAAACTTGGCAGAGGCTATTGACCCACATATTTATAGATTATTAGCCATTCACAAGTATTTTTAGGAAGAATTTAGGTGGGTTAATTAACCCTTTATCTACCGAATTATGAATCAACAAATTGTTCAATCTCAATAATTATCTTCCTCGATGTCTGAAGGTATATTAGACAATTTATATTATAATAATATGAAATTTAGATAAGGTTTTTCATTAAAACTGATTTAATAATGCGGTAGTAATAGTTCTTTTTGTGAAATATTTACAAGAATATTAGATTAATTAAAAAGAATGCTGTTAAGGAAATATCACAATTCTTTATCGGAACAATGTAAATAAATGTATTGTGATCCTATCATTAAATAGAAAGGTTTTTATAGTTGCAAAATTTTCATATAACAAGTTTTAAAAAGAGAAGATCTACACTTATGTAAAAGGTTGAGAAAAATACCACTTTATAAAATATTTAGCTTTCACTGTTTTGCTGTGCTTTCTAAATGTGATCCAAAAAAGTATTTTGTATAAAAACAAAATCTTATTATCATTATTAGACAGATTAAAGAAATTTTATACAAAGTTTTCTCTGATGGTACTTAAAAGTACCGTCAGTAGATAAATGGTTAAGTTGTGAAAAAAACTGGTAGATCGTGTGAGTATCGTTCGAAATATCTCGTACTCGTAACACCGAGTTTTTATTTGTCTCCTCGTAACCAAGTCTTCGTTTAAGATATGGCAAGTCACAGTGATAAACAGTTAACGTTTGTCCTTCGGACTGAATTCAATTATTGTAAATATCTCATAGAATAATTCCAATTTTTTTACAAAATCTTATTATTCTTCTAGCAAAGATTTTTTGAAATATTGCAGTTAGTAATTAATTCTTTTCTGTACATTGCAAAAGAAAAAAATGCTAATTTTATGGTATAATACTGGCATTCCAGCTGCCGGTACTGGCAGCTGGGGTGCTAGTATTGTACCGTAATATCAGCCATTTTTGTTTGCAGTATACGGAACCCTTTGAGCGCAAGTAAAATTCGCAATTGACCGATTATCGTTGACCGATTTGACCGTACATGACCTATTTGACCGCGTTGACCGTACTTGACCGATTATTACATTTTATCGGTATTGGTAAACGCTCAAACGGGATTCGTAAACAGAACTATCAATTGTTATTCAAAAACCTTATTTATCAAATAAATCTTATTTACTGTTCAGTTTCAGCTTCTCAGAATTCCGAGTTTCCAATTTCCGACAGCTGCTAATGCTTAAGGGAAAGAAAAGGTTTTTAATCTTGAAAACAAAAACTTTACTTTTTAATAAAGTTTGTTTGTAGCATAAACTTTTGTTTTCGTTCAAACTCATTCGGTATCCGTAAGCATAATATTAAAAATTCTCAAATTCTCTAAAAAAAAGTAAAACTAAATAATACGTGAAACATTTTCCGTTGTAATTGCTAGTTTCATAGCACATAAAGTAGTTTTCTTACAGGCATCCCCCCGCCCCTATAAAATGCATTAAAAGAAAACATTCATCTTTTACTTTGCCTTTAACTATCTTTTGAAAACTGAAATTTCGAAACCCATTAAATTTATATGTTTAGTCTGAATAAGTAATATATACAAAAAAGTATATATATATATAATGTGCACAAATATACTTTTTCTTTCTGATAAACAATGCAGTTATTTGTTTTTTCATTTAACAAAAGCAATTTTTTCCCCTTCAGAGCAAGTTAATGAGATTCGAAATGAAAAGTTTGGGGAAGTATTAGTGAATATTCTCTTCTTATTTAAAACCATTCAGACAAATAACGTTGGTTTTGAAGTTAAATATTAAATACCAGATGGTAGTATGTTCCAGATTTTAAGAAGTTCTAAAGCTGTTATTTACAGAGAAGTTTTATTTTTCTTCATGGAAGTTTTTTTTCTCATAGCAAAATCTGTTTGGTTGGCAGACGATCAATGAAAATGTTCGCTTATTTTCTATATTCATTTATATATATAGAAATAATATAAATATAATTTTATATCTATCTATCTATATATATATATATATATATATATATATATATATATATATATATATATATCCTTTTAACGATTCTTCTATTTATTTCTTTATTTTACTCTTATATTAAATGCTTGAAATACTTTGAATTTTTCATTCCGTCAAACGTGCCTTATTCTAAAAAGCCTAAACAAGACTTTTTTGGACGGAAAGAAAAGAATAAATAAAAAAGATGAAAAAAAACTTTTTTTTTTCATTATTTATTTATTCCTTAACATATTTGTGACGAGGGTCCAGTATAGATTTTTTAATCTTTTGTCACCGGTTTATCAACATATATATTTTTTTTAATTTCGAAAATACTTTGATTAAATAAGTTGAAATTTTCAATTAAAATTACCGGTAACAATAATCAAGTCATAGATACTGAGCTTTTAATGCGCCACATATACGTTTCGCTCGTCGCAAAGGATTTAAACAAATTTCAGCAAATAGTGTTTTTCTTTTCAGTTACTCAACATTTTCTTCCTTTGTCTTGTTTTAATTTTATTATATTTTAAGAATGTGTCACTTTAAACGAACTATAAATGCTACACACTTCATTTTCAGTACCGAATATTCTAAAATAAACTTCAATAACATATAAACATTTCATGGAAATCCGAGTTTATTTACGAGAGTTAGAGTATAGACAGACAGACGACAGATAGACGAACCGAATTCATGAACACTTTTCAACTATATTGGAAAGTGTTAAAAATACTTTTTAATATATAAAACACAGCGATTCATTCAATTTAAAATTTTACAAAATGTATTAATAAATATACTTGATTTATTAATAGATTTTGTAAAATTTTAAATTGAATGAATCTATGTGTCTTATATATTGAAAAGTATTTTCAACACTTTCCAATATAGTTGAAAAGTGTTCATGAATTTGGTTTGTCTGTCTGTGTATACTCTAACTCTCATAAATAAACTCGGATTGCCATGAAATTTTTATATGTTATTGAGGTTTATTATACAATGTTCGATATTGAAAATGAAGGGAGTAACATTTATAGTTCGTTTAAAGGGACACACAGAAGAATTGCGTTACATTACGGTCTATGGGGGAAAATCGTCTTCGGGGCATTTTATTTATGTTACGATATTTCAAACAGAATTAGATTGACATATTTTTTTGATATGGACAACAACATGGTTTTTCAGAAGTGTAGAATAAGTAGCATTTATAGTTCGTTTACAGGGGCGCACAAAAAGATTCTATTGCATTATAATCTAGTCTAGTGGAATAAATAGTTTGCGGTGCATTTTAATGATGTTATGATACTTATAACAAAATCACTGAAGTGTACTGCACTTTTTCTATAAATTATAGCGTGCATAGCATTTGTAATTGAATTACACAATCACACAAAAGTATTCGTTTAAAAGACTAAGATCGGTAATTGCTGGAGGTGCGTTTTTCTCAGTGGTATGCATCTTTAAACTGACCTAATTTTGAGTGCATTAGATGGTGTGTATAAATTCTATAGATCACATACAGGGCTACACGAAAGACTTCGCACACATTACCGGGTATGGGCAGCAATTGCTGAAAATGGATTTTTACTGAGGCATGTGTTTTTTAAAGTTGCTTATTTTAATATCTCATTTCATTCTAGGAAAAAATGAAATTTCTGGTGGAAATCCCAAAGCAATGTAATCGCCTTTTAGTGCAATAAGTCATAAGCATTTATCGAATTACCGGAAAAAGAAATTAGATATTCCATATAATTCATTACAAGTGTTTTAACGGAAAATACATAATGTGAAAAAAACACTCTGAAACACCACCGCATGATGATGGTGTGTAACAATCTTACGTCATGGGAAAGTTTTATGAGTTTAACACACTTTCCAGTTCAAGGACTAATTCATTCTTAAAAATGTAACCTAACTGTTGGGAGCCATTGTATCGAGCTCTCTATGTAACTGTTTAAATTTTTAAGATATTAAATTTATTTAGTCTAATGAAGAATGGGTACTTACATAATTAAATCAAAACACGTTTTAATAAATAATCTCTTTTCAGTAGAAGAAAACATAGATTGTTACGCTTTCAACTAGTCCAAAATAAATGGAATAAAAACGAGTGCATTTTGAGACGGTGCTACAAGGATTACCAAGGATGTCCCATCCAGGAAATTAAAAGGTAAGACGTATGTTTTCCTTGCCTATGTTATTAGTACTTTAATGCACTGAATATTATGAGTTCAAATTAAACTGAATAAGAAATCTGCGCTATCCGATAATTTCTTAATAATAATATCTTCTTAGTATTGGAAAGTGTTTCATAATCTATGCCTGATGCATGATTTTTCGTTCGTGTTTTTATTTCGTTTCATTGCGATTCCCTATGAGCTTAAGAATACATACCATAAGTCCACTGATGGTTTCACAATATAAATAGATCCTTTCCTACGTTACAGTTCTGTAACTTAAAGAAAATTGTCCACTGTATTAAAAAATTTTTAATTACTTTGGTAGAAGAGAATTGTTATTCGAAAACCTTTTTAATTAAATAAATCTTATTTGCCGTTCAGTTTCTGCTTCTCGGGATTCCGAGTTTCCATTTTAAAGACAGCTGCTAAGAGAAAAAAAAAGTTTTTAAACCTTCAAAGCAAAACTCCGCTTTTTAATAAAGTTTGTTTGTAGCAAAAGCATTTGCTTTCATTTATACTTATCAGCATGCGTAAGCGTAATATAAATATTTAAATTCACGGAAAAAGCGAAAACTAAGTGATAATGCAAAACATTTTCTGCTGTAATTGCTAGTCACGTAGCACATAAATTAGTTTCCTGGCAGACATTGTAATTTCTGCCAATAAAATATCAAGAGAAAACAACCATCTTTTACTTTGCCTTTAACTATCTTTTGTGAGATGAAATTTCCAAACGCAGTCACTTATATGTGTAGCCTGAGTGAGTAATATTCACAAAAAAAAGTTGAGTGCACAAATATACTTTTTCTTTGTAATAAAAAATGCAAACGTTTGTTTTTTACTTAACAAAAATTTATTTTTTCCCTTCAGAGCAAGTTAATAATGAGATTCGAAATGAAAAGCTTGGAGAAGTATTAGCGAAATTTTTTTATTATTTAAAACCATTCAGACAAATAACGTTGGTTGTGAAGTCAAATATTAAATACCAGAGGGTAGTATGTTCCAATTTTTCAGAAGTTTTATAGCTGCTATTTACAGAGATGTTTTATTTTGTTTCGTAGAATTATTTTTTGAACAAAGACTGTTTTGTTGACAGACTTCATTTTTTATTTCATTCATATTCCCAATTTTAAAAAAAATCTTTCATCGAATAGAACTTCGATTTAGATAAAATTTAGAGAATTTTAATGTAAGATAATATTTTCATGGCTAAATGTAAAAAAAAAAAAAAAAAAATCATAATTGAAACTGAAATATTTTTTAAATAAAACGTGCATTTCCATACAATTTTCATTTGAAGTTTGCCAATTTAAAATTTTGCATTACATTACGATCAACCTAATATAAAGAAAATGGTTATTTAACTTAAATTTTAAATGTTTTTTACAAGCCATACTTACTCGGCTTTTACTTGTTTTCTTTTATGTATTTCATTCTGTTTTAACATTTTATTACGTTCTGTTGCAGTATTATTTCAGTTTTTATCTTACTGGTGAGTTGCATCTATTATTATTTAGTTTTTTTTTTTATCTATTACAGTTCAAAACAATGTTTGTAATTTACCTTAAGCAAAAGGCTCCTCTTTTTTTAAAAAAAAATAGTTTGCAGTTACAGACTTTTCTTTTTTTTTCTTTTTTGTTTAATGCTAGATGGCAGCAACAGACACTTCCTTTTTTATTATTACTCTTTTCTGTTTCGCCACTGACTCATCATTTCCTAGAGATAAGCTATGGACCAGCATCTGGATAATAGTTTGAAATCTTATTTAATCATATCCACTCTTTATTTTACTGGTGAGTTGCATCTATTATTATTTAGTCTTTCATATATTGAAGTTCAATCATAATTTATTTTTTGGAAGTCTCATTCTTTCCACATTTTTGTGTTTTTTCGATATGTTATAAGGAGCTTAATTTTATAATTTTTAGGCTAAATGCTAACAATATTCGACGAAATAACATATCTTTATTACGAATTATTCTTCTGAAGCTCCTCTGACGAATACATAGAATATTCATAATTGTGCATTTTTGCATGTAATTTTATTGTGTTAAAATTTTTATATGTCTTTTTATATTTTCACACATGTGGTTTTATTTTAACCATATATATATATATATATATATATATATGATTGTGAAACAATATTAATGAGAAAAAATAAGTGTTGAACGATTGTGGGGTTCAAAATGCAGCATTAAATTCCTCACCGTCCTGTGTACCTGATGCTGATTTTTACTTTCTTCTATCTTTACAAGAAGAAAGTATTGGATTCAGAAAAATTTTTGACTTCCGGTTTTCGACGGATTTATACGTTTTAGAAGGTTCTGAACACGATTTGACTGTTTTTAGAAAATGTCTGTCTGTGACTCTGTCTGCCTGTATGTGACAAAAATTTTATGGGCGCTATATCTCAAGAACTAATGCACGAAATTTAATAAAACTTTATATTCAGTTAGTCCCTCATATGAATTGGTGCTTATTAGTGTTTGGTGAAAATCGCCCGACAGGTGGCGCTGCTATGCTGCATTTTTAGCGATTTCCTCAATAGCTCTACCTCAAGAACTAATGCGCTTATTTTCAAAAAAACTTCAGATTCAGTTAGAACTTTACATAAATAGACGCTGATTACGTTTTGGTGTAGATTTCTCAACAGGTGGCACTGCTATACCACTTTTCTCATAATTTTTACGATAGCTATATCGCAAGAACTAATGCACGGGATTTCATGAAACTTCGGATTCTGTTAGACCTTGACATAAATAGATGCTGCTTACGTTTTGGTGTAAATAGACCAACAGGTGGCGCTGATATGCTACTTTTTTCATTATTAACACGTTAACTATATCTCAAGAACTAATGCGCAGATTTTCACCAAACTTCAGATTCAATTAGACGTTGACATAAGTTGTTGTTGATTAGGTTTTGGTCTAAATCGCCCAACAGGTGGCGCTGCTATGCTGCATTTTGTAGGATTTACACGATTTTAGCAATAGTCATATCTCAAGAACTAATGCACGGAAGTTAATAAAATTTTAGATTCCGTTAGACCTTGATATAAATCTGTGCTGATTCTTTTTAGTGTATACAAAACCTGTGTGAGATAGAAAAAATTTTGGGATTGACACATCCGACTAGTTAAGTTTGTAGCTGTTTGGATAAAATGCTTTCAAGAAAAATAGTTCTACTTAATTTTTTAACGAAACTGGAACGATTGTTTCATATGTAAAAAAAAAGGCTGCACGCATTTTTACAGTTATTGTATTTTTTTTTAAACTCAGTTCCGGGATTTTAGATTTTTTACTGTCCCTCTTGCTAAAGTTATGCAGAAAATCACTCCCAGATGCATACACAGAGTCTTTTTCAACTTTTTTCTCATACAAAACTTTGCTAGAGAAAACATCGCTGTACTTCTTTGACAGGAGATTTTCCGCAGAATTTAAATCAGCATTTAAATGCCGATTTCAAGCATTGTGGCTATATTGGTCGTCTTGCCGTCTCTAAGAGTTATGTTTAATTATGGAGGTAAATTACATTTTTCTTTTGTTGTTATTTAGCTCAATATAAATAACTGTTGCTAAAAGTCAAAGAACATTGTGGCTTCCACTTTTATACTTTGGCATGACTTGCCTAAAAATAAGGCGGTAATTTTTCTTACCGTCCCTGTTCTATTTCAGTATTAAATGGATTACAAGAGCCTCACAGGGATAGTATAGTATTAAACATTAATGCAGAACAACAACAACATGTTTAATTATAGCAACAAGAATAAGAAAGTTTAAAACTGGAAGTTTAAAATGCTATTTTATTAAGTTGAATTTCACAAGTTTCTTATTCATGAAAGCTAAAATTATGGGAGAATGGCTTATATATATATATATATATATCATCGCATGCATCGTAAGAAATATGGGGATTGTAGAATATGTTATGAAATCCTGTGGAGAAATATACTTTTAACTTTGAAGATATGTTGGTCACGCTTTGAAACTGCAAATATTTCAAAAGAGAAGTTTTGAAGTATACATCTTATGCATACATATCTATAGTGAAATGAAAAATAAATCTTTTCATTCAATTCTACATTATTTTACAGTCACGCACACGCGTGCATATACAGGGTGTTTCAGAATAACTGTTCAATAATTTGAAGGAAGGCCAGGGTCACAAAAACAAGGAATAATAATTTAGGAATATGTGGTCGCAATCCACTTATTCAGTGAAAATACAGGGTGTTCCGCTCTAACAGAAATCGAGTTTCCGTTAATAATTTTGAGAACAGTGAAATTATTGTAATGAAAATTTGGTGAGACTTATGTTTCTTTTTGAAACAGCTGTCGCAGACTAGGCGCGATTTTTGTTTTACACCATTTTGGCGAGAAAATCCCGTTTTTGGGTAGCTATTATGCTTAACTTTCTGAAACAGCAATATTAGATTTATTTTATTATAAAACAGTTTATTTTATTATAAAACACACACAATTTTTATTATAAACACACACAAATTATTACATTATAAAACACAAAATATATAATTTAATGTAAAACACCTGGAATCTGCTCTACCGGGTGGCCATACAAAGCAAAATTTCGCCAAAATCGCCGGGTTGCCCAGGCATAAAATCACCATTTTGGCGCCGTCTGTTCTTACTCTAAATCTCGTAATTATACTCGAATTACCATGAAATTTTTATATATTATTGAGGTTTTCTATAAAATGTTCGGAATTGAAAATGAAGTGTGTAACATTTATAGTTCGTTTACAGGGAAAAACAAAAGACTTCCGTTACATTAGGATCTATGGGGAAAACCGTTTGCGGTGCATTTTGCTGATGTTACGATATTTTAAACATAATGAGAGTAACATAAATCATTGAGATGGACTATAACAGGCTTTCTCAGAAGTATAGAACAAGTAGCGTTTATAGTAGCGTTTGTAGGACGAACGAAACGACTCCACTACATTAGGATCTGTGGAGAAAAATTGTTTACGGTGCATTTTAATAAAATCAGGATACTTCAAACACAACGAAATCACTGCATATTCCCAATGTATTATAGAGTGCATAGCGTTTATCGTTCATTTACAGAGACACACAAAATATTTCAGTTAAAGAACAGATTAAGATCGATAGTTGCTGGAAGTGCGTATTCCTCTGTGGTGTGCATTTTTGAGTGCATTAAGTAGTGTGTATAAATTTTATAGACCACATGCAGGGTTACCCCAAAGACGTAGACATATTACCGGATATGAACAGCAATTGATTAAAATGGATTTTATTGAGTTATGTGTTTTTTTTTTTTTTTTTTTTTTTTTCAGTTGCTTATTTAGATATCTCATTTCATTCTAGGAAAAAATGAAATTTCGTAATAATATCCTCTTTCTGTCGGAAAGTGTGTCAGAATCTATGCCTGATGGATGATTTTTCGTTCGTATTCGTTTTTGTTGAAAGGTACTTTTAAGGTAACAAATGAAAACCACAGCTGTTTTGTATAACTGTGATTTTTGAGAACAGTACATTATCGATATTATAAAAGAGAAACGTGTCCGTGAATAACGCTGACGTTATTTTGACGTTGGCAACACCTGAAGATTAAATTACGCTTTTACTGCAATTTTTTAAGCTTCTGAACATTGCACATTTTCAATTTTTACACTGTCGAATAGACAAAATACTGTTGTTACTAATGCAATTTGTTTGATATCTCTATCCCAATTTACAGATTTTTTATGGTTTTAAAAATAATTTTCAAGCATGAATTTTTAAAACATCTATCATTTCTATCGTGTGCTGCACTGCAAAAAATAATTGTTGATTTTACAGTATAAAACTGGCACCCAGCTGCCAGTATTATACCGTAAAATTAACAGTATTAAACAGTAAAATAAGCAGTAATACGCTGCCGTGCAAGCAGTAATACGCTACCGCGCATGCGCGGTAGCGTATTACTGCTTGCATGGTAGCGTATTACTGCTTATTTTACTGTTTAATACTGTTAATTTTACGGTATAATACTGGCAGCTGGGTGCCAGTTTTATACTGTAAAATCAACAATTATTTTTTGCAGTGTGACGATTACGAAAGATGAACCCGTTTGGCACTTAAAATAATATAAATAATTCCGTATTTATTTTGGGCTAATATTCCATAACGAAATTAAAACTTCATCAATAAATAATTGAAATAAAATAAATAAAACATAAATTTAACTGACGTGTTTAAACCATTGAAATTATCACAATCAAAAAGTCAGCCGTATGTACCAAAATCGGTGACGTTTCTTCGGCTATTAACTCCTGGCATGTGGCATACGGCTAATACGAAAGTATTGCTTTTAATAAATTTCAAAACTTTATTTGAATACATAATTGATATTTTTTACATAAAAATGCTTTTGGTGTTGTTAGTGGACAATCTGAAACACTAAAATAAATGTAAAAAATATCTACTACAGTTTTCAATTAAAACAAAAGGGTTTTTACCTATAGTCGGCTTGGATCACCTTGTAGTAATATATATTATAATGATAATAAAAGATCAAGAGTAATTTCCCAAAGAGATAAGCTTTTATCGTTAATAAAAAGTCATGATTCTGATAATTAAAAAAAAAACTACTCAATGGATAAAAAGGCTACTGAACTAACTGTTAAAAGTTTTCGATGGTCAAACTTGAAGGCTTTCCTTTAGTTTTTCGCAAATTCCCTCAAACTCTTTTGTAGTATTAGCACCTTCGACTTCATTCTAGCCTTTATATATGTATAATATATACAGTAGCGCTCAAAAGTATTTTAACAAAAAGAAATTCTTTATTATTACGCGTTACATAGTGCTAAATAAAAAACGCTTTAGTTTATCGTTAAGTATGATGTGATTGCAGGTAATAAGTAAATAACAAGTCTAAACTTGTTTGTCACAGTAGGCGCTGAATCACAAACATGTCATATCTTGTGCTCAAAAGTATTTTGACAAGTCATTTTGTTTCGAGTTTTCCAAAGTGTCGGTTGTAGTATTATTTGATTTGTGTTTATATCAGTTTATTGTGATTCTCTTAACATGCCGAAGGTGAAAGAATATTCCAATTACTTTAAAAAAGCTGTTATAACCGCCCTAAAACAAGGAAAAACACAAGCAGAAGTTGCACGTAATTTTAACGTGTCCCGGCAGCTTGTTAGTATATGGAATAAAGTGTTCAATAAACGAGGGACTATCAAAAACAAGTCCCGAAGTGGTCGTCCGAAAAAACAACTCCTACTGTTGATCGCATAATAAAAAGACTATCTGCTAGTGATGTTCGTAAGTCGGCAGTAGCAATAAAAACGAGCTGAAAGAAAATTACGATACGGAAAGTCATGTTTCAACCATCAAACGTCGTCTAATATCTTATGGATTACACGGCCGTCTTTCTACAAAGAAGCCTCTTATATCTACAAAAAACAAGAAGGTACGAATTGCGTTTGCAAAACGGCACAAACTGTGGACGAGTTCTGAATGGTCTCGTATTTTGTGGAGCGACGAAAGCAAGTTTAATTTAGTGTCATCTGATGGGATTAAGTACATTCAACGTCCTGTTAACAAAAAATATGATATCCGATACCAAGTGCCCACCATAAAACATGGAGGTGGCAGTGTTATGGTTTGGGGCTGTTTTTCACGCCATGGAGTAGAACCGCTAGTTCGCATTGAAGGGAATATGGATCGATTTATGTATGAGAACATAGTAAAGACACAAATGCTGCCCTATGGTAAAGAGAACATGCCACATGGGTGGAACTTTCAACACGATAATGATCCAAAACACAAGTCCAAGCACATAACTGAATTTTTGAAAAGTAAAAAAGTTAAAGTTCTCGAATGGCCAAGTCAAAGTGCTGATCTAAATCCCATAGATCATCTGTGGGAGGAGTTAGATCGCAGAATAAGATGTAAAAATTATTCGAATAAAGAGGTTTTATTTCAAGCTCTTAAGAAGGAGTGGGAAAAAATTCCTTTGGATCGAATACAGAAGTTAGTCGACTCGATGCCGGCTCGTTGTGAGGCTGTTATAAAGGCTAATGGATATGCTACTAAATATTGATTCATTTAAAAATAAAAATGATGTTTAAGTGTTAAAAATTTTCATTTAATTACAGTGTCAAAATACTTTTGATCAATCATGTTCTTTATTTTTAGTTTGATTTTGTAATTTTGCTATCAAACCACAATTTCTTTTACAAAAATATGTAGACAAATCAAGTTTCTTCCAATAAAAATTAGTTGTATATTTGTGGCTTTTATTTGTATTAAATTAGCCCAATTATTGTCCTTGTCAAAATACTTTTGAGCGCTACTGTATGTGTGTATAATTATCGTATGCATTTTAAAAATATATATGCATTACAGAAATATACACATACATAAACTTTAAAGGTATGTATGTCACGTTTAAGAACTGCAAACATTTCATAAGCGAAGTTTTGTAGTATAAATCTTAAATATACGTATAAATCTATAGTGAAATAAAAAATGAATCTTTTCATTCGGCTCTCTACATTATTTAATATTCACGTAACATACTTGCATGCATACGTAAAGATTATTGGGCATAAGGAATTGAATCCCAATTTTAAAGAATGTAGGAAATCGAAAGTTTTAAAAATTCCATAAATACAGTAAAACCTCCTTTAAGGGACACCTCCAAAAAAGACAATTTTCTGTGTTCCAGTCTTTACCAATAGAGCGTAGAATGAATTTAACTTCTACATACGGCACCCACCATTTAAGGGACGGTAATATTATGTCTAGTATTTTTTTATATATTCCCTCAAACTCTGTTTTAGTATCAGTACTTTCGATTTCATTCTAGTCTTTATAAATATATATCATCATATGCATTTTTAAAAATATATATGCATTACAGAAATATACACATACATAAACTTTAAAGGTATGTTTGTCACGTTTAAGAACTGCAAACATTTCATAAGCGAAGTTTTGTAGTATAAATCTTAAATATACGTATAAATCTATAGTGAAATAAAAAATGAATCTTTTCATTCGGCTCTCTACATTATTTAATATTCACGTAACATACTTGCATGCATACGTAAAGATTATTGGGCATAAGGAATTGAATCCAAATTTTAAAGAATGTAAGAAAACAAATGTTTTAAAAATTCCATAAATACAGCAAAACCTCTTTTAAGGGACACCTCCAAAAAAGACAATTTTCTGTGTTCCAGTCTTTACCAATAGAGCGTAGAATGAATTTAACTTCTACATACGGCACCCACCATTTAAGGGACGGTAATATTATGTCTAGTATTTTTTTATATATTCTCTCAAACTCTGTTTTAGTATCAGTACTTTCGATTTCATTCTAGTCTTTATAAATATATATCATCATATGCATTTTTTAAAATATATATGCATTACAGAAATATACACATACATAAACTTTAAAGGTATGTTTGTCACGTTTAAGAACTGCAAACATTTCATAAGCGAAGTTTTGTAGTATAAATCTTAAAAATACGTATAAATCTATAGTGAAATAAAAAATGAATCTTTTCATTCGGCTCTCTACATTATTTAATATTCACGTAACATACTTGCATGCATACGTAAAGATTATTGGGCATAAGGAATTGAATCCCAATTTTAAAGAATGTAGGAAATCGAAAGTTTTAAAAATTCCATAAATACAGTAAAACCTCCTTTAAGGGACACCTCCAAAAAAGACAATTTTCTGTGTTCCAGTCTTTACCAATAGAGCGTAGAATGAATTTAACTTCTACATACGGCACCCACCATTTAAGGGACGGTAATATTATGTCTAGTATTTTTTTATATATTCCCTCAAACTCTGTTTTAGTATCAGTACTTTCGATTTCATTCTAGTCTTTATAAATATATATCATCATATGCATTTTTTAAAATATATATGCATTGCAGAAATATACACATACATAAGCTTTAAAGATATGTTGGTCACGTTTTGGAACTGCAAACATTTCAAAAGAGAACTTTTGGAGTATAAATCTTATACATACGTAGATATCTACAGTGAAATAAAAAATGAATATTTTCATTCGGCTCTCTACATTATTTAATATTCACGTAACATACTTGCATGTATACGTAAAGATTATTGGACATAAGGAATTGAATCCAAATTTTAAAGAATGTAAGAAAACAAATGTTTTAAAAATTCCATAAATACAGCAAAACCTCTTTTAAGGGACACCTCCAAAAAAGACAATTTTCTGTGTTCCAGTCTTTACCAATAGAGCGTAGAATGAATTTAACTTCTACATACGGCACCCACCATTTAAGGGACGGTAATATTATGTCTAGTATTTTTTTATATATTCCCTCAAACTCTGTTTTAGTATCAGTACTTTCGATTTCATTCTAGTCTTTATAAATATATATCATCATATGCATTTTTTAAAATATATATGCATTACAGAAATATACACATACATAAACTTTAAAGGTATGTTTGTCACGTTTAAGAACTGCAAACATTTCATAAGCGAAGTTTTGTAGTATAAATCTTAAATATACGTATAAATCTATAGTGAAATAAAAAATGAATCTTTTCATTCGGCTCTCTACATTATTTAATATTCACGTAACATACTTGCATGCATACGTAAAGATTATTGGGCATAAGGAATTGAATCCCAATTTTAAAGAATGTAGGAAATCGAAAGTTTTAAAAATTCCATAAATACAGTAAAACCTCCTTTAAGGGACACCTCCAAAAAAGACAATTTTCTGTGTTCCAGTCTTTACCAATAGAGCGTAGAATGAATTTAACTTCTACATACGGCACCCACCATTTAAGGGACGGTAATATTATGTCTAGTATTTTTTTATATATTCCCTCAAACTCTGTTTTAGTATCAGTACTTTCGATTTCATTCTAGTCTTTATAAATATATATCATCATATGCATTTTTAAAAATATATATGCATTACCGAAATATACACATACATAAACTTTAAAGGTATGTTTGTCACGTTTAAGAACTGCAAACATTTCATAAGCGAAGTTTTGTAGTATAAATCTTAAATATACGTATAAATCTATAGTGAAATAAAAAATGAATCTTTTCATTCGGCTCTCTACATTATTTAATATTCACGTAACATACTTGCATGCATACGTAAAGATTATTGGGCATAAGGAATTGAATCCCAATTTTAAAGAATGTAGGAAATCGAAAGTTTTAAAAATTCCATAAATACAGTAAAACCTCCTTTAAGGGATACCTCCAAAAAAGACAATTTTCTGTGTTCCAGTCTTTACCAATAGAGCGTAGAATGAATTTAACTTCTACATACGGCACCCACCATTTAAGGGACGGTAATATTATGTCTAGTATTTTTTTATATATTCCCTCAAACTCTGTTTTAGTATCAGTACTTTCGATTTCATTCTAGTCTTTATAAATATATATCATCATATGCATTTTTTAAAATATATATGCATTGCAGAAATATACACATACATAAACTTTAAAGATATGTTGGTCACGTTTTGGAACTGCAAACATTTCAAAAGAGAACTTTTGGAGTATAAATCTTATACATACGTAGATATCTACAGTGAAATAAAAAATGAATATTTTCATTCGGCTCTCTACATTATTTAATATTCACGTAACATACTTGCATGTATACGTAAAGATTATTGGACATAAGGAATTGAATCCAAATTTTAAAGAATGTAAGAAAACAAATGTTTTAAAAATTCCATAAATACAGCAAAACCTCTTTTAAGGGACACCCCCAAATAATTTTCTGTGTTCCAGTGCTTACCAATACAGAGTAGAATGAATTTAACTTCTAAACCAGGCATTTAAGGGTCGGTAATAGTTTTTCTAAAGATGCCTGCTCCAATAAATAAACTAAGTCGAACTCGTCTAGTACAAGCAAGGCTAAAACGAGCAAGTTGCACGTTAATAATCATTTAAACTATATTACCATTTTCCCGCTTTTTACGAGCTATAAAAGCAGGATCACGGCTAATACAAGCAAAACATCTGTTCATTTCGATGTAGAGTTGCAAAAATCCGGTTTATTACCAGGTTTATTTCCAATAGACCCGGTTTATTCCCGGGTTTCTTCCCAAAAGACCCAGTTTATTCTCAAAAAACCCGGTTTATTCCCAAAAAACTTGGTTTATTCCCAGGTTTAAACCGGGTTTTTTTCTAGCCTTTGCAACTCTATTTCGATGTGATTTTTGGCGAAGAATGTGGAAGAACTAGGATAGAAAATCTCTTTCTTATCGAACACTGTTCTCTCTGAGGGATAATAGTTCTACATTACAGCTAGCTGCCTTTATTAACTATTGGGAAAATTGTTGTTGTTTTCGGTCGAGAATGGGCCTCTTTGCGTCGTCACTTTATTTTTTTAAAGCGTTTTTAACGAAATTCTGTAACTTTAGAAGAATTTTTCTTTGAATAGGCAATAGAAATGCATAAAATTGTTACGAAAATGTTAAAGTTACAAAAAGGATAGATGTAAACTATCAGATATGAAAAAAAGCCGAATTCAAAAACTGCCGTCAGATGAAAAATCGTCTTATAAAGCAAAAAACGTGGTCTTCAACTATAATTTCCTGAAAATACCTTTAGCTCAGACATCAATCTAAATAAGAGTTAAAGTTATTGTAGGAAGGACCCGAAAAAATATTGTTATATATTAAGTTATATATTAAGGATAAGATATATAGTAATGGGAAATGCGTTTCAGTAACTACGGCAATGGTTCAAACGAATATTTTTGCGAGGACAGAGAATGCCAGGATCTCTTTAACTGTAGTAATGGAAAATGCGTTTATTTGTAGATGGTTCTTTTTTTTTAAACTTTTTTTTTAGGCTTTGGTTGTTGTAAATTGTTAAATTACAATTTTTTTTTTATTTAACTTGTTTCTTTCTTTAAATCCGGACTCTGGGACATATTAGCTTGCCTTTTTATGTCTCTTATTGCACTATTAAAAAGAAGAAAATTTGTGAAATCAATAGCTCGAAAATTTGCTGTGATTATTGCAATGTTATCCGAAGTTTTCCCGAGAAAAAAGGAAGTGATTAGTTGCGTTACTGTATGTTATTCATGTCCATCGGGATTGCTGGTTTTTTAGAGACTTTGACTTCAGTACTGTGATTTTGTCTAAAGAACAGATCAGTCAAAACAAAATGACACCCGCAAAAGTAGGACAGTTAGTGATGGGCATAACAATTATTTTGATTATTCGAATGAATCATTCGGGCATGCGTAGAAGCATATCTGTCAAACTTCAATTTTTTTATTATTATTCAATTACTACCAGAAATTTTGAAAAAAAAAAAAGAAGTTTCTGATTTCAATTGGAATTAGATTAGACGTCAGAAACTTTATTTTTGCTTTTCAAAATTTTTGGTAATAATTGAATAAAATTTTTTTTGAAGTTTGACAGATATGCTTCTGCGTATACCCGAATGATTCATCCGAATAATCAAAATAATCGTTATGCCAATCACTAAAGACAGAATATTTTATGTTAACTTTATATCAAGTTAATTTTAGCATCGAGATAATTAGAGCAATTAATAGTTTAATTGTGTGGAAGTGATTTTTTATTATCTTAACGGGTATTATGAGCAACTGTTAATAGAAGAACTTTTACAATTTCCTTATTTCTCGTATTAACCTAATTTGACTGTATTGTATTTCCCACTTGTTAATACTTTTCAACATAGTAGTTGAAAAGTGTTTATGAATTCGGTTTGTCTGGCCGTCTGTTTGTCTATGTCCGTGCTTTAACTCGCATAAATGCAGTGGGATTGCCATGTAATTGATATATGTTATTAAAAGATTGACTTGACCATAGCATATTCGGTATTGAAAATGAAGTGTGTAGTATTTATGGATAAGATTATAGGGGCAATCAAAAGTATTCCGATACATTACGTTCAATGGGAAAAAATATTTTTCAGTGCATTTTTAAAATGTTGCACTATTTCAATTATAAACTAGTCGGATGTGCCAATCCCAAAACTGTCTTCTATCTCAGTCATGTTAATACTTCAAAATTCGCTATCACACATCGCCAATAAAATCAATATTTTGCGTCATTCTGTTGTACGTCAGCTGCTCGTGAATCGTCGTGTTACCGGGATGTGATCAACTGATGTATACTAAACTACGAAAAGTCCTTCTGGCCTGAACCGACAGACACAGATAGCCTCCCTATTCCTTGGTTATATAAATATGTAGTGTTAAGCATATAAGAATAGGAACAAAATGGTTACAACGATGAAAGAAAGTTTGCCGAAACCATGTTAACTAAAACTCATAAATTAAACCCGTTTATGGATGAATTATGCTATCTTGTTTGAAAATGTCAACCACCCTAAAATTTCAAACCGTTATATCTCCGCCATTTTTTAAGATACAGACTAAACAAAAATTGTTCCGGATTCTCCGGATCAAGGCCGAACGTTTAACGGAAATTTTTTAGGATTTCTAATTTTTTTGTACATCTTTTTGAATTTGAAATTTTTAAATGGTTATCACAGCGCCCCTTCCAGCGGAATTACCTCACATTCAAGTAGGACCAGGTGGCTACAGCCAAAAAATATTTTAAAAAATTGGTTTAATTATCTGCATAACATCATACACTTTTCGATGATACAATAGTGAAAATCGAACAAAAACCGCTATCGCAACGCCCCCTTTCGTCGAAATATCCCCGAATTCAACCTGGACCTGCAGGCTAGAGTCAAAAACATAGAAAAAAAATTGGTTCAATTATCTGCATAACTTCGTGCACTTTTCGATGCTACAATAGTGAAAATGGAACAAAAATATCGATCACAGCGCCCCCTTTCGTCGAAATATCCCCAAATTCTAATAGAACCTGCTTGCCATAGCCAAAAGCATAGAAAAAAATTAGGTTCAATTTGAAGCATAACTTCATACACTTTTCGATGGTACAATAGTGAAAATGGAACAAAAATATCGATCACAGCGCCCCCTTTCGTCGAAATATCCCCAAATTCTGATAGAACCTGCTTGCCATAGCCAAAAGCATAGAAAAAAAATTAGGTTCAGTTTGAAGCATAACTTCATACATTTTTCGATGGTACAAGAGTGAAAATGGAACATAAATATCGATCACAGCGCCCCCTTTCGTCGAAATATCCCCAAATTCTGATAGAATCTGCTTGCCATAGCCAAAAACATAGAAATTTTTTTTTAATTTGAAGCATAACTTCATACACTTTTTGATGGTACAATAGTGAAAATGGAACAAAAATATCGATCACAGCGCCCCCTTTCGTCGAAATATCCCCAAATTCTAAAAGAACCTGCTTGCCATAGCCAAAAACATAGAAAAAAATAGGTTCAATTTGAAGCATAACTTCATACACTTTTCGATGATACAATGAGGACGGACAGACGGACAGACAGACATTTTGTAAAAACATGTTTTTCGGAATCTCTGACTCCTAAAACGTCTAAATCCGTCGAAAACCGGAAGTCGAAAAAAATTTCGATTACAATACTTTCTTCTATTATAGATAGAAGAAAGTAAACAATTGATATGCGTCACTGAGGTAGACGACAACATGTTTTCAATAGAGTAGAGCATAAGTAGCAATTATAATTTGTTTACAGAGACAATCAAAAGTATTCTGTTACATAATACGGTCAATGGGGAAAAAACGCTTGCAGTACATTTTAATAATTTTACACTGTTTCAAACATAAGGAAATTTATATGCGTCACTGAAGTGGCTGGCAACATGATTTATATTTGGGTATAGAGTAAGCAGCATTTATAGTTCGTTTACAGGAACGCACAAAAGCGTCCATTGTATTAATATCTATGGGAAAAAATTGTTTACAATGTATTTTAATGAAATTGATATACATTACTGTGGCGCTCTAGAGCATGTATCTGTAGATTTATTGAGTGCGTAAAATATTTCGTTTATTTACAGAGACACTTAAAATATTTCGGTTACAGGAACTGGCTATGAGCCATAACTGCTGGTTTAAGTTTTAAGATGTGATATACATTTAAAATGATTATCTTTAGAGTATTGTGTATTTCATATACAGGGTTGCACGATACAGAATTCGCACACATTACCGGCTATGGACAACAATTCCTGAAAATGAATTTTTGCTGTGTTGTGATTATTTTTTAATGATTATTTAGATACCTCATTTCATTGTATGAACAAAAATGACATTTCTTAACAATATTCCGACGTGTTGGAAAGTGTTTCATAATCTATGCCGTGATGCATTATTTTTCGTCCTTGTTCAGCTATTTAATGAAATTATAATTAACCTTTACAAAGACTAGAAAATTATATTCAAAAGGATGCAAAATTCCCTTTCTGAGTATAGGTTTTATATATATATATATATATTATATAGATAGGTGACATTTTAAATTTAATTAGTAAACTTAATACGCAAATAGAAAATAATGTTTGTTAAACAAAATTTAAAAAAAAAAATTTAAAAAAAAACTCAATACTTTAAATAAATTAATGTAATTATGCGAATTTTTGTATATTCCTGAAAATTTTTCAGTAATGAATTATTATTGTATTAATTTAAGTACTAATTTAAAAATAACACACATAAAATTAATTAAAGTACAAACTTTTAAATAATTATTATCACTTTTTTTACTTGTTTATTTATTTATTTATTTATTTTTTTAATTTTCCATTATCGTGGATCTCTTAATTGAATTTAAAGTGGTTCTCAAATTCATTTCTCAAATTCTCTTCTTCAAAAATCGGAAGCTTTCCGACACATTTTCTGGTAAGTCATGCGAAAAGCTTGAACGCTGTACAAACTGTAAAGGTGACCATACAGCATACTCACGCTCTTGCCCAAACTGGATTCGTGAGAAAGAAATTCTTGCTCTCAAAATCACTCAAAAACTTTCTTATCCTGAAGCACGAAAACTTGTTGAATCCAGAACACCATCTATAGGATTTTGTTATTCTAGTTTACTCAAGCGACAATCAAAATCCATAAGACATATAAGCACCCAAACTGATTTCTCATTACCAACAAATGAGTCTTCTAATACACTAACCAGCACTATAAAGAAAAAAAAAACCCGTAGTATGTATTGTTCAGCTAGAATAAGACCCCTCCCTGCACTGCAATTTTTGCCACCATCATCAGAACCTGTGAAAATAGAATATTCTCAGTATCCATCTAAACAGTCAACCGAAAATGAGTCAGGTCAAACTTCAGTTTCATCTCCAAACAAATTGGGAAAACCTGTTTCGGCTACACAAAAACCAAAACCAAAAACATGTGCACAGAAAGAGAGTAAGAAAACCTCAACCCAAGCCTTTCACAGTGGAAAACTGTGAAGGGAAGAAACAAGAAAGCCTGTTTTGGTACATCGCTCCATAATAAAAAGGATTCAAAACAGCTGCTGCACTATGCAGAGGAAGCTATGGATTCAGAGTCTTACAGTTCTGACTCAAATGAGGATGATAATACTGTTTTTGAGGTATTCGAGCCTACGTGATTTTAAATATATTTTTGCTCGAAAATCTGAACATTTTACCAAATGTTAGTTTAGACATTGTTTATATTTTAATTGTGAAAACTTCTGTTTATTATCTTTTAGACGTTGTGTTATATTTTCATTGAATGATTTTAATTATAAATTTATCACCGTATCACTCTTTTCATTTAAATGTTATTTTCATTCATCTTGTTTTTATGACAAAGTTTTAAATCGTTTTTATATTTCAACTTGACGTTTTTATTTTAATCTTTTTTTGGCGCAGCATGTCCCTAAAGGGACTTTGTGCCATAAAACCCCAATCAACCAACCAACCAACCGATACATTTTCTGACTCATTTTTAAACGTAAAGGCATAAAATTGGCAGGCCTGACTATTGGAGCGATTTGGAGTCGAATAGCGTTTTCCCCTTTTTTGATAAATAAATTACTTATCGAGTTATAAGATATTTTTGTCCCTTGGCGACATGTCTATCTATTTTCTCGCAATGCCGCGTCGAGAATTCAGTTCAAAACGTCCCGTTTGACATTATTTTCTGAAAGATATTCTGCTTTTATCAAAAAATGGAAAACGCCATTTGATTACGTAGTTTCTGAATAAGAACACTTGCCGATGTATCGTGATTCCGAACAAAAATTAATTCAGAAATGTGTCAGAATTTTAGCTCCGTTGGTCTTGAGAACAGCATTAAGTTATATTACATATTTATATGTATTTCGATTTGAGTAATAGGTATTTTGAAATTTTGTATGTATAAATGATGCGATCAATAGATCTCAATGTTACTTAACAGGTGAGATTTAAAAACACAAATAGATCCCTATCTTCGTCTTGAGGTGGAAAAGTCCATTATTACTTGGGGGTTGCTTGAATTGGTTTCTATGGATACTCTGATTGATAATGTAAACAACTTTGAAAACTATACGAAAAAAGAGGTGTGCTTTCCGTGCGTTCATCTTCTAATATTCAGGGTATTAAACCATATATTGGGTGTATTGTAAGATACTGACTCGATTTCCTTTACATAAAATATCTATAGATTCTCTGATAACGGATGTATAGTAGTTTGATGATGGATAAATGATTTTTGATTGATTGAAATCTATTACAATATTTTGTTTACAATTTAACCGCGATAAAGCAGTAGACGGGTGGACAAATCTAATGTCTGTATTGCATTCTTTAACTCTTTCACTAAATTTCCTATTCGTCATGCCTATATATTCCATTGTGTTATTGTCATCTGTTGTAAAAGGAATAGTGTATAGCCATCAGTCTACTGTTTTATCATGGTTAATTTGTAAACAATATATTGTAATAGATTTCAATCAAGCAAAAATCACAGTTTTCAAAGTTGTTTACATTATCAATCATCAGAGTATTAACTGACAAACTCAAGCAATACCCAAGAAATAATGGACTGTTTCATCTCAAGACTAAGCTAGTGTTCAGATGCGTAAGACGGCAGTAGAAAGGATTTTCGCTCCTTGTCGATGGTCGCGGTTTCCGGCCGAAAGTGCTTGGAGGGTTTTTAAACATTTTAAACAGCTTTTAACAACTATTTGTGTTTTTAAATGTCACCTGTTAAGTAACATTGAGATCTATTGAATTTCATTTGGATATTTTATGAATAAAGTAAGGTGAATATTTGCATTTCGCCCTATGTGTTTTGGTTTATTATCTGTTTATGATTTATGTATATAAATTTTTTTTTCAAGGATACCTCCTAATAAAGGACGCCTCTATTTAAAGGACAAAATATCTGGTATCATTAGGGGAACTTATTGGAAGGTATCATTGTATATTACAAGTCATCTAGAAAACAAATTTTCTCAAAATATCGCCAAGTTTGACGGCAATTTGGAACATGCGTATATGTGTATGTAAATAAATGTATGTTTACACCACAATGAACATTTCTTCCATTTTTCCATTTAACATTATGATATCAGTGTTATTGAAAAAAAGAAAGGAGACGCTTGTGTTTTTTGTAACAGATTTATAAAGAATCTTTTAGGAATTAATAATGTTACACACTTTTGTTATTTTATTACATCAAACAAAATTAATGTTCATGCGTATTTTTTTTTCCTTTTGCTAT
Source organism: Maratus michaelseni (assembly GCA_963931845.1). Classification (NCBI taxonomy): domain Eukaryota; kingdom Metazoa; phylum Arthropoda; class Arachnida; order Araneae; family Salticidae; genus Maratus; species Maratus michaelseni. Next base: position 117,969,477 of record OZ007591.1, on the reverse strand, counting down.
TTTCTTCATGTGCTGTATCCGAATTAATGTAATTAGTTTTTCAAAAATAACATTTCGCAGCAGACATCGGTTTTCTTCATAAATTAAATCTTTAAAAGGGCTTTCAATTTAATTATCTTCAAATTCAAAACTTCGAGACTTTTCTTTTCTTTTTTTTTCTTTTGGTAATAAAACATCATTGTCTTTAAATATCGAAGTTCAAATAAATTTGTAATTCCACTCTCATATGTTTAATTAGTATTCATAACTGTTAAAACATGAACAGAAATTTAGGAATAAAACTTAAATCATTTTTTAATAGCAAGGCACCAGGGGTTAATTATTCAAACTCTGCTTCTACGAATGTTTTGCATGCATTTATTATTTTCTTTTTTCCAAAGCGTGCGCTAATTTCAAATTTTTCTTGAATCATATTTGATAGTCTTGAGGTAATCAAAACAAACATTATTACATTACATTTGTAACTCATCTATGATTACAGGACGTTTTGCAATGGGAAAAATATTCAATTATATCAAGATAAACATCAGCTCCAAAAGAACATGTATTTTTTATTTGAAAGAAATTTTAATCTTTAAACTTAAATGAATTAAAATTTAGTAGCTTAAATTTTAAATTTCAAAAACATTGCATATACTGATTATAGAAGCGTTAGAAATTGCTTTCCTGCGTTTCTACACAAGTTGTGGAAAATCGCAATTTGCAGACATTCCGGGCTCGGTATTGTTCGATATATACCTCGATATTGGCGATAACAATGACCATATAAATTCGCTGTTTTCTGTATAAAATAATTTTTAACCCTCCGTCAGTTGCATCTCTGCACTGTAAAAAAAGATAGATGCTTCTTAATCTAGGAAAATACAATATAACCACGAGCGAAAATATGTAGAAACCTCTTTCGAGTTATACACTGCAAAAAAAAATTGTTGATTTTACAGTATAATACTGGCACCCCAGCTGCCAGTATTATACCTAAAATTAAGCTGTGTAAGTATTATACCGTAAAATGAAGCAGTAATACGCTGCCGCGCAGTAGCGTATTACTGCTTATTTTACTGTTTAATACTGTTAATTTTACGGTATAATACTGGCCGCTGGGGTGCCAGTTTTATACTGTAAAATCAACAACTATTTTTTGCAGTGGAGTTTTTATTGTATATTAATCAGTTTTCTCAAACTGGAATATCGGTTTTAAGGATGCTATTAATCCTTAATTAAACATTTTCAGCTGCATAATTGAATTTATACGTGCAAGCGTAACAAAATAATATTCATTTTAATGTTAATGTTAAGGCTGCTAATTTATCATGTTTGTCTGTAAAACATGTTTGTTGAACATGAAAATGTTTACTTGAGAATTGATGGCATCCTAAAACTTTCTATTGCAGGTTGAGAAAACTGACTTATATCTTGTAAAAACTACTCGGAAACGTTTCCGAAAATTAGTAGAAATAAAAGAAACTTTGTTTTTACAAATGCTTCTTTAAATGTTGAAAGCATATTGGTTTCTGACGTTTCTAATGATAAAGAACGCTTTTCGGAATTGTAAGTAATTCGGAAGAGGTCATTGTGTATTTTCGTTCGTGGATATATCATATTTTACGAGATTAAGAAAGATCTATCTTTTTTTTTTCTTTCTTTCTTTCTTTCTTTCTTTCTTTACAGTGTGAGTTTTCGGGTTCGGGAGCAGTGCGCCTGACAGACGCCTGTTTTAAAATCGTCATTAGCACCTAATTAATTCAATTCTAACACTTTTAAAGTGATTAGTGATCTTCATTAGTAAGTACAAAAAGAAAACATTCGAAATCTGATTCAAAAGACCTTATTTATTAACTTCAAAATAAGTAAAACACTAAGCAATTTCCGTGTAAGCTATCACCAACCTTCGCAGCGTGCCTGTCAGGCACGCTTCGCTCGACCGAGGCTGAAAATTGGTTTCAATTTCATTATCTTTTAATTCAAATCTTCAAAGCCTGTCTCTTTTTTACCCTTTTTCTTTCTTTTTCTTTTTATGTTTTTTTTTTCTTTTAACCCTCCTCGTACCATTGGGGTCTCTATTGACCCCATTTATTTTTGTTTTGAAAATTTTCATGTTTCGAACCAGAAAAAAAAAAAAAAATAGTAACTTAAACATTATAAATAATGTCAAACAGACAACTCAGAAGAAATTTAATAGGATTAATTTAGTTAATTTTTTTGTTTCAAATCATCCAAAAATAAGAACTCTCATCAAAAATTAAAACTTAGTACTAGAAGGGTTAATAAAACAGCTCGAGAAGTTAATAAAACAGCTCTGAAGCGGTTTCCATACTTTTTTTCACCAGTTTTCGCAATAGCTGAATTAGAGGTCTGCACGGGCCGAAATTTCCAGGCCCAGGCCCGGCCCGGTATAAAAGCTAAAAGTTCGGCCCAGCCCAAGTGAAGTTCTACAAAACATTGATTTTTACGTCGATTTGGTTAAAAATTTGCCTCGTAAGAGGAGATCTAACCAAAAATTCCTATCTTAGTCTTTTTTTTTTTTTTTTCATGTTTATGATCTTCATTCTTATAGAGGTGCCGCAACCTGGAATACTTATTTTTTTAATTAATCTCTATTTATTGTATGTATCTGTTTAAGTTATCATTAATATTGTTAATCCACATATTCCATTTATTGAAGTGTTAAAAATCAGAAAAATGCTATACAGTAAAATCTTCTAAGATGGAATTACATAGCGAAGAAAATAAAATGAGTTATAGACAATTCGCCTTCTTAGCAGGTGTAAATGTATTATATATTCTTTTCTTACGTATTAGTATATTCATTTTTCATGGATCAACACATTTTTCAGTTTAAGACAGGATTCCGTCATAAGAGGGTTCTTTTTCACACGTTTTACTATATTTTAATTTAGCCATATTTTAATAAGTGTATAAATCTACTATTTTTAAAAAAGAATACATTTTAATGTTTAATTGTAGAATAATGGCTATTTAAAAATGTATGCATGTTTTGCAAAGATTTTTGTGCCCGTAAAGAATAATCACTAGGCCCAGCCCGAGCCTTCAGAAAAAAGTATGGGCCGCCCCGGCCCGTGCAGATATCTAAGCTGAATTATAAATTGATCGTTCTGAAAAAATAAAAATAGAAATGCAATAGTTATGAAATTTTTTTTAAAAAGAAACTGCATTCCTTTTGTTTGCAGGATTACGTAACTATTGTATTTTTTGTTTTTTATATGTTACCGAACAATGGATTTATAATTTACCTATATAAAAAGCTATATAAAAATAAACAGGAGAAAAGCGATTAAGACTCGCACCTTGTGGCTTCCGTACCCTTTATGTCATATATCACCATATGTTTTTAAATAGCAAAATTCAAATAAATTGAGAAACCCGCTCTTATATTTGTTTAATTAGAATTCATTATTCAAAATACGAATAGAAATGTCGAAACAAAATTAATTTTTTTTAATAACAAGTTACGATAGGTTAATTATATACACTCTACTTCTACAGATGATGTTTTTCATGTATTTATTATTTTCTTATCTCCAAAGTAAATGCTATTTCCTAACTTTCTTTCGAATCATATTTGATAGCTATGAAAAATAATCAAAACAAGCATTCCATTACGTTTATAATTCAAATATAGTTACTGAACATCTTACAACGAAAGAAATATTTAATTATATCGAGACAAATATCAACACCTAATGAAAATACTTTTATTATTTAAAAAAGCACTTTTAAACTTTCGGCTTAATTAAATAAAATATTAATAGCGTTCATTTTAATTTTCAAAACTATGTTCTGTTTTTGTACGAAATTGCTTCCCTGCGTTTCTATATACCTTTTGCACAAAAAAAGTACTTTGCAGGCATTCGGGCTATGTGTATAATGTATTAGTAGGTACAGACAGATGTTGAAAAATCACAATCAAATGTTTACTTACAAACTTTCTGTCATAATAATATCTGTCATGTGGACTAAATGCGATATTAAAAAAAATCAATTTCAAAATTAAACATGTTGTATAGAGACCTTCAAAATGTTAGACGTCAGATTAATTTTCTTTTTAATTCTCTAATGACGTCATATTAAGGTGCTTTCTGTATTTACACATACACATACTCCCTGTATTATTGAGAAATGTTTGAAAATTTCCGTTTTATCACCAATATAACGTCATATTAATCTTTTTTTCAATTTGTGAAACTTTTTATTTCATATTCATTTTTCACGTGGAAGTCTTTCAATAGAAATTATTGTAGAAAGAATTGTATTGTGGATTTTTAATTGTTGGCAACTGCTATAACGAAAAATGTTTAAATTTAATAGGAAAAGGCTGTTAGATTTTTGGTTTTTTTATTTCTATATATTAAAATAATACGATTTTTTCAAATTTTATGATTTTGAGCTTCATAGTAGGTATTCAGCTATAAGTACACAAAATTTCATGACTGTAAGATTCCTCAGAACCGGCTCTGTGACAGACAGACAACGAAGCGGGACTAATAGGGTTTCGTGAGATGAACAAAACCCTAATAAAAACAGTGAAAATTAGACATGGTCTTTTTGGAGGTGCAGAACTGTTGAGCAAACATATTCGTTATGAATTCACTCTAAGCAGCTTAAACAAGAAATTTAACTGTAAAGTACAAGCATTAGATCATGTAAAAAGTCTGTACAGGTGTGAATTTATGCAACGATATCAAACTAATATAAACCTTAGAAAACGACAGACAATCATAGAAATGATAATTTATCAGACGTTCATAAAAATGATAATGTATTGTGATAGATCCAAGTTGTTAGAAATGTAAAGGGGTAGCGTAGAACCTTTAGGATGGACCAACTCCAGGAAAACTTAGAAAAGAATTTTATTATAAATTCGATTCTCAAATAAAATAAAAATTAGAGATCATCTAGGTTTTCTTAGAGTTTCACAACAATATATTTAGAGTTCTTTCGGCTTATAATTAATCTGAAGTCAACAGAAAGTGTCCAGCATCAATCATAGATTATGTTATCAAACTAACCGGGATCACGTTTCCCTTTCAAAAGGTAGTTGCGGGAACAATATTCCGTTTTCCTGGTCCTTCACGAAAATACAACTAGTTCATAAAGATGATCAATCACCTCCAAAATGCGAAGAGGGATTCCAGATTGTTTGTTGTCCAAACTATGTAAAGTTTCACGTTTGCTTTTCACAAATGGTTTCCCAAGGATTTCACCGTTAGCTTCAGAGAGAGTGTCTCTCTATTTAAATTATATCACAAGAAAACTATGTTCCTACAAGGTTGAGAGAAATATTCAACCTTTTCCCCCGATTAAAATTATTACTCCACAATCTCTCAGCCCCAAGCTGGCTGACTCTTTTTTTCTCTTCAACCTCCGATGAACTTTTTTGAACAATAGGTTTTCCATTATCCACTAAAAGAAGTTTTAGGTGTCGTCATAGTGTATAGTTTTCACATGATAGGATGAGGGCTTCTTTTTGGGAGGTTCCTACCAAGATTCGAAGCAGCCCAAACTTTCTCACGGTGATGCTTTCTCACGGCGGCGGTTTGATGATAGACATTCTCTTTTACTCGGCCTATTCTTATTGCTGTCTACAAAACTTCGAGTGGCAAGATTGATAAGGATTTATCGAAACCTTTGTTGTTGGCGACTTTTTTTTGGAACTTAGAAAAAATATGCGATGAAATCCCAAACACATAGGAACTCCTATACCTTCCTGTCAGGCTTAGCTAGCATACTGTGTGAGATTTAAGGAATCTTTCACAGTATGTTTGTACGAGAATAATCCAGAAGAAATTCATTTATTAATAATATGTGCCGATGTAGGGGCGAGGTTATTCACAGATAATATAAGATACTTTTCTAAACTAGGCTTGACAGTTTTTGAAACGAGATTAGGCTCTACCATTATTGGGAAAACAGAAAGTATTGGTTCAGAAAAATCTTTATCAGTCTTATCCCTGTCTTTGCATATCTCGAACGCCAATTTGTCTGATATATGGCGTTTGGATACTTTAGGAATTTCTAATGAAGATAACAAAACTAAAGATGATTTAGAAGTAGAAACCCAGAAACATTTTTTGGAAACCATTAAACACGATGAATCTGGTCGTTACGATGTGTCCTTTACCATGGATTGTTGACAATTCGGTTTTAACAACTAACCGTTCTTTACCAGAAAAGTATCTTTATAAGACAAAGAATAAATTGATCAAAACCAATAAAAGGATAGAATATGAAAATATTTAAAATTTTTTGGAATGCAACCGGATTATAGAAGAGGTGTCTGATCAGAAGGATAAAGGATACACTTTTTGCCTCACAGACCGATTATCAAAGACACTAGCGAAACAACTAAATTTCTCTCAGTTTTCAATGCATCCGCCGCACACCAGAAACTCCCCTTCCTTGAACGATTGTCTCACGAAAGGACCTAACTTAATAGAAATTATACCTAGCATTTTGAATCGATTTCGAAAATACCGTATAGGAATATCTTCACACATTGAAAAGTCTTTCCTTCAAATTAAAATAACAGAGAAAGATCGTGGTTTTTTTTTTTTTTTTTTGAGATTTTTTTTATTAGATGTTGAACGGAATTTGAAAATTTATCGACATTGTCGAGTAGTTTTCGGACTCATATAAAGTCCCTTTTTGTTAGTGGCCGCGGTGAATCATCTTTTGAGTAATGTTCCTGAACATTTCTGAGACACTGCTCAAATTTTAAAAGATTCGTTTTACATAGACAATTCTCTAACCAGTTTGAATTCTGTACAAGATACCGAAGAATTCATAGCAGAATCCTAAACAAATTTAGCCTCTGCCCATTTCGATTTAAAATGTTGCAGATCAAATTTGACTCAGGCTATGATCGATGAAACTGAAGATAATCCGAAATTTGCACCACTTTTAGGATTAGTTTGGAACTTAGAAAACGATAGTCTAATTGGGAAAACAGAAGAGACAATTAAAATAAACTAATAAATCTGCTATCAGGAGCCTCAACATCAGTTCTGAAAGTCATTGTTTTTTAATCTCACTTTTCATATTATTTAGCCTCTTACAATTCGCAATTTAATTTTTTTTATGTTATATACATATTTATAGGAATATAAAATAGTTCGGAGGTTTCAGAAATTAGAAGCGTTAAATTAAACACGATTTATGCAATGATATTCTGAAATTCTTATGAATTTCTTATTAGCCACACACAGGGTGGCTTATTCTTTCAATCTCTATCATTTTTCATGTTTATGAAAAGTCACAGCAATCCATCGTTGCCACAGATTAATCTCGGAAAATGAAACATTTGAAGTTACTTAAAAAATTAATAACTCGAAAAGTATTTGTCACAAAATTGTTTTACAAACTGCGTTAGAATGGTAAAAAATTGTATTTTTCTTGATATAAATTTCAAATCTAATGATTATGTCGTTTTTCAAATATTAGATTTCAAAAATTACAAAACTTCACAATGGAGTTCCGTAGCGAAACTTTTACGCGTAAAAAGATAATGATAAAGGCATTGTGGCTCGACGTGTATCGTGTATACTGGTCATAGCATGAGTAACGAATTATAGTAAACTAATTATTCTGTTAAAATATAAAAGTGAATTATGTATATATACATTTTTCAAAAATAAAGAAAAACATTTTATCACAAACATCAACAAATTTTTTTCTTCTATTTATTCCCTTATTCCAAAGATATCGTTTTATCGTCTGCTGCCATAGCAACATGAATTAAATTTCATTAAAAAAAATGCTCAGTGGTAGAAAAATATTTTTCTAAATCGAATGGTTATTGAACAACTCAACACTTTAACAGGGGAATTTTTATTTGTTATTTAGATATTTTAAAATTGTTTGTTGTCATTGCGTTTTTATTCTGAGTTACAGCTAGTTTATTTATTTTTTAAATAAAAAGCCGTGTGTGGCAATCTATATTCGGCCTTATAGCAGAATTTTCCCCTCTTGTTCTTGTAATCTTTTAGATAAAAAAATGCATTTTTCTTGTAATCTTTTAGATAAAAAAATGCATTTCTTATTTTGATATTCTTTGAAATATGGTTGCCAAGCAACTAATAAAATAAAGAGGAAAGAAAAAGAAATGCATTTTATAATTTGTAAAAAATAGGAATATAAAATGTTTTATATTTCCCGAACAGTTGCAAAAAATTTTCCAATATTTTAAACAATTAATTTCTAAATTATAATAGATGTATCGGCAAATTTTCAAAGCTATTTCATATATTTAAAACCTCCATATCGGAAATTTAGTATCCGTAATTTTACGTTTAAATCCATTATTCAAATATGCGATTTTCATTTCAGTTAAAAATGAAATTTGAAAATCGTCTGCATTCCCATAGGAAAACATTATGACCTAAAAAGAAATGTTCTATATTGTCCGAACGAATGAATCAAATGTAACTAAAAACTATACAGCTAATTCCGGGTGCCTCACCAACATACCTACCAAAAATCAACCTAATCGGATCATTTTTGAGGCAGTTGTCGCGGAACAGACAGACGGAAACCAAAAACTTTTCGGATCTCCACAGCGAACCTCAACTGAAGTTTCGGCAACGAGCCGTTTACTAACAGAAAAATTATTTGGGTTACTCAGAAGATTTTTGATTCTGTAGAATTCACAGCTCTCTTAACTCTTACACCTAAAACAATTCGACAAGGAATTTGGATTCAAAAGGTAAAGTAGGACGAAGAACTCCCTTAAACTTTAAAGAAACAATTTGCCAATTGGATAAGAGAAATAGATTTATTAACACAGATTCACATACACATTGGTTGAATATGTATCCCGAGAATGAAAACAAGACTTCCCTGCATATTTTTTCAGATGCAAGCAAACGCGCATACGCCACCTGCGTCTACTTAAGAACACAAACTCCAGAAGGAATTAAAAAGTCGAAGAAGTGAATGCAAGAAGTCGAGTAGCACCCATTAAAGAATTCACCATACCTAGACTGGAGCTGCTCTCATGCCTTATTGGGGATAGACTCGCATAAACTATTGTGTCCGACTTGAAATTAATTATTATACATATATAAAAGATATTTTCAAATGTTGGAACATTAAATTCACCTACGTATACAAATTAAAAACATGAAAACATTTCAAATGAATCACAATTTATTATATATAACTAAAATAGATGTAAAATGAAATAAAGATTTTAAAACATTAAAACCTTTATTAAAACATTAAAACCTTTATTAAAACATTAAAACCTCTTCTATAGATGTAAAATTTTTATGAGAGTCTCGACTAAATTTTTATATCTATAGCTCGGTTTGAATGTTTTAAAACCTTTATTTCATTTTACACCTATTATAGTTATATGTAATAAATCGTGATTCATTTTAAAAGTTTTCACGTGTTTAATTTTTAATTTGAAGTTAGAATCCAGAAATACAAAATTCTGCAGTAAATCATCGTCAACCTTAGGATGGATCTAAAGAAAACAAGCTTGGAGTACTTTCGTACATAACCGAGTATTAGAAATAAGTAATTTGGTTAAAATTTCCGATTGAAGACATGTCCCTGGGAAATTTGAAACCTGCACATCTCCCACCCAGAGGATGTTCCTTCAAACAATTGAAGAAGTCTAGATGGTAGGACGGTCCAGATTGGCTGTATTTACTAGAAGATCAGTAGCCTCAAGCAGAAGAACAGCCTGATGAGGAGCTTATAAATAGAGAAAGAAAGAAGACAAATCTAACCCTTATAGATAAAGAAAAAAGTGACTTGAATCGGTATTGTGGATATTTTTCTTCTTATAAAAAGAAAATAAGAATGATTGCATGAATGTATCAATTTTGCTATAACTCGAAGAATAAAGAAAGAATTCATCCTTTAACATTTCAGGCAATGAATTTAAAAAAGCGGAAAATATATTTAGCAGATTGATACAAAAAGAATCCTTTACTGGAAGAACAGATCCAAAAATAAGAACCATAAGACCACTAGAAGATAAAAATGGCCTCTTAAGAGCGAAGACGAATATAATTCAACGAAACGACAAAGAAAACTTTCGTTATCCGGTGATTCTGCCTTCACATCATCTTGTCGTCGAAAGGTTGATTTATGTGAAACATTTGGAAAAACATCATGCTGGAGGTGCATTCTAATGGCATTGTAATAAAATTTTTGGATAGTGAAATCAAGAAAATGTATCAGATATGTATTACAAAAATACGTAAGTTGTAAAATATTCCAGACACCCAGAGTGGAAATCGAACCTGGAACCCCACCTGAAGACAGAGTTCGAGAAGCAGCCGTATTTGAGGTAGTGCACGTCGATCTGGCCGGTCCATTTCATCTTTCAGATGGTACAAAAGCTTCGATAGCCTTGTACACCTGTACTGTTTATCCTGCCATTCACCTAGAAGTACTTACATATTTGTTTACTGAATGCTTCATTCTGTCTGTAAAAAGATTTATCGCCGACGAGGCAGACCTATGTAGTTTATTCAGATAACGGAAAGAACTTCTTTGATACTAGCAGAGCTCTCTCAAGCATAGATTGGAACTCCATCATCACAAAAGCTTCCACGCGGAAGATACGATGGAAATTCAACCCCTTTCAGCACCATGGTGGAGAGGGTGGTGGGAACGCCTCGTGCAAATGGTAAAAGAAATCCTAAGACGAGTTTTGGGACGTATCTCCTTAAATTATGGAGAACTAAGCACAGTCTTATGTGACTGTGAGGAGCAAGTGATAAACTCCAGACCTATACCCAGACAACACAAACACATCCTAAAAACATCCAAAAGATGTCATATTTAGGACAAGCTGATATCCTGTGGACCGATGAAATGGTCCTCTCGACAGTTACAGGACATCCCCTAAGTTTCGAAATGTCACACCTTTCAACGTCCTATGGATGTCATCTCATGACACATTTTGGACGGTTATAGGACACTTGCATTATATCCTCTGGATGGTCCTATTGATATCCTAAAAGCATCCACATAATGTCATATTTAGGATAAGCTGATATCCTGCGGATGGATGAAATCATCCTATAGAGTTATAGGATATCCCCTGGGTGTCGAAATGTCACACCTGTCAATGTCCTATGGATGTCATTACACATCACCTTATGGATGGTTATAGGGCATCCTCTGGGTGTCGAAATGTCACACCTGTCAACATCCTGTGGATGGTTTTTATATTACTGCCTTCAATTTGCATTTTTGAAATTCATATCTACATAAACATATGACAATGCATAGATCTATTGTCACTGAAAACATTTATTTAATAAATTTTATAGTTTAAAAATATGTTCATTTATTAGAGGGAATAAAAGCTTTTATTTTTAAAGAAATGTTATTGAATAATCTTTCTTTTTAAAAAAATATCCAATCTAACAAAGATCTCATACACTATATAATTTATTTAATAAAAAATGTTTTCAGTAACAATATATTGAGGTATATATGAATTTTAAAAATGCAAATTGAAGGCAGAAGATATCTTATATTCTCGATAAAATTCAAGAAAAATTGTAAAATTCCTTACTTATATATATTATTATATATCATATATAATTATATAGCCCTTTCATCTTATATTCTCGATAAAATTCAAGAAAATTTAAGAAATTTTGTAAAATTCCTTACTTGTATATAATTATCTTTTACATATTTTATTCTTAATTTGAGCAAATATTATATAAAATGATGCAATTTAAAATTTTTTTCATGACCTTTTTTTAAGTGCTATGTCTGAAGTGGAATTTATCATTCTTGTCGTAAGAAGTCATATAAAAACTTAAGGCAGTATTCAAAAAAAATATTTTTCCAAGCTCAACAACTCAAAATTTTAAGACACATTTTCAAACTCATTTTTAAAGTAAAAACAAGAAACTTGGCGGCGTGATTTATGAAGAGATTTATAAGGGACCTATGTTTTTATTTTTTGTTCAATTAATTAGAAATTGATTTACAAACAAATATTTTCAAAGTATGATATTCTTTTTTTCCCCAGTGCTATCGCTTTGGAAAATTCAGTTCAAAATGTCCACTTTGACAGTATTTAAAAAAATATATTTTGCCTTTATCAAAAAATCGAGACAACATGCACATTATAAAGTTTCTGAATAAGAGAACCTGCCAATTGGATGCATTTTCGAGCAAAAATGAATTTAAAAATGTGTCTCAAAATAAGCAGTTTGGATTTGAATACACCCTTAAGTTTTTTTTAAACAATTTTTATTTTTTACTTTGCAATTATTTGTTTTACTTACTAAAAAAAGCATGCAAATACCTGATCCACTTTAGGAACACCCGGTATATGCAACAAATGTTATGCATTTGATAGTCCTCTGATAAGGTTCCACATGAAATTTAAAACTATCATTTTGTCCCTCTGATGATGGTTTTACATTGTTTTTCTAGAGTAAAGTTACTGCATAAGTCATCTGTTAATACTTTTGCATTCAAAACAAATAAAGGGCAGAAAAGCATGCCCTTTCATATTTAGTGACCAAAGCACACATTTACTGCTGTGATAATTTGGCTATACTTCAGATTCAATTTGTTTTACTAACCTTTGTACTTAAATACATTACCTTACTTTAACAAAATGAGACAGTACCATGATTATGTAAATGCTAATGGCCCAGAAAGTGCATTTTATATATGTAGGGTTTAATCTAGAGCTAGCCAAATAGCCAAAAAGCTAACTGAAAGCATCTTTTGCCCCCAAAGCATTTAGTGGATTAGCCAAATAGCTACAGCCAAAAAAATATATATTATTTCCATTTTGTTGTTCCTGCCTTTTGTAAACCTGCTGCTGCTGCGTGAAAAAAAATCTCAAACTGCCTCTGTCCTGGCAACTCACTTCAAAATTTGTCTCCTCTTCTCTGTGCAAGCATCTTACAAATAGTGTGACATCATTTGCGTTAAACAAGTATTGAGGAAATTAAAAGAGTTTGTTTATATTTTGTTGATGATCCCAACTTAGGAAATGAAACCAAAACGTTTCATGAATGGAAGTTGTTCAGGCAGGTTCTGGCTACAAGGGGTAAAGAAATGAAACCAGCTGATTGTATTCTTTTTTCCATAAAAATGGCATTACTGACATGTTTCCCAATGTGACTTCTTTGTATGAATTTGTAGCAAGAATTCTGTTGTGTACAGCAGATTGTGAAAGGGGATTGAGTCTCGTGAATATAACAAAAACTGACTTGAGAAATAGACTGATAATCAAAAATTTAAGTAACTTAATGGTGATTAATTTGGAAGGGGAAGTTTAAAAAGAATTTCTATTTAAAAAAGCATTTGATGTGTGATGTACGGCCAAATCTCGAAGGGTTAATCTTACAGAGTGATGTACTGTTTGCATATTGCATAATTAAAAATAATACTCATCATGGGTGCAAGAAGTCCATCCAGGCCAAGATTGAAAACTTTTTAGAGTATTGGGAATAATCAAATGAAAATGGGTTAGAAAATTTCTATATTTTGCATTATGGTTAAAAATTGATCTGTTACAACATGGCCTAACTTGATCTTTCTCCTTCCCCTTATGAGGGGAAGGAGAAAGAGTTTGGCCATGGTTACAGTAACTGAAAGTAATAAAAAGTTATTGATAAAAAAATTGCTATTATTTAAGTATATAAAGTAGAATTTACTATCAATCAAAAATCTCTCCAAGACTGAAGGTCTTGCACCCATGATACTCATTTATATAGAAATTTTGTAGTATAAATAAAAGTTTTTTTTCTTGGCTAAACCTATTTTTATTTGGCTAACAGTTATTGACTGCAATTAGCCAAAAAGCTACAAATCTCTTTTTCCTAGATTAAACTCTATATATGTCACAAAGTATTAACACAAATTGGAACAATATTAAGGTATTGTTTGCTTTCATTGTTCTAACTTTAATGAATAAACAACTTCTGTATTTTAAATAATCGCACATATTACACTAAGTGCTGAATATAAAATAATAAACTTAAATTATATGACATACAAAAAATAAATCTTTATGCAAAAGTCATCAGAAGTGAATTCCTGAAAATGTTAAAATTTTACTCCCAATTTAATTGGAAATCAGTAAAGGAATAAAAATTAAAAAATATATTTCACAATGTCATGAAAGACAGTATGGGAAAAATGATAACCGCTGTTGAATTATCTTATTTATTATTTTTTTTAAATTCTATAATGTTACAAATTGCACAAAAAAAAATTCACATCAAAAACAAAACAAATATTTATTTACAACTTTCACGATAAAATACAAAACAAATATTTATTTATAACTTTCCACAATAAAATACAAAACAAATATTTATTTACAACCTTCCACATCACAAAATATAATTTGATTTATTTTTCCTTTGCAACAATCTGATTTCTTCCACCTTGCTGTTGTCACAGAAATTTTTGCTCGGCACACGTCTGTAAAGAAGAAAAGAAAAAATATACATTTCTACCTAACTTTATACAATAATTTGTTACCGCTTGTTTCTTCAAAAGATCTTGCAGTAAAATTTATTAAGTTATTTTTAGGAACTTTATTATTTAAGCCTTATGGGATATTTGAACAACTATGAAAAAGTAAAAGCACATCTTATTTTATGTCGAAAAAGAAAAAAATCTTAATATTTGTAACTGATGGTAATGTCATATTTTTAATAATTAAAAATGATGGTAATTACAAGCAAAATGTACTACAGTAGACTCCCCAAATCCACATGGGTCCATCATAACACTAAGGTTCTGCAGATTTTTGAATTATTTGCAGATTTCTGGTTTGTTTACATTTTTTAAGCAGTAAGACGAATGTAATATAATGCACTTGAAATTACAATGAATGTGTCTATAATAAAGTAAATTATTAAGTAAAACAATAAAGTACTAAATATTAAGAAAATGTAAAAATTGATTAAAATATAAAAAGTAAAGATCAACTAAGTATTTAATAATGTCTAACGTGTAAGTATGCTAAATAAAGATTAGATATCATCATCATCAACAACTGTTTTCAATCCACTGCTGGGTTCTCACCCAGATTTTTCCATTGTTTCCTGTCTAGTGCTTTAGTCATCCAATTAACACCGACCACTTATCTGATTTCGTCACTCCATCTTACTTGAGGTCATCTTCTTGGTCATTTTACATAACTGGGATACTACTGTAGGGTGTTTGTGCTCCATCTACTGTCTTATCTTCTTGCAATGTGCCCCACCCATTTTCCATTTCAGCCGTTTAATTCTCTCAATGATGTCAAAAACTTTCGTCTAACTTCTCATCCATGTTATTCTCTTTCTGTCTCTTCTAGTTATGCCTAGCGTACATCTTTCCATACTTTGCTGTGTTCAGGTTCAGAGATCAGGTTGGGTTAGGTGAAGGAAACATGCTCGATGGAGAAGTTTCTGTAAATGCACAATTTTAGTCATCAATATTGGTTTGAATTTGACACTAAATGGTATTCGCCGTTCCGCTGCGCCAGATTTAGTACAGCAATCCTATACTTTATAGATTAACAAACTACAACTATGTGTGTTTCATTTTAAAATGCTTGTTGCACTTATGCTGAACTGGTGTTTGTTTTGAGAACATAAGATTTATTTTTATAAAAGCTATGATTTATCAAACTTATAAGTTATAATGCTCTAAAATAAGACTTATTTTTGTATGGAGTAAAAAATTCAAAAATAAAATAAAAATGTGGGCAGTATTTGAATACACAGCAAATATAATATGGTGAGAAAATGCTTTTTTACCCATTAAAATAATGTCAGGGCTGAAATAGTTAATGATAATGTACTTATATATCTACCATATTGTTGGGAATACCCACCGCACCAAGGAAAATCTGTTTTTTTTTAAAAAGTACATCCAGATTTTCACCTATGAATTTTTTTTTTTTTTAGAAAAATTTATTTATGTAAGTGTTGCACAAAAGGAACTCAGATTTATTTATAAATATTTTCATTTAAATGTCAAAAAAAAAATAATCAAACCAGTAATTAAATATAAAGAACAATTGTAATATTATTAATATATACATATAAATATTTTCACTTAAGTGCCGAAAAATATATAATATATATATATATATATATATATATATGAGGGTATGATATTGAGACTTTGCCGAAACTACTTTAACATAACTAGCGGCGTTCCTGTAATTTTTTTTTTCTCTTTTTAAAGGAGGGGAGGGAGATCCCTTTTGACAAAAGACATGTTAGATTTAAGGTATGCAAATGACAAAAAAATTAAAACAAGCGAAATATTACTGAAAAATGTTATGTAATAAACCATTATGAAAACTTTTTTAAAATATGTAGTTTTATGTTAACTTCTCAGACTATAGGTAAACATTAATTTTTTTACTCACTGGCCACTGGCCAGTACATGGATTTTTTTACTCGCCAGTATATTTCAGCACTGGCCAATAACAAATTTACAAATACTTGATAAAAAATTTGCGAAATTTGTCAAACGATTGTGGAATAAACAGCGAAATTCGTCAAATGGTGTCGGGAAAGAAATCGCGACATTCGTCAAATGGTCTCGGGAAAGAAATCAGGCATTGCAGGAAAAAAAATTTATTTTGTCTAACTGTCGTGAAAAAATTCAAGAAATTAGTCAAATAGGTTCGGGGGAAAAATCGTAAAATGATCTCGGGAGAAAAATAGTGAAATTCGTCTAACAATCGCAGAATAGAATTGCAAAATTCGCTGAACGGCAGCAGGAATAAAGTGCGTAATTTGTCGAACATCAGCGGAAAGAAAGTGTGCAATTTGTTCGTTCATGGAAAAAATCATCAAATTCGTTAATCGATAGTCGATAAATCGCGAAATTCATCAATCGATAGCTGAAAAGTCGAAAAATTCATTAATCGGTAGTGGAAAAATCACAAAATTCATCAACTGATTTCGGGGAAAAAAAATTTCGAAATCGTCGAATGGCTTCGAGAAAAAAAATCACAATCCGTCAAATAATGTCGGGGAAAAAATCGTGAAATTCGCAAAATGGTTTCGTAATTTGTCGAGCGACAGTGGGGAAAAAAAATCTTTTTCCATTAAATCATCGCAATTGGCGAGTGTGACTATTAAATTTGACCAGTGGTGACAATAAAGTCAATCGCCAAATTTTCAGTATTACTCGCCGATTGGCGAGTGGACAGTGCTAATTTTGTCCTATACCTCAGACTACTGCTAAAAGCACCTTTTCATCAACGGAGCAATAATCAAACAGAGAAAAATACAGTATTAAACCTATACATCAGAAGCTGATGATCTTATTCTGATAATGTTTGGCGACGTCAGACTGCAAATAGTTGAATAAACAAAACAAACCACAGATAATTCTCTCCTTTTTCTTTGCAGTTGCTCTTTTGTAGGGATGCTCTAATTTTCTAATAACTGATTATTTTTTAATAAAAGTTTGTTACACAGCCTAATTTAGTATTATTGCAACTTGCTGAAAACTTGAACAAACTTCGTCAATTGACAACGGAGATATCAATTATTTTTTAATAGTAAGGTAAAAACAGATTTTGCTTTTCGTTCTTTTTCT
The DNA here is from genome assembly GCA_963931845.1 of Maratus michaelseni. Lineage (NCBI taxonomy): Eukaryota > Metazoa > Arthropoda > Arachnida > Araneae > Salticidae > Maratus > Maratus michaelseni. The sequence goes on along the minus strand of OZ007591.1, from coordinate 117,951,900 downwards.
TTTAATTGTTTTTCCTGATTGCTTGAAGATAAATTTCTTTTCCTGCATGCCGCGTTTGGGCCAAACTTTTATCGACAAATTTTACAACATTTTCTTCAGACTGACGAATTTTGCGATCTTTTCTCGGGAACAATTAACGAATTTCACTATTTTTTCTTGGAATCTGTAGACGATTTTCATGCTTTTTGACGCTTCTTTCCCCTGCGACTCATTGAAGAATTTCATACTTTCTCCCCTGATCTACAAATGAATTTTGCAGCATTTTTGAGATTTTTCACTTGACTGGCTGGTGAATTTCATGATTTTTCTCACGACTGATTGACAAATTTCACAATTTTTTTCCTGCGACTGATTGACAAATTTCACAATTTTTTTCCTGCGACTGATTGAAGAATTTCAGAATATTTCTGATGATCCACTGTCGAATTTTACATGCTTCACCCGAGATCAACTGGCGAATTTAGAGACATTTTTCTTTTAACAATTAGCAAAATTTGTGGATATTTCTTGCAAACATTTAGCAGAAATTGCAGGGGTTTTCTACAACTGATAGAAAAATTTTGCCTTTTTTTCTGCAACCAGCTAAAGAATTTCGCTATTTTTTTCCCATGATCAACTGATAAATTTTGTGACTCGCAACCAATCGATGATTTTTCTGTTTTTCCCGGTAATGATTGAATAATTTTGCAATTTCCCCCATGAATTTTGCAACATTTTTGAGATTTTTCATTTGACTGGCTGGTGAATTTCATGATCTTTTCTCACGACTGATTGACAAATTTCACAATTTTTTTTCCTGCGACTGATTGAAGAATTTCGGAATATTTCTGATGATCCACTGTCGAATTTTACATGCTTTACCCGAGACCAACTGGCAAATTTAGAGAAATTTTTCTTTTAATGATTAGCAAAATTTGTGGCTGTTTCTCGCAAACATTTAGCAAAAATTACGGGTTTTTTTCCATGACTGATTGACAAATTTTGCCTTTTTTCTGCAACCAGCTAAAGAATTTCGCTATTTTTTTCCCATGATCAACTGATAAATTTTGTGACTCGCAACCAATCGATGATTTTTGTGTTTTTCCCGGTAATGATCGAATAATTTTGTAATTTCCCCGGTAATGATCGAATAATTTTGTAATTTCCCCCATGATCTACAGACAAATTTCGCGATTTTTCCCTCGATTAACTGGCAAATTTTGCGATATTTTGTTGTGACCGATTGACGAATTTCTGACCTCCCCCCCCAACCAGTTTGTAAATCTTGAGATATTTTCCATCAACTGTTTGGCAACTTTTTCTTGCAACCGATTAGTGAAAATCACAATTTACAAACTCATCAATGAATTTCACATTTTTTTCCTACTACCGATTGATGAATTTCGGAATCTTTTTACATGAACAATTGAAGAAATTTATGATTTTTTTCCAATGTCTGGCTGATGAATTTCGCACTTTTTTCTGATGACTGAATGATGAATTTCGATGAAATTAAGAATTTAAAATGTACTGCAGAGAAGCCTGTTGTTCTTGAACGAACGTCGCACTTTTAAGCATATTCTGCTTTGGGGGAGCATTACTGAGGCAATTTCATTAATATATATATATATATATATATATATAGGGTTTAATCTAGAGCTAGCCAAATAGCCAAAAAGCTAACTGAAAGCACCTTTTGCCCCCAAAACATTTAGGGGATTAGCCAAAAAGCAACAGCCAAAAAAATATATATCATTTCCATTTTGTTGTTCCTGCCTTTCGTAAACCTTCAGCTGCCGCGTGAAAAAAATCTCAAACCACCTCTGTCCCGGCAACTCACTTCAAAATTTGTCTCGTCCTCTCTGTGCAAGCATCTTACAAACAGTATGACGTCATTTGCATTAAACAAGTATTGAGGAAATTAAAAGAGTTTGTTTATTTTTTGTTGATGATCCCAACTTAGGAAATGAAACCAAAACGGTTCATCAATGGAAGTTGTTTAGGCAGGTTCTGGCTACACAAGGGGTAAAGAAATTAAACCAGCTGATTGTATTCTTTTTTCATAAAAATGGCATTACTGACATGTTTCCCAATGTGACTTCTTTGTATGAATTTGTAGCAACAATTCTGTTGTCTACAGCAGATTGTGAAAGGGGATTGAGTCTCGTGAATATAATAAAAACTGACTTGAGAAATAGACTGACAATCAAAAATTTAACTAACTTAATGGTGATCAGAGTTTCCCCCAGGTTTAAAAAAGGGCAGGGTGCTGATAATGAGAAAAAAGGCACTTTTTTATTCTTAAGGGCACTTTTTGGATTCTTGGGTGCACTTTTTGGATTCTTGGGTGCACTTTTCGGATTCTTGATGGCACTTTTTAGGTGCGTTCGTAATTATATAAATACGTAGCACCTATAGTCGTCGTTTGGTCCGTCCGTCTGTCCGTCCGTCTGTCCGGATATAACAACGCAAAAACTACCCAACCAAATGGTTTGCAATTTAAAATATATTATCTTTGCAGAATTTTGTCGAGACATTTCAAATTTTATTAAAATCGAATCAAAACTTTAGGAGATATTAATAAAAATATTTATTAAGAAATTTGATTTTTTTTTAAATCGGTGCTTTTTTGTTATAGGAGCTTCCGATGGATGTTAAATCGTCAAGCAACCGAGAAACTTATTTTATTACAGAAATTAATCTGCAGACGATATAATTCATTTCACAGAATTAAAAATTATCAAGATCTGAGTATTTATATAACTAGCTGATACATATATATCTGAATATTTATATAACTAGTTAAGATATTTGTATGAACAGTGTCATAAAATATATACTTAACTAGCTGTTTAACCCGTTCTACGCACGGGATATCATGAATTTAATTCTAAAACGTGCGTACGAACGCACCTCGTTTGTAACGTTTGACGTACAATTTCCAACTTTTTTTAATTGTTAGAGGTATTATTTTGGTTTTAAAGCTACTTTTGATTTTTAAAAGTCAGGGGACTCTTTTCACGACAACATTGAGTCAATTTATACTATGAAAGCAAAAATTTTAATGCCAAAAGGAGAAAGGGCACGTATTTTACTGAGGGGCAAGAAGGGTACTAATTATTTTACTGGAGGGGCAAGAAGGGTGCTAATTATTTTTATGAAGGGCAAGAAGGGTGCTATTTTGTAAGCCAAAGGGCAGGCAGTGTGCAACACCCTTCTGAAACTGTCTGGGGGAAACTCTGATGATGATTAATTTGGAAGGGGAAGTTTGAAAAGAATTTCCATTTAAAAAAGCATTTGATGTGTGATGTATGGCCAAATCTCGAGAGGTCAATCTTACAGAGTGGTGTACTGTTTGTATATTGTATAATTACAAATAATATTCATTTATATAGAAATTTTGTATAAATAAGTTTTTTTTCTTGGCTAAAGCTATTTTTATTTGGCTAACAGTTATTGGCTGCAATTAGCCAAAAAGCTACAAATCTCTTTTTCCTAGATTAAACTCTAATATATATAATATATGTTATATTTAGCAATAAAATTAGCAATATTTTTAACAAATAAAAGACAATAACAAATTTTAAATAATGCTAAATCAGTAGTTTCACACTTTTCTGTTATCCAACACCATGCTAAGATGTATGTTAATGTGTTATTTATTTCAACCCTGCTTATGCAAAGGATTTTTACAGCAAACAACTGTGATTTACTAATTATTGAATGTGCATCTTTCTTTTTTTCTTGTTATTTAATCATAACCACATAAAACAACTAAATTTGCTATTTTCCGAATCAAAAATTATTTTTATTACGTTATAACTCACATTTTCCACAGTGCTGAGATGGATTTTACTATTTGGCAGTTACCTGATGAAGAGGAAGCGGCAATAAAATTGTTTCAGGGCTATGGAATCATATTTTTTTTTTTGTGTGTGAGATACCGGCTACGAACATTTCACTGTAAATCATGGATATAATTTTGTTGACGCTAACACTGGATGTCATACCCAGTCTGTTGAGAGATTATGGAGCATTGCAAAATGCTGTAATAAAAGTTTGTCATTGTATTGAATTTTATCACATAGAAATCATGTGACGTCTTTATTTAAAAAATGAAATGTTTACTACAATGCTAAGATATTTACAATTTCATGCCTGAAGTTAAAACTAAGGTTTACCTTATTATTTTACTGTATAATATTTATTTGTTCTTTTATTGTAAGTACTAGCTAACCCGCCCAGCGTTGCCCGGACCCGAGATAATTACAATCTCAGAGAAAGGCGTTAACCCCTCCCTCCCCATAAACGAAAATATAATGAATAATTTGTTCAAGAGAACCACCGTCACGTACATTAAAGCTATCATTAAAAAAATAATTACAACATTTTTCTGATAATTAGAACATAACGAAGACGCTACGCTAAAATAGCCGGCAGATGACACCCCTTCCCGACCTCAATTTCAAATCTTTATCTTAATTAGTTACCTAAATATTTGTTCATTAGTAAAATTTGGCAATTATTTCCTTTCATTTTCGCAAACTAAATGAGAGGGATTGGCCAGAGAAACAGACCTCTTTGTAATTCAGTTTTTAATGAAAGCAGATCCCTGTCTGAAACTTTTTCGTATCGTTTTCAATGGCGCCGGCAGATTTTTGGCCTTTTTTGCATAAATTAAGAAAAATTACCGGCCGAATTTTTCAAAAATTACACAGGCAGATGCAGAATATTTTTTTACATATGCTCAGAAATTTTCAAATTGATATCTCAATTGGTTTTCTTAAAATTCGCTAATTAGTAAAATAATTTTGAATCTGTTCACTTCCCCTTGCAAATCCAACGCGCCGGTCCGTTTCTTTCGCCATTTTGTTTCAAAAGATGTCATTTTAGAAGCGAGGGTTAATGAGAATCTAATTAATATCTAGGCTAATTATCAAAATATTAAAATTCTGAGGCTCAGGTGCACATGGCCAGACCTTGGACTATCCACACCTAAATTTCCAGAGTTCTAGGTGGGCTAGATTTTGCTAGCCATCGCCAACAGACACACACACACAGAGCGAAACTTTCTTTTATTAATATAGATATATTTGTGCTGATATAATAAAATAGTTTGTGAAAGACTTATTTTACACATTATATTTTCAAATGATCTCTTTTGTACCAACAATTTTTCGTTTTCATTTGGCACCAACTACTATGCTTGGTGTTGATATAATGGAAAAGTACATAGAGTTTAAATATTAGTTTAGTAATAAAATAAACTTTTACATAATATTTAAATTTGAAAGAAGTTTAATACTTAAAATTATGACTATTCCTGCTGAAAAAATATGTTGCGTTAAATGTATAATAGAGGATTTTCTATACTTATATGACTGCAGATGCAGAATATATATTTTTGATATAGGTGTAGATTCACGGCCGCCAGTCGCCACGTGGCGACTAAATTTTTTGCTTTGGCCACTAACTTTTGATGTCTAAGTCGCCAAGTGTTTTATAAGAATGCCCCTTTTCCGTCAAACAGATTTCAGCTTTTTTTTAATCAAATTTGCAGATATTTATAGGGCAAAATAATCTGATATTCACAATTTTTTATATATACTTCTGTGTGACAAAATCAAAAATTTCTAAATAAGCTATAATATTAATAATAATAATTTCCCAATATTCTCCACTACCATGGTCGATTAGCTTATACATATATATATATATATTTTAAACTGTATCTTGCCCAACTTTATTTTCTGAATTTACGTAGTTTAAGATTTATATTATACTTAATAATCAAATTTTAAAGAATTTTATGATTAAATTAGATATACACATTTGCTGTAATTAGTCTGTGTTTTGTTGCACATGTTTATATAATAAAAAATAATTTTTCACTTCCTGAGTTTTTTCCCGTATAAATGCTACTATTGTTTTTATGCGTTTGTTTCACAATGTGGCCACTAGATTTTTTGGGTTTAGGAGCCACTGGCTCCTTTCAGAGTTTGGTAATATGCACCTATAATTTTTGACATAAGCATTTTAATATTTATTGCTTTTTGGCTGGTATGTTATTGGAATTATCTAAACATAAGTTAATTTGGGATATCCATATACAATATTGTTAAAACAGTAATCATAAATTATGTAGAAAATTCCAGAAAGTAAAATAAAAAACATAACACACATTATTTCATAACAATGTCTAAATTATAAAATAATAAATTTTAGAATGATAAATTTTCTAAAAAGTTGAACTTTCGAAAACAGAAACATTTTAAAAATTACAAAAAACACCAGTTTTTATGAACAAGCAGGTTTTTTTTGTTTTTAAATATTAAAATGTTCCAAACTTATGCAATTCTTAATTATGCTTAAAACAAAACAATTGACTATTCAAAGAAAAATGTAAAATACATGCTTACATAATCTTCATTTTTTTAGAATAAACAAAAAAATTTCAAGTTAAACTTACCACTGTTTAGAAGTTGAATTATTTTGCCAGCATGAAGCTCAATTTGTATATACAGATCTTCACAAATTATTTCCAAGCTCTCTAAAATAAAAGAATAACTTTGATAATAATTATGGTGTCAAATTAAAATTTAAAAAAAAAAAAACAAGTTTTCAATACAGATGTTTCCAATTTCTATTTATTTATTTTTAGTTCTAGGATTGAATTGCAATTTAAAACGAAAATGTGTGAAGTGTCTGTAACAGAAAAGCAGAGTGGAGGGTGAGGAAAGAAATCTTACTTTTTTTTTTTTAGAAAAAAAAAAAAAAAGTAATTTTATACTTAGTATATTCTAACTTAAACTTTGAAAAAAAAAAAAAAGGTAAATTAATACATTGTGTTTTCATAATAAAAATATACTATTTTAAAAATCAGCTTAAGCTAACACAATTAATATCAAATATCTGTTTTGCAAAAAACAAATACAAAAAAAAGCCAGCTGAAATTTTTAAAAAGCATGGCAATGTCTGTTTACTAGTTTTAATCCTGGTTTTTAGAATTTTCTATATCAGAATTGGCTGTAAATTTTTTTTTTTATCTGTGTCATTAATGTGCTCATTTTGATCAAATGCCGTAAGTTTGCAAAAGATTATCTGCAAGTTGTGCGTGTGTGACGGGGGATGAAAGTGTGAAAATGCTCAGAAAAGCTATTCTTATTAACAAATAAAAATAGAGTTCTGTAACTGCTGATGTCATGGTATGAAAATAACCAAAGAATCATTGAACTAAAATAATCTATTTTATTTGAAAATCATACAGCATTAACCAATAAAAATGCTATGCGGATATTTTCGGGAATTTTTCTTTTTGCGCTGTTTCTTGTTTTGACTACAGTTCGAAGAAATTCGAACTTACTTTTTATTATGGCGAAAAAAAAATTACTCCTGAAAAAGCAATCAGGCATATAGATCCAAAATGCCTTAACCCTTTCAGGGGCAAAATGTCACTAGAATTTGAAAAAATAATAATAATAATTGTGTATTTAATAAAAGAAAGCAAAGTAATATTTTATTAAGAAGTTAGAGCAACCAAATTTTTTTTTCTTGCTTGAATGCTTATTATGTTAGGTGTTGACCTTTACACATTTAACTTTTCCAGTCTATGACTGATGTTTTGCACATATTTAATTGCTTTTCAAATAATCAGATTGGAGTCAGCTTCTCACTCAAGCAATACATAAATCACAATGCCATAAGAAAAGGACAGCCAATGAATTAGTTTGTCATGCAAACATATTTCGGCTTTTTACAACTACTTAGTATAAAACTGGTTTTAGAAAAAAAAAAAAAATAATATTGAAAAGTTTATTATAGAATGTCCCAAGGTGCCCCCACCTTCCCGTAACTTTTGTTTATTATGACCCCCCTCCTCTTCCTCGTCTCTCTGGCTGCTGCATCTCTTTTTGTTGTAAATTACTTTTTAATGTTTTTTCTATGTTGTAAATTACTTGCTTTCGATTGATTTGCTTTAATTTTAAATGATAAATCTCAGTATTTACAAAAATCCTAATTTAAATTTTTTCCCCTTTAAGCCTAACATGGTTATATATCATTACTCAGCAAAAACTGTTTTTCTGCACTAAATTAAAAAAAAAAAAAAAAAAAAAAAAAAAGCAGTTATTTGGCATAAATGCAAGACATTCCAAATATGTAAGTATAATAGTAAGACTACAGAGACTTAACATTGCTTTTTAATATACAATTTTAAATAAAGATACTTAAAAAATTATAAAAGCAATTCATCCTAAGTTTCAAGAATTGCATTAAAGAAAAATATTTCTATAAATACCTTTTTCAATTATTTAAATTATATTTCCAATATAATTATGGGAAATATAACACCAGAGTTTCCCCCAGTTTTAAAAAAGGGCAGGGTGCTGCTAGTGAGAAAAGGGCACTTTTTGGATTCTTGAGGGCATTTTGTACATTCTTATTGGCGTTTTTTTTTTAATTATTATTAAAGATATTCTTTTTGTTTTTAAAGCCACTTTTGATATTTAAAAGTCAGGATACTCTTTTTAAGACAACATTGAGTCAGTTTGTACTATAAAAGCAAATTTTTTAATGCAAAAAGGAGAAAGGGCTTTTTTTCACTGAGGGGCAAGAAGGGTGCTAATTATTTTACTGGAGGGGGCAAGAAGGGTGCTAATTCTTTTTATTAAGGGCAAGAAGAGTGCTATTTTGTAAACCAAAAGGCAGGCAGGGTGCAGCACCCTTCTGAAACTGTCTGGGGGAAACTCTGATAACACAATGTGTTTTGATTTCACAAAAGCTGTTAAGTAAAATTATCTAGTTATTTCAATCTTCTAAACAGCCTTGTTACATAAAAAAAATACTAGAACAAATGTTGCAGCCGCACCAGGGCTGGTGCGAAGTTTTTGTGTCTATTTTGGTGAGAAAACCCTGTTAGGCATAGCATGCAAAAACAGCATATTAATTTTATTTTATTTTGAACTAGTTTATTTTATGATAAAAGACATACATTTACTTTATTATAAAAGCACACAATGTTTAATTCAATATAAAACACACAATCTGTATTATCAGATTACCATACCAGGCCAAAAATCACCATTTTGGCACACACACACACACACAAAAAGAAACCTATGCATTTGTACCAAAACATTTTTGCAACTAGGAGACTATTAAGATGGTGTTCGTATTTCTTTTAAAAGCAGCAAGGCAGATTTATAGAAAAGAGCATTTTTGTTCAGTTTGCACAAAAAAAAAAAGGGGGGGGGGAAGCCATATTCGTATCGGTCTACCCCTCTGAATTCAGCATTGGCAAACATTCAGGGATCCAGGGGTGTAAAAACTGGGTGCCAATGGGCCAATTGCCACCACTAAATTTTAAGTATTATTCGCCTAATAAGAATATACTAGTAAAATTTAGGCGAAGTATACTAATAAAATGTAGGTGAAGAATACTATTAAAATTTGTCGATAATCCTTCATTTTTCATTAATGTTTATTTGTGATGAACACATATGAATAACTTTAATGAGGGAAATCCAGATAATTTAGAAAACACGTGTGATTTTCAAATGGAAAATGCGTTACAAATCGAAAAACACAATACCGTATGCAGTTACTACACCTCTTTTACATATGAGTAGGGTAAATTTGGTCTTATAACATGCGAGCCATACAGAGCAACATAATTACTGTTTCCTAAAGTTTGTCCCCCCCCCCTCCTCCACCCCAAAATAATAATAATAATAATAATAATGCAAAATAGAGGGCACAAATGAGGTACTGGGAATCGCCAAGGCGCATCGGCACATAAAAGAAAAAAAGGGAAGGCCCTTTGAAAATCATCAAACAGGAACACTATCTAAAAGAACTATTTATGTATTATAAACGGATGTATAAATCTAGGCACCAATAGGCTGATTGCTACCACTAAATTTTTAGCATTATTTGCCTCATAAGAATATTGATACAATTTATGCGAAGTATACTAATAAAATTTAAGGGAAGAATACTTAGAAAACTTTGTGGTGAGACTGAGAGCCCAATTTTTATACCCCTGATTATAAATATTAAAAAATGAAATGAAAATTGCATCACATATGTTTGTGCAGATTTACATTGATTATCAGGTGTAATGCAAAATAGCGACAACAATCAACATAAAGCAAAAATGCTTTTTTTTTACAACGTAATGAATAATCTGTTGAACTTGCCACTTTGGGGCTCGGCCCTCATTCTGTAGCAATCTCAAAACACATGAAATTCCTTAAAGAAAGGTGCTATCACTAATGCATGTAAAGCTATTTGCTACAAACTACTGATCTTTTGTATCATGTTATTTGCTACATTACTTTTCAAAAAGTAGCATGTTACATTTATGCTATAACCTATGAATATAATTAGTTACTATTGTAGTTTCATTATTTCTGATTGCTGGTAGAACTATATAACACATTCAAAATGTCATATATTGTCACCGTCGCTAAAACATTGAATATTCTTAGATGTGTGTCTTTTTTAAAAGAATCATTGTCTTCACCATATAATTCAGGGATCTGTTTAGGTAAAAATTGGGTCCTTTAAAGGACTCTTCACAAAATTTTTCATTTAAAAAAAGGACCCTTCACAAAGTTATTTTCTCTAAAACAGGATCCTTCACAAAATGATTTTCCCTAAAACAGGACCCTTCACAAAATTCTTTGTCTTAAAAATAGGTTTTTCACAATTTTTTTCCATCTTTAAACCAAACATTTCACAAATTAATCATTTAAAAGTAAAATCTGACCTGTCACTTTTACATAATCAGGGATCTGTTTAGGAAAAAATTGGGTCCTTTAAAGGACTCTTCACAAAATTTTTCATTTCAAAACAGTCCCTTCACAAAATTATTTTCCCTAAAAAAGGACCCTTCACAAAATTAATTTCCCTAAAACAGGACCCTTCACAAAATTATTTGTCCTTAAAGATAGGTTTTTCACAAATTTTTTCCATCTTTAAACATAACATTTCACAAATTAATCAATTAAAAGTAAAATCTGACCTGTCACTTTTAAAAATATAAAGAAAAACTATGTATTTTACATCCATATATCTTCTTAAATATGTATAAACAAGAACCTGAATATAACGATCATTTCAAATTCACAAAATTATAATTAGATTTTTCACAAATCTAAAAAGATGTTCACAATTTCACAAAAACAGGACCCTGAGAAAAAAGTCTGGACAGACCCCTGATAATAAAGAAAATATATGTATTTTATATCCATATATCTTCTTAAAAATGCATAAACAAGAACCTGAGTATAACGACCATTTTAAATTCACAAAATTATTATTAGATTTTTCACAAATATAAAAAGCTATTCACAATTTCACAAAAACAGGACCCTGTGAAAAAAGTCTGGACAGACCCCTATAATTTTTTAATTGTTGAAAACTTATTTGCTGATTCATGTCTAATACATCTTGATAAAATGTTTAGCATGAAAAACATTCATAAATGGAGATAAATGAATATTGATAAATACTGTGAATTAATTGTGAAATAAAAGTGGAGGGAGGATCAGCTTTTTACAAGTTCATTTTTAAGTGGTTGAAGCATGAAGAAAAAAAAAAAGGGAAAAAAGGCCAGCTTAAATTGATGTGTCAATAAAAATCTTACATGCTTACTGTTAATTTTAGAACTAAAAATACAACTCATTGAACTCTGCTTGGTTAAGCTTTAATACATTGTAGCAAAGACTTTCAATTATTGATGACTTATTTTCTATCAATCCCATATTTATTGTCAAATCTACGTAAGGAAACACTAGTTTTCACACAGATATGTTATAAAGTTTTAAATATCCTCGGGAAAATACTTGTATTTCCTTTAAATTATGAAACTATTAAGCAGGATATGTTGTTCAAACTTGTGCAATGACTAGGCTTAATTTTTTGTAATTTCATTCTAATACGCTTTTCCAACATACTATAACATATAAGCGGAACAGTTACAAAGAAAATCATTACAAATAAAAAAGAAAGAAAACCCTTAACTTAAAACGACATTCTTTAACTTCTTATTCATAAAGTAATTCCATTTCTGAGCCACGATGCACAAGTCCATAAGTCAAATCAAAATAAACTTTATTTCTGGTGAGTAGGTTGGTAGGTTGCTTTCTCGAGTGCGCTGACGCGTTGCATCCAATTTTTAGGATCGTGGGGATGTGTTGGGGACAATACAATTCGACGATCCATTCTTCACTGTTCTCCGGATATTCACTGGATAGTTTTATAGGATATGACAACTACAGGATCTGTAGGATCATTGTAGAGCGTCCGACGGACGAATGTGGTTGTCTGGGATAATAGCATATGTTTCAGAAGACAGCAGAAATCTAGTACCTTTGACCCCCATGATATTTTTACAAAAATTGTCTACCTCAAGAGTACCTGATATTGATGCTCTACTAGACTCCGAACATCTTAATCGCAAAGCAAAATAGAAACAAAGAATTAGAGATGACCTAATAAATAGATTCCGAAGTGAATATTTAGGTCAGATGCATCAACATGCTTTCTAGAAAGAAAATTCTGAAAGTTTACAAATAAGCGACATCGTTCTTTTCGAAAACTCAAATAAACGACATATTTTATTTCCTTTAGCAAAGATAATTGAAATGTACCCAGGCAAAGATAAAGTCGTACGACTAACAAAAATGAAGATCGACAATTCAGTTTTTCTCAGCCCATTACAGAGACTCTTTCCTTTAGAAATTGATACTTCAGATTGTTCCTCATCAGACGACGTAATTAAAGGAAAATTCAGTTCTGCTACTTCCAGAAGTGCGACTCAAAAATGTTCCAGAAATAACCCAGACTACAGCCAGCAAGGAAAAAAGCCACACCTAGTGACTATGCTTCTACCCCTTTTGTGTTTACCAAAGCTGGACGAGTGGCGAAAGCCCCTCAGCGACTTCCACTAGGATTCTTCAGTTCCCTCTAAAAGTCGAAACTCAAAGGTGGGAAGATGTCGCGAACTCGCACTCTCTTCTACATGGCTTAACCATGACTAGTAACACCTCTCCTCGCAATCATAACTGTTAAAAATCAGAAAGTAAATAGACCACTGACAGAACTAAAAAGAATAAGATGTCTGGCATCGTCCGGACTATTAAAAACAATCAGAATGACTAAAGAACTCATTTAATTAAAACTTTTAAGAATAGAGTTAAAACTTTAACGTTTAACCTAATTTGTTTAGAACAGAAATTACGTTTAGTTCGTTTTGTAAATAATTCATTGTGCAAATAGTGTTTGTGTAAAGTTTATGTTCCAATTCTTCATGTATATATTCCGTAATACAATTTTGTTATTCATCATAGAAAGTGTCTTTACTGTTTTCATGAACCATTACTTTCATTAATTAAGACGAATTTTCTATTAGAAAAGGAAACCTAACCGCCTCTCGGAACTTTGCGAAGAATCATGAAAGACAATTTTATCTATTTTTTAAGAAAGTAAGATTTATTAGAATATATATTGATTATATGGCATCTTTAATAACAGACCAACAATAACTGGTCGACCAATTCATCTGATCGAAAAAACCAACGAGATCCGATTCGGGTAAAAGGATAATGCTATGTCTCCAGAAGGCAGGACTGCTATCATTAGGCAATTGTAACATAACCGCCGCTCTATGCCAAAATAACATCAAAAGTTGCAATAATGTAGATTGCTCGGGAAACCCTGCCGCCGCAGTTACTTGTCAGCCGCCGTAAAATTAGATAAACGTCATCTGGTCGAAAAAACCAACGAGATGCGATTCGGGTAAAAGAATAATGCTACGTCACCAGAAGGCAAGACTGCCATCATTAGACAATTGTAACGTAACCGCCGCTCCATGCCAAAATAACATCAAAAGTTGCAATAATGAAGATTGCTCGGAAAACCCTGCCGCCACAGTTACTTAGCAGCCACCCTAAAATTTGATAAACTCCGCCGCTGCTCAAGAGAGACATTGTAAAGTCTCACAATTGCTACCTGTTCACTGCCATAAAAGGTGAGTCTCACGCTCACCCCGTGAGCAAAAGGAGTGGTGTTTAACTCTTTGAAGAAGAAGAACAAAAATGAATCTAAGATTTTAAACTCTCTAGGATCTCCAAAATTCGGTACAAGGGACCTCCACCTGACAAAAACCTTCTTTTCTCCAGCCAGAGAATACACGAGGCGTAACATATTTCCCCATATCGTGCCTACTGGCTATAAACCCCACTGACGCTATCATAAAATTTTAAGTAATGCTACCCGAACGGATACCCTTGAGAAAGGAGAGGGTCCATAAGACGTGTTCTTTGGCCCATGAAATAAGACTAAAATTTGATTTTGTTATACTGACTTAATTATTCCACTTTTTAGAAGATTGATCCTGTACGATTTCATCAATATTTTTTACATTTTGTTCGTTTTTATATAACTTACACAAGTATTATTATATATCTTATATATATCGCATCTATTATATATCGTATTATTCGTAGTTTTTGATGAAAAATACGCAATTTCTCCTAATTTTACCTCAATTTTTAATATATTTTTTTAATATTTTGCAATGAGCGCAGCTTTGCAACACTTTTATTTTTACAATATATTGTACATTTTGATGTATTTTATAATATATGTAAAGAAGAAAGTGTTGCACGGTTGTGCTCATATAAATAATTGAGGTAAAATCAGGAGAAATTGTGTATTTTTCATCAAAAACTACGAATAATACGAATTTTGAGCTTATGTAAGTCATATAAATCCGAACAAAATGCAAAAACTATTGTTGAAATCGTATAGGATAAACCTTCTAAAATTAAAAAGTGAAATAATTAAGTCAGTATAACAAAATCGAGTTTTAGTCTATTTCATGGGCCAAAAACACGGCTTATGGACCCTGATCCTTTATTATACAATGTGTAAAAAGGAGCAACGCAAACCCCTCTCAAAGCAACAAAATATTCCGAAGCTTACACAATGGAAATCCGAAATTCCTTTTCGAAAGCTTTGTTGATTAAAGATAAAATTTTTGTCCTTGATCTACTTCACCGTGTAAAACACAATCTTTAAAACAGAATTCGTAACTTTCTTTTATCATACAAGACAATAAAAGTAAATAAAAGGTTTGGTCTCACCTAATTTTCTGGTTCGTGTTCTATTAGCTTCTTTAAAGATAGAAACATCTTTTACTAATGAAGATTATTTATTGGACAGGTAGACACTTAATGACGATAGAAAACGAATACACAAACGAGCTATGTACAAACGTAAAAGTAAACAAACAGTCAGTCAGTCAAAATTGTTCTACGCGCTTAGCACCCTCTGGTGGATCCTTTTCATTTTGCAACAACTTCCGCCGGCCGAAGTTCGTCTGGAGACGAAAGTGTTGAAAGTTCAAGAGGGCAAAGAAACTGCACCGGTCTTCTGATGACGGCTCCGTTTGGCAACCTCACTGTGCACGCTCTTGTCCGACCATCACGTCCAGGATGAGTCTGGATTATAACACCCATTTTCCATATGAGGCGTGGGGTGTTTTCCTTTATAAGAACGACGGTGTTTTCCTCAAGTTCACTTGGTCGGTCAACCTGTTGGTGCTGGTGAGCAGATTTTAATTCTAGTAGATAGTTGGATTTCCATCGTTTCCAAACTTGAGTAATTTTTTTGATATTTTCTCATTTTTATTGTTTGATATTCATTGGATTGGGGAACTGTTATCTTTGATTGAGGTAGAGTTAGCAATCTTCTGTCAATTAAGAAATGGCCAGGTGTGAGGGGTTCTGGCTCACGAGGATCGCTGAAGACAAATGAGGTGAATATTTACATGTAGGTGAGAGGTCTAGCATTGAGAATAGATTCTACTTCAATCACAATTACTTCCAATTCTTGAAAAGAAACTGAGATTTTTCCAAGGATTTGTTTCAGAGACACCTTAACTGATCTTACAAGACGCTCCCAGAAACCTCCCCACCAAGCTGCTCTTTCAACTATAAAATTCCATTTAATGGACAATCCACTAAACAAATCTTTCACTTCTTCCTTTTTCATAATCTTCCATAGTAAATTTAATTCTCGTTTTGCCTTATGGAATGTGTTTGCGTTATCACTGTAGATAGCGCTGCATATTCCTCGTCTTCCTACAAATTTTCGGAACGCTTGAATGAATGTTTTTGTGGTCAAGTCCGGAGTTAATTCTAGGTGTACTGCTCTTGTTACAGCACATGTGAAAAGCAATATGTAGGTTTTCTTAGTCTCATTGTGATCTTTAATGTACAACGGACCTAAGTAATCTAGGACTGTAACTTGGAATGGATAGGCTCCCTTTATTCTGTTGGCAGGTAGAGGTGCAGGAATCTGGATGGCAGGTTTAACGCGAAGTTTTTCACATAAATTGCGTATAAATATCAAACTCTTGATTCTTTGTCTTGCTTTCAATATCCAAGTTTTTTCTCTGAGTTGTGTTAAAGTTTCCGATACACCACCATGCCTTGTTTTTTCATGACAATCTTTGATGATAAGATTTGATAAATGAGATGTACTAGGTAGTAAAACTGGATGAGCTTCGTGGTATGAGATATTAGCTTGCTGTAATCGTCCACTAATCAAGATTATTTTTCTTTCATTTAAAATTGGATTGAACGGTCGAATAACTGAGTTTGCTGGTACTGGTTTTCCTTGCGTCAGCGCTGAATATTCTTCGGGAAAATGCTCCATTTGTGTAAGTTTAATCCAGTATTCTTCGGCAAATTCAAGTTCTTCTGTAGCCAAGGGCCCACTTCTCTTACTCTGAGGATTCCTTGTATTGTGGATGAATCTTTGAATCCATGCAGTAATTCGTAACATTTGTTTAAGTTTGCTGAATCTTCGGATATCGAAAAGAGCTTCAAGTTTCGTTGTCAGGAGCATATTCACCACTTCATATTCTTTATTTTCTAAGTTGGTTTCCTGATCGGTATGAACGTTGGATTGAGGCCATTGACTTTCGCACTTCCTTAGCCACGGTGGCCCAAACCACCAAAGCTCCAGGTCCTTTAGACTGGTTAAGTTTTCACCTCGTGTTAACGTATCAGCAGGGTTATCATTTCCAGGACAGTGATTCCAACAATCAGTATCAGATATTTTCTTGATTTCATCTACTCTGTTCTTGACAAAATCTTCAATTTTCGAGAATTATTCTTGATCCAGTGAAGAACAATCGTGGAATCCGACCAAAATATAGTCTTCGCATCCCTCGGTATACTTAAATGTAGTCGAATATGATCGAACAATCTGGCTCCTATAAGTGCAGCAAAAAGCTCTAACCTCGGCAGAGTTATTTCTTTAACTGGGGCAACCATAGTCTTTGAAGTGACTAAGTTCGAATGGAAAATTCCGTCAGAGTTGCGAAAGCGTGCATAAACAACTGCTCCGTAAGCTCGTTTGCTGGCATCTACGAATACGTGAAATTGACAGTCTGTAAGTTCTTCCATTCCTTTCATTGAGAACAGATGTCTTGGCACAGAGATCTGTTTCAAATAATACAATTCTTTACACCAATCTTGAAATATTTTTGCTAAGTCTGTTGGTAAAGCATCATCCCAATTAAGTTTTTTCTTCCATATGTCTTACAGTAGTATTTTAACTCGAACTGCAAATGGTGATATTATGCCCAATGGGTCGTAGATTCTTCCCATAGTTTTTATTACGCTTCTCTTCGTAAATTTTAATTCTGTTATATCCTTATCCCTTAAAAGTTTATCCCTATCAACGCTTAAGACATCAACTGCTGAATTCCAGCAATAGCCAAGGACCTTGCATAACGTGGATTCATCGTTAACTTCTTTCTTAAACCGATCTTGCAATGACCGTACATTTGTTTTCCATTTTCTCATATTAAAGCTTGCTTCTCCCAAAATGAGCCTTATTTGTTCGTGGACGGTGTACGCTAAATCTATGTCTTCTAAACTGTGTATAAGGTCGTCTACGTACAATCTACTGTTCAAAACACTGAAGGCAGTAGGATAAATATCCATATACTTCTTGATGTGATGTTTAATTGTCGCGTTCCTCGATATTGCTCCAAAAATTACACGCATCATCCTCAAAACTTCGGGTTCAGCGTCTAAATCTTCCGTAACCCATAGAAATCTAACTGCGTCTCTTTCTTCTGGCGCCAAGGCAATTTGCAAAAATGCACCTTCCATATCTGCCGTTATGGCAACATTATTCAGACGGAACTGCAAAAGAAGTATTAGAATATCGGGCGTTAAATTCGGACCTGGACTCAAGCAGTCATTAAGGGACGGAAAATTGTGTTCACTCGAGGAGGCATCGAAAACTATTCTCATCTTCGTCGTTGTTTTATCCTCGCGTATTACTGTGTGATGTGGAATGTAATAGATCATAGAATTATCACCACATTAATTTTCATTGACCCTTTCAGCTATTCCTTGAATTAGATGTTTTGAAATAATGTCCTTGTACTGACAATGAAAATTTCGATTTTTCTTAAATCTTTTAACAAGTGTTGGCAAACGGTTTTTAGCATTACTATAGTTGTCCTGTAGCGACACGGAATGTTCGTTCCATGGTAGTTTAACTTGGTAGCGACCGTCGATTAGTTTTATAGAATTTTCCAATTATTGTAAAACTTCGTCGTCTTCGGAATTCAGATTGTCACTACGCGATATTCCCAAACCTTCTAAATCGAACAATCTTTTCAAAAAGTCTGATTCTTCTAAACTTTGATTACGCACTATAACATTCATTACGCTAACATCCTTAAAATCCTTGCGTTTTGTTTCAGAACCATTAAATACATAACCTAGTTTCGTTTCCATTCCTACTAAAGCACCGGAAACTCTTTTGATTTTCCCTGTAGCGATTTTCGAGAAATAGTCTGACCCAATTAAAAGAGAAACCCTTAAATTTTCAGACACTTCAATATCAGCTATCTATATTTTGGCTTCATTACAAAATTTGTGAATTTCTTTACTAGGACCTTGAATTTCAGCCTCCGATATGGAAGTTTCTGTACCCGTTTCAATTGCTTATATCGAAATAATTTTCTTTGGATCATAAATGCTTCTTAAATTTACTTTTACCCTATTTCTTACAATAGATTTCTTTGGTTTTGACCCAAAAGCATAAATTGCTAATTTTTCTTTTCCTATAACTTCTAAATTAAACTTACGAGATAATGTTTTATCGATGAACGTATTTTGCGACCCCGAATCCATGATAATTTTTATTTTTGTTTCCTGAGAATTATTACTCAAAAAGGCGACAGCTGTTTGTAAAAATACATTTTCGTTTACTGCAGTTGTTGCGCAATTCAGAGCATTGGAATCATTTTTTCCTTCGGGAGACTTTGAGACGCTTTCTTTTTTGTTATTTTGCTTTTCAGTTTCGTCACAAATTAAAAC
Source organism: Maratus michaelseni (assembly GCA_963931845.1). Classification (NCBI taxonomy): domain Eukaryota; kingdom Metazoa; phylum Arthropoda; class Arachnida; order Araneae; family Salticidae; genus Maratus; species Maratus michaelseni. Next base: position 117,932,506 of record OZ007591.1, on the reverse strand, counting down.
ATTATGTCTTCGACTACAAATCTTCCAACACATTTTTCGCGGCAAAATTTCGATACGTGTGATCTTCGAAGGCAAAGAAAACAATAACCTTTTCGTAAAAGACTCGATTTTCGTTCATTAATCGTTAAGGGACAATTTAAATTCTCGTGCTCCCCTGCACAAAATAAACAGTTTTTCTTGATAAGAGCATTTAATGCAGCTGCGGTGGGTATATTTTTATGAGTTTCATGTTTTCGATAAAGTAATTCTTTAATTTTATTCTTTTCAAATACTTCATCATTTCGAAACATATACGTTTTTTCTCGCGTTTCGATTTCATGTTTTAGAAATTCTAATAATTTGGCACAGTTCCAAGAATCTTCGGCTTTAGCAGAACGATTAAATCCTAGAACAATTTCTTCAGGAATTACTTTGACTAAAATAGCGAATAAGATTCCCCCTAAATTATTTAATTCTACCCCGGCTGTTTCGAGACTTCTGATTTGAATAATACGGGTATCATGCAATTGTCTAAGCTCTCTTAAATTCGCTCCAGATTTTACAGGATTTAGGCTTAAAAGCTTGTTTACATGCGATCGTATTATTAATTCATTTTTTCCGAATCTTTCTTTTAACAATCCGATCGCGACATCGTAATTATTTTGTGTTAAAGCTAAACCTTGAATAGATTTTAAAGCTGCTCCTGTCAAGAAATTCTTTACGTAATTTAACTTCTCTATATTAGTTAACTTTACATTTTCATGTATAGCTACTTCAAATTGCCCCCAGAATTCCTGCCAATTTTCATATTTCCCATCGAAAGGTTGTATTGTAAGTTTCGGTAATCTTACGTGAGAATAATTCTTTAATTCATCAGGTTCTGTGGACAATGGAATAGAAGAGTTTATTTTACTTTCGTTAGGAACATTACGCTTTATATATCGATCGATTTTAGCTTTCGTTTTCGTAATTTTTTCGCGATATTCTTGACTGGATGATACATCTTTTTTGAGTGTATCTAAGTTATCTACAAGTTTCTGAATTTCTGAATCTAATTTTTAAACTTATTCTGCATTCTCGATTAATTGAATTTTAAGATCTTCAATTTCGTCAATATCTATTTCGTCTCCTGCCAAATATTCAGTTATTTTGTTAATAATCTTCGTTAAAGATGTTCTAAGAGACTTACGCATGCTTTATCTAATTCGCTAGGTTGCGCAATTTTCTAATTTTAGCTCTTGGGAATTTCGGCACCATAAAACAGAATTCGTAACTTTCTTTTATCATACAAGATAATAAAAGTAAATAAAAGGTTTGGTCTACCTAATTTTCTGGTTCGTGTTCTATTATCTTCTTTAAAGGTAGAAACATCTTTTACTAATGAAGATTATTTATTGGACAGGTAGACACTTAATGACGATACAAAACGAATACACAAACGAGCTATGTACAAACGTAAAAATAAACAAACAGTCAGTCAGTCAAAATCGTTCTACGCGCTTAGCGTCATCTGGTGGTTCCTTTTCATTTTGCAACAATCTTTACCCAATCTTTTCACAGACTCTAAAACTCAATACACATCCACCACACCTTAATGGCGATATATACCATTTACCGGACCATTTCTGAAAAAACTTTAATTAAGTTGATTACGACTAAAATTAGCTTTTTAAATTTCATTTTAATTAATTTAATTTTTTTTCTTTCTTTTTCTTTTTTATAAATGCGATTTACTTTTTCTCTGCCCCTTTAAGTTATATCATCATAACAAACCTTCTCCAAATTAAAACAGTAATTTCGTTTTTTATTATATTAAACAAAATTAATGTTTATATCCCTTTTCGTTTCCCTTTGCACGCTATATCTAAATTAATGTAATCATTATTTTCAAAACTATCATTTCGCAGTAAACATTTGTTTTCTTCGTAAACAAAAATTAAAAAGTAATAATAAAATAACAGTGTATAAAAAAGCTTTAAATTTAATTATTTTCTAATAAAAATCTTCCAAGATTTACTTATTTATTTATTTTTTAATAAAACAGCACTAGTTTTTAAATAGTGACATTCAAACAAATTGAGAAATCCGCTCTTATATGTTTAATTAGTATTCATTAATCAAAACACCAATAGAAATGATGGAAAAAAACTTAAATCTATAATATATTTTTAAATAACAAGGTACGAAAGATTAATTATTTAAGTTTCTCTTCTACAAATGTTTCGCATACATTTCTTAATATCTTGTCTCTAAAGTGAACGCAATTCTGTAATTTTCTTTTGAATCATATTTGATAGTTATGAGAATGAATTTACAAAAATAAATTCCATTATGTTAACAATTGAAATATAATTAACTGAGCATTTTACAATGGAAGATGTTGAATTATATCAGGATAAATATCAGAATCTAATGTAAATATATATATATATTACTTAAAAAGCAATTTTAAACTTAAATAAATTAAAAATGAATAGCTTTCATTTTAATTTTCAAAACTATTATATATATTACTTATTGATATGAAGCGTTAGGAACTACATCCCCTGGAAAAAAGTATGAAATCAACACTCTATTCAACAACTCACAATCAAATATATACATTAGGGCGTATCGAAAAAATCCAAATTTCTTAGATCTTTTTGCGGTAGTGTGGAAAAGTTATGAACTCTCTTTATTAAAAAGTGTGCGGAATCTTAAAACTATGGGTTGATATCTTCTGTCGCCTCATTGGGCCTAAAGTTTCGAAAATTGGACTAAAAATGATTAAAATACAAAAATTAATAAATAATCAAAGATTTCGTTAATCGGTTTAGGGTAGTGTTTACAAGTTACTATTTTTTAACAACAACAGCCATAAAAAAAAATTTAGAATTATAGATAAATATCTTCTGCCGCCTCATCGACTCCAAATTTTTGAAAATGAAGGCAAAAATTTAATAAATACACGTCACACGTACCTCATTTTAATGCGAACAGAAACTTTATTTTACCTTTCGAACATACAAATGACAAAAGCATTGCTGCTTGTAAACATTTTTGGTCTCCAATTTTGACATGTGTTTTCTGGATTCTAGTATCACTCTAATAAATCTATCCCTGTTCTGCGACCCAACTGTTTTTTTCCGGAGGCTGCAGTGACTAGTTTCACAATCCGATCATCCGCTTATGTGTGTGAAGGAAATTTTATCCCAGGAAGGAAATTAAGTCCCAGCAATCCTTCGGCATACTGTCCTGTATCATCTTCAGAAGTTCTTGAGAACTGATTTCTCTGAAAACTGGAGGCGATGTCACGTAACAAGCTTGCCAGTCAATGAGATCTACATAATTTGTAGCTCCAAAGTTAACAGCAGGAATAACGAATTTACGAACACAATTTCGGTCTTGATAATCCGCCCAACTACAAAGGTCCTAATATGGCACCTCTCATTAGTTAACATGGCCAAAAGCATGTTTTCTGGAACCGCAAAGTACAGAAGGCTTGTATACAATACAGTAATGCGCTTCTACAATTGTTCTCTAGAGCTGCTTATCCTCGAGTGTTTCTGAAGTTTTGTCATGCCGTCCATCAAAATACAGAGAATACGAGATAGAATGGAACGATTTTCATTTGATTTTGAGGCCAATTTTTTGTAAATTCTTGATTTTCCCTTCCAAATTTTACTTTTGTCTGTGACGAGGCTGGTATCTGATTCTGATATTAAACCCAAATCTTGCATAACACTCTATGCAATAGCAGCCGTGGCTCTGTTCGATACACCATATCTTTCACTGACAAGAATTGTGTTATCAAGTTTTAAACGCATTTGAACCCTCCTTGCGGGCTGCTGAAGAGACGCTGTGTAAGACGTGTGTTTGGAGCCAACCTTGTCTTCCCCCGTCTCCGCCTCCATCACATCTTCTATTTCATTCTCCACTGAATAGCTTGAAGCAGAAACAAAACATTTTTCTTTCCGTTCTTTGCCAGTGAGAAACGCCTGCTCTTTTGCAGGAACTTTATTTTCTTTAGGAGAGATACACTCCATAAAAATCGCGCATTTAAAGGCAGATATGTCAAAAAAATGTTTTGATTCCATTTTAAAGTTCTCAACATTTTCCAGAGCAGTCTTGCTTTTCCACACATTTTATATTTTTCATCATTGATCGATATTTTCCATGGTATGCGTGTATCATATCACAAACACGTTCATGTGAAACTGAAGGAATGGATGCATCGATGTATAAATTCTCAATCTTCAAAGCAACAGTTTCTGCAATAACTGAAACTCTTTGTTTCCACCAGTTTCGCAACCAATACTGAGCGTAACTCTCATGAACATCTTATGATGTCTTCATGCGTTGGCAGCATGCGTAAAGTATCCGTCGGTATTCCAAAAATAGAGCATTGTAACGTTTGTCGACTTGAAAACTTTGACAGCGATGATTTTGGCATTTCTATTATTTACCAATATCTCTTATTAGAAAATGACGATGAAATGCACAAAACCACAATATCCTTAAAAAACGACTGCAGTGCAAATAAGTGTAAAGAACGCACACTAATTGAAAAGATACTACTTTAACCGACTTAAAAACCGGTTGCGACTCTCATATGCTTGTGGCGCAGGCCTACTGCAATTAGCCAGACAAAAAAGAGTTGTCACGTGATTTACTGGTCGCTCCGATTTGTTCCTCGGTGTGAAAATAGGGGTGGGGTGTTCCACTGTTTTGGCAGACCACCAAACTCACTCTGTCTAGACTGTGCATTGTGCAAGCAATAAACAGTTATGCGGAAAAGTACCAAAATGAGTCAAAATTTCCAAACTTAGATGCCGATGAGACGACAGAAGATATTAACCTATAATTCTACAATTTTCTATGGTTGATGCTATTAAAAAATAGTAGCTTGTAAGCACTACCCCAAACCGATCAACGAAATATGTGATTATTTATTAATTTTTCTATTTTAATAATTTTTAATCCAATTTTCGAAACTTTCGGCGCACTGAGGCGACAGACGATATCAACCCACAGATTTAAGATTCCACATACTTTTTAACGAAGGGAGTTCGCAACTTTTCCGCACTACCGCAAAAATATCTAAGAAATTTGGATTTTTTCGATACGCCCTAACATACATCTCTATTGTAATTGAAAAGTTGCAATTATTTTCTTTTTAAAGAAGGATCATGAACATTACTGAGATACACAAACACAACGGAAATAAAAAAATAAGCACTTAATAATTATTTATAATCTTTTTTCTAAAACACGTGTTTTAAAAAAGTTTGTAATCACGCCGATTCGAGGAAAAAGGTTTGGAACCACTAGCTTGTTTATGAAAATTTGCATGCTTGGTTAATACATGGTTTGCATATCTTAGAATTGCGCAATGGCCTTACGCAGTTCTTTTTAACGGAGATATATATACAACAGGTTTTTTCATTTGTTCATTTCAAAACAAGTGGATGAAATGGCATCTGTAAGAGAGATTGATTTGAAAACCAGAAAAGATATCATTAAGCCGGTAAAGCAAAGAAAATCGCAGAGGAATATAGAAAAGAGATTTTCATGCTCACAATCTACTGCTTCAAAACTTTCAAGAATGTTCATAAAGGTTAAAAGTGCGGAAAATTGATTCAGTTTTGTAGACTACGAGCTACACTCATGTCCAAAATTAAGGTCACAAACATAAAATCTGTGAAAACTGATGGACTATTCACTGTGTTCCCACGAAATTTGCCACAGAGGTATATTAGAATGGGAGAAAGAATATAGCAACATAACAATAAGGAAAAGATTTTAATTGTGAATTAAAATACAGAGTTTTTTAAAAAGTGTTAAATCATGAATCAGAGATAAAGCATTTATCTCAGGAAAAGTATGTCTCATATGGAGTGTGACCACTGTTCACTGCTATACAAGCTGCACAACGAGCTCTCATACTGTTTATGAAGGTGTCAATAAATGTTTGTGGCAACAAAGCCATTTCTTCCAAAAGCGCGGCTTTTAACTCCTGGGGGGCATGGCAGAGGGGTTACGCTGTGCAATGGTTCTTCCTAGACCATCCCAATGTCACCAGGAAGGCCAGCCAAGATCGCCATAGAGCAACGACACCTGAACAGAATAGCTATTTGGCGTTAAGCGCACGACGACATAGGCTGGCAACGACTCCTCAGCTTGCTGGTGACCTTACTGCTGCGTCTGGAATAAGAATTTCCAGGCAAACAGTATATAGACGACTAGCAGAGAGGGCACTTTACGTCCGGCATCCAGTCGTGTGTGTCCCTTTCACTGCATCGAACAGGAGAGCCCAGTTGTTGTGAAGCCGAAGACATCAGTCTTGGACACAACAAGAGTAGGAGCGTGTTCTTTTCAGTGATAAGTCCGGATTCACCACGAAAAGTGATTCTAGTCGAATCTTCATCTGGAGAGAACGTGGAGCTCGAAATCATCCCTCCTACGTAAAATAAATCGACAGATTTGGTGGCAAAGGAATCCTTGTCTGAGACGGCTTAATGTTGGGCTGCCGTACACCACTGCACGTCTTCGATGCGGTTACTGTCGATGCACATCGCTATAGGGATGAGGTCCTTGAAGCCTATGTGAGGTTGTTCCGGGGTACTGTAGGCCCAGACTTCATTTTTATGGACGATAATGCGAGGTCACACAGTGCTCACATTGTTGATGATTTTCCTGAAGAGGAGGATATTCGCCATATGAATTGGCCTTCGAGATCTCTGGACCTCAATCCTATTGAACATGTTTGGGATGGTCTAGGAAGAGCCATTGCACAGCGTAACCCCACTCCTAGGACCCTCCAGGAGTTAAAAGCCTCGCTTTTGGAAGAATGGGCTTTGTTGCCACAAACATTTATTGAAACCCTCATAAACAGTATGAGAGCTCGTTGTGAGGCTTGTATAGCAGTGCACAGTGGTCACACTCGATATCAGGCATACTTTTCCCGAGATAAATGCTTTATCTCCGATTCATGATTTAACACTTTTTAATATACCCTGCATCTTAACCCTTACAGGACCATAAGATGTCCAAGACTAAATATGCCAATACAACACAATATTTTAGCTATTGTGGGTGTAAAGTAAGAGAATATCACCAGAAAAACATAGCAGGGTGTATAGGTTTCCTATAATTTCATGGGAAATATTTCCCCCTATGGACCATAAAAGTAAATAAACGAAGAGTTAGGTTTATTATATCGGTATTTTATTTATTGCTTTGTAATACAAAAAACATAATAAAAATTATCAGAAAAGTAAAATAAATAGTTAGTCATGGTATTCTAATTTTCTCAAGTCAAAACACTTTCAAGATATTATTAGTTCAGCCCGCGAATGTTTTGGTTTTGGCGCAATAAAGTTTGACAGTTCTTTTTTTTTATTCGTTCAGAAACACATTTGCCGCCTTGGACATACGTTTTATTTTGACATTCAGTAAAAAAAATATCGTTTCAATAATAATTGAACAATCGATAACGATTTTTGTAGAAGGGAAAAATATTTCCCTTGAGCGTGAAAGGGTTAATTCACAATTACAATCCTTACCATATTATTATGTTGCTATATTCTTTCTCCCATTGTAATATACCTCTGTGCCAAATTTCGTGGCAACACAATGAATAGTTCATCAGTTTTCACAGATTTTATATTTGTGACCTTAATTTTGGACATGAGTGTATATCAGCACGTCAGGATCGTACTTTATTGCAATATACAAAACTGTGAGATATTGAATGAATATTGAATAGAATATTGAATGGTAAAAAAACATTCAACGCCAAGAATGCTGAGCAGCAGATTAAATGAAGCTGGATAATATAGTTTTCGCAAAACCAAGGCAAAACCCAAACTGACATTGCGCAGAAACAAACCAGATTATAATGGGCCAAAAAATACCGGGACTGGTCTGGCTGGAGTAAAGTGGTGTTTAGAGATGGATAAAAAACTTTTATTGGTGGAGGTGACGATATAGGAAAAAATTCATATGGAAGATGCAAAATGAAAGGGAGAGTAGAAATTGCTCCAAATTCCGTCTTAAATTCCTTGATTTAATCATAATTTTGGAATGCATGTCTTCTAAGAGAGCTGGAAGGACTGTATGCTGCGAATGGGAATGAGAATTCAGAAAAATATGTTTCAATTTTAGACGATTTCCTGATATCTGTTTTAGAAGAGTAATTTCGAGAGAGTGTTGTTATAATTATGAATGACAATGTATCGGACAATAGGTCCCGAATAGTTTTTTTTAAAACATTCTGAAAATAATATTTCTCAAATGGAGTGGCTAGCGTGTAGTTCAGATATCAATCCTATCAAAAATTTATGGTACATTTTGAAAATCATGGTATTTAAGTTACATTTCAAATCAACGCAGAAACTAAAATACTCCATGCGAAAACCATGGTCAGAAATCGATCCAAATAAATGCGAAGAAATTGTTAAATCTATGCCTGACAGAATCAAAGTGAACATCAAGTCAAAGAGTGCTAATACAAAGTATTAACTAAATATTTTGACCAAATATTCATAACTTTTTTCTCATTCAGGATGTGATTCCATATTTTTTTTCTGGCAGCATATGGATAAATAAAATTATATAAAATAATTGTGAAGTCATTTTGTAATTATTTTTAGTCCACATGTTCCAGACATTTTGTGAATCGTTAATAGCAAACAAAGTTTCAACTTGACTGCCTGGCTGCCCGAGAGGGACTGCTCAGACTAGGAAACCAAGCCTGTAGAGTATAGATAAAATTTTACAAATGTCTATTTTTTTGTTCGGTCCCTTGTTTCAATTAGTAATCACTAAAATATGTTACTTCAGTGGCGGGGAAACATTAAACCCCCCTTCCTCCTCCAAAATTAGAAAAAAAGTCATTTTTTTATCAAAATTTTGTTTAAAATTAATTTATACTACGATTCGTTAAAAAAAAAAAAAAAAAAAAAAAAAGTCAGATATTTCGCCCTTTTATTCCGGCAGAATTCCAGATTTTGGGGAAGGGGGATCCAAATTTATTTAAAAAATAAGATTTATTAAAAATATTGATAAAAAAAAATTATGTAAATTACATAGCTGTAAAGAAAAAAAAAAAGGGTTAGAACTTGTAGATTACCATTTTTTTGTTATATATTTATTCATTGCATGGAACTAAATCCTTCCTAGTTCCTTGATTCATTGTTACCATTGAATAGTACAGGAACTTTTGTTCAAATAATTTAAAACAATGTAAAACATAGGTTTTGCATTTATATTCTACATGGGGCTGTTTAATTCTTTTAATTTTTATGTTTTTGGAAAGTTCCAGATTTATTTTTTTATTTATTTTTTATTTTATTTTTTATTTTTTGGGGGGGGGGGCGATTTCGAATTTTTGGAGGACCCAAAATCTGGAAAACATTCGGTCTTGAGGATTCCAGATAATAGGTCTTGTACTGTATCAAGAAGTTTGATAATTTCTATATTTACAATTTTATATTTACTTTTTAAATATTGTGTATGATTTTTTTTTTCAGGTAGAAAAATGGATCCCACATGCCTTCATTTTATAGAAATTGAAACAGTTTCAGGTTAAAGACTCAAAGCAAACAATGTAAAAAATGTGGAAAAGAAATAATAGGATTATTTGTCAGATTTAAAAAAACTGTCACTACAAGGAATTTGTATTACAAAAGATTTAAAAAAAACTTAGGTATACAATATGACCAGCTAAAAAATTAGTATTTTTATTGTTATTGTGATCTTCAAACATTGTTTAAAATATACACTTGTGTCCTAAAATTTAGTGGCTTTCGATTTTACACTTTGGCGAATATCTTCTGAAACTCTCTTGAGGAATTAAAAGGAACATCCTTGAAGTTGTGGGATGTAAAAGAAGATAGTTAACATTTTTTGGTGATGATTTAATAGCGAGGGCAAATAGGGCATAATAAATTAAAAGATAAAATACTTGTGCTCACCCATGTAACAGAAAATGCTCAAAATGGTCTGTCATTGAATCAAATGACTATGTGAGTCCTGTTCGGTGTTTGTGTGCATTTGTGTAAGCCTAGCATATGCATATTCAGGGAGGTGTTAACATTTCTGTGAAAAATATAAACAACCAAATTTATACCACTTTCTAAAGACTTGAAATAGAGCAGTAAAACAGTATACTTCAATTAAAACAAGAATATGTGATGAGATGTGGGCATTTGTATGAAATTATTTTTAGTCTAAGGAAAATTAAATATAAATGGTCCCATATTTTTCAGAAGTAATGACAATAACTGAAATTTTTGTGAGTAATATTTCTCTATTTTTCTGTAACTACCCAAATAAATATGGTGTAATCTAACACATAAAAACTGTATAACTTTACACACATGTTGTGTAACTGCGTACAGAAAAATATAGTGAAATGTTGGGCCTAATACTGCATAAGGTTACACATAATTAGTGTTACCTTACACAAAAGTACTATGTAACCTTGTATACATATGCGTAACTGCACTGACAAATATGGTGAAAACGTACACCTAATAATGGGTAACGTTCCAGGAAAGTGTGGTGAAAGCTTACTCCTACTGATGTGAAACCTTACACACGTAAGATTACAGACAAATGTGGTGAACACTTTACCGCTAATAATGGGTAACCTTCGAGGAAAGAGTGGTGAAAGCTTACCCCTACTGATGTGACCTTACACACAATTACACTGAAAGCTTACAGACAATTGTGGTGTAACCTTACACAGAAATCTGTGATATGTTTTACAATATTATGGTGTAACATTACACAAGAGCTGTGTAATGTTACACCAGTTATATCAGTTAAATACCACCGTAAGATTGGCGGCTGCAATGCTGCCTCCAGTTTTATGGAGTGACGTTACACCAAATGTTTTACAGTGCACATAACACATACATAGAATTATTCAGACGACAAATAAACATAAATTCCTTTTCTGACACGCGCATGTCATTTCACTTCATTTCATAGAAGATGTGACACATATATTGACTTAACAGTAGCTTTCGAATGTCGTCACGTGACTAGTGTTGTCTCTAAATGCTATGTAAAAAATTCCATAAATCAAGCCTCCGTGACGTGTACTATATACATGTTTTTGGAACATTATCTTTCATCTATGCTTAGATAACTAACCGCGTATCTGTAAACATTAAGTAGTTCATTTTCAAATCATTTATATTTCTTCAATCGTTCAAAATTTTGAAGCTTTGTAGTTAGTTCTACGTTTTTTTTAGCCACCCACAGGGAGGCTTATTCTTTCAATCTCTATCATTTTTCATGTTTATGAAAAGTCACAGCAATCCATCGTTGCCACAGGTTAATCTCGGAAAATGAAACATTTGAAGTTACTAAAAAAATTAATAACTCAAAAAGTATTTATCACAAAATTGTTAGACAAACTGCGTTAGAAAGGAAAAAAATTGTATTTTTCTTGATATGAATTTAAAATCGAATGATTATGCCGTTTTTCAAATAATGAATTTCAAAAATTACCAAATTTTACAATGAAGTACCATAACGAAACCTTCACGCGTAAAAAGATAATGATAACGGCTGTTGCTTTCGGTCGAGAATGGACCAAACGATGTCCGCATTTTACTATTTTTACCGTTTTTAACGAAATTCTGTAACTTTAGAAGAATTTTTCTTTGAATACGCAATAAAAATGCATAAAATCGTTACAAAAATGTTAAAATTACAAAAAAGGATAAATGCAAATTATCAGATATGAAAAATAAAGAAGAATTTTGGTACTTTCGTTCTTTCGTGTTATAGCAGCCACCAAGCATGAAATATTTTTGTTTCTGTTTTCATTAATAAAAGGGCATCCAACCCGGCTTCCTGGGATTAGAGGATATAGGTAAAAACCATTTTTTTAAATTAAAAACTCTAATAGATTTTTTACATTTAATATATATGGCGATGATCTTGGCGAAATATCATAACTCCAACCTTGGTATAATCATAATTGTGGGAGCCGCTATAACACGAAAGTACGGTATTTTTTTTTTTATATATATATATAGCCACACACAGGGCTAATTCTTTCAGTTTACAGTAAAATTCATGTTTATGAAAAGTCACAGCCACTCCATATATAAAGGAGGACACCCTTTATGCATAGCTATACAAATGGTTGTTACTGACGATATTAAAAATCAAATTGTCTCTCTGTATTATGCCGATACTTCGGCTTGTATTTCCTTTCTCAGTACCTAATTGCCATACAGCGGGCGCAGACCCCATTTAAACAATAATATAAAGGATCCAACAAAGTTAAACCCGTCGTGGCGGACATTTCTAAGGGGACCCGTGGCCCTATCTCCAATAGTAATGAAGTTACCTCTGGGGGGGGGGGTAAGTTCTTGTAAGTTCCTGGGGGGAAAGGTTCAGTAAGACCTTTCTGGTGTTCCTCCCTCATGTAAACCCTTTCATGTAACATATCAATAATTGGTAGATCTCGTCAAGCACTATGGTCTGGTCCTACTCTCCGCCTCTCACTCGCCCCCTCCCTTAAGAAGCAGATTTCTCTGTTTCAACTCTTTCTAAATTTTAGTTTTTCCCATCTTTCTCAGCCCCTTTAAGCCCCACAGAGGGCGTAGGCCTCTTCTGAAAGATCCAACGAAATTAAAATCGTCGAAGCCGACATTTCTAAGAGGATCCCGAGGCCCTATATCCCATAGGACCGGAGTTACCCCCCCCCCCCTCACGTTGGAGACATTCAGGGTGCTCAAACCCCGTCATGTAACATATAAAAAGTTTGATCTCATCAAGCACTTTTGTCTGGTTTTACTCTCCCCCTCCTTCTCTCCCGTCTCCTGTCAGGAGCACTTTTCTTATTTATTTTTTTCAATTTTTCATATTTATTTTAGTTTCTTCCATTTTTTCTGTGTTTCTATGGACCGGACAGCTCCAAAATTTTACCAAAATTAGCTGTAAACTGCCTAAAGGTATCCCCCCCCCTTCTTTTGGCGCCCTCGGTTTCCACGTATCTCTCAAGGGGGCCCGTCAGAGGGGCGAAAAGGGGGATCCCTTTTAAAGTCCTATCTCTCAATTTCAAGTGAGGATTCATTTTAAAGGTCTCGTAGAGCACTTGTGTTTTGTATAGCTCCCCCTCCCTTCCCCCCACCGCTCCCCAAGATCCCGTCAATTAATGCTAACTCATTATTTGTTAAACAACTTCTCTTAGCTTTATCCATCATAAAAGCTGCTATCATAGAACTTTTCATTATCTTTTTTAGGTTATCTATTAAGTGCTAAAATGCCTTGAATGATTAAAAATAATTTAAAGGGTGTCATTAAGCCAGCACATTTGTAAACAACAACTACCTCGCCACATCTCAGCCCATTGAAGCCACGCCTTTTTACTATTATAGTTATTAAAAATACTTCTAGTCACCGAATCCTTTTAAAACTTGGTGTGCTCGTGCCTAATATATTCCGCCAGCTCACAAAAAATCTTAGAGCGCTAACTAAATTCTAAAGTGAAGAAGCTGGCTTATGCTAACAAACACTTTTTTCGACGAGTTAGACTTGGCTGAAAAAATCTCAACGATAAAAGCCGTGGGTGGCCAATCTATATTCTGCCGTAAGGTAGAATTTTTCCCGCTTGTTTTAATGCTAAATTCAAATACGTGATAACGCAATGATGTAGCTTATGAACTGTTAAAAGTCTGTTTCATATTTACGTGTAGAATTTTACAAAGTCCCTTTAAAAGTATAAGCAATATAGAATTATATGGAACTTTCTACGAATTAAAACAGTACTTTATTTTTTTTCTTAAACAAATCGAATGTTTATAGCCTTGACCCCGCTCCGCCCCTCTTTTTTTTCCTTTGCACGCTATGTCTAATTTAATGCAAGTTAAATTAGGGTAAAAGTGGATACTATATAACTACTGGCTTTTTAAAACCACAATTTTCAACACAGTAATATGAACCTATGCATAAATACTTTGCTACGCTTGTTTCCCCGCCATATCTAAATTAATGTACTTTTCTTTTAAAAAATAACATTTCGCTATAAACATCTGTTTTTTCCCTAAAATAAATTTAAATAATTCAAAACTTGCAATCTTTTTTCTTTTTTTTTTTTTCTTTTTTTTCTGAATAAAACAAAATTCGCCTTTAAATATCGAAGTTCAAATGCAATGAGGATTCTACTCTCATATGTTTAATTGTATTCATTACTCAAAACAATAATAGAAAAAGTCTGTAAAAAAAATTTTCTTTTAAGAGCAAGTAACGAAAGGTTAATTATTCAAGCTCCGCTCCTACTGATATTTTGCATACATTTATTATTTTCTTGTCTCCAAAGCGAATGCAATTTCCTAATTTTCTTTTAAATCATGCTTGATAGTCATGAGAATTAATCAAAACAAAAATTCCATTTCGTTTACACTCAAATCTAATTACTGAGCAACTCACAGCGGGAGAAGTATTTAATTATAAAAAGACAAATATCAGCGCCTAATGAAAATGCATTTTTTACTTAAAAAGCAATTTTAAACTTTAAAATTTTATTAATTTTAAGTTAGTAGCTTTTATTTTAATTTTCAAAATTACAGTAAAACTCCAATTATTCGAACTCCTATCATACGGATCGACAAATTTCCGGACTGATATCACGAAACAAGAAATTATACTTAAGAAAAATAATCATATTGAAATACGAATTTATGTAAGAGAAAATAGGATAAAATCATATAGTCAGGTGAAACAGGCTATCTCAATTTTCACTCAATATGAGCAGCCCTTTAGCGGGTAATGGTTAAAATAATTAGATCTAGGCAAGAAGGAAAAGCGGTCATTGAGGTATCTCCATATTGGTGTTTTTGTAATTTCTGTGTTGGATAATTTAGTTTATAATTTTTTTTTGTTTTAATGTTTCCTACATTTCAAAATTCTTAAATATGAATACATTTAAAGTTATTTAAACTTTTTATATTATTATGTTTAACATATTTAATAAAGAGTTTTCCGCTACTCTATTTTTGCTAGCATTTATACGTTAATTTTTATGACTTGCATTGTGATTCTCATTCTCTTGAGATAAAAGTTGATATCCTACGTGGTATAAAATCGGCCAACATTCTTTGAAGAGCCAGTAAACAGTTTTTGAAGAAAAAGCCGTAAAATCTATATGGACAAGAGTAATTATAATTTTTTTAAGCTGATAAAAAGATGAACTCACTTTGCGATTTCTGAAATTGTAATGAACATTAAATCATTAGACTTATAATTGAAATATTGTTAGTTCATTTCGTTAGTTGAAGATGCAAAATAAAATACCTTGTTACTTTTCAAAAGAAAGTCTAAACTCTTTCATTTCTTGTAAGATTAACATATCCATGCGGTTTTACATCACTGGCGGGGATAAAACCGGATGATTTTACTTTTTCTAAAAAGGAGTTTATTAATAAAAATGTGACAAACAAGTCATGTAGTTAATATGATATTATTGTACAAGGATACACGCGGAGTGTTTACACAAAGTGTCAATAAATTTTGTTGCAAATTCTGCTTTCAAAATGGAATTAATAATGATATATCCGATTTTATCCTATTTTCGCATATTCGTTCATAAATATGTAATTTCTTTGAAATTCCTGTCTGACATATTAAAATTTATATATAATTGGAAAGGAAAGAATAGATTTTGCTAAGCATCGGCCAGATTTGGCCATATTATTGTTGTATGGATGCCTTCAGGGAAGACTTTTAAAGGAAAACTGACCTGAATTATTGTTTTCGTACAAAAGAAATCTTGAAAACATTTCACAGTCATCCCACTCAGACTGCGCTGGTTTCGAACCGGCAAGAATAGAACCAACCTTTACATTTTATGACCAGTATACTAACCACTGGACTTATTATAATTTAGTTGACATTTTCGAAGCCTGCATTTGTAAGTAACCCTGTTCATTAAGTAACCCTTTAACCCTTTTTATTTGTAACCCTAAGTCATTAGGTTGCTTGTTTACCCAACCAACTGTACGCGAATGTATTATTCGATGTGTATCATAATCGTGGAGGCCTCCTCAATCACCAGTTCGTTCACCTTTAGATTTCAGAGCATGGCTCTATTAAAGATGAGATTTACAGTCAGCCGCTTCCGAAATCCATTCCTAAATTGATACTACGAATCACCACTGTACTTGGTTTGATCGACGTGAACATGCTAAAAACATCTGGCAGGAACTTATTTACTGATGGCCTTTTGCTATCTTATGTTCTCTCATGTTTGTTGTATATAAACCACTCTTTTTGCCCAAATAATTTATGTCAACCCTACATTGTCACGAAGTTTTAAAAATCGCTTCACCGCATTGCTATGTTTGTTGTGAAAAAATCAGTTTTACAGGCATTCATGGCAAATGATTATAACATATTAGTTTCAATATTATAGACCTTGACTTTGGCAATTTTAGTAACCAAATTTGGAATCAAACAGTTACGTGGAAAAAACTCCATAAATTAAGCCTTTGCGATTAGTATTTATTGTATTTCTGGAATATAACTAAGAGCATTAATGTTCTGGTAAACACGGATACTTTTGCCAATTTACCATCCAGACGTTATAAACAGAAGATCAGATCATAACTCTATCAGCAAAATTTTAAGACATTTCTTTGAATCTCGTTACTCAAAAACTTAGAACTGAGTCTCTGCATTATTTTGCATATAAATCTTATTATTCTAACTGTGAACTTTCGAAATTGGCGCCGCAGCTAACGAAAGAGACAGGCTGCTGACTAGTTGATTTCCAAATGTTTAATTCATCTTATTTAATCAATCACGAAAACAGTTGTAATCTGTTTCCACAGCAGTTGATTCGGCCTTAAAATCTGTCAGTCAAAGGAAAATTAAACCCGATTACAGGAAATTTATGTCTTGTTCTGGCGTGTTCTCGTTTTAATTTCATTAGGATCTAAAAATGATGTGTTTGTCTGTTTGTTTTCTTGGTTATTTGGCTTTATAGGCTTTCACGTTCGTTATCGATCGTCACGAATTTTGAATGCGATGTTAATGTACACAGTATTACTTTACGTTTTTAAAATAGTCATCGTGTCGTGTATAGTATTTTATTTATAATTTTATTTATTTATTTTGCAAGGACGCGTCAAAAACTTTAATATATCATTGTATAATGCAACCAGTGTTGAATTCAGACATTTTTCTCCAGGGGAGCCATCTGCAGCTCCAGGAGAGATACATTGGAGTTCCGTGGGAATTTAAATTGCACTTATAAACTATTAATTAGCATAAAGTCACGAATCTTTCGGGGAACTTTCTTCTCAGGGCGCAACCCTGAATTCATCACTGACTGCATGTCAAAATGAGCGATATTGGCAAAAACAACATTTAAAATGAATTTAATTTCTTGCATCGAGTCGACTAACCCAATTTTACCCAAATGGCTCTAATTTCTTTCGTTGCAGGTCGGTTTTCGGGTTGATTTCAAAATAAATTTTCCGGTTCGGGTCGGGATTTACCTGACCCATTCATGACTCAAATATAAGTAAAGGGTTGGAAGGAAAATAAGAAGGTAAGAAACAATCCCTCGAGTCGGGTTTTATTTTTTCCTTGTAAATATTTTGTTGTATAAAGAATATTCAAATTGCGAATCATTATTCTTGAATATGAAACCCAAGATAAATATTAAATTTCTAGGGAATTTCGGCCCGGTTTAAGTGTTATCATTAGTCAACAAACTCAATTGACCTTCGCCTGCAGAAACTATATTAATTTCAATAAACGGATGTTCGTTAGATTTTTGTGCGAAAAATCTTTAAACGGATTGATAATTTTATTGATTAAGTTTATTATTTGGAACTATAAATATGTGCTGTCGTGGTTATACTGTGATATATGCAGTAACGGAGCTTTAAATATATATGCTTCGACGATAGGTAGGAATATAAAGTGATCGGTTGTGCAGGAATGGGCTATTGTCTCGCCCGGACTTTCAAATTTAATTAAGTAAAATCTTTTTTTTTTGTGATGTTTTTTAAATAAAAGCGGGGGGGGGGTTCTTAAAAGACTTAAAATAATTAAATACTAAAACAAAGAGAAACTAAGAATGTTTCTGTCTTTCAGAATCCCCCGTGGAAGACAAAACGTTTAGATTATGTGCATAATGCATGTGTTTAAAATTTATCTTAAACAGTGGGCGTTCAAAGGGGAAGAGTTACCTGATAAAAAAAGGGAGGGTGGGGATTGTTTAAATTCACCTTTTGACAAATGCTTGCAGAAGCTTATTTTTGGATATTTAATGGGTTTTATTGTTAATTTTTTGTATTGCTTTTTTATGTTGATATGTTTAAAAATTGTCTTGATCGGGATGGGTAGGTTGGGGGGAGGGGGAGGGGAGTGGATTCTGACATAAAAAAGTCATGTTATTTTATTTTATTTTTATATTCTCCATTTAAAAAATAAATAAATAAAAATTCGGCCCAGCCTTCGTATCACAAGCAAAACTCCTATACATATAATTCACAATGGAAGAAAAATCGAGGATGCTACACACCGGTGACTACACATATGTTCGGTGGTGCGTTATGCAACCGCCGAAATCAGGCTAATATTATAACCTTTTGAAACGTAAGCCTTAATTATATTTTACAAAGGCAATAAAGTTTTCTAAACAAAATTTTTATTAAGTCTGTGCTATTGAAAGAAGTTCGTGAAAGTTTGTATACCGTGAAAGCATTTATTTAAAGGTTCTATTATCATAAGTTTATCGATAAAATTATCATTAGGTTGAAAGTTTTCCCGTTAAAACTCTAATGCACATCACCTAGTCTAAATGAATACAGTTTCGACAGGTGCACAATAATTGAGTTCATGGGCGCCTGAAGGACAAAATCCACGGAGGAACAAGATTTTGGAATAGAAGACCCAGAGATGAGGATTACGGGTTATTTGATTGATAAGTGAGATGCCTGTGAAAAACTTAAAATAATATAATAACAATAATAATAATAATAATTTAAAATCTTCTAACTTATTTTCATTTCCAACACCGCACAGTGGAGTATTTTATGCAAAATTCTGGCCAAAAAGGCAGAAATTAAAATTTGCTCAACAATTGTAAAAAGCATATTTTATAATAGCTCACTAACAGATGCATAAATCTATGTGTATTTCAGGAGTATAAGTCATATCCGACGGCTCCTAGCCTCAGTTGAAGTGAAAGTTTCTTTTTGAGAAGACGTGCTTTTTTATGTTTCAGCTTTGTTATTGTGTTTAAATATGTACTTTGACATGTGCATTTAAGTAATTTCACTTTTCATATAATAAAAAATAATTTAAATTGAAAATGGGTTAATATTAAGCCTTTTTAGATCTAATTTATTGAAATATATTTATTGAAATATTTTATCTAATATATTCAAAGCTTTTTAAGGCTATGTCGGGGTTTGTCGGACCATTTTTGAATTATAATCGTATTGGTCATAGTTTTGAAGGCAAACTTTTGTAAAAAAAAATTTCCGCATATTGTTGCCATTTTTAGATATCAATGTTTTATGGGAGGACTGCAAACCTATTGAAAATACTCAAAAACTAGCATCTCTATACTATAGAGACTCAACTTTGGTAAATACTAAATGCAAGTAAGGTACAAATTTATATGCATTGCTTTTTATAAATAATTAATCATTTATGTGTAGTAAAATTAACCACGTTTAATCAAACATTACTTGTAAATAAAACAAACCTATCAACAATTAATTTCCTCTTATAAACAATAAATAATTAAGTAAACATTGTATTATATATTTATTTATTTATTTAAATACATACATTTGTGGATATATAACATTAATTAAAGTGTATTTACTAATACTAGTAAGTTAACAACAATGGTTTTAACTTTAAAAACATGAAAATTAATTTTGGCCAGGATTTTGCGTCAAATACAATGGACCGTCTTGCTCAGCAGTAAATATAACTAATAAATCAGCATACAGGGAGATCAAAATAGTGACATTCTAAGTTTATAATTTTTACATATGAAGATTTTTATTTTTTTTTAAATAAAAATTTCATTATAACAGATACGAATAAAAACTAGTCGTTGGGGGCCACCGTAATACTTACCCATCATGGATATGCATAATATAAAATATAAAAATAAAAAATGTGTAAACTACTTTTAAAATGCATTGCAATTCGAATAAAATCGTGGCTTGATGACGTCATAAACTTTAAAGGCTCGATTACTGAATTGCTTAAAAGAAACATCCTTATAACTCCAAAAACAATAATCCTATTAACTAGCGGTTTATTGCATCTGATTAAGAGTCTCATTTCCTATTAAAATATATCTTTGAATTGAAATTTGGTTGAAATACAGGGTCATGAAAAATCGAAGAGTGTGGGAAATAGGATTACAAATATCTCGGCAACTAAGTATCCGATCGACTTCATGCTTTACACAAAATTTATGTTTTTTTATTGTCTTTTATATTCACTCCTTAAAATAAACTATTTCGAAAATTTTTATCTACCTTTTATCAGAACTAATATTTTGAGAGCCCGAAAAAAATAGTTCCGGATCATCGAGGTGACTGAAATTCAATAAGCTTCTTCCCATTATTACATACTAAGTACATACCAAATTTCAAGTCTCTATCTCAACTTTTTCGGGCAATTTTTTCGTTTACAGACACACAGACGGACGGCAAAAAAAAAAAAAAAATATTTCTAAATATATGTTTTTCGGAATATTCAGTATGTCTGAAACGTGTAAATCCGTCAAAAAAAATTTTTTCGATTTTCAAAACGATTACAAGATTTACCCTACTTATGATGGGTAAGTAATTAAACAAGATTAAGAATAAGCATAAAAGTTGTAGCACCCTCCTTATTTTTACTGTCAGCCGCCACAGATTCTAACGCAAAATTTTGAATGCGGTTTTATTTAAAATATTACATATTAACTAAATTTTAACATGAGTGATTTTACTATCATTAGATTTTCACGGGAAATCTTTCAACCGATTCATCGATAAACTTTATTAATGGAAGCTTCAAATATATGCTGTCAGGGTATACAAACTTTCGTGAACTTCTTTTATTTTATATGAGCTTAATAAACTTTTGCTTGGAAAACTGTAGCCTTTGTCAAATACGATTAAGACTAAAGTTTTCGCGCTATTCAAGAGAAAGATTAGAATATTAGCTTCACTTTTCTCTTTTGTTCAGCACCGTTAATTGGTTGCTTAAGGCTTAATTTCTGCTTGTGAGGTCATACAAATATAAAAAGGATTTATTGATTAATAAATCAATACATTAAGCTTTGTTTCAAAATTCAAACAGCTAAATAAAAGTGGTCTTTGAAAACGAAATATAATAAGTATAAAAGCAAAAATAGTAAAAAACAAAAACAAATCTATTTTATAAGCATTTAATGTTTATCTTAAAAATCAACACCTAATTTTACGACTATGCAAGCATGTATATAATTATCCAAAAATTTCCGTTAGAATATGGTAATTTCACGTGAGCCACGATTATGAAAAATTCACTTTGACTAACGCTTGGCAAAAAGCGCCAACTAATTTATAAAAAATTTATTACATCTGCTCTGTTTCTTTTTAAAGATATAGCAAAAAGAAAGAAAAAAAGGATTATTTAAACCATCTGGTCAGTTTCTAATTTTTTTTTCTCAACGTGTAATCATAATTTAATTAATATTAAACTATTAATTGATCAATCGTATTTTTGAAAATATATTATTACTCTCTTTATTTTTCATTTTCTACTTTTTAGCTTATGAAATAATTCATTATTGCCATTTCGTAGTCTGTTGACATATTCTAGCGAGCGTGGTTTGCCGCATAATTAACTCCATTAATATAAAATATATAATATATTTCTTGTGTACTATTTAGTAAGTTTTGTATGGTTTTAATTTAATACAAAGTATTTTATATTAATTTTATGGTGCAATCGTCCCATTTGTATTTATTAACTCCATTGTTATTGTAACTTGTATGCAATTGTAACCGTAAAGAATAGTTGGTAATTTATCACCTGTGGCTGGCTAACAGAAAAATTCCTTAAAATTTATCTACCCTATATATATAAAATTCTAATGAAACGAATTTGTGAAACGATTTTATCTACCCTATATATATAAAATTCTAATGAAACGAATTTGTGAAACGATTTTATGAAACGAATTTATGAAACGATTTTATGAAACGACTGATTAAACGACTGATTATGTTTCAGGGCTATTTTTAATAAAATATTAAACGCTTGATGGTGAAATTAATACCAATTGTCCATAAAAATCCGCGGATGTCAAAACTGGTAATAGAATTTTGAAATTGGATTTAGTTTTCGAGATATTAATTTTTTTCTAATTTTAATGACTTTTCTGTAATGATGGCAACTAATTACTCAGTTTTTTTTGTGACAAAAAAAAGGGAAAAAAATTGAAAAGGATCCCGATAGGGATTATTGATTTCTTTTTATTCGTCATTTTCAAATTGAAATTGAATTTATCTTTTATTTCAATGGATAATGAAGACAAGATTGTAATTAAATTATGTTTTTCAGGAAAATTTGAAAAAAAAATCCCATTTCTATCGTTAGGATTCAATTGTCTGTCAGCATTTAATTTAATTTATAAACTGAAAATATTTTGAATAAATTCGTCCAAATGACGTCATTTATGCAAACGCAAAAGAAAGGGGGAAAAGGAATTAATAATAATTATTATTTATTGATATCATATTGTTATTTTTTTGTAAAATTTAATTAAACGAATTTATAAAATCACTAATTCGGATATTTCAAACGAATATATAAAATAATGATTGCCCAACTGAACGGAAGGAGAATAAAATATCCTGCTTGGTTTTCTATCCTGCTTGGTTTTTTCCGCCAAGCTTTTTAAAAAAGCGTCAAGTCCCCTATAATAGAAAAGCACCAAAAGTTCATTGTATTTGTTTTCATAACTTTTGGCGACAAATCTATGTATATTAACGAATCTATCCATTTTGAAGCTCGAATTACGCCAAACCTAAAAGCAAAGGATCCTATACTGGAAAAGTTACCCGATTTTCTTATGGACACTATTCAAGTGAAATAACATGGTGTAAAATTATCGCGGATAGCAAATTTGTTTAAATATCTCATCAATTGATGCCGAGCACAAAATATTTAATTGATTTTGTATGATAAATAATTATTAGAAAATTCGTATATACATATTAATTAAAATAAATAATTTACATATTTAAAATAACATGGAAATATGCATGATGGTGCACTAAAATAGAGAGAAAATTAAAACCTGTTACTGAAAATGTCTATAACATAGTACTTTTCAATACCGTGGTTCTTAATGTTATTCACAAGCAGATGAAATTTTTCTCATCCTTAAACGCAAAGGAAGAATAGAATACAGATCGTTGTTATAACAGTCCGAGAGGTAGCCACAATTTAAACCTAACCATTTTATACAAGCTGATTTTCAAGTTGTAATTAATTTTACTTATGAATCCCGAAAACAGTCGTCAGTTGTCGCAACAGCTGTGTATGAGGCCATGATAATCAAAAAAGGCCCCATTAAAACGTTAAAAGAATGGCAACCCAATTACAGATTTACCAATATTTTTAAAATAAAGAACGCTGTCATGTTTTTAGAGGCCTCGAAGTCTGAGCGGGGGTTGGCAAGCGTAGCTTGCAGGGGGTAGGCCCCCTACTTAATTTATAACTATCTTATCAAAATACTGATATTCGAAGTTTATAATTTTTATATCAAGATTTTTATTTTTTTTTTAATGAAAATTTTATTATAAGAGATATGAATAAAAATTAAACAATATTAAGAATAAAAATAAAAGTTATAGAACCCTCTTTATTTGGGTTATTCTCCTTATATATGAATTACTAGCTGTTACCCGTGACTTCGTTCACGTAACATTAAAAAAGAATAAATGCATTAATTTACCAAAACATTTCACTTGATAATTAACAACATATATAATTAACCAAAGCTTTATCACATTTTATAGGAGACCATACGGTATTTCTTTGCTATAGGGGCCTTGACATAACCCAGTCTTAAAAAAGTGAAATTTCATGCCAAATAATATATACAATCGCGAAAATGAAACTGCAACTAATGAAAAAAGGAGGACCAAGTAAAATCGTGAAAATCGAGGAATTCCTCTTCGTAAAACGAAAAACAACACTGGCAGAATTCTTCTATACAACAGTGCATTTTAGATGGGATTTGGTGTACAATTTGTACATGTGTGCATTGCTAAATGGGCATTATTATATTGTTTATTTGCATAGACATATGTTATATATTTCTTACTACATTATCTTGTTTATGTATATATTAAATTAAGTGCTTCACGCTAAGTGGTGTAAATAGTGAACAAACTGCTTGTGGATTTTATACATTGATAGCTATTTCACAAAGATAAACAATCTGATGCAATTCTAAAATGTAAATAAAGTTTGCTGGAAAGTACTTTAAATTCTGTCCAATTTAACCTCGATATTTTCTCTATCGCGTCAAGAACACTATAAGCAAATAAATACCGACGACACAAATCTGATGATCTAAATTTACATATTTTTGTTAGTATATATAAGATTATTTTAATTTATTTCATGCGCTTGAAATTTTTTACGCTTTCTCCAGGGTTAGGTGTCGAATAAATGTACTTTCTTGTTATTTTATTTTGCCATTTCTATTTATTCTATTTTCCATTCATTCCATTTATGGATATTGATTTAATTTACATATTCGTGTCAAAGAATATTCTTTAAAGTTATTATCAGGATTAGGATAGGATGCGATTAGGGTTAGGATTAGGAATAAAAATTGAACGACAATGGCATGGCCGATTCAGGTTTAAAGTATGAAACAGGATGTCTATTTACATCATGAAGCAATAAGAAAATTAGAAAATTATCGGCTAATATTTTTTAATATGTTTTACAGTCATTGTTGACATCAAAGGTGAGCGGGGAAATGATCATCTAAAATACCATTAAGTGTTTACCACGCAAAAAACAAATCTGGTTACAACAATGTATTTAATTTTGCGCCAAATTTCACTTGATAAAAAAAAGGGGGCAAATTGACTATGGACCTAATTTTAGACCCCTAACCTTCCTATTCTCGAAAATTTTCTACCTATATGTAAAAAAAAATTCTACTATATAGAACGCGCTTTCACGTTTATAATGTTATGAATTGGCACGATCGGCTTGTTCAAGTTTACACAATTCAGCTGGAGGAAAATATTCATTACTTTTTGATTTCTTCTTTGCTTTTACATTACGCGAATTTACTGGTAAAATCGATTTTCTTTTCTATAACATTGTTGTTTTTTAAGTTTAAAACATATTGTAATTTTACTTAAACATTGCTTTAAAATTTATGCATTTTTTCTTATCCTACAGGACTTTACAAAAATCTATTATGAAACAACTTTAAAAAAAGCTATATTTAAAAACGACAACAATGTTTTTCCTATTTTAAAACAAAAAGAAATGTAATATTAAGTTCCGGTTCGAAACGACGATTTACAAATGTGTTTTGATTGTGGGAAAATGATAGGGGAAAAATGCTGTTACTTCGACATAATCATATTAAATCTTTAGCTTTTATGAGAAAAGCAACTTTCTTTTAAAAATTATAGTTATTTTTATTAAGATTTTCTGATTTTTGATACGGATAATTTTGCGATGCATATCATTGACATTTGCCATCCAATATTTCTATTTTATTATTAATTTTTTTTTTTTACTTTTTTAAAATTTAAATTAAAAATATGGTAACTTTATGTTAGCCGTGTGCAGACGATAAATCGTCAACCTATCCCATCATTTGTATTAAATTCATTAAAAATATAAATCTTTCACTCATTTCATTTAAAACACAGAACTTTAATTTACCACACATACATTTAAAATACATATATTACGTACATTTAAAATAATTCCTTTCATGTGAAAAAGAAAAAGAAAAAAATAAGAGAAATTAATCACAAATAATTTGATAACCCAAGATAATTTTATTTTAACATAAAAAAAAAAATCTGTTTTATTTTTCTATATATGACATCATATTCGCTTGCTTTCCATACTTACTCGTATTTATGCACTTTGTATTATTATCAAATATTTGAAAACGCACGTTTTGTTTCTAATATGACATCATTTCATATTCTGTTTAATTCTTAAATAGATCATTTCCTTTTCATTTTTCACATGGATATTTTTCACGTGAAAATAAATTGTTGATTAAAAATTATTACTCAGGTGTTTTATTTCATATTGGCAACAGTAGATAATAATTGGGGGTTCTACATCAGAGGCGTACGAGGCGTATGACCTCTGTGCTCTGTGAAGGTCACCGGAAGTCGCAGGTGTTGATAACAGACATGTTGTAACAGGAAGTGAACAGGAAGTGTAGACAGGAAGTTTAACCGGAAACGCGACAGGAAGTAAATGCGATAAGGGAAAGAGTGGGAGGGCTTATTTTTGGAGGTGGGCTTAATTTTTTTTTGGTTCTGATCCTTCTAGTCGAGTGGAGTTGAGTTGTAGGAATCCTGTTATAAGAATGAATTTAGTTTGAAAATAACATTAACAGAATGTTCAAGAATTTTTTTTTCCACCTGAAATAAAAATTCTATTTGCTAACTAACACCTGAAATATAAATGGAAATCTTTCTGACTTTGTTTTACTTTCTAAAAGTTTAACGTGAAATTTATTCTAAGACCGGAAATGTGACAGGAAATAAGACCGGAAGCCAGATTAGACATGTTTCTTTATTTATTTATTTATTTTCAAAAAGGGTTTTCAAGAAGCAGGATGTTTGGGAGCGTGTTAGAACAGGAAAGGGGATTTGTAAGACCAGACGTTATTAAGGTGTAAGTGATAAGGAAGGTACGGAAACAGACACGTAGATTTTGTTCTTTGTAGAGGGTGAAATTTATTTTATTTTTTATTTAAAGTGTTTTCATTTATTTTATTTTTTTAATTTAATTTATTTAAAGCGTTTCAAATTATTTTTGTATTATTTTTTTTATAGTGTTTTACGTATTATTTTAATTTTTAGTGACATTAGAACCTGCAATGTTCTATATCACATATGTCTTATCTAGTAATTTACTAAGGATGTGTGTGTTGTTATCTCTTCAAATGCAGACCATAGTAAGGGATTTCAGACATGTATTGAGATTTCTTTATCACAGTTTTAATGAATTGCGGGGAATTGTCTTTAGCTATTGACTAATTTGAGAGTTTTGGTTTAATATGAATGCTTTTACATCTGTTTGTTGTTCTAATTTACAAACACATTTCTTCACAACACTCTGTCAACTTATCATTTATATTAGAAATAAAGGTTTCTAGTTTTGTTATGAAAAATAGCGTGTTTACATATTTTAAAAATGAAAGAATTGATTTTTATCAATATAAATATTAGCCATACATCCACGCATTTATGTTATTGACTATAATGCAATGCTTAAGATTGTATTCATCGTACTATTTTACTACAAAAGCTGTTTCACAAATTTGTATACCGAAATTAATGTGACATTTTTAGGGAAAAAATTAATTCAAGTCTTTGAGACTAATCTTTCATAGGAAAAAAAGATTTGTCATACTTTCTCTTACATTATATCTTCCGTATTTTTTTAAGTTTACAAATTTGTGGAGTAACTTAAATAATCGTTTTTATGCTAATTAAACAATATATATTTTAATTATATGTTTTTTTAATTGACTTGTAATATAGCTTTTTTTTTTTCTTAAAAGGGTACTGTAGAATAACTTATGTCACAAATACTACATCCTTCTTTAGTTAAATATGTTTCACTTAAGACATGACAAAGTGTCTTAGAAACATTTCATTTTGGAGTTAAGTGATTAAACAAGAAAAATATTATTTATAAAAACACAACACATAATAAGACCAGTGACTGAGAGGTTCTGGTTTTAAAGCTACTAGACGTTTGGGTTTAAACTTCTCTCGCGCTCGTCGAACTAACCGTTCGGAGTTTTCTTCGAACCTTGTCAATACGAGTTAGGATCCCTTAGAATGACACCTAGAGTGACCTGTATCCCAATCGTAGATAATCGATTTTAACAAATAACCAACCAACCACAACATATAAGACATTTTAGATCATTACATAAGACATTTTAGATTATTACATTCAGTTAATAAGTGATTTGACGTGCAAAATATTATTTATAAAAACATACAATAAGAGAATTTTAAAGATTTTTTCCTTTTTAAATGAACAATTTTTAGTGACTATTTAACTTATTAAAGAAATAAATTTTCATTATATTTGATTTTACACAACCAACATTTCAAAAAAAAGAGAATGGAATCTAGTTTTTATAAAATAACGTATTTCAATTTTACAAATACTTCACACTCCCTCTTTTTCCCCCTCTTTATACACATAAGACATAAAAAGCGTTTTTGAATACATCATTTAGAAATTAAGCGACTTGATAAGTAAAATATCATTTATAAAAGCAATAGATACGAAAATAATAAAGATTTTTACTTACAAATGTAGGAACTTCTGATAGGTAAGACTTTCTCAATCATTGTGAAGAATTAAGTGGCTATTGAACTTATAACACTGTATGATGAAATAATCACGTGACATTTTAAACCAATAAAATGTTAGTAATTTTAAACCAATAAAATGTCAGTATTTTTAAACCAATAAAAAGTTAGTATTTTTACACGAGCGCCCTCTATCATTATATAAATTTCAATGAAACGAGTACATCACATTCTACTGTGACCTGATATCGTTGTAATAGGTTGTATTTTTTGTTAAGTTAGTTTTCATTTAAGTTATTATGGAACGAGTTATGAATTCATATGTTGGTGATGTAACCAACTTGGAGTGTCAACACTCATCACCAGAGTTAAATAATCAAGAGATGGATTCTACACTTTTACCCAAAGAAGCACCCGTTTCGAATTATGAAGTGAAACCCAACTCATCAGGACTAAAGTTACCCTTTGCGTGCACTACTTGCAACAAAGCTTTTTCCCGAAAGTTTGTCTTAATTAGACACATGAAATTTCACCTGGAGAAAAAACCTTTTGTGTGTGACATCTGCGAAAAACAATTTGTTCAAAAGAGTGATTTATTAAATCATGTGACGATACATTCAAAGAGCCCTGTGATTTATAATTGTGATCTATGTGCTGAGTTTTTTTCAAAAAAGAGTGACTTACTTCAACATAG